>JAJQWJ010000002.1:67919863-69144363 GCA_023637945.1 Phaethornis superciliosus | reverse complement strand
CAAAAAAATACCTTTATCATCTTAGGGAGATTCCTGCACGTAGCCATTCTCCAATGTGTTGCAGAAAAAGAAAAGGGAGTAAATACTTGCTGGAAACATATATTTGCCAGCACTAACATTAGCATGGCTATATGATTTTTACTTTTTTTTTTTCTGAACATGCAGAAGTCCTACTCTGAAACATTCACAAACTTTTTAATTTTGCATTGCATCCAGTCACTTAGCACTAGACTGGTGTTAAATATAGTATTTTATTTGCATAGTCTAGCAAATTCACATGGGAAATGCAGTTAACACGCACATGTAGGTAGGGGTTTTTTTGAACTCACTAAATATTGGTGCAAATTATAATGATTACTTCTGCTTTGGAAACATCTGTCTTGCTACCCCTTTGTAATAGCAAGCTAGCTGAGACACCAACCAGCTCTATAAGGTCTAACACCGATATTCTAGCACCAATATGATAGCAACTGTGAGGATGATTTCTACTGCAGTAACCCGAGTAAAACCTGAGTAAGTGAAACTAATCAAGCTGCTGAAGATCACACAGCACTTACAAACCCTGCTGTTCCTGCATGTAAAGCTGCTCTGCCCAGGTCCCAGCTAGAATGCATTTAACTGACCTTGAAACAAAGATCAGATCCTGATCAGCGGAAATAATAGACATACAGAAGAAGAAAAGCTAGAGGGGTTTTAGGAAGACAATTAAATGCACATATTAATAGATGAAGAAGTGTGAAATTAAGCATTTTTGAGAAAATTCCAAAGCCCAAACCCTGAGAAGGAGGCTATAGGCATATGCCTGAGTTTTGTTAAATAATTCTTGATAGAGGAATCATAATTTGGCCATTGAAGGTAAGGGCAAATGTACCATAAGTGATAGGAAGACCAGAAGGGAAATGAAGGGTGGTAAAAGATTGGGTGGAAAAATTAACACATCAAGTTCAACACTGAAGAAATTACACTCTACTGTAAGATTTAGAACTACAGAATTAAAAAAGCCCAAATATGCATTTCAGGGGGCAAAAAATAGACTACCATTCTTATAGTTTCATGTTTTTTAGGGTATGGAAGAGGCGACCTCTACTCTTGATTATCCTTAAATCTAAAATTGCTTTATGAACTAAAAATGGGTTTGTATGAATTTTAGACCTACCCCCTGACAAATTCAGAGAGCCAATGCAGGTGTTCTTGCTGTACATTCATACTTCCTTTTTTTTTTTTAATACAAAGAATCACAGTGTAAATCCTTTTTAACAATTCCTTTTAAGTTGTCATTACTGTTATTAAAAAAATCTCTTTTCTTAACACTCCACTTTCCAGAAACACAGAGTTCTGGAGAATATCCATTTTTGTTTGAAATACAGGAGGTGTGTAGCTCTGCAGGTCTTGAGAGGTGTGTGTGGGGTTAAGATTATAGGAAGTGGGAATGAGTCTGAACCAAAAAGGAATATCATTTCATCCTCGTTTCCAAAATCCAAGATACAGTTTCTGAAAAGATGGTAAAAACTACTACGTCCTCCTCCCTGCCTAAATTCTTTACAGAAGGTCATGCAAGGAATTTTTGACAAAATTAGGATTGGTAGCAAATCTGTCCAAAATTAGGTCTTCTGAGACTTGCTTGTTCTCCAGCAGCATACCAGGTTTCCTCTTCAGTATGAAGCAAACACAGGAATCTGTATTTGCAGACCCTTGCACTGACTTGTAAGAGCTGTAGAAAGTTCACAGGTCTACGAATTCAGGCTGTAGATTAACTCAAAGTGTGTGTGTGCATGCTATATGTGCATACAACATAGGTGAGTCTAATTCAAAATATTCAGTAATTTATATACTTCTAAAAAACAGCTGACAGTTTTCCTTCCACTTCTTTGTTACAGAAAACATCTTATGTTACCTGAATTTACACACTGTTTTGATCATATACACAGAGACACATAAACCTCCCCAGGATCAGCTGTTGGACAGCTTTTGCCTCACAAATTGGTTCAAATTACAGAGAGAAGGAAAACTATACTGGGAGAGGGGCTCTCAGCCTGATGTGCAGTAGTGTGGTCCCTCTCTCAGTTTTCACATGGAGACACAACGAGCTGCTCAAGTAACAGTTTTATGGTAACCAAATGATTCAGCAAACTGGGATGCTTTTCTAGCCTTTCAAACACTGTAAAATCACTCTATTTGCCCTCCCAACTACGTTGGGAAAATAATTTTTAAAAAAGTAAATAAAATCCAAAACACAAAACAAACAACAAAACTGAAAAAAACAAAGCAGTAGCACAATAGCTACATGAAAATCCCATGCTCCAAAGAAAAACATGACTATGATGGCTTTAGTTGGCAGGCTAATTTACAACAGAATACTGAAAGCTCACTGGAAACTTTGCACAAATGCCAACGTGCAAAATAGAAACTTCAGATAAGCTGTGGAAAGAGGGTGGGATTTCCAGAAAATAGGGAAGGACTTGTTACACCCTCCTTGTCAAATTTTGCAGGATCACCACAGCTTCTCTGGAGAAACAGTATGCGCAGAGGGGTAAGCCTAAGAGCTTTCCTTTTGGTTCTGCTTCTCCTAAATAAACTGCTTGCCTAATTTCCTTTGCAATATTCAACTCAAAAACCCATCCTTTCCACATATTACTGTGCTGTGTACTTCTGCTACTAAGCCTCTGTCCAGTTCCATAATTCTAGATTATGAATACTAAATCATATCAATATTTTACTTTTTCTCAAGCCCTGGGTCGCACTAACACTGAGCAAGGTAAAGTCACCAGGGAGCTGAGAAGGGCTGATGCCATTCAGCATCTCTCGGGGAGGATCTCCAGAAGGCAGGCAGGGCTGGCAGGCCAAGTCCCTTCACCGTTTCATGCCTTGCCAACACGGGAAGTTGCACAGCTTATCTTTCTCAGTGTTTTCTGAGGTCACTGCTGGAGTTTTTCTCAATAAAAGCAGAATAAATGCTTTCTCACAGGCTGGCTCACAAGGTCTCACTTTCCAGGCTCTCCTCTCCCCATCACGGCTGCCTCTTGACAACCCCTTGGTCAGAACCCCTTTTCAGCCCATGCACACCCAGCATTTTCAGCCTGGGAAGCCCATCACCTCCACCAGCACCCCAGCTGCAGGGAAGGTATGGGATAAAGCAGGAGGAAAGCAGGCAGCATCCCATCCTTAGCCATCAGACAGCCACCTCAGGGATGTTGATCTGCCTTCAGTCTTAACCAGGTACCTCGAGACACCCCCTTTCCTCCTGGGAAACGTACCCAGCTCCACAGCACACCTTGGCATGCTTGCTTGCTTGCACTTAGAAAGGAAATGCCCAGGAGAAACAACCACCCAGAGGCTTGGTGGCAGTGGAGAGCAGGAAGAAAATTCAAGCCATACAAGAAATATTTGGGGGGCAGTGAAATATAAAAACTAATGTCTTCAGAAAATTACTCTTTGCTCATTCTTGGCTTTTTTTGAACTAAGCCTGATTCTGCATCAGTAAAACACTGGGAGAAATGAAAGTAGATATGGAAAAACACTGGCTTTTGGAGTTGATCTTCTATAAGGTTTTATTGAAATGAAAAAAAAAGAATTGTATAAATGCCACATACAATTAGCATACACAAAGTAGGCCTGGAAACAGCTCTGGAAAAGGTGTATGTTTCAGAGAAGGGATTTCTGTGTTTTTTTAAGGTAGCCTCATTTTAATTTTGAATTTAAACTATGTACCTGGAAAAAAATAAAATAGGGATTTGGAATCAATTTATAGAAGTCTTTAAAAACTACATGACAGATTTCTGCACTGCACAAGGTAACTTAGCCTGCTCCGGATACCCAAAAAATAAAGTACCCTTTCCATTCAATAGCAGGACAGCCTTGCTAGATGACACCATCCCAAGGGCCAAAGGGAAACTCCTCCAGCAGTCACCCCCAGCAAGATTTCAGTAGCAGTGTGTCCAGATCCATAGAATAGAAGAGAGAAGGGTTATCACCATTTCCTCTCCCCTTCAATTGACTAAAGGCAAATGCTCCTTTCAAAAAGGGGATTGCAGCAGCATGATGCTTCCCCAGCATCCATGCCACTGTGCTGTGCTCTTGCCTTTCTAGGGATTTGCTGAGCAGTGCTATCCTGTTGAAGACCAAATCTGTGGTCCAGTAATTTGTTGGTTCAACAAAAGGCATGGCTGAAACAGTCTGCCTGACTCAAAGAGCGTACGCTTCCTGTTGTTGGCAGAAAGTGAGACTTCACACTGTTCCCCCTTGCTTCCTTTAAAAACAGTGCCAGGAATTGATGTAAATTGGCTGCAAAGCATCTGACCCACAAAGCAGGGAAGTGAGAAACCGTAGGACTCAGGAAGATAGAGCAATATTAGCCACTTAAATCTAAACATATATGGGGGGTTTAAATATATTCAATCAATTATCTTGGATGGGATCTGTGATTTTCCCTTGAAATGGGCACAAGGGGCTGAAGATCTCAGCAGCTCTGGAGAATTCTTTCTCTGGAGAAATCAGTCAAGAGGTTTCTTCAGTCATGAAAACTATCCCCAAGCAGAGAGGCATGCCTTCAGCTGCCCAGACAACTCAGTCAAACATCAGCCAGGAAGCCAACAAATTACCCAGCATTTAGCTCTGTCTTCTGGGACAGGTAAGTCAGGAGAAAGTCCCTGAACTGCTGAGGTAAGAGTGGTGCCAGATGCTCAACCCTATTATGAGAGCACTAATGATTTTTACCTGCAAGGCCACATGGAAAGAGCAAAAAATACCATTTGCTATCAATGAAAACTCAAATGAATTAAGACTGTTGAATTGGACTCAGCTCCTGTTACCTACTTGTTACAAATCTCAATGAATTTCAGTGCATTTTCAATATCTTCAGCTTGGAAGACTGCTCATATCTACTCACTCTGTAATTAAAATTCCTAAGATTGAGGATCAGTTTCACCTTATTATTATCACACCCAGTGTAATATTACAGCCTGACGTGTACACAAGATGAAAGTAATTTTTTTTAGTCCTATTTTTGTTAAATAGGGAGTTCTGGAGGTCAGCCTGGCTTTCACAGCTCCCCCCCAAAAATCTTCTTAAAAATGGGAGACCCACACAATGAATCAACAATAATCCCTAATAAAATACTAGTGAAAAGTCATTAACACGGGGTACTTCAAGGGGACAAGACAAGGAAACATAACTGACTAACCTTAGGCATTCATTAGGAAGCTGGGTTCACTTCTTCGGGAAAAGATCTCCATCTGGTGGCAGACTGAAAAAAAAAGATGAAGACAACAGGACAGAGGTGTTACTTAACTTTTCAAAGCCTGCTGTTGCCGGGAATGGAGTGGATTTAGCGTGGATAACTACTTCTCCCTAACTTTCTAAGCCTTTATAAGTAGAGACTGAGCAAGACACCTTGCTAAGTCTGTCCTAACCACCTGTAGAAGAGCATTTGAGCTCCTCTGGCTCATGTTTCTCATCACACAACTTTCCTTGCTGGCAGCACTGAGGGAAAGGCATCCCCAGCCTGCAGATGAGGAGAGCAGCAGAACCATTGCCACCCCCATCTGCTGGCAGGGGTAGTCCAGGATGTTAGGACTCCTCTGTAGGATATTATACCCCTCTGTAGAGGTATAAATAAGGCAGTACTCCTCTCTCATTCCTGTAAAGATAAAATGGAGACCACATACAAATAACCTAACATAAATTACCCCTGCTCTGAGGTCACTAGAAGAAGGGGTTTTACCATTTTAACTATTTGGGGAGTTCTACTACAACAATTCTTTTTGAAAGCACTGGAGAAATAGTTTTCATTAATTAAACTACAATGGAGCAGTTCCCAAGTTTGCCCCCTCTGAGATACCTGCAGACAGAGCATTAGTACATATTTTTAGAAGATGACAGCAGAAGTTTCTTAAATTTCAATCTTGAGTCCTCTTGAATTTCTGTGGTACAAAACTTCTGGTTTTGAAATGACCTCTGATACTGCAAGGTTTTAACTATCTCAGTTAAATCTTTTCAGTCAGCCGAAACACTGTCATACAGCAGTGAGGCACCCACTAAGTAGGGTGGAAACTTTTACTTTTTTTTTTCAGCTTTTAAATTGTTGAAAAAGCCCACAGGGATGTTCAGAATATAACAGACTAATCACAGAACCTGGAAACCAATTGCTCATTACCTCCTGCCTTGTCACTACAAGCTTATTTTCTACCTCTTCCTTCACTCATGGTGTAGCTATACAAGCCCAGAGTTTCTGTGACCTCCCAAGAAAGTGGAGGTTTTCTTTTTTACTAATTTTATGCCATCACTGCCAAATGTGTACTTTTATAAGACCATTAAGCCATCGACAAATATTTTAAAAGATGCAATCATTGCCCAAATAACTTTAAAGTACACATTTATTTGCATCTTTACATATAATCAATTTTCCCAATACACTTTTCATTGTTTTCTATTGATTCTTTTTGAATTAGCTCCCTTTTTTCTGGTTTGAAGCCAAACTGCACCATTCTTAGAGTACCTAGCAGGAAAATAGCTTGCAGCAACCAGCTTTCAGAGTTCGTGTCCTCTCTGGAAAAAAACTTTCCATAATTTTTTAAAAATCGAGAGTCTCTATAATTCTACTTACATGGATACCTCATTCACTATAGCAGACCTATATCCATTCTGTAAATAATTATTCAAGAAATACAATATAGCAAAAGCATTCAGATTCACTTTGTCAATATCTCACACCTCCTCTTACTTCTTTTCTTATCTGAAAAAAAAAATAAAGAAACCATAGGTGAAATAATAAGGTTTTTTTTCTTCAGGATATTGAATAAAATGTAGGAGCACAAGCTATTTTATGACAACTTCAGTAAGAAATTTCATTGGTTGGATCAGATCTGCAAGGATAAGAGGTCACTAATTGTAACTGGCACAAAATACAATTATTTATTTGGAAAAGTAGAAAACAGACTTAGATGCCTTGATCACCACTGAGAAATATTTCTAACTGGTGAGGCCTATCAATCAAAATGGTTCTGTGTAAGTTTTAGATGGAAGAACCACCCCAACTGACAGACATCCTTTCCTACAGCTATACATAAAAACTTCCTCTGTTTACTGGTATTTTTAAAACTGTCTTTCTTATTAGAAAAGCATAAAACCTACTCTAAAAGCAGATGCTCAGAAAATTTAATCTCTCGTTATATTTCAGCTCACAGTACAGAATTCAAAACCTGTACCAACCTGCACAAATCTCCACAAGCCACTGCTTGGAAAATTTTGATTTACTTAAAAAAAAAAAAAAAAAAAAAAAAAAAAAAAAACCAACAAAAAACCCAAACAAACAAACAAGAAACAAACAAAAAAACTCTCAAGCCCCTGCTCAAGCTTGCACAGCTGAAGCTACAGCTTTTCTGGCCCCTCCTTCCTTCCCATCTAAGGACTCCAGTCATGCCCAGGGGGGAGAAATCCAGTCATTCCCATCTTCCTTAGTAACATACACTGAGGAAGCCCTACATCACTGCTCTGACAGCGCAAAAGTGTGGATACGAAGGATGCGAGGTCAGCATGTACTGTTAGCACGGAACAATTGCTGAAAACAAACTGGCTATCGCACAAGCCCTGGACAGAGTTCTGTGCAAACATAGCCTCGAGCTATGCAAGAGAAGTGCAGGACATCCTGGCACAAGTTATCCTGAAGAAGTGCTTAGTGACAAGGATAGAAGTTGCAACAATAAACCTGCTTAGCTTGAAGTATTTACAGGATCTCCTTATTAGGGCAAGCTGCCACTTAGCCAATCAAGTAGTATCATGCTACCAGTAGCTAACCAATTAGGTAGCTTTCAACACCTATGTGATGGTAAGAATAAAGGTATATAACTGTATGTGAAAGTGCCAATAAACGGAATCTAGTTTGCATCAAACTGTCTCCCCGTCCTTCGTTGCGACAAAAAAAGCAGACTGAGTATCTTTGCAGCATCCTTGCAGCAGTCATTCACTTTCTTTGACCCTCAGCTCCTGAAAGAGAACAGGATTGCCTTTTGCTTGCTGCTGCATCTTCCTCTGCCACAAGAAAACCACCTCATACACCTCTAGAGCAGGCAATGTGCCTTGGCAATACATATGCAGGGCATATCTTACCTTCTTTGAGTCGTTTACAACTCCTGCATGATATTTTATTAAGATAGAAAATATTAAATTATTGTAGTGTCAGTGCACAGTTAATTTTAAAACCATATTCCAAGTGCAGCGTAGATAAATGGCAAGGTTATATCAAATATTTCACATGGGTCTTTCCTGCAGCTGTTTTTGTTAGTTACTTAAGTGATGGAGAAGAGAGGCTCCACTGCAGCTGGGAAAGATGGGAAAATACAGTAAAGTCAAAAAATCACGTGACTGAAGCACATTTACAGTTCAAAGGATCTTTCAAGTCCTAGCAAGTGTAAGTGCTCACCAAGACCAACCCCTCACTGCCATCAAAATTAAAAGGTTAATAAGTGGTGTTTTTTGTTTGTTTGGTGGGGCTTTTTCCAATGAGATCTTGACTTGGGAGTAGTTCCAAAATTTCGATCAGAAAAACAGGGAGTGCCTTATTTCAACAGGACAATCTTACCAATTCTCTCAGAGGTCAGTCTGGTTTCCATCCACCCACCGTTAGCAGATGATGATCATAGCTGCTTCATCAGCTTTTTACCTACTTGTGTTGGCACAGTTTTCTATAAATGAAAATTCATCTGGGGATTTCGCATTGCTCTGAGACAATTTAGCTAAGTCAACTAAAATAGAATGAAGCTCAACTGAGACAAGTCTGAATTGCCTTGTGTGTTAGTAAGACCTCACCTTTCCAGGACTGTCATCATTTACCTTTATTTAAGAAAAACTAGATTGTGCACCAAATGTTACTGAACCACAAAGCTAGAGGAGAGTCCCACATTTCTTCTGACAAAGTTCAGCCAGCCAAAAAGAATAAAGTACATAGGTTTCTTGTATACGTTAAACAGATCCATTAAAGTGCATTTATCTGCACCATTTCCCTTAAATTACAATCCTGCCCTAAATCTGTGCGTTTTCTGTATTTTGTGAAATTATGTTACTGGCGACCTAATCTTGTTTGGAGGCTCTGTTAGAGCAGGTTGTGAAATACATAATGGGCCAGTACTGCGAGTCCTGCTGATTTGTGAGTCCCGCAGCAAAGCCCAAATATTGCTGGAATGCTGAAGAGATGGTCTTAATACTTGCACCATTACTGAAAAAGAGAAAGAATAAATTTCACCTAATGATCCCTTTCACTATTTCTATGTGTCTTCTGTACCAGAAGCATGTTCATGTAACTCAAAGAAGTGCTAAGTAATGAACAAGGTAAGAAGTAGGAGGAAGAATGCTCCTGCCTGCTGCTGTGGTTTTACCTTTTATCTCAAGTCTCACTTTGCACAGGGCAAACATAGGGGCACCACATTTCTCTCCCAGTCCTTGTTGTCTTTGGAGGTTTTTTTATTCTCTGTCAGTATGTTCCATCTTCCCTGCCATTTCCATTAAAATATGAATATTTATATACAGTGTGCTCACGTAGCATAGCAGAGTATCTCCCAGTATAAATAAGGCAATTATTTAATCATACATAAGGGCTTTATTACCCTCAAACAGCACTTGGGTTTTACTAAACAATTAAAATTCTCTGGGATTTTCATTCACTTGTCTGATAAAAGATTTCAAAGAATGTGTTTTCATTAGGGTTGGAGAGATGGCTGTAGAGAGCAAAGATCTTACCTAGTACATGTTTATAGCTCTCCAATGCTGAACTTGTAAGAGTAGATGTAATCTCATAATCTTTACCCAAGTGGCACAAAAGTCAATCACTTTGGACCGCATCATACATTTACTCTTACAAAATAATCCAATTATTCTACTTTCCCTATTTCAAAAATTAACATATATTTGCATACCTGAATTTTTATATCTCTGCAAAACAATTTCTCATACCAGACTTTACAAAAAAGATTAGGATGGATTTTTTTAATGTTTGAATCAGGATGAGCTCTAAAGAATGCCAAGTCACAAATTACTCTGAACTTAAGGTTCACTAGAGTCTCATAGAACCTGTAATTCCCAAAAGGCTTTATAAAATTGCTAGATAAATAGCATTTACAAGAAAAATCTAAGTATGACTAGCTTTTAAGCTCAGCATTTCCCTCAGCAGGAGAAAAAGTACTTTAGAGAAACTGAAAATAAAGCATGGACAGGACCGCAGCCAGCTCTGCCACCCTAACAAAAAAATCCAAAGGAAAGCTTTTAATTTATTTTCCATTCAGGGCAGCTCTGTCCAGCCCACAGGCAAGGACAGGTTATGTGGCCATGCCTTTCTTTCAGACTGTAGGTAAGAACACCAAGAACAAGCTAGCTAGGAATTTTACGATTGCTGCCAGATGATTTTTTTAATGAGTGCAGGAACTGAAGGTTATGTTGGGACAGAGGCTTTCTCCTTGCAGGCCACCAGAGCCCGGTCAGGTGCACTCTCAGACCGAGGTTTCTCCAGACTTGATGGATACAGCTGATGCTGGTTTTGCCTTCGGGTCCAGCCAGGAGCCAGGAGTGAGGCTGAGGCCCCTAACCAAAACAGCAGATACATACAAACACACACACAGACCAGAAAGCAGAGCAAGGAGTACTGTTACCAGCATGCACAGCACAAACAGTAAATGCACTCACAGAAATCCCCCTACACGGCCTCATTTTGTCCCTTGTATCCAGCCAAGCAGGACTGAAGATCACCAGAGACGCACGCAGCCCAGCACTCTCCATCTTCACGTGGCCACCACGTTCAGAGCCTGCAAACATTGCCACAGCACTTAAATTCATCTCAAATCCATGTCCAAACCCTGAGCTCCCTTATCCTGCCACAGGCTCATTTCTGGACTCTTTCCAGGTGCTGGTTTCCTCCTGCTTGCCACCTAGTTCAGCATGAAGTTCAATTGCAAGCTGTCAGTGAAGTGTCCATGCAGCAGGAATTCTGCAGCACCTGGCTCTAAGCACTCCAGCTAGCCCATGGCTGACCCTCAGATCCTACAGATCCATCACCTCTTCTCCAGTTGCAGGTGCCCAGACAACACACAGATGCAGAAGCAGTAATAAAAAGCAAGGTCAAGTAGAAAATCATCAGGAAAAGGATTTAATAAGAAACTGAGATAGACCACAGCAATATGGAATGCTGCTGACATAAGACCATCCCCTTTTATCCATGCTTTTATTCTCACATCCTTGACTCTTCCCTTCCTCTGCTCCCATCTCTTCCCAAACAACACAGAAATATAACAGAAAACAATATAGAAAATGACCTGGCCCCTCAGACAGCATGGCTTTACTAGTATAGCACAGTCAGCCCTGCAAGAATCCCCCCTAGTGCACCCTTCAATTGCATGTGAGGTTTGACCATCTTGCCCTTTAATATTAGTAAAATTCCTCCATCTTTCAAAGCTGTCATTTGTTTGGAGTTTTTTGTTTTGTTTGTTTTTTCGTTTTGATTGGGGTTTTTTTGTAGGGCTTTTTGTGTTCAGCAATTTCTCATATTGTGACCAGGAGTTTCTCAGCCTTTTCACCTGCTGAAATCTCAGGCCAGGTATCTCTAGGTACCTGCCTGTGTAACACAAGACGACTTATTTCAAAGACAGACACAAAAACACACGCAGACACCCTAAATTATCATGTATTTAATATGCGCCAAAGAAATGTTTCTGCAAAGCAACCAGGATACAATTATCTCCCACAACCAAACGTCTGGTTCCAGGTTTCATACAGCTCTAGGTCCTTTGAGGAGACACTGGGCCGCACAGTTCTGAAGGCACTCTCAAAGTCCAGGAAAGCAATAGGCCGCACCTGGTCTGGCATGATGGTTGCAATGTCCATGGACTGAAGACTGCGGATAGGACCCAGAGAAGCCTCTCGACAAAGCTGTGTCATGTCTGCCCCAGAAAATCCATCTGATTTCTTAACTATGAGTTCAATTTCTTCATCATTCAGAGAGCAGTTCTCCTTGGACATAAGACGGGTAACAATCTGCTTCCTAGCTGAGGCTTCTGGAAGAGGAATGTACAGCCTCTTCACAAGTCTCCTCCGGGCAGCTTCATCAATTTCTTGGGGTCGATTTGTTGCTCCAACCACCAGAATACGATCATCAGAAGAAGTCGTTGCCCCATCTAACTGGACCAGAAATTCAGTTTTTATCCTTCTTGATGACTCATGCTCCCCCTCTCCTCGCTGAGACAACAGAGAATCAATTTCATCAATGAAAATCACTGCTGGCTGTTGACATCGTGCCACAGTGAACAGCGCACGGACCATCTTTTCCCCCTCCCCTACCCACTTGGAAGTCAGAGAAGAGGCACTGATGCTAAAAAAAGTGGCTCCAGACTGGCATGCGATACATTTGCCAATAAGAGTCTTGCCAGTCCCAGGAGGACCAAAGAGAAGAATTCCTTTAGGAGGACCACGTAACCCAGTGAAGATGTCTGGCCTCAGCATAGGCCAGACTACTATTTCTTTTATGGTAGCTTTAGCAAATTCAACTCCAGCAATGTCATCCCAGTTGACAGGAGGCCCGTGGTCCATGATCTCGTGCATAATGAGTTCAACCATTTTTGGTTCTATGCTTTTCAGTCGTTCATCTACGGGCAGCAATGGATCTGCTGGTCCTCCTGTGTGAGGTTTACACTGCACTCCTCCGTTTTCATTTCCATCTTGTTTTGGAACTGGAGGAACAAACTTGCCAAATGGACCCCGAGACCTGCCTGCACCCAGTGATTTTTTCACGCCTCCGTAAGACGAGACCGGTGTACGCTGGGGTAGGTTTTGAGGTTTCTTCTTCTGATCCACCCACAGCTGTTCTTTTGCAGTCCTAAAACTAGGAAAACTGCTCTCTTCATTTCTGCTTCTATTCCCCGAAAAGCTACTGTTTTCTGTCATAATGGAGGCCTGGCATGGAACAAGGCAAGGATTCACTGTGCTGGCTTCATTGGCCAAGCCATAAAACGCTTTTCTTTTTCCAGAATTTGCAGACCAGACAGGTACTGACTGATTGGAAAGAGACAAATTTTGACCATCACAACAGTTACTCAACATTTTCAGAGAACTACTTGTTGTGTCTTTACTTCCAAATAACGGAGTTGCCTGGAAATCTGCGTGGACCTGCTCATTTAAGGAGGGTGAAGAGGCAGCCAGTGTACCTGATGCTTTGGTCACAGAAGGCACACTGCTTTGAAGAGACTTTGAAGATGAGGGATGCTGAAGGAGATCTAACCCCTGACTTGCACATTTTGCTGAGCCAGCACAGAGCTCAGCCTCTCTGGCACTGCTGAAGACACCAAGTTTAGAAAGACCTGGAGCAGCAGAGGCACTGACCCCTTTATCAGCTGGTACACAGGCATCTGATGGTGCCCTCTGAGCACGCTGGAGATTTTTGCCAGCCTGCATCCTCTCTTGCACACACTTTAATTCAAGTACATTATCTGTTGTCAAGGCAGATTGCCACTTGTCACTGTCATTTTGCTGACACTTTGCCAAAGTCAGTATGTTTTCGGCATAGTTATTCAAGCCAGTCTCTATGTTGTCAGAGTCAATAATTGCAGAGTATTTTTCTGTGTATCTTTTAAAGAGGTTGGCAGCACAGACCTGAGAGATCTCAGAGTTTGCCCATGCATACTGAACACGCAGGAGTTTGGCACGGTATTCATCTGCCTTCTGTCTGGGTGTGCAGGTGCCAGAGGTAACAGCAAAGTAACTTTTCTGCCAGTCACTCAGGTGCACGGTGCTGTGGGTGGGGGTCTCCATCGCAGACACTGAAACATACATAAGATACTTGCTGTTAAAAAATACATTTCACAGCTATTTGCTTTGGCTGCTTTCCCTTTTCCTAAATACATATACACAAGAGCTTTATTTTAACTGAGAAAAATAGTACAGTATATCTTGTAAGTTACGTAGCCAGTCTGGGCACATTACCATTTTCAAAAAGCAACCACCTTTGGGGCACAAAACTATTTAGACTGAGGTACTCAGAAGAAAAAAAAAAAAAAAAAAGTTTGCTTTCCCAGGTCTCCTGGGGAGGTAAGCAGACTACAAAGGCAGGTAACAGATGGCCAAATAAAAACTGGCCTTGTTAAACAAAATTGCCAATGCTTTCACTCTCATTTGACAGAATATGGCACAGTGCAGATGCAGGAAGACTCTATCATTGTCAGAATAATTATAATTATTACAAGCAATGGTACTAGAAATGAAACAACGAAACTAATAAATATAAGTACATGCAGTCTCTGAAGGGAGGTAAAAGTGGAATGGATAAGCCTGAGGGTAGTAAACTTTCAGAATAAGAATTTTTACAGATTCATAGCAAATGTTCAAAATTATTTATTTTACCCGGAACATACTAAAATGGCCCCATTTTACATTTTAGAGAAACAAAGCCCTTGTGTGTTTAATGTAATGTTGTTTCCCAGTTTTAGAAAGTGTAACTTAAATTCCTCAAGCATTATTTTTTTTTTTACCTAAAGAAACAGGAAAGGATTACATTTTGGCTAGGAAGAAGAATTATTCTAGGCTTGAAAGGCTAGGCTCACTTACAATGTATTTTCACATAAGTCTGTCTTTGCAATGTACCATGTGCAGAGTAACATAAAAATAAGTGATTTCAGCAAATAAAGAGGCATAGGCAAAATTATAATCTTATCACTGTCGACAAGGTCTGCAGAAACCTACTAACACAAATTAATTCTTATCTTCTCACCTGCCCATAGGGAACATCCATCTAAAATTTGGCATAAGCAAAGCACAAAGATTTTAATTTCTCTTTTTTTTTTAACTTTATATGGACTGGGATGTTCCAGTCAGGGAATACTTAAAATTACAATGTTAAATGTGGTGGTTCATATATTCCACACCCCTTCCAACAAAGTACCAGTCAACTTGAAGTCCTCTTCTGAATCAGCTACAGACTATGTATGAATGCTGATTAAGGCACAGGTGTAATGTACATCCAAGACTGGGGAAACAGAGCTGAAGAAATCTGGAGCATGTGGAGGAGTCCTCTTAGTTTGGTTTCAAATATTGTTGCATAAGTGTAAGAAAACAGAGAACAATATGACTATGGCAAGGATAGGTTACATGCATAATAAACAATAAGGATGCAAGTTATTTTGATCTGGATTTTATTTGAATTAAGCCCAACTTTGTAGACCTCTTTAGTAAAGTCAAAATCTCTATTACCTGAAAATTCAGTGCCTTAGCATGGGAAACCAATTAAAAAAAAAACAAACAAACAAAAAAAACCCAACACAACAACAAAACCACAAACAAACAAAAAAACAAACCTCCACCAAATGCAAAAACAAGACTTCTGAAAATTACTCTCAACATTTATACTGTGGTAAGTCTAACTCGGGCCTAGATCTGCAGCCAAGCAACAGGTAAGCAGGACATGGAGAGCTGCAGCCTTTTATTTCTTTACTCTCAGCATCTACTAAACAACGCACTAAATAACTGTTACTGTGCACATAATTTTTTGTAAGAAATAAATAAAAAAATCTCCTATGAAACCTAAAAACTAAGGTCAGAAAGAGCTTATTTACAAGCATTGGCTCCAAAAAAATAATTCCACAGGTATACATAATTCAGAATATAAAATTTCAAGCTCACCACCACCTTCTGTAGTAATCATCCTCACAACACTGAGAGAAGGTCATAATAATGTAAGTGGTAGCTAGTTTAAAATTCCAGTTTGATTTTTCTTAAGTACCTTCTCATATCTTAGTCTCTCGTTATGATAATTCCTGTTAGCTGTCCTCACAGTGTTACTACTTTTCCCAAAGAGATAGCCAAATGCATACAGGAATAGACAGTCTTTCTTCAACAGCCCCTTCCCCCAGGTGCTGTGTATATCATACCTTCATATAAGCGTCTGAAGCTGAGGGTTTATCAAAGCATTGACAAGAATTAATTTTTGGCATGCAAGTGTCCGGCCTCAGCGTACAACAGGGTAAGGAACAACCCGACGAGCCACGGGCTGGATGCAATTACATTCATACGTGAACACGTATTCCCACTGAGAACACGGGGAAAACAGGCAAGGAAAACACAAGTGAAGCTGCCCAGACAAGGCTTCGCCCCCTCCGCCGTCCCGGAGGACGAAGAGGCCGATACCGGCCAGCCGCGGCAGGGCCCCTCACTCAGCTCAGGAGCCTTCACTGACACGGCTTCAGGCAGCCGAGACCCCCCCACCGCACCGGGGGAAGCAGACCCTCCTCTCTCCCTCCGCACACACCTGGAAATCTGGGCCGTGCGGGCTCCGCCGCCAGAGCGCTGCGAGAAACCCCCCCAGCGCCTGAGGGGAAGGGAAGGGGGCGCAACGGTCGCCAACCGCCCCTCCAGCGGCCCGGGACCGGAGACGGAGTGGAGGGAGGGGGAAGGCGAGGAGGCAGGGAGAGGCACCGAGCCGAAGGAGGTACGGAGGGGTGAAACACGGGGAGAAACACGGGCGGACACAGGAAGGTGCCAGGGGAGGCCCTGGCAGCGCAGCCCCAGCAGCAGCCGCCAAACCCTTCCGACCCCGCACCGCCCGCACCCACCGCCTCCGGCCACTGCTGCAGATCCCGCGCCCGCGCTGGCCCCGGCCCCGCCCCGCTGCCTCCGCCCAATCGGATAACAGAGCTCCGGGAGGCGCAGCCACTCAGAGACCGGGGGGCGGGGCGAGTGTGGGGGAAAGGGGAGGGGAGAGGGGAGGGGGGAAGGTTCCCAGAGTGACGTCATCACCGGCGCTCGGGGCGGGACGGGGAGGGGAGGGAGAGAAGGGGAGGGAGGAGAGAATCGTAGAATCATAGAATCATAGAATTGTCTGGGTTGGAAGGAACCTCAGAGATCATCAGGTCCAACCCCTGACCACTACCGCTGCGGTTACCAGACCATGGCACTGAGTGCCACATCCAGTCTCTTTTTAAATATCTCCAGGGACGGAGAATCCACTGCTTCCCTGGGCAGCCCATTCCAATGTCTGATCACCCTCTCTGTAAAGAAATTCTTTCTAATATCCAACCTAAACTTCCTCTGGCACAACTTAAGTCCATGCCCTCTTGTCTTGTTGAAAGTTGCCTGGGAGAAGAGCCCAACCCCCCCCCTGGCTCCAGCCTCCTTTCAGGGAGTTGTAGAGAGCGATGAGGTCTCCCCTGAGCCTCCTCTTCTCCAGGCTGAACACCCCCAGCTCCCTCAGCCTCTCCTCACAGGACTTGTGCTGGATCCCTTCACCAGCCTGGTTGCCCTCCTTTGGACCTGCTCCAGGACCTCAATCTCCTTCCTGAACTGAGGGGCCCAGAACTGGACACAGGACTCGAGCTGTGGCCTCACCAGGGCTGAGTACAGGGGCAGAATCACTTCCTTGGACCTGCTGGCCACGCTGTTCCTGATCCAGGCCAGGATGCCATTGGCCTTCTTGGCCACCTGGGCACACTGCTGGCTCCTGTTCAGCTTCCTGTCAATCCAGACTCCCAGGTCCCTCTCTGCCTGGCTGCTCTCAGCCACTCTGTGCCCAGCCTGGAGCTCCCCATGGGGTTGTTGTGGCCAAAGTGCAGGACCCGGCACTTGGCCGTGTTGAACCTCATCCCATTGGAATCAGCCCAACTCCAGTCTGTCCAGGTCCCTCTGCAGAGCCCTCCTGCCTTCCAGCTGATCCACACTCCCCCCCAGCTTAGTGTCATCTGCGAATTTGATGATGATGGACTCAGTCTCCTATGGGCCCAGCACTGATCCCTGTGGGACACCACTGGTGAGCGGACGCCAACTGGATCAGCACCGTTCAGCACCACTCTCTGGGCCCGGCCCTCCAGCCAGTTCCTAACCCAGCACAGGGTGCCCCTGTCCAAGCTGTGGGCTGACAGCTTTTTCAGGAGAATGCTGTGGGAGACGGTGTCAGAGGCTTTGCTGAAGTCCAGGCAGTTCACATCCACAGCCTTCCCCTCATCCACCAGGCAGTCACCTCATCACAAAAGGAGATCAGGTTGGTCAGACAGGACCTGCCCTTCCTGAACCCGTGCTGGCTGGGTCTGATCCCTTGTCCATCCTGTAGGTGCTGTGTGATTGCCCCCAGGATGATCTGCTCCATAACCCTGCCAGGCACTGAGGTCAGG
The DNA here is from genome assembly GCA_023637945.1 of Phaethornis superciliosus. Lineage (NCBI taxonomy): Eukaryota > Metazoa > Chordata > Aves > Apodiformes > Trochilidae > Phaethornis > Phaethornis superciliosus. The sequence goes on along the minus strand of JAJQWJ010000002.1, from coordinate 69,126,238 downwards.
CTGACAGGCCTGGAGTTTCCCGGGTCCTCCTTTCATCCCTTTTTGTGGATTGGCGTGACATTCACCAACTTCCATTCATCTGGGATGTCCCCAGAAGAGGGAGAGGAGAGGAGAGGAGAGGAGAGGAGAGGAGAGGAGAGGAGAGGAGAGGAGAGGAGAGGAGAGGAGAGGAGAGGAGAGGAGAGGAGAGGAGAGGAGAGGAGAGGAGAGGAGAGGAGAGGAGAGGAGAGGAGAGGAGGGGAGGGGAGGGGAGGAGAGGGGGAAAGGAGAGGAGGGGAGGGGAGGGGAGAGGAGAGGGGAGGGGAGGGGAGGGGAGGGGAGAGGAGAGGAGAGGAGAGGGGAGAGGAGAGGGGAGGGGAGGGGAGGGGAGGGGAGGGGAGAGGAGAGGAGAGGAGAGGAGAGGAGAGGAGAGGAGAGGAGAGGAGAGGAGAGGAGAGGAGAGGAGAGGAGAGGAGAGGAGAGGAGAGGAGAGGAGAGGAGAGGAGAGGAGAGGAGAGGAGAGGAGAGGAGAGGAGAGGAGAGGAGAAGGAGAGGGGAGGGGAGGGGAGGGGAGGGGAAGGAAAGGAGAGGATAGTGGAGGGGAGAGGAGAGGAGAGGAGAGGAGAGGAGAGGAGAGGAGAGGAGAGGAGAGGAGAGGAGAGGAGAGGAGAGGAGAGGAGAGGAGAGGAGAGGAGAGGAGAGGAGAGGAGAGGAGAGGAGAGGAGAGGAGAGGAGAGGAGAGGAGAGGAGAGGAGAGGAGAGGAGAGGAGAGGAGAGGAGAGGAGAGGGGAGGGGAGGGGAGGGGAGGGGAGGGGGAGAGAGGAGGGGAAGGAAGAGGGGAGGGGAGGAGAGGAGAGGGGAGGGGAGTGGAGGGGAGGGGAGGGGAGGGAGAGGAGAGGAGAGGAGAGGAGAGGAGAGGAGAGGAGAGGAGAGGAGAGGAGAGGAGAGGAGAGGAGAGGAGAGGAGAGGAGAGGAGAGGAGAGGAGAGGAGAGGAGAGGAGAGGAGAGGAGAGGAGAGGAGAGGAGAGGAGAGGAGAGGAGAGGAGAGGAGAGGAGAGGAGAGGAGAGGAGAGGAGAGGAGAGGAGAGGAGAGGAGAGGAGAGGAGAGGAGAGGACAGGCTTGGCGTGCCCAAGGCGGACGCTCTCCCATTGGCGTGGGATCCGTGACCCACGGGCGGGACGAGGTCCCCGGGAGCCCCCCTTCCCCCTTCCCTTTTCCCCTCCCTTTCTGTGTTCCTGGGGGTTTCCAGGATAGCGGCTGTAGGACCCCGGCTGTGGGCTTGGCATGTTTGTGCTGCTGCCCCTTAGTGGCGCCTGCCCCCGAAGGGTTGTGGCTCCCTGGCAAGCCGGCACACGTTCAGAAGAGTTTTTGAGAAGGCTTTGGGGCTTCCAGGTTGGATGGGGCTTATTGGAGCAGCTTGGTCTGGTGGGAGCTTGGAGGGGGGTTGGGACAGGATGAGATTTGAGGTACTCTCCAATCCATTCCATGATGCAGGAAAAAGCTCCGGCAGTCAGGAAGGAGGAAGCTCGGCAATGTAAATGATTGTACTACGTTTATTGGCTCTCCGGGCTGATTTCAATATCAGCAGAAAGCAGACACCCAAAGATGAGCTGCTCTGTGAGGCCAAGCTGTGTCCTTGCAGTTCCCCATGTTCTGTGACAGCAGGAGCAGAGGCATTGTAGATTCTTCTCTGTCAAACACCACGGGTGGCCACCCCCCATCAGTACACCCCAGCTCCCACTGTTTGTTGCTCTCCTTTTGGTTGGAAGTCGATCTGGATGTTGTCCCTTCAGTTAGAAGGCCAGGTCAGCAGAGCCCCAGGCTCTCCTCACCGACTGACTGAAGACAGATCCCACAGGAGATGTGCCCAAGCACCACCCGTGGGTTTGGGTGGCAGTGATGGGCACCTGCACCCCCTGCACATGCAGACCTCCATGGCTCTGTCCCATTGCTCCCACTGTGGCACAGGCTGCAGGGACACCACAGCCTTGGCAGCATCAAAGGCTGATGCTGTGCCTGATGTCCTCAGAAGAGCTGAATGGGCCTTCTGGAGAACAGCTCTGTTAAAGCTCTCCACAGCAGCAGTTGGATTCTGCCAGAGTTGAAGGGAAAAACAGGCCACCCTGCAGGGCAAAAGTGGATGTATCCTATGAACTGAATCTGGTCATAGAATTTTTTTGCTTGGAAAAGACCTTTAATCTCATTGACTCCAACTGTTAAGGTGACTACCAAGTCCAGTGCTTACTCTGAAGCACCATATCTACACATCTTTCAAGCACCTCCAGGGATGGTGATTCAGCCATCTTCCTGGGGAGTCTGTTCCAGTGTTTTATTACCCTTGAAGCTAAGAAATTTCTTCTAATATCCAATCTAAGCATACCTATCCAATCTAAGCACAACCTGGGGACATCTTCTCTTGTCTTATTTCTTCTTACTTGGGAGAAAAGTACAACTTATACCTTGCTAGAGAGTGATAAAGTTTCCCCTCAGCCTCCTTTTCTCCAACTTGAACCATTCCAGTTCCCTCAGATGCTCCTCATAAGACTTCTTCTAAAGCTTCATTGACCTTCTCTGGACACACTCCAACAGCTCAATGTCTTTCTTCTAGTGAGGGCTCCAAGATGTATTCAAGATGCAGCCTCACCAGTGCTGAGTACAGGGACACAATCACCTCCCTAGTCCTACCTGTGACTTCCCCAGTTAGACAGGACTGCTGGTAAATAATGGAAAGTGGCTTGGTGAGCACTTTTGCCAACTCTCTCAGTACCTTTGGGTGGATCCTATCCAGCCTCATAGACTTGTGTATGTTTAGATGGTGCAGCAGGTCACTAACCATCTCCTCTTGGATCATGGATGCTCCATTCTGGTCCCCATCCCTGCCTTCCACCTCAGGGGGCTGGGTACCCAAGTAACACCTGATCCTGCTACTGAAGACTGAGGTAAAGAAGGCATTGGGTACCTCAGCCTTTTTCTCATCCTTGATCACTATTTGCCCCTGCAACCAATAAAGGATGAAGGTTCTCCTTAGCCCTCCTTTTATGCTAAGGTATTTGTAGAAGCATTTCTTCTTAGTCCCTAGCTGCATCACACCAACCAACATTCAAATTAGCACAGCAGCCTAGATGCAAATTAGCACACTGTGCTGCAGTTACACCTCTGCTATTAACATAGTCACTTCTGTGTGGGTGCACATTTAATTTCCCGCAAGAAACATTTCTTACAGTTACTGTCAGGTTTTTGTTATACATCAAGCTTGTTACACCATTAGCACAGACAGCATATTAAACTGTCTATACTACTACACAAGCTGTCGTCTAAGACCAAATTTGGCTAACATTTCTAGTTTGTAGCACTGCTGCCATCAAACTTCCCCCAAGGCATGCTTGCCTGGTTTCCCTTGGGTTGCCCACGGGTAAGGAGCAAAGAAGCCTGGAGCTGCAAGCTTCCCTTGGGAGCACAAGCTGCATCCCAGCAGGACTAATGGAACCAGGCTTTGCTTTGTCCTGCCTGGCGGCACTTGAGCTGCAAACCCAAGCTGAAGCCTCCAGTGGCAGATCCAGCTGCAGGTCAGCATCAACCCTGGTTATGGCCAGGCATTTTTCAGACTCGTTTTGCTGAGGAGGAAACTTCCTGCAGGAATGCTTATTTGCAAAGGAATTTGTTTGAAGAACACATTGAGAAAAAGTCACCAGTGGAGAAAATCAGGACAGACAGAAGCTGGACCCCTTAGAGCACATCTGGCATGAATAAAATGGGAGAAGCTTGGTTAAGAGCAAAGACACAATAGTCAGTTTTGTTTCCATTTATTAATGCTGCCAAATAAAACCTACATGTTTGTTTTACAGGCTTTGGCGACAGGTTTTAAAGCAGCACAACAGATCCCAAATTATAATCAAAAAGCACTAAACACCTGATTATTTTTCCACTTAGCTGATATAAAGTCTAGATATGCTATGCAGAGATTATCCACTGATGGTTGGTTAATCTGCCCCCACCACTCTGGTCTTCAGGGTTCTTGGTTTTATTTCTCATTTGCTCCTGTCTTTGTGCCATCCAAGTTCATGCATATCTCAAGGATTAGACTGCTGTTCTAGAGCAACTGCAATGTGAGTATTTCTCATCAAATGTAGTATTCTTACAGGAGACAATAAGGACAACAAGGAGCAACCATAAGCAGAATCTTACAGGTAAAGGCAAGAGAAAATTAGACATTTATAAATTATAGTGCAGTTAAAAGTATAATATATTAGCAACACTTCCATAAATACACATCTTTTCAATATGCCACCACCAGTAATAAAATATATTTATATCACTATCATTAAGAATTTAAGTATTGTATTAGCACTCAACTAGTTTAAAATAAAATGTATATCGTTCCTGAAAAGTTATTTTCCCACCTTCTTAAGTAGCCACACTCTCTCCCTTGTGATACGGATATTCTACTAAAGCACAATTCTGAGATTTTGGAGTGATTTTTAGTATTAAACATAATTGGCACAGACGATATTAGTTTTTGCACATAGGGCACAATAGATCCAGGTTCACATATTAATTATTCATAAATTTGTCACCGACAGATACATTGCAAAGCTACAGAACAGAAATAGCAGTTGTATTCTTCTATCAAAAATGTTCTTTATTTAATGCTTTTGTTCTTGAGTTGATTACATAGCCCAGATTTCATTTTCAAATACCTAACATTAATAGTCTATGAAGGAATTATCACATGGAAGAAAGAGGATACTAAGAAGGCCTTCACCAGTCACATATTCAAATTGTGCCACAATTTCAGAAAACCTTGAGCTGTAAACTTTGTATTTCTGTATTGGGCTGATTATGGGGAAATGTAATTCCATGGGTCTTGTCACTGCTTTACTTAGATCACTTCTTTAAAAATGTAAATAGATATAAATAAATTAACTTTGCCTGCATCTATAATATTTTTAATCAATTCTTATGCTAAATTCTTTGCCAAAAGGAGTTTTGGTATTTGGACAACAGCCTCTTCTAAAACTGATACCCATTTACTGAAAAATGTTTAACTAAATATCAGTTTTGAAACTGTTTTCCTACAAATGTCTAGAGTGACTTAGTCTAATTCTTGGCTGGTGGGAACATTTCACCCTTCCTGGGTCTGGGTGTGTATCCTGCCCACATTCCTATTCTGCAGCAGTTTTGGACTCACACAGCCATGCATCACATACTTCTACTCTGGCATCCACGGAGAAATCTTCACCAAAATCATTCTATGTTCAGTCTAGAGTTACTTTGCTTTATGCATTTCTTTCCAATACTTATTAGTTAGATTTTCATTTCAGTTATAGTCACACAAACCCAAACAACTCCATTTCATTTCAGTGGAATTATCCTGGATTTACTATATGATAGCTTTGATCAGATTTACCCACCCACCCACTCCACCCCACCCCCAGGACAGACCTGCTTATATATTTCACATACAAAATACTGTTCTGTCCCATAGAGAAGATGAAACTCTGCTCTGGCTCATGGATTGCAGTGTTTCCATAAAGAAAAAGCTGTAGAATTCTATCAGTGTGGACTGCATGTGCTATAAATTGTTTCTCAAGTCACAAGAACAGAATAACATTGGTTTAAAAAAAAAAAACAAAAAACAAAGAAAGGAAACAAATGCCAGAATTTTCTGCTCTCTTCAGTCTACCAATCTATTGAATTATGCCACTGCAGAATAACCCAATTTCATATTGGTTCTTCTAAAGATAATGGTGCTATAAAAATTTATCAACATTTCTGATACTGTAGCTTAGTGTCATGGACAATGGCTCAGTCATATATTACTTAGTTTCACTATATTTATTCATCATCCCTGACTTCCTCTGTTATCTGTAAAATCAATTCCTTAAAGAAATATTAATGAGCTTTTTGGGGGGGAGTGGGTAATGTGGCCTCTGGCTAGCCTTACAGAAGGACATCATGACACTGCCTTCCCTGGTGAGGTATCTTGGCCCCTTAGGGTTAATTTTTTTTCAATAGTTTCATATTCTGTGCAAGAATATGAAACCACAGATGGGGGTACCACAGAAATATGCAGATAGGAGTACCACAGCACATTTTGGGGGATAGTTCTCTTAATTTCTATTTTTCTGGTAGTTGTTATCTTATTTGTTAGCTAATTTCAGAAATGAATGCCATCACATTTCTTAGCACATTCTGTCAAAGATTTATTACACAATGAAGTAAGAAGAGTGATAGTCATAAAAAGAAATCACAACTATATTTCACAGAATGTAATTTACAAATTATTTCCAAGCAATCACTGCTTGGTTAAAAATACAGAATACCAACTAGCACATTGCTTTTGACAGAAGTCTTAAGGAGCTTTTAAGATTGTCCTGGTTTGGGCTAGGATAAAGGTGATTTTCTGTCTTGTACTTTTGCTTTCAGCTAAGTCTCTTGTAAGTAGCTTCACTTGCTGAAATGAACAGCAAGTTTCTCAGTCAGTGTCTGCTTTTAGGACTGATAACACTCCATGTTTATAGTTACTGCCAGAGACTGGTGTGCAGAGCCAAGGACACTGCTCAGCTCCGAGGAACATTTTGTGTAGTTTAGTTTCCAACCCATAAGTGTCTCTCCCTTATTCTCTCTCCTTTCTTTATCAGGGAGGAGAGGGGGTTAATAGAGAGTGTCTGTCATTCGGTTTAATTGCCGGGCCAGTGTTAAACCCTGACAAATATACATCATTATGAGTGATCAAAGTGAAAACCAATAGCCAGCATAATGTTTGATAAGATTTGACAAAATGGCTGTTGAAAAAGCAAACTCTTTAAAGGAAAATAGAGAGCCTGACATAAGGATGGTTAGCATTCATTTCATTCTTACTCCTTCTTGACCTGGCTATGTAATAAAGGAATTGTTGAAGTCCTCACTCTATTTACCAAATGACTGCAGCCAGCCTGTCATTACATGATAGTGCCCCAAACAACAGCAACATTTGCAAGTGTCTGTTTCCATAGGACCTGGAAAGAGTTATAACCAGGTTACTGAACTTCTGCCCACTTGCTTTCTTTCTGAAGTCAGAGCAATGTTAATGGGTTATAACACCTCACAGTTTAATTTGTGAAGAAAGGAGTGAGAGTGCTTTAGGCTAATGGGGACAATGGAGGGAGCACCAGCCTTTCCATTTCCATTGCCTGGTTCAATAAATACTTTTGATTACAAACTGGTAAGAAACGACATCTGGAGTCCCCGTGGCTACGTGCCATGGCAAGATGAAACTACAGTACACAGAAGGAATGACTATGGTTACAACACAACTGCTGGCAAGCATTTTGCTATTGCAGCTGGGCTACATAACAACAGGTTTTCTATTTTTTCCTTCATAATTTGACTTTGCCACCTGCCCCTAAAATAGAACTTGGCAACACAGAGAAAGACAGCTAATTACCTCCTCCGCACTGCTACTTCACTGCTGTTACTGCTGCTAGTGGTTTTGCTCCCATGTGTTCAGAAGATGAGTTGCCAGCTGTGAGATGTGCTGCCAGGCAAACTTGATGTGGGTGGATTCCACGGTGCGGGAACAAACAGCAAAACGTAGCACAAACTTCTTTCGCAGGTGGCTTGGAGTAAGATGAATCTTCTTGGCCTCATTTATGCTTTTAAGAAGTGCCTCGTTGAGTTCGTTTGAGCCCTGAAATTGTTGTAATTCAATGGATATGGTGATGACTTTCAGAAGCAAGTTTGAAATAACCACCCGGCAGCCAAGCCCAAGTACCACAAGTAACGCACAACCACTTTCTCATCTCTCAGTGCTTTGCCATCAAAGAATTATAAAAGGTTGACAGCTCAACAGATCATTTTCAGCCAGAAAGAGATTTATGGATTAACTGGGATTTAGAAGCAGCTTTCACACCAGTACATTTGTGATAGCTGACTGCTTTTTTTGTGACCTAAGGTTGCGAGCTATGTAGTTTCATATAAAAGCATTCATTATTGCACCCATTTACACTTTTCTTTTTCTTAGTTTTAATCAAACAAATGTGGGAGGAAGTTTTGCAGTGCACTATACCAACTTTTAAAAAACAAACATTGCAGTCTTCTCTTAAACATTGTTGCTGTGGGAGTCTTTTGAATATGAGGTTGGAAATATTACCCTTAGTTAATAAATACTTAAGTTAATGCATCCCTTAATGCATAATTAAGTTTCATAATACAAGCAGAAACCCTAAAAAAACATTTACCTCAAGTTCTATAGGAAGTATATGCCACAGAATCCTACAGAGTTGAGTTTTTTGGAGGGATTTCAGAAATGTGGTAAACTGACCCTCCCTGAAAGTAAACAGCCTTCCACATTCAAAGGAACAAAGATATAAATGTTAAATATCTTGCAGAAGGTCAGAAGGATTCCACATATGCATGCTGTTTTGAATTTTATCTTCTTCTAGTGTACTTTGTTCTTCTTTTGCTCAAATACTGAATGTGAGCATTTCCCTTAGGAATATGGATGTTCTTAATATCAAATGCCAAAAAAACCCAGGGCTGCACAAAGGACTAGTGCTTCTTTTGCAGATTCAGCTAATATTGAATCAATGGTTTTCCTAGTCCATGTCTGTCAGCATTTGAGAATAAAATGAAATGTGTCATCAGAACTTCAAAAACAGTAGTAAATTGCTTAAAATGAAAGAAAAGATTAAAAAAATCTTGGTATTTTTGTCTCATATAGCAAAACAGGATGAAGTGCAAGCTGCCTAGCTTCAACAGCCTTTGTTACTCAAACTAAAGGAACCTGCCAGTCTAACTTTTATAAGAGCAGACTGAGAGGTCTGCCCAGTTTGACTATAGAATTTTATAAAGGAAAAGTTTTTTAAAGAAAACAACAAAAAAGTTCACTATTCTAATCTTTATCCATGATAATAATTGTTTATAAAAATTTTATATTAAATATACACACACAGAAAATGGACAGGAAACATCTAACACATACACTCACACATCATAAATAAAAGTCTAGAAAAATATAATAAAACAATTATCTTTATCAAAGCTCATCAAAAATGATGTAACAGTAATTGTGTATGACTGGGTAGACTAAGATGATTTGTTTGCTCTGACTATGTATTTCCATACCTAAATATGCTTGAATGTCTCTTAAGCATTTGATTATATTTTAACAAAATTGTTTTAAGCTTCTTATTTCAATCTGCATGAACTTCCACTATTTTCCTTAAAAAATAATTAAGTGTATTAACTACAAAGACTATATTCTATAGCAGGTTATTACAGTGATTTAAAACATGACACATGAAACAGGAGGACGTAGCTGCCTTACCTTCAGCCGAAAACAGACCAGACCCAAGATGACCTCAGCACAGATCTCAAATCGTTCATCCTGAAGGACCAAATGTTCAAACTGATGTGCCAGCCTGACGTGCTGAGGAAAGATAGTATCTATGTTGTATAAATTTGATTCATTGAGAGAAAAGATGTGCTGAATTGTTTCCATCCCTAATCTTTTTTGCTCCATTCACTCTTCTGATATGTGGCAATATTCACATGTAGACATCTGTTTAAATGAACTTACATCCCATTTATGACTTTCATAAACTGAATTGAGCCATTACTATATTTCTCACCCAGTCCATCTTAGTCAGAACTAAACTGTTTCTTAAGGAAACATTTCAGCACAGTTTTATAATTGTCATGATACCAGATTAGTAGTAAAAAATTGTAATAACTCTTCTTTAGGTTTTTTACCACTCTTGCTTTGTTTCAGAATGGCTAAAGATTCCAAAATTTATCACGGGGAAATTTCACAGAAATATGTAGAAAAAATTATCACAATTCAGTGGGAAAAAAAAAAAAAAAAAAAAAAAGGAAAGATACACTTAGAAATGTTCAGTTCAGTGGAGAATAACTGTAAAGAAGGGCAGAACTTGCACAACCTTCTGACCTGGGTGCTCAGGTTCAGTTGAAAATAAAGGTGATAGCAGTAGAAGTGGGAAAAAGTGTTAGCAACCTCAGGCAACCTGTAAAAAAGTCAGGTGGGGGAAAAAGAGTGACATTGGACACCAGACCATTTTGAAATGCAGGAAACCAATGCTCTTCCAAGATGCAACAATTGGGGAAAATACCAACAACCAATACTGACAGCCATCTGAGGAGTCTTTACAGAAGTCAGTGATGCATGCATACTGATACCACGTTTTGCTTTGTCACAAACAGAAAATTAATTCAAAACTTGGGAAAAAAGAACCCATATTCTCATCAGGCACCTGCAGTACCTTATCCAGTCCTCCTCTCACTGGCTATCCTCAGCAGTTTAGTGCTTACTATCCTTAAAAAATAGCAACTGGCTATTGGAATTACAGTTGTCTTCATGCAATCACCAGTCTGCACCAAAAATTATCATCAACATCTGAGATTATGCTTAAAAGCTTCTTAACTATTATGTACTTTTGACTGCAGATAACTTTATAAAACCAAAGAACTAGCCCCATGTCTTTTCCTTCATTTGCACTTTGCCTTTTTTGGACGTTTAAGGACAGATAGATACCATAGAAAAATTAAACATTTTACTTTGGGCCAGTATAGTATGTGGAATATTTTATTTTACAGGAACTTTTTCCAAAAGGGCAAGAACATGGCAAAACAGAAATTACAGAAAAGAAAGAAAAAAAAAAAGAAAAAAAAGAAAACACATTTTTCAGTCCTAATCATAGCTTTCTCATGTTTGCTTATTTCTTAAAATAGAAAAACATTGTTTTGAAACAAAACAGCAATCCAAAACCTTCGTATTGGGCATACTAGTAACCTATGAAACCAACCAATCTTACTGTTGTTACCACTTCCTCTCTGCTCTTTGTTACATCCATTTATCATCTTCCCCTAAAATTAGAATGAAAGCTCTTTGAGTCAGGGATGAGACCAATAAAACACCCAATCCTTTGCAGAGCATTTGAATGTTCTGCTAATATAATCAGCATTAATTTATAGGTATGAAAATTGACCAGAAGTGTGTGTATACAAAGATACTTGTATGCAGAAGTGCATGGAGACCCTATGTGTAACATACACAGGTTTTGTAATGGTCTTTACTGCCTCCTCCTATCTTCACGTTCTGTAGCCTTAACCAAACTGATGTCTTCCACATACCTCTGAAAAATTTCATACTGCATTACTAGATCATTCAGCTGAATGTAATAACCACCTGAATTTAATCCAAATTCACCTGGGTAAGATCAGAAAAATAAAGATTTGGCTTACTGCAAGAAAACTCTGGGCCCATGCTGTCCATGGTATTATTGTCTCTTTACTTATGGCACTATTTGCTTATGTCTCACTCTTTGCACTAAAAAAAAATTAAAGGAATTTGGAAGACATAACAGCAAGGAAAAACAGAGTATATTCAGTAAAACACTAAGCAAAATTCTGAAAGTATTTTGTATTCATGTTGGGTGCAAGTACTTTTATTCACGGTGAGTCCTAACAAAAAGCAATAATTTGTAAAGCCACTGGGGGGCACCACAGGTTTTAGATTTTACAGAACTGGAAGGAAAGTGAAGATTCACCGGTATAGATTTGCTTAATACAATTTCCCAAGAACCTGCACCTTTGAACCATAAACTATCAGCCTGAGTTGCTTTTACAGAGACCGATGCAGCCAAACATGATGAAATATAAATAAAGTTAAACATTAAGCGTATTAAGTTCAAATTCTGTATACCCAAAGGCTTTTCAGGTATCAGACCTGCTCTGTGAGTCCTGGAGCTGAACCCATGCACTGGATGTGAGCACAGCAATAACTCCCAGGAGGACACATGTGAATTTAGTGCTCCAGCCTTTCAAGACAGACAGGCAAACTGTGAAAATAAAGGTCCTGTGTGGAGACCCAGGGACACTGCAACTAAGGACAGGAAAGCAGGAGAGGTAAAAACTGACAGGCTGTTCTCAATTCTGTGCTGAATGTGTGCATGCCAAGCCTGAACTATGGATATTTTAACCCTCCAAATGCTTTTGATTTTGACACTTGTGTCATCCTGTGTCCCTAGCACCATTAACTTAAAGGTGATGTTCAACTATTATTTAGCCTTTTAAAGGCTTTATTTAAGGTTGTTATATAATTTAACAAAAAAAGGTGGAGAAACACAAAACAACTCACATACTGTCTTTAGCAGTATCATTTGGACAACCCCTTTCTCATGTGTGTTCCCAAAATGGAATCATATGAATTGTGTCAGTGGCCTGAAAAGTCTTGGTATACAGGAATGCAAAAGTCCTCTTTACACAGTGAAATTTAACAGACTGGAGGAAAGAACCTTGTAAGCTTTTTGTGTATCACTGTCTCAGGTAAATAAACATTGCTCTTCTGCAACAAGAAGGGGAAAAACAAAAAAAAAAGGATCTAATTCATTTGGTTATTCAGGATAAAGGGAAATGTGTTACATAAACACTATGAGAGAAATAAACTTGTAAAGAATTAAGATGTGGTCTCAATTTTTGAAAACTCTGTATTTTTGTATGAATATGTGTGATTATAGGTATTGATAAAAAGAACAAGAACTAGGACTAGGACTAGAAGTGTTCCTGCACTGAATTTTGATTTTGGGGCAAAGCATTCAAGAACTAAAATAGTTTTTGAAGGGGGGGGGTTCTCATCAGAGGCATCTGAGTACATTAACATGTATATGCAGATAAGCATACACGACTAGATTTGAACACTTCATACTATTCGTCCTACAGATTTCACCTCTCTGCCTGCCTGCCTTAGCTTGCATTCAACTACACTCTGAAGGCAAATGCTGTAAAAAGAGTCCTCAACAGCCATTCACACTGTGCCATTCCCCAACTTAAATGCTATCTCTGACATTGTTCTCTACAGTACCAGTTTCTTGATCTCTGCTGTTAAGTTTTTATGGAATTTGTTATACTCACTGGCACAAGAAGTATGTGGTACATTGATTTCTTCTGGTCCTATGAAGGAGTTATCTGAGTCCAAATATTCTGGAGAATCAATCACGTACAAAAATATTAACTGCTATATGTCTCAAATTACTTCTGAGCTCTTTGAGAAGGCTTGAAACAATCAAAGAGTAATATATAGTCAAGCAAATGGGTGATTTACAAATGGGTCAGTTGGGTTTCACATCTATACTGACTCTGAGTGTTCGGAATCAGTCCAGAAGACTGTTATTGTTGTCATTTTCTCCCACTTTGCTTTTTACATCTCATCTGCGGCTTTGGGACTTACCTCCAAAATTTGTATTTTTCTGTCCCCACATCCTTCAGAGATTACTGTTGTCCTGTTTACCACTGCCTTAAAACCTATACTTTGCAATAAGTTAATGTTACATGTTGTGTGGGAAAACAGTGCATAACTGGAAGGTTTGGAAAACAAAAGTTACTGAATCTAAATCCAAGTCACATTCTCATCTCCCAGGAGTATTTTAGTTCCCAAATGTCTTCCTCAGTACAAGCAAATGCCAGGTTGCAGTGGTTATCTAGTAATTTTGATGCAGACCTTAAGGCTGCAAACATAACTGATATCATTTTCTTAAATCATACTAATATGAGGAAAAAGGAAAAAAAAAAAAAAAAACAACTAGTTTTTTATGGCAGTTTTTATCCAGAAAAAATTAAAGTTTGTGAAGAGATAGTATCAGGTATCACTGGTCTTGAAGCTTGCTACTGACATAGTAAAGAGGATAAGAGGATGGCTTCTTAAGGGTATGCAGTGTTTTTTCCCTCTATCTTATGTCAGAAGCTCATCACTGCTCAAAATCTCAAATCACTTTGTAAGTAACACCTGACTTCACAAAAGAAGCACACTTAGAAGTCTATGATCACTGGAGAAGTCTTCCTTCAGATTTCTATGGCTTAGGAGCTGAAGCATCTTTTTTCCTAGATGATCACGAAATTTCTGTTATGATCTGTATAAATTCAGAAGGGAACTGAAAGCCTGGGTCCCAATTCTCTGAGGGAGGCCCAGCCCTGCAGCTGAACAGAATGGCTGAGCTGCTATTGCATATTCTGAACAGGAATGTCATGCCCTACACAAACAAGTTGATGTACAAGACCTACATAGGGAATGACTGCATGCTACATCTCAAAGGCAACCAAGCCCAGCCCATACAGGTGTTTCAAACCTCTGTTCTTCTGCCTTACCCTGTGTGCCTGGCCCTTTCCCTGGGGAAACTTCTTAATAACACCATGAGAGCTCTTCTTCCTGCTTCCCCAGCTCCAGCAAATCTGCTCTCTGTTTGAAGGCTGCCATACCTGCTTCTGCCACTGCTCCTAGGTTTCTTCTTCTAATCATATCCACTCTATGACCCCCAATAGGAAATGCAGCTTCAGGAGGAATTTTGGCAGCTACAGGGTTTCAGTTAAATCACAGCTTGAAGTCCCAAGTACACAAGGCATAGTACCAGTTACTCTCTTCAGGGCCTGGCTTCCCTGGGTCTTCCACTTTTCCCTTTTTGAAAACAGGGCTTTTGTTTCCCCCTTTCCAGTGAGTGGGAACTTCACCAGACTGCCACAATTTTCCAAATATGATGGAAACTCAAAATCCACCTGGACACATTCCTGTGTGACATACATTAGGTGATCCTGCTCAGACAAGGGAGGTTGGACTCTCTTGAGGTCCCTTCCAGCCCCTTTCAACCCTGAAATTACATTCTGACATTCTGTGATTCTGTAAAAGTGTCTTTGCAACTTCATCCACCAGTTTCCTCAGAAGCAGTGGATGGATTAGTCTCATTAGTCCCATGGACTTTTGCACTTTCAGGTTCTTTAGATGGTCTCAAACCTGCTCTTCTACAGTGGGCAGAACTGCCTTCTCACAGTCCCTGCCTTTGCCTTTTGTAACTTGGTTGGTGTGGCCAGAGCACTTGCTGGTGGAAAAAAAAAATAAATTGTTAAGTACTTCAGTCTTCTCCATATCCTACAATACCAGGTCTCCTGTTTGCTTCTGGACAGAGCCCACATTGTCACTTTTATCACTGGCGTACCTGTAGAAGCTTTTCTTGTTACTCTTGATGTCCCTGGTCAGATTTAGTTCTATCTGGATTTTAGCTTTCCTAACCTGATCCCTGGGTTCTTGAACAACTTCTTTGTACTCCTCCCATGCCACTTGTCCTTGTTTCTGCCCTCTACAGACTTTCTTTTTACATCTAAGTGTATCCAAAGAGCTCCTTGAATATCTATGCAGGTTTCCTGGTATTCTTGTCTGCCTTTCTCCTTGCTGGGACACATTGCTGCTGGGCTTGGAGGAGGTGATCCTTGAATATTGACCAGCCCTGTTGGGCTCCTCTCCCCTCCAGTGCTTCATCCCACTTTACCCTAAAAAGCAGATTCCTGCAGAGGTCAAAGTCTCATTAAGGATAAAAATCTGATTCTGATATCTATATCATCAGATTAAAAATGCATTGTGATAAAAATGAGAAGCAAGGAGTATATCCTCCATCCCAGAACCTCTTCAGATTGGAGGAGACTTATACATGCAGTGATCTTACAACAGTGGAAAAAACCTTTCTTAGGAATTAATCTGTTTACTACCACAAGCAGAAAGGAATGTGTCTGCAGAGGTTTGGTATACCAGACCAGACTCTTAGATAATGGATATTTTTGTAAATATTTAGAGCCAAGTCATGGATCTCCCTCACTAGAAGTTTGCCTAATCTTCATAAAGGTGAAAGGTATGCTTGAACTTGACTTTACTGCTACAGAAAAAAAAAATATTTTTTTTTTTTGACTGGTGACAGGTGTATTTTTAGGGATAAAAAAATCCCCTCCTTTTTATATCAAGAATAAGGTTAGTACTTATGCATAACAATGTTAACAAACTGTAGATTGTAAACATTGGTTTTTAAAAATAAGGAGGATTTGAAACAAGCAACAAAGAAACATCAGAGATAGACATACCAAATAAGTTACTGTATTATAAATGCAGGCCAACAACTTACTTTAATAATAATCTAAGCATGCTATCAATGCATGCACTTCAATAAAATAAAGAATTTATGAATAAACATATTTTTTAAAACAAAACAAGAAAAAAAAACAATCAAAGAAAAATAAAAACAAACAAGAAAACCCATTAAAGTGCTCTGGCTTAATTTCAGAGGGAACTGTGGTTGCACGTTGTAGAAATTCCAAATTCCTAGACTTGTCTTCCCTAAAGATGAACACAAAGCAGATGACAGTTTCAATCACGGCAGGATATGAAATTGAGATACTACGCTGGGCAAACAAGCAATACCACTATTGAGCCCAGCTGTCTAAAACCTTTTGTTTATGCTGTTGTTATGTACAAAAGTCATGACGAATAGACAGGTAGCAAACTCATTTTCCCTTGCTGTCCCACCACAGGTTACCCGAGAAAGGAAGTTCAGGTCACCTTACGAATGTGTTCCTGCAGTTTGGTGACCCCGTACATCCTCAGCACGAACCAGAGCTTCAGAGAGCGGAACCTCCTCCCCAGAGGGATCTGCCAGTGCTACAAGCCAGGGAGAAGTAAAGGCACAATCAGTTAGAGAGAGAGAGTTAGGAGAGTTTAGAAGTCACAACTGCAGTGACGCTGCAGAAATTGCACATTCTGCAATTATTCTGAAGCCCACCCCATTGCCATATCCTACAGGCAGCTTCTAGAGGTGAGTCAAGCGATAATAGAAATTTCTATGTGATGCCCTGGTGCGACTGTTTAATACTCAAAAATTTCAAAATAAAAATGGAAAAGGAGATTGGGGTAAGAATGGAAGGGTGACAAGGAAAATCCTAAATTCTCCTTGAAGACTTTGGAAAAATAAGCATCTTAGAAGCTCATGTACACTGGCTTGCTTATAGCCATAGGGCTAGCCTCTACAACAATAGGCCCATTTTCTGTTTCAAAACAACAGTATTCCTATTGGATAAAGGTTAAAACACATTAAACACGAGTGCATTTTAAAAAAACCTGTTGTTCGCTATGTTAAGGGGGAAAAAAATCTTTAGGTTACTTCTTTCTACTGACTGAACCTTGAGATATTACACACGAGATGTTTTCTTCTTTTAAACAAAACAAAACAACAAACAAACAAACAAACAGTAGAGTTTAAAGTTTCAGTTTCAGGAATGTTAAAAATATAGCAAGCTGAACCCTTGCTGGAAAGAAACATAAGGTTTTGAGGCTTATGATAGAATATAAAAGTCCTGGAAATATTAGTGTACACAAGTAATGATATTAATTGTTACACTGATGCTGTACTTACCCGATAATCCGTTACAAGGCCTGAAAGTTAAAGAAAAAAATATCACATTGTTTCACCACAACAGCCAAAACCTACAATCACTCTAATGCTATTGAAAAAGCTGTATTTTAGCTACCCTTTATGTTTGCTACAAGCTTCAGCATCGTCAGTGTCAATAGAACCATTAAAAGCCTAGCAGCAGTCTTGGCAGCATGATAAATGAAGGTGTTTCTAGTACGCTTTATTCCTTAGTGAGTCAGAATATATCACTATCAGATTAAAGAGTATTCAGAAGAAACACAGTTTTCCTTTCTGTTATACTTCAGGTTGCGTGGAGATGATGGACTGGATATTTTCCTCTTAGCAGGAAAAGAAGCAGTAGATAAAATGGCAGTTATTAATTTTGTTTGAAACATATTGCAGATTCCCCAAACTCACTTCATCACTCATTCTCTGCTTCTAATTACCTTTTATACTCATTCATAGATTTGTTCCAAATTCTTCAAGATATCTAATAATTTACTTGAAAATTTGATTCAGAGTTTACTTCTTCCTGTGTGGGCAGTGGTATTCTGCAGGGTTTTTTGTGGCTTTTCATTTGATGTAGTGAAAGCCCCTTACAAACATAGATTGACAAGTAAAAACGCAGTCCAGGGAGGTAAGTAGACAGCATTATTACTTATTTTTTTATATGGGCACACAGAGATGCCAGAAAGATGCCAGAACTTCTTCCTTGAATCAGGGAAATAGACTGATTTCACAGTAAAGGAGATTGTAACATAAAGATGGGTTATTTGCAGTAAACCAGATCAGAAATTTAACTACTTTAAAATCTAAAGCACTTCATTAGGAAAATGTGGAAGCATCTGCTTAACTTTCTTATTCTGCTTGATTTTTCTGCAGTGGAGCACAAAGTATGGACTTAAAGTCCAAAGCAAAGTGCTTTCTAAGTGCTCCTGGAATTATGAACTGTAAGGTATTTTATATAACTGCAGTGTCTGTATTTGATCAGTTTATGATACTTATGTAACTCTTAGATTTTATATTTTGGGGGGTTAAAAAGACTGCTACAAGCTTGCCAGTATTCTCTCATGGTCCTTCCTCCCTGCAACATATAGCTATTTGGTTCTTTATTCTGTTATTTTCAAAATGAAAAACAATTAAAAAAGAACAAAAAACCCCCAACAAAGCGTAACACACAACAACTAACAATCATGAATGCATTCCTGGACTTCAGGAAACTAGATGGTTGTATCAGCTCAGTAACTAGGTAATTTGATAACATCCATATTCTTCTGCACTGTAGCAGCCTTTTTTCTTTTTTTGTTTTTTTTCTTGGTAGCTGCAAGACTGGTAGCAAAGAGAGTAAAGCAACTGGTGATAGATAAATAATCCTACGCTCCTGTAAGGGGCTATGTCTAATGATCCACAACAACGCCTTTCACAAGCTGTGAAGCAGAATGCAATCAATGATTAGCCCTTGATTACAAGCCTTAGTCTTACATCTGTATTTAACCAGGAGGAATTGCATTGTGGCAGCATATGTCACATTCACAATAGAGTATAAAGCTGCATTCTTCTAACACTGCCATTAGGATTTGACCTATATGCTGGGTTGCCAGGCAAGCCAGTATAATGTTCCTAGTGTGATGATGCAAATTACATAAAATTGTAATTAATGACAAAATAAAGACTTTCCCCTTGGGGGCATACATAATTGCCATATGGTTATTAAGAATAATTGCTCCCAGATAGATACATTTTTCTGCTTATTTAAATTCTTGAGGGAGAGATGACCAAATTCAAAAATGCTGCTTCATTTGCCTTGTAAACCATGAAGGGAATTCTCAGACTTGAGACATACTCAGAAAATAAAACCTTCCATTAGACAAGTCCTATTTTCAGGAGTGATGACATGCCATAAATCACATAGGGATCAATAGGGATTATTATATCAGCCTAGCACCTTTACAAATTTGACTATTTTTATTGAAGGCATAAGTGTGGCTTTTACTTAACAGTTTAACTAGAGGCATTTGCATTTGAAAAGTGTTGTCTAGCTCTTCAGAAAATTGGTGTCAAATAGGAATAGAACATAGAAAAATTTAGCATCACTAGACTGCTACTCATCAGCTGATATATTTGGAATCACTATGTCCAGGTCATATAACTTACTATCACAGCTTCTGAAGGCAACATGAAAGGTGAAAAACTTATTATCCAACTGGGGAGGTAAAGTTTTCAAGTAAACTAGGTAGCCTCACTGAAAGCACCTAGTTTTGAAAAAAGGTTTGATTTTCTGTTAATATTATTTAACCAGGGAAAAAAACTCAGCTTCTCATTTCAACTCTGTCAGTTGCCACAAGACTTATTTTTACTTTTGTTAAGGTTTTATTGTCTTCTCAAGATAAGTATTGTTCATGTATGTTAAGTAAAAGCTTGTAGCAAGTATGAGCTTGATGTGAGTATTTCTGCCATAACTTATATTTTTCTTTTAAAAAGGCTAAAAAATATATTCTTTCTTTAGAATTCCAGCTCTTGGGAATGAACCTTAGCTCCAGAGTTACTACATTTTCCTGCTTATTACCCTGTTCTACATTTGCATTGCTTGGAAATGTAGAAAAGTAAAGCACAAAATTTATGCCAATTTAGAATTAAGGCACAGGAATCCATTTTTCTAGGGGCTTTTTAGTGAACAGTAGAATTCTGGATGGTATGTGTCAATGAGTTCATAGCCGCAACACAGAGGAACGTTCCTAGTATACACCTCTGAACACATATCAGCACCAGCAATTCTAAGAAAAATATGAGATAAATGATAAGAACATCAATCTGTCATTCACCCTTTTGAGAAAGTTACGAAACTTGCACGACATGTTGACTGCTGTTGTTGACACTGCACTGCTGTGACCTTCTTCACAATTAATCTGTTGTTAACTGAATGCCTAAAAACAACTTCAGGATGGCAAATGCCACTCTGCAGTTGCTAGGTATGTGCCAGGAGCAGCACTAATCCATTAAGGAGCTTTGTTCAGGGCCTATGATTTCTAAGGCTTTTGTGAACACTTAGTGAAGAGCTTTTGTGAGCATTTTGTACAAGACAGATAGTCTGCGCTTTCCTCCTTCTTTCCAATCAATATAAGAACATGTGAGCAACAAGATGATGTCTCAGACTGCCATCAAAAAGACAGAGCATAGATATCAAACACAGCTCACCTTTCCTTTGTTGTTTCAGTGAGTGTTTGCTCCTGACATGGATATTTAAAAATCTGAATCAGAGCTTGCATGCATAGCTAAGAAAAAGTGTCACAGATTTTAGGGACCCTAAAACCAGATCTTGAAAGCATTCTGGAGAAGTTTATATTGAGGAAGGAAGGTTAAGGGACTTGATGGACAGCACCCACTGTGTTTACCTGACTACAAAAGATCATTAAGAATATTTTCAGCACTCCTGCAAAGACACAGTGGTAAATCTAGAGCCAGGGAAATCCTAATACAAAAGTATTCATATAATGCTATATAAAATGTCTTTCCATCACTTGCTTTTTATACTAACAAAAACCTCACTAGATATGTGTTTGTACTTTAATAAGCTTAACTCCCTGGGGTACTCAGGAAATGGAAATAGGTTCCTATACACTTAGTTAGTTTTAAGAATTTTAGTTTCCAACTTAAATATTTTTTTCCATTAATTATCAGTGCATGAATGAAATAATAATAATATTTTCATTTAATTATAAAATTACCAGATTCTTGATGCTGATGCTGCAGGTAAAGAGGTTCTAATTTAAAGGCACCTGTTAAATCTGATCTTTTTTTCACCCTGTATAAAAAGAAAAAAAAGAAAAAGGAGAGAGAGAAAAAAAAAATTGAGAAACTTAAGAATTAAAATTTAAACGACTACATTTCCACAAGAAGTGAAGGCAAATTTAATGTTTTTAAGCTGGCATATTTCCTGAGCACAGCCTGTGCCATTTTCAGTCCTTTTCACAGCCATATCAGCATTATACTTACAAGCAGTTAAGTGCAAGGCTCAGCAGGAATGGGCAGCATGACTGCACGACTGCATATTTAAAAACAGACAAGAAACAGTCACAGAGGATCTTTTTATGGTGATAGACACTCACACCAGAATGTGGGACTAGCTAAAGCAATGTTAATGCCTGCAGTCAACAGAAGTTGCCTTGAAAACTACTGCAGCACAAAGCTGTGTGGGAAAAGCTGTGGCTTCCTAGGCACTGCCCAGCGATGGGGATGCTCTGGGGATGCTGCCCACTGCCTCTCCATCCTCCTGTGGTTGCAGCTGCAGCCACTGCTGGGCTCCAGCTGCCCAGTCGAGACTCAGGCTTCCCTCTTGGACCACCCTGCCCTGAGCTGGACCCAATCTACAGTTCCTGACCAACAGACTACAGCAGAATGTAACACTGAGAAGCACACCTTACTATTGCCAGCTAGTGGGTGGTGTCACTGGACTGAGGCTCAAAGGCCAATCAGTGTGTCCCTGTTAGAGAGAATAAGCTACATTTTGCCAGTAAGTAATAAAGAGATTTTGCTGCTTTATGCTTCGCTCTGTGTGTCACATTGACTCACCTCTACATTACAGGGTTTATAAAGGTAGAAAAAGAAGAAACCAGAAATCAAAAAGGGAGTGACTGCAACATAATTATATTAGGCCAACAAATATATCACTAAGTAAGATAATTGTGTCAGCATCAGGACACTCAAATGACAAATGTCCAAACATTTTATGATTTTATGTGCATCCATTTCTCATGGTTTTAATATTTTAATGTAAAATTCTAACTAAAAATCTAATTCCTGGTATCTTAGTGTGCATGGATAAGTGCACAGGCCAGTACATACTCCCAGTCTCATGCACATCTAGGCTATGTTCAAAAACAACTTATTCAAACAGACAACAAGCCCTCCTCTCACTTTACTGGTCAAGAGGCTACCAAAGTTAACACCTGATCACCTAGAAACTATAAATTAGAAACTTAGAAGCTATAATATTCCAGAGTTACAATTGAACATGTCAGGAAAAACTGATAGGTAATTTCAGAGCAAAATCTAAAGGACCCTAATATTTGAACATGGAAAATATACACTTCTCAGAGTAGGTACACTGAATTCCTCTTTATGGAAAATTGACAACTTTTTTCTGTATATGAATATTTTACAAAAGGTTTATAATGAAATTGCCTCCAAATCCCAAAAGGCACCAGTGCTACATTGCACTGAGAAGTTAAATAATATAATTACAGGTCCAATGGCTACATGAGATCAATCAACTTGAAGGGAGAAGAATGGGAGCAGGCTGGAGGCCCTCTCCTATGAAAACAGGCTGAGAGAGATGAGCTTGTTCAGCATGGAGGAGAAAGCTCTGAGGAGACCTCATAGCAGCCTTCCAGTACCAGAAAGGGCCTATATGAAACCTGGGGAGGGACTTGTTAAATGGCTATAAACTGGAAGTGGCTAGATTTAGGTTAGACATTGGGAAGAAATCCTGTAATGTGAGGCTGGTGAGACACTGGAAAAAGCTTCCCAGGGAAGCTGTGGCTGCCCCCTCCCTGGAAGTGTTCAAGGCCAGGTTGGATGGGGCTTGGAACAACCTGCTCTGGTGGGAAGTGTCCCTGCCCATGTGGGGAGGTTAGAGATAGGTGATCTTTAAAGTCCCTTCCAACACAAACCATTCTATGGTTATATGAAAGTGTGGAGGCATCTGGGTGGTATAAAAGTCTGTCTCTCAGTGGAACTCAGTGTAAGTCAATTCTGAAATGGTGTCACTCTTTACTGAACTCTTTCCATATTATTACAATGTCATGGTTAATAATTCTGATTATTAACCTGATCCTAAGGGGACTGTCTCCTTCAAAGTTGCTTTTTCTCACCGGGTTCCTTCATTCTTTATTATAACATTTTGCCTTTTCTTGCAGTGCTACAGCTGGTAAGAGAGCCAAATCTGGGGCAAGGGCCTTAGAATTAGTTGCACAGGGCATCTGGTTTCAAGTCAAGGAGTTTAAATTGATTCTTCTTTACTAGGTGAATAATCCCTACACATAGATTCCTTGCTGAAACAAAACCTGAATGGCTATAGTTGTGAAGCTTTCATTTTTAGTAATGAGACGTTTTACAAGGTGACTTGATGTTCCCTGTGAGGGAATCTTCCTACCTATGAAAACTTGCATTTTATGCTATGGCTTACCTAAAAAAGAGTATGAATCAAAGTGGAGAAGAATACATAAAGTATAAGCTTTGTTAGGGAGAAGCTGAGATTGTCAGAGATTGGAACATAAACAGAAAGTTTTCCTGGAAACCTTGTTTTCCTGGAAGCCCAGGTAGAATAATTTTAACATGGTTCCACAAGGTTTTCAGGGAAAGCAGAATTAACAAGAAATTAAACTGGTAAGGACTAGACTGTGGCCTTCAATTATCCTAACAATTTTGAAGAGAATGATGGTGTTCTTGCTTGTTTCCAAGGAGCTACTTTATAAAAATTGTCTTTGGCTTATGGGAAAAAAATGGGAGAAACTAGGAAGGTCATTCCATCATCTTCCTACTTCCATATATAAGAGAGATAGCAAGTTATGAGGTACTTATAAACTGGAATGTTGTGTTAATCTCTGCCACTACTGATGAATAAGCATCAAAATATAAGCCATTTTGTCTAAGGAAAAAAAAACCAACCATAATGCCTTGGAATATTTGAAATGCCTACATCAGGAAAACTACTACAGTAAAAAAAAATGTATTATCTGAATAATATACACATTTGTGGGAAAGTCAACATTACTGAGGATTTCAAAGAGCCAAAGGGCAACCAAATGCAACCATCTCACAATTATTCTTCTTTCAATGTGACCTTTTGGATGATGATTTAAAGTCTTCTTTTTAATGTTCAGTTTTTTGTTCTTTTTTTTTTTTTAGTTTTGTAAATTTTGTTCTATAATGAAATGTATATTTTCATTTATTATAATAGCCTGAATAGCTGTTGTGCTAATAAGTATAATTAGTCGTTATGCTGGTAGGCATTTGGACCTTCTATTTTGGTTTTTTTTATTACTATTATTACTGCAAACATACTTTGCTTTGTTTTAAAGTATGTCTACTAGTTTCTACTTTTTAATCTTTTTCTATCAAAATATCTTTGCTGGCATCTATGGAAATTGAAAATCAGTACAAAATTGCATAAATAGCCCTTTTGAAAATAATTGCTTCTCACCAGCCAAATCCCAAGCATTTTTAGAAAGGCTTTTCAAAGAATCAAGGCTCAAACACAAAATAATTTTTATGGAAAAGAAGGAAAAGCTCTGGTTAGCGTGCTGTTCAGTGCATTAACATCCTTAAATGAAGTTTTCTTCATTTGTGTTTTAAACAGTCACAAAATGGAGCAAGTGTGAACCTGAACAGTTTTTAAGATGTCTCTCTCCAGAACATAATGCAGAGCTCAGGCCACATTTTTTAAACTTGGATTAAATAAAAAAGTGAATGTTGAAAATAATTTATGACACTTAAAGCTATGCAGAACATCTAATTTCAATAGAGAAATGTAAATAAAAGTAAATAAATGCCTATTGATAGAAAGGCAGACTAAATTAACATGTGATTTTTGTCTCCTGTAATGTTTTCTTTTACTGTAGTACTTACCACATAGTGGAGCAGTCAAAATTCACTAGAAGCCATTTGTGAGGATTGAAGTTAAATGAATCTGCAAACTGAGAATGGATAAATAAAAACTGCATTATGAAAAAGATCCATGTGCTAATGATACAACTTTGTCAAATTGTTTGAGTACACATTAACTATGAATGAATTATTGAATTGGAGCTTCATACATAATGTTCATGCTGATGTCACATTGTTAAATAACTATTGTAGTTAAATATTCCTTTATTTTGAGGATGGAATTCAAGTTAGTTGTGTGACTAGCCTATTGGTATTATCAGTTTTTTTATCACATGCTAACGATTATACATTTTAGATACATATGTTATGGAAAACTCTCTCAGTTATGGAAAAAAAAAAAACAAACTTGCATACTCAGGAACATCCACTGTGGCTCATATCCCGATTTCCAATAATAAATTTATTAAGCTTTCTATTTCCAAGAATATTGAACATACACACACAAAGTTCCTACAAAGACACAAATGATGTATTTAGCTTGAAATCTGTACATCACATTCATTCATTAAATTACAAATGACCAGGAATTGCCTTTTTTTTTTTTTACTGCCAGGCCATTTTCTTTTAATAGAAGGTTTTGGGTTTTTTTCATCTAAGTCAAAAGACAAACCAACATAGAATAAGCATTCATAACGTGTTTATATAAATAAGTACCAGGTGGAAGCACCAGAGTCTGACTACTCCACATACTCTCATTTGCTTCTTATAAAATTCCCTGTCACTTGTAAACAATTAGCAAATGCTCTCATAGGAGGATATTATCTGTCTGTCTGTCTATCTATCTATATATCTAGCTAGCCAGCTCACAGTATTGTGTAAGTTATGAAACCTATTCATGGCTGTTAAATATTGACCCTTATGACAAATGCTGGCCCAGACAAGGTCTGCTGTTTCATTTCCTTCAGGAACCAATAGCAATAATTTAAAAAATATTCCCTCACAGGAAATTAAAACAAGTTTCATTTGCTGATAAAAAGCAGACAGAAAGAAATGTTTTATTTGTTAGGGGGATTTCCCTCCTCTTCTTCATTAGTCACTACCTATCAGTCCTGTGTTTAAACTTCTGGCTTTACCAAACAGTAATATTTTCTGCACTGACATGGAAGACAAGGACTTATCTGACTGACTGAGGAGAGCAGCAGGAAATTGAAGTATTCTTATCTAAGCAACTGAATGCCAAGTAGCTCAGTGAGGAAAGGGGGGGAGGAACAGGACTGTTGTTGGAGGAATATTTCATTTCAGTCTCTTGGTTATTAAACCCTGCCTGTTTGAGATACAGCTGCTGGTTGTATCATATATGGCTTTCAGGATGTAAGCAAAATATCAGATAAATAAGCTCACTAATTTGTAAATATGTTTTTTCTTTTTTGTGTAATGTAGAGTTAGGGTGTTATAAACATGTCTTTTTAGATATTTGGGTAATTTTTCCTCTTTTCTATTTTGTAGGACACTTTACTGATTCACTACTACATTACTACTTGCTATTCTGAATAGTAAAATTTCACTTACTGAAGTAACTCTTGCATACTCCCAGAATAAATCAATAAAAATTATATAGGTAATGTAAGAGAGTATACAGGGATTTGTAGTGCAAACTGAAGTGCAGCAAATTCAGAAAGTCCAGACTAGCCATTAATGCATTCGTTTTGGATGCATAAGAAATACACACATTCTATGGAAGAGCAAAGTTTTGGTAGTCTGCTAGAAAAGAAGGACTTCATTCACCTCCACTCCATTTAAAAGATGCCTGAATTCAGGGCAGATGAATGCACTTCCAGCATAGGCTGCATCAATGTGCATCCAGATATTCTCTTTATTACCTAAAAAAAAAAAAAAAAGTAATTGAAATGGAAATAAATTAAACAGCAGATTAAAAAGCCCTATTAATTTGCGTGAAACAAAGTGCCTGGGAGATTTTTCTTTGATGCTATTGTTTTCCTAATTTAAAATTAAATTAAGATATTAAATAGTTCTACCATCTGGGTTTCTGTTAATACATAAAGATGTATACATAACATAGTCTTCCTTTACCCTTCTTCTACTGGAACAGAGTCCTTACATGTCTAGGTTTATCTTACTAATATTAAGTAATATTAACTATTAAATTATTTTTATTTAAGAACCATTATGAAATACACTTGTAAAAGATATATCTAGAGATGTAGTTATCATTTCTATAGTACTACAACTATCTACTTTAGCAAGAGGACTGAGTTTTATCTGTACTCCCCACTTGTAAGACACGTATCACAAATGCATGCTTCTAAACACTATTTTTTAACATATTGATATAAGTTGATGCACATGCTTTTGAACTATGTGCTACAAACTATCTATTTCAAGGACTGAGACACACAAGAACAAACACTGAAAAGTTAAGAAAGTGCTAGTTTTGATTGGTCACTGAATGGTTTCTGCAGAAATACCTTAGCATATGAGTCCCTCATGTACTCTCTTTAACTTAGTATTCACAGTCTACTACAGAACACCTGCAGATCACCTTGGAAAAACAATTCTGGTTTATGAGTTGATGACTGAAGCCCACAAAACATCTTTACACTGGCCATCAAATACTTGTGATGGTTATTTTCAAATACAGAGGTAAATCCATTCAGATCTGCAATCAGGAACCAAGTTCATGCTAGAATTTGCATTCTTGTGAACTGTATTTTTTGTTTACATAAATGTCTGGGAAAAGCTACTGAAATATCACTCATAGCCTCCACAACCTAAATTTACTTGAAATCATGTTCAAAGTTCAACCAATTCTTTATTTTCTATTGTACTTGTTTTGAGACACTGCTTTTATATCATAGGTCTACTACTTACGTGTGTTAAGAAGAAAATCCACCTGCACACAGAAAAGCCAGCATGAAACTTATGATTTGAGTAGTAAGTACTTCTACTGCTTGTCTCTGCTGCACAAGCAGGAAATCACTGAGAGCAACCCATAAAACACACATGATTTGTAGCTATACCTAAAAGCATTGGTGACACAATTTTATCAGGTCAAATATATAGAACTAATCTGAACATCAAAATAATCTCTATCTGCTAAGCAGACTACTAGAAACCTTTTTAGAAAAGAGGATTGGGAAAAACTGGGTCTCTGGGGCTTGTGCTGAAGGGCAGGAAACCTATCAGAACAAGTCACCACCACATAAACCCAAAGGTTTTAAGCCCCACCTGAATAAATTAAGAGAACATTAAATGAAGCCATCTTTCCATGAAGCTGCTTCCAATTGCTTATAGCTGTAAATTTCGTGTTCTAAATTTACACATGAAGAGATAGGGGGCATATGGGTTGCTTCTGTTGCATTTTCATCAGCCAAAAAGTGCCTGCTTGTGACCAAGCCCTGCTGCAGATCAAAGCTTGAAACAACTGACAGTACCACAGCAATACTTACAGAGAGTCCATGACTTGGTCACTGTATTAAACACCCTGCTACTTGTCCTGTTTTTTTACAAGAGGAAGGAAATCGGGGAAGGCAGAGGAAAGATGAAGGAGAGTACAGGTGGATTTTTACTACATATTCCCCTGCTTTTTAAAATCACTAGAACCAGACAGAAACAAAACACTTGAGGCAAGGAGAAATAGGGATCAGCTTTTCCCTGCTCTTCACCACTGCTCTAGATGCACTTGCAGACAGGAGGGCTTGAAGAAAATTGTTACCAGCTGAAGCACTCACAGTATTTTTTAATTGAGAGTTTTCCAAAATATGATCACTAAAAAAAAACCCCTGTGGCAATGGCCTCTATTTAACATTTTGAGAATACAAGCTTTATATTTGACTTAATATTAGGAAAAAAAAGTAAAACAAGGTCTCATCTATAAGTAGTCTTATTCAATTTGGAGAGTGACACTGCATAATGACCTGGAAATGACTCAGCATGGCTTAAACTGGTATCTGCAATTTCAAAATGTAGCAGCAAAAACTTACAAATAGGACCCAGTTCTAACAGTTTGTCAAAGGAGCAGCAAGGTGTGGTTCCAAGTGTTGCACAGAACTGTAAAACCAAAAAGAGAAAGGTAAAAAAAAATGTATTGTTACAGTAAAGAAAATTCTCAAATGAAAAAAACTGTCTGCAAAGGTAACAATAAACAGAGAACAGATGATGCAGGGAAAAATAATAGCTATCCTTATCCTTCAGTGGAACTTTTCAGAATCTAATATTTTTTTTCAAAGGTCCCATAAGTGTCCATTGAGACACATGCATAAAACCAAATGTTTATGTAAAATTGACTGACAAACAACATAATATAGTCATGGTATCAGACTAATAATCAGACTAATAATGCTATATTTTATATATTTTCTGTGTGTTCCACATGCTCATCATGCAGCCCAATACTAACCTCACATATGTAAATATCATTAAAATTATTTGCAATTTATGTTTTATAAGCACACTTTGACCTTGAGCAACTTCAAGGTGCTGGAATTCCTCTTGACAGAAAGCATCATAAAATGCTACTGCCTGAATTAAAGAGGCACAGCTCTGTACCAGAGACTTGTAACTCATTTGTGCCCAATGGATCTTCAGCCTGGGACCTGTACACTAATAGCTTATGTTCACTGGTAAGTTTGCAAGATTTTTTCCCAGAGAAATATTTTCTCCCAAATTAATCCTAAAACAATGGAACCGTTCTTTCTTCATTCTGTTAATTTCTCATTTAATGTATTCTGCTGTATGACCAGTGGGCCAAAAGCAGAGGCAACATAAATGCTGAAGTAGAAAGAGAATCTAACTAGGTGAAAATAAGATATGATAATTTACTGGGAATATGCAAGTAGAATTTTAACCCAAATAAAAACGTTTCACTTGTTACATCTATGCTCTTTTTCTGTTCTTCTATCTTGGACACTCACTTGCTGTCTCTCCTGCCTTTGGCTGATTACTCATTAATCCTAGGAGTTCTGATTTCCCAAAAGTTAAATTATGACAGCTTTTTCAGAAGGATCTTTTTCCTTTTTTTAAAGGGTGATGCACCTTAACACTAAGTATTTCTGGTGCCAGGTGGATATGTATTAAAAAATTTAAAATTATACTTCCCAATAACATGGTACTAATTCAATAATCTATTGCTAGAGAGGTAAAAACTGTCATTCAAGTAAACTTTTGAACATTTCTGCATTTATATTATACTATATATTAGAGGTATTTAGAGTGTGGTAGGTAGCTGAATTTTTCCATTTAATGGAAAGTACTCAGGTAGTTTCCAATTCATATAAATTTATGTACCTTAGAGGAAGGCGTATCCTATCTTTGGAGAGCAAATCTGATTAAATTTAATCATATAAAACCCTAAAAACATTTTATCTCTGACAGTGCATGTGGTCACCCAACTTCGTAATTATAGCATCATTAATAACTATAATCATGTTTCATTGAACCAATAAAAACTATTGGCTATGGGAGAAATTATTAAATTAAGAAAGGGACAATTCAGTATTTTATTCATATCAGTCTACTAAGAACCTGAGTTTGAAATACAGTTCTGAAAATTAGAAGCACATTGAATCCGTAGTTAATAAAATTTTGCTGTTAACACATTTTTTCCTCAAAATAATATAATCTTTATCTATATTGTGCCTTCCCATATACCTGAGACACCTGAGAAGAACAGAATAATTAAAGTGCCTTGAGCTAAATTTGTGTCTTCTCTAGAAGTTTAAAAATCCTACAAGGGAGATTGCTTTAAAAGAGATTGCAGGATATTTTTAAAAAGGAAAAAGTGCTCCCTTTTTTTACTTAGAGGGAACACATGTATGAAGTGAAAATGCATTTATTGCATTATTGTCTACCTAAGCTGTTCCCATAATAAGGAGAAACCTGCATTTCATCTTTAGCTGAACTACAGATATTCAAGTTAGGTCACAAAAAATGGAGGATACCATTATGAAAATACTAATTATTCTATATACATAAGGAATAAAAGTTAACTCACTGGATTGGAAAATATGCAGATAAAGAGTGCACTACAGACTTATCTCTGCTTTTATACATATATTTTATTATAAGGTGATGTGGACTTTCTGAAAAGATCAAATTGCTATCGTGGCTGGTCCAGCCATTAAAATAATTATGGAGATTTCACAACAGAAAGTTACACATTGTTCTTATTAGTGTTGTGCTGCAGTTAAAGTATTCTTCTTCTAATCAAGATAGAGAGCATGTTGCTTCAGTGAGATATCAGATGAGTTCAGATTCAATGTTAGGGAAGGCTATGAAATAGATCATGTTGGGTGTTATTACACAGCATGTACAGGACAGCCAGGTGATCAGGCCCAGTAAGCATGAGTTCATGAAAGGTAGGTCCTGCCTGACTAACTTGATCTCCTTCTATGACAAGGCAACCCACTTAGTGGATGAAGGAAAGGTTGTGGATGTTGTCCACCTGGACTTTAGTAAAGACTCCAACCCTTGTTTCTCTTGGAGAAACTCCTCCATATGGCCTAGACAGATGTACACTTCTCTGGGTAAAAAACTGGCTGGCTGGGCAGGTCCAAAGAGTTGTGGTGAATGGAATTAAATCCAGCTGGTGGCTGGTTACAAGTGGTGTTCTCCAGGTCTCAGTGTTGGACCTAGTTCTGTTTAACATCTTTATCAATGACCTGGATTAGGGGATTGAGTGCACCCTCAGTTAAGTTTGTGGACAACACCAAGCTGGGCGAGAGTGTTGATCTGCCTGAGGGTAGAAAGGTTCTCCACAGGAACCTGGACAGGCTGGATTGATGGGCAAAGGCCAACTGTATGACTTTCAACAAGAACAAGTGTTGGGTCCTGAACATGGACCACAATGATCCCATGCAACACTACAGGCTTGGGGAAGAGTGGTTGGAAAGCTGCCTGGAGGAAAACGACCTGGAGGTGTTGATCATCACCCAGATGAATAGGAGCCAGAAGTGTGCCCAGGTGGCCAAGAAGACCAAGAGCATCCTGGCTTGTATCAGGAATACAGTGGTCAGCAGGACTAGGGAGGTGATTGTCTCCCTGTACTCAGCACTGGAGAGGCCACACCTTATGTTCAGGTTTGGGTTATAAGAAAAATATTGAGGTGCTGGAGTGTGTCCAGAGAAAAGAAACAAAGCTGGTGAGGGATCTGGAGAATAAGTCTTCTGAGGAGCATCTGAGGGAACTGGGATTGTTCAGTCTGGAGAAAGGAGGCTGAGGGGAGACCTTATCACTCTCTACAAACTACTTGAAAGGAGGTTGTAGCGAAGTGGGGGTTGGTCTCTTCTCCCTAGTAACAAGCAACATGACAAGAGAAAATATCCTTAAGTTGTGCCAGGGAGATTTAGATTGGATATTAGAAGAAACCTCTTCACTGAAAGGATTATCCAACAATGAAACAGGCTGACCAGTGGGGTGGCTGAATCCCTGGAGGTGCTTGAAAGATGTGTAGACATGGTGCTTAGGGACATGGTCTAGTACTGGACTTGGCAGAGCTAGGCTAATGGTTGGACTCAGTGAATGGCTTACTCTGTTAAATATACCCCAGTTTACAAAATAATTTTGTTGTCTTCTCTGCAGTTGTCCAAACCTCAGAGCTACTTGTTTTAATTCTCATAAAGCTCTTAAAGTGGCATCATCTGCTCTTGACAGGACTCTCATTACCCTGCTTCAGTCCTATACAATGAATCTAATTCAATTTGTAGCCTGTATAACACCAGCAAAATCACATTTGTGCAAAGCACAGGGGACAGGCTGCATCCCAGAAATAGGACTAATGGCCCAATATAGCCTGCAGGCCTTAGACTTTTCAGGCTGTGCATTTGAAATTCAGCTCTGGTTGTGAATACAAAGCAGCTAAAATGCTTGCATCAGTTATCTCATGTATTACTTTCCTGAAACCAAAGGCTACGTCAGGGAACATGGAAGAATCTTTATGATGCCTGAGAGCAATGACTCAATCTTTTCAATAGCAAGAACTACAGCTTTTGAAAAAGATGTGCACACATTTTGCACAGTTTCACCACAAATCTTTTCATTTGCAGTTAACTAAAACGAGGCAGAATGTTCAATGTTCTCCTATTATGAGTTTCTCATACTCAGTTGTTTGCCAGCTTGCACTCTCAAGAATAACTGTGGCTTGAAAAAAACTGCAACAGTTTACTGAACAGCCATTCAATTTTTTTACAAAACAGCCAACATTCACAAACTGTGGTTTGAGAAACAACACCATAGACATCTGTCCATGTCTCAAAAGCGCTTCTTCCATATGAGAATCTGCAGTCAGGATCTAAGTGTTAATTTCTACTGAAAGGATGGATCCTCTGTCAGTCTAATTTTAATTTATTGTTTCCCGAGTGAATTTACATACAAACAGACAGCTTCTTAATATCCTGCAGGTCATAATTCAGAAGAGTACTTTCAGCTGGAATCAGAGAAATTCCACACTGGGCCTTTGTTCAGCAGCAGGGCAATCACACTGGATGAGGCTGTTGAAGTACACTGTGTTATATATATACCAGCTGCAGTATACCAGTATTGGTTTATGAAAGACATCATAAAGCTCACAGGCCTTTTACATGCACTCAAGTGAACCAGTCTTGAATGCAGGGAACCCTTTCTCTGAATTTAGTATTGCCTCACTTAGTGGTTTCCACATTTGAGCATCCTGGTCAATATTGATCCAACTTAGAAGGCTTTCTCAAGCAAGGTGCATAAGGCCCAACAGAGAAAGGCAATTACACACCTGTTTAACCACCAGTTAGTCTTTATAATTAATGAAATGGACATGACTTCAGCACATGTTTTAAAGCTTCCCCTTAGCTGGTGGCCAGATGAAGGGCTGAGTACCCACTTGGAAATTGCTCCTCAGTAAATCGTGGCAACTTTAGTGTCTCACACCTGCCACCATTAAGTGCTTTGTTTGCAGAGTTTGCTTATTATACTATATGAAAATATCTGTTTCAAATTCTGCAGAAGTATTTTGAATAAGACAAAGACTACTTTGAATTTAGGACTAAAAAAGGAAACAAAAGTAGAAGCCTAGGTATGTTAATTAGCAATAGCCTTCATGGAACAAAATTATATACACATTACTAGTGCTAAAAGATAATGATGGTGGACAGGAATTCGAAAGCTCATTTTAAAGTCAATGCCCCTCCAATATAAGGCTAACTGCCAAGTCTCATGAACATGAAAAGCAAACCTATAATTCCCAGATTGCTGTAAAGAGGGAACCTGTTTCACATCAAGCAAATGTACCCCTGAATCTCCACTCACCCCTATAAGCTAAGCATTTCTATGAAGTTCAGTATAATGATTCCTCATTTATTCATTATACGTAAGAGGAAAATCATGCCTATAGGCATTGTAAATTGCTCATATTTTATTTTTAATCCTCTACAAAACCTTTTTTTTTTATTTTTTTTTTTTTTCTGATAAGAGGGACTTCATCAGCTTGAATGCAACCAAGACCTCTTCATTAGGAATGACATCTCTGCTGTCTCTTCAGGCAGATTTTTTTCTGTCAAACTTTTTGCTTTGATGTTGAGTCAACTCCCCTAAGTGAAGGATCAGTGAATACAGGCAGGCAAGGAATAAAGTGGTGTAAGGTGTTTCCTTGGCAATGTGCATATCTTTGTCACCAGAACAAAAAACAAAACAAAACCAGAAAATTAAAAAAAAAAAATGGCACCAAATTACTCAAGAACAAAAGAAATGGAAAGGCTTTTGAAATCTGCAAGCCAGAAAAGGGAGCACTAATACCATTCATGGACTGCTGCTCAGCAAGACAGAGAATTAACACACCTTTTGAGTTAAGAGGCCAGCCATAAAGATAATGAGATCTAGTTTAATCTAAGCTGATGTGTTTTATGTATACAAATAAACGGAAGACCTGGCACAGACCATATTAACTCAGACTGAACCTCTACTGTCCTTGAAAACCTGTTTTGCACAGCTAAGCAACCAGAGGAAGAAAAAACAAGAGCTAAATCAACCCCTTGTACAGGTGTAACTGAATGCATAAACCAGAAATTTTTATTTCTTCTTGCCACATATAGAAAAATTAATAAAGAATGAATATTTATGGGGAGCAAGTTGAATTTTTTTGTTACTGGACAAGAGATTAGGGAAAAATACATAATTTTTGTAATTAGTGCACAGAGATATGATACAGTGCTGTACTTGTAATTGTTTAAAATTAACAGTAAGATAAAAAGTAGGATCTTATATAAGATATTGTGAGAAAAAAAACCCAACATGCCTTATGGCACATCTCCAATAGGCAAAGCCCACAAAAGAAAGCTCATTTCAGCAGTCTTACAGATGCTTTGTTTCTCAGTCACAATCTTGTTATATTGGAAAGCAACTGATCTTCCCAAACACTTGCTAGTTCTAAGCAGGCTAGAAATTAGCAGCCTTCTGCACATATGAAAAACACTTTTCACCCTAGTGAAATAGAAAGAGACATAAAAGGCTAATAACAAGAAGGGTAAAAAGATTACATTTTCAAAAGAGCTTCATGAAATTTAAGTGTCTTTGTCCTATTTCAGACTTATCCCCACTTGTATGCAAGATTAATCTGCTAAATCTTCTGAAAACAGTTATTAGACGTTTGAGTCACATTAGCCCTTTTCAAAATGTTATCACATGAAAGAAAAGGAAAAAAATGTCATCAGGCATGGCTTTTCTGAAAAAAA
The DNA here is from genome assembly GCA_023637945.1 of Phaethornis superciliosus. Classification (NCBI taxonomy): domain Eukaryota; kingdom Metazoa; phylum Chordata; class Aves; order Apodiformes; family Trochilidae; genus Phaethornis; species Phaethornis superciliosus. Next base: position 69,090,719 of record JAJQWJ010000002.1, on the reverse strand, counting down.
ACATGACATATTTTTGAGTGTCTTTAAAAAAAAACATTTCTAAAGGTCTCCATTTCTAAAGAAATTTTTTCCTTCAATTTTTTTGCACTGCAAGCCAGTAAAAATATATTATTCATAGCATATTATACTCCTTTATAGATCTATGCAGATCATGGTGTGTATCAGGTTTTGTAGAGGCATAGTGCTTAAAATTAGCAAAAGATTTTTTTGAGTATGTACAAAAACACAACAAAGATTATTTACTCCATGATAATAACAAATGCTAAAATCTTGCTTTAACATGAAATAATAATTTGGTGTTCTAAACTGCCAGGAGGAGTAGATCTGCTGAAAAAGGAAATATTCTTTTTAATTATGTACTTGTCATAGTAGGACAAAACTTTGGGATTTCATACTGTCTAGCACTGGCCTGTGTCAAAAACTGGGGGATTATGATCTCTAGATACTGAGATATAAACATTTTCTTTTTCTGGAGTGCTGTGGAAGCAGGCATCTCTGGAAAGAAAAGTGGACAAATAAGAAGAAATTATAACAACTTAAAATTTCCACAGCCAGATTCACTATAGCTCACCCATTAGAAGTAACTCAAATACTCACAAGTATCTGTCTGACAATGTCTGGTCTTTCTTATATTCGGAGCATGCTATGGAGGCCAATTTCTTTGCTAAAGAAATTTCTTGAAACCACTTAAGTTTGAGATACCGTGCTTTATTTTATTGCTTTTAAACTTGTTTTATGCATGGGTCGGAACCTGAAGAATAAAAGTGTGCCTTTGTAAAAGCGACAGCTCAGAATACAAGTGTCAGGAGATTATAATGTTGCAGGACTACACGCAACCACAAAATTCATTTATTCAACTGCCTAATATAACTCTAAGTCCTTTTAAAACATAATTTTTGCTGAGAAGTGCAACCAGCTTTTCAGATGAGTTGCTTACATTGCACAGAAAGGTGTGTGAGGAATAGTCATGGAAACTGTCCTAGTATTCCAGATTAGCTGCCTACCCGTCCCTCTGTTAGGGATGAGATCATCTACTCAAGACAAAAATAGCTTATCAGAAGCAATAGGCCCACCAATTAATTAAAATTAAGTACTCACAAAGAATGGGATAAGACCAGAAGCTTTGTCTTCATCCAAAACTTTCTGTAGGGCTGAACCACAAACAGAAAATTTATCATCTGAAGAAACATTTTTAATCTTCACACCAGCAATTAATGCAGCCCTTTCCACCGATGAATGAGCCTACAAGAAAATTGGCAGGGTTTAAGACAGAAACTTTTAATAGAATGTAAGCAGTGTATTTGAATTTGAAAACAAGAAATCTTTTCTTTCAGGTAAAGCAATACTTGAGATCTTGGAACTGCTGCTGGTTTGTAACAGATGCGTACCTCTCCCTCTTTCACATGAAGAGACAGACACACATACATATATATGTATACATACACACACACACACACACATACACTGAGGTATTCTTGAAGCCAGAAGAGAATTCAATTACCCTCAGTGAGAGCTTTAATTAACATGTTCACAATTAGGTAGAATTGATTAAGAGCTTCAGGATTTGGCTCCAAATCAACCAAAAGCCATGCAGATAATCAGCTTGCCTGAGAAGGATTTAGTTTCTCATTAGCATACTTTTATGGCATATATTTTTGCTGAACACTTAAAAAATATGCATCATGGGATGGGATATGGAGGGATTTTTCCTTGCATTAGCATTTTTTTTTAAGATTACATAGTGAATAAATTGTAGTCTAATCATTAATTCATTTTGATAGGCTATGAAGAATCATTCCCAATACATTATTTTATCCAACTCCCCTTAAAGAATATTTTTTAGAATATAAGGTACATCTCAGTATATAATAAAAAATATCACTGGCAAATTATTTTTTAAAAATTATTTTTAAATTGTGAAGTACTATTCCGTAACAACTCTATTGTATGCTTAGTGACAAGATACTCTCCTTCAGAGCATGACTAAAACAAACAAACAAACAAGCTATTTTTCCTTCCATCCTCTACAAGATTACTTACCATTAATTTGAATGAGAAAAAGTTTTCCCCTTCTCATGTCATGACTATTTTAATTCATAATATTCATCCTGCCCCATGCTGATGCTTGCTAGTGCATAAAATGAGCACTCACCAGTTCTATTCTAATTTAGGATATAATCATGGACAGAGATTAAACCAAAACTAGACCAGATGATGACAAAGTTTCTGCCTTTTAACTTTCATCAGCTTGAGAAAATATGGAAGTTTATACCTGAAATATAACTAACTGCTTTTGAAGTGAAAAACTTTGTGTGTATGATAGCAATACCATATTTCATTTAAGTGTAAAATGGAAGGAGGTATTTTATAATTTTTTATACAAAAAGTGTAAATAAAGTAAACTACAATAATACACTGAGGCTGTTAGCCATTCAGAACCTCAGAATTCCTTCCTCATATCTTTGAAACTGTAGTAAGGCTCTTCATTACTACAGCAACTCACAAACTAAAGGTTAAAACTGCCAAGATGCTTTTGAATTATAATAAATATTTGGTGATCTGCTGCTTCCTGGAATTCCTAGTCCTAATCAAAGCAGTCAGGAATCTCCCACAGTCCTTGGGGAGAGCAAGGAACCAAATAGAAATCAGTGAAATGAGTGGGCAGGTACTTAAAGTAGCCAAAGAAACATGGGGAGAAAAATGTTGATGAAGGGAATGGCCTGAGAAAATTTGAGAATATCAGAAAACTCCTCTGGCTTCTGTCTTGGTCCCAAATGGTCAGGTGTCTACTGTCCAGGGTAGCTGGATGCTCCTTTTAGCTCCAAGGTCTCACATTCAGTGTCCCTTGCAAAAGAAGACTCAATCAGGATAGCCCAGGCACTATAGCATATAGGGATCCTCTTCTGCTGTCATGAAATCCCTAAGTAGTTCTGGGGGAAAGCTTTGTTGCCAATCTTGTGCTGTATTCATTAAGAAAGCAAAATTATTTCAGTGGGATAAAGATTTTCCCAAAATGCCAAGAAGCTAAAATGATCTCCTCAGATATTTGAGATCTGAGTTCATCTTTCTGCTCTGGGTCTCCTTATAAACCAACTTCTTATCTCCCTCCTAATACCCTCTTGATGTGTTGTGCTCTGTCAGTGCATATCATTGTCTCCCACAAAATGTCCTAGGCTTACTTTCCTTTGTGGATTATTGCCTATGAGTCACACAGATCTGCTCTTAATGCAGAAGGACCGGTGAGCTCTGCAACAATTTGCTTTGAAAGGTCAGCAATATCTAAAGGCAAATCCTTCTGTAAACATAAGATCCTCTGACCTTCAGTAATCAGCAAGGCTTGTCAATCCTCATTTCAGATGAACCACTTATATAGGACAAAAAATGAAAACAAATGAAAGGCTTTGTGCATCACTGGGTCAGAGTCCGAGCTCTGCCACTGTTGGTCTGCACAACACAGACCATAGGGTCACAGACAGAAAAAGGACAAACATCCTTTGCGTCTTTTGGAAACAGCTTCTCATAGTTCCTTGTCCTGGCTCTTCTACAGGTGTAGTCCCTCTTCCTATCAGGAAAGACCAAGCATGCTTTTGACTTTTTTTTCCAGTGCTTTTTAACATGCTCTCAGTAGTAAATCAAAGCAAATCTAAAACTTGGCCCTTTTTCTGCATAATCGGATATTACTTTAAACTAAACATCAAGTAGTAAAGAAGTTTCTTCTGTCTCATTGACATTTTGATGGAAAATGTCAGAGCTGTGACAACATGAAACAACGGGGCTCTTCAGTGGGATTAGTGTGTCAGAAAGGTAGGAGCAGCAGATCTTACAAGACAAAAATGTGCTTTTTTTCACAGTAAAAGCCCCTCATGGTCCTGGCCTGCTGAGAATTTATCCTCAGTCTGCTATATACCACTCACAGAAATAAAGGATTATGCTTTCTATTTTCTTAGAAGATTTCTTAGATGGATTGATACATGGAGTTCTTAGAAGCTTTTTCTTTGAAAAAATGTTTTGGGTTTCTTCAAGTAGTAAGGTCAATTTGCTTTGTGTTCATGCACTAAGTTTGTCTTTGCACATGTACCTGCACCCATGCACTCATACCGGGGAAGATGTATATATGTTTTTTTGCACACATGTATGTAGGAAGAAACCTAGATGTAGCAAAAGATGGTCTACACTTACTCAGCACAAAAGAAATTAACACTTTACTCATAGAGCGTTATCTACTTCAAATGAGCTCTGGTTTGTAAAGAAGAAATACTTATTTAACACTGACCCCCAGATATTTACTCTTTGTATTATAATAGCATACATGAGATTCTAGCCTACTTATTTACAGTAACATTTATATGAGCCAAGCTAAATAATCACCAATCTAAAAAGTTTATACTTAATTCACCTGCCTATTGCGATGGCTGAAATTTTTAAGTATGGAGTCCATGTTTCTATGTTTTTCAGATGTACTTACCTGATCAGAAGCATAGGCCATCAGCCTGCTCATGATGTCTGCTTCTGTTAGCTCAGGCTTTTCTGACCGCACCCGCCTGATAGTTTTTGTTCTTGCAGCAAGCAGTGACATCAGGGTGGCCTCGCTTGCACTTCCCTATGGCAGAAATTGAAGGAAGGTTCAAAAAGAAGATATTCCAGAAGAAAAGCAACATTTTCTTCTGTGTGAATCTGTGAAGTCATTAAGAGAAACTGTACATAAAACACTGTGCAATCTCATGCTTTTCAAGAATTTGTGTGAAAGTAAGGGAGGAATCTCTGTTTGACCTTGGTCTTCTCCATCCTGCTACCTCTGTCTGCTCTCTTTAATCTCTATGCTTGTTCAGTTAAGGCACCAGACTTGCAATCAGTGCTACAGCCCTGGACTTAGAGGCTTGAGCACATGCAAAAAGGCCCTTGAACCAGGTCCCAATCATTTGTTAACCAATAACAACAGCAAAGTAATTTCTGATTTATGATACCTTGCATTTCTGCACATTTAACTTCTATCAGAATCTGACTGCCAACTGTGATTTCTGTCAAGCAGTATACACAATTATAATGCTTATTTAATACTTAGACTTGCCTTGAGCAAGTAAATTATTGTGGAAAAGTGAGAAAAAACATTGAAAAGGCAAAAAAAGCTATGATTCAATATAGATAACTTCTTTCCCAAGTATTAGTTACATACACTTTCTTCACAAAAAAAAAAAACCCTAGATCAAAGGAACAGTCACACAGTGTTCCTAAATTGCACTTTGACTCACAAAAGCATAGGTTTAAATTCTGTCTTGGATATTCTGTGACAACAAAGAGAAGAATTCTTTGTATAACTCATCTATGAATTTCACACCAAAATACAAATTCCCACATTTTTTTTATAATTTTCCTCTACACCAGGCAGATGAAACATGCTGTAAACTGCTCTTTTAAGCTAGTAGTTACAGTTTATAAACACCTGTTCATAAATTTTATGGGTTTAGGTGTCCATATGCAAGACTAAGTTTTTAGCTACTTTCAAAGTTTAACAATTGTCATGGGAATCTTGCTTATATTAGTAAGCATATCTCAGAAAAACCCCGTGTTAGTGATTTTGAAGTGATTTTTCTCATCCTGTACCAAAATTCTATCCTCTCTATTGAAGACCTGTATATACTAAATAATTACAACAGATGTTTAAATACTTGGGAAGTCTTATTTCTACACTGGAGGTGGACCTGGTGCTACCTATTTTATACATGAGAATGACCCCAGTGAACTCAGACCTTCTCCCAGCACTGAAGTTAGATATTTATACAAGACAGAGCTGCCTTTTACACATGTCAACATCTCAAAAGTGAGTTAACTCAATCCAGCTGAAATTCAATAGTCTCATGAATGAAGTAAGCAGGAAAAAGAGCAGTTTCTAAACATTTTCTAAGTGAATTGCTAAGACAATTATATTTTATCTGCCTTTCTAGTGGTGTGGAATGACTCCAGGGTCTACATCAGAACACAAAGATAAATATTTTTTGCACAGTTTTGTGCATTTCTTATAGCTGCTGTTGCATACAGCACTGTAGCAACTGAGGGAAATATTACAGATACAGAATCGTACAAGAGAATAAATATCCCTCTTGCATCACTTAAGGTAGAACTTCCGTACGGACACAGAAGGTGAAAAAATTCCATCCATTAACTGCAGAAAACATAATTTGGCAATCTGTTTAATATACTCTGGGTATAATCTGTAGTCAGGAACTCAGAATGCTCTTTGGGGTATCTGAACATTAAAAAGTTAAATAACTAAGACAAAATAATTATTTAGGGCCCCTTAGTACTCAGTGGAGGGAGGTAAGTATATCCAGAAAGCAATAATTCTGTTTATTTAAGGGAAGTATCCTGGACTGAGATAAATGATTCCTCTAAAGATACCTTCATACATGCTCAACTTTATCTAACAAAATGTGAGATTGTGGAGGGCTGCCTCGATAATTTGAGAGACCTGAGAGCTAGTGTAAAGGCAAGGTTCCATACTGCAAAGCAAAGCTGACAAAAGATAGCAATGAGACAAGGCCTGCTACCAGTAAAAAAAAGATGAGGCAAGGCTCATTGCCAGATAAGATAGTAAAGAATTTGGAGGACACCTTCTGTGAACAAGGGGATTATGTATTCTATTAATTTTTGGCCTTAACCAGGATGTCCCATTGTGGGAGAGTGCTGTGTCTTGTTAGCAATGTCTGTAGCAAGCAAAACAATGGTCTTTGTTTACTGCATCTTGCATTTAAAACAATCCACCTTATCATGATGTCATTTTCTCTCTGAACTATAAAAGAGTTCTATTGATGAATAAAATCAGACACACTGTGACCAAGTGTATGTCCTGCCTGGCCTCAAACTTTTTTCTCCTCTCTGTTTTTTTCCTCACTGTGTTCACAAGACAAGATGAATCTCACATGATGTAAGTGTCCTTATAGGAAACTTCCGATGTCATGTCTTTATTAGTAAAACTATTTCTGCCATGCTCAGCACAAAATTATTTAAATAACAGTGAAAAAAATACCCATGCTTCCTGACAGTCCTGTAAGCTAGAATACAATGACTTGGGTAATAGGTGTCCTGCAGATGTGAGGAATGGTTTACTTTTAAGAACATAACGTATTTTCTGAGAAACTGGGCTTTTTCCTATTTTTTTTCCGAGCAGTATAAAATCTTCTAAAAAAAACAACCTTTCTAAACATGGGATCTTCACTGTAAAGTTAGTTCTAGCAACCTTGCATTTAATATGTGAGAAATAAAACTAATTGCTACTTTTATTGAAGCATAGTTAAGGGGATAATGAAACTCTTTGCAATGTATGTGGAGAAAAATTACCTGTTTTGTCGTCTTCTTTTTTTTTTTTTTTTTTTTTTTTTTTTTTTTAATAAAAAGGCACTGTAAAACTGTTACTGTCTTTGCAGGACATGTAAGGAACATGCATATTAAAGAAATGCACACAAATAAATGAAAGAAAATGGCTGTAGAAAATTTCAAAGGTTAAGACATTCATTTGAGATCTGGAAATTTAAGTCCCCATTGTTCTGGAGACTGCCTGGCTGGACAAGCAAATGACTTAGGCTAAACAATAGCCTCAGCCTTCTGAGAAGCCCACAAGATGTTTCTGTTTGCAAGGCTCTTCTGTTCACTTGGAACCAAAGTCTCATGGTAAATATTTTTGAGGAAAAAGCCTTCTGGTTCTTGAATTATTTGGCTAACTGAAAAGAAAGATAAATCAGCAGTGTTCCTTGCCAGACCAAAGACAGGCTGAGTCTCATTTTGTTTCACCCTTGAAACACTTCTTCTTTGCAGAGCAAGGGAACTTTTTAAAATTCAAAGTAGGTACACTTTTCAGCAGTATATCTAGAAGGAACAGCAGGATACAAGCTTCAGGAAGAAAGTTGTTTTCTCACTTATTTTTAAAAGCTGTTCTTTCTCCTCTTGAATGGCGTATTCTGCATTAAGTGAAGGATGATGATACCTTTCCTTTTACTGCAAGCAAACAAAGGTTGCCATGGCAAGCGTACTCAAGAGGCGGAAGAAATATCAGCAAGAGCTGATGTTCATGTCCACCAGAGCTCTGAACTGAAATTTTCTTTCATCTTTTGCCATTTTCAAGTGTCATACTCCACACAACAACAAAGAGCTTCATATTGACATAGATTTTCAAATGTAATTAAAAGTCAGTTTTCACAGGCTCAGCTTTTCCCTTTGCCACAATAATTACATCGTATTTACCAAGAGAATGACTGGCACTTACACAGGCTCATGTTGTCTTTGCCTCATGCACTCTTATTTGTATCATTATTGTTTCAAGATCAAGACAAGAAGATCTGCAGCACAAATTACTTCATTGTAAGCAGGTACACGGAGCACTTTCGATTCTTAAAACTGACTGGTATTTTCTGATGAAAATTATTAGCAATCCAGCACTGTCACCTTGGAAGGGCAGTGTTTCCCAATGATAACCATCAGGCATAATTGGCCATTTGCACTGGTACAAAATAAATACTGTTGAGACACATGACGAAAGCTTGATTTCTTGAGCACAACCCCCTCCCTAGTAATCGTAATGGAAAAGATAGTAACAATCCTAACAGAGCAAGAAGGTGACTGGTTATTTTGGAACTATACTAGTGTAAGTGCAGCTCTACCTAGAAGAACTGTAGGGGTTGGGTTAAATTCATACTTGCCTGGGAATATGTTGGGAAGAATTTATTAGAATATGCTGTACATATTGCAGGTTAGATCAAAGAAAAAAAGCCCTCACTTCTGGCACCTAATTCAGATGTATTTTTAAAACCTATCTTAGGGCATTTTTTTGTTGTTTTTTTTTTAAGGTCTTTCCTGACCTTGATGAGTCTGTGACTCTATAAAATGGAATGTGCCCTGGCCTCCATACTCTAGAGATTATCAAAGGAGCATGGAAATTTTATTTAAAATTTATTCTTTTTCATAGTACAGATCTGCTTCAGTTACACTAATAGATGTGAACAGTGTCTTCATTTAGAGAAAGACTGTGTTTGTGGAGCCATGACTGACAAACAGTATACTTTTGTATGCAAGTTTGCCCACTGATTGTACATATATTCTATTAAGACATTGTAAGCTTTCACTAAACAGTAAAAGTCAAATTTTGTGAGCTTTGTTCTGTTTTGGATACTGCAGCATAGTCTGAAAATTTTATTATCTACTGATAAAACCATTTATGTTCAAATTTTAAGTAGCTCTGAATTATATTTTAGCATTCCAATGTTTGATTTTATTATATAAGGAAAACTTATTAAAGTAATTTCAACTTCTTTGACAAAGACTGGTAGATTTTCTACTATAATCTGTTATTTTTACCTACAGAGGATTCTCTCCTGTGTTTTTATCCCTTGCTTGAAGGAAGACTGTTTTGAAAAATGACTGAAGTAAACAACTGAACATGTCTAAAGTGGAATTCATGGAAACTTTTGAAACAACCTTCCATCATGCTGTACTTAAAAGCCTCAGATATGTTTCTATTTAGAAATGTGTTTGGCTTTTTTTTTTCCTATCTTCAGCCATGAAACATTGCTGAATATTTTTGGTAAGTATGGGCTCACTCCAAATTGAAGACTCCATCCTAAACAATTTTTCAACCTTGTAATGTGAATTTAAAACACAAATACCACTGTTAAGTTGAACTACTAGCAATTCTTCAGAGAGAAGAGTATTTCAGAATTCTGATGCTCTGAAAGCAACATTTTTTTCATGAATGGTCCTACCCACCTATGGACATTCTCACAGTGCATCAGTCTTTCTGAAAATCTGAAAGAAACACATGGGGAAGAAAAAAAATATCTTCCCTTTATTAGTGTTTGTTATTATGGTTTTATACAACTCACGAAGTCCACAAACTCAACCTATATTCTGTTTTCATTCCACTCTTACCTGAATGACTCCTCCACCTTGGCCATCCTTTCCAGCTAAAAACTCTTCAGGTAAATTAATCATTTTTCCTAACCAATCCAGCATGACAGTCTCCAGCTCTGTACAAGCTGGGCTTGCAGCCTGTGTTGAAAAATAAAACAGAGAATAAAACAGAGACCATTTTATTCATGTTTCTTCTATACTTACCAAAAAAATGTAAAACTGGACCTCACATGGAAGCATGACTATCCAGTTTCAAACTAGTACTTGGATCTTGAATATTTTTTTTTTACATCAAATACCAACCTCTTTTGAGAAAAGACCATCTCTTATGAATATGTGTGTGTGGGTGTAACACAAACATTAATTCATCCAGATGATGAGAGAAACAACAACCCTGGGTGACAGGCAACAGTCATACTAATTAATGAATTATCAGTAAGTTTGCATTGCTACCACTAAAATTTCTAAGAGGAAATAGCTTTTTATTACTGGAGTCATCCAGGGTGTCTATGTGAAAACACTTAAGTAGTCAAGGATATACCTATAAAAATAGCCTGTGACTTTACTGCTGTTAATCAATAATTTAATTGAAGAATGTTACTAAAATGCTTAAAATCGTGTCAAGGTGAAGCAGCATTATCACATAGCAGTACATACCCCATTAAACTTACCCAAGAGAAGCCCACACAACCTATTCCACCACACAACATGTCTGCAAGAAGAGTTGGGAAGGAAGAGCCTGCAGGGTAGTAGGCAAAAAAGTACGGACTGTGCCAGTGAGTCACCTGTATTTAGGGGAAAATGGTCATTTTTAACTAATGCAGGAAGCAGAAACATATTGCCACAAAATCAGAACATATTAAAAACTTGAATCAGTTAACAGTTATCTACTACCTGGCTCTAACACAGGATCCCCTTTTTTAGAAAAGCTTACCTCGTTTTTTCTCAATTTTTTTCCTCTATATTTTACTCAAATTGGAAATAAATTCTGTTTTATCCCAATCACCTAACAGTTCCAAAATAAGAGTTCTCCATTTGTCTGTCTAGAAGACACAAATTGAATGGTCAGTGGCAGTGTGAGTTTCTGTTCAGGGTACTGTTCTTGAGCCCCTGCTTTCAGAGACATCAATATTTTGTTCTTAGATCTCTTATCATGCAACTGCATCTTAGCAAGATTGTCTTCAGTGCAGCAGAGGTCCACAGAAGTTTCTTGCCTGCATTCTGGAGTTACTTGTTAAAATTCAGGCACAAATAGCTCCTCACCACAAAATGAATCAATCCATTTCAGTACTCATTACCTTCTGTAGAAAATGAAACTATTGTCTACCTATAATAAGTTGTGATTTATGTGCAGTTCCATTTTATATGTACTAATATGGCAGAACAATACAATAACTGAACAAATTGTAATCAATTACCTTGCAACAGCAATATTTAGAATTATGTTATGCAACGTCTATGAAATTTTGAGGATCTGTGAGGTACTTGATAGGGCTCTACAACTCCAAGCTATTAAAATTCAAAACCAGGAAATGTACCAGCACACTGCAATGCTCAGTAGAAATTGATGTGGTATGTTAGGCAAAACCAGCTTTTGCATTCAATATAAAAGGCAAACTGTAGAAAAAGGTACTTCTAGAGAATTAGATGGACTTCAAGCAAGAATTCAGCAGAATGCATCTTTCCTTGGCTTGAAATCCAGGGTTGACAAGTTATTGAAGCTCAGCTTTTTCCTAAACCATTTTGTTTTCCTTTTTTTTTTATATATATAATACTGGAGTACTTCTGTTATAACGAGGATGATAAGAGCATCCTGACAGCCTCACTCACCTGAGCTCAGTGTTTCCTTACAGTTTTGTTCTGCATTCCCATCTTCAACAAATTTTACCTTTCACGCTCCCCTTTGCTCCAGTTTGTGATGAGGTTTCTGGTTCTGGAGCTGATTTAGGGATCACTGCACTGCACTGTTTTGCATGCTGCAAATACCTCTTCTAGTTCTTCTAACCCTCTTCATGCCATCAACCAGCTCTTGTTTATGTGACAGGCTCCATACTAAGGGGAAATTGTCTTAACTCCTGTATACCTAATGAATCAGCTACCACTTTCTCCTCTGTAGTACACCATATCTAATGTTTTGGTTGCCCCAATCTCTTCCATATGAAAACAGATCCTATCCACTATGATTTTTCTAAACTAGCCCTGTACTTGGTATGTTGGTATGTTCAAGATTTCATTTTTACTGGTTATTGGGTCCAAACTTGATCAAATCAGGTATTCAGAGAGGGTATCTTGTGGTAAACACCTTCCTTCACAAATCAGACAAAAATTGGTTGGGAGCTGGTTCTTCAAGGAAAATAATAGACAGATAAAAATATACCAAATAAACAGTGGTTGCTGACAGGACCCACACAGACAGACTTTCACTGCCATCCATAATGAGCCAGGGCTGCCACTGTACATCTCTCCAGCTCTAATCCTCTGTGATCTGTAAGACTTGTGACATTCATCTTGGGTTAATCAAGTTAAACTGCCTACTTGCTGGGAGCCATTTGTTTGATGAAACACAGCAGATTCCACTTGCACCACTCACACAGAGCAAAAAAGCCAAAAGCCCTGGGGCAAGGGCAGCTGCTGTTCTCCCTTTGCTTGAAGCAGCTGTAAAATTCATTTCTTTTGCCATGTTGGAGCAGACACAGTGAAATATTGCAAAGAGCATGACGTAACTGATATTTTTTTTCCATCCCTCTGCTGATAAACAGTGACACACAAGCATCTTGCATTTGGTAATTACCACTGTAATGCTTCTCATAAACACTGTATTTCCAGGCTTCTTCTAAGGATGTCTGTCTTTCTGTAGCTTGCTTAGTCTAAGCAATGGTCTTCCTTTGCCACATGCTGAGCACAGATACTTCAACTGAAATTTCATATATTAGCAGATACAAGGGGAGGAAAATACTACTACTATTTGCAGTTACAACTAAAATTGATGATTTGGGGCTCTAAAGAAGGAGAGACATTTCAAGAGAACAAAGCAAGTCTGAGAGAGAAACATTACTTCCATCTGATATTTTTATATGCATACCCCTTCCACCTGGACTTTCTGCTGTGAAGATCAGAGTTCAGCAGTTGTTCCCTCAGCCCTTGTTTTAATATTAAGAACTTATCACTTAATTATGGTCATTAACATTTTTTTGACTGCCCTTTGAAGGTCTACATCAGATTTCATAAGAACTTCATAACTTCATAAGAAGCTTTACAACTCATGAATCCTTCTTCTTTTATAAAGATAGCAATGGGTACAGAATTGTTTCCTTACACAATTAATTGATCCTTGCAACACCATTTTGACATTTTCAATCATCCAATAAGTAGCAAACATCTGAACATAACTAACACAGTACAAATAACAACATGAAGGAAATAGGAATCTTTTATGGGCCACTGATAGCTTATGGGCAAACCAAGGTTTTATGACCTCTGTCATATTACTTATTCTCTCTGAAGAAGCACAGTTCCTAGTTTCACTGTGGAGATAAAACATTCCCCAGTAAAACAATGGAAAAACACAATAGCTCAAAACCACAAAATGTGCTCATAAATGTTAGTCTTGTCAGGAAAAAGATGGGAGGAAGACTAAGAGAAAATGCAACAGAGGGAGTGCTCCTATATCCAGTTTCAGAAGTCCCTAAAATCGATAATAAATAATTTTAAAGGTCTCTAAACCGAATGAAAACAATTCTTCCTCTAAATTCTTCCTCTACTCCCTGCCTCCATGTGTTTGTCCAGCACCATCTTTTTTATGCTACAGTTTCTGTGAGCACAGCTGACAGAGACAGCTAAGTGATGCAGCAGGTTGTGCAGCACCATGCACAGAAGAGGTGTAGAACCCCTGCTAAGGTTACTGTATGTGAATTCTGCAGTGGTGGTGATGCTCCACAGAGCACAGAACTCAGCAGCAACTGCAACAGCTAACCCTGGCACATCACAGGTCTCAACCCAGACTAAGTTCCTCAATGAGTATGCAGCTCTATAGGCTTGGGATTGCAGGAATGATGGGGGCCCTTGACAAGGCTGGGTTAATGGGATGTGGCCTTTTAGCCTGTGCTGCCACTTAAAGGAGCAGCATCAGAGATCAGCAGATTGCACAGCATCAGAGGTGACAAAAAGGAGGTTATGGAGATCTTCCCTGAGATGAAACACAAGGTACTTCAGATGCAAGAGCCTGAACCCCAAAGCATACCACCAAAGGGTCAGTCAGAATGTCTGCTTATTGGGTTGGGAAATGGAGTCCCACAGTGGTGAAGGGTAGGAGCTTGCAAATATTAGGAGAAAGGCTTCTGCTCCACCTGCAGGTCTGCAGCTACAGAATAGGTTCAGTGCCCTGGTTGCAGATGGGTTGGGAGCCTTGCTGTGCCTAATGCAGCACCCAAGCAACGTGATGCTGGTGCTGACAACACAGATTTGAAGATCAGCGGGATCCTCTTTGAGGATCAGCTCCTAGGAAAAGACAGGATACACTCGAACAACTTGGGCAAAAATATATTGCAGACAGGCAGGCTAGCCTTGTAAGGAGAGCCTTAAATTAGGAACAATGAGGGAAGGAGATGAAAAAACACAGTCAAGGGAGGAAGGTGGACTGAGTTGGCAAGAAAAGGGTGAAGGGTAGTGTGTATAAGAGATCTGGAAAAAAAGATAGGGCTGAATCAATCAGCCCCAAGTGTATGCACATAAATAAGGAAGTGCTGAGTGTACAGTATTATAGGGGGAGGTTATTAATTCTTTTCTAGGAAGTCAACACAAGTGGGTGACTCTCCAAAGCATCTGTATCCAATGGATGACACATGGGGAACGAACAGGAGGCATTAGAAGGCTGTGATCTCAGAGGTGTGGTGAAATAGCTTGCATGACTGAAATGTTGCAGTAGATGGGGACAGGATCTTTAGGAAGGACAGACCAGGAAGGCAAGGCAGGGGAGTGGCCCTTTATGCAAGAGAAGAGCAGAAATGCATGGGGCTCTGCCTAGGGATGAACCCAGTTAATAGCTTATGGGTCAGGACTGGTGGACATTTCAAGATGGGAAACATTTGGGTAGGTGTCTGCAACAGATAACCTGATCAGGAAGAAGTACATGAGTATGGCATTCAGGCAGCTGGAAGAAACCTCATGGTCACAGTACTCACAGAGGACTACAGTCAAGCAGATACCTGCTGTATAAACAACACAGCAGAAAAAAGTCACTCCAGGAGGTTTCTGGAGAGAACTGATGATAATTACCTAACACTGGTGATGGAGGAACTGATGAGTAGAGATACAGAGTGGGACTAGACACTTACAAACAAGAAACTGGTCAGGTGAAAGTCAGAAGCAGTTTTGATAGCACTCACCATGACATGGTGAGTTCAGGATCATGAGAGAAGGAAGAATGGCACAAAACAAGATCATAGCCCTGGGCTTCAGGAGAGTAGACTTTGGTCTGTTATGGGATCTGCTTGGAAGAATCCTACAAAAGACTGACATAGAGAGAAAAGTGGTCCAGGAGAGCTGGTTAATTTTCAAAGATCACCTCCTCAAAATTCAAAAATGGTCCACCCCCCACGCAAGATGGCAAGAGCACCAAGAGGCCCTCATAGATAAAGAATTAGCCCCTGACAATGTTCAAACAGAAAAGAGAAGAATATAAGAAGGGCAAGGAAGGTCAGGTGTCCAGGAGAGGAAGGCTATGAAGACACTGTCTGAGTGTCTTTAGGAAAGCCAGAATCAT
Organism: Phaethornis superciliosus; assembly: GCA_023637945.1. Lineage (NCBI taxonomy): Eukaryota > Metazoa > Chordata > Aves > Apodiformes > Trochilidae > Phaethornis > Phaethornis superciliosus. The sequence goes on along the minus strand of JAJQWJ010000002.1, from coordinate 69,075,061 downwards.
CTAGAAACAAGAATCAAGGGCAACAAGAAAGGCTTCTGCAGGTTCATCTGCATTAAAAATAAAGTAGGGTAAATCTAGGTCTGCTGCCAAATGAGGTTGGGGGCTTGGTGACAAAGAATGGGAAAAAGACAGAGGCACTCAATGCTTTTTTCACATCATTCTTTTTTTGTAAATTTGCCATTGAGGATGCCTGGTAAAGCCTTAAGTAAGGAAGACTTCACCTGGAGGAGGAACAGGTTAGGAAAAATTGAAATAAACTGGACACACAGGTGTCTATGGAGCCTACTGGGATATATTCACAAGTGCTGCAGGAGCCAGAGAACATAACTGAGACCACTCTCAAATACCTTTAAAAGGTTATGGCAATTGGTGAATGTTCCTAAGGACTGAAAAAAAGCAAATATCACTCATTCCTTCAAGAAGGGCAAGAAGGAGGATTTGGGCAACTATAGGCTGTCCTAATACCAGGGAAGATGACAGAACCTTGAAACTGTTTCCAGACATATTCAGGAAAAAATGGTGCTGTGGCTAAGCAGCACAGATTTATCAGCCTTCTACTAAATGACTGGCTTGCACAAGAGAAGAGTGCAGAGCACAGGATATTGTTAAGACTTTCAATACTGTCTCCCATAAGATCCTTATGACACACTGATTAAAAAAAAAAACTAGATAAGTGGACTGTGGAGTGGAAACTTGCTGAACTGCCAGACTCATATGGTTGTGAGGAGGGGCATGAAGCCCATCTGGAGGCCAATGGTGTACCCCTGGAATCAATACCATGACCAGTGCTGTTAAACATCTTCTTTAATGACCTGAACGATGGAACAGAGTGATATTCTCTGCAATTTTACAGACGACATAAAATTGAGAGGAGTGTTTGCTACACTACATGGTCATGCTGCAATTCAGCAACTTCAACAGCCTGCAGAAATGAGCCAACAGAAATCTCATGAAGTTCAAAAGAGAAATGCAAAATCCTGTACCTGAGGGAGAATAACACCCTGCAACAGCACAGGCCAGGGATCAACTGGCTGGAAACCAGCTTTGCAGAAATGAACCTAGGGGTCCTGGTGAACAAGCTGAGCATAAGTCAGCAATGTGCCCTTGCAGCAAACAAGGCCAACAGATTAACAGAAGATTGAACCAGATTCTTCTTAGTGGTAAGCAGTGAAATGACAGCAAGTATCCAAACTGAAAAACAAAAAATTACACTTCAACATACAAAAAAGCTTTTTTACTGCGAGACTGGTCATACTTTGGAACAGGACAACAGAGAAATTCTGAAGACTCCATCATTAGAGATATTCAACAACAAATTGGACTTAGTCCTAAACAACATGCTCTAACAGACTCTGCTTTGTGACTAAATGCTCAAGAGAAGTGCCATCCAACCTCTACTGTACTATGACTTTGTAATGCTTTGCTCACGACAGTCTTCAGTATTTGGTATAAACAACACGGGCAGAATCAGATTTACTATAAGAACTGGAATTTATGTACTTGTGCTCTTTGCATAACAAACAGTAGCATTTCACACCAGAGGAAAGTTTTAGACAGGACATTTCTTCTTTAGAATGTATGATTTTGTAAATGTAAATTTATTTACAGGGCATGTAAATACCAAGAAAAAAACAATTCAGGTAAGAGAAGTGTGATGACTTAACTGGAATTTAATATCTCACTTTTTTATTCTCAAACTATTTAACTCTTTTAAATTGCCTGTTCTTTTATTGAATGTTCTCAAGTGTTCAAAGAAAAGTGTTTTCTATTGTAATTTACAGACAAAAAAAAAAGTTTTACAGACAAAAAAAAAAGGGCTTTTTACCAACGAAAGGACAGCAGGGTTGGCTCCAAGGGAAATATGAAAAGATCATATTGAATATCAAATGTTTACATGAGTCAATGAAAAGGAATTGGTATTCTAGTTCACCGCCTAAACACATTTGCAGAGCAGTGGTTCCATGTCTGTTCACATAGCAATCATATCACCTGGGTACATTGAGAGAAACAACCCAAAGGGGTTATTGCAGAGAACCAAAGGAGAGATTCCTTACTAATATTTACTCATAAATAATAATTTACCTCTTCAAGCTACTTACAAGCCTTAAGAGACAAGTATGTATTCAAAATAAAAAAGGTATACCATGAAAGGAAAATCAAAAAAGAATTGGAGAAATGCAAGATGTAACACTGATCTGTCCCAGGACTAATATTAAAGCCATCTGCTTTAAGAGGTACTAGAAGAAGTTGACATTTAGAAGACTAGATCAATAGAACAAGTATTGGGGAGAATCCTTTCTAGTCAATTCTCTAATAAAAAGAACTCTCACAAGAGAATTTTAGCATTTAAAGATCAGCTTGAAGGAACACTTTAGGCAAAGCAAACTAATAAAAATCCTGTTTTATAAAATATTTACTGTGCTTTGCAAGTACCAAAAACATCACATGAAACTGAAAGTTATGAAGCTTTGCCTTAACAAGTTCAAGGGAGGAAAGAGGATTATTTCCAAAAGCAAACATCACATGAAGCAAAAGAATTCTGTGATTATTTGTAGAAAGAGCAGAAAATATTAGCTGTGTGAAGCGATAGTCATATTTAACATGTAAAGCAGACTCCTGCTTTCTGAAGACTGATCACAAAGTATGGTTTGTAAGGTCTAGACGCACAGCCTGCAACCCACACTTTCCTTAAAGTCTTTGAAAACCTAAATGCAGCATTGGCTATTACACTACATATCTGCTTTTCTTACCCCTGGCATAATGATCTTCTCAATATCTTTAAAGACATCCTTAAAGCTCTCAGGATTCTGTGGTGCACAGTCTGGAATGAGAGACCTTAGATATCCTGGCTCCACGTCTGGGAAGACCTGTCTTTTATCGATATCCTCCAGGTAATCTGCAATGTAGTCCACCATCTCCTTCCCTCTCTTGCGGAATTCTGCAGCATCCATGGGGATCAGAGTTTGGGACCTGCTTCCAGAAAAACCCTAGAAAAAAAGAATTACATTTAATTTTGAAAAAATATCACTAGTTTTAAAGTGGTTATTCAGATGATTTATAGAATGACTCATATTGCCTTTTTTGAAAAAAACCATACACTCTTTTATTTCTGCATATTAGGCAAATGCCCATACAGTGCTGCATTCTGCTTCACTCCAGTATTAGCTGGACATTGTATAGAAGTAAATCACACTGTTTAATCTTTGATGCCTAGGTCATGATTAATTATTAATTTAATACAGATAGGCTGTATCTTTGGCAGAGAAGAGCTGTAGAGGCACATCAATGAAGATTCACAAATCACAGATTTAATACCTGCTGCTGCTGGCTGACACAAGGATGTGTCTGGCACTGTCATGTGGAACATAATCAACTCCTTTCTACTTTATAAAGAAGAGGTGTAAGAAAACAGTTTGCTATGTGTCTCTATTATAACCTATTATAACCTGCTGTCATTTTATCTGCTTCTTGCCTCTTGTCCTGCTTCAAGATTTATCCCCTTCACTCTTTCACAGCAAATGCTGTACCATTTACAAAGCCACATTTCTTACTGGTGTTTCAATTAAATTCACTACGGGTGGATCTGCATAGTTATTTTTACAGGAGGAAGTGAGGAAGCTCTGTCTGGGGCTGTCCCTATTTCCAAGATGTTGGACTAGATCTCTGGGTGTGCTTTGAGCTAGGCAGAGATTGTGTGAGCACACCCAAGGAGCTACATGGTCAGCTGAAGTGAGTTGGAGTTTGCCTGCAAAGTGCTGTGAAAATACAAATTCATATTGCTAGGGTGTCTTCTCCTGCTGTCCAGGCCCACCTAACTTTTTTACTGTATGTGGCTGTGTATTTTGAGTGTTCAGTGAACACAAGGTTGAGACCACAGTGTCTCAAAAGTGCCCAAAATTCTTTATACGCTCAGATTGAGTGATACTGTTCCTTGGGATCTAGTAAGAAAACTGGCATATTAAAAAAGGAGAGTCACTGCTAGTATGGAGAATTAATATGCTTACTTCACATGCCTTCACATCTTCACTTTTTAAGGGAATAATTATATTAACCACAATGTGAACGTTATGTAATTAAGAGACCATTTCTCAGATATTCTTAGCTATCAGTTATTTGTGCTACAGATTTATAACGGAGGACATAATTTTGATAGAGACCTTTCTGGGATTTATTATATTGGAATTAGTACTGTCACATTGCAAAAGAAAGACACCATCCTGGCAACATCTCTGCTGCTACAGACAGAGGATGTGGGATTTCTGTGAAGCAGCTGCTGCCGCTATTTAAGAAGGCAAGGTGCTGCTGTAAGTCATGAATCACTTCAGTTCCCAGAGAATAGCTGTTCTTGTTGCTGTTTTGTTAGATTTATATTACTCTCTTTACCCATCATGTAAGTGTTTATTTAGCTCTCTGTGACTTTCTTAAAGGGGAATTAGGACCTTTCCCAGATCTTGCTACTAGGTTGCTGGAAACACAATGCCAGTAGTCATTTCAGCCCTCAGAGCATTCTGGTGGGCAGCTTTGTGTCTCATCTCCCTTTGAAAGACTGCTTAAGCAAGCAGGGTTTTTTTCTCCTCATTTACAATCAAGATGACTCCATTTCTTCAGCACACCCCAAATCTTCTGTGCATTTTCATTTCATACATCTTTGAATGCAGATCAAAATTTTAATAAACTTTCTAAATAAGTCAGCATGAACTGCAGTAATTCATACACATCTCTGTGCCAGCATTCTAACTACACCTCAAAGCTCAGTTCTTTGGTTTAGATATTTTTTCCAGAAGAAATCTAAATATTGTACTGTTTCACTGCTTTTTTAAAATATCTGCTAACTTAAACCTTAACTTATCCTTTCCAAATCTGCCATATTTGCTGCAGTGTTATGAATTGATAGAAACTAATATCTAGTTAGCTTTTAATGAACTTTCAATTTAGTTTGATCCAGTGAAATACATCAATCTGCTTCATCTGAAGCAAAGTACTTTATTTGGCTTTCTCCTAAAGACAACACTGACAAATTAAAATCTATCTAAACATCTATCTATTTTTTTTTGTATCCATGAATCTTCTTTCCTAGAAGTCCTTGCCTGAAATTTCCATACCTACTGTAATACACATATCTCACAGGAATGGTGATGGGACGCTCCTTGTGGGAACACAGTGGTCATTTAAATTTTTCATTTCACCTCCTATTTTATATCTGTTCTTCTGTGAGTGTCCACACACACTTACATTCTCATCCTTATTTTTATCCTCTTCCTCAGCAGTTCATTATAAGTCTCACTTCAGATGCTTTAAAGTAGCTGTTGCTATTGAAGCCACATCCAGTAGCCTGCATATCTGGCAATTGTAATGCTCACCAGTTAGTATTTTAAAAATGCAAATTACTTTACCTCTCTACTGGTATAGAATAGTTCTCTCTTCTACCTCTTACATGCATAAACAGAAACAACACAATGGACAGAGACCTCCCCTCCATGCCAGCATATTTTAAAAACATAGCATGTGATTTTCTAAGAAGCAAAATACCTCAAGGAACTTTAGAGTCTAAAATGAAAACAGTGTTTGAGACAACCCATATTTTCTGAAGGGCTGAGTCTATGTGTACTTGAAATACCCACTTAAGTTGAAGGGACTTAAACTTCAAAATAATGCAGGCGGAGTTCCTGAAACTAAATGGAAATTTCAGAGAAACAGAGCCTCACTCTCAAGTATTTAATGGTGGTTTATTTTCTTGAAGAGCCATGAAGATTGCTAGAGGCCACACACCCTCAGGGATCAGACACCTCCCAGGATGAATTTCAGCAGATTCAGCACCTGCCAGCTGGACCCCAAGTGAGAAGAGTACACTTTAAGAGGTACCCTGCCTAATTATCAATATCAACCACTCTGTAAGCACAGTCTGTATCCAAAGTCATTGTCAGCCTTACTCTGATAAAATACAATTTTACCAAATATGTATTATGTCTGAGTACTTTTGTTCCCAGAAAACATCAATGGATATTGTCACCACTGGATAGTTCTTCAGATCAAGTCCTACTTTACTAGAGGAGTTTTGCTCTTAACTTCAGTTACAAACAAGAACAATAATTTTAAACTTTAACTTATATCAATGTATTTTTTCATTCTCTCTCATTGCTTTTGATTTTGCTGGAGTTTGTCACTGGTCAAGTACACTGCACAATCTAAAGTTGACAAATCCCTTGCTGTTTTGTTTTAAGTACTCCATCTACCTCAGTGCACGGTAATTAGATCTTGGTAACATTTTATTTTAATGAAGCTAATGGAAACTGCTGTTAGGCTTTAGATTGTATTTTCAGTATAATGTTTATTTGTAAACCACTTTATTTGAAACCAAAGCATACAAATGAGCAGTTCATGCATAATTAAGCATTAAACACATTTATAGGGATAATACTATGTAGATAAACTGAGCTTATGAGACATTTCTGTTAAAAAGTATTGTCTATAATTTCAGAATCTGATTTTTGTATTAACTGCATATAGATGTAAAAGAGAACTAAATACTACCTGTAAAACGGTTATGAAGAAGAAATAGAAAAAAAAAAAAGAGGAAAAAGGAGGAAAAGGAGAACAAATTAGGAGAGAGGTATATTCAATGTATTATAAATTTATGAATGCCTGTTGTCCAGTTCATCAAAACAAAATACAAACCAGCTACCAAAATAACATTTTTTAGCAGCTCCTACTATTAAATACAGAAAGGAAAAATACAGAGATGCATTCATAGCACCTTAAACACAGAGATGTATTGGTTAAAAAAAAAAAAATATTAACTGCATCTTTTTCCAAGAAATGAGACAAGTGGACTTTCTATTCTGCCAGCTGAATGTTGCAGAATATAATGTAATTTAAAGGTTTGTGATGCTACAGTGACTCCAATGAAACCCTGAGGACCTTCTGCTATTGAACTCAACTGAAGGTTTTTGCAGCTGTTGCTACTGTTCAGCTAAACTTTGACTATTGGCAGGAGGAGCATTGCCTAAATAAGGACTGGAGGATGAACTTTATTCCAGCATGAACTAGATCTACTCTATATTTCTACCTTTGCACAAGCCATGAATTAGATATGTTACAGGTTCTACATTTCATTTTAAAATTTCATTTTCCAGTCAGAAGTTGCTGGGTTTATTCATTGATGTCACCAGCACAGTTTAGCAATTTTTTCCTTCTGAAGTCTTACTCTAGTGATGGGAAAGGGTTATTGCTGACAAAAACCTCACCTTAAAAAGTCATGCATTGAATTTATCTTGAAAATTTTATGATTCAGAATTTTTGGCAGAAAAGTTCTCAAGGTCTGTGTGGTTGGTCAGAACTGTTGCACTTGGAAATGCAAACTTCTGAATACACAGAATTATGCTTAAATATACATAAATAGTTGTAGCCAAATTATTACTGTGTAAAAACAAGCAAACACAAAATAAGAGATGCATCCTACATGGTGCAAACTTAGATTAAAAATAAATGCTTTTTGAGTACCCTGTATTACCCTTAAAGTAACACAGGATGGCTGTTTATGATCCGAGATACCACTCTAAGTAACCAATTGTTTCATTAATCCAGCCATACTGGCTTGAATTCAATAACCACAAGGCTTTAAGGAAAAAGAATGTTACTTACAGCGAGTTGGTAAGGTTTTTCCTTCTCCTCTGCCTTCCCCACTGTCTTTCTTTGCTTCTCTGTGACAGCTATACAGCACAGAGGATGCAGCTGCCAGCATATATAGGCAGGGTATCCACATCCCCTCAGCCTATCACAGACACGCACTTTGCATTGAACAGGCGGCAGCAGCGGCATCTCCACCTCCTCCCTCTCCTCCTCCAAAATACACTGAGCAAATAAAGCTACCACAGAGGGATCTGACTGAGAAAGGGCCCTTGCCCACATTAATTGTGATGTCTGTTTCCTTCCCTGAACTCCATTAACAAATCTGACAGTCAGTGTCTCACCACGTGCTGCCGGGCTGTGTTACGTGCTCTGGGACATTTCTGCTGTGCCTGTTGATGTGAAAGCAAGTGCTTTGAACCACTTCTGTCAAACATTATTTTCAGAAAGGAAGCACAGGTATGGCTGTAATACCTCTTGGGTGACTGCAAGCTCTGAGTAGGTATACGTGTCAGATGAACACCTTCAGATATGCAGCATCTATCCTTTTCCAGTGTCTCTCTCTCATCCTATGTATACTTAAAAGCAACAGCAAATGCTCAATATTTGTTTCCCTGTTCTAAAAGAAAAGTTTTATGGGCAGTTCTCTTTCCCAGATGAATGCAGGTAAGCACCTTTCATTTTTATTTATTTAAAGCTTGTTTTAAAAAATACTATGCACGTGTTACAGTCTTGAACAGCTCACAGCCACGTCGTGTGGCAGGAGATCTGGGACTTCCACTGCTCTAATGGGATGGGTCTCTTGTCCACTGCAGGGTAACAGCCAGCATTTTTGTGAAGGAAAAAGCTCTGGCTGCCACATTTTTTATAACTGTTGTGGCTCTGTTTTCTATTCTAATGATATAAGGTCAATTATAGCCCTGCTACAATTCCTAAAGAGCCTATTCAAAATTGAAGCAGGACCTAAAATACCTAGATGGGTTTGAGGGTTTCACTGTGCTTTTTTGTGCTAGATGTTACTCTTATGATCTGACTTGCATGTTCAGTTCTTGGGTTTTGTCTGCTGTTATGATCACTCTATAACCTTGAAAGTACCAAGAAATCTCAGGGTCAGTTGCAGGTGGTTTATGGACTAGACAAATTGGGACTCCATAATGAAACAAAGCATTTTGGAGATTTATCCTATTATTTCTTTCTCCTGAATTCAAATGAAAAGGCTGGAAATTAAAAATACATTTCAAGGGTATAAGAGATGCCGAAGCTGAAGATGTGAACATGAAGAAAACTCAATTGTAACTTTGGTGCAAAGGGTAAATAACTTTCAAAGAAATTTAAAAATGGAAACTAAAGTTAAGATTGGAATATTCAAATGCTGGTTTAATTAATCAAGAGTGTTGAAGTACTACCTCATGGTCACCTGATAGGTTTTTACTTTTCTGAGGTACCTGTAACTTAGCTTAAAGTCACAGGCAATAATTGCACTTTATATTAAAACAATTTTTTTAAAAATTTATCAGGAAGAAAAAGCAAATACAGTGTGAATAGTATAATAGGCAAAGTGGGAAAAGACAACTAAAAGCCTTTCTAAAAAGTATATCCCTAGTGTCTCTGAAATTCTAAGAGTTGTTCTGGTGCATACTACTTTTCAGAATTCTCCTCATCAGCTGTTGGCAATACACAAGTTTTCGCTTAACAGGACCTCTCTATGGTAGACAAAAGCAAGATCATTGGGGGTTTTTGTAACAAATCAGCAAGTCAGACTTGTCCCAGACCTTTCAGTGTTCCTGGCTTTTTCAGAGAGAATAACTTCTCTTGCTTCTGAAACAACACTGCATACAGATCTCTCCTTTACTGCTGAGCTATTTCAAAATTCAAGATAACAGTGTGTAAGAAATAACAGATAATCCTAAAAGGTTTAAAGGCCAGAGCCTGTTGGTCAGTGACCAAGAGATCATATTATTCACAGCTAACACAAGTCAGGCTTCAACATGGTTTTGCACATGGAGGCATGTCACCCTGACAATGACATATAATGATGCTGTGCCCATGCTGTAATGGTACCAATTTATTACCCACACTGAACTCTTTGATCTGCAAGAGGTGGGAGAGAGAACTGAACAGGAGGCTCCAGCACAGCACCAAGAATGATGCAGACAATGTGTTATCAGTCACTTTGCCAGCTCATGTGCACAGGCATGGATCAAAGCAGAGGGAGTTAGACAGTTCATACTCACTTTTCAATAGTTTTCACTTCTTGCATCTCTATATACTGCAAATTAGAAACTACAATGCAGTTTTCCCAAGTCTTCAGTCTAGTTATGATTAGATGGCTTTACTCCTAACCTTATTTTTCCCTCACCTGGATAGCATGATACTCATCTTAAGCTAGTCTTCCAGTGTGGCTCTAGTTTCTCAATTTGGTCAGGATGTGTTTGTGCTTTCAGATCACTGAACTTAAAATTATTTGAACAAATATGTGAAGGGCTTTGAATAGACTCAGTTATCATGTTTCAACATTTGGTGCCAAAGCTAGAGTCACTGGTACCTAAACAGTAGAAAAACCACTGGTTCGTTGCTTAGTATTTTGTTTATCCGTAGTTTGAGGATACTATTGGAGGCTACAGGCCTTTTTTCTTGCTTCACTTGATATTGCTTCTTCAGAAAGAAACTGCAGTAGTCTTTTTGCTCCCAATATAGTCTTCTATAAAGGCAATAATACCAGTAATGGAAATGAAAACTATCCACAAAAAGGAAGGAAAACACCCCTGCAAATTGTTCAGATGTACTGGAATAAAAAGCCCTTATGTGTTCTATCAACTAGGTCCAGGTCTGCAAGAGGCATAACGATGAGACAAGACAGAGGAGATTTTTTTGGCAGAAATGTGCAGCTAATGATCTGGCTAATACAGAGGGTGCATCTCCTTTGAAAAAGAGTAGGAATTAAAGAAAGCCTTCAGACACAAATAGATAGATTTACTTGTGTGATTCAAGGGTAAAAACTTAATCTCCTGCAGAACATAAGTGGACTTTGGAATAGATTAGCCAGGAGATGAATCTCAGGCAGTGCTGACAAACTGGGAGAGGATCTGTCTTATCTTTCATGAATATTTTATGCATGTTCTCTGTTCAGTTCTACATTGCTGCCTGTATGAACACGTGAAAGTAAACCAACGAAGGATAAAAAGGAACTGCTAATGAAGTGAACATGGACACAGACTGAAACACAGCTTCAGAGGAGTTAACATACCACTGGCTGATCCAAGGCAGCCTGAGCACTTTACTTGTATGGAAGCAAGCCTACAGAGAGGAGAGAAGTTGTGATGAACTGAGAAACTGTCAATAGAAAAACTGACAGGCTGTGAAGAGTCACAGAGACAGTCAGAGCAGGTTGCAATCACAGTAGGCAGGCTCTTCCAAAACAGAGATAGGAATAGCTTCTTCTGTGAGATGAAAAGATGTGCTTACCTAGGGGTGTAGGCACTGCTGGGGCACCCATCGAGATATATATTGCTCACAAAAAGAACTTTCTCAAGCATTGACCACTGTGAGCCTCACAGAAGCCGTGACTAAGCCCTGTGCTATCAGGACTTAAATGTGCTAGCAGGACCTTGAGCCAGAAAAGCAAGTTCTAGCAGTTAAGTTTGTGAATGGAAGAGTCCACTGTGTGGGTGAAAAGAGAAACCCAGGTGAGACATGAGGAACAAGATACAGAGGGAACATAGTACAGTGATTGTTCTTATTTAAAAAGTGGTTTGTTTCGACTGGTGCTTAAAAAGGTATCAAAGATCTCACAGTGCTTGGTCCAGAAGACATTTTGTCACTTGCTGTGACTAATGCATGGCCATGAAGACCCTGCACTACCATGAGCAGCTTGGAAGGGCTTTTGCATGAGTATAAGTCAGTCTTGAGATGGGAACAACACTGGAGTCTCCTCATAAAGATCATATTGGTGCTCAATTGTTTGAGATTACAGCAAGTACTATGGCAAGGGATCATACTGATGTTTCTTGCTCTTTGTCCCTGACAGATTCATTGCAAATGTGTCTTTGACTCCTTCTCAGTCCTGTGCTGCACCTTTCTAGAAAAGACCAATACCAATTTTCTGAAGAATTTATGTTCAATATAACATAAAGGTTACCATGTAATTCTTGTACATGTAACTCATGTACACACTTTACACATATCACAGGCTCTAGGAACATAATCTTCCACATCCAGAGGTGTCCCTGGTCACAGACACATTCTCACAGCTGAAGTGATGAGTAAGGTAATGTTTTCTACATTTTGCTATGGATTACTGTCTCTGTCTCAGAGATTTTTGCTTACAAAGATGAATTTACACTAAGATGAGAAGCTTTCCATTGGAGCCATGTGTGGTGCATGAAATATTTTGATGCAGTTATGATTTAGCAGCAACTCAAAATTTATTAATGATGTGAGGTGGATCAAAACGTTGAATTTTAGCAGCACTTAATAAATAACCAATTTAAATATTTAAAAGTTAATCAGTGGAATATATTATAATCAAAACAATGACTTAATTACAGATTTGAGAATTACAAGATCCACACTAGCCTACTGAAAGGTATCCTAAATATATATATATATATGTATTAAACATAAAGCATGAAGACACACACATACAGACAGAAGTATTTAGATCCAGTGAAACATATGGACACCCACACTGGTGAAGGCAAATGTGTACATTCAAACACACAGATAGGTGGAGATGTGATGGAGGAGGCTAGCCTACAGCTAAAATTTCCCTCTTTCCAAGTTTAGAGTAAATATTCACAATAGATCAGCATTCTTCCATGGGTGATAACTGAGAAGTCTGACTCATCCTGGCCCTTTATCAGTGTTCTCAGCAGATGCTGTTTAAACCTCAAGGAGTCTGTGCCTGAAGGTCCTCCCAGCTCAGGCAAGATGCTGTTCATAGCCCACTGCAATGGAACTCAGAGGACCTAGCTTAGAGTTAAGATAATTGACTTTTGTCAGTACCCTTTTTTTTTTTTTTTTTTTTTTTTTTTTCTTTTCTTTTTCCATTTTGGACACAGCTTGTGTTAGGTGATTTTGATTTATTAGCAATCATGCAGTTCCAGTACTCTGCAGTTTGTACAGCGCAGGTACCTACCAGATTGGGCTATGATCCAGGCAGAATCCAGCAGGAGTTTTGGGTGGAGTATCCAGGCAGCAGGAATTCCAGGCTTGGTTAGGAAGTGCCTGATCATCCCAAATCACTGCTCTTGTAACCAAAAAAAGAACACAGTGTTGGCTCGTCCCGAGATCACAGGAAGGCCTGGTGGAGGTATTTGCACCAACCACACCACGTGCCCAGGATGTCCTGCTCCTGACTCTTGGTAAGATGGAAAGCATAACCAGCACCCTTTCCTGAGACAAACGGTCACAACATGCAAGCATGCTGATCATCTATCATCTCCTTCTCTCTTTCCCTTTTCAACACTCTGACAAGACTATTTGCCCACGGAGCATTTGCTGCCAGGATGTGGTGACACCCGTTATGGAAGAGGGAAATGTAACAGGGCAGGAGATACTGCTTATAAAGTCAAGCAGCTGCAAGTCCTGCTTGGACAGCAAAACCTCTCACCCCCAAGTGGCCTGGGATGCATTCGTTGTCTTGCTCCAAAGCCCGAGTCACTTGTGTTCTGATGGGTAAAGTCTGAGTCCAGATTATGATGATTGCACCATGCATTGATTATTAAAAATTTGGCTCAATCTGCAGAGAGCCTGGGTGACTAAAAGCCTAGGTAACTAAAGTATCTAGATAATAAGAAAGCTATGCTGACTACTAGAAATTTTGCTTACCTGAACGTATGATAATTGTTAAAAACTTTGTGAAACAATAAGCTACACTAAATGCTAGAAATTGTAGATAATGATATAGTAATGATGATAATTAAATATTTTATGTAGTAATAAAGCTCTAATTGTAACTGCAACCCTGTGGGTAGTCCTCATTCTACCAAGGATCCCTAGAAAAACCTGCCTGTCCCTGTAGCACTGAGTGACAGAGCCACCAAGTGTTCACATGCTCCATCCTGCCAATTCTGGAAGAAAGGAAAGCAACTCCAAGTAGGAGACAAAACAGCCAGCCAGGAAAGAGAGCACCTTAAGCTGCTGCAGGTAGCTTCACCACAGCACAGCCAGCCACATCCCTTCTCAGAACTGCCTGCCATCTGCTCCTCCTTATGATACTGTTCACTTCCACACCTCAGATAATCACAGCTTCCACATTATCATTAGGAGAGACAGACTCTCATTTAGACAGGATTTAGATGAGACTGGAGGACACAGGCAATTAAATTAGAAGAATAGGCAAATGAATTAATTACCTTTGTGGTCAGAGATCTCCGTTCAAGTTCTTGTTTTCAAGTACAGCTGCAAGTCTTTGCCACATGCTGTGCAATCCTGGCTAAGTCCTCGGGGCAGCTTCCATAAAATATTTTGCTAGGAAGGGTTGTTCTCTTCTAGCTTAATTTCTGTGTTATCACATTTGGGTCCAACATAATTTGGAGTCCAAATGACCTAAATTTGACAGGTTTAAAGTGGCAGCACCTTGCCACCCACACTTTGACAAAGTTTGTCTCTGGTCAGAGGCACAGATTTAGAACCTCTGTGTGCTGAGGTCAGATGCTGCCAGTCTAGAGGTAACCTGCCTTTACAGCAGTCTGGTATTCTGCATAGTGCTCTGACAGACAGTCTAGAAAACTTCAGTGAGTTTTGAGATTTCTATTTATTTTGTCACGTGATCTTGGTTTATGCAGTTTTTAGAGAGATCTCTTCCACCTCTATCACCAGGCTAACTTTTGTCAGCAGGAAGTGGTTAGGAAATGTCACTTTTCACTCTTCTTCAGTGGTCAGAGAACACAGAATGGAGGGAAAGTATGATGAGGGAACATTTTATGTTACATATGTTGCAATACACAATGGAGCAAAATACCTTACTTGCCTATACCTTTTGCTGAACTCTAGGACAGTATTTTCAGTTTACCTCTTTCAGCAAGACACAAGTCTAAACCTACTCCTACTGTCAACTGAAGCAAAAATTGAGAAAACTGCTCTGCATTTACATTTTCTGACTTGTGGATGATTTATAAGCAGTGAAGATTTTATATTCGTTGTCAATCTGTTTCTTAATATGTGTTCAGAATGCAAAATCACACCTTTCATCAAAACTGTTACTTCTTTACTGTGTCTTGCACAATAATAAACTCATACAAACCAGATCAGCAGTCTACATGTTCTGTAACTGCAGTCTTCAAGAAAAATTATTGGAGTAATTAATTACAAGATAACAAAGTAGAGCTTAACTCAAGATTCTTCAACTGCAAGTACAATGCACATCAATCATATTGTGAGCCCCCAGAACCACTTAGATAAAGGAAATACCTCAATGCAAAGTTAAACAATGGATCAATAACCTCCTTACAAATGAAGACACTTTTTATTCACTGAAAAAAACATGAGAAATATTGTTAAATATTCCACAGATAGTTACAAAAACCAGTTGATTTCTACAAATCCTAGGATAGCAAGTGGTCATGAAAAGCCCAACAGTATTTCTGGATCCTCAAAACAATTCACTTCTCTTCAGCTCTGCAGTTTACATCTCTCCTGGCTGCTACTGCTGCTACCTGGGAAAAGCTGTAAAACTGTGATGGCAGAGTGACCAGAAGCATGATCAACCAGTATGTGGAAGAAGACTGGGAAGTAAGGGATCCAGAACATGTGCTCAGACTCATAACAGTTGCTATAACTCTGCCTGTTGAGTTTGGAATAGGGATAGGTAGAGCTGTGAGTTATCTTACAATGGAACTGTACTCACATCCTCATCAGACACCTAAATTTGATTTTTTTTTCCCCAGGAAAAATGGGCTGAACATTGGGATTGGGCTTAAACTGGAGGTATAGAGGCCCCATGAAGTGAAGTGGAGTATAATGTACAGATTAAGGCAACAGAATATAGGAGTGCATGAGGTACCTGACACATTAGTAACCAGTAGATAAAGGACTTCTGAAAGACTGGAAAGATCTTCAAACAGAAACTTAACATATACAGGCATACCCACCTGGGTAAGTAGTATGTCATTATCCTCAACAAGTATGACAAGAAAGTTATTTCTAAATTATTAAATAAATTCTAGAACATGATTAAAAGGAGGATTCTATGGACTGATGACAACATTAAATATCAATTTCCTTGGAAGAAAAAGACTACTGGAGAAACAAAAGATTATGCCAGAAGAAAAAAAATATCAAAATGTTAAAAAACAGAAAGGAGAAACACAGGAGCATGTCTAATGAGCATCCAGTTAGAGCTGGCTGTTTCTTCTGCTGGCACAGGCCAGTGGGGAAAACACTCAGGACTGCAGCAGGGCCCTGCAGCTAGCTGGTGACTGCCCAGAGACGCTTTTATTTGCACTCCAGTTGGGGTGTGAAATGTTTTCTGCTTCAGTATACACATTCCTTAAAGCTATGCTTATGCTGTTATTGTTTACAAAGCTTTCCAAATGTTTTATATTACTTAATTGGTAAGTTTTAATTAATCGGTTGAATTCAATGAAGGTGAGTGAATGAATGAATGAATGAATGAACACAAAAAAAATTCTCAACCTTGGGATTTAAACTTCTGGGACATAATAATTATGTATCTACATTTTTTGTGAACTTTGACTGTATATCCCAGTTCATCATTGATCTTTAATATTAAATAGCATTAATTATAGTCATACAGAGATTTCCAAGCTACTTCTCTAGAGTCAAGCCTTTCCTCTCCATCTACATTGCAACATTACATTTTATCTGCACATTATTTGGAAACTTACTGATATGAGGGGGCTTTCCCCACAGATTTAAGTCCTCAATAGGGTACATTTAATTAAACTTTTAATCTTATATAAAGACATTATTAACATCTTCCAAGTTTCTACCCTTCATGACAGATGTTTCAAAAAGATATTCTCTAGACATAATATATTTCTTTCCAATGATCCATTCTTTTGTTCCCTGGGTGTTTCTTTTTCCTATGCAAATTCCGTAAAATTAATTGGTCTTTTTTGCTTGGCCAGAAAATATTACCATTGTATGGAACATCTTGAGCAGGTGTCAATAATCCTGGGCAAAAGATACAGACAATATTCCTTCTTCTCTCTCATCTGTTCTCTTAGATATTAGTTTAACTTTTATTACAGTACAGGCTTAGCAACTCCCATGTCTGGATGTAACTAGCCATCACCTCAGTCAGTAGTCCTCCTGGTCCATTCTTTCTATAACCCATTTCAATCACAATTCCTGCAGAGGAGGTCTGGTAGACTCTTCTATCTCAGCTGCCTAAAATACATGAAACCTCACATTATCTTGGTGGTTTTTTATTTGTTAGTAAGCACACGAAAGCTTGCAGTGAAAGGACATCATCCCACTGTCCCATATTGTTCTTTCCGCTCGTTCTTTTTTGTTTTTTCTCCTACAAAAGATGCAGCCACAGGAACTAGGGGGGAAAACAAGGAACGTCACATGTTGAACAGTCAGAACCAAGTCTCGGGAAGCTCAGTAACATTAATTCTGAAGTTACATAGCATAGAGAGAGTGAGTGGAATAAAATCTAAAAATCTTATGGGACAAACTAGGGGACTTAGCCTAAGCAACCTTGGTGGCTCTATTGAATGAAAGCCTCTGTTTAATAAGTAGTATGACCAAGAATAACAAGAAGTTTGGAACAAGTTGGTGAATTATACAAAAAAATATCCGAGTGACTTTTGATCAATCATTACAACAGTTCTGGAATACTCAATATTCTCTCAGGTTTTCACTTTCAGAAAGACTTTGCTGCACTCCTGGGATTTAAGAGCAGATTCCTCTTCAAAGGCATTTACCTCTCCCCTAGGGAAGGTTCAAACGAATGGGCATGGTCAGCTTTGAAAATGGAACAACATGAGGGAAACCAAGGAAAGGGTAAGAGAAAGAGAGTAAAGGGAAAAGATAAAGAACTTTTTTCTGGTTTTCAAATTTGAAAAGACCAAGAGGAACTACTAAGTGAAATTTTAAAATAGCAGATTAAAAACAGACAGAAGAAAACACTTTTTCACATGATGTGTGGTTAAAAATGCAGAAAAAATAATTACCAGAAGAAGTCAAGAACTCAGCAAAATTCTGATGGGTTTGCAGTTGTGCAAGGATATCAAACATATCAAGAGCAATATAAAACTGCTGGAAGGCACATGTATTTCTTCAGGGAAAAGTGTCCAAGCATTTTAAAACCACACAAAGAAATGTGCTAATCAGAGTGAGATACAAAGAAAAAGGTGCCTGTAAGATAATGAACCCATAGAATACCATTAAAGAAATGTAACATCCTCCTAAATCCTTTGCATTCACTCTCTCCTTCCCTTTTAGAGGAACAGCACAGAAAGGGACCATATGAGTCTCACTGAAAGACTAGTGCCTTTACAGAACTGTCTGAGATTAAAAGGTGCCTACTAACCATCTCCACAGCATGCTGGCATTTCAGCAGCCTTCAGCCTGTCCTGTGTATCTGGAAATGTATATTTACCTTGAAATTCATATACCTGGTTCTACAAGAAGCTGGGTTGTTTCTAATTTTCTAGGTTCAGATTGCTTTTAAAAGCAGAAAGCACTATCTGTAGTATTTCTGTAATATCCCATCTTGTTTTTTTACACAAGTAAGCAGTCATCATTATAATGCTTGCTTCCTGTTACTTCACCTTAATTGTACCTGAACTCTCATGTGTCAGAGAAAAGGAATTCTAAAAACTTGAGGTTTTTTGTTTGTTTCTTTTATATGAAACAACACAACTGAGTGCAAATGAGGGCAAACAATAGGGAGGTGTTATAAACAATACTGTATTAGGAGCAGTAACCGTAGCATTACTGAAACTGAACTTACAGGTTTCCTAAACAATACACTCTAGTGCATTTTTTCTAGTCTCTCTTTTCCATCAGTTTTCCATAGCCTGCTACTTTATTTCCTGTCCACCATGCAGGAAGAAATGTTTCTCTTCCTTTTTGTAGCATTCTTCTATGCAATTTAAGACGCTACTCTGTCCCTTGAACTCCAAATTACGTGACAGTACTGCTAACACCAGTACTTAAGGTTACCCTAGTAGTCAGACAGTAGAAAAAGAAAAAAAAAAACCTGAAGCATAAGAAATATCACAAACCCAAGTTTGGAAAGATTGGCTTGAAAATCTGAAATGCTAATCATAACCCTCACGTAGGGTAAGGGCTTCCACCTTCTATGGGAATGTGAAAATAATGCTTCTGTGGCTTCATTTGTCTCCAGTGTTAAGATCAGAAAAGTCCCACATCCTCACTCCTTGTATCTCCTTCAGTGACTGAAACCTGTACAACTTATATTTGCTCACACCACTTCAAGACCTTCCTAATCTCTCTGCTTCATATCCAGTCTTGTGCAGATAGGCTGCATGTAACAGACTGGGAGGTACATCCTCTATAGAGACTGTTTGATAGGTTACACAGTTCTGGAGACACATCTTTGCCTATAAGTAACTCTATATTCCTGTATCCAGACTTAGAGCACAACATTTCATGGATGGAGAATCAATGAAAAAAATTATCGTGTGCTGACACTAATCCTCACATCAGTCATCATCTTCTTAAGAGGCAGAATCTCTCTAATTGTCTGCCCTTAAAACCATAAAGAATACATCTGGCATAATATAATAATAACTACATTGAACTACATTTGATTCTCTATAAAACCATACAATTCCTCTAAAAATTTACAGCCTGGAAGGGTAAAACTAAAACCTATTACATGTTCACAAACCTCAGCAAACTCTCCCTGAATTCTAAAAATACCATTCCCTTCGAAATCAAGAAGGAAGAAATGGTACAGCACTATTTTGTAGTGAACTTTAAGAGAATCCTTTTAACTGTACCATGCTCTTGCCAGCTCTCTGACAAAGAAACTAATACTACAATGTCAATTTATTATTCAAATAATGACTATTTACCATAAGATTTCCTGTCCTGTTTCTTTGTTTGTAAATAGATGGAGATACAATCTACAAAGAAAGTGAGCAATGTACAACAAAATGATTATTATATTCAAAACATTTTCTACAGGAAAGATACTTGCCAAGAGATAAAAGGTAACCAGCATGAGCATTGGTTAGATGATGAGACAGGAACACTGGAGCCCCGGGTACATGCAGAGGCAAGGGAATTAGTTGATCTGAATAACAGGATTGTAATTAGGATGTGATGGAAGTAAACTGAGTTTGCTGAATAGGTTGAACCAGTTTATTTCACTTAGAAATTATAGCATTAGAGAATACTGTTGGTCATACATTATTTTGCTGATTATGCAATATATTATCTGTGACTTTTGGTGCTTCAAAAGAATGAAGCAACCACTTTCTGATGTATAAAGAAATGAAAAGGGTAAAAATCATATGGAAAAGGCTGAAGCTACAGGGAAATTTCCCAGGGCTATGTATCAATTGACCAAAGAAACTCTCGGAGAACTTTAAACAAGCCGTAGCAATTTTCTTAGTGTTACAGTGTAACAACTCATCATCTCAAACACCACTACCCATCCCCTCACCTGCTGGTCTTGGCTCTTCAACTTCCCATGAAACAGAAATTCAACAGCAGCCAGCTGACTGGCAAAGGAGGAAGGAGAAATACATCTCAGGCTTTCTGCACTTTCAGAAGATCAATGGACCAGCTTGCAGTCACCTGTGAAAACTCCTTTTCTGTCTCCTACCTCCCAAACATGAGGTTTCAGCAACCTCTTTGTTAGCAGAGCTTTTCTATTATCTTCTAAACAGATGAGTATTCCACCTACCCGAGTCCTGCTATTTCACTCTATTAACCTCACAGCATGGGGCAGAGAGAAGGAACAACAGTCCCTGTTTTACCAGCAAATCAACACTTTTGCCCCACTGTGTGCAGAAAGGACACAAGTGTATAATTAAAAATACACAGGTCATCTCCTCGGTCTCTGTAAATTCCATGTTCATGCAAGACACATTACTGTATTCTTGCTTTGCTTTTAGTCTGCATTACTGGTGAGGGATGCAGACTTTGAATGTCCGACTTCAAGGATGTTCTTCCCTCAGATGTCGCCCTCCTGAGGAAACTTCAGCATACACCACAGTTATACTAGAAACTTGGTTTTCATCACACCTTCATTAGGTTATCTATTCTTCCCCCCCCCTCTACATTTACTATAGAAATAAATGGTAAATTTATGTAACATAAATGGTGAAGAGTAAAAATTGTAATTTTATTCCCCTTTTCAACTATATGCACAACAATTCCACTTTCAACATCTTCTTGCTCTCTGAACCTCACAGGTGTTGAAATAATTTTTGTTGTTCTACATTTAGTCACACAAAAAATTGTAATGTCAGTGTGTGGGGATTGCTGCTGTCCTTGTGCCAAAAACAGGACCTCTACAGGAGGACAAACCCCATGTGACACACTTACAATTGAAACTAAGCTACAGGAACAGGAGAATTGAATTCTCAAACAAATATAACATTTTTTTCCTGGAAAAATTGATTAATGTTAATAAAGTTCTTTTGTCAGCTGGGATTCAGCTCCCACATTGCCTAGTATGCCACCATTTAGAGGTACTGCTAACCCTCCAGACCACTTCACTTTACAAGCAGTGCCCTCAAATCCAGTTTTAGAAGCAATTACAAAGATATTATTTTAAAGATGTTGTGAATTGCAAAGTTTTGATTTTAAAATACTTCATAAACTCTTGATTACTTCAACAAAATTGGCTTAAGTACATGTCAATTAAAAGAGATTTACAATTAGCATATTATACTGCAATTCTAAATGCTCCCTATCTTAATACTTTACAAATTTATGCAGACTTGTCTGTTTGGATTATTTGGTGAAAGTACAGTGAGATTAGTGAGATTACCCTTACCTGCTTGGAGATTTCACTCCTTTTGCAGGTACTTTGGAAAGATGAATTTTCTGTTGTTCCCTTATATTGTCTCGTCCTCTGAAGAAGAGATCACTAGAAGCAGCTATTTCATATAAAGAAATTTCTAGGGCTTTTCCAGTAACTCCCTGGTCTTCATTGCTACTGTGCTTGCCTTGCACTTTTTTTGTTAATCATTAACCAGCTGTAAGCACTGTGTTCATCAGCTTTATCAGTCATTCTTTCTCAACAAGGGAAAAGGAGAGAAAACTTGTGAACTCATTCAGAGGCAATTCACAGGCATTAGGATGGGAGGAACATGAGACTTCCCACTCCTTCACAGAGCCTCAAGCCAACACGCACCGGGTGCCAACGAGGAGTGGAATGGAGAGAGCCAGCTACCCCATCAGACCCTGCCTCTGCCCATTCGAACCCGGGGAATTACGTTGACGAAAATGTCTACACAACTGAGATCGATTGGGACGAGTAAGGAGACACCGAAGCCTGAACCACCACCCCCCGGGGCAGCGTAGGCGTTCCCGGCATCCAGGGCCCTGCCTGGAGGCGGCTCCCGCTTACAGCCGCCTCAGGGGCGGGGTGAGGCTGCCCGGCTGCTCCCGCTTACAGCCGCCTCAGGGGCGGGGTGAGGTTGCCCGGCTGCTCCCGCTTACAGCCGCCTCAGGGGCGGGGTGAGACTGCCCGGCTGCTCCCGCCACTGCCGGGACCGCCTCAGGGGCGGCGTGAGGCTGCCCGGCTGCTCCCGCCACTGCCGGGATCGCCTCAGGGGCGGGGTGAGGCTGCCCGGCTGCTCCCGCCACTGCCGGGGGCTAAGGCAAACCCATTCGTGGGGTTGCTTTCGCTCAAGGGCCTGGAGTCACTTGGTGGGTGATGATGAAAGATGGAGAAGTACAATGTGTACCACAAGGGAATCTAACACTAGGTGAAAATCTCTAATTTTTGCTTGTCTAGCTTAATCAGTACTGCATGGAATCTTTGAGAGTCATGAACTTGTATCCTACATTAACTACTGTTATGTGAATTATTGCATAAACTAACAGTGTTCTTTGAGTGTTTTTCAGGATGATTTTGTGGTGATGAAACCAGAACTAGGTTCATCGACTGGCATCCAGTAATTTCTTTGAAGTTAACATCTGCAACCTGCAACTCGTGGACCACGGACATGAACTGTGATAATTACTCCTTGTTTTAAGAATCTGCTGCAATAGACAAACATCTGCAATCATCGACTGAATTAATTACTTAGTGAATTTTAGTACAGAAAGTTAGTAATAACTTGTGTATAGATAGTTTTAGAGATAAGAGATAGTAATGATTGGAGCATGACGCAAATGGTATGGAATAAGGGGTGGAATGTCCTGGTTTAGGCCAGGATAAAGGTGATTTTCTGGGTTGTACTTTTGCTTTCAGCTAAGTCCCTTGTAAGTAGTTGCACTTGCTGAAATTAACAGCAAGTTTCTCAGACAGTGTCTGCTTCTAGGACTGATAACACTCGATGTTTATAGTTACAGCCAGAGACTGGTGTGCAGAGCCAAGGACACTGCTCAGCTCTGAGGAACATTTTGCCTTCCAGAAGGAGCAACGAGGTCCCACCTGAAACCCTCCTCTGGGGAGGACCGGACAAGATAGATGCCAGAATTGACCAAACAGAGTATTCCATCCCATACACGTCATACTCGGTATAAATTTGAGGGATCACAAGGGTCAAACACCTCTACTCCTTCCTTCTTCCTCCCTGCTTCCTTCAGCATCCTGAGAGGATTCCATCCGTCCCTGTGCCTGTGGTCCTGATCCCTGCCAGCCTGAATCTGTGTGTTCCTGCCTCCAGCTCCCGACTGCTGCTGACTCCAGGATTCCAGCCTGGACTTTCCCAGGGCTGCCCTGCAGCCTCGGGGGTGACCTGAGAGTCATTGGGAAAAAGGGGGGAGGAACGTGGTATCAATTTTCCTGTATATTTTTATATATTTAGTAATTTTTCCTATTTATCATTACTGTTTCATTAAAGTTCTGTAGTTTAGTTTCCAACCCATAAGTCTCTCTCCCTTATTCTCTCTCTCTTTCCTTTATCAGAGGAGAGAGAGATTAATACATACATCTGTTACTCGGTTTAAATCTGTTGTTTTGCCGGGCCAGGGTTAAACCTTGACAGATTTTATTGGCTCACCCTCACAAGCCGCAGCCGTGTCTCCTGGGCCGAGGCCGGGACGGGAGGGGAGGGACCGGGCACCCCCGCTGTCTCCGGGGCAGGCCTGGCACTGCCAGCCCTCAGCCAGCGCTGCCGCTTGCATGCAGCGAGTGTCCCCCGGGGGGCTGCCGAGCACCCCACCTCCGCTCATCGGTGCTTTGCAGCGGCTTCACGGGAACCGAGTGGCAGGTTGCTGCCCTGCTCGGTCGCCGCCATAAAGCAAAGCAAACCAAGCGAAGAGTTTAAAAAAAAAAAAAAAAACAACAAAAAAAAACACAAAAAAAAACCAAACACGAAACCCCAACCAAACTCGCATGTTTAACGCAGCCCGGTGAGAGCCCACCGATTCGGGCACCACCGTGCGGACTATTCGTCGCCATCCCCTGGTGGCCTGGCCTGGCCCCGCAGCCGGAGGCGATGGAGGAGAGGGAAGGGATAGGGGCCCTTCGCTTCCCGGCTGCAGGTTGCCCGCAGGCAAAACCCGCCTTCCTTCGGCTCTGGAATGTGGCAAAGTCCAGGCTGTATTTCAGCTGTCCTGCGCTGGTCTGACAGGCGAATCTATCTACCTCTGTATTTACCTTTTTTTTTTCTTTTTTCTCTTAGAACACCGATTGTTTTTCTTTTTTGTTCGTTCTCACTCCAGGATTTAAAGCAGTCAGAAAGGGAGTTAGCGAAATAGGATTTCATGACCACGGGATACAGGTTGTTGAGGGCTGGAAAGGTCCAGAGCCCCTCACCGGGCAGCAGCTGCCTCGGGCCGGGCCCTGGCTGAGCCACGCTCCGGCCCCTGCGCCCCGACAGCCTCTGGTGTGTGCTGCGGGGAGCGGGCTCCCCAGGGATCTAAGCAGGATGAGTGCCAACATGAGATATTCCCCTCCTCTCCTTGCCTGCCCGGCGGTGTATGACCGGGGAGAGCCTTGCAGACCGCCTCGGTCCCACTCTCGGGCTTGACTACCCCGGCACAGTCCGTCCTCCTGCTTTCTCCTTCCGCAGCTTTCTGTGAGAAAGAAACACTTGGGTCCAGCAATTTTTTGTCCCTTTCCGTTCCTCAGCTCCCACAGGAGGGGAGGAGAAGCTGCATTTATGGCATCCTGGCCTGTATCAGGAACAGCAGGGATGGGATTCTGCCTCTGTACTCAGCGCTGGTGAGGCATGGTTCTGTTTAATATCTTCATCCATGATTTAGATGAGGGGATTGAGTCCACAATTAGCAAATTTGCAGATGACACTAAGCTGGGGGGAGTGTGGATCAGCTGGAAGGCAGGAGGGCTCTGCAGAGGGACCTGGACAGACTGGAGAGTTGGGCTGATTCCAAGGGGATGAGGTTCAACACGGCCAAGTGCCGGGTCCTGCACTTTGGCCACAACAACCCCATGGGGAGCTCCAGGCTGGGCACAGAGTGGCTGAGAGCAGCCAGGCAGAGAGGGACCTGGGAGTCTGGATTGACAGGAAGCTGAACAGGAGCCAGCAGTGTGCCCAGGTGGCCAAGAAGGCCAATGGCATCCTGGCCTGGATCAGGAACAGTGTGGCCAGCAGGTCCTGGGAAGTGATTCTGCCCCTGTACTCAGCCCTGGTGAGGCCACAGCTCGAGTCCTGTGTCCAGTTCTGGGCCCCTCAGTTCAGGAAGGAGATTGAGGTCCTGGAGCAGGTCCAGAGAAGAGCAAGGAGGCTGTGAAGGTGTCGTGAGATAAGGCAATACCCAGGTGCTGCTAATCACCAGGCAGTGGGTGTGAGCCTGCATTCAGCCCCCCTGTGCCTGGTTAGGGCTGGGCCCAACTGCGCAGGGGCAGGATCAGGAGGCCAATAAAAGGCCTGGCCTCCAGCACAAGCTCAGCTCACTTGCAGAGCAGGCCAGAGGAGAGGTTGGTTGAATTGGGAGCACCAGCACTGACCCAGACTGACTGACCCTGGAGGCATCAGCTTCTGCTAGAGCACCGGTCTGACTTCAGAGAGTCATACCCCAAGAAAGGTTTGTCTTGCAACATGAAGGGACTCCAGCACAAGTCCTGTGAGGAGAGGCTGAGTGAGCTGTGGGTGTTGATCCCTGAAAGGAGGGTGTAGTCAGGGGGGGGCTCAGTCTCTTCTCCCAGGCAGCTGTCAGTAGGACAAGAGGGCATGTACTTAAGCTCTGGCAGGGGAGGCTTAAGTTAGATATTAGGAAAAAAATCTTTACGGAGAGGTTGATCAGGCATTGGAATGGGCTGCCCAGGGAGGTGGTGGATTCTCTGTCCCGGGAGGTTTTCAGAAAGAGCCTGGATGTGGCACTCAGTGCCATGGTCTGGGAACCATTGGCAGAAGTGGCTTAAGGGTTGGACTTGATGATCTCATAGGTCCTTTCCAATCCGGATGATGCTGTGATTCTCTGATTTTACCCAGGAGAAGCCTTCACAGCACACATCTGTGCAGTGCTGAACAACAAAATCCAGACGTGGCCATTTACGCTCAACATTTATGGTACCTGCTCCTGATCTGCAAGTGAGCAGTACCTATACCCAGTCTAGTGCTTATTTTAGAGGATGAGTAATAAGCTTGGCTCAGTCCTTGCCATTTATCACCCAGTTTTGGGACCTCATGAAGCCATGCAGGTGCTGCCCTGGTACAGCCCCGGGGCCCCAATGGGCTGTGCTGTAGCAGCTGAATCAGGCAGCGCCTGCACCCTCAGCACAACCTCCTGGCAGCAGGCTGGAGGGGGACGGACAGACAGACACAGCTATTGAAGGTCCTGAAGACATTGCCTCCAGGCAAATTCCCTGCTTACATGAGTTTCTGTATGGGCAGCCAAAGTTGCCCATAGTGCAGATTCTCTTGATCTTTTCTCAGCTGTTAGTGCTACCTTCAGTTGTTCCAGTCTGAGCTGGGCCTCATGTGGACACGGACTGGGTCACATCACAAATCGCTCTAGCCCCAATACCTTGGACACGTAGGGGGAACAAAACAAAACAGTACAAACACAGATTTCCCCCAGGACTGCTCCTGGCACTTGGTGATTTGGCCCATGGACTTCTGCAGTGAAAGATGGTGTTTTTGTTGTTAATATACATCAGATGAGTTTTCTCTATCATGATACTTAAGCTCTTTGTAAATGTATGCAAACTCCCACCACATGCTACATTTTATGGTGGAGAAAACTAGAGCTTATCTAAGCAGTGTATGAAGATATATTTCTGATTTTCCTAACTGCCCTCCTGCACACTTCAGGTGATGCTCTGTCTTTTTTATTGAAAGAGATAGTAATTAAATGTTTTGTGTTCTGCACAATTGCCTATGTTTTTCTATACTAATCTATTATACTATCCTCAGTCTTTGCTTTATAGTGAGCTGACCCATCTTACTATATTTAATTTTTTTCTCTGGCTATTCCATTTTCTCTTCCTTGCATCTCTTTCATTTCTACTGCATCCTAATCCTCCCCTCCTGTATCTGTTCTAGGTTCCTGCTCCTTTATCCTTCCAAGGACAGCAGCTTTTAGGGTTTTGTTTGGGATGCATCTAGCATTCTTTGTGGAGCAATGGAACTGCACTTTTTCAGTACTGAGCATAGCCATCTGCTTTAACTGTTCTCATGATTGTTGGCAGAACCATACTTTTAGCTTCCTATTCTCTTTATGGCAATTGGACGCACTGTTTAGAGAGTGAGAAGGTTGTAGAGAACACCAATTCCATAGCTGTTGCTCTGCTTGAGAACCCAAAATGATTGTCCTCACACCTCTGGAAAATCTGTTTCAAAAGCCAAACAAAACAGAAGAATTTATATAGAAGTGTCTTCATGAGTCTGAGGGAAGAGTAAGGGAAACTGACTCTCAAGGGACTGGTGAGCAGCATTCAGGCTTCATGACACTGTCTTCACTGTGTGCCTGGTTACACCCAAACCATAACTTGGACAATTACTTCTCCATTCCATTTGCCTCCCAGCCTAGATCTTCTGAGCTCCCTTAAAAGCTACACTTCCAGCTGCAGCTGAGTTGAGGTTCACAGCCCATAAACCCAGGTTGTACTTTGACTCGGAGCCAGCACCTGTGTTTATAATTTCACCTTCCTATTCCTCCGACCGTGGCACCAGAATCTTGCAGCCAACAGATGGAGAACAGCAAAGCACACAAACCTGGGTAGCCAACAAGTGTCGCAAGACCCTGTGAACCACAGCTCAGTGTCTTGTGATGAATCTGTCTTTCTTGCTAAAACATCTGCTAGTATCTGTGCAAAATGATGAGCAATTAGAACAGAATGTCTTTGGGCTAAGAGTTTGCAATGTGAGTGTTACACTAACCAATCTATTTTGAAGTGTCAGAAGTGACTAATCTCAGAATCTAATGAAAATCATATAGCTCTTGGACATAGTTCTGGTTATATTAGGTTTTCAAATACTAATTAAATTGTGCTCCAAGGAAAAAATATGTAAGATTTAGAATACAGAAGCAAACCAAGTTAAAGCAATATGGATATTTCAGTGGAAGAAATGTCTTTTCTTCATCTGCTGATATTGTTACTCAAGTTTTCAAGATGTTAGACAATGCCTAAGTCACAAAGCAATACACAAGCTGGACATGAACAAACCAGATTAAAGCATCACTAAATTAGGAATAACATAAATGGGAAGTCATCTAAAGTTCGACTTATTTGAAAGGAAATGGCTCATCTGGTGATGTTTTTATCACCTGGTTTTGTGGGTACAAGCTGAAGCAGCAATTTGGTGTTAAAATAAACCTAACTTTAGGCTTCTGTGTATCATGATACAAGTGCTGCAGCCACATGCTGATATAAATTTACTCAGGTTCAAATGCATTTAAGCTATTTTACCAGGGGAGCTTCATGCTAGAAGGCTTCATGTGAGATTATAGACTCCTGATTATGACTGTGGTTCCACTAATGTAAAAACACACTGAGCTTTTATCAGGTGATTTAAAGCTGTACCATATACTCATTTCTGGCCCAGATTAATTTTGTACTCACCTTTATAACATGCTTTTACTTTTCTACCTGTTTTTTTTTTTTTCCCATACCATTTTCTTGTCTGTTTCAAATGAAACATAAAGTAATATGGGGCTTGGGGGTTTTTGTTTGTTTGTTTGCTTTTTTACAGGTTTGTGTAGAATTGTAGTCCTTGACTTTTAGTGACTACAGAGAGGACAATGTTAGAACAGCTTTCTTTAGCCAAGCAAGAAATGGGCACCTTCAAACCTTCCCATAAGCAAGCAGTCCCCTTCATTAATCTTAGAGAAATAGTAAGTTACTACATGCAGGATAGAGAACTCTCAGCACTTTAAGATGCATCTGGAGATAGGAATTTTTTTTTTAATATCAAACCCTAAGGTAAGCACTCTGCCTTTACATGTTCATGAATGAATTTCATAATGCTAACATAGAATTCATGCCCCAGTGCAATACAAAATTGCATGCAGAAGCCAGAGTGTGACTAAGGCTTTAAGTAAAATGTATTCAATGGCTTCTCTGGATTAACAAGGCAGAAAAAGGAAAGGGTAGTGTCCTAAGAAAGTGAAACATTTCAAACCTATTATTCTATCTACCAGAAGAACCACCAATATCACCCCTAAAAAATGACCTTTTTTAAGCAACAACATATTTTGTGCAGATGTGCTTTCCACCCAAATGTGGATGGCCTGCTGAAATACAAAGAAGTAAATAATAGCTTTCTAAAAGTACTATTGAAAAGTTTTCTGATCCCACAGCTATCAGGCCAATAAAATGCTTTATATAGAGTATACATTTTCAGTGAATTACAGCTTTATGATTCAAACGCAGATCATGGTCTATCTCCTGATTTGATTCTAGCAATCTTCCCAAAGGAATATTGTAAATATTAGAGCAGAATATCCCACATAATTTTCCTCAAAGAAAAGGGGTGAACAAGTTCTTTTTTAGGACAGTCTGTCCTAATAGGAATCATAAGACAGAAGAGCCAAAATAAAGACATCTTGGGTAATGTGTTTTCCTCTTAAGTCTTCTTGAAAGCTGATAAATGTAACCCACCCCAAATAACCCAGAATTAAGGCAAGAGGTACATGGTGGACAGATATATCCAAAAGAAGACATTAATTCCAATATAAAATGAATAGCATTGTATTAACGTTTATTTCTAATTACAAGAAACAGAATATCAGTCCCTTATTTGTACAAAAATACCTGAAAGATTACAATTAGGTTCACAAGCCAAAAAGCTATTTACAGTATGAAGCAAAGCATATTGAATAAAGGTTTTGTCTCTTAAGTTAATACCTTTTGCATTCCCTGAAACTTTAAACTTTATTCCATTTTACAGTCACTAAATCTTGCATTGTGACAATATAATTTACGATAAGCAAGTCTTGCCACTGGAAAGGTGCATTGATTGGTCAAACTGTCAGGTATTTAGTGCAGAAAAGATAAGACAAAACATCTAAACTGAGGCACGTGTTTCTTCAAGATTAATTAACAAATAAAAAGTTTTTTGTACTTTAACACCTATCGTAACATAACTTAACTAGTAACCTCATTACCAAAATGGTTTGGCATTTTCCTTCTCAACATATTCAAGATTGCTACATGAAGTATTTATTTAGAAAATAAAATCACAGGCAAAAAGATAAAAATTCAACAGGCTCCAAAACAACCCTGAGCATTCCCCTTTACATTCATGTCATTTAAATACAAAAATAAGAGTCAAATGTCCTTCAGTCCTTGGTATTCTGAGCTGGCAGCCAGCTGAATCTGCTGGAAAACTAAGGTGGTATGGACTGTTTTCCAGCAGAAAGAAGACAAAGCAGTGATCTGCTTAAGTAAGATTGTTGCCACTTTGAAGGTGGTCACTTTCTCAAAACAGCTCACTTTAGCTGGGAAAATACAAAATACTAAGTCAACCATCTACATACAAAAATCATGATTCATAGTCAAACTTTTATTCTCAATTTAAATAAGATGCAAGGTTTTTGTTTTTTTTTTTTCTTATAAATATGAAACACTGCAAATACTATCTGCCTACTGGGAAAAATGCATGGTTGTCACTAAGCTATGTAAACAGAAAAACTTAAAACTACAGCATAAATGGTCTTATTAAACTGGTAATGTAGTCAATACAAATATTTTTTTTCTCCTAATAGGGGCCAAATAGAAGCATGCAAAGTGAAGTCAGACTTAAGTTAGCTTAATTTCAAGGTTTTAAAATACATTGTCTAGAAAGCAGGAACACTCATTTCACTATGTACAATTAAAAAAAAAATAAAACAACAAACAAACAAAAAAAAAGGCTTCTACTGAAAACAAAATCAAGTTTCTTCATTTTCAATATCTAGACATTATATGAAAAAAAAAATACTAAATGTGTTCTGTAAACTAAAATACAGTGTTTCTATACCATTGACATAGTTATAAGCTGATATGGATGTCTCAGGCAGGTTATGGTTTGTCTTAAGCTATTCTCAACACTACATGAAGACCTAAAGGTGTAGGATTGGTTTTCCTTCTTTACCCTTTCAGATGGCTAGGAGCTCAAACCCCGTGGCAAATAGTAGCAAGGATGAACCAGCCTGTGTAAATAAATCACTTACCATTCTGCACTATGCCCTGCAAGTTCCCAGACTGCAATACTTCTTGCTGTGGCTAAACAAGTGCTGGGAAGGTAATTCAGTAACAGTTCCTGCACCGAGCGCGTTGCTGAAAGAATGATCTTTGCAACGGGAGGATCGAGGTGGAACTCGCCTAACTTTAACACTGATTTCTCATCAGAAAGAGTTATTGTGTAAACATTAAATAATTGATTTAAACATTAACAATAAAGAAGTTTCTGATGACAAACCAGCACCAGAGCAGGATGGATTTTGTCTGCCATAGGCACTGATGTGCTTGAGCGTGTATGACGCAGAGATCACCGATTACCTCGACGGATGATACTGCCAGCAGCTAGTTCACTATCAAATGTGCTTCCATTCCCAATATGTTCATTCTCACCCTGTAAACTTTCATGGCCCTACAGAAAGCAGAAGGGGTACAGTTCCTTTTATGCCCTATTAACCAGGAGAGCTTTGTGTCACTGGAGCTTTACTGTATGGAAAGAGCTCTTGGAAACAGTCTGAAAATGCGAGGAGCTATAAAGCTAAAAACACTGTTTTGTATTTTGTCTTTTTATTTTGTCATACTAAGACTACCCGCAGGAGAATCTTCTCACAAAAAATGGTGGTTTCAGATACAATTCAGTCCTATTCTATTTAGTAACAGTAAGTTTCCTCAGGAAAACAGTCAAAAGGCTGTAAAAAACAAACCACCAATCCGATAATAAAAATTTGTGCATAGAAACTAATACAGTCTTTGCATGACTGGATGCCACTAATTTGCCATGAACATACTACAGCCATAATGCTACAAGTCAACAGTTTTAAGAGTACATATATGGTGGCATGTTCTTTTAGAATTGTATCCTCATTGCTTCTTCAAAGACATCTGCAGATCATCGAACCTCAGGTCTCCAGAGAAGTTTTGAGACACACGCACGCGCGCACACACACACACTTCTTGATTTTCTTCTAGATCCTTTTAGGCTGAAGCATTCCATACATTTTAGGGTGCAGATTAATACCCAACTCCTGCATGAATTTTAAAAGCCACATCAGCTCCTAATATAGGCTGCATACAATATCCGAAACAAAGTAGGAGTGCAAAAAAAGTGATCAATACAAAAAGTAAACACACTAGTCTTAATTGTCAAGATTATTCCAGGGCAAGAGTTCTTTTCAAAGATTTCTCTTCACACTTGTTCCTGTTAAGTGGCCCAGCCAAGATAGCTTCCAGTTTTGTTTCAAATTTACTCATGGTTTTACATACCCTCCCCCCACTTTTGGGATGCTGGGACACTCAGCAGCAATCGCTCTTAGGTGTTAGACAAACCAGCAATCTTGGTCTGTTGGCACCTGTCGAATCCATCCCTTTCAGAGTCCCAAGGTGCATATTTTTATTTATTTTTACCAACTTACAAATCTGCCAATTCCCCAGTGTCAACGTTCTCTTACAATTACTCTTCTAGCAAATCCAGTCTTCAGTGAGAGTCAGATTTGAGGTCATAAGGCCACTCGGATGCAGTGGTGCTTGAGTTTGCAGGGCAAGACTCCTTTGTTTAGTTGATAGAATTCAACAAGCTGGATTAGATCACTGAATTTGGTGTTCCCGTCATCCAGGCTGAAAAATATCTGTCCATCATCTTCACACTGCGAAAACAAAATGCCCTTTTCAAGTTAAGACTGCACATGAAGAGATGCAAGCATGGCAAAACAAGAAGAGTACAAGTGTGTGACCTAAGATAAACAGTGGGCAGTGCCCAAACAACCCAGTGGCCAGAGATCTTCATGAAACCACGAACAGCACTAGAGAAGAGTGGACGTTAACTCAATTTGAAATGTTTTGTTTATAGAAGTGAAAGCTCATGAGCAGAGCAATTGAAATTGTAGACAGAACTGGTCTTCATTACATAAACCAAAAATACCCCCAAAATATTCATCATCTGTTTGTAAAACTGGCAGGTGAAGCAAGAGAAAACGGTATGGACCAATAAAAAGACCTACATGATCCTAAATGTCTGATGCTCTTTTTGATCAAGATGAAAATCAGGTTTTCGACATCTCAGTGTAGTGCTATTTTACGATCAACATTTTTAGATAGCCTCCAGAAAAAAACTTCTAAAGTTTTCCTAAGTTATTCTATGTGTGCCTACGTGACAGAAAGACAACTGGTGCTGTTGCTGCTGTCAGTCACAGAGAACAAGTTCCGTGCTTTACTTCTGTACTTAAGTGACTTGCACCAGTTTTCCAGGCAATGTTAACAAAGAATTTCAATCAGACATTTGACAAATCTAAAGAAGACTTGCTAATATACTTGCTAATGGAAACATTTGTGTTAATTACATCAGTAATTAAAAAGAGGTCTCTTCAGATGATGGCAAAGCTTTTTTGTTTTAAATTTCTCTTTTTGTGATCAGTATCAAAAACAATCTACTTACCGGCAAGATTTGAAAATGCTTTATTTTTTGATGATGGCACAGTGTAAGTACAAATGCCTTTGGATTGCTTTGGCTGTCCCGGAGAAGAAATAGTCTAGGAGAGAACATTTTTAAGTACACATTGAATACCACAATCGATTTACTTGTAAATCATCAGAACTACTAAGTAATTTTGTGCTATTGCCCAGCTCTTCATCAGCTGCATTAACAGGCAATGCCATAACTGGCAATTTGCTTTCAATTTTTATATCATGACTGTGCAACACTAATAAATGAAGAAACAAGAGTCAAAGATACACAAGAGTATTTCTTCCCCCATAAATGTATGCATGAGGCTTTCTTTAAAGGTCTTTCTAATTGAGCTCTCCATTACTGATATGTACTCTTAATAAGACAATGTTCTCATTTAACTCCAAAGCAAATCTGTATTTCTCTACATGGGAACATAATACATGAGAATCTGTTCCCACTTTCTGGTATCTTGTATCGCTTTACGGAAATCCAGTATCAGCAAAATTATGTTTAAATGAAATGCACAGGAAGAGCTCAATACTTTCTTAAAATGATATATCAATTAAGTATCATCCACATTATCAATATGGCCAAAACACATGCTTTCATCTAAAACAGTCATAGTATTTTTCCCTGACAGCACTGCTGAAGAAGAATATACTTAAGGAGTACAACTAGAAACATCATATGCTATGTAACTCACTTAAATTGACTCACAAAATTAAAGTCCTAACTCAAATAGTCAAATACCTACTTAGGAAAATGAGAAAAAAAATCTAGGCAAAAACATTTCCTCCCCTTGACATTTCTGAACTACGGAAAGAAAACATCTCCATGCCACAGAAAAGGAGAATATACCTTTGGTATAAGGTTCACAGCACTAATCACTAGTTATTTGTGAGATGGCCAAACACAATATTGGGGCAGGCCTCAAAATCTCATAATTGCTAACCACTAAGCCAGGAACACACTTTTCCAATGCTCAGTTGCAAGAACTGCGTGCAGTCTTATGAGCCCAAAAGAACCTACTCCAGCTCCTCAGAACCAGTTGAGAAATGTCAGTACCACAGAAACACACCATCATAACTAGAGTCAGTCCAGTAATCAGAGACAGGCATGTCTTGTCACCACCATCAACCATGCACAGTATTTGAACATTCTTTTTCAGACCTAGCAAGACCAGATGTGTGGAGAAGGGACCAAAGACTTTACACATTAGGATCCATCCCAGGGAGAAAGATCTGACCTGCTCTGGGGTCACTGCAGTTCATGGAGATGTATCTAAATTACCTTTCATCTAGCCATTTCTGATAATGCACGGTATAAGCTGGTGGCACAAAGCAAAAGCTCAGCACAGCTGATCCTGCAAGTGTTTACTCAGCCTTGGACAAGTAACAGGCCTTCCACACAAACTGTGACTATAAATAGGTATCTGTCCTTAACAGCAGCTTTGCAGAAACAGTCAAATCATAGCAGTGTATCAGCTGCATATATACACTGCTGAATATCTTACACGAGCCATCCAAAGACTGTTAACTTCCTACCTTCTTTTGTTCAAGAACACAGAAAGCAGAAAAACACAGGCAAGACTTATCTATCCTGAAAACTATGTTTTTCAGATCTCAGAGCACATAATGTAAAATGGTTCTTTTGCCACTACCAACTGACCTCCCTACAGCCAAACTAACCAACCTTCACCTTCCACAGTGACTGAGCTGGCTAGGCAAAAATTTAACACAGCCTTAAAGGCACTGACAGATTTATGAAAACCTCAGGAAGGATGGGGTCACTAAATTCCCAAGGCAGCAAGTCAAAATGAGCCCATTTTGACATAAAGAAAATCTGTAGTGTGAGAGAACCAGATACCCAACACATCCGCAGTGCCCCTTTACTTTCTATGCCCCTCTTCTCTGTTTTACCTATTTAGCTAAAACCCAAAGGCCATAGCCCAGCAAAAAACCCCAAAACCCAAAAAACAACTGCTTGATGAGTATCTAC
The DNA here is from genome assembly GCA_023637945.1 of Phaethornis superciliosus. Taxonomy (NCBI): domain Eukaryota; kingdom Metazoa; phylum Chordata; class Aves; order Apodiformes; family Trochilidae; genus Phaethornis; species Phaethornis superciliosus. The sequence continues at coordinate 69,039,296 of JAJQWJ010000002.1, read as the reverse complement.
ATACACTAGCAATTTCTACTTCTCTAATGTATTTCATTCTTCAGAAAGATTAGTGATGCTCCTGAATGTGATAATGCACAAAAAAGGTTTGATTTTGACTGTCTCCTAAGTAGCCAACATGGAAGTTATTTTCTACTTTAAAGCTGACAGCGGTGTCCTTAGTTAACTTCAGACAACCATGATCTTTCCATCCTAGAAATAAGAACTGTCGAAGGCAGCTTAAGCAACTTCTCTACAATAACTGCCACTACAAATAAATAAGGGAAACAGATGCTCAGAAGATACTTAAATCTCAAATGCAGACATTTGAGTGCTGTAACATTAATTTGTTTGCTCTAGAACAGGAATAAATAGTGAGAAATTATTAACTGCTCTGATTCGTGCAAAAGAACACAGATGCCTAATTATAAATTTTTGACCTGAAAAATACATCCTCAATACAGATTACAAGAATTTATTTTTTTCAAATTCTAACATTCTCTACAGCTTAATTGCCTCTGTTGGAAAAAAAAAATTAAGTGTATTTTAATATTTTATTATTCAAATTAGGAATTAAACCCCCCTCCTACAAACATGCATTCTGTCTTTTTGAAATTCAGGCAGGTTATAATGGGACTACTCAAGAACTAGGTTACTCCTAAGTACCCAGAAACCTGTGAACCCCTACAGCAAAAGTTGTGCTCTTATCTATAATGCTTACCACCAGATAACAGAGCCACAAGAATACCTACCCATCTACAAGCCCTTGTTGCTTAATAATCCTGTGAGATTCTTCTCTAGAGATTCTGCCATGAAACCAGTGCTGGGTCCTATGAATAACTTGAGGTGAGAGGGAAAAGAAAGAAAGACAGGACAGTTAAAACCAGTAACACATGCAACAGTTTTTTCCACATATAAATTACTTCAACATTCCAGAAGTGAGTATAGCTTTGTTACAGAATATACAATATTTTCATCAATCTAGAGAAAAAAAATCAATCAATATGAAAAAAATGCAACATCTGTTGCATCTACTTAATATACCAAGCAGGCACGTAGCTCCATGTATTTGCTGATTTGTAGGTGTATGATTAGTTTAATGAGAGAAATCTCTCATAATGCTGCCTTTTCATAATTTCTTTAGTTGGGACTGAACAATTCTTAGAATACAACATATAAATTAACAAGTTCGAACCAAGTCCCTTTCACTCCCTAACAAAAAGGTGTCCTTTCAAAATATTCCCCCAAATATTTGTTTACTGTTTTGTTGTTTCTCAAATGGCATTCTTAAATTCTGTTCAACAGAAAAAAAATAAAGAATAGAAACAGATTGGATGTTCCTCTAAGATATCCAAGATATTAATACACAACGTCATGATATTTTAATAAATTAAAATTTCAAAGAGATGGTCAGGATTCACATTACAGGCATCAATATTTTACATTATTCAGTTATTATGGGATGAATGCTATTTTGAAGACTCCCATTTTTACTCTCTATAGATTAACAGATCACCTCTTGACTTGCCTTTGTATAAAACAAAGAACTGACTTCTGGATTGTTTTCAATGGAAATGTTTATGGAGTCTCAATTGTCCTAAGAACCGAGTTTCAAAAGAATAAAATTGAAGAAAAGCTTGAGTGCTCCTCCAAAGGAAAACAAGTTCCTACTATTATGTCTATACTGGTAAGCACATTAATGACACAGAAGCTACTGATAAACATACGCCAAGTATTTGAGATCCAGGCATTAACACTACATGGCTGCAGTCTATCTCTACCTCTATAGGAAATGTAACTTTTATTAATCTATTTATAGAGGACTCTTATACTATGTTTACAAAACAGCACAATTTACCTGTACTCAGTGTGGAAGGATGGAGTGGACTTTGGCTACCCAAGATGTTCATTCTTGTGCTACGTTTCTATAGAGAAAATGAATTATCGTTAAATCCACACTAAAATCTCAACAGAAGAGATTGCAGTGCACATGCAATACAGATTTAATTTACAGGAAGCTGGGGGCTGGGCAAGTTTAATGCAAGGATGAGAAAAAGAAATGCAACTTTGAAGGGGGCTAATCTACAAGCAGCAGCTCATTTCAATTGGCTTAAAACACAAGCCAAATGTTAATGATGAAAGCTCACTATCTAAAAAAAAAAAAAAAGGAAAAATAAAAAAAGGAAAAAATAAAGAAAAAAAGGATAGAAAAAAAAGAAAAGTCTGATATGTTTCTGCTCAGGCAAAACACCAGGCACTCAGTAAATCAAGCAGTATTTCCCTCCCGTACATCAAGCACCAGCTAGGGCTTCAGTAATGACTCCTATTCCCTGAGAGACGAGCATGTGGGAAAACTTGTACTGCAGCTGTCTGTCCACAAGACACTATAAACAAGTTACATCAGTTTTCATTGCAAGAGGTTCTGCCTCTTGTATATTCTGCAATTAAACTTACTGGGAGCAAGCCATTAGTCAGAGCCCCAGCCTCTTCCATGTGGGGAAGCATTTAATTTGACATATTCCTCCTCAGAGACTGGTTTTGCAAACTGGCAGTAAAGTTCTGGTGGGTCTGCTTTCCCCCTCAACTTTCCTCTGGACACTAGGGGGACAGAGAAGCAGTGGTAGAAGGTTGTTGTGAATGTGACAGTTTTGCTAAAGATGGATATTGACTTTCAGATCTGCATGCTTGCAGTGTGATTGCTTCAGGTCGGAGCTAAGCTATACTGTGACCAGCACTGCACTAACATCATAGCACACTCTCTGTTTTGGCTCTCAACAGACACTTACTAATTATAAAAATAGAAAAGAAGAGAAGATAGCTACCCTCCAAGCATGTCCTTCTTCCAAGGCAGCACTCTGTGCTTCAGCAGGATTTTCAATAACTCTTCCTATTTGCCCCGAAAAATCCATTGCTACTAGAGAGTTTTCTGATACACTTCTCTGAAAAGGAATTTTCAGTCGTTTCAAAAAACAGGGAAAGGAAAAACCATCTTGCGTTTCATTTCAAAATGTTGTTTCAGAAGACTGTCCAAAGTCATTCTTCAAGAGCACACAAAATACATCATATTTTTTCCCCTTCCAAACAATTTGCAGACACCAAAATAAATGGCTTTTCTTTTTAGGCCATAGGGAAGGGAGAAGATCCAAAGGCTGAGAATAAAATCTCTATTGCTCAGATTGCCCACTTGCCCTTTTATTGTACTCCAGTCATTTTCAGGGCCAGTTGGGATCCAAATATAGGATCTTCACTTTTAGATAGCTAACAGTCAGCTCTTGGCCCAATATATTTTAAGAGATTTACGTCTTAGTTTTGCCAGACCTTCTGCAGAGACAGCCAGATGTCTCTGTACTGTACATCTCGAAGTGCCTGACGCATCCAAGATTTTTCAATCATGTGGATCACGTAAGCCTAAGAGAATGGAGAGCCAACCACGTACACTGTACTCACGCGAAACATGAACTTTACATTGATTTGCTACATAACTCTGAATTTACGTGCCTTAGAGTCAAATTTTCCACCTTTAAAATGTAAAGGCAAATATGCCTTTTCCAATATCATGCATTAATGAGATAAAGTTCATTACTTACTACTGGAGTGGAAAAGTGTGGAAGCATGGCTTTTCTCTGCTGGGGAATTCTGTAATTCTGATACAGAAGCATTCCATACTGCCAAGAGAAATGTAAAGACATTATTATTCAAATATATGCCCTAGGGAAAAAAAAAACCTGTAGTGACTTCGTAATGCCACTTACACTGGAGCAAGGTGCCACCAGTTTTTTATTCTCTTGATCAGAAGCTGTCCCAAAGCAATCTGCATCGAGTAATAATGACTGGCAATCAAACAGTATATATGCATGACAGTTTTTAAATAAAAGACAGCACTTATACAAGCCTGAGTGAAATACACAGGTAATTTTCAGCTATCACCATGTTTTACTTGTAGAATACAAACTTTCACTTGAGGTCAGAACACACGTATTAATTCTGCCTCTTTTTACCCTCCAGTAACGTGAACTTAAAATAAATGCGTAAGGCATTTAAACTCTGTTTTCATAATGATAAAAAATGAGAACGTTTCTTATTCACTAGTTCTGTTAATAAATTTCCACAGGAAATAAGACTTTTGGTACTTTTATCACCCTTATAAAGTAAGGTGATTGAATTCCAGTCATGCTCCTCATTGAACATGATAAATTTTAGTAGCTATGATGCTGGGAAAACACCTACTCAGTGCCTTCCCTAGAGGCATAGTGCTGAAGTAAGCCATTGCTTAGTGAATGTTCTAATTGAAATGGAATATATAATTTTGTAAACAAGGTAATATACAGCTGTGGAAAGCTAAATCAGTAGGTAAATAAAAAGGAGGGTCATAGCTACAGCCTTGAGGCACAGCCTTAATTTACTCAGACTGCGCATCTTTAATCATCTTTCAGTGTTCCTTAAAAACAAATCCTTTTTTTCCTCTAGTGTTAACTGCTGAAGTGTGAATGTTACAAGCCAGCATTACTGCCATACAGTACCATTGCTGCCACAGGTCACGCTGCAAAGAAAGATTCCTCTGAACACTCACAGCAATATGCATGTCTACATATTTGGTAGGAATAGCTAATTCTGTACACTGTGGAGGTCTTTCCTTGCCATTCAGGAACCTTAGTGTCTCAACCAGTGTAACTACTTTTCTCAGAACAAGTGATGTTTTCAAAGCACAATTCAACACAATTATCTGATCCTCTGCTTCAACACTTTCCCCACAACTCAAAATTCAGTGTAAATAGGGAAACTAAATAAACAATAAATAGGGAGGACTAAGCAATGCTTATCTAGCAGTGGAAATCTCCGTGGCTTCTCCTAGTCAATGCCACACATAGACCGTGAAGCAATAAATCCTCATCCTCCTTCTGATGCACCCACTCCCTTCCAGCTGCTTGGCCATACACTGCCAGAATTAATCTTCTGGCTTCAGGAGGTAGATATGAATAGCTGGTGGATAAAAGGGCATTTTGGCAAAGAGGGGTGTGAAGGCTTTGCTGATGTGGGCTGCTGCTTAGGCAGAAATGACTCTGTTCACTCAAGACAGAGACCAAGTGCTCTCAGTGCCCCTAGGTTACATATCCCATTTTGGGCACAGCCTGGCACACAGCAACCACCAGAGAGACCCTGGCATGCTGACCTCAGCAGCTGGAGGGAACAGCCAGGAACTAATTTCTAAATCTGCAATTGTTCGCTACAGAGACAGCAAAAGTTGATAGAGCTCAAATTTCCCCATCCTGGTTTTGTGGACCTGCACCTCGTATCAGGTACTATAGTACCACTTTGTGCATGCCTGTGTTTTTTATCACATCTTGTATGTTACACAATGACACAGAATATTAGTGAATAGGGCCACTGTGCAGAAGGGAGGTGGGATTCTCATGGGTAACCATATGTGTTTTTTTTTTTACATGTGTATATTCCCTTTAATACGAGGGAGGGTGTAGAAAGGTACAGAAAAGAATAAAGCAATTTTCAAGGCAGCATCTTCATGGAAAGATTTAAAACCAACCCAAAGCTTCTGCTCCCTTCCCTGTGAAGATCACAAAATTCTTTGCTTCAAAGAGCATGAACTAGTCGACTTTCTCCTCAGTTCCTTCCATGCTGATTTTGTTCAAAAAAACTGTGAAGCCTCCTACTGTATTATCAAGACATCTCATTGTTTACTCTCAGACATGAATAACCTTCATCCAGAGATAGGGTTTCTTATTTTGTTACTCTGTAAATAGAGCCTTCAAAAAAAAAAAGGAAAAAATTGCAAAGGTCTCTGTTCTAGCTAAGATAACCCCTTACCATCATCAAAACATTTCCTATAGCTTTATAGTAACTTGCAAATACCTAGTTAGACAGGTTTTCTTTTTAATTCATTCAACTATCATAAGTTAGGTTTCAAAATGGAAAATATACTCATTTCATATGTGGAAGGAACTGAGCTTAGTGTTGTGCTCAAAAGCTTATGAGGGACAGGTCTGCCTGGTATTTTGCTCTTCGCTGTTACCATGTAGGAGGCAGATGATGTTTAAGAATACACAGATATTTTGTCATGAACAAATGCAACTTAACTACAGGTACAGCTTTTTCACAAAAAAAGAGATGAGGTACCTTGAGGAGTCGAAAGGCAGTCATCCAGCACGTCCTGCTTTGCTCATCTTCAGCACACAACAACCTCAGTTCCTTAGTTTCATTTCTCACTCTGTTGGGCTATAAAGTATTTGAAGGAAGTCAGCTACATTCATTAAAAAACCAACAACATTGTAAGTTCACTGCAGAATAAAGGCAGGTACAGTATTATTCTTAGAACTGGCCAAAAAAAGCTCGCACCACCCTGAACTAAAGCTCAGGAGATGCTGAGCATGCTTTGAAAGAAATCACTTTCTCACTAAGATAAACTGCACTGTCTGCTTTGCAATATGCTGCAGTTCTGTCTGTTTATAGGAACAAAGTACTCAGGTCATGATAGAATGAGAACCAAGGTGTTTTTTTGGTTTTCTTTAAGAACTGTGAGAAGTTTTGTGAAGCCCCATTTCAAGATAAAGAATCAAAGTTTCTATAAAGGAAGGTTACTGAATGTCTGCGCCACATTTTAATTCTCAAAAGACAACTAATTTCCATTTCCCAAGACAATCTTTTTTACATAAATGCAAACCTCTGTCCCATAATAATGGTACAATTATACTCTATCAGAGCTTGATCCTTTGTTGTTATATCATTCTGGTGCTAGCTGTCCAGAGAAACTTTCCTATTCAATTAAGTGTACTTGGAAAAAAACTTTCATCTGTGAGGTGAACCAAGGCCACTTCACAGGCACACCCTGCTTCAGCACTGAGCTGATCTTGCACAGCAATTTCCCAAGCCAAAGAAGCACCAGATAAAGTGTTAAAAGTGTCACATAAAATGATGGCAAGATTCACAGGACGTGCCTGCCAAATGAAAGAAGTTAAAGATCAAGTGCTCATGACAGAAGTGCTTACAGAGTTTTACATACAAATCTCTTTTAGGGGGGACAGAAGTTAGGGAGGACTCTGATCTACCCACACCATCTTGAACTTTGGAAGAACTTAATGAGAAATACCTTTATACAAAATCCATACTCTGCAGGTGCATTGTACAACTTCTTGCCTGCTATCAACGAGAAGATATTGCTGTCTTCTAGGTCAGCCAACAATTGCAAATGTCTTGGCTCCTGGGGAAATAATGTGTTTTATCAGAGGTAAATGTAAGATTTTGGAAGATCTTGCTGCAAGCTTTGCAGTCTCTCAAGGCCAACTCCCAACAGAGGGCAGTGCATGAACACCATGCTCCTCTCTCAAGCAGCCTGATGTGGACATTACACATCACCTTTTCAATATCAGCCTAATAGCAGAAGATGCTGTATACAAGAAGCTGACAAAATATTTACTGAAACACATCACATTAAGCATGGCATAACCTTTCACGTTGCTCTGAGAAATCGGACAGTTAGATAACAATAAACAATGTTTAAGGTATTATTTAAACCAAATCAATGAACTGTGTGCTTGGAGACCATCATTTCTCTTGCTATCCTTGTTAGCACTACTTCAATAGCCACAATTATGTTGTCTGGCTAGCTTGGGTTTATTATATAACAATGCCATATAGCTATTTTCATGCATTGAGAGCCCAGGGCTTGATTTTCAATTGATTGTGGCTTGCTTACCCTTTTCAAAGTGGTAAGAAAAGGGAACACTGTGTGCAGATATTTAAAAAACAGCAAAAAATACCCACTGTAAAAGCAGAAAATGCTTTTGCATGCTAGTACGGTGATGCTTCTTTTTAATCTTACCTTTGAAGTTCCTTTTGTAGAACAATAAAGTCCTGATCTCCTCAAACACACATACAATTTCTTCCAAGATTTCCTACCCAGCTCTTTCACATGCAAGAAACCTTGAATTTCAGGGCAGCTACTGGAATTTAAAAAGTTCTGTTGGAGAGGAAAATGTAAATGAGGATTGTGTCCTACGGATGGATCATAAAATTGACACTGTATTTACAGAACTGATAAGCAAATAATGAACCACTTTGCTGCTTGGGGTGTAGTTTCACATTATGCTTAAACTGGCCTAGATGTTTAAACTGATTTACAGCTAAAATGTATATTCCTGCTCCTCCTGTTATGTCTACCTAGCTATCTATCTCCTCCCTGCCACTGTTATTTTCCTGTTCTCTGTATTACTACTTAAGACTCCAAAAAGCCAATCATTTCTCTGTTACCCCATTTTTTTTTGCACTTAGCCTGAAGGGACATAAAGTACGCTTCTTAATTCTTAAAATAATAATTTGTCACAACAATATGGGCATATAATTTAACTTCAACACATTGGACAAAATCTGCAGCTTCATCCATAACTTTTAGATTGGGAAAAGCCTGTGTCAGTATTTCTCACGTTAAAGTCTTACGTATTGCATGCACCTGTCCCAAGACAAGAGGTATTACACACAACAGAATATTTAACTGGAAATAAAACATAGAGCAAGTGAGTGCCAGCACTCATTTCATTGTCAGCAGTCTTCCAGATCCAGAAGCATGTAAGTTCTGGATGTAATTAGAGGGACCACATTTGGAATCATTTGATTTGCGATACATGGAAAGAAGGAACTAGCTATGGTTGGAGAATTGATGGATTGCTCCCTTATTACAATGGGACAGGTTATCAAATGACAGAGAGCTTGCTCAGTAAGTCAATGCCAACTCAGAAATTCAATAGTAGGAAGAAAAATGCATAAACCTAGATGCCTCTGCAATTCTTGAAAGGTGTAGTTTTGGTGTTATTTGGTGGACAATGTCCACAGGAAACAAAACCAAAAATCAGTGCCCTGTGTCAGAATTCTTAGTTGCTTTAAAACCTTGGGGTTTCTTCCAGTCCTCCTCCCCATCTCATCTAACATAATGGAAAAGAGCAGTCAATTTTTCCTGCTACTTGTGCTATGAATCTACTTCTCAACTGTGAAAGGAAGACCAAAAGAAGAATGTATTCTCTCTGTACCAAAAGTAAACTAAGATGCAAGATGTTATTGAATATATGAGCCGGGATGACAGTAGGGATACCAATGTTTTGAATGCTATTGTTAAGACAAAAAATACTAGCTCTTAATGCAGTGTATGATATCCTGAGATGACACTGAATATTCTTCCCTATCTCGTGTGTAACTGCAAACAGCACACTGGCTCAATGTTTGAGCTGGCCTCAGGTGCAACACACTGAATGACTACTAGGCTGATGAAAATTTACTTTCAACAAATTACATCTTTCATTGAAATGATGAAAAACGGCTGTGTGTTTTTTAGAAGGAAAAGGCTATATAATGCCAACACTTTAAAGAAGATTGGTTTTTATGGTTAAACAACCAACCAAGGAGCATGTCCCCATCCACCTTCCCCCACCCTTTTGCACTGCTAACTCCTGTAAGTTATGCTTCTCCAGGACTGCACCTGAGCCTTCCCAGAAGCAAACTCTTGCATCTCACAAGGTTGCTGGGTTTTCCTTTCCCTACTGCTTGAGTTGACCTAGGTTTGACACTTTTCTATCTTCCAGAAGATCTTGCTCTTTTAGGGATTCCTGCTGCTTTTATTAACAACCAAACTCACTTCTCCACTTACACTGCAGGGAAAAGGGTCCAAGGGGCAAACATCTTTGTTCCTACCAGATTGTGACGATGCCTGTTGATACCAGCTATGGTTCCAAATTGAAACCTCAATGCACATAACTTTTGCATTTAATTGCAGAAATAGGTTTGTTTTCTGTTTTGTTTCTCAGATGAGAGTGGATGCTAATGTTTTAAATTTTTCTCAGTGAACCTGGAACCAGTATTTAATGGATTTTGAAGTGGTTACGGGACAAAATGAGTGCACTGATTCCAAAGTCGGCAGAAAGTTCTTGTATTTATACAGTCAGTGCACATTTGCAAACATTCAAAATTACTGAAATCAAGCTAGAATCACTTATTGGTATGAATACTTTCTTCATATATTCGTGCCTTCTGCCTTATGATTTGCCTTTTATTTGTGGTACTGTCTTTCAGGCATCTTGGTCTTACATTCTCAATATGGTACTCTTTTAATAAACTGTGATTTCAATTGGCCACATAGGTTGAATGTCCTCCATTTGAGAAAATAACTAAAGTGAAAAAGATTTAGGCTACAAGGTTTTAGACCAGAGTTCTTAAAGTGAGAGGTCTAAGTGCATGAATTACTCATCAGAGAGGTAGCCTACCCTTCAGCATCATCCTTGTAGTATAACCAATTGAGCAACCACCACAGTTCCTCCATGAGCAAGCAAGAAACTGTACAGTGAAATCAAACCTTCAGTGTAAACTCAGTGCATGTGCTGCTGCCGGGCAGATTACACAACTCTACCAGCACATATGCATAATACACACATCCCTGTAATTTAACTTGGGGAGCTTTAAATGGGATTACTTTGCAAATGTAACATACAATTTTCTGTAACTACTTGCACATACTTCTTAGAGAACTACTTTTCTATATAAAAGAGCAACTAGTTGGTTGAACCCTGGGCAAGTTGGTCCTTATTCATTCTCAGCAGGCACAAACATGGGACACATAGCAAAAGCAAGACCTCGTGCTAACTCAAGCCCATTTTCTAATGTACATGTGAATTTTTACACTTCGTCCTATGTTATGATGTGGAATAGAGAACAGTACTTCTTTTGATTTTTACAAGGTATATTTGTTTTTCTACCAACATATCCACTGAGGTTGTTTTAGGAACAACACTGGGTAGCCAAACCAGGTACCAACAGAGCAAGGAATATTAAGGTACCAAATATGTATGAACATTAGTTATGAATACATTATGCTTTTAACTTACACCTCAATGCCACTGAGTAAAATCTATTAGATATTTTTAACATTAGTACCATATACTAACTCACTAAAATGGTCTTTCTTTGACTGGCTATTTCCAGACTTTTGAATTCTCCCTTTCTTTCCCTCAACCTTTTTCTCTCCAGCTCCAACACTGTCTATATGGGTAACTTACAGTACCTGCAAAAGTTGTGACTGTGGGATACTGCCATTTGTTTGCTGGCACCAGGCAACCATTTGCTCGGGGAAGAAATTCTAGACACAAAAAGAGAAGACAATCGAAACTTACATTATATTTGAACACTTTTACACAGAAAAAGTAGAATTTTCTTCCTGGCATTAATTTTTTGAAACCATCACTCTTAAATCAATCTGGAGATCCCCTGACACACAAAGTAATACTAGGGCTTTCAAGTGCAGTTCTTCCCTTCCTTCTGCTCACCAAACGCCCATGCAGACAGAATGTGGATTTTTAAAATATCTGATATGCAGCATTTCATAAATGCATTTTTCCATGGTTTCCTCTTCTACTGAGGGATTTCAGAGTTCTCTATCAGACTCTGCTTCCTAGGAAAGGACAGGATGAATGGTGCAAGTTGGGTACACGGTGCCTTCTTGCTTGTGGCATCTCCTGCCACCAAATTTCTGAGCTTCCCTCTCTGTCCAGAAAGGATGCTCAATGAACAAACTCTCTGTAACTCGACTTACCATATGGAAGATGCAGAGTAGGAGGAACAAGTTTTCTCTACCCTTACAGAAGTAAACTGGATGCAAATGCATTAAAAGAAATCTCAGGTGCAGATGCTGAATGATTTCTGGTATGTAAACCTTCACCTTAGATAGCACTCTATCCAAAATACAGTTCTTTAGTTCTCTATCTGCTTGATCATATAACCTGCTTAGTCCCTCAAGAAGGTTCCAAATGAAATGACATTTGCAGATCTTAACTATGAGAAAGAGCTCATATGTGACTCTTGATGCTTTGATTTGGTTGCTCAACAGCCAAGTTTATGCTCAGTTTGAAATCCTTCAATCAAGAGAAAAGGCCTTTGCAAGATCTGTCCCTGTATGTTTATATTTCAGGGTAATGTAACAGAGCCCAGAGTTTTTCATGTAAGGGCAAGTCAGCATACATTTCATGACATGAAATAATAAAAACTGAATAAGGACACATGCAATAATTAGGCTCTGCGTCGCATGCTCTGCTTCATGTGCCAGATTTGAATAATCTCAAAGCAGGCATCTACCTCCTGTCCCTCATCCTGCAATCACAGAAGCAAATACTGTTTAACACACAAACGTACTTCTACAGAGCTTTTCAATTTTAGGCATCCAGTAAAATATCTCATCTCTGCATTACAAGGGTCAGGCCATTTTCTGACTGATGAATCGATGACTTGACTTCAGATTTATTCCTCTGGTTCCCCTTTTCGTTTGCTATGTTTTTAAATGCCTATATAATTTCATACACTGAATTTGCTATACACAGAAATTACATTAAGTCATTCTTGAAGTTTTTTAATATTATTTGAAGCATGAAGACATGCAAAAATGGCTGAAATAAAACAATGGCTGCTTTTAACAAGATGAATCACAACAAAAGTATTTCTAGTTTAGAACATTAATCACTCTTCAGGGCAATATAAATTTCAGTCTTTAGGGCATAAAGAGAAGGGCTGAAAAGGAATCACCCTTTTGCCAGGTAAGTTCCACAATGAATTATGAAAGCTAACATTTACCAGCCTGTCTTGAGTAGAAACAGCGCCATATGGCAAAAGCTAATGCAATGGATAGGGAGCTTTCGTATTCTTACACCACAAGAATGATTTATTCTCTGATCACAGGAGTCTGGGACTGAATGCCAAGCATTCTGGGTTTTACTCCCATGCTCAGTTATTAATTAAAGTATACCACATGAAACTAATGTGCTAGCTCCTATGATACCAAAATTTATGTACAACACTCTGATGTTCATAGGTAATCAGATATGAAGATCACCAGAAGTGAAAAATTACTAACACTCCATGTACAGATATGTTTAATATAGTAAGGCACAGCCTCTAAAACAAGCACTAGCAGATGACAAAGGTACATGAAAGCACACATGCGAGGATGCAACAACTCTACATTAGCATCTGTGAGGAAAGGAGATGAATTTATCATCTGCAGTAACTTCAGAAATGAGTTTTCATGTGACCTCATGACCTTCTTCTGGCACCACAAATGCCTGACTGACCCAAAATCTGTTCTCATCTAAACCACCTTCCTCTGGATTATCTTTCTTCAGGTTACCTAGATGGGTCACACCATCTAACATTAGTTCATGTCAACACCCCATTCCAACTTAATTTTTACATAAAACATGAAAAATCATCCCCAAATAAGCAGTTACACTGCAAACAGTTTAAAATTACAACACCCAAAAGACTGCAAACCCAAGAATAAGTACAGATATGACATGCAATACTTTTCAATCATGGATATATACATGAGGACAGAGAGAGGGAGAGTTACTATGATCAGTAAAGAAGGCAGAGTACTCTAGAAAAGTGCAGCCATCAGGGAGACACTGTTCAACATATATAAACTGGAAATTCATCGTATGTAGTAAGTGCTTCAGGGGTTACTCCAAAGGACTTTTTTTAACTGTTACTGTCAGAAACAAAAAGGTTTGGATACTGCACACTATGCAATCAATTTGCTTCAGATCAAGTAACTTTGAAGATAATGAGCAAATTGCACTTCTGATTGTTTTTTTTTATATCAACAAAGATTACCCCGACTTGGTCATTTTGCAACGTTACAATAGCAGTTTTGAAAAAATTATATTTAGTAACTTGAAAAAACTTGAGGTTTTTTTGGCTGGGAGGAGAGTGCAAGGAATTTAAACACTAGTTAGAATTTCTTTTGAAAGAATTCTGTTAGTTGTTTGGAACTTTGTTGTTATTTTTTTTTAATAGATGTTTAAGATATTAGAGCAACCAACAATGTTATTGCAATCCATCCCTCTCTCTGTGGTTTAAACAACTAAGTAATGAGACTCACCATGGGATTTTTGAAAAATTCGTATTTTGCATAATTCTTCCTGAACAAAAATTTGCTTTCACTTCCCATTGTGGACTCAACTTGAACTATGAGCTCATGATCTTCCAAGCACCTCTCTGTGGAAAAAGAAAATTATGTTAACACACAGCAAACCAACCAAAGCAGCAAGACTCATTTCTAAAGAGCAGAAATAGAACAATCCGGTGTAGTTCTGTTACTTGTGAAGAAGTTAACAAAACATATTGTAGCATTAAAACAATGTCTTGAGTTATTTAAAGGAACTACTGCATAAATATTACAAATTTTAATGTTACAGGGCAGTGTTTTTCCAAGACCTCCTACATCGAGGCTGCACAAGCACAGACTTCTGAGAAAGTAAAAGAACAAAGAATTTTTTGTGTGCAGTAGCTTAAATAATACACATGAACCTCTTCTTTTGATGCTGGCAATATTCTGTGGAACTGGCAAGGTGTACAGATTTAAGGAGAAAAAAGTTGTGGAAAGGCCACTGTGACGTCTTGAACTATCACATAAATACAGTGCCCTATTTAATCACACTCTATAAAACCAGTTCATTTCAAGGTGAACTTCAGGCCTTTATTGTAGATGCCAGACAATGGGGTTTATTATGAAAGAGGTCACAGGATCTACTTTACAGGAATACTGACAGAGACAAATGTTTTGTACACATGACAGGGCAATTTTCTGCTCTAGATTTGGTTACAAGGTAACTCCCCATAACCATTACTTCTCTGGTCAAAAGAATGGCACATCAAAGCATGAGCAGATAGCTTAACAAATCCAGTTCACTGAAAGCAGTAACTCAAAAGAAGGCAACTGGGCTAAGTGTGCACTACTTAATGAACTCATTATCTTGGCAAACCTGCAAGTTTCTGAGAAAATATTTAGGTATTTTTCACAAGTCATAAGAGTCAGTACTTTCAACCATTATATAACAAGAAATAAAAAATGAGGTAAACAAAAAAATAAATTTCACAGTGCTCTATCCATAATGCTTTTGCTGGCCGAAGTAGTTTGGAGAGTTGTTCCACATTTAAGTGTTCCTGCATCCTCCCACTGGCACCCGAGTTCTCTTGGGGTGTTTTCAGGATAGAAAGCAAGAAGTCACTGTTATCTCAAAAACTAGCAAGATCTTGAATGTCACTTGAATATTCAATTTAGGAGATTAATGTAAAGTCTTTGATTGAAAATTTAACCTATCTCTGAATGATCCCATTGTCTTTTTCACCTGCATCTAGATTGTCAGTCAGCACCAGCTCATTGGTGACTTCAGCATTTACTGTGCATTTACAGTGTCCAGCCTCACTACAGAAAGTGTTTCAAGGCTTAAATGCTGAACGTTTTCCATAGTGAGCTGCTCTCAAATAAAGAGCTGCTTCCCAGTGCATGAGCCGTAACTCCACTTCTAAGGAGTAGCTTTTTGACTAATGTAGGTGACAATACTGCTGCTGGTAGCAGTTAATTAAGGACCTTTTGCACCACCTAAGCATTCATCACTTGACCTCCCACATTATCTAGAGGCTTCACAGGTGAAGTTTCAGGTATCGCTGCTGATCTAGTGCTACTGTCATGGTTTTAGGCAACTGGTTATGCCAAACCTCCTCCATACCCTGATGAGAATGGTGGGTCTGTGAGGGTGGAGGGCCTGTTTTTTAAATTCTGCTTCCTCCAGAGACCATTAAATTACGTTGGTATGAATCTTCATCACAGTTTGAACCCTGAAACACTTATGTCCTACTACTGCCTGCTTCTGTCATCACACAAAGTTGTGGTCTTTGCTTTCCTAATGCACTGGAGATAGTTTGCCTAAGGGCAGAGACATCCCCACTCCTGTTCATTCTGTCCAAAGGAAATGTAGTATAGATGAATATTTGTCTATTTGTTTTGCATTTGATTTTTAGTTCATGTAAATATACACAGAGACTGTTTCTTAGATGCTTTAGGCAACTGACCTAGATGTATTTTTTTACTACATCACCACCCTTCTGAGAACCTGTGGTGATACTTCTACTGATTCGATGTGTACATTTTCATTTTGATGGTAAAAACCATCCAGAAAGAAGGGTGCAGCATTTCATAGCACGCACATGCAAAAAGGAAGCTAGTCCTGGTCAATTTGTTGCTACTTCACATAAGTTGTATGCTTGGGAAGTCCTTGGTAATTTGCACCCGGGTTAGAACAAATGGGATGAACTGCCACTTGACACATCAGCAACTCAAACTCAACCCTGCTTTGAGCTCCCCACTACAGAACTAGAAGCACAGACGTCGGTCTATTGAGTTTAATAGGTTGGTCTGCCTTCAAGTGGCATTGCTGCTAAAGTGACCAGAAATGTCTCCTTTTAATTTATCTGATACGCTCAACTCGGTCTCCTCTAGATGCTCCCTAGGTCAGAGTTGTTGGTTTTGTTTTGTTTTTTCCTTTTTAGGCTAAAATTGCACTGTTTTATTATTAGAATTTTTACAGAACTGTAAAAGTGACACAAAATGGGAAAAGGACTGTGAACATTTTACAGGCATGGCACAAAATTCGCAACTGGCGAATCACTACAGATGAAACAGGTGGACTGAAATTTGAAATAGCCTGCCCTGTTTTTGTATTTTAGCCAGCCCTGTGTCTGTTTCATGTTTAATTTGTTCAGATTAAGGCAAAAAAAATTCAGTGCATATGTATAAAAAAAAAATCTATGAATAAGACTATGCAGCAATTCTTTCTTCTAACCCTGTAACTATTTCAGAGCCTTCTCATCTGTCTTTCCTGCTTCACTTATATTAAAAAAGATGTAGAGACAATTCTGGAGCTGGAAAAATGAGGTTTGCAGGTAGGGATTCTTTTAGTGTCCAGGCACATACTATAATAACAGTCTGTCTTCATCATTACTATTATCATTATTATTTCATTACTGTACAAGACAAATATCTCAGTCTCCATCCTAAACTGATAATAGCTAAGCATGGAGTAAGACACAGGGAGAATAATACATTTTATGAGCAAGCTAGGTGTATTACTAGTTGCCAGTGAAATGATGGGACCAATTCAAGCTTCAGACTGCTTAAATCTTGACCACAAAATGTTTTAATTACTAGCAGTACAATGTAGCAGGAACCATTTCCACATGTCACATGGAAGCACGTAGATGGTAAATTGTCTTACCATTGTGTTCATGAGTACACAAACACTTGATGCAGTCCAATAGCTCAAGTTATTTTCAGGCACAGGTGTGCTTGAATATACGTGCAAAGTAAGCAGTCAGGTGAAAGTTCCTTAACAACTGGGAGCTATAAGATCACCACAACGATCAACAGACAGCTGGCTTCAAAAATTTGCTCTTGTCCTCAGACTGCCCAATAGCAAAAAGATGAACTAGGGTGACAGAGCACTGGCACAGGCTGCCCAGAGAGGTTGTGGAGTCTCCTTCTCTGGAGACATTCAAACCCCGTCTGGATGCGTTCCTACACGACCTGCTGTAGGTGACCCTGCTGTGGCAGGGGGGTTGGGCCAGATGATCTTTTGAGGTCCCTTCCAACCCCTAACTTTCTGTGATACTGTGAACTGGTCCTGCAAGCTAAGCTCTTCTGGAAACTAATGTTAGGCAAGACCAGGGGGCAAAAAAAAAAAAAGATAGTGAACTTATTGAAGGAACTCGCCTCTTTTAGTGGGCTTCAAGATTACCACATACAGCATTAAGTCAAGCAAGGATGTTTTGAGTAAGCAGTGTCTTCTGAAAACACAGAATTCTCACTGCTCTTAAACCATGTATCTTTTCATACACTGCTAAGTGTCTGTTCACGATTGTTTCATACTTAGACTAGCAACCTTATTGCTAGAGGGCAAAATATGGAACATCAGACACCTGATAATAACTTCACCTAAGGTGCAGACAGATTACTACTTTGATTTGACAAGTCTCTGAAACATAGGGAACCACTTAAGCTGCTGAGAAGCTACAAATAAGCAGATATGTAACAAAACAAAAAAATCAAACTGCAAGCAGAACTGGGTAGGAAGGTGGAAGTTGGTATTTAAAGTTTATTGAATATGTCACAGTGTATACTTTGGTCCCCAAATAAGAGAAATTGGATTTTGTTGTCTCCCATTAAATGAACTCCTTTATTCCCTTTTCTGTCCACATCCTTTCAAATCTGTGAAATCTGTATCATTACATCTTTTTTGACGCCTTAAATATGTCTTTGTGTGTTCACTTTGCACCCTGAAAGGATGCATTACTTTTCAGACAGATCTACTGTGTGGCCTACAGAGGAAAGCTCTGGAGCAGTCCCTACAGAAAAAAGTGGGGTGGCTGCTGAAGCCCCAACCTGCACACCCCACTTCTCTGGGACAGCCTGGGCCCCACTTTATGCCTCACTGTGAAACAGAGGTCCGAGGCAGGCAGGTCCCCATGTATATAAATGCAGCCTGATAAGTATCTTGCTCTTTTCCCATCATTGTTAATTACCAAGTTATTTGTGTGTAAACAGAAGCTTTTGATTTCCTAATCAGCCTCCTGCCCGATTCATTCAGAGATGTCACACACCAGAGTTTGACAGCACAATTAGTCACCATGGAAGCTATTGTGATGTCACAAACACTGAATTGTGGCATCATTGAATGAATCTGGCAGGAGAAGGATGTTGGTTACAAAGGAGAAGGCTTCTGTTTACACAATACCTTGGTAATCAGCAGTGATGGGAAAGAGAATATAGAAAAAGAGAGCCTGGTAGTTTAATGAGCACTGATAAAACTGAAAATTTGTAAAGGATGTTGGAAGCACACATGTGGCATTATTAGGCTACAGAGATAAAGATTCTGTAATTTATACCTTAATTCTTCACCTTGTCCTATGTCCCCAGAACTGTATGTATACCACAGATATATACAAATGAGAGTTTCATGTTTTTCACATATTTCTGTATTAGAGGAGATACCAAATAAAACCATTAAATAATCAGGATATTCTATGATTTTTTTTTAAGTGCTATTCTGTGGAGCAGAGAATATATGTGCGTTGGTTTAGCATTGGTTTAAGACATTACATCTCTAGCAAATTGTTCATTTTTTTTAAGGGTTCTGCACTATGTTTTCAGACGTAAAAAACGTTAGCTACAGACAGCATTCAGAATTTCAGTGCGGGTGATTGCAGCTTGTGATTTGTCTTACTCTATTTTCTAGAAAAAATTCCCTGTGAAGTATATTGACTAATACTCCAAATGTTACTTTCTACAGCATTATTGTATACCACATGGAATTATAGATAGTGTATCTGAGCAATATGCAGTTGCAAGCTGCACAGCAAAACCCTGCAACTAATCTGCCACAAAATAACATGAAAAGCAAGACTGAATAACACTGAGATCCTTTCAGCTACTGTAATTAAGCCAATTCATGGTGTTATTTAATTTCCCACCGTTCTTCCTCTTGCTGCCTTCTTGAAACTGTAACCATGACACCTTAATTTCAGTCAGGTGGAGGAGCTGCTGCCTGGAGAGCAGATGCCACTGCTGGTCCAGCAATTGCCAGTGGATTTGCAGGTGGTGCCACCATTTTTTCCCTGCCTGAAGTCAAGTTTAGCCAACCCCCTCCCCCACCTCAGCATGTCTAGCTTCCATAAGCATTACTGTAGGTATGTAAGGCTGACTCTGTTCACCCAGGTCTTCCAGCTGGTGATGAGCTGAGCTGTTTCACAGGACCAGTACTCTATAAGGATCAAGCTTAATTTGCCTAAGCTGGTTATTTGCAACAGCTTTAGACACAGCAAGGTAGCAACAGAGCGCTGGCATGAAGATCAGACAATTGTGTTTCTTTTTCACAATTAAAAAAAAAAAAATCCAAAACAAGAGGGTGGGAAATAAGAGAAGGACTTAAAATGGTTTAAATGCTTAACACATCAATTTGTAATACACAAAAAGCACATATGTGACTTCAGCTAGTTGTACAAATAAAAGCAGTGGAAAGAAATTGTTCCGTCTGGAAGTACATAAATATGAATTACATATATTTTATGTTCCCAGGTAACCATGCCACCCCTTTGACCATTCCCTACCTAATCCTAGGTGAGGGTGATGCTCCACTAGAGTCCAGCTGTTATCATCCACACAATGACTTTTGTAAACGAGCAGCTGACAGAGGTCCCTGGCTGTCATGTCTGCTAGAATCTCGACCACTTTGCTTGTTCCATCTTCACTAAAGACTTTTACATCCTGCAACATAAAGGGTACACTTACAGATCAACAGCTCTGAACACAGGCAAACCACACAGCTACCCGTAGAAAAGCATCCTGTTGATGTGAGGGTTCCAAGCACCTTGGCAGCCAGGACAGATGACATGGATGGTTCACTTTATAACACTTTCTCCCGATGCCCCTTTGCCCTAATTCCCCTCCCCCCTCCCCAACACTGCCCTGCACTAAACAAAGATTCAGCAGGGTGAATATGACCACATACCTAGAAAAAAGTGAGAGAGCAGGTTCGGTATAAGGCTGTGTTAAGGTAAGCAAACATGAAACAGTATCAAGGGAGTACTTTGGCAACAGTGGGTGGGAGAAATTACATCCAAACACACACAATTTTCTTTTTGATCCTGTCAGAGGCGTCCAAACGTGAACAGAGGAGCAGGCCAAGACCCCAAAGATTAAAAATGGCTCTCTTCTTCCCCACTAACTTTTGACTGTGTCGCTGGGGGAAGTCCCACTTGCAGTTTGCCGGCGGATCAATTAGCCAGCAGAGTCCACACATCTCTCTCCCTGCCCCTACTTCTCTTTCGATCCCAGCCTGAAAGTAGTTCAAAACTGAATGAGCATACGCTGCACATCCTAAATATTAATGGAGATGAGAGAAGAAGTCAGGAACCTTCTCCCCACCTCCTGAATTATACAGATGCTTTGCTCTTTGCATTGTTCTCCTCAAGCGAGAGACACTTGCCGCAAAATTATTTCTCCGGGCGAACGTGCACATCCCAGATTTAAATCAACTCCGCGTTCAAAACGCTCCGCATCCTAGCAGGAGAGGGCGAATCTAACAAAAACCTGGAGGGTAATTTGATATGGAAAATCTTACCTCAACGGCACGTAAAAGGCAGCAGTCGGAAGAGCAAGATGGCATTTTAAATAGAGATTGCCTCTTGAGAGAGAGTTTGTTCTCTGCCTCCGCCGACCCTTTGTAGCCTATGGCAGGGTGCCCGGGGTGCCGGCACCGTACCTGTCACGTAGCCCCTGCTATGGGCACTGTTTCTGGGGAGGGAAACAACTCTGCCCGAGCTCCACTCAAAGGGTTACACGCAATCTTTGCGGTAGTGAATCAAACCACACTGTGTAGACCAATCCTAGCCCTCCCTCCGACTGATGTAATCATTTCCCACACACTATCAGACTTCCAAATTATTCCCGCCCCCCCCCCCACCCCCCACCAAAAAAAAAAAAAAAAAAAAAAAAAAAAAAAGGGGGGGGGGAGGAAGAAAAAAAAAGAAAAAAGAATTACAAAGGAAATATGTTTTTATGACCACCCAGGGGCATTGCAGAACTCCCCCCACCCGGCAGCCCTGGGAGCTGAGGTTGGGGGGGAAGCCGAACCCCTTCGGTCGGAGGTTCGGGAGCTGCCCGCAGCCCGGCCTGGCAGCGCCTGATGTCATCTGCCTGAAACTTAAGCACTTGAACTTCTCCTCCCGCCGCTCCCCGCCAGGCCGGGCCGGGCCGGGCCGGGCCGAGCCGGTCCGGTCCCAAAGCCGGCTCCGCTTGCGGGCCCAGGACCGGGGGCGAGGGGGAGGCGGCAGCGCTGCGTGCCGGCGGCGGCCACAGCCTCCTCCCTCCCTCCCTCCCTCCCTCCCTCCCTCCCTCCCTCCCTCCCTCCCTCCCTCCCTCCCTCCCTCCCTCCCTCCCTCCCTCCCTCCCTCCCCCCCCTCCCTCCCTCCCTCCCTCCCTCCCTCCCTCCCTCCCTCCCTCCCTCCCTCCCATCCTTTCCATCCCTCCCTCCCCCTTGCTCCGCCGGCTAGGGACAAATTCAAGCCCAGTGAGGGAGGAGTTAAAGCCTCATCCAGCCCAAGTGACTCAAACCCGCGCCTTCAGGAAAGGGCTTCATCTGACAGCAGGGATGAGCCAGCTCTTTCAGAAGTAGGCTCAGGAGGAGAGAGGAGAGGGAGAGAGGGGAATCCCGGTTGCTGTAGCTCTGGGGAAGGTATTCATGCTGTACAATGTTACAGCTGCACTCCCGCTCCTGACAACACTTCACCAAGTCAGAAGCATCCTCACAGGCACAGAAATTGGTTGGAGACGGAGGGGGAGGGGAGGGGGAGAAGGGGTTGTCCTGCGAGTCTATTTTCTGGAATTAACACCCATTTTACAGCACAGCAGCGCATTCTGTCGGCACTCAAAGCCGAGACAGGGAGCCCGGGGAGCGGAGGGACGGGGGGAGACCGAGCACCCCAGACACCCCGCAGACACCGCAGCGTTTGGGGGGGCACAGCTCTCGCCTTCCCGCCCCCTACGCACAAACACACCGAAAAGCTAGTACTCAACAAGACCGAAGTTGTTCTGGTATTTGTTTTGGGTTTAGTAGCGAATGGGAAGGGACTAATAATAACCGCTTGAGGCGGGTTTTTTTGTTTGTTTGGTTGGTTGTTTTTTTTGTTTGTTTGGTTGGTTTTTTTATTTTTTTTTTTAAATTTTTTAAATTTTATTTTTATTTTTTAATTTTTTTTTTTTTTAAATTTTTTTCTTCCCTACTTTTTATCGCAAAAGATTGGAAAGGAACGACCCAGCCGAAAAAGTGGTGCTGAAAGGAATTTTCTCCTTTCGGCTCACTCTGTGCTCCTAACTCCACTTTCTGTGCCGAAGCTAAACTATTTCGGATAGCCTGATTTCCTGCCTCAGGAACCAGCCTGGTGACATCACTCATTCATTCATTCATTCATTAGTCACCGGGAAGCACAGCCCTGCACTCTCTGCCTCAGCCTCCGCCGGGGAGCTTACACCAGGCATCCGCTATGGGAATCGCCCCTTTTGCCACACCTGGAGCACAGAAATGCCTTTTTTCCTTCCCTGCATTTTTGCCGGGATCAAGGCAGCGACACAGGGCAGGCTGCATCTGATCCTTGTCGCTGCCAAATCCCAGAAGGCAGGGAAAGCTGTTCTGACGAGGGTGCCTCTCAAGTCCTTGCAGATGAAAAAGAGAGAGCCCCAGGACAACCAGCATCAACAC
Source organism: Phaethornis superciliosus (assembly GCA_023637945.1). Classification (NCBI taxonomy): domain Eukaryota; kingdom Metazoa; phylum Chordata; class Aves; order Apodiformes; family Trochilidae; genus Phaethornis; species Phaethornis superciliosus. The sequence goes on along the minus strand of JAJQWJ010000002.1, from coordinate 69,016,185 downwards.
ACTTCTCACTGCTCCCAAGGACAGGAAGACTTAATGGAGTATGGCCGCTGGAAGGAAGCTGCAGCTGTTTTTTACGTTTATTCATGCACCCTCAGTATGAAGCAAAGGGGTGGTCACGGGCATGTGTCCTGCCCTCCACCTCCTGGCCCAGGGTTTGAGCCTGTGCCACCAGCACCACAAGGCAGGTACAGGGCACACACACTCGAGTCCTGTGTCCAGTTCTGGGCCCCTCAGTTCCGGAAGGAGATTGAGGTCCTGGAGCAGGTCTAAAGGAGGGCAACCAGGCTGGTGAAGGGACTCCAGCACAAGTCCTGTGAGGAGAGGCTGAGGGAGCTGGGGGTGTTCAGCCTGGAGAAGAGGAGGCTCAGGGGAGACCTCATTGCTCTCTACAACTCCCTGAAAGGAGGCTGGAGCCAGGGGGGGGTTGGGCTCTTTTCCCAAGCAACTTCCAACAAGACAAGAGGACATGGTTTTAAGTTGTGCCAGAGGAAGTTTAGGTTGAATATTAGAAGAATTTCTTCACGGAAAGGGTGGTCAGGCATTGGAATGGACTTTCCAGTGAAGTGGTGGATTCTCCGTCCCTGGAGATATTTAAAAAGAGACTGGATGTGGCACTCAGTGCCATAGTCTAGCAACTGCAGCAGTGGATCAAGGGTTGGACATGATGATCTCTGAGGTCCCTTCCAACCCAGACAATTCTATGATTCTATGATCAGCTGCTGTTCAGTGTGCCACTCAGCTGTAATGCCACATTCCCTCCTCCTGCCAGCCAGGCCTCACAGGCAGCATCTCGCTATTCCCGTGACTGGGGGGGCTGCCTTACAAATATTTTCATATACAGGGCTGGTCAGCTATGGGTGTGTGTGTGTATGTTAAATTATGCCTTTAAAGCAGGGACTGGTATGCAGCGGGTGGACGGCGTACACGCGGTAATGAGCAAGTTAACCGCACTGACTATTAATAGTGATGTGTTTGCTATCAAGGACAGCAGAAGGCCGTGTATCACCACTGACATCATGGATATAGAAGACTGCACCAGGAAGGTATGTGATGGCCTGAGCTGAACCCTGCCCTAGAGGACAGGAGAGAGGCAGAGGTGAGACAGAATGCCGTGCCCCAGGAAAGGCAAGAGCACAATGGTCCCTAAGAGGCTTATGTGAAAGGTAAGGGGATTTTATGGCCCCACACAATGCTGCAGAGCATGGCATGTAACCACAAACATGAAACCAGCTCGACAACAAAGCTTTAGCTCAAACTTTCTGACAGTTTCAATGACAGAAGAGGCAGATAAGAATATTCCTGTAATACAGAGAAGACTTAATTTGAAGGCAATTGGTCAAATCTAACTCTCTCACGTTTCCTGTTTTTTTCCTCTTCTTTTTTTCAAGGAAACACCTCCTACTTTAAAATGTTAAGGGCTCCCTATTCTTCCATCAGAAACACTGTCTCACTTGCAGAACTGATTTAGAGCTAAAAATCTACAAAGAAAAATAAGGCAGAATTCATTCTGAATAAAATACTCAAATAATGAAACCACTTAGCCTGAAGAGAGGTTCAGGAAGTTAGCCTGACACTTTTGCCCTGCATCCCTCCAAGAAATGCAGTGAAATGCAACAGCAGACTGCCTGCAACAGTGATTTACAAAAGGCCCTAATTACGTCAGCAGCACAAGGCACCTTCTATTCAAAATTAAGGTTAAGAATGCTAAGCCAAACAGAGCACTATATTGGCTGAACATTCAGTGCTTTACAGTGCAAAGGAGCAGATAACAGACTGCACCATTGTTCTGTGAAGAATTCTTCCTCTAAGCTTTTTTTTTGTTTTCTTTTTTCTTTTTTTTTTTCTTTATTGAAAGACAGAAAGACTTAAAAATTAAAAAGAACATTAATATTTATCACTTCAGTGGTTTCACATAATGGGTCACGTATAGAGTACCATCATGGCTGTTTCATCTTCTAGCCTTAGTTCCTCAGCCTCACTGCTGTATTTTGTGTGCATGAAGTATTGCAAACATTATTAGCAATGAGGACAAAAAAAAATAATCCAGTCATGTCACAACATTCTGTTTTTCTCCTTTTCTTCAAAAGAAAACCTACAAATAGATTCAATTACTATTTTTAAAAATCATGCTTTTAAATGATGCTATGCTGAAAATGTTCAGCATCAAGCAAATGCAAATTTGCATTCTAAACTCTGAACATAATCATGGTGTAGTATGTATCAGTGAAAATTAACCTTTGTTATCCTGGATTATGACTCCAAACTAAATATGAGTGTATGAGTTATCAGAAGGCCCTCTGACTGAAATCTAATAATAAAAGGTTTCAGTACACTAGTACTTCAAGAGTTTCCCTTTATAAGAGATTAAGATCAGAGACATTGCAGAAAGCCAGTAAGGTACACTGAGAAGTCATTACCACGAGCTGTACAAAATGAAAATCAGTCCAGCAACTTTGGACTTTCATCCCGATTTCACTCATCAAAACTGTTCAGACATGAGAACCATACCATCAGTGAGGTAAATAGAAAAAAAAATGGAACTGAAATGCATGTATCTTTGTGCACACAGAAGAAGCAATTTATTGCAGAAGGCACCTGTGTACCAGACAGGTACTCACTGTTTTCACTGGAACTGTTTTAATGAGATCATTTTTTGCAAAAGCTTTCTATACTCAAAGCTCATGGGTTCACAAGAGCAGCCACTGGAGGAACGAGAAAGCTTTCAATTAGGGTCAGTCATCTCAAAGCTGCTGAAGACTCAAGTTCTGCATGCACATTACTCTTGAACTGCTATCTGCCTAGCTGAAGAGGTAACAAAAAAAGAAAGGTTTCGCTTCCTGAAGTTGCAAATCTTTGATAAAGAAAAGCCTCTAAGCATGCTCTGTGAACACCTGACAGGCAAGCACCAGCCAGGTACCCCTTACTTGCCAGCAGCACTAAAGCAGCTTTATAGGACACAAGAATTTCAACTGCTGTGACGAAATAAATATATAGGTCAACCCCATGGCTCTTTTTGCCTCCTCTGTTGCATAGCTTGTGCAGCAAAAAAAGCCCTTGAGATGAACAGCAGCAGCAATACATTGCAGATAGTCTCACTTATGTACAGGGTATCGGTACTTCCTTAGAAAAACAACTGAGAGTTGCTTTTTTCCCCTGCATATAAATATAAAAAACCTAGGAAATGCTGAGGTTAAGGTTCTCATAGCAACATTAACTCTCTCCTCTGGCATATACTATATTTAGGTACACATTTAAAAGCTTATGAACAACAGTGGAGAACAACTGTTGTAAGATCAAGATCTTAGCCTTTGGCTTTCACATTCAGAACAACAATCCTAATTAAAAAATAAAAAGGGGACTTAAACTGGCAACGTTAAAAACCCCCGATTCTGTTCCTCTTTGCTGGGCTATTGAATTTTACACCCGTTTCTGAGAGTCAGAGAATGATTTCACTTGAAGGGAAACCCCAGTATAATCACATGTTCAGTGGCCATCAAACCTCAATACTAAAGGCATGAACTCTTTGAGGGTTGTACCAGCGAGACAAGTTTTGGGAATCACAGCAGCGAGGGCAGAGAAGGGCAGCGCAGAATCAGCGCCAGGTTTGAGTCAGCATCTATATTTGGAGGGTCAGTAGTAACGCCAAGGCCCACGTTCAGCCCAGGTAATTTTAGAGAGTTAAATTCCTTCTGAAGCTAAGGGAGAGAGATGGGGTAACCTAATATCTAAAACGCATGCTAAAGGCATTTGTGTGTCTCTGCTAGATGCAAAGGAAATCTAGGCTCCTGACTCTGGGCTTCAACTGGATGCCGTAAGCTATATTGGCTGAATTAAGATGCTGTGACTAATCAAGCAAACATGTCTCTCTGCACTATTGGCATAATTACACACTGCAATTGTAGACATTTGAGCTTAAAAAAAAAAATAAGCAAAGTGTGTAATGTTGCATGTACACAAAGCACATTTACAGGAACATATAAGAGCACATTTGGGGTACCATTAAAGTTTAAAACCAAATATTGTAAAAACAAGCCAAAGTTTTACTTCCTCTCATTCAAAATACATGTGAAAATAGCTATTTGTTATGGAGACACCAGATTAAGTCTATATTAATTATTTGTTTCTACTTTATAAAAAATTGAAATACTAATGACCTCTGTGTAGGTTTAGGCTTCCACAGAAACTGCATCAAAGCTTCTTCTAAAAACTCAGCTGTTTTACATACAAAGCTGTGAACTATGTGATGTACTTTTAAGACAAGAATGTACAGAGCATGTTTTCAAGACAAAACCACTGCCTGCATGAAAGATTCTATTCCGATGTGTGTACACATACTTAGAGGCTGAAGGTCTGGAAACCATAAGTTGCTACCCTGTAATTTCCACATTTTACAAATAAATAGCAGAATGCAGTTTTTAGTGATACCTACCTACATACAGACAACACACTGATTTTGTGACAGTATCCCCAGAAGTTGTCTCACTCTTTCCCACTTTGGTTTAATGCTCAAATATCCTGATAAACCACTTGACCTGCATGATTCCTTGTTTGCCTCTTATCTTTAGGAAAAGAAAGGAGAGAGACTAATTTTCAATCCTTCGAAGAGTAACAATAGGCCTTTCTGAGTTTTGATGAAGCTTCTGGGTATCTGTAGGATGCTGGTAGACAGAAAGCTTGGAAAGTAGTTTGGATTGGCTTTGACAGAATACCCATCCAGCTCCAGTGGGATGACAGCCCAGCAACAGCCAGGTCACCCAGTCCAGAAATCTGAGGGTCCAGACTCTTCCTGTGGCCACAGCATTCACAGCTTGCATTTTCTTTGTCGCCTGCATCCTCCTCCACCCAGCATTTCCCATTAGTTTTAATTATACATCTCCAAATTAGCTCCCTTCTCTCCACACAGCTCCTCCCAACAGCAATTGCTTTTCATGCAAAAATCCTTTCTAGTTTTGAGATCCTTTATGTATGGAAAAAAAAAGATAGTTACAGGCACTGTTACACTCCTTTGATTATGTAATGAAAGACATTAAGTGATGTTGCTGACATTAACCTTTATCTTTCATGTATTTTATTGTGCAATCTATCCCTAGACAGTTTGCAATCTTCCTCAGCTGTGCTTACAGAATGCATTATTTATTGTCTGAATTTGCTCCAAGATAAAGGTTTAGTAGAAAAGTTCTTGCAAACACAATTTAAGTCAGTAACAACCCAAGAAAGGGTAATACAAAGAAAAATAATAATCTCTTGACTAAAATTCTTAACTAACCAAGCTATTTACAGAGTATTTTAAATTGTTTTGCCATTACAAATTGCTCTGTAGAAAAGGAATTATTACCACATTTTCCTTGCTGCACAGCCTTTCAACCACAAGAACCACATTAATTTGAAGCTTGGCAGCCAGCATAACAAGGCTCCAGGGAGCAGCTTCCCATAGGACTTAGAAAAATGGTACAGGTCCCGAAGGCTTGGATGGCTCCTTCCTTCCCAGTAGGACTCTGTGAGAACTGCAGCTGAGGCACTTGCTCTCTGAGTGCCCAGGCCACCCTACAAGCCCAAAAGCCATTTCAGCATGGGGTCTGGCAACATACAACTGGCTTCTCACTTGAATTTGCTGTTGAATTTGCTTGAATTTCCAAGAATGACTTCTACATGGGTAATTCTCAAAATTGCCCTTCCCTTGCACGTTTTTCTGAGGGTAAAGGAGCAGTGAGGCTGCAGAGCAACACCACTAAGGGTTGCATATATAGCTAGGCTTGGTTTCAGCCCTCCATTTCCATACACTGGTCCAGCCACACAGGAATCAGAGACCACTTTTGAAGATGTCTTTGGACACTGAGGATTAGTATCTGAAAATACGTAAATTCTTAATGCATGGGAAAACCTTTGGGGCAGTGACTGTCTCTTACCTGATGCAATGGAACCTTGGGATTTTGACTGCGGTTGATACAAGAACAGGAATAATTTAAAAAAACCCCACAACAAGAGCCCAGCAATCAGGGACAATGCCAAAAGCTATATTTGGAATGTCCAGACATGACAAAACAAACACATTTTTTAAAGAACCTGTATTTACAAAATTTGTCTTTAACAACTGCAATCCAATTTACTTATTCTGGTAGCAAAAAGAATCTAAGCAAGAATAAGATGTAGAGATGGATGGAAATGACAAACTCAGAATGCAGTAAAGAGGAAGACAAAGATTGACCCTCTTCCCATTCCTATTTCTTCCTTCCTACTCCCCCCAGAAAATAAACACATGGAGTGAAAAAGCCAAGGATTTAAGAACATATGAGTTTGATTCCCTGGTGCTTGCAAGTGCACGGTTCCTAAGGTTTTCTTAGCAGCTCTGACAGCTAAAATAAATGTAAAGTATTATTGAAAACAAGTGCATAGCTGAAGCCCCAGCTCCTAGATCTCAAAAGTCTTGTCAGAACTGTTAACAGCAGAATAAAAGGAGTTTTCACAACATATACAGAGGTGCACTAGATTGAAAAAAAATAATTAAAAAATCAATTATCTGTCTTTACAAGAGTCCCTTTATTCCCTCCAAATTGGACATCCCAGACCAAACGGTTACACTAAAGCTGCCAGGAGAGAGCAGGAAGCTCAAAAGTGGGAAAAAAAAAATAAAAAAAGAAACTTTTAAAGAGAAACTCAACTTAACATGCACAAGCTTGACCAGAGAAAAGTCAAGTATGGTATATCACATGGAAGATACTATACAGGACTACAACCAACCAAGCTGTGAAATATGAAGATGAGAGCAACTTAGGGCAATGAAAATCGAAAGAAAGCTAATGGGAAAAAAAAATTTTAAAAAAAGGAAAACACAGAAGAAGACTCCTAACAAAGATTGGCTATAACCTCCAGGCACTCAAAGAATGACGCCCATTTAGCGATGGGAACCTGAAGTATAAAAACACTAGGAAATTCACAGCCTAACAGCCTCCATATGCTGAAAATCCCAAAAGCTCAAGCACACCTTGGAAATATAAATTTCCTGCACTCCGACAGCCATCAGTTGCAACTCACAATAGGTTTTCCCAACAGGGCTGAGTTCATCCTGCTCAGACAATAGGAGAGGGGTGCTTTGTAACGAGTGGGTGACAGGCTTAACTACAGCAGGCTGGCAAAGCATCCCTAATGCCCAGCCACTGTCAGCTGCCTCTTTGCTGTACAGTATTCAGCAATATTGCTTAACTTCCCGTCTCCCAAGCTACAGGCTCTGGAAGCTGGGGACTTCAAGCAGAGAGTATCTTGTTGCTGCCTGCAACGTTCAGGATGTTTTATGGGTCAGTTTTTCACACATACACACAATAAATGCTTTTACCAGAGCTGCTCACATCAGGAGAGTATTTCTGTGCAACTGTGTAAGCATCAATTGTGTGGCCAGAATTAACCCCCCGCAGATCTTAGCTTAGGGAAAGTCATGGCAGGGGGAGAAGAGGGCTCACAATATCCTCTCCTCAATGCACGTATCATTCCCTTTTTCAGAAATTGCTTTAATGGGAAACTGCTCCATAAAACTGCTCTGCTGTTTAATTTTGGGTAAATTTAGACATCAGAGGAATACAATGATTGTTCCCCAATTCAAGATTCAGATAGTAAAAGTTTCTTGGGCTGATGCAAAATCTGGGGTTATGTCATCATGACTAAGCTATTCTCTCTTGGATGCAGCTAGCCCCATGCAAATCTCACTCCCTTCCAACCTGCTAAGAATTACACATTTTTGTTGGGAAAAAAGTGAGATAAATATTGGAGAAAACCCAAACACAACCATATAAAAGATTTATTAGCATACAGTATTTAACCACCCTGCATGACAACCCCTATCATAGAGATCCAAGTTACCAAGAAATTTTTCACATCTCTCACTGCTCTCCTTCACTGCTGCACCCATCCATGCATGCATGCTACAGCAGGACCAATGCATAAGTTTAATCCACAGCAAATGCCTCTGACTTATCTACTCTGAGTTCTCTCTTCAGAGCTTGCTCCAGACCATTTTGCATACCCCTTTCCTCCTGGTAGGGGCACCACAAACAAAAAAACAAACACAAAAAATCCCCACACAACCCAACCCTTTGCTTAGCTTACAGGGACAAATTCCCTGCTGCCATGGTTACCACTCCAACTTCTGCTGTGGAACTAGAATTTAAAAAAAAAAAAAAAAAAAAAAAAAAAAAAGACAACTTCCCTGAGAACAGACGGCTATATAATGTTAGTCTTCCCTCCCCTCACTCATCATTGTTAGCCACTAAATCGAGTACATCTGGCATATTTATTTTGGACTAAATAAAATGTCACTAATTAAAAAGATGCCGAACAAGCAATATATGACATTATAGAAACAGAGAGCTTAGTATCTGAACACAGCTTAGTAGGAATGGAAAGGATTCTGACAGCTTTTAAGAAAAGCTGAGAAATACATGCAAGAATGGTCCTCTATACAATCTTACTCACAACAATGACCTCTGGAAGCTCTCCTTTATCATCCAGGTGTCCTGAGGTTTCCAAGCACCGATTCCTGGAGCAGCAGCATCCCAAATGCATAGCAGTTAGCTCATTATAGCTGGTACTATTCAGCTGGAAGACTGCAGCCTTCATTCCAACTTTTTAAAAGGTTACTTTGCTAAAGCTACAACAAATAAAATATCGAGCAGACAAGCACACAAGTTGCTTTAAAGGACCTGTGTCCATGTTGCTCTCTCAACAGTGACAGCCTCTCCTTTCTTGTGTTCCCCACACTGTTTCCAGCAGCCTAAACTGAAGTATCACACACGACTCCATCCTTCCGCTCCTGCAACTCCTTAACCTACCCCTGAAGACGTCAGATCTTTGCATCTCCCATTGCAGGTAACGCCACAGAGATGTAAGCATTGCTCTCTACTGCTGACCAACACAGGTACCTGTTTGAAAGCAGTTCCTCTTACCTTGACATCAATGCAGCCTCCCCCTGTAGCAATTCACACCATGGTCCTAGAGCAGGCTTTCACACTCATGGGTACCTCTCTACACTATCAGTATTCCACTGACACTTACCAAAAAGATTTCAGTGCAAAGCTTCACTGAATCATACAAAACTCAGTTCACAGCTCTTAAATGTTTTCCATAATCTTTCCTGCCAACTGGCAATCTTTTGTTCTGAAGCTGTACTACCCCTTATGATTAGTTGAAAAAGACTTTAACTGATTTGATTTTTTGTGCTTCCAAGGTTAAGGATTTCCCATGAGAACAGATCATCTCCTAAAGTGCTCTGATCCAGGTTCTCAGTATTTATAAGCCATATGACTGCCTTCTCTCTATTTTTGCTGATGTATGAAGCTGAACAAATACTTAGATATACTTTCATTGCCATTGCTTAATTTCACAACCATTGGGAACCAAGTAAGATTTAAGCATGCAATATAGGAATCCCCCAAACCAGTAAATTTTGACAGGATTTTTACAAGATTTTTCAAGTGGGTTACATTGATAATGCTGGCACATACTAGGAAAGTGAAACGATTGCTCTTAGAAACTAAGCAATTCAGAAAGAATTAACAGTGAGCTTCATCCTCATAATTCCAAACTTTAATATTACAGACACAACACAGATTATTTCAAATTCATCATGCCTCTGAAGTATCACAGGATCACAGAAGGTTCAAGGGTGGAAATGACCTCTGGAATCTGGTCCACCCCTGTTGCTCAAGCAGTGCCACCTACATCAGGGACAACATTCTGACAACTTTGGAGTATATCAAAGGATGGACATTTCATAACTTCTCTGGGCAACCTGTGCCAGTGCTCAGTCACCTCCACAGTTAAAGCAGTGCTGCCTGATGTTCAGAGGGAACCTCCTGTATATCAATTTGTGCAGGCTGCATCTTGTGGTGTCACTGGGCACCACTGAGAAGAGCCCAGCACCACCTTCTTTCTACCCTTCTTTATCTACTACACATTCACGAGATGGCCCTGAACCTTCTCCAGGGTAAACAGTTCAAGTTCTCTCCTTTTATGAGAGATTCTCCAGTGCTTTTATTATTTCTCTGTCCCTTTGCTGGACACTCTCCAGCATGTCCATGTCTTGTACTGCAGAGCCCAGAACTGGACCTGAAGAGCTGTGGCCTCATCAGTGCTGAACAAAGGAGAAGGGATCACCTTACTCAGCTGGCTGACACTGCTTTGCTTATGGCAGCCCAGGATGTCATTGGTCTTCTTTATGGCAAGGGCACATTGCTGGCTCAATCTCAGCCCCCCATGTCTCTTCCTGCCAAGATGCTTTCCAGATGGATTGCCCCCAGCATGTACTGGCACTTGGGGTTGTTCCTCCCCACGTGCAAGACTCTGCACTTGCCCTTGCTGAACTTCATGAGGCTTCTGGCAGCCCATTTCTCTGACTTATAATATCTTACCCAAATAGTGCAGAGTTACATAAATCCTACAATATTAACTAAAACCATACAAAAATCCAGTGATGTTTTATCATGGTTTAGGAACCCTAAGCGGGTCTTGTCTTATGATTTTTCATCAGTATTTTCCCAAACGATGCCATGGTAGCTTAAAGCTCACTAAGTGTTTCAGGAACACTTAAAAGTCCATTTGTCAAAGACTGAACAGTGTAAATCTAAATATGAGGTAGCAGTAGTGTGCTGAAATCAATGTCACACAAAAAAAAATGCTTCTTGATATAGAACTAGATAACATAATGCTAGAGATTTGATGCCAAAGCTTGCACAAAAGAAAATGCTGCTTCTTGATTCAGCATCTGCTTCAGATTATTTTGCCTGGAAGTCACTGCTGCTCTGAGGCTGTCAAGGCACAGTCAGATTCCAATTAAGCCATCTTATATTTTAAGATGATCAGAAGCAAAGCTTTCTCCTCCCTGTAGGCATCCCCTTAAAATTGGGTAATCCAAGATAATTTCCAAATGTCTATATTTTGTGTTGTCCATCTAATTAAACATCTTGCATAAATGCAAAGAGCCTTCTCTCTAATTAAAAAGTTTACGCAACAATTTTCACAAAGCTCCCATTAAACATTTAAAATAATTAGTTGTATTGGAAAAACATTTCTATTCAAATAGCTCAGATGCCTAGTTTCTTTGTTTAGTGTAGGCAAATGAATATGAAAAAGATCCCCAGAGGAAAAGACTAAATATTGGGCAAACCTTTTCTTTAAGAAAGCAGACACTCCCCAGAAACCAGTTCTACGTGGTATTAAAGGGGAAATCTTTTAACAGTGGCCTTACTACTGTAGCTGATCATGAAGAAATCAGTGATTTCCAGGATTAGAAAGGCAATGACAAAGGGGCTGGCTCTGTATTTTTGTGTATTATAGACAACACATAACAGTCGTGACACCTTAAAGCATTCTCCATTATTCCCCTTCCCCCCTCTCCCTAAATTACTGGCAATAAGTTAAAGAAATTCACCATGCAAAAGTACCAGGAACTTTATTTCCTTTTCAGCATGAATGATAATTTTTTAAAGGATTTTGATGGCTCTGTATTTACATCATGGATCTTCTTTAAGAATTACACTGAGAAAAATCTAGGTCATTGAAACCTTCTGACACCGAACCACAGAGAAGCTGAAGGCAAATGTAAAGGCACTGATATCAGGATTATTTTGCCTTTTCTCAAGTTTTTTTTTTTTTTTTTTTTCCCAGATTGACTGGCAGAAGGTAGAGCAACCTTTGGATGTCTTCCTTATTCTGACGTTTCTATTTCCGTGAGTTAATTCTATTCCCATCCAAAATAAAACATATTTTAAAATGTGCATTTGGCAAACAGACACAGCTATATAAGAACAACCTTAAGACAGCGAGGCTTAAAGGCCAGAAGAACAACTTAGGTCAACATATAAAAAAAGATATGTAAAGATCTCAGTTTAGGGTACTGGAAACATAATAATTGAATAGTCTCTTCCAAATAAAACTTTTATCTATAAATAAATATATATCAATGTAAAGAGTGTTCACATACTGTAAACTCTAGCATGTTTTTTTCATGAGTCTGAATACTAAGACCTGCCTCCCTTAAACGATATGCTTATTGTAGTCTTGAGTTAATGTAAACTGGTAACATATACTCCAATTTCATTCTGTAGATATCAAATTACAGTATCTACTTTTTCCACTCCATCACCATGAAGAATTTATTAGGTTAAATACATTGCTGTACATCTCAAAATGGATTTTTTTAAAGTTAAAACTGTCCATTAAAAAGCTATTGCATTTAGCAATAATTGTAACAGGCAATCTCAATTAACTATTATTAGCTATTAACAATTACTACTACAATTCTAGCTCTCTGTGCAACACAGAATCTGCTGATTTCAGCAAATGTCACTTTTTATCACTATTTACTCATTCACTTAGAGACAATTCTACATGGGAAAAAATTTATTGCCCTTTCCAGCTTTAGAAGGTTGTGTCTTTGCATGGTGGTTTAGCACAACCACTGTAAGAATTTCAACTGGTGAACAAAATCTATCCTGCCTTTTGTACAATGTATAGAAAGTTTCACAATGTTTGCTTCTTCCACAACTCCCCCATCTCTTTGCACAAATTTACACATGGCAGAAGTTAAAATTTCTGTCTAGCTGAAGGGTATTAGCAAAAAACGCTCTGTACTGAAACTATGTTGAGATCAACCATTGCTCATGCACCCTTCAACAAAGCAGACACTGATCAGACCCAAAGTGTAACTTCTAAGAAATAAGCAGTTTTGCAGATTTGTTGCCAGAGTTCGGCAGGTTCTTCTTTCAGTGCATCCAGCTGTACAGAAAACAACCCAAGTTTGCTTGGCTCACATCAGCTGAGGCTTTGCCAACCTATACACTCTGTGAATTTCACTTTAAAGCGTAACAAAAAGTGCATGAACTTACTCAAGCTATACAATGAAAACTGTGTTTAAAGAGCAAGTGAAAAGGTGCATCCTGTTCTAGGTGTCACGTAGCACATTTCCCTTCCACAGACAGTGCCTGTTAAGCCTAAAGGTTTAACCATCTTGGTTAAAACTATTACTTTCCATTTGTACCAGCTGGGTTAGATAAACCACCAGACAGCTTTACTCTGGCGTTTGACATGAAAACTACCTTGAGATGATCAAATTCAGTTTTTCTAACTGAAAAATCCTAATGAAGCAGGAGATAATCAGTTTGAAGAAATTAATCCTCCTTAGCCAACCAAATTACGTTTGTTGCATTTGGTTTTCTACTCAAAACAAGAGCTGAGGTTAGCTTTCTCTATTACAAAACCAGCAGGCAAATCAGAGGTGATTTACTTTTTGAAATGGTGGTCCAATTCCACAACCCTCTACCTCTGAAACTCCTGCTACTCTTCTTCCCTATGGGCTTAATGGTTCTTTTAGATAAGATATTGCCCTCCCCCACCCCAGCCCCTGCTTCCTATTTGTTCCTTCCCATAAAAAAATACAAGAATTGGCATCACTACAAGGTATTAAGAACCAGCAGTTAGAAGTACCTGTACTCCCTCCTCAAACCTTACGTATCTTCATCTATTGCAGATGTCTGCATACTGCATACTGAAGTTAACACTAAGGAGAGGTGTGGAAGAGCACTGCCTTCAGTTTGCACACCAAGAATGCTGTTAGAAACTGGTTGTTTTTCACAGGCCCCTAAAGGATGATAGAAAAAAATCAGCCCTGTAGCTGCCAGCATCTCTTCAGACAAACAAACTGGTGTTTCTTCCAGCAGAAGTAACTGAGAAGAAGGAGGCTGGCCATCCTGGCAAACGGTCAACAAAAATTTCCCACTTAAAAAAAAAAAAAAGGCCAGATTTGGCCCGAATAAAAGAGCCTGGTAACTCAAGGGAAGGAAAGGATCTTCTTCATCACAAATCACTATCTAATTTAAGATTTGGTTTGCATGCCACACAAATTAAAACACAGGTGGTGGTAATCTCAGCTGTCGCTGGGCACCTCAGTCCAAGTACATCTGATCTTCACTCAGCAATCAGGTTCCCCGTGTGGTCAAAGGAAGGAGAAAGAGGCATTTCAGTGCAATTTATTGTCTTCTGTGGTTTTGCTATCCTAAGATGGCATGAATGTACTTGAAAAGGAATCGCCGCATCTATTTGTTAAAAAGGAAGAAAGGAGGACCCTGGAACTACTGACCTGTCAGAGCTTCACCCCTGTGCCTGGGAAGATCATGGAACATATACATCCTCCTCGAAACTCTGGTAAGGCACATGGTGGACAGGAAAATGATTCAAGACAGTCAGCATAGCTTCACCAAGGACAAGCCCTTCCTGGCCAAATTAGTGGTCTTCTGTGACAGCGTGAACAAGAAAGAGCTTCAGATGTCATCTATCTAGACTTCTATACAGCCTTTGACGTGGTCACCCACAACATCCTTCTCCATCAATTGGAGAGATATGGATTTGATGGGTGGACTGTTCGGTGGATGAAGGATTGGTTGTATGGTCACATCCAGAGGGTAGTGATCAATGGCTCAATGTCCAGATGGAGGACTGTGACGAATGATGTCCCTCAGGGGTCTGCACTGGGACCAGTACTATTCCATAGCTTCCATAAATTACATAGAGGGATCAAGTGCACTATCAGCAAGTTTGCAGATGATGCCAAGCCAGGTGCTGTGGTTGACACATCTAGGTCCCACCCAGAGGGACCTAGACAAGCTTGAGAAGTGGGTCCATGTGAATCTTATTAAGTCCAACAAGGCCAAGTACAAGGTCCTGCATCTGGGTCAGGGCAATACCCAGTATTAACACAGGCTGGAGGATGAAGGGATTGAGACCAAACCTGCAGAAAAGAATCTGGGAGCACTGGTGGATGAAAAGCTGGACATGAGCCAGCAACGTGTGCTTGCAGTCCAGAAGGCCAACTTTATCCTGTGCTGCATCCAAAGAAGCATGGCCACCAGGTCAAAGGAGGGGACTCTGTCCCCCTACCCCTGTCTTTGAGACCTCACCTTTAGTACTGTGTCCAGTCCAGGAGTCTTCAGCACACACGAATGACATGGGCCTGTTGGATCACATCCAGAGGAGAGCCACAAACATGATCTGAAGGATGGAGAGAGCACCTTCCCTGATGACAGGTTGAGAGAGTTGGGGTTCTTCAGACTGATGAAGAGAAGGCTCTGAGGAAATCTTCATATGACATTTCAATATTTAAACGGCACTTGTAAGAAAGACGGGCGTAAACTTTTTAGCAGGCCTGTTGCAACAGGACAAGGGGTAATGGTTTTACACTGAAAAAGGGTAGATTTAGACTAGATATAGGGAAGACATTTTTTACTACGAGGGTGCTGAAACACTGGCACGAGATGCCCAGAGAGGTGACAGTAGCCCAGTGCCTGGAAACATTCAATACCAGGTTGGACAGGACGCCAAGCAACCTGATCTAGTTGAAGATGTCCTTGCTCACTGCAGCGACATTACATTAGATGACCTTTAGAGGTCTATTCCAACCCAAACCATTCTGTGATTCTATGAGAGATACTTCTCTGTCATACCACTGACTAGAAATACCCAAACAAGCAACTTGAATGAGAGATTTAATTTTTATACAAGTTGTTCACAGAAAAAATCAAAGAATCATCGTGGCTGGAAAAGACCTCTAAGATCATTGCACCCAACAGTCAACATCACCCTCCATAAAATAAATAAAATATATTTATCAGAATCTGTATTACCATACCCACTAGAGCATGTCCCAAGGTGCCTCATCTACATGTTTTTTAAATGCTTCCAGGGATGATGATTCCATCATCCCCCTGGGCAGTCCATTCCAATGCCTAACCACTTTCTCAGTAAATAAATTCTTCCTAATATGTAGTCTAAACGTCCTCTGGTGCAACTTACTCTAGTCCTATCATCATTCACTTGAGAGAAGAGGCCAGCACCCACCTCCCTACAACCTCCTTTCAGGTAGCTGTAGAGAGCAATAAAGCCTCAAAGGCTGTTTAAAGGTGTTAATATTTCTTTACACGTTGAAAAGTGGTTGCCTAATTTTACACAAAAATTTAGAGATCAGGGAATGTAAAAAACAGTTATGTGAAGCATTATTTCATATTTACTATGGAATAAACTTAAAGGCAAACATATACAATTGTGTGAAAAAAATTGTGTCCCTGTAACAGAGCAATTGAACTTCAGGTGATGAGGAGCAGAGCACTCACAAAGGTGCCTTGGTCAGACATGAGGTTAATCAAGCAAAATGTGGTTAGCAACACCTTCCCAAAATAGCACTCACTGCTATTAAGTACTTTTTAATATGATGCAAGCAGCTATCTGAAGAGATCTGTAAGCAGAAGAACAGTAAAAGTTTTGGACTATCATGCCTACCTCAAATTAATCTGACAGCAGGGGTCTGATAACCTAAAGGTGGTTAAACCTAACCCTGTGTCAGAACATGTGTGATTTGTACCTTGAGTTCAAGCCAACTGCTTGAAAAAAACCAAAACCAATCAAACCCCCTCAATAGACAAGTCATGATGGATTAGTATATTCAAAGATAAGCAAAAAGCATAAACAAAACTTTCACCAAACAGAATTTGAAACATTGACTGAATTTACACTCGGGAGTAAAACCCAGACTTGACACCTCTTGTGAAGCAGACAGAAGACAAAATTAATAGTAGGTTCTCAAATATATTTAGGATCTTTTAAATGCTACGAATGGAATGACATTATCTTCAGGCATCAGAAGGACATTTTTCAGCCGTGCATTATTTGAGTCTACCTATCAGAGGATCCTCATTTGACAAGGCTGTAACACAAGAGGCAAGGCTCAGCCTCACTTGGATAAGCTTTATAAGCTTTGCCAAGCTGGTTTGTCAAAGAAAAAAGTTCAGAGGTCAGTCATGGAAGAGAAATCCATAGAACAAACCAGCTTATGACAGAAATATACTCTGAGAATATAAAAGACAAAGTTTTATTTGTATGACTATATGTTATTCCTGCAACATTAGCTTTCAGTTCTTTGCCTGATGAAGATGCTGATCTTTATATATGCAGTGTCTATTTCTTTTCAAGCTGCTCCATACATCCATTACTGGGTGTGTGACAGTACTGCAAGCAATTTTTTCATCTCCTTCCATATGTACTCTTATACACACACGTACATGTACTTTTAACACTTAAATATAATGCTACTCTGGAGTTTGGGACGACTCAGTAAAGAACACTCATAAGCTGAAGCATGATAATTTTTTTCAATGTTAAAACTATATACATGATACCTGACACTTATCAAAGATCCCGTCTGTAGCTTGTTCTAGATAACTGCATGCCTGGGGAATGGGAATTGATGCAAACATCTTTAAAGCTATTTATAAGGTCTTGAAATACTGTGTCTGGCTTGCTTTCAGTGGATTTTAGTAAGCAGCAGAGAAAACAAATGTGACCAGCAGCAGTATGACAAGCAAGTTACTTCAGAGTAATTAGCTGCTCTTAACAGTTTGCAGGCAAGGACAAGCTCAAAAATTACTCACAGAAGCCTGAGGGCAGATTGTCTGTAAAATTAAATCCTGGTGTTTTACTATGAGGATGCTGTGGTTTAGTTTAGAATAGTCTTTTCCATAATGTTTTCCACCTAATTTGTTTTTTTAGTTTTTTGGGGGGTTTTTAAGTAATGTATTTTTCCTTAGGGATGTCTTGTTCCTATTTCTGTTACCTTTTACGGCAAGGGTAGTAGGGAAATGTGATTTTTAAAGGTGAGAGGAAGAACACATGCAAGGTCACCATAGGGCGAGGCAGCCAGCCTTCCCCCAAAGCTGCAGGGCACAGACATCACTACCAGCACCTGAAGCCTTCCTCACCCTCCAGTCTGGTGCCTCTTGCAATGGTGTGGGCCATTTGGCAAGGGCAAAGTGCTGTTGCTGATGATGATTTACCCAGATGTCTGGATGGGCGGTGCATACCCTTGATAGTAGGTGGGTGGGATATAAATGAGTGTATATACAGAATGGGTAAAATGAAGAACTTAATATCCAAAAAAAAGGCAGAGCAGTTCCTCACTCTGGCCTGGCAAGAGATCTAGGCAGATTAAAGGGGTGGCTGGAAAGATCGGGATGCTTTAAAGCAGCACCTGTTTGGTGAGAAACAAAAGCAGCTTTTAGGTTTCTCCCACTGTACCCCTTTCCCACATAAAAATCTGCACAGCAGTGTTTTGCTTTGCTGCTAATGAAGCTTCAGTGGTAATAAGCCTGATGAGACAAAGTTGCTTTCTCCCCATTCCCCAGAAATATTCTGCCCTCAACATGGGATCTCACATCCAAACTGTCCCAGTTGACGGTCAATCCATTTTGCCCCTGAGTGCTATTCCATTCCCCTCTCAGCAACAGGAGAAAACCCAAACACGCATAGCATGAAGCGTAACAAGAATTTTTCCAACTCTTGCTTCCTGAAATACAGCAGGAGAAATCTGCTCCAGTAACCCTAGCAGCAGCAGGGTCTACCACTGGAGAAAATAAGCAATCCTAATACCAAAAGAGAAACATGACATGCAGCTTTTATGAATCAGCAATGGCTTGCCTTTTACAAAGTTTAATATGAACTTGCTTTTATGTAAGTTTTGTAAATGATGTTCAGATTAGAGCCAGGCTGGAGCAAAATTGAAGGTACTTATGTTAATTAAACAAAATCACTTTTTAGTACAGTAATTCTGCACTCCTATTTGGAGAAAGAATAATATAATAAGACTTTGATAGCAATAAGGAGACTATAAATCAAGAGAACAGAGAATTGAAACTAATCCCACAATGATTTAATTAACTCAGCAATATTCTTCTAATGCAAAAATGTTATTAAATTCCAACTAATATCCACATTTCCACAGTTCACCATCCAGGTAATTACAACAAGCCCAAAGAAGTCCTCCTCCTGCTGTGAGCGAACAGCATTACTCCTAATACCTCTGCAACCCCTGTGCTGATAGTTTGAACTAAACACTAGATTTGCCTGCCTTCCCTAGAAGTAGATGCCAGCTAGCAAGCAAAACATTGGGAATCTTCCCAGTCCTGCACGACATTATGTCCACGGCGTCCACACCAGTGGATCACCTCCTGCTCAGCTGCAGGTTCCAGCACAGCTCAGTAAGGGCTCCCTCAGATCACCTCAGACTTTGGGAAAGGCCTCATGGTCAACTCAGCTGATGACTGCTGGCAACAACATGGTTCTCAAGGTCATGTAGGATACACAGCAGAAGTTCTAACCCATGAGTTGGTGCTTTCTTGCATCTCGTCCTACTGGGTAGCAGAGGTCCAAAAATGTTTCTATGCAAAATGCCTAGGTTGACCTGAGTCTGGACTCAAGTCCAGACAGTACAGATGGTAGATTCAAGACTCAGAGTAGCTATTCCCACTATGTTGAGCAACTCTTTCAAGGCTACCAGTATAAAGTTATGACATCTCTGATTCATCTCACGTACAGCATAATTACAACCACTTGATATAGTTCTGCGGTTTTTAAATTCCCTACTGCACTGCTGTTTATACCCAAACTCACTCCTGCCTGCCTCACTAAACACAGGATTAGAATGTTACATTTTTCCATTTTTTCCCTGCACTCCCAGCCTGATAGCTTTTCAGTTCCATCAATTCTGGAGCAAAGCATAGGATAGCCAGGCTGCATTCTCACTGTATCATTAACAAATATCCTCCAGAGTAATGTTGCACAACAAAGAATGTGCAAGGGAACCCATAGCTAATATGCACACAAAAAAATTCAGAATGAATACATAGATGCACAGGTACTACAGCAGTACAAACTGCTTAGGATTTACAGAAAGCAGTCCTAAAGGTTAATTCCAATGGCATTACTACTGTAAAACAGCTTTCTAAGGTAACTGCAAATGTTACTGCGTGGCTGAACTCCAATGGGGCTGCCAGCACATGTGCAGCGGGACAGGTTTGGGTCAGGCTGGTCCTGTCCCATAGAACATGCCAGACCACCCCTTGGCTGAGCGATGTGCTCCCCAGACTGCTGCTGCTGGTCCTCACCCCTCAGTGCTCCTCTCAGCATGCTCCCACTGCCGAAGCATCACTTATGGGTAGGGAGCCAAAATGCTCCTGGGAGCAGGGCCAGGTTTGTGTCACTAAAAACAAAAAAATCCCAACAAATAACATACTTTTGGGTTTGAGCGTGAGACGTCCTTAATATTTCCAGTAATTCATGTTGGGACTGTAACTACTGTTCTGGCACTTCCCAAACGCAGGAACGAAGAGCCTCATTTCTTTCTACCACCAAGCCTCTTGCTCTAACAGGCGTGAAGGAGAAACCACAGCGCTGACTCCCTACTGATCCTGGGCCCCAGCAGACGGCAAGACTCCAGCTGAAGAGCTTGCAGACCCACGGACCACCCAGCACTAACAGCACTGAGGACCTGTGTCTCCAGCTTAGTCCAGCAGACTCGTTAGTCTTTGGTTATTCATCACCCTCTTCTTCAGTAAAAAGCAAATGAGACTTTCAACACCATGTGAGCTCATCCCCTTCTCTCCACCCCCCCCCCCCCCACTGATTTCTTCAGGAGTGATGGGAAAACATGTTTGTGTGATAGCAGGGACAAGGCGACAAGCAAGGTACGTTAATTTAAGTAGCTACGTTTGGAAAAGTGTTCGTTCTCCAAAAGACAAGAGAGGTGCCCAGGGAAATGCAAGGTCTGGTTTCGTACAATTAGAGCACAGCCCCACAGCAGAAGCCTGATCTTTCCCCATTTTTCCCAAATACATCCACAGTTTTATTAAAAAGCAAAGGCATCCAAGTTAAACATGCTACAGAGCAATCTATGTGTGATTTATTTATTTAGCTTAAGAGACTTTCTTTAAAGAAAGAACTGAGCAAAAAGCATGATATATCACGGCAGATACCCATGAAAATCTGTATTTTATAGGTGGACCACAGGGAGTTCCTGGACCAGGACCTAAGGAATCATCCAGACTAATTCAGCTACAAGATTTGGCTTGTTTAGAGAAAATGAAGTCCTGTTGACTCAAACTGATGCCAGAATTTATTTCAAAATGTCTTGATGCTAAAGGTTATTCAACTGCAGGATTAAGTACAAAAATTGCTATCACATATGCACAATTTAACTTAGTATATGAAGTCTTCATTATAGAAAATATGTTATTTTAATACAGCTTGTCTTTTGGTAATCAAAATCTTTGTCTCCAAAAGAGGCAATATAAAAGTTTTACACTAAGAATTTTTTTTTTTTAACTGTGCATCATTACATGTAATTAAAATAATTAAAAGCAAGATGTCTGTTTTCAGAAATTTCCTTGAAGGGTAAGTAAATCTGGAAAAATGAACAGCACTTACATACTCACGACTGAATCTGATGGAAAAAGAGTAAATAATTTTGGTACATCAAATTGCTATTTGGAAGTTTGCCTGGGCTGTATAGAAGAGGGATGTGAGAAATTTGCCCTATTTTTACAGTTGAAAGCTTCATTGACTCACACTAGATACTTTAGCCTAATATCCTGTGGCATTGCAGTGACCTGCATGTAATTATTGCATGCTTTTTCCAAAATATTTGTACACAACCAGAAATTATAACCTATGTTACCAACCAGTTCTTAGTTTATACCAGCAACACAAAGATGGACTTCAATTAGTGGTAACCTAGCTGTCTGATGTTTTTAGCTATCTTTTGGACAAATGTTTGGTCTTGGTTTGGTGTAACTTTCTGGTTTCCATTTTTCTTAGGCAAACATATTTATACTGTTAAGTAAATGCTTTAAAAATTTAGAAATGTTTTAATTTTTTTTTAAAATTATCTGTCATTTGAAGGGTTGTGCTTCCTCCAAACAAGACTTCGGAGGTGTCTCACTCACCAACACCAGTAGCTGGAGAACCTACTGACTCAGTAGCACAACCAGTTGGTACTTTTCACCCAGACACTCAGCCGCTGGTTGACCAAGTTACTAACTACACTGGTGCCAGCCTTTAAAGGAACCACATGCTGTTCACTAGCAACGAGTTGACACCTAACATTTCTTACTCATAAAACTTTGGTCAAAGTGGGATGTTTCCACCTGCAGAACTGTAATAAAGGATCATAGCCCTGCCCTGCTGAGGAGGGTAGATCTGCTTAGTTACAAGTAATTTTTTTAACCTCTGCTTCTAGATGTGGTTGGTCACACAACTGTACAGCCCAGACCCTGCCCCTGTGGAGGATGCTTTGAAACATAACCTGAAGGTTCACAGTTATTATTCTTCTTAGTCTTTTACTCCTAAATTAAGTTTCAGTTACTATGAAATTAAGTTACTACTAAATTAAGTTTCAGCCTATGTGCTTAACAAAAATTCAAACCTGCAATACCTTTTAATCTAGGTATTTCTCATAAACCAGAGAAGATCATTCTGAGTCAAATAAAAAAACAAAAATCCGCAATGATTTCAATAAGCCTAGCATTGCAGTTTTACCTCCCAGACTGATACATTGATGCTCCCTTTAAATGACTACCCCATTTGCCTACACATGTTTTCAGTTCTGTGCTAGTACAGAAGACCCCTTATTTCTCACTGTTCTCTGTCTTCTGGGAAGCAGCTGCAGTATGCTCCTGCAACCATCAGCTTTAATAGCAGTATTCAGTGCCTGATCAGTAGCAGAGCTAGAGGTTGCATACAGCTTCCTGCTGTGGTGAAATCAGTACCATTACCCAACTGAAGCCAGAAAATATATTAAAAAAAGAAATTATCCCTGCTATGTGCACTTTTTTGAGTAAGTCAAAGAAAATGCTTCATCATCACAAGAAAAAAAAAAATCCACCACAAGAAAAGTAAGAAAGGTTTATTACAACTAGTTTTCATTGCTCTACTGCTTTTACTCTCTTTGCTGAGCCAAGAAAACAATGAAACAAACAGAACAGTGCATCAGCAAATGTTGGGAAATGCTTGTTAAAAAAGTGGCTGCAACTTCATGAAAAAAATAAGGAAGCAGATCAGAAGCATCTTAAGAAGAAATGTATGTTTCAAGCTCCAGCTAAGTGTATAAAATTTTGCATGTGAGAAAAGATGACATCCATTTTTTTCAGCTGCAAATATATTTCATTCTTTATAACCTGAAAGCTCCTTTACTCTCTTTCATTCACATATGCATCCTTTCCTATAGAGAAAAATATATTGGGAAAAACTTTTAATTTAGTAAAACTAGAACAGAATTGGTACCCCTTGATGCCAAAAGCTTGGCAATATTACGCAAGACTCTTCTCTGTAACAGGACGAGCTCTTTAAATTCCTTTTGCATAACCACGACAAGGTTTTATCATTGCAAAGTTATATTTTACAATTATTAAAAAGTAAGACTAAGTTCTTCCAGGAGGAACGATACTAATGACACAATGAAGTCATATCAGATATGCCAGCTTCCCAAAGACCCTCACTGTTTTACACACTCAGCAAACAAAATATCCACGCCTTTCTGAAATCCCCTAAAACTACATCAACCTGGGTCCCTCAAGCCCCCTAGATACAAGCTGACCAAAGGCACACGACCTCCACCCACTCCATGTGTGTGCTGTGATGTGCTGTGTGATCAGAGCTGCTGCCCTGACAGCTGGAAATGCTGTCTGCCTCCTTACAATCAAATGCTCGAGAGGCACAAGGGAATTACTTTTCACTAACACCTCATACAACCCCATGCAACCAGAATGGCTCATTCCAGTTTCAAGTTTTAATCTTGTTTATAATTTGCTAGAAGAAAACCTGAAATTAAGTATCATTTTGTTTAATTTTGGTTTGCATTTAAAGTTGCATTTATATTTTTCTTAAAATATAGCTCATTTTCACTAGCAGCCAGTCATTAAAACATGCCACTGCAGCCCTGTAACTAAACTCATCGCTTACTTTGTTAACCAGCATTTTATATTGTATTTATGGATATTTATCTAAGCAAGAGTGTGTCCTAAAATAATTTCATCAAGTTCTCAAACTTTACATTTTTTTTTTAAATGAGATGAAGTTGGAAAGATGTATAACATTTCTGAAGTTACTCATTCTTTACTCATGATGCTTAGCAGACTCCATTACAGGGAATTAGAACTCTGTTAAACCCAACTAATGTCCTATGGGGAGGCTTGTCAGATTTTTGTGTTATCCAACAACACTTCATGTTTAAAACTGAAGCATTAAACAGAAGTATTTTTCCTTCATGAAGAAAGTGCATTTACTCTTCTTTTTTGTTACTTTTGTCCATCATTATTGTAAAACTACAGGACTTTTCAGTTCTGTTCCTTTATTCCTTCATTAAAGAGAGGAAAAGAATTCTTAAGAGGGGAAAAGAATGCTTTCCAGTCCTTCCTTCACCTTCAGCCTGTGTTTCTCATATGACTCCAATCAGTTGATAAGCTGCAATGAACAACGTATCTGCAACTACAGAAGAAGCCATTGTCTAACTTATCTCATACTCTAGAAGTTTTACCATTACAGTGGCTTCTGTTTTAAATCAAGCTTCAATGGGAAGCATATCTGTGCAATATAAATATTTATTTCATTTTAGGCCTTGAAAATGTTTGCCATAATTTTCTGGTTTAAGAGAAAAATTTAAAGTAAAATTATTAAAAACCTTGACACTTTTACTGTGTATTTATATATACATCATCTTACATGTGTCCAAGGACTGCCTGTTAAACCACTGTTTTCTAAAATTCTTTAAAAACTGTTGCACAGATCATTCAGGATTCTTAAGATCCTAAAGAGTGATCTTTAGGATGCCTTGATTTATTTTATTAAAATATAAAGCTAGAAGCCAAAGAAGCCCCAAAACAGGAGTACCAAGAAAGGTAAACACAGGTTCATCACCTATTTCAATTTGTTCCAGAAAGGCAGCTGTGCTGTGCTGCTGTCCTCTTGGCAAGTACCAGGAGGCAGAACTGTGCTTTGTCCTGTGTCCTCCCAGGCCAGATCAGCACTGCCTTGGCAAAACAGCCTCTTTGCTTAGCTGGTATCCAGGCTTCTGATGAGGTTCTGCTAAATTCCTAATTGGAAGACCCAATTATTTTTCTAGGGCATTATTTGGTTGTCTGTCTTATTGTACATGTAAGTAATACAGTCAAACCAATGAAAATACACTGTCTTTTTCAAGAATGCAGCTGTTTATGGTGATGTAAAGCAATACAGAAGATATGAGGGTGTGCATTAGGGTCTACTGTTTATAGCTGAACGGTCCACACAAACCCTTCCACCAGCCAGAGAAGACATAGAAGCTACTTATGAACTAACTGAGCCATCACATGGAACATCCTTGTATTTCTGGGTACTCAAGCACACAACTGTTCTAAGCCAACAGTCATTAAGAGCAGCCCATTTGTGATCCCAATGCAAATCAGCACAGTTTGCAAAAGAAAGGTTTTTAACCCCATCTCTTGTCTTTAAACATGCTGAAGGATTGACAGAAAACAAGATAGGTGTTCCTCAGAGAATGGAGTGGGATAGAGAAGAAAAACTTTGCAGTGTCACTGAGGTTATTGCTCTGTACCCCTTGAAAGCTCAGTCTCTGCTACCTTCACTGCCGAAAACAGAGAGAGACACTCAACCAGCTTTCCATGGGACAGTTCTACTCTTGAGTCCCATTACAAGGAGCTGTGCCCAGTTTCATGTGCTAAGAGTGTTATTTTGCTTTTTGAGCAGTCTAATTAAAAACATCAAAATAAAGCAGCACTGTGTTCTTAAAAAAACAAGACAGCTGTTCAGTGTCTTTCCAGCACTTAGAATACGCAGCATATTCACAGATCCCCCCCCAACTCTCAGCTAATTAACTTGACTTCTGTACTAGTAAATCATTACCTCAGATAACAAAATCTGAAGGATATTAGGCACTATCACTTCATTCACAACATGCACGTATCTCAAAGAGACTTGCTTCATTTTCACACTTCATTCTTACAAGCCTTTTAAAAAAAGTCTGAAGCCTATCTAAAGAAACTTTCTTGGCCAGTGCTGCCCAGCTCACAGACAAAACCCCTGTCTATTTACATTTATCTTGAAACTTCTTTTCTGTCTTTAAAACCAAGAAGTCCACTGCCAGTCTGAACACAAATGGACAACCCAAAGCTTCAGCCCATACTCACATGTTTACTAGCAGGTTGACTCTGAGGTAAAGATCCAGGGGCCAGTACTGGAGAGCTCGCAGGGCTACAAAGCTCTGGGAAGGGATTTGGGATGGCTGGCAGAGATGATGTTCTGAATTGCTGTTCTTCTTCTTGAAGACGCCTATAAACACAGAAGCACTAAGCATTAAGAGGAGCAGACTGGTATCACTAGACCTGGATCTCCTGCTCCACCTTTTACAATAATGACACTAATGAAAAATAATCAAAACCACTCTCTTCTAAGCAACTAATACACAGTTACAGCAACTGCAAAGCACAAAATAGGCAACTGCATGTGAAAAATGACCAGTCAAGCATCTATGCTTGCTTTGTTGCTTATAACTCGATTGCTTGGATGAGTATCTGAAGTAACTGTGCACATAAAACAGATAGAAATGTCAGTCTGTACTTTGTTAAAACCACATGCTTAAGGTCTGTGTGCCAGAAAGTCAGTTAAGCTCTTCCAAAGCAATGCAATAGAGGAGAACACAACTGCAGTCACTTGGGGGCAAATTTCATGTAGATCTGCAAACAAAGGTTTACCCCTTTGTTTGTGTAGAGTCTCTAAGCTGAGCCTGAAACCAATATTGTCACCTTAGTACAAAACCGATTCCATCTCCAAGCAACTCAGCATTTCCTGGAGAAATGAAAATGCAAAGACTCAGCTTGAGCATTAAACTGCAATTACATCCTCCCACCTTATGCTACTTGTATAGTTACTATTCAGACAAGTTTGAATCTCCTGTGTCTCACAAGTCTACACAGGACCAACAGACCTTCAAGCTGCAGTTTCTAATACATCTGTACTACCCACATCAAAAAAAGGAAAGGTAAAGCCTACCACTTGACACAAAAAAGCTTGATAAGACCTATACATGACCCACAGATTGCTTTGGGTTTCCCTGCTGTGCAGCATCCCCACTGAAGATGCACAAAGATGTGGCTGCAGCAGACTTTGGACCACAACGCCTTTGCAGAAGGCACCATCTAGTGGTAATCTTCGAAGTTTCCAGAGGCAACCAACTAACTCCTGGAATTTCAAACGTAAATCATTAAAAACTCAATCTGCTCTTATTTTTTTTCCATGCCCTCAGCAAACAGAGCCTCCTTGACAGAGCTGCCTGGGAGACAACTGCTGGGTTTAACTCTGGCAGCATGTCTTACCCTGGGCACACGCTGTCCTCTGTTTTCTGTCTGTACCAGAACTCAGGGGATGATAAAATAAGTACTGAGAAATCTGCTCCGCAGGTAACTGTCCTGTAATTTAGTTGTCTTGGTGTTCAACAAACGAGCCTTACAGATCTGGGGATTGGCTATAAATAGCAGGTTCCAACCGTAACTATGATCCATGCAAACTACTACTTGACCTGCTTTTTTTTTTTTTTTTGTGCTACTCATGTGCACTTTTCTACAGAACAAAGTGTAAGATTTCTTCAGCCCAGTAGACTTGTCATAACAGTAGCTGTGTAACAGTGCTCTGTATTGCAAGTTTTTTTGACTGCCCTCTACTATAAGAAGTGGTACTAGAGTCAACGCAATTGGAAATGTATGGTTATCTTAAAATGAGAATTGACTGATGCTGAGCTCTTCTCTGTTTATACTGCTGCAGTGCATCATTAACTTCATGACACAGAAAAACTGTGTTCTTAGGAAAATTACTACAGTCAACCATTCTGTTCTGGCTGCAAAAAAGGGACAGCCATCCCTTTCTATGGGAAAGGGCCCTAGATAACCCTGAAAAAGTTTTGCCATTAGTTTCTTTAATGATAAACACACAGTGTTCCTGTGTGTATGGCAGTACAGAGTTCAGAAAGGCAGAGTGTTCTCAAAAAAGAATTGCTAAGTTTTGAAATGCCCAAAACAGTTTAAATTAAGTGTTTCAATTGAGATATTTTCAACACGTCGACAGTTATAGTACTCCAGAGAGTGCATTTTCTAGTACAGCCCTGTTCAAGGTTAAATATGAAATACTTGTAAAATTATTGCATCATTAGCTGACTTAGTTGTACTGAGTTACTACATACTACCCATTCATATAGAAAAGCTGCCTGTCTTAAGAATACCATTCATACAGGAAATACATCAGCACAAAGAACTAGGAGGAACCCTTTCCATATGTGCTTTTCCTTTTATTATTACTATCTATCACTTCTTTTGGAGAAGATATTGTTAACTAGAAGGAAAGGAAAACTTCAGATCTCTGATTCTGAGATTTACCTATTCATGTTGATAGGAGCTCCTTTCCTTCTTCTGCCTAAAAAGATTTTAAGAACCTCCTCAGCATCACCTATAGACTCTCCCATCACCACCAAGAGCATTCCCCTTGAAGCCTGAATTAATGCCCTCATCCTGACAATAGGGAGACAACCCATCTTTTTTTGGGGGGGTGACTCACATAATGCACTCAAGTGAAAGAGCAGAAAGCGCTCCAGGAAATAATTAAACAAGTATCACATGCTCCTTTTTTGTTTGTCTTGGTCTGTTCAGGAAGCCTCCACAAGGAGAGTTTATTTTTTTGTGTATTAGAACTAGATGAATGCACCCTCATCTACCTACACGATTTCTTACGTTTTATAAAACCAAGCAGCTGTCAGTAGGCACGATACTTGAGAGAACAGTTTTTAATTGTTTGGACATAAATCCAAATATGGACTTCATTTCTGCAAACTGGTACCAATGATTCACCTCTACATGTCTGCTAATTCAGGTACGTAAAACACTTGATTTGAAAAAGGGGAAAAAAAGGTGACTTTTTTTATTTTACAAAATAAATAGAAAATTTACATCCTTCACCTACCTGGTACATCTTTTTGCCTATGCGAAAGTCCACTCCCAGGCTCTTAGTGAAGCCGAACTCCTTTTTTAAAATGTAGCTGAAGACAACTTTTAACAAAAAGGAGGCAAGTCCCTTGCTCCTACCTGACTGCCATGATGCGTACAGGCTGGGACCGCTGCACCTTCTGCCGCGGAGACGTGGGCTGCAGTGCGCCGGGCCCCGAGGATGGCAACTGAGAGCGGCTGAGCTGGCCATTCTGGAGGAGTGGAGTGGTTTCTGACTGCATGCTGCATGTAGAGTATAAGCTTTCAAACGAGGAGTTCATGTCATTTACCAAAGCTTCAAGGTCCACATCATCATCTGAAAGACACGCAAAAATAGGCAGCGTGACACGTCTGGAAGTGCCAGATAAAAGATGTTGGGAAAGAGTAAGCTTCGGTGAAGTTATCATCTAATTTTGTAGCTGTATTAGAATCGTTAATGTTGGAAAGGACCTCTAAGATCATCATGTCCAAATATTTTTACACTGAACATTTTTATTGCAGAAAACTTTTTTTTTTTCCTAGGACAGAAAAAAACAGCTAACAGCAGCCAGCGGTGGACATTTCTTTTTGTTTTCCTTGGTGAAAAGCTACTGACAAAGACTTGAATATTTCTATTACAATACTTATTATATACATAGAATAAAAATTTGGTGGCATCTTTAATAAAGCTAACATGAAGCACCACCTTACTTACTGATAAACTGACATGCCTTTCAAAAGTGTATCACTTACAAATACCTCAGTTCAGCTTGACAACATAATCAAGTTTAGGTTGTCAAACAGTAGAATAAATGCTTTGCAAGATACAATAATTTAGAAGACAAAAAAAAACCCAAGACAGTGTTCCAGAAGTCAATAGGTGGAAGACACAGTCCTCTACAGTACATGTCAGGAAGTGATCATTATAGTTTGCTAGAAGTCCCATCTGTATTTCTGTGTATTTTTGCCACACAGTGTTTTTAAGGGCAATGTGAGCTTTTAATTGTCACTCTAAAAGCATTACAAAAAGATGTATAACCTTGTTCCTCAAATGTGGTAGAGAGACCCCCTGCCTTAAAGAGCTCAAAGTAAATCAGGGATATGGTGTGGGTGGCTGGAGGAACATCAGTCCCTAAGCGCACCAACCTTTCTACATCTGCCACCTTACCTCACAGTAAATAAATAACTTGTGCTCATTCGTTCCTCCTTAGCAATCATAATTACTCTACAAGACAACAAAACTCTGCAAGCCCTTTGCACTAACCACTCTCTGAACTCCTATTTCAGAGTACTGCAATTACTCCCAAGCCACAAGTTACATCACTCCCTATCAGGAGTTCAGCGGACTGACGAACACACACACCGATATCTGCTTCTGGTTACTGCACAGCCACTGCCTCCACAGCTACTTCAAACCAAACACAACTTAATGCATCCACAAATCTCCCCTTATTTTCCAGCTGTATCAGCTGATAAGTACACCACTGCTGCCTGCAAACCTGGTATCTCACAAAACTCTTCATGACATGGATTGAAAGCAGAGCCGAGCAATGAAGCAAGCAAATGTTTACTCAGCACTATACAGAAGAATATGCTTTTCACCCCAAATGTTTCCTGATATCCATTCTTTTGCCATGTGTGCTTGATAAATGAACACCAGGATCAGCTATTCAGCTTGCAATCAATTACAGTACTTCCTTTGAGATACCATAAATTAATTTGTGCTGGTTTTACCTTTCTTCAGGATATAGTCCAAAACATCACCACTTGATTTCTATCCACCATCAAAATGCCTCAATAATAGTAAACAGGATCTGAACATGGCATTTACATGGCAATTGTTTTGGACACGACTGTTTTGTCATATCAGCAACTGTTTTGGATGACCCCAGTTCTGAGGTGTTGGGTAAACCAAAGACCTGATTCAGAGTTAAGAGCTGCTGGCCATGTACATACCTCTGAGCACTATTTAATGACTTGAAATACTATTTTCCTCAAAGCCATCTAGCTTTCCCTGAAGATGTACTCACAGGATTTCTAGGTTTGAACATGATTTAATAAACAACCAACTAACCAGTCAACCCAAAAAAAGAAAAAAAAAAAAGCCACAAAAAAACCCCATATCAACCAACAAATAGCGTTTCTTCTTTCATTTTTTCATGGTTGTTTTCCTCATTCTCTGCACTTACCAGCTACTACCCTGCTTCAAAGACTCACCTTCCCTATGCTACACCATCTTCTCTGTCAGCTAGTTCATGCATTTTCTCTAGACTTTGCTTTGCTTGGACAAAGTCTACAATAATTTGCCTGCTATTTTTAGGGGACTCAAGCCAGAGCTGCAATTTAAAATTCATTCCATCCTTCAGATTCTTATCCTATTTGGAGAGGACATATCAAAAGCACTTCTTGAGCAATCACAAGAGAACCACAGGAGCAGGAGTATAAAGAGGGAGAGGCTGAATTAGAAGGCTTTTGAATTTTATCATTCATCTAAAGCACCAGAAGACTGAGCTGTAGGGTGTCAGATGGCTGTCAAGGAAGAGCTTACGGGGGTTGGATAGAGACACAAAAGACAGACCTTGGCCACAGAGTCAGGGAGTAAATTACAGCAACTAACAGCAATTGTTTAGAAGGGTGAAAAGCAGAAAGGGAAGAAAGTCAAGGCATACATCCCCTGGAAGTCTGCAGGGCTTGGTCCCTGAGGGTGCTAATTTATTAACAACTTGGACAAAGCTATTAGCATGCATCATTAAATTTTCAGATGATTGTAACATGGGAGGAACCAGTAAGAGTCAGCTCAAGCTATTAGTGAATAATCAGTAGGCACAAAGGTGTAAGTCTAATGTGCATAAAATGAGGCACTCCGTGCAAAATGCTAAGCAAACCAAGTACATAGTTTAAAGCATTGAATTACCATTAGCAGGCTTTTAAGCATATCAATTACACACCTAAATTCAATTGCCAATGGGACAGGCACTGACGAGGTGCATATAGAGTTTTCCTAATAATATGTTGCACTGAAGTCCAGAATCTGGTTTCACTCTTCTGTCAGCTCCTTTTCTTCCTGAGTGCAGCCCTGCTAATAATAGCCCTCAGTCTTGCTATAAAACTTTTGCAGGAGCACAGAACCTTAAGCTTTTTGAAGACAAAGCCCGCAATCTTGAATTTCATACAGTTTCATCTTTATACAATAGCATTTACTACTAAATAGCATTATGTATTGGAGAGATTTCAGCATGTTGCAAAAGGAAACCGCACTGCTGAAGTCTTCTTCAGAAGTGCCAGCAGATGTCTCAGCCTGCCAAATAATCCAGTATGTTACTTGGGATGGCTGTCTACAGAGCTTAACTAAATAAAAATCAAGTAAGTCATCCATGGGATTTCTAAGTCATTTTAACCATTTGCAAGTATACCATTCAGAATGAAATTTCATATACAATAAAAGCTTTCAAAGCATTCTTCTTTACACACCAGCGTTATCCAGCCTCTATCAAGACCATCATACAAAAAATATAAATTAAAGAAAAAAAAACAATTTGACAACTAATTTTCAGGAGACTTGCTAGTTAACAGCAAAATTTGCAAATCATTGCACTTGGAACCATGCTAGCCCATGAAGTATACACACAAAAATTTTTCAGCTGACCAGGAGAATCCCCTTTGTAGGTTATGGCAGGTAGAGCTGTAGGTAGCTGAGGAGTCTCTAGCTCTCCAACCAGCTGGCAGACATACACTTGCAGGAATTCTAAAGGCTATTATCCTTAATGTGCATGGAATTGTGCTGTAAGATCAAGGACTTGGAAAGTGGATTGGAGGTCTATTTTCTTCTCTCTCAACTGACTGCACAAAGGTTAGCTTAGAAGTTCCACGCACAAACACACTAACAGCCTTTTGCTTCTGAAAGTAATTTTTAAAGGAAAACATTGGCAAAACCTTGCTCTGACAAATTTCTAGTGGTGGGTAGGTTACTGTCAGTTTTGTAGACTTCTTATACCATAAGACAATAATCAGTATGTCTGCAAGCAATGTTCTTTTCAAAACTAGAAACAAAGTGCACACACTGGCAGCTTTTTGAACTTCACTTTGCTTCTTTGCCCACAATTTGTTAAACTTTGCCTCTGTTCGCAAACCAGCTCCATTGGATGTTGCAAGTAGTATTTTTGGTAAAATAAATCACTATTTCAATTACAAGAAAAAAATTAAAAGTTCAATTCAAGGAAGCAAAAGAACTGTGTTTTAAATATCTACTGAGCTATCAGGTTCCATAAAAGCTAAAGCACTTTGAATACTATTTGAGCCATTTTAAGCATACCATAGGAAGAATGAAAAGCCCTAAATTAGGCCTGAGCAAACTTTAATCTGTGCTTAACCATGTCCCACTTTTCCTTCTGCTTTTAGCCCTTCTCTATCCCCTAGATAACTTATTTTGGTGGTTGTTGGCCTTGTGTCAAGCTCAGCTAACAGGACTAAGCAGGATGCCACTTATTCTGAAGCTGAAATGAGCCCCGTCCAGCTTCATCCACATCAGCCTCCTGAGGAAAGAAGGTATTTCCACAGCTGTCAAGGGACTCACTGCACTGCAGAAATTCTGAATTTACTGAAAAAAAGCTGAACTTGGAAAGAATCCCAGCTTGGACTACAGACCAAGTTGCACATCATGTCTCTAAATGGCAGCCCAGCAAACAACCTTTCCCTTTTACATATGGCTTGCAGTTTGTAGGGAATACTATGAAAAACATCACAGGACTCAAATGAGCTGTAACTTAAGAGACTTTCAAGAACTGTACAGTACACAGACATAAATAATTTCCATCTTGTTTGCTCATTTCAGAATTTAATTCTCCAGCATTATCCCTTGTACCAGTTCACAGAGAAGACTGATGGGAGTGCTACTAGGAATTCAGCAGAACATTTATAAAAATGCTGTACCACTGCTGTCGCCATGGAAGTGAGTCTGTATGAGGACTGACAGTATGTATATAAACAAGTGGTTGACATTGCAGTAAGGCAGCTGTTGATTGATCACCTATACATATTTGAGAGCCTAACCCTGGCAATCAGCTCCCCAAAATGAGTTTAAGTGCAGTACATGCAGAACCCTGCTCGACAAAGCAAAAATATAAGACACAACTAATGAAAGATTTATCTCAGGTTTAGCTGAGTGGAGACTGATACTAAAGTGGTTAGCAGGCCTTCATGGATACATGTTAATTAACCCTCAAGGAGACAGATGGAAGAAGCAAAAGAAAAGGAAAGCCCCTAGCATCCTGTGCTGATAATCCAGTGAAACCCCATGTAAACTACAAATAAAATAGGGAAAACATTTACATTAAAATGAACGGCAGGACTTAACCAAAATTTAAAAGGGGAAAAAAGACATTTAAGGTATTACAGTATCCACATCATTATCCTGTTTCTGATGTCCTAAATCTGTATGTAAGTTATTCTGATTCATATTGGTCATACAGGTATGTTTTGCAGGGTTTTTGATACACTAAGCTGTACATTTTGATACACTCCACATCTATGAGTTCTGAGAGAGCTGGCAGATGTTATTGCTATGTCACTCTCCATCATCTTTGAGAGGTCACAGAGAACAGGAGAGGTGCCTGAAGACTGAAGGAGGGCTAAGGTCACTCCAGCCTTCAAAAAGGACAAGAAGGAGGACCCAGGGAACTACAGGCCAGTTAGTTTCACCTCTGTGCCCAGTAAGGTGTTGTCAAAAATTGTTCTGGATGTCATCACTAAACATGACAGCAAAGAATGCCATTGGGAAAAGTCAGCATGGATGGCGGCATGCATTTAGGACTCAGCAGCTGCTACCTCCGAGACACACATGCAACAGAAGGTGGATGATACCAAGCAGGTTTCATACAACATCCTTTAAACCTCCAGTGACCTCCACAGAGATGTTGCGGCTGAATTACACCCTCCAGTTCCCAATACCTGCTCCAATCCTATGCATTCTCTTCCCTTATTAAAAACTACATACAGATGGTAGTTTTGTACAAAAAGCAGAAAGACAAGGTGAAAAACATTTGCAAACTCTATGCTTTCACACCCTTATCCAGGTTGGCTGTTGGACCCAATTATAAAACTCCCAGATTGACTTGGTTCAACATTAGAACGCTGGAGGTTTTTTGTTACTTTTCGGTGAAGGCAGAAGATAAAATCCCAACTTTGTTTCCTACAGACATCAACAAGACCAGAGTGTTTACAAACTGAATTAAAATTGCCAAGTCTGAACCCGCAAGCTCCAGAACTTCATAAACCCTAGGAAGCCCCTTATGGGAATTTGCACTGAAGAGGTGTTTCTTTTACCTTCTAACATTCATCATCTTAAGTGAAATCCTTTACTCTGTACTGTAACTATGGTTGCTGGCTTACAAAATATCGCATCAGTGCACCTACAGCTAAATTAACCATGCCATAGAAAGGACTAGAAGAAAAGATGCTGCTCAGTAAAAAAGCATGAAATTAAGATACCCATCTACACTTTCTGAGCACACTGAAATGCTACGCAAAGCAGTCAACAGGGAACTTTTAATTGCTCCAATATTCTCTGAGTAATTTTTAATTTCCACACATTTCTATTTCCATTTCTGCCAGTAAAGCTGGGATGGTTAAAACCAAATGCATTGTACATTAATTACAGGTACTGGAGAGAATTCGCTTTATAAACACTTCTTTACTGAAGGTTCATGGTTGGACTCCAGAAACATTCTTAACACACAACTTACAGATTTCTTGAAATAGAAGACAAACTAAATTTAACAAAATTGTGTTGCTAGGTAACAACTATAGAAATAAGCCACACATGAAAGGTGCTGGTAAAAAAAAAAAATCAAAGCGTTAATGAGTAAAAGGAGCAACTGGCTATAGGTGCTCTACAGAATGAAGTAACTGAATAAACCAACTTCAAAAAAATCTGATAAGGAAAAAAAAAGGAGCGTTAAAACATGGAAAATTCCGTTCTTGTCCTGTTCACACACCTAACAATTGACATCATGAAGAGTGAAGATGATGAAAGCTGGGCACTAGGGGGAAAAGGATGTATAAAGAGGGTTTGTTAGTTTAATTCCATAGACGAACAAAAGTAAAGCACATATCTGATGAAGATTGTAATGGATTTGCCCCTCAATGAAGCTACAATTATTTACAGACAACATTCAGAAGTGAATGTTCCTATTTGCAACCCAAGAAACATGAAGTCACATTGGTACTTTCAAGGAGTGGATGATGTGTCATCGCCTTGACAGATGATTGCTGTACACGTGCATCACTACCAACTCTGTTGAGCCCTTCCCAGACTCTAAGGCAGACATAAGGTGCTGAGGCACTAAGGGCATAGCTATGATAGAGGGGTTTAAAACCCATGGAAAAAAGTCTAAAACATCTAGAATACTGATTATGGATACATGTACCAGCTTTATTTCAGCTATAAAATAAAATATCTAAAGTTTTGGACAGTCTCCTTTCCAGACCACCATACCCTGTTTAGAGAACACAGAACTGGGATTAATCTCCCCAGTACCTATTTTCTAGTAGGAAATGTGCAGCTTAAATAAATAAATAAATATTTTAAAATCCTAAAAGAAGCAGGATGTCACAGTTAAAGTCAAATAGGACACCATCCCATGTGACTGCACAGACGATGGGATGGACTGGCATCTGTCGGGCGAGCATACACACATCCTTGTCCAGCCCTCACTGCTGGCAAAGCTCCTGAAAATACCAATGACCAGCAGCTTCCAGCCTTTCAAATCCCTCTCCGCAGGCCAATGCTTGCAGAACTACTGCTAAATAGCAAATACTGAGTAAATAGATCACTTAAAGCAGAATCCGAGGTTAAGTAGACCTTTGGGAAATTGCAATTCCTAGTTTGATTTAAAAATCCAGTCAGAAGATTAACTTCTATGGAACTGGTAAAATCTGTAGCTTTCTTCTATGAACATTATGTTCAGTGGTTTCCTTGTACCATCTTCTCGTATCACCTACTCCTACCAAGACAAAAGAAAACCCAAACCAACCTCAAGTTACACAGAGGAAAATAACAACAACTGATGAGAGAAGGGAGCACCACAGCAGGCAGAATGGGATATTCTTCCCAAGGCCAAACCTGGGGTCCAAGGAGACTAATCCTCAAAAAACCTTGAAGAAGGATGGAGTGGTTGCATCAGTGAAGGACACAATACACCACTGGGCAAGCAGGCTGCAGTGATTTTCCTGACTCAAAAGGAGATAGGAACAGAGGGAAACCTAAAGCTTAGGCTGAAAGGGGGCAAAGGGGGGGGGGCAAAAGGGAGGGTGGCAAAGGGGGACAGAGAGTGAGCATGAGTGAACACAAAAGACACAGACAGACCTACCAACCCCGTGATTCTCTATTCATGTCTTATCCTGAAAAGTTTAACTGTATGCCTCAGTTTTGGTGCATCACCTCTATATTAAAACCCAAAAGGAAAGTTCTGGCATCCTAAAGTTACTGAGAGACCATCACTCACCCTTTGGGAAGAAATGCTTAGGGTAACACCAGGGCAGCAGAATGGCTCTTAGGCAGAACAGCCCACACAAAACCCAACAAAGTCCACTTAGGCTTTACAGGTAATGGGGAAAGGCATGAAAACCTACTGAGCCCTTGAAGGTACTCCCAAGTCAGAACTTAGGAAGCACAATGTGGGACAGGAAAGGACAGATGAACTGAAGTACTGTCCACTGGCCACATGGTAAATGCTTGGCAGACTGCATCTTTCATTAAAGTCATACTTATTGGTGAATGGCTTTAAGAGGATATCCTGTATTAGTGAGAGTTGCAATTTGACAGAGCAAAGATCAGGTTTAATTGCATATTTATTGAGATTACATACTTTTACATAGAGGAAACTGAACAAAAAGCTTTAAAATACTGGATGTTTTCTTTGTGATTACATGAAAAAATGACTATTTTCCAAAATGTATTCTACAATTTCCTATATGAATTTTCCTACTCAGAATGCCTTTCTGAAGTTTTACTTAGATATCCTTTCCTTATTGCCCATGTCAGAGGAAAAAAATATTAAAATGAGGCAGCAAATCAAATAAACACAAATAAGAGCATTAAGTTAGAGTCCAAAAAGGAGTTAAAATTCAGACAGATGAGAAGAGCTACCACATGTCTTACAAATCTGAAGCTATTCAAGGCAAAGTTAAAAACACAGTCAAAGCATGTATTGCTTTCCTTTAGGGAATCTGCATTCGCCCTCCCTGATTAAACATCATAATACCCAGCCGAATAATCCCAGTTGAACAATCCTTATAAATCAACGTAAGCACAACTGCAAGGTTTAGTCCCTCCAGCCCTGCCAAGAAAGTCCAAGCTTTATCCTCGCTCCGGGAAACGTCGTGAGTAACCTCCTAATGCTTTGCTGTGCTGCTCCAGCCACAGCCTCTGCAGCCCTGCCTGCTAAGGCACTGGCAAGAGCATCGCCTGCCTGCTCGGGGAAGTCCTTGCCTGGCAGCCAGCAAACCACTGGCTTCTTGCATCAGGGGTGGTTTCATTACAAAGCCACCCCGTGACAACTTATACAAAGCTTTCAAGTGAAAAATGGTTGGATTAAGTCAAAAAGTCTGTGAGTGTTTCTCTTCAGGAAGGGACGGGTCCTCAGAAACTGATCCTGAAATGTTATTACTGAACAAGGTGTGTACATCGTCGCTTGACACCTAGGCTAACCTTTAATCCTCCCAACTTTAAACTGTGAGTTTTAACTTTTGCTTTCAACAGGTTTATTGCTGTCTTAGCATATTTAAGAGGGTGTAATACCAGTTCCAAAGGTTGCACATGACAATTAATAAATCAGCTATTCCTCCAAGTTAATTAAAGATTGCATTTTCAGCACCTAATAGTTACCTAGTGGTGAGCCACGTACCTATTAAGTAGACAACAGGAGTATTTCACCTTTTCAAGGGACTTCTAGTCAAGAGTTTAGTTAACAGTATCAAAATCATGTGACAAAGCAAAAACCTTTAATATCAGGCTAATTTTGGCTTCTCTTACCAATTGCTTTAATAGGTTGGTATTAACTCCAGTTGTTTCAGTAAATTATCTGCAAGAGACTAAACTGAAGATGAATTGTTTGCAATTGCAGCATTACATCAAAGAAGCCTTCCAAGACCCTCTGACTTGGGCATTTCATACCCAACACCTGATAAATAATGAGTAAGCTTGCCTATAGTTCATAGACGAGGGCAGCTGCCATCAGATGTCCCCTTATTGCCCTGGCAGCACACTGATATAAGCCCTCCCTACATCTTCTTGCCCTACTTAGGGAACAAAGCTTGCAGGACTTGCACTTAGTTTCATCTGCACGCCGACACTTTGTCCTTGAGCCAGCTGTCTATTTCAGGCTCTCCTTTGAGAGCCTGTCTGTTGCATCAGAAAATCACGTAGTTCTTTCTTCTCCAGGTGCAGAACGAGGGGCTCTCCCCTGGCCTTGCCCAGCCAAGGGTGGATAATCCGTGAGGAATTACTGCTGTAGCGGAAGCGCAAACCTCCGCTGCGTGAGAAGGGAAAGCCACAGCCCTGCCACACGGATCCCCAGATGGCAGAACATATTGCTGCAGTCTCATCCCAAATGGTGGCGTGGAGCTGCTGCTGAAGGCACCCGCAGCCCATACCACCGGCTGCAGAAAGCAATTGCTTACAAGAGCTCCACGATGCTTTTCTCCACCGTGACTATGCAGACCCAAAGAGCTTCCATTAGCTGTCATTTTGTTTGCTTTTTTTTTTTTTTTTAACAAAAAAAGCACAGACAACAAACCAACAACCAAATAAATACATTAAAGAAAAAAAGTACAAACCATTTTACGTTGGTCACCCAAAAGCAGCAACGATACGAATGAAAAAGTAATCAATCTGAATGCACCATTATCTTCAATAAAGTGTGATGGCATCAGCCTAAATTTATCTAGACTTAAGAAAAGCAGAAATGTAATTACATTTCCTCTAGACTCCATAAACTGAGTTTCCTTTTTTAAAATCAGCTACTCAAAACACAGTCCTTCACCATTTAAAAATCCTGCAGGCAAGCAGCACCAATTAAAATCAGTCAGGTTGGGTTCACCCAAGAGCGAAAGCCGCAGGTGTGCTACGCATGAGATTCATCACAGTTTGCTGCAAGTCAAAACCAACCAGTCAAATATGCCTATACTCCTTACAGAACCCCCATGTTCCATTTTGCAAGGTTTAGGTACTCACAATGCTCCGTGATTTGGGAAAGCCAGCCTGCTGCTCTTCTCTGTCTGGTCAGTGTTACCTGGGCTGTGGCTAGGGACCTTGCAGCCCCCCACCAAGGCTGACCTCTTTGGACAACCCAAAAAAGAACAGTGGAAGTAGGACACATGACATTTTCCCCCAAGGGTATTCTGTTAACAGACCTTCACTTGTTAAAAGGCAACCTCTGTTTCTCTCACCCCACATCACAAGGATGCCATCAGCATGCTCGAACGAGCTTACGGGGCCCTGACCACCTGTGCTGTACCTCCTGAAATCACCCCCACCACTCCTTAGGAGAGATGCCCAAAAAACCTGTGGGTGCAGGTTCATTGTTTGCACGAGGTTAGACAACATGCTCACCTTGCTCCATTTCATGCCTGAAATACAGCCCAGAAAAGCAGAGGAGACTGGTTCTCCACCAAAAGCACGCCCACTTATTTACACACCTAGAAAGCCTTAGACCTAGAAAGAGGCAACGTGTCAACAGGACAGAGCTGAAGGGAGGCCAAAATTGTTGCTGCAAAGCCTTAATGTTGTAAAGGACTGATCTTGACAGCTTTTTAACTATGTCAGCAACTCCAGGTTAGCCACTGTGTCACAGCAGCAAGCCTTCCCTGCTTTAGTTCCCTTCCCTGCTTTCAGTTCCCTGAAAGATTTGAGGTGACCTGTATTAGGACTTCACTATATTCCAGATTCCCTCCCGGATGTATTTTATTTTCTACCAAGTCTTTAAAATTCATTGTCATCTCCTGAAGAATATTTGTGGCTATTTTTGAGCATAGGAGCTACCTAACTGTGGTCCCTGGGCACTTCATCCACTAGTGTTTGACTTGCAGACCTCATAGTTTAGAAAGCCATCATCTGCAGCTCTTAGATTTCAGAGGGACTTGGAGTACTTCACTGTGCTGACTCTCCATGATTTTTCAACTACTTACAGACGAACCACGAAAACATACAAAAAGAATAATTCTCTTTTGCTGTTGAATAGCAGCAAGGTCACAACTGAACAGCAAAGGTAAAAAATTAGCAGCCCCCATGAAGCCCTTTTACATATATAAACTTACAAGCACACCAGCTTAGTTAGTTATACCTGTTAGTAGTGTCCCCAAATACAGGGCCAGTTCAAGGCATGTTCTTGTGCAGTAACAAATCCACTCAGACAGTGGTGCTGTAACATCCTGTAACACTGCACTGCCTCCAGCCTCACGTTGTACATGTCACAAACTGCCCGCAATCTTGATTTGGACAGAAAGACTTAAATATTGTTACTGCAATCCTAATGCCATTAATGAAATTACATACTAATTGCTTTGTTCAGTAGCACCTTATATACTTTAATTACTTAAGCAGCTGCTTGCTGTTAAGAACTCCAAATTTAGCTACTTCTCATGCTACATTTTGATCTTCTTATATTAGAAGATATAGCTGGTTTGCCCCATTTAAGTGGGATTTTTTTAGCTGGAAACATAACTAGCTTGACAGAATCTTGTCCTTTTTAATAGGCACAAAGAGACTTAAGTAAATTAACAAATTCAGATTGATCTTCCCCTTGAAGCAATTCTTGGCTTGCAGCAAAGTGCTGCAACCTACTTTATGCTCAATGGAAGAATGTCTGCTGCTTTGAAATTATACATTTCTAAAGTATCCTCACATGACACGGCTTGCCATACCGAAGTGCTGTCATGAGCCACTTGCAGCACAGTGTTTACATAAAGACAGAAATAAATACTGTACTGCTTATCACACTCATATAAGTTCAAAGATAGTGATGACTGAGGTTTATTGTCACAATGCTGCACAGTGGTGAAAAATTTTATTGCAGAACTGACATCAAATTACAATAGAGTTGTTTTTCTACAGATTTGACTCCTCCCTCTTATCATATGATCTTAACACAAACTCAAGCTTAGTATATTTTTTAGTATATATTTAGACAATATTAGAAATCTAAGTTATAGAAGTGTACAAATCAGTTAATTTTAACACGGCAAGAAGATTCTTGTTCAAAGCTACAGGCACCACAAATAATGGAACATCACAGTACTATCTTTACTATTTCAGTACTCTTTAAAATATTAAAAATATTTTTCCTTGGAACAACTTATTTTCATGGATGTCCCTACATCTTTTCATAATGAACACCTGACTAGAAAAAACAAGAGTTTGTTTCCTTATTTGACAAATATATAGCTTAAAGCACAAACTACAGCAGCTGTGCAGTAACATCAAAATGTGCAGTAATCTAAAAATATATTAAGGTTTAGTAAAAAAAAAAAAAAAAGAAAATTAAGGTTGTTTCTGCTTTCTGATGTTTTTATGCACCTACACATTCTTAACTCTTATCATGAATGGATGAAATGGATACCCCAACATAAGGTATGAGAAACAGAAAAACGTGCACTAAGAGCCCCTATATCACATAAAGCACTAGAACCAGTTTCAAAGTTTCCTCCACCTCTAGCAATCTTCCACAGTGGACATTACTCTCCTTCAGTGAACTACTTCTGAGAGTTGCCTTGTATCAGAAGCGCACCACTTTTTGTACTTGATTCAAATAAATTTCAAATTCTTACTGCCTTCCTCTTTCCCCACAGTGGGTACCAATTCACTGAGAGCCACCTACTCTGCTGCTCTTTTCTACCCTATTCACCTCTATAGTTTACACTGTATAAATTTTGTCCATATTAGCTAGTCCCTCTCTTGGCCTCTCCAAAACAGAGGATGCACTAGAAAACTCTTTCTTCCCACATGCTCTCAATAAAATGCATCTTGATGTAAAAGATGCCTGCATAAGACATGTCAAGTATTGTGACTGCTGTTTTTCAGGCCAGCATTAACTGACAGGCAAAAAGCATTCACACTGCTTTTATCAGGTCAATGAATAAAGCAAGGTATGCTAAACAGCAGCACTTTTCCAGGACAACTGAATCTATATACAAGGACCCATTACAAGTATAAAATACTGTAAGTAAACTGCAAACCTATATTGCTTTTATTATACCTATAAAAGTTTCAAGGATAGCTTACCCCTTAAGTTTCTTCCAAACCTGTTTAAAAGCTATTTAACCTGTGGCAGTAAAAATTTCTCTTCCATCTCTCAGATGTGAAACCACTGGGTAGATAACAGTCCAAAAGCATTTCTTCTCTATCCCATCTGTGTCAGATTTGTTGGTAGAGGGGTGAGCCTTCCTCTGTGTTTGTTTGGCACAAACATCAAAA
Organism: Phaethornis superciliosus; assembly: GCA_023637945.1. Taxonomy (NCBI): domain Eukaryota; kingdom Metazoa; phylum Chordata; class Aves; order Apodiformes; family Trochilidae; genus Phaethornis; species Phaethornis superciliosus. Next base: position 68,972,856 of record JAJQWJ010000002.1, on the reverse strand, counting down.
GAACCAATTTCAGCCTTGAGCCAAGACACGTGCAACATTCAACCTTAACCTCTTTAATTCATTGCCCCCACTCTGTATAGGTCCTGTATGGGTCAGGCAAACACAAGTTTGCCTGAAATATAAGGAAAAGTTGCTCACAACCAGTTCTGCAGAAATGACTGCACGATTCGACTATTTTTCCTGCTAAAATATCTGTATTTCTAGCCCAGTTAACGTTTCTAAGAATGCTTTTACTGCTGCATTTCATTTCACTTGTCAAACCAGAATAAACTTCCTTCAGAGAAAGTGGGGTTTTTTGCTATTATGAGTACATTAGGAAGTATGCCAGCGCAGCTGTACCACCAAACCCTTGGGAGACAACCAAGCTCTGGGGAATGGAAACAGTCTGAGAACCGCCTACTTGAAAGGACATCTTTTTGCAGGGCAAAGTCATCAGTGCTGTGATCACCAAGTCCTCTTGCTCAAACACTCTTGCTGTAAGAAAGGAGGCTTTCACCCAAGCCATGCCGCCAGCAAACTTCTCCCTGATAGTCTCAATTTGCCTTGGAGCCAACAATCTGCTAGATTCATCTCTAAGCTCGCTCTTCAGAAAGTGATCTCTCTGTTTTGGATTTCACCAGCCTAACACAGCAGGAGACACCCATACTGGCCCAGACAGCTCTGTGCTACTGCCTCGCACGGGGAAGGTTGAGAGACTTTGTTGTTTCACTTTGTTTGGTCAGTTTTTTAAACAGAAGGTTTATAGAGATACACAATGGTAAAAAGATATTACCACAAATACTGTATCAGTAAACATCTTGGCTCCTACAGTAATGAAAATGAATTACAGTTCTCAGTAACTTCAGTTCAGCTACATACTCAAACCCTCTTAAAGAGACCCCATGGCTTTTCACTATGTTTTAAGCCTCAAGTGGCCTTCCTTTATCTTGTTGTCCCACATTTAATGCAAATTTTTAAAACAGGTTTTGCTTTTTTTTTTTTTTTTTTAGCAAATGTTCCAAGATTAACTTGCAACGTTAGTCACTGTTTCTAACTTTGATCTCAAGCTTCATACATACACATAATTCACTGATCCCCTTACTACTGTGAGTCAAGAATGACACGTCTTCAATCAAAACAAATTTATAATACTTACAAGCTATATTATCTTGCACCATTTCCACATCACACAGTGCATAAAAACAACACATGCTACAAAAAGGCTAACAAACATGTCAAAGACACACTCTATATATCAGGATAAAATCCCATGTATGTATGTTCACAATTCAGTCTTGATTCCACCTCTTCAATGGCTCTCAATGTGAACTATGAACACAGCAGGATTTTATTTTCCAAAATAGCATGCTCACTACAAAGCAGTTCTCAGCCATATACTTGACAGAAGTTTTGCAAAAGCAATATCCTTATTTTGATGATGGGGAAAATGTAGACAAGTACAGGATTTGTTTCTTCCATGTACACCTGATTCGTACAAGTGCTAACAGCAGACAGGACTCAGGTTTTCTGCTCCCATCATTAACTGTTATATTAACTGCAATAACTCATTTGCCTATAAGCCTAAGAGTCTTTGTACAACTCTGAAGCACAGTCTTCAGAGGTTTGTTACACCACACAGCTTCCAAAATGAGTAAAAAAAAAAAGCAACTATCACCTTCCCCCCTCCCAAAGACATTGTTATCAAGAAAGTAGGCAGCCAGACAGAGGTCACTTACTGCCCTCACATCACCCTCTTTCACTGAGAGATGGCTGAGGGTACACAGCAGAACACTGCAGAAATGCAAGGCTTACAGAAAGAACCAGAATATTTCTACAGTCAAACCCTGTACCATCTTACACTGTTCTTGCTATCTTAAGCTGACTTCAGTCATGAGCCTTTAATAATTTTTAAAAAATAGAAATTCATGTGATACTTAAATGAACACAACTTTGCCCCTAAGAGAACCTATTTTGACATGTATTCAACACCACAAAACATTATTAGCCAGGTATTTTTTAGTGAAATTCATTTTTTTTATATATACCACAGTACATATGTTCTTCTTGACATAACTAAGTTAAGCTATATATACGTTGATACAGACCATATTCCAATGCAACTTGTTTCTCTAGACTAAAGGAAATACATCCCCATGTTAGAAAAATTGTAAAATCCACAGCCCTCAACTTCCCAGTCGTTTGGCAGAACCAATCTTTTATAAACATATTAGAGAAGGTATTTCTGCGAGAGATGATGTTTAAAATATATATTGAATTGGGCATTTTCCTCTCAGCTGTAAGATGTGTTACATCTTTATGTGACAATCCCAGTTTTCTAGCACATAAGCTCCTGAAAATTGTTCTAATATGCAGAAATAGGTATTAAAACCTTAAACTAGTTCTATCCTTGTCCAGAATGCTGTAACCTAAATTTGCTGTAATAATGTCAGCCAACTTTTAAAATCCATTCAATTTTTAAGCACAAAGACAATTTTGTTAAGCATGTATAATGCCTCTAATTAAGACCAGCTAACAACTGAAAAGGGGGAGCATCAAGTTGTTGAATCATAAGGAATCCTAATGCAACAAAAGCCTTGGACAGGGTAGCTGCTGCCCCATTTCATTCTTGTGAGCAAATCTTACCTCATCCTCATTCTGTTTCTTACCCCTGGAAAAGTTGCAGATTCAGACACTGATTTGGGTTTTGGTTTTGCTAGAGTTTTTTGGGTTTGTTTTAGTTTGGTTTTTTTTTAAGAGGAACAAAGTGAATTTTGTTACTTGTTCCTAAGATGATAAAAGCTCTGCTTAGAATATGGAGATCATAAAAAGGTAAATTAAATTATATTTTTTCCCACCTGAGGCACTAGAAAGAAGAGACAGAAACCAAACATTAGGACACTTTTATCATTAGGACAAACAGAGGAAGGAAACCAAGAGCTGTACTGCCTGTTCTCCACCCTCTCACTACTTTGATAGAGACCAAAAATATAACTTTGAAGGTCAAGGGAAAACAAAAACCTAAAAATTGAATACACATCTCTTAGAATTATTTGCAGACAAAAGGGCTGCATTGTCTGTAAATAATTAGAAATTATCTGCCATTGCAAGACAGATCTAAGTTTGGTGCCATATCAGAGACAGGACACAAATCATCAGTTCAGTATGCTTTAAAGAAGGGTGGGAAGAATTCAGAGCTATATCTGAACGAGTTAAATGGATTTCATTTGTAGGGAGTGGAGGAAATAAAATCTAGTCCCCCAAATTGCTAAATGTACTGGTATACTAAGGTTGTTACAAGATTTCTTGTGAAGCCCAAGTCTGGCCAATCTCAAGAATTCAGGGAGCAGTTCATGGCATTGCAACTGCCTCTAACTTTGCCACATCACTGCTACCACACTCTTGGAAATAAGTTTCATAGAAAAGGGAGTCTGTTTTCCCCTGTCACCTTCAGAAAGAACAGAGATGTTCAGTAACACTGTGCTCTTCATCCAGATTTTAGTAAAGTAGACAGACTTAAAGAAAATAGCTCACCACTACCACCACATCAGTCACAGTAATTCAAACATTACATGCATTACAGACAAAATGGCAATTTCTGATTTATTTATAGGTAATTCTCTTAAATGTCTGAATAAGCAGAATAGCTTTAACTCAGACTTGACCACAACAGTCATGAAACCAGATTAGCACCCTAGAGCTTTCCATGTAATCAGATACTGAAAGGCAGCTCTTTCTCCATTAAAGCTGACCTTGCATTGTGACATTGTACTTTTATCTCAAAAATTAGAGATGCACTTTCAAAACGATTCTTTTAAGCAGTATTTCAGAACAGGCAGTATAGCTGCAGTGAGTATGGATTGTTTCCAACTCTAAATATACCCTTCCTCTTTAGATGTCAAACTGCCTTTGAAAGTTAGGATTTGATTTTGGTAAAGGTGTCAGAATCTGAAGTTAATGATCTGATGATGCAGAGACACTGTTTTTACTGAACAAATGAAATCATTACAGAGTGATTAAAAACTAGGATACATAATAAATCAAGTTTCCTAGCTGGAAATGTCATTAGTACTGAGACTATTTAAGTGCCCATAGCCATGTTTTGACATTTGGCTATAACACCTTCACTGGAGGTTCAAAACCTTCTTACATAAAGCCAAATGCCCTTAAAACATGCCCCCTAACAGGGAAGAATATGCAGAACCCAAGGATGTGCAGGAAGGCTGTAGACTGGCATGGGTGAGAATTCAACTCAGCCACATTAGACAAGTAACCCAGGAGCTGTCAAGAGCCTTTGCTGATAGTATCCATTTCCACCCTAATGTGTTGATTGTGCAAACCTATTCAGGTTAAAAAAGAAAACATAAAGGCAATAAAGATATTCCAGAAAACATGAGCTCATCCCAAGAGTCCAGTTAATTTGTGTTCAGAAGAGGGTATTTCAGATCACTAAGCTCAATTATGGACCATTAACTCAAATGGAAGAAATAAGCCACCTAGAAGGCAGAGGACAACCCCAGACCACAAGCTTCCCCATGCCTGTTGGACAGTAAAAACATAAGTAGATAACACAATAAAAAACAGTGCAATCTATTGCACTTGACTGCTTTAGCCATGTGCTTACAGAAATGATGGGGATGATGCAAGTTGCTGAGTAAATATATTTACAGAAGAGAGCACACTACCCACAGAATTTTTGACTTTTTAGTTCACAAGACATGAGACAAGCACACAAAAAAGGAGCTCAGCTTGGGTACCTAGGAAAAGCACCTCATCAGGAGTGGATATTGAGACACTCGTTTCCCTCCGAGTTTCCCCAAGCACACCATTTCCAACAGAAGCACTGGACTCACAAGCTCAAGCTCCAGAAATTAACAGCCTGGACACTGTCACCTCCGTCAAGGGCTCGCAGGTTGCTTTCCCTGGGGAGGCCACATAGAGCCCAGGCAAGGTCCTGTTCCTTCCAAGCAGTCAGTCAGTCAGTCAGTCAGAAGCAAGGCTGTTGCATCAGGCTGCCAGCAGCCAGGCACTCGGCACCCAGCCAGCTGCCCCAACCCAACCGGAGCCACTGCCCCAGCACAGAAAGTATTTGTGCTGAGGATGACATCACCTCACTGAGCTGATATACCTCTGGGGAAACCTGCCAAGGGTAAACAAATACACCATGTGAACGTTTGCCTCCTGCTAACACAACAGGCTTGCCACAGACTAATACCTTTACACCCCCCTGCCCCGACCCAAAAGTTCGCTCAGCCCCTTCCTGTACCCTAGCTGCAGCACGGAAATGAAGTTTTCCAGGGGGTGCCCAAGAGTCCATGCCCCCAGACAAGAAGTGAGGGCATTATCATAGAATCATAGAATTGGCTGGGTTGGAAGGGACCTCAGAGATCATCAGGTCCAACCCTTGACCACTACCGCTGCAGTTACCAGACCATGGCACTGAGTGCCACATCCAGTCTCTTTTTAAATATCTCCAGGGACGGAGAATCCACTACTTCCCTGGGCAGCCCATTCCAATGTCTGATCACCCTCTCCATAAAGAAATTCTTTCTAATATACAACCTAAACTTCCCCTGGCACAACTTGAGACCATGCCCTCTTGTCTTGTTGAAAGTTGCCTTGGAAAAGAGCCCAACCCCCCCTGGCTCCAGCCTCCTTTCAGGGAGTTGTAGAGAGCGATGAGGTCTCCCCTGAGCCTCCTCTTCTCCAGGCTGAACACCCCCAGCTCCCTCAGCCTCTCCTCACAGGACTTGTGCTGGAGTCCCTTCACCAGCCTGGTTGCCCTCCTTTGGACCTGCTCCAGGACCTCAATCTCCTTCCTGAACTGAGGGGCCCAGAACTGGACACAGGACTCGAGCTGTGGCCTCACCAGGGCTGAGTACAGGGGCAGAATCACTTCCCTGGACCTGCTGGCCACGCTGTTCCTGATCCAGGCCAGGATGCCATTGGCCTTCTTGGCCACCTGGGCACACTGCTGGCTCATGTTCAGCTTCCTGTCAATCCAGGAATTATCCCACCAAAGGATGCAAAATGACAGCTGCTCCAACAATAAGCCTTAGCTCTGCTATGGTGGTTGCAGGAAATGCACATCCCTTAATATTAAGGACAAAAGCGAAATCAAAAAGGACACTGGATTTTAAAATTTATTTCACAGCGTCTCCCTCTCCCTGTTTGATCTGAGGTGAGTTTCTTGAAGAGTCATCACTTTAGGCTTGTACTAGTGAGGTAACTTGTTATCCAGTAGATAACACATAAGGGGTGATGGAGGTAAATGCCCTTTTGCTCTGAGAAGGTTCTGGAAAGAAGCAACAGAATCACATCCATCGTACCACCCAGATACCCAATTTACTTTTCCCCTCTCAAATAATTTAACAATAACAGTAATAAATGAGCTTCTAATCCCCCTAAATTCATACCTTGTGAATACATATCTCGAAAGAGAGGGTGGAAGAACACAGTCCCTTTTATCTTCAGTATAGGAAAAAAAAAAAAAAAAGTCAACCAAAACCTACTTTCTCTGACGGCATACACCCACAGAGCTTCAGACCCTGAGGGATGGGAATGGTGCATAATGGGCCATCTCCAGCAAGGAGCCCAGCTCCCCAGCTCAGCTCTACCTGCTCTCCCAATACTACTCCCCCTTCTGCTCCAGAAACCATCTCCAAAATGGCAGGGAATTCATTGCAAAACTGGGAATAACTACCATTTTTCCATGGGACACTGAAGAACATAGTTTTGACAGCCACATAAATAGGGAAGATTAATTTTTAATATTTTAATACTTCCTGCTTTAAGTTTACTTTAAAATTGATTTTTTTTCTACATCTCCACTTGTAAAACTTACAATGAATAAAGGCCCCAAGACAAACCATATTATAATCTATACAACCAAGACAGTCACCTCCTTTCCTGCACTGACTCCTGCCTTATTAGAGAAACTTACTTGAAGGACAGAAGGACACACTCAATCCTGAGAGATTATAAAAAGGCTTAAAATCCCATGCTTGTCAGCTATGAGCTTTGCTTTTTATTCATACCAGGTGGCTTCAGAGGAGCACACATCATTTTAAGTATGTTCAAAATCACAGATTTGTTAAGTTGATACTTAAAAGTTGATAAATAAAAAAATATAAAAACTTTAAATTAAAAACAAAACACAGTCACCTGTAAATACATATCTCTGAACATGCAACACTTAAAACCATTTCTGGTCTCTTCTCATTTTACTGGTTTCACTCACTCTTCATTAGCAACCTTATTTTATACAGAGTCTTCCTGCTAAACTCAGTCAAGTTGCTCTATTTCGTCTTCCTGTAACTTGCTGCAAATCTCTGAAATTATCCGTACCATACACAACCTACTTTGTGGCTTTGCTCATTTGTTTTGGTTTTGTTTTGTTTTCTTCCCAGAGCCCTGTCAGCCCAAGGGTTTGGGAACTCGTATAATGAGGGGAAGTTAAACTTCTACACAGCTATCACGGGTGCCCCCCTAGTAACTGTGCTATCAAGATTCATCACCAAACACAATGGAAGCCTTCTCCAAAACAAGACAAAGGTGATGTAATGAGCTGGGCAGGAAGCGGGGGCTCAGCAATCTGCGTAGGGGTAGTCACTGTAAATCTTTTTGGCACTAATGGTGGTTTTTTTTTGTTTTTTTTTTTTCTAAGGCTGGACAATAACAACAACATTGATACAAAGCATGAGAATTCATGAATGTCTGGCAGCTTTTGGTATTGTCTCTGCAATACAAACAAGACTGTTTTTCTCTCTACATTTTCAATTCAGTACCAGCTGGATTCCGCAAAACATGGGTTAGTTCTGATACACCAAGTAACTGACTCATCCCAGCGGGGGCCCAACAAGAACATCAGAAGTAGCACTGGCCATTACTAAACATGCTCCTAGATACAGAACGAGTAACAAAGTTGCCTCAACCTCACACACCTAACTTCATTAAGATACTAAAAGCAAGTAATAATAGCAATGGTGGGGAAAAAGAGGGAATTTACGAGATTTCTTTTTCTGGGCTACGTCTTAGGCTCCATAATACTGCATTTAAGAACATACTCATTCAAAAGTCTGTCCATACTTACATGGGCTTGTGGGTTTTTGACCTAGGCATTGTGCTGGAATGGTAGTTTTCACCAGCTATGACATTTAGTATCTCTACAAAAGTTAACTTACTAGTTACTAGCCGGAGAGATACAGGAAAGCATCTATTTCAAGAGCAGATTGCACTGCCATGCAACCCTCCAGTTTCAGTGGGAACAAGTCATCTCTACGTAGGGGCAGGAAACACACTCGGAGCATCTTCATCATCTCACTATAGGCAGGATTTCCTACCATGACTATCCAAGAATGACCAAAGGATGAGTTGGCTGTTGAAAAAGGACATCTGTGGATTAAAATAACTCATATCACTGTTTTCTTTCCGCTGCTGAAGCCACTTGGCCACGGAGCCAGAGGTACCACAATATTCAGAACAGCTCTGTCTGCAAACTGCTGTGATAAAAAGCATCCAGTCCAGCAAGAGTTGAGAATGCCTCAGGAGAGGAATACCACATGCGAAAGCATTAATAAAAAAAAAAGATAAATCCTTCATTACAGACCCATGGCAAAGCACATTTGTATGGACACTGACAATCATACCACAAGTGTGCACATATAGAAAGCGTCAGAATTTCCCATCTCGTACTTCCGCTAAAAGTCAATGTGACAGAATGCATCTTACTTATGCCTGGCTTCAGAATCCTGCATAAGCAGTAGCTACACAACCTCAAAAAAGCACACAGCAAGTACCAGTAAAAGGTATTGCCCATAAACCTCACCACCAGGACTGCAGTTGGCACTACTTGCTGCTTGCTAGAAAAACAAACAGAAAAACCCAGGGCAAGATGAGAAACAGCGTGGTTGGCAGGTCAAACCCCCCTCAGGTCTGAGAGTAAACAAATGCAGTTGGTCTGACAGTTTTCTGTAGCATTGTGTATTTTCCTATCATACTTCATCCAGAAAGGCAGCTCCTAAGCAGTGCAGGAAAATCCATAGGATTTCCTGTAGAATTCTTGTGCTTGCTTGCTGTTGAGCCACAGTCAGGGTTAACTGGTGGCACAGCAGAACAGTGTACTCAAGCAAGAAGAGTGGAGGCTGAGCTACTAGGATTCTTGGAAGAGAGGAGAACCAGCAGCATCCTTTGGGGTGAGACAGAAAGAATCAGGCCTGAAGCCCCACTGCCTCTACAAAATGCCACAGAACAGGATACAAACACTGTAGGCTACACACTGCAGAGAACCTGTCATTGCACAATATTGTGAGTGTTAAACGTTTTGCAAAGTGAGATGTGGCTAAGGAGCTTACAGCTCCTTCCATCTCTACATTCCACTTTTGATGGGAAAAAACCTAGAAAAATAACAATACCGGTCTCATGCTAAGCATGCATTCACTTTCTCTTTCTCTTGGTGTGTTTAAAAAGGCAAGAAATAATTAGTTTGATTGTTTCTTCATCTGCTTCCTTAACTCTTTAGGAAATGCCCCATAATTTAGATAAATTATTCTTCTCCAACCCTAGAGGCTTCTGGAAGGACTGCTGAAAAAATACTTTCTGGTCATTAAATCCCAAAACCTGACTGGTTGTTCTTAACTTCTGTAACTTTCAATACGTAGCTGTAACATTTCTGTTCCTTTACATCAGTGGATATTAGTACTGCCCACCTGGATGAAGCTCACCCTTTCTTATTTCACTTGATTTATGAAGTAACTTTCTGGGAACAGAGGTAAGATATCCCAGTTCCTGCTCTCTGTATTTAGTACCTTTACGAATTTTTTTGCAACTATCCGAACCACTGAAAAGTGAATACTAATAATGGCCTAGATATAAAAATACTTAAAGCAAGCGAGTTTATCAGCATACCTACACAGACTCCGTTACTGAGCTATTTCTAGGAAAAAACACTACTTCATCTGTGCTCAACTTTTGACCTGTGTTTCGAATGAAACCTGCCTATTAAAGACTCCTCGCTTGACAAAAAGTATTCTCTGCTCCCCAATCTTTACAAAATATTCTTTCAAGATAAAAACCTGAACAGCTAAAAAGCATCTGCTTGTGTAAAAAGAGTGATTCAGCAGGAAACATGTACTTGAAATACCCTTCACAAGAAAGAGCTTATTCATGAAGGGACAGTTGGCAGGGATATCTCCGTCTCCACTTGAATGCTCTTTCTCCAGCTTGTGTTGAAGAGATGCAGATGCCTGGGAGGAAGCTAATCACCATTTTTATAGGCCATGGAAAGCAGGGTCTGGTTCAGAATTGCAAGTGTTTGTACCAAAGCTCTCACAGTGAAAAGTGAAGGGTTCTAAGTTAATGTTCAACAGGAACTGGCAAATCTGCTCTGCTCACTGAGCAGTGTGGTCAGGTATGAACTGGAAGAGTATACATAAAATAACGTAATAAGAACAGCTGCTCAAAGTTCAGCTGCGGTGTTTAAGGCATAGCACACTAAAAGGAGAAAGGCAAGCAGAACCTAACACATGAAATGTTTCAGCCAGTTCTAATCCTTCCACAATTTCTGCTCCCTTTAAGTATCTATTAAACCAGCTTTGTTAAGCCTATCATTTTTCCTTAATAAGTCTTGAGAAACACAGGAACAAAAGCTTTAGATCTGCTAGTTGGCACAAGCTGAAGTAAGCAAATACTGCTGTGTATAAGTGGAAGCAAAATTTGCTGAAGTCTGTTGAAAATACATTTATCATCAGTGTAACCAAGACAGTACCAAACAGATTCATTCCTTCAATGCAAGCAGTGGTCCTCTAAGTTACTTCTGGATACAGGTTTACTCTTAAGTTTTTCAAAGTCACTGACAGCAAAGCTTTAATAGAAAGTAACGGATAACACTGTTTAGTGCAAGAGGAAAACACCAAAGCAAACAGCTGCCACGGAACTTAAAATCTCACTTTATGTCAATAATCTGGTTTTCTTACTCACTGAGTGACTAATATGACCGCATGGGAGCTAGATCAGACCATGTCACAACTCCTTCTGAAGCTCTCCACGTTACATTTTTCTATGTACTATTCATTAATCAGTTACTGGAATACATGGCTACTTTTACAATACTTGTAAGGTTTTGGACAAGAATGTGTATTTCATACGTTATGAAAAAGCGCAGACACTCACACTTAGAACACAAACAGAAGACATGACAAAACATCACATCATTTCCATTTTCAAAAGGATACCAAAGAATTAGGCACCATGCCTGCAAGCCACGTTGCTTCCCTTTGCCACTGCAAAAGGAGAGAAGTGCCAGATCCCAGAGCAGCATCAGAGGCCACCACTGGCATCCTGGGCTCTGTTCTTAATCCTCCCCATTTACGTAACAGCGTTTCCTGGTCACGAGGGGAAGGCAAGATTAATAATGTGCTAAATACCTACTTCAGAAAGAAAAAGATCTCAAAAACACAGGATTTGACTGCTGTCAGGCAGCCAACATATGAAAAAATCCCAAATAATTTCTGGGTGCAAAAGTGATCTTGACTTCAGAAACTACTGGGAAAAGTTTTGAACAGCCTTTTTTAATAAACAGGCCTTAAACAGTATGTCCACAAAAAGAATTCTCTTCAAAAATAGCTGCTTCCTAAATTGATTTGGACTGGTTTGCATACTGACATTTGTCTCAAAGTAGCTGAGGCAGAGCCACACATCAGGTGACACTGTATGGATTCATCTACAGTACTACAATATTGATGGAGGAGAAGGAGGATCTGAAAAGTATTATTCTATAAGGAAGATGCCAGGCAACAAAGTTAACATTTAGCCAGCAAAATGCAGTAATACCCATCTCTTCAATAAATTTTTATAGACTTCACAAAGCACTGGCTATGCATACTCTCACTTGAACGCATGAACTTAGTCCACACAGGGTAAGTTCCCCCCAAAAATCCCATGATTAAAGGGGAATATTTATAAATAGTTTCAGAATAAGTCACCTGTATAAATCTGATTTAGGATTTGCACATCCCAAAGTAGATGTTATTAATGTAGCAGCACCATTCTCATACAAATGAAAAAAGAATTCGTAAACTATTTTGTAAGCCTGGAAGCATGCCACAACACACTGCCTGCGCTGATAGAGTTTTACATAGAATAGAATAACATGGCAACCTCTTATCCCAAAAGCAAAGCTTAAAAAAACTGGAAGACTTGGGATGTGGGGAGGGGAGTAAATTAAAATACAATCCTCATTACATTCTGGGACTTGTTTGTGAAACTGAAATAGTCTTGAGGATCTACAAGTCGTGAAGTTCCAGTCTTGCTGCCCTTGGCAAGCAAAAGAATCTGGATTCTCAAAGGAAAAGTTAAGCATGTCATATTTGGTAAATACTTTAAGTAATATGTTTGTGATAGTTTTGTTTCAATAGCTTTGTGCTTACTGCATTACTATTAGCTGTTGCACTGAAAAAAACACATGAAGATGACCTTCAAAGACTTGGTTCCAAATTAAGCCATCACAAACCCTGAGGGGATCACTGGTTAAGACAGCACTCTCTATTATTAATTATTTCAAAGCCAAAAAAATAAAGCTGAACTAAAAAGTTGCTGTTATAATAGTAACTGTCCTTTTTTAGGTATCTGGACAGAAACTGGCGAAGACAACTTTTAAGATTTATTTTTCAATGTCTAGTTTAGGACTTCCTTCCTTTCCCCAGATTAGCTGATGTCTGTCATGTGAAGCAAGTAAACACACTTATCTGTTCTCCTGCTGAAAATGCTGATCCAGAGCTCTGAACACTTCTTATAGGAATCAAGAACTTTTCAAATGCAACTATAACATTAGAAATATTGAATTCAATTTCAGTACTTCCCTCCACCCTATTCCTGAAACCAGAGGAATATACCTGCCACTCAGGCTAGCAATCCAAGTTCAGGCTACAAGGCTTGAGATGCTCCACAAATTCTTTCTCATCTTCATCCACACCATCCAGAACTTACTTTTGGGGTAGTTTTTTTGTTTGTTTGTAAATGAGAAAGAGGAATAGCAAGATGGAGGTAAAACTATTTCTGTGCATGCAGAACCCAGACTTTTCCCTGAGGAGTCTGGATTCCCACCCACTGTTCCTCACCTTGGTGATGCAGGGAGATGCGGTTAGGTGGTTCTTGGAAACTTGGTTCCACCAGATCCCGACGACCATGAGCCGAAGTCTGATCTACATTGTCCTAAAAATAGAAGAGCAGAAAATCTTAGCAAAACCAGTAATTTTGTATTCCCTGTAAGCTACACTGCCCAGAGGCAAATCACTGATATATAAAAAAAAAAAAAAAAAAAAAAAAGCAGCCCTGAAAGCCCTGCTATGCCTCAGATAGGAGAAACCAACCTCAGAGAGATTATAGGGGAACACGAGACCATCACAGTGACACAGGTATCATGAACCCAGAATCAATAAGTATGGTGTTGGCTCATCTGTACTTCTTTTTTTTTGCATTTCAAACTGGGAAACAGTGTTGTAAATGCACTTCCTAGTTTAACAAAAGTTTCTGCTTGCATCAAATTATGTCAAGGCTTGGGGCTTTGTTTTTGTTAATTCCAAGTCTGTGGCTTAGGGGTTTGTAACTAATTAACTGGACTGAAACAGATTCAGTAGTGAACTACCAAACCTCAAGGGGAATCAGAAGTTCAATGTAGATAAACATCCATGGCTCTGGATGCCAACCTGTATTTTTTTCTTTCTTTCATACTAAAATTCTCACAAGATCAGGTTTCAAGAAGTTTTAACACAAGCTGAATTTGGCTAAGTCTAAAATACCATGGTTTCTCACAGAACTTGCCAAAAAAGATGACTAAGGAAAATTTAAATAAGAAACAAAAAAATAAGAAAAGCAAAAAAAAGTCTCACTGAGTTTTAGAAGTATAAAAAGGAAATTCAGAGCAGGTAACAGCTTTAGAAAGTTGCTGTGCCTTTGCATATACCAGGTAAAGGTGGGTACTGAAAAACAGAATAATGAAGATGACTGCATTAATACATCACCGCCCATAAAGTGTGCTGCAGTCATATATGTGACTGTACTCATATACGTGACTGTATACATGTTCCTGCTGTGCCCAAAGTGTGGAATAAATAGATAATGGCATGACCTGCATTTATGTCAAAACACAGGAATCACCTTCCTAGCAAATGATGTTGCAATTATGGTAAAGCAGTAACGCACACAGCGAGCAGCAATTCAGCTATGTGCAACTATGAGCTCACAGCCAAACATTATCAGTTTGCAGAATATAAGCTAATGTTCAAAACCAGTGGATGCAGTGTTTGCGGATAAGAACTGTACATGCTTGTAAGGGCTATGAAATTAATTACCCTCTTCTGCAGAGAAATTTTCTCAAAAAGCAGATGCTTGAGCTTTGATTCTAGTACTCAAGCATTGCCCTTGTGCCTTTACCATCAGAGATCAATTCAGGAACCCACAGGTTGGTTGTAAGACAAGAACTGCCCACAGTGGTATGACTAAGGGAAGCTTTTACCAGCAAACCATATACAGTAATATACATACAGTAGCCACTCAGCCTTCTACTTCCATATTGGCTACTCCCCCTTGTAGCTTTTTACACCCTTGCCACTAGTTTCACAACACTGACTTTGTTGTTTCATGAGCTACAACTAAGTTAATCCCTCAAATCTGCGCAGTTGTTTCTTAGGAAGCAAAGGGAAAAAAAAAAAGCCAAAACACACTTCCTGTCAGCATGGCTGTATTTGTTTCTACTTTCTTAGAGACACAGCAATATTTGTTAGCCCTTTCACTGGAACTGAGTATGTGTCAGGACCAAGCTCCTGACTCTCTCAAATCCCTTGCAACTACAGGGTATCACATCCTAACATTATTACCACTTTTGGATTGGTTTTCACTGGATGCATGTAGTTTTCTCTGGGATACCACCCAGCCAGTATTGACCTGGCCCACACCACCTCAGTTTTAAATTTCAGGCAGGAAATTGCAACACGAGAAGACACTGCAGAAAGCTCATACAAAACTACGAGTTTGCTCCCCAGAAAGTTTAGCATTATTATTTCAAAGGCTCCAAGGACAACAGGGGGGAGGGAGATGCTTATCTAGGAAAAGTTTCAGTCAAAACTTAAGGCTGCATTCAATTGCTCTTCAGTTATTTCAAAGGCAGTACAAAAGTTGAGAGGCAAACATCACAAGCATGAAAAACAAAGCAGCAGAACATCCTTCCTCCTAGTACAGAGCCTTCCTTGTGCATTTGCCACCATGAAATTCAACATCATGTATTTTTAGCAGGTAGCTAAAACTCCACTGATGCAGTCTGGCATTACTTCTGCATCCCAGGAATGATTCTCAACACCCGATGCATGGTTGTAGTTGCTTTTTGCCTCTCAGCTTGGAATAGCAACAGGGAATCCCAAGAGAAATGAAAGCTGGAACAACAACAAAAAAAAACCCAGCTGTTCTAAGCTATTTGTTACACACCTAACTGTGTTTTCAGTCATCCTGAGACACAAAAGTCCCTGGTGAAAAGCAAGATTCCTGCAGTACTATGTAGTAACAGGGGATGAGATACTGCCAAGATGCATCTTTTTACCTTTGGTTTCCCACAGAAGTAACGCACAAAAACCTAACTGAGAAGACTTTATTTCAGGCTAAGAGCTGGTTCCAAGCTCTTAAGTCATCAATTAAATCAGATGTTTTCTAAAATAGCAACTTCTAAAAATTTACAAGAATAGGATTTAGTCTCTCTGGAATCACCTTAAGATGCTGAGAACCACAGACCTTATTTACAAGGTTTAAGTCAAAGTCATAGTAAAACACACCAAAGTTTTCAGAAGCAGAGGTTTCAATGACTGATGACTGCTGGTGCTGCCTTTACAAGGCTGACACCCCTGCCTGTTTCTTTAGGTGCAACCCCCTTCCCAGAAGGTCTGGAGAGTTCTCCTGCAGGTTTGAGCAAAGTTAGGAACCAAAGGTGTCCTCCGAGCACTGAGAGCCAACACAACCCCAGGTGCTAAAGTAAAGCGGCGGCCGTGCATAAACAAAGCCACACCTGTAAAAGCAATGTGGGCAGCAGAGGAGAAAAGGTAAGGGCGGTGTGATTTAAAGAGCTGAGTGTAGTTTCACATGACCCTCCAGAATCTGTTTGTGTCCGTTGTGCAGGGACAAACAGTGGCACTCGGCCAGCTGCAGCAGAGATCAGACAGACACTGCAACAAGGTTAAAAGAAGGAAGAGGGGGGGATATATATATATATAAAAAAAAAAGTTATGTAATTTTTCCGTGGCAGTGGCCTCCTTGCCAGCCTCCTGCTGGGGGCTGGGGCCGAGTCCCTCTGCAAGGTGGGCACCTCCTCTGGTCCATCACCATCCCCCCACTGCCGCTGCAGCCGGGCTCCTGGGAAGTCATGTGTTTGCTCAAGGTTTTAATCCCCAGCTCTCCCTCCTCTTCCAATAAATGCTCTCAATATGAAATTAAAGCATGTTACTTAACTTACTGCACCATCCAGCTATTGTAGTATTTTTAGAAGCTAGCTGAGCATTAGCCCTCGCTGACTGGTTTGCATGTACTGTTTCTCTGTCAGCCAGCATCTGCAACCAAGAATGATTTAATCTACTGACGAGGAAGAGTGCTAGAAGGATCTGAAGCAGTGTTTATTTTTTACAGATGCATTAACATTTCATAGCCAAATGCACAGCCATTACAGGTTAAGAGTTCAGTGTCCTTTGATTACCTACACTGCATGACACAAAATGCAACATGCTCACATCACATTAAGAGCCAAAGTCCACTCACAGGCAGTGTTATCTCTACATATCAATAACCAGGACAATCTGGATTTATTTTTCAATCTATAACCAAGCCTTTCAAGTTGCACTCCTTCAGCTATGACATACAATGTTTGCTGATGTTTGTGCTAGCATGATAAGCATTTCAGTTATCAAAGAAAACACTAAATCTGGTGTTTTAATCAGCAAATCAGACAGCCATATACTACAGCAGTTCTGCTGCCTGCACACATGCTTTTTAATCACTTCTTCAGCTCCAAGTGATACTGTTCCCACCTCAAGTTTAGCTCAGAAGAGTTTTATCAGTATGAGACAGTATTACGAGGCTGACCAGCATGTTACTACAACTCTATAGCTGTTTCTCACTCTGGTTCCTTCAGTAAAGGTTATCTTGTCAGTCATTCAGAATAATCCTACAGGTAAACAGGCCTTCGAGAAGGGAGGAAGCAGATCCAAAAGTGCAAATTATTTAACTACCCCCTTTGCCTCCTTTCTGCCTCTTTCCTCGTGAAGAAAGGGACCTGACATCAGTAGCTTTCTGTAGAGGTCTGGAAATCCCCTTTTAACTGAAGGCTTCAACTTTTTCTAACTTGGGCAGTCACTGAAGTTTACAAGATGAAGGAGGGTTACAAGTGGCAGCACAGCTTCTCGGAAGCTCCTGGGACCACGGCCAGACCGAGGACATCCAGGCCACCAAGACGACAGTCCCTGGTTTTGGATTTACTGTAGCTGTCTGCAAACCCACACGGCCGTCCCCTGAACAAAAGGTTCAATTGAGCAAGAGTCATGCATACTCATGCCAGCAGTCCCACAGTGACAAATTAAGATCATGGCATGCTTCTGATGTTTGTACACTGTCCAGCACGACAGAAAGTCAAGGCAGACGTGCTGACGGGTCCCACTGCAGTCTAGGAGGCTACCAAAGCAGATACACCTCAGTTTGCATAGAGGCATTCCTGCCACGCCAGGAGCTACCTGCCTACCCAGCCATGCCACCTTATCACACCAAAGTAGATGTCTTCAAACTAGTTAAGTGTAAAGAGAAAGTAAAGCCATTTCCTTGAGGCACCTTAGCTTCACTCTGCTCAGGTAATTTCTGTAAAGCAAAATGAAGAACCTTCTCCTGGTACAGACCGAGGAAACTATTGCCAAGTGTTCACGTGGTTTAAAAAAAAAACAAAAAGCAATTATTAAAATATACTGAAAAGGAGGTGTCCACCAAGGATGGTGAAAGAATAGGCATAGCTCCAGGCTTCAGCAGCAGGAAGGGGACACTGAGAAATCACATTCTCTTTGTATCTGCAACTTGTTACTCTTAGAAAAAGGATAAAGAGGTAGAAGAACATTCCTTTATCTGACCCAGTACTGCCATTCTTAACATGCCTCTTAACATAACCCTAATCCTTAACATGCAATAAATACATTAGGCAGCATTTCTTCTGAGGACAGTTTCATATGATTCTTCACTTCCCAAACAAAAGTTTATTTGCATGTAAAAATGCTTCTCCTTTTTGTCATGATTTTGCAGTCTTGGTTTACTTAAAGCATCAACTGTACATGGAGGAGAAAAGACCCAGTTATGGGTAAGTGCCAAGCAGACAGCTATTCATCTAAGCAAACTTTCCTATAGTTTACTGGTACCCATAGCCATCCAGTTTCTGTTCTGTCACTGAACTTTACTCTTAGCCCTGTGAAGATAAACATGTAGGTTATCAAGGAAGAAATCTACCCGATACATCCAGACCAATATTCAAGCTGTAATCCCAACTCTGCAGACTAGATCAGTCAGTATGCATATGACACTCCCTTCCTAGAAGATTTAAGTCACTGGGCTTCTTAGTGGCTAAATACAGCAGCAGAGTCCCCTACCAGATAGCTGTTTGGTACGTTGTATTTTCAGCCTGCTGACACCTCAGAGCTTGACACAATTTGTCCCAACTACAATCATAAGGGAAGCACAGGACTCCTGGGTTTGTGTGAAGTCACTGATTTGCAAATTATTTCAGTTTTACTCAGGCAGAGTTCTAGTTTTTTACTGTCTTCTGCCAGAGATCCAATCACACATTCCCTGGGCCAGTGCTTAACATGTCATAGAAATAAAGAGAAAACAGGCTTTGCACACTAGGCAAAAAACTTTAAAGCGCATTCTCAGACAACCCACATATTACATAATTAAAGACCTGTAACTAGATTTCCTGCCTCTTAACTACAGTCATTTGACTAGGTAAGAGCCAAGTGAAAGGCTCAGTAAGTCAACAGAGTAACCGTGAACCTAGAATTTGAGCATTCCCATTGCTAAGAGAGCTTGTACAAACAAGGGCTTAAAATAAAGCCACTTAGCTTTGTCAAAAGTCAGTCTCTCTCTCCTGAAGTACCAAAGCCACAAACTGCAGGAACCCTTCTGATTTTACAGTACTGGCTGTCAAGACTGAGAGCAATAACTCTAAGGGCCAGGAGCAAACAAGGCCCGCTTGGGATTACAGGAGTAGCAAAGGCAGCAGCACATTCCTCCCCATGCACTGCGCTACCTCCAATCCTCGGTGCCACAAATCACGGAAAACACGCAACAACCTGGCAGGGAGCACAGACTTGCTGCTATCCACACATTCATACAACCCTCAGCAGACTTACCAGCCCACCACACAACATATGCAACAGCTATGAGAAACACAACACGCCAAGAATAAGCAAAGAAGAAAGCAAAATGAGAGACTGACAGACAAGACAGACCTGCGTCCATGATCTATGTCTCTGCAGCAACAGGGAATTTGTTAAGTGAATCGTAGGAATTATATTACATCCCATGATACAAGGGAAGGCAGGAAGGCTTGCCAGTCTGACCTTGGAGGAACTTCTCCTCCAGCCCCTGTCAGGGTTTCAAGAACCCACTGACCAGAAAATCTTTTGATTCAGCAAAAAAACCGTGAGGGTATGGACCCTGTTGCCAACACCAGACCCTTCAGTGTGTGTCCCCCAAGTCAGTAAAGTGTTTCTTCTCCCACAGAAAACAGGGGGAAAAAAACAAGAAGAAAAAAGAAAAAAAAAAAAAGAAAGAGCTTTCTAAAATCTTAAATACATGATCTGATATAGCTATATGACATACTGCTAAGTCGAGCCAGAAAGTTGTTTTTCTGAAGATGTTTCATATTTATTTTAAGGAGTACTACCAGTTATGTAACTTGTCACTACCTGCATTGCAACTGCTTTCAGGTTTTGTTTTGGGAGTTTTTTTGTGTGGTTTTGGTTTTTTGGTGTTATGGTTTTTTTGGGGGGAGGTTTGTTTTGTTGTTTTGTTTTCTACCAAAAGAAGTGTCTCTTTGCTTGCCCAGGAAATAAACAAATAAATAAATTTAAACTGGCAAGAGCTGGACCATGATTAACAACCTCCAAGAGTATCTGGTAGCAGCAGTTTACTCATAAAAGCAGTTTACTCCAGTAAATCAGGAGTAATAATACCATGTTAGCTGACAGCTACAAGTATAAACTTTCACAGCACACATGCACACTACCATTACAGATTCAGCTCCTCTAAACTGATCTTTGCTAAACTGGCATAAGCAGAGTTTTCAACATTACTGGACCCAGAATTTGGCAAGAACAATGTCAAATTAAATTTCTCTCAATACCTGAAGTCCTATCTTAGTATAAACCAACTGCTTCTGCAAGAATTTAGCTGTCTCCCAGTATTCTGCAGAGAAAAACTGAACAATATGTTCCACAGTGCTCACTTTTTGGACCAGAATGCCATTTATAATGGTAGAAGAAAATTGAATGCATCATGGTTGCTGTCTTTTAATCAGCTAGCAAGGAGGGAATCCAACTGACAGGCTTAGAAATGCTAAAAGCTTTGTTCTATTTTTAATGAGACTAAAACCACCATGACTGATAGAGACAGTTTACATAGTTTACAGCTAAAATAAAGTCTTGAAATACAGAAAAGAAACAAATGCACAGGGTTCTTAAGGAAAGCAATCACTTCTTAGAAATGTCTGCAGCTAGGAAGCACTTCAAAAATTGAAGCAGTTACTTTCTGATAAGATGTCTTTCTGCTTCTTTTTTAAAAACAGAAGCTAGATTCCTTTTTATTTCGAAAAAAATAACATGAAATAAATAAAGTTTATAATGGGAAATTCTTCACAGAAGAAACCTGCACACTTACAGAGAAATTCTGTTTCTTCTGCTGGTGACCACAGATCCTGATAGTGTATCTTAATGTACTTAATTTAAGTTAGCTCTTCATCTAAAGTAATTCACTCTCACTGGAAAGGAACAGCCACTGAAAAAGCTACCAAAACCATAATTTACTGCATGTTCCAAGTTCTTTGGTTTCAGTCAATAGTGACTTCAACAATACAGTCCCTAAAAAAATGTTTTCTGTGAGAGAGAACTGTATTTACCAACAGGAATGAAATAGAGAAATTGAGTTTTGTTACTCTGAGAAAGTGTAAAGTCAACTAAGGTAGTATGTCATACTCATTTCTGAAGAGGCTTTTCAGTGACATTATGCACCAATCTCTTTTAAATAAATACTTTTTAGACTACACTACTTAAGTTGAGTTGAATTAAAAGCAAGGCTTTGATAAACAGCAAATCATATGTGTTACCCACTATACTGGATAGTGCTCATGCAATCTAAGGGAGCAATGCAACCCATAATGACATTGTTGCTCATAAATCCTTTAGCCCATTCAAGAATCCATAATAGGGTGATTTTCTGATTCATCCAAGTCTCCAAAGTGCCTGGTAAGACTACACTTCTTCCTCATCAGAAGGGTGAAAAGAAATACAATGGGAATATTTGCACCCAGGTGCTATGGAAAATTTCGGCATGTCACTCATTTCCTCACACACCTGTCCATTCTGAGAAGGCATCTACAGATTTATTTTCACTTAGCTTCCAAGTAATAAAAAAAAGTAAATAAATCTTAAGACATTCTTCCAGGGGAAGTTGTAACACACAAAAATAAGGGACAGGCTATTTGATCCTTCTCAAGCCACTGTAGTCCCCATGCCCAGACCCGTGAAATGCAAGGTATCTTGTCTGTTCTAGTTGGCATCAAATCCACTAGAGCTCCAGTTATAGCAGTGCTGCTGGCCAGCTGCTTCCAAGAACACTGGCTTTGGGAGTCAGGTTTTACAGCACCCTTGTATCAAGCAGACGTGAGCTGCCTTGGACAGTCCATCTCAGTGCAGGCTAATGATCCCCTGCACCAACCTTGGAAAGCTCAATGCTTGAAAGGATGACCTACCTTTGCCAAGCACCAATACAGGTTGGATGGAGAATGGACTGACAACAGCCTTGAGGAAGCACTTGGGGGGCTGGTCCATGAAAAGCCAAACATGAGCCAGCAATGTGTGCTTGCAGCATGAAAAAGCCAACCCTATCCTGGGCTGCATCAAAAAGAAGTGTGGCCAGCAGCAGGTCAAGGGAGGTGATTCTCCACCTCTGTTCCATTCCCCTGAGACCCTATCTGGAGTGCTGTGTTCAGCTCTGGGCCCCCCAACACAGGAAGGACATGGAGCTGTTCAAAGGAGACCAGAGGAAGGCCATGAAGATGACCAGAGGGCTGGAGCCCCTCTCCTATGAAGACAGGCTGAGAGAGTTGGGGTTGTTCAGCCTAGAGGAGAGAAGGCTCCAAGAAAACCTTATAGGGGGCCTACAGAAAAACTGGGTAGGCACTTTTTATGAGGGCATGTAGTGATAGGTCTAGGAGTAATAGTTTCAAGCTGGAAGAGGATAGATTTGGGTTAGGAAGAAATTCCTTTAGTGTGAGGGTGGTGAGACACTGCAAAGAGGAAAGCTGTGGATGCCCCCTCCCTGGAAGTGTTCAAGACCAGGATAGCTGGGGCTTGAGCAACCCAGTCTGGTACAAGATGTCCCTGGTGTCCCTGCCCATGCAGGGGGGTTGAAACTAGATGATCTTTAAGGTCCCTTCCAATCCAAACTATTCTGTGATTCCAGCTGATGGACTCTGGGATCCGTAACTGCAGCAACACATTTGTGATTCTCACAACAGGGAAGGGAAGAGAGGAGGGAAGATGCTACCAATGTTGGAAAATCCACTATTTCCATACAAGTGTATTCTCTTTAAAAACATATATTCAGATCTCTGTGCTTTGGGAAGTAGAAATCACAGCCAGATAACCTAAATCACATTGAAGTGTATGCACCCTCATAGCTAAGCAGCCCTGAAAACTCGACTGAGGAAACTTTAACAAAGGAATGAAACTAGCATGAAGTACAAAGCAAAGAAATTTTTTCCAGATGAATGTGGGTCTGCTTTCTTAAAAGTCAACAGAGCTATCCCCTTCTGTCTTCTTGATGGATCAGGCTCAAACTGAATGTTTGAATAGGCTGATGGGTGCAAATGATTCTTCACAGCCCTTGACCAAGCTGATAAAATAACAATCCTCTCATGGAGCAAGAGCCACTGTGCTCATACAGACTGTTAAAATTCACCAGACACCAGTAGGCAAAGTAACTCTCAGCTTGCTTATGATATTGTTCTTCAGGTCTTCAAACTGAAAAGCTGATGAATTCCAAGTATCATATTGAACAACTTTGCACAAAACTACTTCACTATCCTTACTATCTTCAACTCTCAAGTGATACTGACCTTATCTATCTAGTTTCCAGCCAATTTGCTCAATGCTGCAATTCAGGGTATGCTTGATACCTCTCCCCTTCTTCAGGAATGATCCTTGGCACTAGGTAAGTAATTAACTAGGTCTAGAAATGACCGTCCCGTTTGATTAAACCCATGATCCTCATTACATCAGCCACGCACCTTCCTGCTTAGATCAAGAACCATTTACCTATTACATCGTGCAATCTGCCCCAGAACTAATAGCTCACCTGAAACAAGGACATCTGTAGTTCAGGTGAGTTGTTTTTAGTTAGATAACAAAACTAACTCTTTACATATCTCCCAAGGAGCAAGCCTTACCAAGAAGT
Organism: Phaethornis superciliosus; assembly: GCA_023637945.1. Taxonomy (NCBI): domain Eukaryota; kingdom Metazoa; phylum Chordata; class Aves; order Apodiformes; family Trochilidae; genus Phaethornis; species Phaethornis superciliosus. The sequence continues at coordinate 68,949,141 of JAJQWJ010000002.1, read as the reverse complement.
TAATGAAGAATAACAGGTCTGATGTAATGTTACATATACCTCAGCTCTGTAACTTACATAAGAAAAACAAACAGAAATCACACTCATCTCTAAAGCACAACCATGCCTTTTCATGATTAACCACCCAGCATCAGACCTTGTAATAGATCACTGTGCTCATCTCTACCTAAATGGAAGATTCTGCTCTCTCAGAGCAAATCAGTAACATAACTTATACAAATAAAACAGTGTAAGAAATAGTCCAAAATATACGGATACTTGAAAAAATAGTTCCTTTGTACTACTTATATTGCAGTAATAGGTTGCTTTGCAAGCCCTGGGAAAAAACCAAACACCAACTACTACCAATAAAACAAGTGGCTTGTATTTCTGCATTTCTTTATCATGGCTGAATCTCATTTGACCTTCACAGTTTTAAGGAAAGTCACATCACCACACCTTTTACACTGAGGTTCTAAATAGTTTTCCTATAAGAAATTTTAAAAAAAAATAAATCCTCAAATAGTGATGCACTATTAGACTTTACAAATCACTGCCCCCAAGTGTTAGCAGTGGTTGGACAGTACCTCTAAAACAAACCATGCTGCAGTGCTGCCTACGCATAAATTGCCAAATCACAACAGCTGGAAAGAAAACAAGACAAAAAGTAAGCTAAGGCTAACAACAGGGGTCATTTCAGTGTGTCAGTGTCTTATGATCATTTCTCAAAATGAAAGAAATGAGCAGTGTTTTCTACAACTTCAGAATCTCTACCAGAATACAAAAAAGATGTTTGACTAAAGTAGCTCAAAGGTACTTTGAAGCCTGTGAGCTTCTCTCAGTACTCTGGATACTTCACCTTCCTGTCAGATTTTTAAAAATGAAATCACAGAATGGTGATTTGGGGTTGGAAAGGACCTTAAAGATCACCCAGTTCTAATGTCCCTGCTATGGGCAGGGGACACCTGCCACTTAAACCAGGTTGTTCCAAGTCCCATCCAATCTGACCATGAACACTTTCAGGGAGTGCATCTCTCAGTACAACATTAAATGTGCTTAATTGCTATACTTGTTCCAGTATTAATAATGTTTTATGTTTAATATATGTTTTTACGTGTATCTCAATGTAGTGGCTGCCACGTTTTCCCCTCCTTGAGTAAAATTACCAAATTGCAGGTAGCTATACTAGTTTTTCTGTATCAAGAAAATGACTTCATTAAAATCTTTTTGACTTGGATTTCTTTAAAGGAAGAATATTCACAAAAGCTCAGCAATTTGCATTTAAATAGTAGCAGATTACATGTAAAGTTGAAAGCCATCCCAGGAAAAACCCAATACAAAGTGCAAATCTTTAAAAACTGGCACTCAGAAAAAAAACCTGCTTGCTAAAAGCAAGCATGTCAATCACCTCTTCATGTTTGGGAAGTTTTGGTTTTTTTAGCTTTGTAACTAGTTGTTTATAGCATAAGTGTGTCAAGTGACCACTTATTTTGTGCAGCTTCCCCCTACTTTTCGCTAAGGGGTACTGGACTCATCTCTTAAAAGTTACGCACAGCATGTCAGAACATACACTGCAATTCTTCAGTGTCATTAGAGGCAATAGATGATTTAATTCTGCACAAATCCTCTGAATACTGGGGGTACATTAAGACCTCAAGTGATCAAAGAGTTTTCATAGCTACCAGTATGCTACTGGAGGAAGGTCTGGTGTGCTACAAATTGCCAAGGTAGTACAACAAAACAAGAAAACCAACCCAAACAAGACCTGCCCAGGTACTGTGTCTTCACACAAGGAGATAGTTCAACAGATAGCAAAGCTGGTCAGCTAGAAGAAAAGTTCAAGAAATACCACAGTTATAATACTACCATATGCACCAAATGTCATGGCAGTGGTTTTAGCAATGCTGAAAAGCTACAGCTACTAACATATGTACATTTCTACTATTCACTCCAAGGAATATAATATACAATTAGTTAAGCTTCTGTTCAATCAGTATGAAAGGGGCTCTAAAATACCTCTTGTTTTCTTTTCTCTTTCCTGAAGCCACTGCTACAAAAAAAAAATAATAATAATTAAAAAAAAAAAATGATTTTACTTGTTTACTTTGAAGGTCAAGGGTCTACGATCTTTAATATAAGCAGCTACAACACCTCAGATGATGGTGATTAACTCCAGGGTTCAGGGTGGTAACTTTTACAGCAACATTCAGTATTCATTATACTGCTACCTCTAGTTTCAGAATTTTTCTTTCTAACCCAAAAATGCAGATCTATAGAATAAAGGCAATGGAAAAGACTCCTGCTGAGATGAAAGTCAAATCAGAGATTAAACAAAAAAAGGGACTTGTAGGATGAGGAAGAGAAAAGAAAACCTTTTAACAAGGCTTCAGAAGTAAGCTGCAGGTGAGAGGAGCAATCCACCTTCTGGATACATCTTAACTGAAGACCATTACATGTAACTAAAATAAGAAAATTATCTGTGGCAACTTACCCAGGAGTTCATTAGCACACCACCACATTACTGACAGCATAAGTGTAATCTTGCAACCTAATAATGCATGTTATTGTGTCAATATCCCAGTTGCAGAAGATGATAAAGGAATAGTGGATGAGAAGCTTCTGGTCTTGTGGGATTGCATTTTGTTTTTTTTTTATTTTAATCCTCAAGGAAAATCATGCTCTAAAAGATATGCTGTCACAAAACTATTTTTCCAGTCTGCTCTCATCCAGCATAGCAGTTATGGTTTGCGACTAAACCATTCAGCCAATTCATGTTCAACAGCCACAAGTTTCTCATAATTTTAAGGATATAAAGGACTCCAGAAAAAAACAAGATCGCAGAGATGCCTTTTTCAGAGTATCTTTAGCACGCTTGGTTAACTATTTGCTCATGACAGAAAAAGAAAAAAAAAAGCAAGAACATTTCACCTAGCAAGTTCATCAGCACGAATGCAGGCAGACATTCTTCCCAAACTTACAACACACTGCCTTATACTTCTGAATGGCCAGAAGTAGAGAAATGGGCATTCTGAATTCTTAATTCACATTCACCTTTAGAGAAAAGGCTCTACAAGTGTCCCCAGGTATAGAGGGCTTATGGTGACTACCTCAAACACTGACAATATTTGAGAAATTTTGAGTTTGCCATGAATTTAAAACGGACAAAAATTCAGCTAAATTGAGCACGCATGTGTGGGTACGTAAACATGCCATAAGCTACTTTAATAAATGGCTATCAGGTACATTTAAGAGAGAAGCTGAAGTTATGTAACAAGCTCAAGACATGAAACACTGAAGAACATGCATGTAACACACAACCCTAGAGAAATCTTTCCAACAGGTCATGACATGTAGTCACAGCATTGTGACCACTGCAACCACTCCTGGGTTTCTGTTTCCCTACAACTCCAGAAGCTGTCAACTCATGGACAAAACAGAACCAGTTAGGGAGGCAGAGGTTGATGGCAGCCTGATACCCTGTTGAGAGGAAGGCAACAAGAGTAAGCAAAGAAAGCAAGGCTAGTAGCAAAATTACAGTCCAGGACTGCAGGAAAGCAGATTTCTGTCTGGCTCAAGGATCTGCTTGTGAGGTTGCTATGGGAGGCTGCTCTGAAGGAACCAAGGGGCCCAGGACAGCAAGCTTGTCTCCCAGGTACATCTCCTCAACACTCATGAATGGTCTATTTTGGCATGCAGAAGTTACAGGGGAGTGACAGAAAGACAGGGTGAATGGACAGGCAACTCCTGCCTAAGCTCAAATGCTGAAATGCAAAAAAGGTCAAAGCAGGAGGTGGTTACACAGAAAGACTATCGAGATACTGCCCAAACAAAAGAGATGGAACAAGCAAAGGATGCCAAGAAAAAAGAAGGAATGCTTCAACATGTAAGCAAGAGCAAAAAGATGGCTAGTATTAAGTCTACTGGGTGCTCAGTTGTTCACAGGACCCAGCAACTAAGGATACAAAACATCACTGATTTATTTTCCTCAGTTTCTACTAGTAAAGTTAGTTCCCTGTTCCCTGAGCATCTGGGGACTGAACAATTACTCACCACAAAATAAGGTTATGGATCACACAAGCTGATTAAGCTGACTGGACCGAGTCCCTGGGACCAGACGGGATGAGTTAGAAGGCTGGCCAATATCACTATGAGGCTACTCCTGCTCATCTTCAAAAAATAAGTCACCAATTAGAGGAGGATGCTGATAACTGGAGAGGCAAAAATCACATTCATTTTCCAAATGCACAAGAACAAGGATATGAGGAACCTGAAGCCAGCCAGCTTCGCTTAACTCTGGCAAGATGATGAAAAAAGTCTTCTTCCTAGAAGTCATTGCCAGGCTCATGAAGGACAAAAAACAACTGGTAAATTTATGCTGGCTGTTCCAAAGAACAACTCATACCTGACATTTCAGCTCACATTAAAAGTTTTCTCTCTCAAGAAACCAAAATTCTTACACAGATCACGGTTCATTATGCTGTCTTGAGATTCCCTCCCACTGCTGCACGTTCTAGGTTCTTCAAATATATATTTTAAATTTTACGGAATTGGATGATCTTAGGGGATTTTTGAATATCTAATTATTTTCATTAGAAAAGTAGACACTCCATTTTACTCCCCACAGACCAAAGCAATCTGCCTCAGATATAGCTGAGCACTGTATAAAAGTTAACTGCAAAGTTCAGAAGGACCTACTGCAACTGCACAAAATTCAAAAATACTTCTTTGCCTCCACTGAACTATCAGTTTTACAAAAACCCACGAGAGCTGACATAATGGTCTGTCACTCTCCTGCACTAATAGCCTCAAGAACTTCTTCAAGAAAGGTGCCAACACCACTTTGACAGAAACCCCCTCCTGAACTGTGCAGAAGTATTCAGTATTCTGGGTAACTTGCCAGCATGACAGTATTTACTGTATGATTAATATGCATTAATGTAGCACAAATGGACAACTATTTACGAGTGCTAATAACTAAAGCGCTTTATTAAGAGCTGAGGCCTCTAGCATGAAGAACTGCCAGGTTCCCCCAGTTGCCAAAATTATGTCAAAAAATGGAGCCAGTGTGTAAGACATCAAGAGCCACAGCCAGTGTGCAGTAGAGTCTTAAGTCATTGTTTAACATTCAGCTTGCAAAGGACAGGCATGCTCCAAAACCACTGGCTGTTTCCGAGGGCTTGTCTTTTCATTGTAGAGGCTAGAATTTCAAATATGCACACTGGCCTTACCAGTACACAAGCCAAATCTCTTAAAATAGCAGTAAAGCCTGAGAGCTTTGCTGGGCATTTGTGTTCCACCTTTGATTGCTTGTTGTTCTTTCAAAACCAGAAAGAAAAAACACTGTATCTTAATGCCTCAGATTAAAATATCAATACTTTCTAGCATAAAAGGCCATTAATACCAATAATCTGGCCCTTTCCACATGGAAGATTCCTGAAAGCTGATGAATTTGGTAAAATTCCATCCTGAAAAAGCAAAACAAATCCTTCTAGAACAAACTGCTTGTTCTATGCTGCACTCTCAATCCCACATCTCCATGAAGGGAACGTACCTGTCACTCTAGGAATGAATGATACACCTGAAGAGTGGCAGAGTTTTATTGGAATCTATGGAGAACTTTTGAAAGAGTTTTTCACACTACTTTATATCAGAAACCAAAAGAAAAATTCTTAAGAGGATGCACAAGGAGCATGTGAAGATCCTTTTCAGTCATAGCTAGTGCTAGGTGGACTTAGGATTTTCTTCCCAGCTTTACAAAATTAGTGGCACATCCAACACCCAAGCCCCACGGGATGAGTTTAGACTCTGTTCTTGTTTTAACAGGCAGCTTCAGTTCAGGACTCAGCTGAAGTACTATGAGTAGACAGTTTTCAGAAGCAGAAACAAAATAACCCCTGCAATGCATTATATCACATTAAAAAGGAAGCTTGGAACCTGTACCCACAGTTTCTTTCTAGAAACTGGAATATTCTCTCAGAGTTGATCTCACCTAAACAACTTCATGCCGCATTACATGGTTTTGGTTGTGTGCTGGTTGTTTGTGGTATGTGTTCCCCCCTTCCTTTTTTAACTTAAAAATAAAAGAAAAAGGAAGAAATTGTGTTTATGAAATACCATCCTTCCTTTCGTCAAACAATCTCCCTTTAAACTGGACTAAAGCAAGGAAGTCTACTGGGGATAACTTTTAGCAAGGTCTGTATCTAGATATATTTCCTGGAAATATTTAAGACAATATTCTATCTCTGGTCTTTTCCAAGGATAGAAAAGGACTGTCTGAGCCAACTGGCATGGACAGAAACACTAAGAATTATCCGAGCCACGGCACTTTCTTGAAAAGTGACAGCTCCAAATGCAAAGCTTTTTGAATTTTTTATTTTCCTCTTGAAAAACAAAATAATCTTTTCCAGTGGTTATTATTTACACATAGAAAGAGCACAAAACATCTGTAGGAGGAAGGTTCATTTAAAAGGCACATCCTCAAACTATTGCTAATGTAATTCCAGTTGGCTATCAAATAGCCAGTTAAAAGCAAAAGCAATTTCCATTCCCTCATATTTCAGGTTTTTATTCTCTTACAGTTACACAAATGTCTGAAGTAAGAAGCTATCTTAGGATTGGTACATCAACTTCTCTCTTCCATTTAGTGAGAGCTGTTACAAACATGAAAACACACTGGTAGTTTTTCAAAATAACCAGTTGGTAAACAGCTTGTTAAATATTTATTCATTTGGGAAAGTTCCCATTTGTGTGAATATACAGGATTTAGTTTGGTGCTGCAATCTCCTCAACTGATTGTTACCAATACTTCAGAAATAATAGAGTTTTGTGAGAAAATACCAGACAAATACCTCTTTTTACCACCATGGATGTTTTTACAGTCTGGAAATGGCATCTTAAAAGTCACACACAACTCAGAATCTAAAGAGATCGATCGTTTTTTATATTGATAATAAGTGCCTGTGGCTGGAAAGGGCCTCTAGAGGTCATCTGGTCCCCCAGCCTGCTCAAACAGAACCACCTACAGCAGGTCGGCTGGAACCATATCCAGATGGGTTTGGATTACCTCCAAGGATGGAGGTTTCACCACCCCTCTGAGAAACCGAGTGCTAGTGCTTTATCACCCTCAAAGTCACAGGTTGTTGCCCAATGTTCAGAGGGAACCTCCTGTTTTTCAGTTTGTGCCATTTGCCTGGGGTCCTGTCACTGGGCACCACTGAAACAAGCCTGGCTCTGTCCTCTTTCCACCCTCCTTTCTCTCTTTAGCTGTCTCATTTTAAACTTTTATGAAAAGTAGAGATAAATGGAGGGAAAAACAAGTTTAAAAATGGGTTCATTCTACTGCTCAGGCAGGAGGAGCATTAAACACTTAATAGGAAGATGGAGAATTAAGCTCCTTTGTTGTAATTTCCTCACTTCATTTTGAGCATCTACATTGTTTCCTCACCACTCTTAGTAATATTCTAAGCAGAATGGTGTGATTGACCACTAAAGTGTTATAAAGTTTCTTTTTTAGCAAGTTGAAAACCCTTCTAGAATGGAAAAATGTAGACCTAGCCACTTGAAATTCTTCCTCATATTAGTCTTCAAAGAGACTTCACGTTTTGCCAACCAACTTCTGTGTAAATTAGAATACAAAAGGAGAAGTGCAAACAGTCAAGAACAGACTGTAGAAATGTACACTGGTGCAGCACAAAAAGTAGCTGATGGATGTTTCTTGTAAGAAAGGAAATGGTAAAAGCTTAGCGTGAGATGCACATTTCTTTGACATTGTTTTGCTTCATATACAATATTCAGATGATGTGATAGTGGGGGCAAGTGTTCTTTCAACAACCTCTTACCAAGAGGTAAGCACCACAGCTGAATTTCAATGTCAGTGGAAACAATTGCTTTCTGGACAATTTTTTAAACAGATTTCTTTCCAAGACAAATAGACAGAGGCTAGAAAACCAGTTCCAGTTGCTCTTCAACAAAAACTACCATGTAGCATCAACTCTATCAGTAAAAACACATTTGCAGTCTGTACTCAAGAAGACACATTTCATAACTTCATATTGGAGACAACATGTCTTGTAAAAACATTCACTAATGTTCTCACTGCTTTGTACTTTAAGTCTGCTGCAGTCCATCAACCCTCTACACCACATACATGTAAACTGTTAAAACAAGAGCATCTTCAAAAAAATCTGTTGATTGACACCATATTTCACAAATCTGATTATTTTCTGCATTGGCAGTAGCAATATTTCATCTTCACTTCTTCATACAGTATGTAGAGGAATGATGCAATGCAATAATGTCTCTGGTGTTTTTTCACTCAGCTACACCCAAGGACTTGGAAAGTATGCTTTGTGTACTTCTACATATTGTCCCTTTGCATGAAAAATTCAAACTCCAGGACAAATTCTGTACAAGCAGAAATATATACTTATATATATAATATATATATATAGTCTAATGAGACTAAATATATATACATATATATATAATATATATATGTTATATATATATAAATATATATATATTAGTGTATATATATACTATATATACATATATATATATATATAGTCTAATGAGACTAAATCAATCAGCCATTTATTTTGAATCTTATAAATCATGTCTTGGGTATGTGTGGCAAGGTTTTGGTAGCTGGGGGTCTGCAGAAGTGGCCTCTGTGAGAAGCTGCTAGAAGCTTTCCTCACTTCTGACAGCATCAATGCCAGACAAAATGGACCCGCCCCGGGCCAAGGCCAAGCCCATCTCCATTGGTGGTAGTGCCTCTGGGAAAACATACTTAGAAAGGAGAAAAAAACCTAAACCTGTGGTGGAACAACACCAAGAAGAGTGGGGTGAGAATACAAGAACTGCAGACACTAAATTCAGGATGGGGGAGTAGGTGAATCAAGCACTGGAGCAGAGATGCCTCTGGTGAAGGTGGAGTTGACAGACATCTGCAGCCCATCAAGGACCCTGAGCAGGTAGATGTGCCCAAAGGAGGCTGCAACTCTATAGGAAACCTGCACTGGGTCCTAGCAGGACCTGTGGATGCATGAAGAGAGGAGCCCACATTGGAGCATGTTTCCTGGCAGGAGCTGTGGTCCCATGGGGGACCCATCCTGGATCCACCTGTTCCTGCATAACTGCATGCCATGAAAGTTATTCAGGAACATGAATGGTCCATGAAAGGGACCCATACTGGAGCAGTTTGTGAAAAGTTGCAACCTATGGGAAGGACCCATGTTGATGGTTATGTAGAACTGAATCCCATGGTAGGGACTCCACACTGGAGCAGGGGAAGAGTGTGAGGAGTCCTCCCCCTGAGGAGAAAGGAGCAGCAGAGACAACATGTGATGAACTGACCATAACCTCCATTCCATGTCCCCCTGTGCCACTCGGGGGGAGAGAAGGTAAAGAAATTGAGAGTGAAGTTGAGCCTGGGAAGAAAGCCCAGGGGGGCAGAAGGTGTTTTAAGATTTGGCTTTATGTCTCAATACTCTACTCCGATTTTTACTGGTATTAAAGAAAGTAATTTCCTCATGGTGAGTCTGTTTTGACCATGACGGCAATTGCTGAATGATCTCTCCCTGTCCTTATCCCCAAGTCATGAGCCTTCCTTTATATTTTCTCTCTCGTGACTAGCTGAGTACGGGAGTGACAGAGCAGCTCTGGGGTAACCTGCTGTCCAGACAGAGTGAACCTGCCACATATTTTAAGAAATACCTCCATAGTTTTGTAAACAACTGTCAACAGCTTAGTGAACAAAGATTTTCAGTGTCAAGCTGACAATGAGGGCCAAAATACAGCACTTGACAGCCCTTCCACATAGGTTTTCAGTCTACTTAAGATACTAAATCTGCAACCAATTTTTTTTCATGCTGTGTTCTGTAGGACAAAGTAATTTTATTCAAAGACAGCAGCATGTATACCTCTATTAACACTGACTATCAGACTGTTCAGCTCCAAATTGGCAGAGATAAGACTAAATCACATAGACAGCACCTGGATTTCACATGGATGGGCATTATGGCATTCACCAAAGTAAGTCTGAATTAGAGATAAAAACTTTTTTTCTCCTGCTAAAACAGAAACCCTCTCTCACCACTCAATCACTGCAAACAATTTTTGAAAATGTAAAAAGCCTTCTCAAACCCCACACTCACCAAGACAAAGCACCCTAGGAAAACAAGTATCACCTCAATATATCATGGGCTTGGATCAGATGACCTCCAAAGGTGTCTTCTTTCTTACTGAATCATTTTATGGAAAACAATGATCAAAGCTGCCATACTAGAACCTAGAGAACCTGTACCTAGCTGTCCTTCCAGATGAAGACAGAAATATTACTGCTACAGTAATGGCAGTACATCACAGAATAGTTTTGGTTGGAAAAGACCTTTTAGACTATCAAGTCCAACCACTAACCTACAACTGTCAAGTCCACCACTAAACCATGTCCCTATAAGCATCACATCTACACATCTTTCAAACACCTCCAGGGATGGTAACTCCCCTGGGCAGCCTGTTTCAGCGCTTGACAATCCTTTCAGTGAATACATTTTTCCTAATATCCAAACTAAACCTCCCCTGGCACAACTTGAGGACACTGCCTCTCATCCTATCACTCGCTACTTGGGAGAAGAGAAGAGAACCTCACTACAACCTCATTTTAGGTAGTTGTAGTGACAAGGTTTCCCTCAGCTTCCTCTTCTCCAGGCTGAACAATCCCAGTTCCCTCAGACACTCCTCCTAAGACTCTTGTTCTTCAGACCCTTCACCATCTTTGTTGCCCTTCTTGGGACATGCTCCAGCAACTCAATGTCTTTCTTGTAGCGAGGGGCAACAAACTGAACATAATAGTTGAGGCGCAGCCTCACCAGTGCCAAGTACTGGGGGGCGAGCACTTCCACAGTTCTGCTGGCCACACTATGCCTGGCAGCAGGGCAAGATGCTGTTGGCCTTCCTTTCTGGCCACCTGGGCACACTGCTGGCTCATATTCAGACAGCTGTTGACTAACACCTCCAGGTCCTTTTCTGCCTGGCAGCTTTCCAGCCACTCTTCCCCAAGCCTGTATCCCTGCATGGGGTTGTTATGACCCAAGTGCAGGACCCAGCACATGGCTTTCTTGAATCTTATACAGTTGGCCCTGGCCCATCAATCCAGCCTGTCCATGTCCCTGTGTAGAACCTTTCTACCCTCAGGCAGATCAACACTACCACTCAACTTGCTGTTGTCCACAAACTTACTGAGGGTGCACTCAATCCCCTCACCCAGATCACTGACGAATTTATTAAACAGAACTGGCCCCATTACTGAGCCCTGGGGAACACCAGGGCTTGTAACAACACTTGTGACCCCATTGATTTAACTCCACTTGATTTAACCCCATTTACCACAACTCTTTGAGCCCAGACAGACAGTTTTTTACCCAGCAAAGACTGACAGACCTGTAGTTCCCTGGATCCTCTTCCTGTCCCTCTTCTAGATGGGCATCATATTTACTGAACTCCAGTCAACTGGGACCTCCACATTTAGCCAAGACTGCTGACAGATTATCTTCTTCTGCCAGCTCCCTGGGTGGATCCCATCCAGCCCCATAGATGTGTGTATATCTAAGCAAGTGCAGCAGGTTGCTAACCATCTCCCCATGGATTATGGGGGCTCCACTCTGCTTCCTGTCACCATCTTCCAGTTCAGGGGGTGAGCAGCCAGAGAATAACTGGTCCTACTATTAAAGACTGAGGCAAAGAAGAGATTAGGAATCTCAGCCTTTTCCTCTTCCCGTGTCACTGTTTTCCCCCTACATCCAATATTATTCCATTCACAAAGCTGGCATCATTAAAGGAGGCTTACAGTAACTACCTTCTGGATGACTTGTGACCCCAATACTCTTAGGTATTTAGGTATCATCTTAAAGTGCACAAAGCTTCTGAAGTATGATGTGCAATATTCTGCTCTCCTATCTGGTCACAAGAACAACTAGCACTCCAGAAATCCACAGGCCTGTATAAAATAGGAGGAAGCAATTTCCATTTTCCCCCAATTTTGTGACAAAGTGGTTGTAGTGCATTTCATGCCAAGTTAGACAATGACTATGACATGAACAAGTACTTTCTCTAAGAATTGAACTCTCCAAAACCAAACTTTAATACTTCTTAACAAGTCATGCCTGCATCTTGGTTAAAAGCAAATAAACAGAAGGTAGGAAACAGAAGATGAACAGGACATTCCTGCGTGCCCATGATTTTCTCTTCAGAAACTGAGGAAAAACCCTACATCATTTTGTTATTAGTGTCACTGAGTCTGGTATAATTCATGCAAAGGGTTAAAGAATTAAATCTTCCCAAGAGTTCAAGTCACTGTGCATAAATACTGTTGTGACTACAGATTGCAAAAGAACGGAAACACAGTAAATCATCCCATTTTTTTTTCTGAGAAATTCTGGGACTATGTTCTGAATTTCCAGGAACAGAAGACAAACAGTGCCAATTCTCACTGCCGGATTTTTATTGAAGAGTTTGAGAATTTGGAAAGGGCTCCTGAAAGCCACTAAAAGGTAGCATTGATTTTTTTTCCACATAGATATTGTTCCTAGGAACAACCTTGCACTTAGCATGACTGGTTTGTGTGGTAACTCCTGAGAAAGTTTTGATGGTTTTTTTTTTAAAAAAAAAGCATTTAAACAAGATCCTAAAAGCACCCAACAGTGCAAACAAAGAGCCCAGTAAGAAAGCCAGAGTTCTACACCTTACTCATCTCTCCAAAGCCAGAAAAAGAAAGAGTAGAGGGGGGTTGGCAACTAGGCATCCTAAAGGATATTCTGTAGTGCCTATTCACTTACCAAGGTTCTCATTTCTCTTGCTGTCTACTTTGACCATAATCTCAAATTCCAATATGCCAATTTATTCTAAGCACTGAAGTTACAGCATTAAGGTCCCAACCTTACGAACTCTGGAACAATTTTCTCTATAGCCTTCCATTCATATCGTCAGAAAATGTAATGAAAAAAAATCAAATACTTCTTCACACTCTAATCTAGAGCATATTTAGTTTAACCTTCTTTCAGACCTTTATCGACACAATACTGGTGCTGCAGCCAAATCTGAAAGACAAGTTGATGAAAGCTTCTAAGTCAGATTTAGTAGGGGTGGAAAAACAGATGTTCAGGTTTTTTTTAATGCAAACTTCACTTTTGACAGAAGGCAGAGTAGTTGTGAATGGGCTCCCAAAGCTAGTCTTTAAGATGGTTAGAATAATTAACAAACAGTAAGACATGAATAAAAATAAATAACTAACAGGGAATCAATTTCCCACTGTTTTAAGTCACCAATGGCTTTTTGACACTTCTAGATTGTTGACTGCCTCAGAGCAAGAGGAAGTACCACGGAAAATTCACCTTCTTAGTGCTTATGAACACAAAAGTCACTACTTTAATGAGCAAGTTTGACACCCAGTAAAGAATTTACAGCTCAAAAAAGACTGTCTACAAAGTCAATTTTCTTTTACACAGCTTTCCCTCAGAAGGTTCTCTAAATGAATTGGTAGCATAATTTCAAAGTGCAACAAATTTTGAAGTCCAGGCACATCTATTCACAAATTATTTTAAAATCATATATCCAAGTATAGTAACTGATTTCCAGGACACTCAATCTCTCAAAGTCTGTTCTATTTTTATAGCTGCAAAAGCAGTTATAAAGAACTGTTATGTTTTTCCTCCTACCAGGAAAAACATTTAGGTACATTCAACAGACAACTAAGCATTTACTAACATTAGTCTTTTGTTAATTCAAAGTTACCTATTGGGGAAAAATATACCTTGGCATGTTATAAAACATGTATGAATCCTAGAGAGGTTTGTTAGAGATTTTATTCTTGGCTAAATTCTTTATTCTTATTTTTGTTTGGGTTTGGTTTTGTTTTCTGTGGGTTTTTTTGTTTTTTTCCAAAGGAGCAGCATGACTGTAGTAATCACTACTAGTAATGTTTCTCTTGGGAGAGAGAGAAAAAGGTTTCAATGTCATATGATACTCTTTAATTATTTGTTTATCTGCAGGGCTCAAAATCATAACCAAATCATAAATGCAAACTAAGAAAACAAGAGCAAAAAGGGTAAAAAACCAGGTCATGTCTAAAATAACAAGTTTGCAGTTCCATAAAAATAGAGTGTGCATGATGACAATTGTAACTGCCTGGAAAAAAAATTACGTAAACTTCTAAACCAATTTTTGCCTGCCCCCTTTGAATTGAGCTGTTGTTTTTTGTTAGGTTTGTTGTTTTGTTTTTTTAAACATATTCTGCATAATACTATGCACTGGCTGCTTAGATACAGTATAACGACTTGACAAACCTAATATCTAAACAAGAAACAACTCTCTCCTTTTATTCGTACAAATACAGTACTCAGCAAACATTGCTACTTCTTATTGCAAGGCATTTTACTGGAACAGTAATATTAACTGGTCATTTTGAGGACAGGTATCAAATTTAAATCAGTATGTATCAGTGACATTTTTTTCAGCAGCAGATCTTGAATACAGGATGGTAACAGAGGCTCTGTTCCCAAACATTAGCAAAACCCAGAGAATTGCCAGATAGCTATTAGCAGTTTGATGAAAAGTCTGAATGCACAGTCACTGTCACACAGCAATATGATGCTACAATCTGACAAGAACATGCAGTTTCAGAACTTACTATCCGGTAAGGAAGATGTAAAAAGGAGTCTGGGCAGCCAGCTAAAGCCATTTGTTCCTTCAAATTTTCTTCAAATTACATCTACTGCTTCACAGGACCTGCAGAGTACAAACAAACTGTCAGAAAACATACTGAAGACATTTCATCAACTTATTATTGAAAACAGTTGGAGGGGGAAGATCAAGAAGAGCAAGATGAGGTGACAAGGATTTGCATCAACCCAGAGTAGCAAATCTGCACATTTGCTGTCTGTAGCCAAGCAAACACATTCATCCTCATGTTTTTTTCAAAAACCCAATGGAACTATTCTCAGGATGAATAGCTCCTCCTTTATTTCCACGGCCCATGCAAAAAAGGCCTCTCTTCACACTTAGATCCCAACCATTTGGCCACACTTAGATCTGGGTCCCACAAGCTGAGACAATGGAAAGAATCAACTCCCAGATTTCAGTGTTTTAAGATGACAGACACTTAAATAGACTCATTTCAGTTGGACAAGACGTGCAAGATCAAGTATAGTATGCAGCACTAACCATCAACCTAGATACATAACAACTTCTTTCCTTTATCCTTTCCCACCTGCTTTTTCTCTCATGGCTTTATTCTCGCACAATATATCAGTGTCCCGGGCAAACATGCATTCAAGTCCCGCATTTCCTCTTCCAAGTGATTACTAGCAGCAGCTTTGCAAGATAAGTAGTGTTTCTTTTTTACACTTCTGTGATCTGATCAAGCTTGAAAAGAAATCTACTGCATACATATTTAAAGGTTCATATGCCTAAATAACTAAAAATGTAAAAGAGAAGGCAGTATTAACTTGAATTCAAGAAAGTGATTTTAGCAGATGCTTGAAAACAAAAGAAAGAAACCTAAACAAAAGCATATAAACATACAAAGAACTATTTGCTGGTCCCCCAGCATTTCTCCCAACTGGTGCCATTCAGCTGGAGATATATCCCTGTAACAGTAAGTGATGCCACCTCCAAGCAGATGAAAATAAAGGGTGAGTGGCAGAGAGAACAGACTGCAAAACAGAGACAGAACTTTTACTCCTACCACAAGCAAGTTCCTATCTTGTTCACTGTTAATTATCAATTATGTATTCAAAACAGAAGTCTAAGTTTTAAACAGGCTACCAACTGCTCTCTGGTAGGCAAGAACTGTCACCAAACCAAAGCTCCCCACAAGATTTTTGGTGTGTTAAGTCATGGACAAGGATAAAAGACATCTTGGGAAAACTGCTCCCAAAGGAGCTGTAACCTATGGTCCACATAAACCATGCACTCATTGAGCAAGCTTAATTTTTATCTAGGTCCAGTACAGGTTTGGCTGAACTATGATACCCTTCTCCTCTGTCAGAGGAAGGCAAACTCTTGGAAGCTTCTTTCTAAGAAGCAGTTACTGGGCTCTTGCAGTTTTCCTGAGGTAGTAACCTGCTGGGGTTGGACCACAGAGTGGATTACTTTGGGAAACACAACAACAAGTCTGAAAATCTATTTAAACTCCATATTCATAAAGTTGTTTATTCTGTCTTGTTGGTTGGGTTTTTTCCATAGCATTTACTTAAATTTAAGACCAAAATTTTATTCACATGTTGGAGGGAGAGGAGGGAGAAGACCTCCTGAAACATCTAACTCTGTAAGCATGATAGCCAATTTGTACTGTTACTAGTCTTCAAATATAAAAATAGCTTCAAACACCTAAAAGTTTGAAGTCAGTTTTTAAGCCGAAACCAAAGAGTTACATGCAGATTTATAGAAATCCCTTTTATCTTGCATGATGGGGGAGAGAAAAGTTTTTCACTTTGGAGAGTACAGTTTCCTTTAAGTACATCTGAAGTTAAATTAGGCAAGCCACTGGAGTGGCTCCAGTTGGAACACTGCATCAAGAACAAAGAGAATTGTATCACTAGCCTGTAAACTCACAAATTAAAGAAAGTTTAGGTAAAGGAGTAATGGAAAATAATTCACCCATGCATTACAACAGTTTTATGTTTATGATCACTTCAGTATTTAAGGAACAGGAAAAGGCATGACTATTGTAAATTTAATTGCAGAGTATTTAGGACTGAATATCAAAATAACAGTCTTTCTCTTGATGTTTCAGCAGAAGGCACCAATTCTCTTACAGCAAGATGGATTAAATATGTTCCTAAACAATACCAGACCAATTTGTCTACTCTAGGGCGTGCTGCAGTTTATGCCACTGCCCCATTATGCCAATGGAAGATCATTAATTACTTCGAACAATGGCTGGAGTCAAGACTGCATAATTTATCAAGACCCATTTACTTCAGTGCTACATTCTTGAGAATTCATTTGTTAACACCGCAGAAACAGAGGAAAGCAATAATCTCTAGATGATATCATTCCTAGTCAGTCACACATTAACACTGATTTAAGATCACATCTCTTTTGTCTGTCTAAAAGCAGTTTATCAAAGTAGTCCTACTCTAGGAATACAAAAAGCTTTTGCTCACCTTTAAGATCTAAGGCCCTGTTGTACCACATCACCAAGTAATAAATTTCATAGCGAAAGATCTCTATACCAATTTGTGTTCAGACTAAAATTAGGATTTAAAAAGAAGAATAAATCAACTTTTTCTTTGCCAATGTCTTTAAGCATGATTTTTAGTATGACACTTCTCTTCCGAGACCATAACTGCACACAGAATTACATGTTCTTCCCAGGCAACTTAAATGGCAAAAATTGCGAAGAGATGAAAGTGCCAAGTTACTGCCCTTTTCCTAAAACTCCTTTGATGGGGAAGAAAACTTCAAGCGACTGTAAATAGAAAACAAGCTATTTAGTCAATCACCACTACAAAACTCAGCACATTCAGTGGCAAGAACAACTGTTGTAGAGCATTGAGCCAGACAGCCTGTGCACATTTCAAACCAAGTGACTTCATGCGCTTCTATTTGCTTAAGAGGTCTTCCTTGGACAGAGTCCCTGAAAGTAGGACCGCCACAACAAAACAAGTTTCAAAGGTCATCAGATTCAGTTTTGGTGTAATACTCTTTAGTCTAAAGAATGGTCTATTGTGAGGCATAGCTTTGACGTCTCGGTCTCTCAAAAGCATTACACCAACTCACACCATCTAAACAAAGATTGGTATTAATTCCACATGGAAAACACTGCGGGGACGCATCCTGGAGATTACCACTGCTCTGAATCAGTTGTTTCTAGTCATGATCAAATTACCCACCTAACCAGCAGATTAAGTTTTCTATTAACAGCAAATTAAGCCTGTCACCAGGTATGCTTTTGGATTTATCACTTGTTCTCTGCATATTTCCAGTAGAGGAAACAGTATCTCCCCCAGATCTCTGGAAGAACAGCCAGCCTACACACCTACAGATACTGCAATAGGAAAATGGCAAGGCTATGGTCAACTCTGCCAATTCAGGAAGTTTTCCAGGTTCTACATGTGCCATCTGTTAAAGTCCTTAAATTCAAGAGAAAAATAATTTCTAAGATGCAACCACTTGCAGATTAGGTAGGAACAGGAGGAGGAGGGAGGGGAAAGAATTTTAAAAATAAAAAAAAAATTTAAATTTTCAGGGCTCTTGAAAACTGGAGTTTTGCTCTTTTATGAAAGGCAATTTTACAAGTTCATTGAATGCCTTTCCCTTTCAAGTCCTAGGTATTTAATGTTTTTTGTTTTGTAATGCCCTGTTTTGTGAAACTGAACGACTACGGAAGAGGTAGGGGCGAAAGCTTTCACTTTAATATAGCCTTAAATTTCAATATACCAGAAGACACTTCTCCAAGACCTTGGGTCTAACATACAGGTTAAAAGTCTGTCCCTCTCTTTTACATATTTTTTTACTCACAGACATTCAGTGTCACATCTTCACTTCTTCCTACACTATAGCATGAGGCTTAGCAGACCAAACTAGCATTTTTATAAAAAATGAGAATAAAGTCTTAAAACAACAAAGTTCATACAATATTCTCCTTCAAGTCACTTTCAGGACTGTCTGAGTCAACTCTACTGGACTTAAATTTAAACATCTGAAAATGAAAGAGACTCTGTCCTCTTGGTCCACACCACAAGCAGTCTGCAAGCTCTCTTCAGATGGCTTCACGATAAGGTAGTTAAGATTGCATCTAGCAATCCTCTACGCAAACACAGGGCATGAGGACATATGCACTCCTACTTTCTTACTAGTCTACTATTGCCATAGTTACAATGGAAATAAGATTTGGATATGAGCAGCATGAGGTATGCCAGTGAATTTTCTGTATTTGAAAGACCTGACAGCTAATGTTGTCCCCAGCTGCATTTAAAATGTGGGATCCAGATGTGCTTTTCCATGCAAGGACAAGATCCATACAACTTCTCACAAGAAGAAAACCTGGCTACACTGGCTGTAAAGTGCTGCCAAAACTCATAGCTGGCTGGATCATTGAGGGCTCAATGATCTTAAGGGGTCTTTCCAACCTAAACTATTCTATGATAAGGAGCCTAGATCCTAAAACACCACTGGCAGCACCCACAAAGGTGGCAGTCAGCCACCAGATTCCATCGTAGCTTTAGCAATCTGTACTTATAAGGATTTCTAAAGCAGTTTCTCCTCTTAGTGATGGCTTCAGGAGACTGTGTCACTTTACAAAACTGAGGATGCCCTCCTCACCCAAAGCGAACATTGGATCAGCAGGACTCAAAGGTTCATTAGTGCAGGCTATACAAACAAATACAACCAAAAAACTTCAAACTACTACAGCTAGTTTCCTACACATGGAACCACAGAGGACTGGATTAGTCCTTTTATTTTCCACTTCTGCATTTGGTTCACTCTGTACATTTGCTACTCTACCCAGCTTTGAACATTCTTCTCCACACCCAAAGTCTCCAGGTTTCTCACACTGAAAACCAATACTTGGGCAACTCCCCTTCAAACAAGTTATTTTGGCTGATGCTCCAAAACATTCCAATCACAAAAGATTCAGTGACATTGTCCTTGACATCCTGATGGCCTACTAAGATTAACATTAGATAAAATTTAAGAATACTTGCAGATCTCCCAGTTCTTTTTACTTCCCGTGCATGAGCTGGCATGTGCAGACACATTTTGTTTCACATATGTACCCAAAAGGCATTTGCAAGTCTATGATATAGAGCAACTGCCTAACTAGAGTAATACTTTCAACATATCTTTGAAAACAAAGCATTGTTCTAGTTAAAATTTCAAGTGAGTGTTGCGCACTAAAATGAAAAGCACTGTTCAAAATATAAATCATCAATCAAAAGCACTGCAGTTATGTCCAAACACTCCCACGATTCCATACTAAAAAATCTGGTCTTATAAAAAAAGGGAATGTAATTCTCTTTGCCATTCTTAATTGCAAAGCTGTTAGTCTAAATATTACACCTTGTATAGGAAGCCATTTGCCATTGTAATTTTGCCAGAAAGTGAAGAATCTTGGCAACAGCAATTCAGGCTTTTGAAAGCCAAAACAGATACATACTTCAGAAGCAGCACAGAGGAGCTGATGCCATCCCACTTTAAGTCTTGCCAAATAAAATTAAATAAAACATACGCAGTTCAGCATTTTTTGGTTTCCTGAGGCTTCCTAAAATTCTGAAAAGGGTCCTCAGGACTCAGCCTGTGAATTCATGTTCATCTTCTGACAAGGCAGCTTCATTGACAGCCAGGATAAAAATCCTCAGAGAAAAATAGTTACTTTGCACCTTTCCTATTTAAGCAAGGAATTTTTCCCCATGTCCGTGAAGGAAGTACTCCAGTTCAAAAGCCAAACATATAATGAAGTTTGGAAATGTTTTGAACTCTACAGTTTCACTATATCCCTTGATCATTCAAAATCTTCTGCCTCTTAATACTTAGATCCATAGCTTTGAAGGAGGAACTTTGACAACTAAACAGACTGAACCCAAGTCTAAATGTTAATTACACAGAAACTGAAATAAATAACTATGCAGCATGCAGTACACAATCCCATCAGCAAGCCATATGCAGAAGAAGCAGGGCAGGTCCATAAATGCATGACTGGAACAAGAGACACATAGTGAGGCAGCCAAGGACAACTTAGCTGAAAATTCTGTGACTAATGGTCTCTAATTTTATACATACACTTCCTCACTACGTTCTTCACCTCCAGAAAACAAAGATACTGTGTCTACCCCCTGTGTTGTCATTTTCTTTCCTCCCCCCACACCCAATCTAGTCACATTTCTCATAACACAGAATCCAAAATTCTGTAATTTTGGGAAGTAGTCTAAATAATTATTTCCTTCTGTTATTTTAGGCTTTTATTATCCATCCTAAAGACTTAAGAGTGAAGTTATACAACAGTTAAGATGATTTAATAGCTTGTTACTGCCAAGAACAGGACAGTCATCCCACTCTCTTCATCAGCCCTTGCTCTGCTTTTTCCTCAACTTCCTCCCAGCAACTTCATGGCACTCACTCCCTCTTTCTCCTCATTTTGTGCCATGTATGGTCCTTAATGAGTTCAGCTTAAAATAAAAAAGAAGAAAAATTCTGTTGTGTTAATTAACTCATTTGTTTTGCTGGATTAGCTTTCTGCTAAGGAAGCAAGTGCAATAAACTTAGATCTGACAAGCAGCTAAGCTGGCACAACATGAACAGCAGGAGAGTGTGAGCAAGAGGGGAAAGGAACAGCATCATCCCTTTCCAGTTGCAGCAAACTACTATGTTGGCCAATCCAACCTGTGAACTTCATTTTCTTTGTGAACTGCCATGAGAAGCTGGCAAACCTTTCCTACTTCATGTCCATGAGAAGTATGGATGCCTTTCCAGGCATCGCAAAGAGATAAACATTTTGGCTAAGTCTCCAAACAAAATATAAAGTTGCATTTTCTAGAAGGAATTTACTTTTCCCTTGTGGTACCAACTCGACTGAAGTCTGCTTTTGTTGCATACTTACTACAGTATTGCTTTTTGCATCCAACACACTAACAAGCTTCTACATTTTCAACCTGCCACTAGTGTAAATGGTCCTTCCCCCTGCCCAGAGGTGGGGTTTCAAAGCCATTGGCTCTAGACCCCCAAACCAGAGAAAAGCTGTAGTTTCTACCTAGATCCTCTACAAATCCAGTAAGTTCACCAGGTTTTTCATTTTAGTGATTTACAGGGCTTTACATCCAATGATTAACACGGTAAGTGTACATGTGTCACTTGCTGTTCTCTCAGGACCAGATTTCTAGCAACTGTGCTCCGGTGGGTCAAGGGTTGGACTTGATGATCTCTGAGGTCCCTTCCAACCCGGCTAATTCTATGATTCTATGATTTTTTATTTAAGAGTTATTAACTGAGATCATCAAAAGCTTTTATTTATACAGAAAGGCTCATCTTTTTAAAGCAAATCAATTGAGAGGCTTTTACAGTTATCTATAATTTATGTTGGTGAATAAGCACTGGTTTATTTACATTGTCTAATACCATACAAGTGGTTGAAGCTGGAGGGCAAGTTAAGACATTTCAATTCAAACAGCATGCTACTCACTAAGATGAGATACCATAAGAGGTACACTTAAGTGCACAGCTTATTCTCAATACACCACTGGTTCGCAGTTAGAGCACTCTTAAGAATGTCTTTCTGCTGAGCCTCTGTAAAAAAATACATGTTGTGAGCAGAGAAGTATCCTCCAATATCAACAGTATGCTAATTCACCCTCCAAAGAATTCTGTGTGACATACTCCCAAATACAGTTTATTCTAAAAAAATTCAACAGTTCATGCGATTAAAGACACCACAAATCAGCTGCAAGGCAGCAAAGAGTAGGTAAGCAACCATAGCAAGTAGTAAGAACAAACCAGCAAACCCATTTTACCTCTCATCCACAGCAGGATTTACCACAGTAGAGCTGGTGAGTGGTAAGTCATTAAAGTCATGAGGAACTCAACCATCTAAGCAAACCCTGGACTACATCAACTCCAAAGAAGCAGATGATTGCTTCTTGCAGCTTCTAGCTGCAAAGAACAAGAGAGGATGCAATTCCACCAAATACTATGTTGTTCTCAAGACAAACAAAAAATGTCACCCTATTCAAGAGAAATATAATAAATAAGTGCAAAGGTTAACCCTAAGAAAACTAAAGCAATACGTATGACCAGAAGATAAAAATTATAACAGTTTAGCTTGGAACACACAACTTGGAGACTGCATTCATACACTCCTAGATAATAAAGCATCAGCAGTGTCACAGTATACTTTATTGCAAAATACTATTTGCAGGCTTTAGATACTGATATAATACATACATCCTGTATTTTAATGCTGCCTTACAAACAAATCACAACACTTTCTTCTTAGAGCAAAGAGACCCTTTTGTAGTCTCAGATGCCTTTGTTGGTATTATGCAACATACAAGCTCCTAACGCACAGAAGGCTCACAGACAGCAGCAGGCAATCAGTGCTGCAACAGAGCCAGACTTTCAGAGCACCACCAAAATGTTACTGGTGCTCTGTTCTTGAATAAAAGCTGGAAATTTATTAAAAGTAAATAAATAAATGGGAAACACGAAATGCAAAATTCTTTTCCCTTTATGCTTTTCAGCCCTTTCAGTTTCAAGATGACTGCTCAAAAGCAAGTGTGTTGACGTACTTGCAGATAAGCCACCCTGGGACAAACGGGGCATAGCTTTTCCAACTATGTGTAAACAAAACAGAAAACAAACTTTCAGAATAGGTTAATATTTTGTAGAAGAGTTAATGTGTTAATGTTCAATGGAAAGCTGAAGTCTGGCCAACTGATCACATGCTCCATGCACATTAGTGTACATTTATTTATTGCTATTAACTTGCACCTGCAAAGAGAGGAAGAATGAGACTATTCCTTCCTTTGATCCTGAAGGTCACAGGTGACTGAAGTCCCAGGTTAATGAAAACTCTGGTGAGACTGTGTCACCACTTCCATCAACCCGTTCAAAACACAGTGTTGGAAAGCACAGGAAAGAAAACTGAAATAATACCACCCAGGCTTCACAGACCATGTCAACTTAATTAGAATGGTATTTTGGCAGCACCCAAAGATTACATATCGAAGGCTGGGTAGCGGGCCAAATACTTGACTTGTCTAGAATATTTTGCCAAGCCACCTACATTAAGAGCTACTTCCCTGTTCTTTCAGGATGCCATGAAGGAATTCTGTTGTTTCAGGCCTTATAAGACTATTTAACAGAGGCATGAAAGAGAGAACATCACCAGCACTGAAGGTTAACTAGATATGTGTTAAAAGAGAAACATCCCTGGTTAACCTTCAGACTACAGAGCATCTAAAGGGGAATTTATGTTCTCAAAGGGTGTAGGCTCCAGATGCAACTTAAGTGCCTTTCCTATGTACAGATGTATTTTAACCCACAAAACACCTGTACTCCAAGCCTGGAACCCACACACAGGTCCCATTTGCATTCTTCCACCCCCAAGGTTGTCCAACTGGTACTGGCAGCAGTAGAAAGGAACAGATAAGAATCCCCATACACAACATCATTTTATGAGCCTGCAGCACATTGCCCACAGAAACAAATCAACACCCAAGCTATGTCCAGAGCTAACCACAAACTCAATTAAAGGAGTGGCATATGTGGTGGTATGTGTACTGGGTACAGGGGTAACATCTGTCACATCAGTCAAAGAGAAGAAATATCGGCTTCTTACATGAAGTACATGTCATTCCAAGGCAGCTATTCAGAAGAATTCTGAAAAAGCCAGTTTGGACTAGATGATCAAGAGATCCCTTCCAACCTAAACAATTCAGTGAAGTACATCACTGGAGTGCCTGGTTGTCTCCACTGACTACAAAGGAAGTTTAAAACACTGGCTCAGATGTACACGTTCATCATCTAGACACTGAAAACCAAGTTGAGGAATCCCTCCCCAGTGTACAGCACTGTAACTTCAAATCCTCAGCATCTCTGGACAAGACTGACAATCACACTGGACCAGTCCCACAGCATCCTCAGACTCTTAGTCTATTGTAATGCAGGTGTTGATCCTGACAGGGCTTCAGCTTCTCCCAGCAACTTTTATGCTTAATTTCACTATGTGTGTGTGCATATATAAATAGGTTATACACACACATTTACATACATGAATGTGAACTCAATAAGCAGATGAAGAGCTTCTTCAGCAGCAGCAGCACAGAATGCAAAAGGTAATCCCTTCAGCCACCATGGCAAAATTCTGTGTTGTGAATGGTCCACTTCACAAAAAGTTAAGAAAATATCTAGCTCACGTCTCTTTCATGAATGTTCCTTTGATGTTCATGCTTTGCTCTTCAAAAAATGTCCTCCCCTCCCAAAATACATTCCAGTGTCTTAAAAGATTTATTTTAAAAGCAGCTAATAAGCTCCCTTGCAAGCTCCTCTCTGAATATCAGAAATTTGAAATTTCCAATTGCTACTCTTAATTGACGAAGTAACAATTCAAGAGTTTCTTCTTTGTTCCTTTGTATTTTGATCTATAAAAGCAACCACTCATCATTAATACAGTCAATTTGACAGATATATCAGAAAAGACTCCATTTTCAATTCAGTCCTACAAATTATCTGTACTACTTTACTAAAACTCAGTTCTGCATGAAGAGATGGCTTCATGCAACTGCCTGCTTTAAACAAATCCTCACCACAAGCTTTCATGGTACTTTCTGTCATTAGAAGAAAGCAAATACTTCCTTCACTTAAGGCTCTGATACTTCTAGATCTCAGAACTGTAACGCCCCCCCTGTCATTCAAACATGCAGCAGTATGACAGAATCTGCCACCAATGTCTAATAATCTCTTTATGGCACTGCTGGTCTTATATAAATTACATTATGGCTTTGGAACTATCAGATTTGTTTTCTGTAACATCTTTGCCTACATATATATTTTCTAGTCTGATAACTTCTGGTCTAATAACTCATATGAGTCTATAGTCTAAGATAAGCAGCGGAATTTTCATGAGACGATCATTTAACTAAGTGAGATCCTCTTCATTATACAAAATCAAAAAGCTTCCCTCCATAACAGAAGATAGAAGCAGAAGTTTATTGAAGCTGGCTGCCTCTCAAGAGTCAGGTTTGACAAGGCTACTTCATAGGGAAGAAATGCTCTTCCTCCGTGACAGGGAAGATAGTCATGGTTCTCAGAGAAGCTCCCACTTGTAAAACTTCCCAGTGTCATCTCCTAAACTTCAGGCATGCCCTGGTACTCTGTTCCTGCTGAAGTATAACAACACATTGCCTAATACACAGAAACAGACCAGAGTGCTGTGGCTATACGAAAGAGAGAAGCAAGCAATGCAAATATGAATATAATTTTTTCCTACAACTGCAAGCAGTAGCACGGGCCAGAAGAGTAAAGAAACGAAGGGTAGCAGGCAACCACTACCAAGAGGTGGAGAAATAGATATATTGAGCAAATCAAGGAATAACACATCTGAATTCACACCATGGTTTGAGGGATAGAAAGACATGCTATTTTCTACCAGGCTTAGATAACAGTCTTTTGATACAGATCTCAGTCAAGCAGGTTTATCCTTTTAAGGTTTAATGCCTCATGACGTATGTTTTTAACCACACACAAGAAAAAATAAGAAAAACAAGCCTCAGGAAGACCAGAATAACTCCACTTTTGCAACAAGTCAGAACTCAAATTGTTCCCTCTGTAGAAACCACATGGGCCAAGAAGGACCAGGCTCTAGCTCCAGCACCTGAGCAGCACTGAAGTTCTCATTTACTGTAAAGGTACCACATACCTGCAGGGCTACTAATTAGCAAAATGAAGACTTCACCCTGCACAGACAAAATTGAGTAAGTATGTGATTCCTACTTACTGGAAATCTTCTCCCTGGTATCCAGTGACAGGATTCAGGGGAATGGTCGAAGATATTAGGAAACAATTCTGCTACTTAGAGGTGGTCAAATGATGAAATTGGCTTCCTAGAGAGGTGGTTGATGCCCCAAGCCTGTCAGTTTCTAAGAGGCATTTGGACAATGCCCCTAACTACATTCTTTAACCTTTGGTCAGCCCTGAGTGATCAGGAAGCTGAACTGGCAGACAACCACTACACGTCCCTTCCAATTCAAAATACTCTATTCCATTCACAGGACAATATTCCTTTATACCAAAATAGCCTTATCTGAATGACTGGTACTAAAGTCAAGCCCAAGCTATTCTTTTTAATTTGTAAATTTTTCCCGATACATTAGCAAAAGGCTCATATGCATTATAAGTCTGTTACTTCCAGTGCTGCCTCAACATCTAAGTTTATGGCAGTCTCTGAATACACTCAGATGCTCTCCTGCCATCAAATTTAAGGAAAAGCAACATCCAGTTAAGTCACAGTAAACTACCCCTCAACAACCCTATTCTGTCTCACAGCAAACCAGTTAAGAATTAACAGACATTTAGGAAAAATGGTTTTATTTGACACTGAAACAGACTGAGAAGTTGAGGGTCAGCTGCCACAGCTGAGGTGAAGAGCTGACTGCATCCTATCTGTGCCCTGGGAGCCAGCTGACCACCACTGCCATGGCAAGCTCCAGAGTGTCCCAGTGTCCCAAATTTTACACTGAATTCCCACTTCTCACCCTGCAGCCTCAATTTCAGCACGTAGCTGTTGGCCAAACCACTACGTGAACCAACCACTGGTCATTCGCAGTGGTCGGCGAGGGACCAGTTAACAGCATGAATTTCACAAGCCCACAATTACAAAACAGATACGAGCAAGTACTCTGTTGGTAATTAGAGCTCCAGCTTTATTTTATTTATTCTAGTATAAGAGCAGATGTTGCAGTTATTTGAAGGTTTTCACAACCTTAATTGTTGACCTTAACTGTTGTTAATCTTTCCCATGAAGTGGAGACAGAGAGACGCCACCCATATTTTACGAAGAAGATAGCATCCTGCAGGGTACAAGTAATAGAATACAGTATTGTCTGCCTTCTCCATCCTCTGTGAAACACAAAAGAGTATTGGGACTGGCTGGCAGCATGGAAGAAAAAGAATGAATTAATGACTTGGCTGTTTTATTTTTTTTGGAGGATACATCTGCTACAGGACTGTGCTGTGACACCAAGATTTCTTTTCCCTCCCCAGAAGCAGGTAAAGCTTTCAAGTGCCAGCTAAAGAAATGCCTTATTTAGACTTCACAATGCCTAAAACAGCTGATAAATAAAGCACTCTGTCCACTTCATTGAGCATTGCTCAGGCTGTAGTATTAAGCAGTGAAGTGTTGAGTTTCACAGGGCAATATTATGTTTCAGAAACAACTTCTCAGACTGGTTGAAAAAGCTGCATTTCATGATGTCCAAAAGATACATAAGAGCTTCCCAGGTCTTCTGCTTTGTTAGTGGGAGGCTTGCCCAAGACTTCTTGCTCAGGCATGGAAATTTTGTATTCATTTTTTTTGCTGTAGAACTTGGAGACAAGAGTTTTCTAACCAAGAAGTACATTCCCCTGACTTTGTTCTGCCAAGTGTACTGGAAGACGTTAACTTGGTGTCCCAGTAACTTGAGAACAAGCAACACAGAGGAGGGACATTGAAGTTCAGAAATGAAACACAGGATGTACTGGTGTTGCAACAGGCACTCCCTATAACCTAAGGCAAAAATCCCAGTAGTCAGAATAGTGAAAATCAGTTTCATGTTTATGTTTGTCTTCAGACAAATGCCCAGAGTGAACCTGGACAAAAGGCTGAGCTCAAAGACCAGACTGGAATGGCATCTGCTATCAGTTCTAATACAAAATAGTTAATCAAGTCATACACACACACACACACAAAGCAACTGCTGATAGACAGTGAAAGAACAGCATAAAAAGACTGCAGTAAGCTCCTAGAATTGAATGAATTCAGCCAAGATTTCTGAAGGAAAATATCAAACTGTGAAGCTGTTAATTGCCACATATACCCATCAGACCTAGACTGATTTGGACATAGCATGAAAGATGGTTACGCCAGATCAGTATTCAGAAGTTAGTGAAACGCAAATTTACGGAACTGAAAACTTGGGAAGTTACTTCTTTACCAAAAGAGCTAGTTAAAACTAGGTAACACAGACATGGATAATAAATAAGACGGCATGAGTCTTTACAGCTTTTGCAGAAGCTATATCTCAAAGCTACCCAAAGTTTACTATGTACTGTAAAGACAGAGGCACACTTGGACATTTTCCCTAACTTGGGACTCTTAAAAGAACCTGAGGTGCTGTAGTGTACAGGAGTGATTTCCCCCTTGGCACTCAACTGAGGGATAAGAAGTAAAGGTAGGAAAACACACAGCTTTTTTTTTCCATATAAGGAGCCTCAGGAACAACTATAGTGGCCATTATTTTCAATGTATCAATAAGCTTTTTGAAAACTGACAGGGAGGCAGTACAAAGTTTTCTGGCAGCATGACATGTTCCAGTCATTAGAGCTGCAGCTTCAAACAAAGCACAGTAGAACAATCTCATGATCATAAGCAAATGGGCAACCAAAAGGGCAATGCTAATTTCATGTCCATAAACTCAAGCCAACAAGCAAAAAGAAAAATAATGTTGCCTGTGTGTACTGCTGAATTAAGTGTCAGGACTCTGAAGTCTTGTTTGAAAGTATCTTGCAGGGCAGCTGTGGGGGGAAAGGCAGACAATACCTCACAAGGAAATCTAGTATTCAGAATTAAGGAATAGCCACAAGCAAAGCAGAATCATGGCAAGTAATTTAACCCAGGGCACAGCCACTTCTTGAAAACTGTACACTGTTATGATACTAAAAGGGTAAAATAGCACTAGAAAGAGTACCAAGAAGATAAATTCTTAAAGCAGAAATTAACACACCTGGATCATTCAGTGTGGCAAGAAGAGACAGCTGAGGGAGAAGAGGACATACATCGAGTTAGTTCTGGACATACACTAAGTGCCCAGAGCATGACCGTTTCCTCTCAAAAGAAAGGGGTAAGAGACCTGAAAAACAAAGAGACTAGGAAAAACAAAACTTATTTCCATGCGGTGAATGGAGCTATAAGTGTGTTAAAATAATAATTCAGGCTAAGCACTGGAGAAAGCTCATCAAGGAATAGCAACTATATTAATGGAGATATACACTCCAGAGAACTGCAGCACATCTCACCATGAAGCAGAAGGGCCTAAAAAGGAAAACTCTTCACAATCTTTCTAAGTAAGCAACTGCTGCTGATGGCTCAGAGACACATAAAACTGTTCTTCATTAACCTGTGGTCTGACCCACTACAGGGACTGCCACATGACAGAGAAGTCCAGAAGCACAACCTCAGCACCACCATGTTGCATCCTCCAGAAAATACTGCATCAGTTTAACAGATTTGCACCTTTAAGGATTTGGCACAGACCTAAAAGCTACAGTTGCTAGGCATCCTCCATCTAACATTTACTTTTAACAGCAAGTCCCACAGGCTGCTTCAATATGCAGAAGGTAGAATCCATGCAGCTTGCAACTTGACAAGCCTAAATGCTGGCTCTACAACATAAAACAAACTGCTTCACCCACTATTTCTATAGGAATATACTATATCCAGGATGTGACATGCTTAAGCACTGAATAAGAAAGGTGCTATTTTCATAATGGGTATCTAGGAAGTCTCTCTCTTTACATTTCAGGCCAATACAAGAGCAAATCAAAATCTAATGTTTTAAAGAACATGAAGCCTTGCGCAGAAGCACAAATAAAGTCCTCATGAAATCTCAACATAAGTTCAACACCATACTGAAAGCTGTTCAGAGACCACACCTGAGCAAGGCTTTGAATTCCTCTTTAATCAGCTTTTTATTTTAAACAAATCTAAAAGATACTTTCAAAATAGCATAAGAGTCAAAACAGCAAAAAGATTCTGGCTTTTTCATGTTCTCAAAATAGCATGCTAGAAAGACATATACAAAAATAGAAGTTTTAGGTGCTTTTAGCTTTTATCTTGCGCATCAGCACAAGTCTATCCAGTGCAGTATTTGCATAAGGCTACATACACAATCCTGTTCTGATCATCAGTAGAGAACTGGGACCAAATGCAAGTAACCACTTGAAAGCCCTCCAAGACCAGAGGATCTGGATGCTTGAGTGTGCCTGCTCCTTCCTCACTGCCAGACACGCTGTGCACACCACAAAATCCAGCTTTGTCTAACTCGCTTCAGTGAGATGTGAGCAATCTAATAGAAGGTGAAATAAGCAGCATCACCAAAAATAAAACCATCAGAGAGAAACTACTGAAGTATAAAGTAACATGTTGTCTCAGGCACCTAAATGTACAAGTTATTTTCACTGTACTTCCTGACATAGCAAAGAAAGCAGCAGCAACACATTTCAGGAACCATACCCCTTCCAAAACAAAACTAGGGGACAACTAATCATCTTCAAACTAGTCTCTCAGCTCCTTGCCTGGCTCAGATTCACCCTCACTGCCCTTT
This sequence comes from Phaethornis superciliosus, assembly GCA_023637945.1. NCBI lineage: Eukaryota > Metazoa > Chordata > Aves > Apodiformes > Trochilidae > Phaethornis > Phaethornis superciliosus. The sequence continues at coordinate 68,918,089 of JAJQWJ010000002.1, read as the reverse complement.
GGCAGGGAAAGGTAAAGCCCGCTGGCTGCGACAGGGAGGGCACCGAGTGGCAACTCTCTCCTCCTGCGCCCTGCCTTCTAGGAATTTCCCAATATACCGCTAGAGGATTAGGAGCTGCAATGCTATTAGACACTGCAATATTAAAATCTGAATTAAAAAACAAAAAGTCTGTCTTAAGAGGATTTTTTTTTTAACCTCTGGAAAAGTGTCTAATAAACAGAGTGATGAAGCAGTGTCAAAACTGGCAGCTCCTCAAGCAAAACAGCCAGGTTTACTTACACACTGCAGCCTGCCTGCTACCTCAGATTACTGATTGCAGGGCAACAAGTTATTCTCTCCCTAATTGGGACCCAGTCTAAAATAGTCCCGTTATTTTTAGTATAGTACTTAAGTATCTGAACTGTGCCCTGTACTGCCAAAGCTGGCACGGGTCCCTGGCCATACCAGGAATTCCGATATTAAACAAGAACACACATGCCACATATCCAGGCTGACTTTTGTTCTTCTGCATTGTCTTTAGTGGGTGACTTAAAAGACTTCAAATACTAACAGCTACCCAAAAATGGCACAGGCTTCTACGTTTATTCTTCATTTGAAGCCTCTCTACCAGCTACCGTGCAACAAGAGAACTGACCCAGAGATCAAAGGAACATTGCGATACCACTGATGAGTTAGAGAAAGAGTTAGTTTGCTCTTCGCCGAGTAGGGTGCAGATAGAAGATAAGAATGAGATTATTTCACCTCTGTTTTGCTTGTAATGAGACCATGCAAGCTCTGGCGCATTAAGAGGAGAGAAGAAATCTGAAATGCATCCTCTTACTCATCCCTTTTCTGTCCCCTTCCACACTGCACATACATTATGGATAAATTCAAACTAGTCAAGCAACAAAAGGCCTGTGTTAAATATGTTTACATACACACAGAAGGAGGATTATGTAAGCTCTGTCTAACAAACAATATGCTACTTCTGCAGAAGAAATGAAAGATGATCAAAGCAAGACTTGTGCATGTTTTCTAGTCAGTCTTCCCACCTTCCATCAAAGGGGTGACAACCGTCCTGCAGCATGTTAATTCTGGAGCACAGAGAGCAGAACAGAATCTGAAATAGCCAGAGGCTGCTCCAACAAAGAGTACCTGCCTCCATGAGCTTAGTGATGCTTACCTTGCACTTTCATGATAAGCTTGTTTTTGTCAGACCAGGAAGAACAAGTTCCCATGAGGTATTTACTAACTTTTTCTCAAGTACTTTGCAGAAGGGAAGTCAACCCTATGAAAGAGCTTTCAAGACAAGATTCTAACCTGAAAGATGGCTGCCAGCCAAGAAAAATTGTCAGTCTCTATTACCACTAGACCATCTGTTCTTGAAACTGTACGTTCCTTTTCAGAAGGGTTTGTCTTATTTTGTGAACAGTATTAGCATTGTTCACTGTCTCCACTCTGTAAACATCCCCTTACCAACATGTTTCTAGATCGGGTGGTGACAAAGGCCCAAGCTTCTAGTTTATCATCTGATTATCTAGCCATTTTAGGTTCATCAGTATATTTCAGTACTTCGTATTTTAAGCTATTCTAGTCTCAGAAAAAGCGCTATATATAAAACTTCACATGGCTTCTGAATCATGGCTGAGCTGACCAGAGGCACGAACAACATGATGTTCTCAAACCCAAATCTGACAAAACCAGCTGAGGTGAAAAATTCAGCCTTTTGGCATTTGCCCATTCACCGTCTCAATGGGTTGACTGAGGATTAAAATCATGCCTTTGTATTTGAAGAGAGCTCTCTGCCACTGAATGTTCTCTCTCATCTCCAGGTTTTAACTGGCTTCCAGTTAATCCTCAGACCCAAGATGTTTAAGTGTTGCTGTTGCCCATACAGAACCAAAAGCAAGCAACAATTAGTAGCTCTCCCTTGCTAGCTAGAGGTCAAGCAGAGTCCATTCATCTGCACAAGAGCAATAGTCTGACGACAATTACTGCACTATCAATATAAGTGAAGGTGAGGCAAGAGAGACATCAGAAGTATCAAAAACTTGTTCCATAATTCTGCAGGAATAAAACAGTGATTAAGGGAAAGGTCAGTCCATTCATCCCTTTCCAAGAAAGCTATACGTAATATGGTGAAAACGACAAAAAATACTAATACTAGCAATGATAAGACAACGGGGGGGGGAGGGAAGGGGAGGCAGGAAAGCACAGATGAGACAATACTTCGATGAATCAAATTTTGCTTGAATTATCTGTTTTTCATGAATTTCAGTCATGAACACATCAAATAGTTTGGGTTCCTCTTAAAGCTCCAAGCCACTCTAAATTTATTTATATAGTTGTAAGTTATTTATAAGAGTTCATAGAGGACTGACAATGTAATAAGAGGCTGGAGAATGGCAGTGATATCCTTAAAGTGGGAGGGGAAAGGAGAGGAAAGAAGAACCTAAGTAATTGCAGTTTTTGCCTATTTCCTATTTGCAAATGGATTGCATGAAACACATCTGCTAGCATCAAGAAGAAAATAAGAGATCAAATTAAACAAAATCAATTGTTCATGGATAAGCCAGATTACATCAACTCAAATACCTATTATGCTAGAGCAGTACATTTTTGGAACAGAGAAGCAGTGGACACTGATTCTTGGCATAAACAAAACCATGTCAAAAGATTCATAACACATTCTTATGAAAAGTTAACAAAGATTTTTCATAAAATGCACCTTAGTCACCTTATTCCAGATTTGAAAGTGACTGGATAACTGCACTGACCTACCATTTGCTCAGAGCTGAAAAAAGGGAAAGACTCAGATAATAGCTTGACATACCAAATAACCCCTGCAGAGATCTGCCCTGGTCTCACACTACTGTAGCACTAACGATCTAGATAATGAAGGAGAAAATGACACTCATTAAACTTGGAGAAGCTGCTAACTTAAAGATGCCAGCTTGCTGGAAGATTGAATTCAAAGCAACTTTTAGGAACTGGAAAATTCTTTGTTGAGAAAGAGGCGAACACCACACAGGAATGTATAGAGGAATGTATGTGAGAATCATGAAACAGTTCTGTTCTACTCATGGCTGATAAAGCTTCCAGGACAACGCTGTATTCAGTCTTCATCAAATTTCAAAAAAGATGAACTGGAAAGAATCCAAGCAAAAGCAATAGTAACACACAGAATGGCATCTAGGAGGAAAATAAAAAAAAAAACCAGAATGAATTGAAGCTCAGTTAGATGAAGAGAAAGCAAGGGTCATTATGACATCCTTCAAATATATGAAAGTCTTCCACAAGGAACTGAAGAAGGGTCTGTTCTGCATGCCCACAAGTTCCAGAAGAAGAAAAAGAAAGGTTTAAAAAGCAACAAAGATGATTTAGGAAAACATTACTGGCAGGAGTGGCAGGGAGGGAATTGTGTGAGGACACTGAAGGAACAAAAAACACTAAGTCAAAATTGCTAAAAGGAGAAAAAAAAAAAAACAAAAAACCAAACATAACAAAAACAAACCCCAATAAATCAACAGACTGTCTAGGGAGTATATATGAAGTATCCCCATCACTGTCATCAAACTGCCCTCAAAAAACACAACTATACTTCAGCTTTTTAATGACTAGTTGACCTTTCCAAAGCTAGGACTACACTACAAGGAAAATAAGCTTAACACACATGCATTGTCTCATCTTTTTCTTTCAAGGACATGACCCAAAGTGAAAATACCAACAAGCTGCATGCTAAATGTAGCCTTCATAGCAGAAATAACTTTAAAAAAATCCACTGCAAACGTTACATGTTAAATATCCTTTTAAAAGGTCTAAACCTGTGTACTTTTCTCTGTTGGTACGTGGATCCAATTATGCCTTAATACTACAAACCAACAAGAATCTAACAACAGTGAGGCACATGGCCAACAGTACCCTGAAGAGAGCATCACTAGGAATTTTGCTCTCAAGTCTCACTCTGGAGGAAAAAAAGCAGAAACACCACTTTGACTCAAATGTCTTGAATACTCTCATATGCTTAGCCATAATCTGTGAGCTCTAGATCAAAATCTCAAGGTTTCACTGGCTCTCTGGGTTCTCAAGGGAGAAGTTTCTTCTTCCAGAACAGTATGGAAGCAAAGCACCTATACATGGCTACCTCAGCACAATTACCAAAGTTACTACTATAAAGTGCAATCCCTGTCGTGCAGCTTGGCATTAACACTTACTCAGCAGCAAATATTTCTGCAGGTTTGGAGGGGCGAAAAAATTTAAAAAAACCCCAAAACTCAGTCGCTTCAATTTTTACTTTTTTTTTTTTAGCTCATGGTCATGAGCATTGAGCTGTACCCAACAGCATATTCCAAACTGCATTTGCATTTGTTCTCACTATGTAAAACCTCTGGGAGTATTTACAGGAAACAAACTCTGATTAGGCATAACTGCAAGCATTATCATCTTATTCAGCCATTTTTCTCTCTCCAGTTTCCCTCCCCACACCCTATAGTGTGGCATCCACCACTTGCATTAATGGAAGTAGCTAGGGACAGGCATTTCACAAATCTTCCAAATCCACTATTCCTGCATACAAGACTTATTTTAGCCTTTAACCATGCAACTGGAAGATACTTCAGCATGCCACAGAGGCTTAAGGAACGCTTTGAGATTGCATTTGCTTTATATTTTATCAGTATGAAAAAACAGTTATTTGCCATCTTTTCTTCAGTATCCCATAGTAAGATACTGATGCAGGGATAAGTATTTGTAAGCCTAGTTCATACAGTTTTCCTTGAATCTGACTAGAGCTAACCCTCTCTTGTTTTAAGTAGGAGTTATATGTAAATATCACAGCAGCAACAAGGAGGATCTAAGAGTTAAGATCAGGTTTCTATGGACGGGAGGGGCCCACTGTGGATTTACGGGATTAGCACCAGTGCCCTTCCCTCACTATCAGGAATGACTGTCCACTCCCTGCTTTGCATCTTTACAACTGCAGATATTGGGATCTTGGGAGTACCAGGCTTACAGCCAGCATACTATTAGTCCCTCCTGAAGAGTGACAGGTCTGGGAAATAAAAGAGAAGGGAAAATTAAATACTTCTTTAAAAATAAAAAAACATCTACACGTATTGATTTTATAAGACAGTCAAAGAGGCATTGCCATTTTAAGGAGTTCACACATGCCACCATTTGCATTCAGAGCAGAAGCTTTTTTGCTCAGGTGCCTCACCATGTGGTAAGCCCCTGAATCCCCCGACTGTCCCAGCAGTCACCAGGCCACACGACACAGTAAATAAACATCTACTCCAAAGTGACACTTGTGGTTTAGACCAGGACTGAAGTCAGGCCAAGTTTTAGACATGAATTAGCTACCTGTATGGGATATTTACTATACATTGTGGCATAAACACTTAGTTCTCTATGATTTTTTGTATTTGTAAAAAAAAAAAATAAAAAAAAAAAAATCACCTTTAACGACACAGTCATCACCTCAGAATCTGATCCCCACTAGCTGGAACATAAAAGTGAACCCAGAGCAATACACCATCACACAAGCAGAACACAGCCCTCAGAAACATCAGGCTTTCACCATATGGACACCCAATGGCAGCTCAAATAAAATGTTAGCATTACTCCAAAAAAATATCATCATCACCTCTGTTTTGTTTTTTCATTCCATTACTCTGGAAATACCTACATTACTACAGAAATCAATTTTATTCCCCCTATGTTGCTGAGAAGTAGGTGCATTGGGAATGGAGGAAATAAAAGTCAAAGCCAATTAAAAAGTTGAGAGTTGTGTCAGTATTGCCTTTCTTTGTTCCTTCCCTTGTAGGTCCTCACCACATCTCCCAAACTCTGTTTTAAAGTAGCTTTCCTTCTGCCCTGCCCTCCCACTGCTGCAACATACAAGAGCAAAGGGGTCACAGAAAATGTCAATCAAATCCTCAAAAACAGACTGGAATGGTTTCTAACCTTTCTTTTTCATTAAATATCGCAATTTTTAAAAACCCAACCATTTGCAGTTGGTATGCATTTACATTCAAATCAAGGGTACACGTATGTTATTAGTTAAGTTTTAGGTCTTTACTCTGTGATGTTTTTCCTAACAATGGGATGGCTCAGTCCTTTCTTACATGATACAAAAAGGCAGGGAGACTTTGCAGTGCTCCCTGGTGAAAGATAATATTGTAATTCAAAGTTTTATTGGTTAAGTCTGTTTTGGGATACAGCTATTTTGGGCTGCTCTGCTTTGATTTATACAAATACTACTATTTCCTCATTGACCAGAGAAATCTTTAGGGAAATTACTGTCATGCTGCAAAATCTTCTTAATTGATAAAAAAGCCCAAACATTGGCAATCCAGGCTACGCTAAGGCAACAAGGTTGTAAACAGATTCTTCTAATAAAAATGGTAGAAAGTCATTAAAATTCATTTAACCTACAAAAGTATTTGGTTAATTTTAAACTGCTAGTGGGTTTCAGAGGGTGAAAGCCACTTTTGACACAATACTCTCAGTCCACTGTTTTTTTTTTTATGGACCTGATGCCCCCTGGCTAGGATGTCACATAACAGTAATTACCCCATTACAGCACAATTTTAAAAAGGATTTGATAGGAAGGTACAACCTGAAGTTTTCTCCCCCAAGCCCCTCAGCTCCACACACAGCCACAGTCATGCAAAGCCCCCATAGAGCCCAATGGCCATGGCCCAGCTTGAACTGGGGCTCCTCTATTGCACCAGTTGAGAGGAACCAGCCCTACACACACCATGATGCTGAAAGGCTTTGCTGTCAGGTCCCAAGGGTACTGATGGGAGTGTCCAACGTGTGCAGGATGTGTAACAGAAACCCTGAGTGTTTTTAAGGAATAACAGAGTACATATGCCCTACTCAGGTGCCATAAAGGGGATGTACATAACTTCAGAGTACATAACTTCACTCGCTGAACCCGTAAGTTTCAACCAAAACCAGGCTGATGATGCCCTAGTCCTGACCTGCAAAAGGATGCCTGTCACCCCAACTGTGACAAGCAGCATGATATTCCTTTCACTTTTTTCTCGTCTTCCCAAGCCACATAAATAGTCAGCTTTATATACAGACCAGTCATAAGGCCTCTACCAAATTCAAGCACTGAACTACATCAAGGCCCATCAAAGGTCCCACACAAACAAGTTTTCAGTACCCACAAGATATTCCAGAAACTCTTGGTCCCGTAGACCAAGTCTCTACCATGAAAACCTGCTTTAACTCATGGTGTCAGCACAGCACATTAACACAGCGCAAAGCAAAGTGGCAAACTGGTTTTACTGCCACATCACCTCTCTTTTGACACACCTTTTCAAGACTCTTCCTTTCTGTGTGGGGTCTGTGGTAGTGGAGGAGAGGCCACAGAGGTGGCTTCTGTCAGAAGCTGCAAAGAAGCTCTCCCAGCTCCAAGCTGGACCCACTTCTGGCCAAGGCTGAGCCCATCAGCAGCAGTGGAGGTGCCCGTACAACAGTATTATTTCAAAAGGGGAAAAGAAACTGCCAGGAGACCTTCAGCAGAGAGAGGAGTGGGGTGTGATGGAAACACATATGGCAAACACCAAGGTCAGTGCCGAAGGAGGGGGAGGTGTAGAGACTCCCCTGCAGCCCATGGTGAAGTGGCAGGTTGTCCCCTTGCAGTCCATGGAGCAGAACCACACTGGAGCAGAGGTGGACCTGAAGCCTTGAAACACCCCACACTAGTGGAGGTGACTTTGCCTGAAGAAGCCCGTGACTGTGGGATGCCCATGCTGGAGCAGTCAGCTCCTGAGGGACTCACGTTGGAGGAGTTCATGAAGGATGCTCTCCTGTGGGAGAGACCCCACAACGGAGCAAGGGAAGAGCTGTGGAGTCCTGCCCCTGAGGAAGAAGGAGCAGCAGAGTCAACGTGTGATGAGATGACCACAACCCCCATTCCCCACCCCCCCTGTGTCGCTGGGGGAGAGGAGTCAAAGAAATCAGGAAGGAAGTTGAGCCTGGGAAGAAGGGAAGGGTGGGGAAACGGTGTTTTTAAGATCTGGTTTTACATCTCATTATCCTACTCTGATTTGATTGGTAATAAATTAAATTGTTCTTTTTCCCCAGGCCAAATTTGTTTTTCCTGGGACCATAACTGATGAGTGATCCTTCCCTTTCCTTGCCTTGACTCATGAGCTTTTCATTGTATTTTCTCCTCCCCATCCCTCTGAGGGGGATGAGCGAGCAAGTGGGCATGTGCTGCTTAAACCACAACACTCCTCTTCTTTACAATACTGGTGCTCACCACCAGCTCCAGTTCCCTGAACTGTGTCACCATTGGGGCCTTCTGCCAGTTGTCACAAGCCTGAGACACACACGCCCCACCCACCCCAAGATAAAAATGGGGTATTTGGGTAGCCAGAAAGGGAGGCACCATGGCTGCAGGGCTGATGTGGGAGCAGAAGATGATATTGCTGAAGAAGAAGCTGCAGGGAGGCACCCACTGGCCTCGGGACAGGAAAGACTGAAGAAAGCCTCATCGGGAACCTCTGCTCTTTATTCACTGCGAGCCAGGATTTAGGAAAGTTAGCAAGCTTCTCACACGAAGCACACAACTCATAGCTCAACTTAAGGTTAACAATTAGAATTGCAGAATTGAAGGACTCTAGCAGGGAGAGATGAACTGAGACCTACTGGATGAGAGCATTGCTGTCCATGCAGTGCAACCATTTATACCTCAACCATAGGTTTAGGCAAAAATTCACTCTGACCACACAACTTGAACACAGATCCTAACTCAAAACACTGACTTTAGACAAGCCACAGGAAGAAAGCTTCAGTCCCCATACAATTAAAAAAAATAAGAAAACATTAAAAGAAGTTTAAAAAGTCATCCCATGGATACTTCTCTGGCTAGGTAAGTCTTCTCTAAATTTCTGCCAAACTCAGTGCAGATATGCCACAGCTAAAGGCAAGCATAAATGTTGGCCATATATTCTGAGAAGACGAAGAAACTTGGCATCTGTAAACAACCATGTCAGCACACCCATAAAATTACTTCTCATTCATTTCTTCCTTCATCACAATACCCCAAAAATCCAACACAGCCATGCAAAGCAATTGAAGCACTACAAGTAGCATTTAATATAAAAATTGAAATTTGTTCAGCAGCCTCGTTTTAGACAGACACATCCCTGTAATAAAGGCTCAGGAAAGACCTCTTCCTCAGTCCACCCAAGAGTACACATCCAAGGGAGCTGGTACTCAGCCAAAAGCATGGAGCTAAGTGATTGGCTCCAACTTTTTTGTATTAAAATTATGGCAAAAGCCAACCAGAAACATCTCAGAAGAGGAACACCAGTCACTGCTGTAAAAGAGCCAAAGAACCCAAGCTCCAATTATTGCCAAGTTCTGTTTGGCAACAACAAAGGAAAGACACCTTGCCCCAGAAATTATTCCACATTCACCACAGGCAAGAATAATAACCAGAATTACTAAATAACTTATTGTGGTTTTCAGTTTGCAGGGGTGGTTTTTGATTCAGGCTATAGAATACTAGCTTTTGCAAGGCTGATAAACGTGCAACTCTGTCCAAGGCAGCCCCTCAAAATTCACAGGAGTTTATGGGCAAGAGCTGCACAACAGTCACACAGACCATCTCTCCTAGACAGAAGTCACCTCTAGTGCCTATACTTGACTTTGGCTGTAGAAACCCCCTCTTGGTTAGAATGGAGTGGCTAAACCAGCTCACAGGCATCTCTGGGACTGTGAGACTGGGAACAACAGAAACATTCCAGGAAAAAAACATTTCAGCTGGTAACTGGCCTGAAACAGCACGTTTTACAACATTTCAGGGCAAGTCAACTAAAACCCCAGTGTTCCTCATAACACTGTCATAAGTATGAACAGCTATAATTTACCACCAGTTAATTCCTCAGTTACTCTGGTTTATGGTGACCAGAGAAAGACACATACCTCACATAATCTTCCAGGGGAAAAGTTTCTTCAGCCTCTTCACAATGCAGATTTTTTACAACAGAAATTTGTATTTCAGGACTCTAAAAAGGAAAATGTTATTTCTCTCACTGATGGCTACACACTAGCTGTCTCCCTCAAACTCTGCTGAGATCTGCCAAACTCATCTGATAGGCTATTTCACATCACCTCCAGAAGCAACATTTTAGCTCATCTGAATTTTAAATGAGAAACCTCAGGAACAAACTAGTAAGCAAGAGTTGGACTGCTGGACATGAAGGGCACCAGAAGTTCTCAGAGATGAGAACAGGATGGCTACAGCACAGGACTGCCTTTCCAAATACCCACAAGAACTTCTCCCACCGCTGGGAAGAGTTGAACACATAAACCAGGATAAATTATACACTTACCAAAATTAACTAAGGCTAAGACAAGCTAGCACCTTCCAATGCCATTCTCCTACCTGACTGAATCATCAGTACTATTTTCCAAATAATACTTGGGGAAAGCAGGAGGAGAGACACTACTGAACAAAAACTCAACCAAGGGCTGCATCACTGTCCACCTGAATTCATCCTGGCATTGCACAGTATCAGCTGCAACATTCTTTGTAATGCTCCTCTGACATACCATGTAACAACAAAATCCACCTTTGCTAGCAAGGTATTCCATGGAGACTTTTCCTGACCTTTTTAGCATCAGCTCTAGAACAAAACATGCATGCTCTATGCACAGCAAGCTTCGGTACATATCAGAGATACCAGAAACCCAAACAGCATTCATTTGCTATGCATTCCTCCTTTCATAATTCTCCCTAAGCATTTTAGGAGGAGAAAGAGAGAGGGAAAAAAAAAAAAAAAGCATCATCTGAAGCCTTTCAAATGTTAAATGTCATTACTATAGGTAATCTTAATATAGCCTACAAGTAAAGAATATTAAAAGCCATCCATTCATGAAAATTATGTGTAATCTATGGCATTCTATTTTGATCCTTTCTAAAGCATAACAGTAGGCTACTCTGATTGTTTCCACCTTAGGGAGCCTCATTAAGAACCATCATTTAAAAACAAGAACTAAAGCTAGGTGTCCAGCAGCTAGGAAGGAAAAAAAAAATTAAAAAAAAAAAAAAGGAAACTTTCAGCCTCAACTTCTTGGACTTCAGGGTTCCTGGAATGAAACAATGTTTCACAAAAAAAAAACAAACAAACAACCAACCAACCAACCAAAAACAACAACCAATTAAAACAAAACAAACAAACAAAAGATACAAAGTTGTTAAAAGATACAAAGATACAAAGAGTGTTAAAAATGCATGCCTTTCTGTGTGCAGATTACAGATGCTCATGGCAAATCTGTCTCTAGCACAGAATCTAGCAGCAAGTAGTACTTTGTCCTCACAACTGTGTTACACTAATACCTTTCTCTGGGAAAGTGTTTTATTACACGGGAATATCACAGTTTGAGGTGGATGTGAGTAACAAAAGCAACCTGACCCATCAAGAAAGCATCTGCCAGCACTTGAGCCATTGTTCTGCAAAATATCAAGGCTTAAATTCTGACATAATCCCCTGACATCTCGGGTGATGTCAGCATGAGAAGCTATTAGGATGAAGTACTATCACCCACAAGACATTAATCCAGGAGGAATCAATGGCCTTGCAATATGTATCTCTCCCTTAACATTCTCCTAAATGGACTTCAGTACATTTGAGCCAGGAGGAAAAGCAAGCCTTTCTTAAAAGGCTTTGGCACAAGACAAAAATATCACAACCTTCTGAATTTTTAGCTTTTCTAGCTCCTTGATGTTTAATTCCACACTTTCGCTTCAATATAATAAAAGCTGCTTATTCTTTTCAAAGGATGCTCAGAGCTTTAACAGTACTTTAACAGTACACAAGGCAAGACCAACCTAACAGATTTTACTTTCCCCCAGTCCTTCTCACCCCTTCTCCCAGTTCCCATTTAGAGAGAACATTCTCCTTTCTGAATCTGCAAATAGTAGTTTGGCAGAAATTAACATCATGGAAAAGAAGAGAAGGGGGAGGGGGGGGGAGGGGGGAAGAAAAGAGCAAGAAAAAAAATACTTTTCCATTTTCACTTCAGATTTTTAAAGACTCTGGTATATTCCTTTCCAATATGTAACTATCTTGTCCTATAGACCTCCATTAATATCAAGACCTGGGAGAATTATCTAACAGTATTTCCTTTCCTAGAGAATCTAAGTCTCTTCTGCCAGTTTGTTTTTTAATCTAAAGCATTATTGAAGCATATGAAGCATGCACAGACACAGAGCCAGTTACAACTCACTGACCAGGAATAGGCTTAAATGTCAAATTTTGTTGTAACGGGAACATCTGGAGTGAAAGATATTTGGGTGACATTTCAAGGATTCCCTTACTCATGGCTTCAAAACTGAAATTACCACCTGAATGTGGCCTAGAAATAAAGCTAACTGAAGGGAAGAGCTTCTAAAAACAGTCTTTGCTACAGATCAACAACATGAGTTAGCACAGACCTGCAGCCACTTGATCAAGTCATCAGAAAGCCAAAATTGAGATCCCAGGCATTGAAAGAAGTTTCCAAGTGTTCATGAAGTGCTAATCTCCACCATGAAAAGAGCATACAGACTTAAGGATTCTTCCTGCTCATTGATTTTCTCACCAGGGATGCATACTGAAAGACTGATACTGGTGTCATGGAGTATTATACATCCTTACTTATCCACAGTCTTCAGCAGCCACAAGCTCAGCTTCACAGCAGCCGCTTGGTTTCTCCAATTTCTCTGTTGACGCAAATTCTGCAGCAGTAAGCACAAAGGGAGCGCAAGAACCTCGCTCTGAAGTTTACTTTGTGAACAAACGTGAAAATCCCCACCGCTGCTCAGCAGGAGAGTTCCTTCCCACTGGGCTATAGGTTTATTCCAACAGGATGGCATGGCATTTCCTCTATAGTTTGCCTGCCAGGGAAGTCATTTCCTATTTTTGTCCCCTTAACAACTAGTAGAAGCTGGCATCGATGAAGGCTGGGAAGAATCAGAGGCTGGTTTGCTAGTGGTTTAACCAAACATGTGTTTACAATTACCCCATTCATCATGACCTGCCTATGTAAAACTGCCTTTTTGGAAGCTGCCCATGTTCTTTGGCTTTGGCCTCTGAAAAAGCTGCAACAGGCTCACTAAGAAATGCATTGTTTGAATAGTACTGCTGGAGCAACAGGACTGTCCAATAGTTAACACTGTAATCATTAATAACAGTTGGGCATTAAGATCGACGTGGCTGCTTAACTTGTTGCTGTTGGCCTAAGGATGATAGCTTAGCAGCAGGAGAGTAAGATAATGGGAAAACCTCTTACAGTCTTTCTCTGGAGTCCAACAGAAATAGGACACCGTGTTTCTTTCTCAAATACTCTGGAGTATCTGCCTGCAAGAGAACACAGACACCATCCTGGTGTTCCCAGCAAACTCCTCTAGGGCACTCATCACTTCTTCATCCAAGGACTACCACTATAGTCCCAATGCTCTTCACACAAGTATGCTGCACATTAAATTTTACACTCACAACTCCCCTAACTCTCTCCCCAAGAAAGAAAAAGCAGAGACTTACCAACCTTCAGGTGTAAAGATCAAATATCTTGCTGCTAATCTGTTCTCCAAGTCATCAAACAATTTAAGCAAACAAGCCTTATCCCATCATATCTGAACCAGCAAAATCTCAAAGGCAGCAGTACTGAAAGCTTCGAGGAACACCATGCAACACAATTTGCCTCTTTCCAGCTCCAGGAAAAGTTTGTCTCTCACTATCAATGACATAGACTTTTGTGCCATGTGCACAGATTATGTCCAACTCACTCTAGCACTATACAAGCTGACACAACTTGTGATTTTACTTCATAGCATACAGAGAACTACACATTTTCCTCTACCACATTCCTCTCTCCCAAGTTATCATAACATACCAAAAGATGTAATGACTTACCAAAAATGACTTAAAGGCTTCTGAAAGGCTTCAGGAAGAAAAGGGTCCCTCACACTAATTTAATGTATTAATTACACGCTGCATGATCCATGCTGTTGGAGAAAGTCCCCTACACTGTTAGAAAGACCACTCACCTATAATAAATCATCTTTATGATGGCCACCTTTTGCTGAACCATCCAGGAGCAGTAATTGCCGTGAGCTAACTAATTGATACGAAATTAGCAGGTTTCATTAAAAGCTGTCTTGGCTTGTAAATGAGCACTAATGTTCAGTTTTGAAGCACCCATAGGATTAATCCTGGCCATACTTTCATTCAATTTACACTTGAGCCTCTGTCCTTTCCACTGTGGGTTTGCCTGTAAAATCCCAAACAGCCACACAGTGGTCAACTTCTCCTAACAGAAAATTATTCACCCAGTGCTCAAAACTTTGTGCTTTTGTAAGACCATCTTCCAACAAGTTTTCAAGTTCATTGGCAGCACTGGCTACTCACTATTAAACAGAAATTGCTGGTCTTTTCTGTTACAGAGATCAAGAAAGACAGAACCTTTCAGAAGGGCACTGAGCTAAAGCAGAGCTTGAAGTTTTAATGCCTTCAGTCCTGGTAACCACGTCTATTTGCTCTGCATGAACTGATCCATCTGTGAATTATGAAAGACTCTAGGAAATAAACGAGGAAGATGAGTTTTCAGGCAACGGATGAGTATCGGTGTAAATCTCTCAGAATGAGACTTTCATTATAACCTGCCAGTGATGGTGACTCACTTCATGACTCCTTCAGTCTTCAGTGTTCCTATACACATCATGAGTTCACAAGCTGCCAGAGGTCACAAATAACGCCATTTTCAGCTGAACATATCCATATGCAAAATGAAGTGTCTTGTCTCGCTTTCGCATCAGGTTATCCACTGGAGAGACACTGGTCAAGAGAATAACGCATTCCAGCAAAGGGATTATAGGTTGTACCCAGCCAGATCTCGAAGTGAGACTATTCTGCTTGCTCCATCAGCAAAGAGATAAACAGCCTGTCTGTAGACAGGATGCTTCACCCTGATCAACAGTTTTCTTTTATGCTGCACTCATACTGGAATCTGGCTTCCTTGGAATAGTCCTCCCCACATCCATAATTCAACAGAGAAGCCATACTGAGCTAATGGGAGAACTGCTGTTAAACAACACCATCCAAATCAACAGATGGCATGAGAATAGGAAAGACCTGGCGTGGGACAAGCTCAGAAGCTCACGACTCAAGAAGTATAAGGACAGAAAAGTCAACAAGGTGACATCTGTTTGTTTGCTAATATGTTTCATAACAACCACTGGTTTGAGAGAAAAATTACAGAGGGCTGGAAGAAAAAAAGAACTGCTTGGCCACATCCAACTTAGGGTTGCAAAGTGCTGTCCTGACCAGTAGGCAGTGTAAGGATGGCGAATACATAAACAAAGTTCAGTGCCTAAAAAAGGATTCCTTGGAGACCTCGTTACACCTAAATCCTACAAAGAATGTGGAGTTCCACCTTTTAGGAAAGAGCTCTCCATTCCTAGATGTCCCTAGGTGAAGAGTCACAACTGGTATATTTTGCACATGCCCAGAAGCAGGTCCATTATCCAAAAAAAACAATCCTAACTTCTTAGCCCGCTTTCCTACAGAAGGAGGCTTATGCAACCACAGTCCAGCCAAGCCAGTTGGCAAGCTTCATGCAAGGCTGACAGAGGCAGAGGTCTCTGGAGTTGTCCTCCTTGTTTGCAAAAACACTGGGCCAGGTGGGTACACAAGAAAAATGCTGTACTGTGAAATGGCATCAATAACCTCACAGTCGAAACAAATTCAAAGAAAAGTAAGATGTCTTAGTCTTATTCTGAACAGAAATGCTGGCTTAAAGGGAGGAAAAGCTTTTTCCTCAACCCCACTAATAAAGCTCATGTATTGGTTTAGCATAAAAAGGCCAGCAGAAACTGGTAAGGTTTTTGCACGACAGTGTTTGCTGTCGCCAGCGAAACTTTTACCTGAGCAAATACTTAACTGCATCCTAAAAACAAATAGAAAGGCATTCCCTCTCATCTCCCTCTCCCATGGCAGCTTCCAGGTCTCTGAAAAAGCATCCAAGGTGCACTCCAGTCTCCCCAAGACACACGCACTTCCCAAGAAAAAGCTCAGCTGACTT
This sequence comes from Phaethornis superciliosus, assembly GCA_023637945.1. Lineage (NCBI taxonomy): Eukaryota > Metazoa > Chordata > Aves > Apodiformes > Trochilidae > Phaethornis > Phaethornis superciliosus. Next base: position 68,902,024 of record JAJQWJ010000002.1, on the reverse strand, counting down.
AAGGAAAAGTTTTGCCTAGAAATCTGGTCTCATTCAGCACTATCACCATAAACTTCCACAACCAAGATGTACAGCAGCATGGCAGAAAGGAGGAGAAGAGAGACAGCATGGTCCCACCCAGAGTGAAGCTACCCAGGAGGTCCCCAGCTAACCCACTGACACCAATACGCACACCCAGGGAAGCTGCTGGTGCCTCACAGTCTAGAGGGACATCTGCTCCTTCAGTGCTGTCAGAAAACAAACTCCCAGTGCAACACTCCCATGCTTCTGGCAAGAGCAGCGCATGACCCAGCTATGCCCTTCCTCTGCCAGCTGGGAACTCCCCACCTTGGAAGGATCCCTTAACCAGAGAGATCCAGCCACTTTTTGCCCATTTGCACCCCAAGCGCAGCTGAGAACATGACCAAAGGTTTCTAAAACCTTTGTGACAATTCTTGCTGGAGCTACTTAAGTGCTCGCAAGATAGAGGGCTGCAAATATTTGTTTTATTTCATGGTATATGCTGAAGTGGAAGTGAAACGCAGAGATCCATTTTGCATTCAGGCAGCGTTTTTGGACTACATAAAATACAGGAATATGCTACTGAAACCCAGGTGTGGCTGTATCTGAGAATGAAAGCCAACTCACACAGTGGTAAGGGAGGGGATATTTTGATTACCCAAACCAAAAAAAACCATGGAAGTACCACAAGATCTTTAATATGTAGCCAGGGCAAACAAGACCTACTTTAAGAACAAATAAAGTCCAAGTGAAGAAAATAAATCTGGAGTATAACACAGTAAAATAATCACTGGAGACAAGCATCAGGGCTAGCTGCTTCCTCAGTTCACTGCAGTTTCAATAAGGCTACCAAACAATACTCTTTGGGTTTTAAATGTGAATTTTAAAGAGTTTGGCTTTAAAGAAGAAAACCCTAACAGCCTTGATATTAGTGCATAACTGTACAGACAGCCAGAGGAATACAGCTCTGGAACAGCTCTCCCTCTTCTGATCTACTGTGAGGTAAGCCCGCCAGAAAGACTAATGCTAAAGATCATCCTGCTGAGCTCCCGCACCCTTCCTCAGACCCAAGTGACCATGAAGCACTGCCAGAGCTGCCATTTAAAGTTTCAAACGTATTTCCTTTTTCCATGCAGCTTTTATAACCTCCATGTGTTTGTGGTGTTTTTTTTTAACCTGTCCTCATAACTCACTCCTTTTAATCCCAGGATTAGCCTTGTCACCCTTCTCCATACCTTTTCTAGAGCTTTAAGTACAATTAGTCTCTAGACACAGGAATAGACTGGGTTGGAATGATACTGCATCCTTATACATCCTACAGAACCTTTGCTAAAACGAGTAATTGCTCAGCACCTTTTCAAGGCAAGATAATTTCAACTGCCCCTCAGAAGCACAACTTAAGGTGATAACTACTCACATCCCTCTCATCTCCCTCTCTTTTGCACCCCCCAACCTCAAATACATTTTTCTTTAGTTAAGGAAAAAGAAAGCCACATTCTTCAGGGCTGTTTTAGAAAACCTGATCAATGCTGCTTTGACATACCAGCAACACATGTTCCTATTTCAACAAATGGGAACATTTCAGGCAGACCACCACTTCAGATGGAGTGGGGGCTTCAGGGTGCTGAATCAGCACTTTCCATCCTGCTGGCAATACAGAGTTATGCGACGCTTCAAAGGAAAGCAGGGGAAAAGGGGGAAGGGGAAAGGGGGAAAGGGAAGGCGGGGGGTGGGGGGAGAGAGGAGGAAGAGGAGGAGGAGGAGGAGGGCTGGCACTTCAGCAACAGAAGCGGGCAAGAGGATTTCGCAGAAGTTCATCTGCCAAACCAATTAAGTGCAAACTGTTCTTACAAAGATGCCACAGTTTCAGCCCCGGCTTGAGGTACCACAGCGGTACAACGAGCGAGCCGAGCCGAACCGAGCCGTGCGTGCGTGGGGAACGGAGGCAAGAGAAACCGAGCACACCCCCGCCGACTTCGGGTCCCCTGGGCTAGCGAGAGGGTTCCCCGGCCCGGTCCGGAGAGACAGACGGTGGGGCACAGGGCTGCTCTGCCGGCCAGCGCCGCGGATCCGCACCGCAGCCGAGCAGGAAGGTGGCAGCACTACGAAGTGGCATTTTCTGCGAACTGCCCATCCGCCGGCCCTCCCGCGAACGCTGAGCGGCGAGGAGGGGAGCAGGGAAGGGGGGGACACGACACGGGGGGAGTCTGGGCGGCAGGGCCAGCAGTCGGCGGGGCAAAGCTTCACCCGATGCCAACTCGGAGCTACGGGAAAGCCCGGCTCCCGGCAGCACTGGAGAGGCACGAAGCAGGCGAGCAAACAAAACGCGGCAAGGAAACCCCGAGTCGAGGGAACGGGCCGCTCCCCCGAGCCCCGCGGCGAGTAGCCGACGGTCTCCCCTCGCCCGGTCCTGGGGGGCTCTCCGCCGGGCGGCGGGAGCTGCACGGGGTTGCTCCTCGCCGGCACGGGGGGCTCGCCGACGGCCCCAGGAAAAGGAAGTTTGCTCTCGTCCTCCGCCTCCCACCGGCCTCCGCCACCGAGGAGCCGGCAAGCCCCCCCAGCCCCTCCCGGACTGGCCATAGCTCCCAGGGGCAGCCGCCGTCCCCCCTGCACGCTTCGCGTCGCCCCCCGACCTCTTACCTGCTGGCCAGCCGGCCGGCACCCTCCCCGCCGGGCACCGCGCACTCGCCAAGTTTCGGGCGGACGCGGGGGGTCGGGGGAATGGACGTGCGCGGCGGCGGGGACGGGAGCGCGGGCGGGGAGGAGGAGGAGTGGGGGGTGGAAGGTTGGGGGGGGGGGGGTCCTCCAGGCGGCGGGGTGGAATGGGCACGGGTGGGGGGAGGGCAAGCTCTCTGAGCCACGCGCCTCAAAAAACCAACAACAAAAAAATTAAAACAATTAAAAAAAAAAAAAAACCTAAAAATTTTAAATAAAAACGCAGTTAAACAAACAAACAAACAAAAAAAAATTAAAACAAAACACACCCAAGGGGGACGCTCGCTCGCGCAAGGGCGACCCCGAGGTGCGGGAGGGAATCTGCGGAGAAAACTTCTGCCCGCCACCGCCGCTGCTGCTGCTGCTGCCGCCACCGCCGGCTCCCGGTGCTAACGGCGCCCCGCCACCACCGCCGCCGCGCTCCCGCCCCGCGCCCAGCTGACTCCCGGCGGCGCCCCGCCCCGCCCCGCCCCGCCCCGGCCCCGCCGCACGCAGCCGCAGCCCCGGCCCGCCCCCCGCCGCCGTCGCCGCCACCACCGCCACCCCCACCACAACCACAGCTCCTTCGAGGGCAGGGGGCGTCCGGGAGTCCTGGTGGCTGCAGGCGGCTGGGACTCGGATCCCTTTCCCTTGTGGGGCGGGGGGCTGGGGGTGACAGGTTAGGAGGCTGGCGAGGGGGTTTCCCGCCCGCTAACAAAAGCTCGTCCACAGGTAGCAACGAAGCGTGCTTTCGGTGCTTTTTCTCAGAGTAGCCGGGGGAGGCAAACGCGAGGCATTCGTGCGTGGAGTTTTTCCTTAACCTCGCCTCCCCACCCTCTTCTCACGTTTTGCCCCCCCACCACACTACCCGCGAAGGGGTCCCTGCTCTCCCTCCTGCGCTCCAGGTAGCACCGAGCAGGCGCTCGGCGTCAGCCAGCAGTCAGGTGAACTGTTCGGCGAGCTCTGCTGGGTTGCAAAACACACTTATCTCCCCGGATCCTCACTCGGCCACCAGCACTCCTACAGACTGACTGCTGCTTCTAACTTCTGCGCAGTGGGACCTTTGGTATTTTGCTCTCTGGATCACCAGAGCTTTACGGGAGATCCAAGCAATCCTATTTGTAGCTTGCAAATAACTTGGGGATGCGAAAAAGCTCTCTTATAAGCGAGGCTGCACGCTTCCCTGTTTTAATGTTTGCAGATCTAGACGCCAGCCGCTTCCCTGCAGGAGGAGAGGAATATTCTGGTGGCCAGAGGCAAAAAACACCTTTCGTAAGAAGTGGTCAGCACTATAAAAGGAAATCACGGAGAAGCGGGAGAAATCTCTGGGCTTTTCCTCCTGAGACAGATGCACGTACTCGGATGGAAGCATTGCGCCGAGCTCCCGAGCTGAATATATTTTGCAATGTAACATGATACCTTCCTTGCTCTGGCTCTTTCTTCCTCCGTGGCTCTTCTTTACTGTATTTAAAGGAATGTTTTTGTTATCAGCCCGCCCTCTCCGTCCCGGCGTTTCCAGCCCTGCTCTGATCTCACTCTCTTCTCACCACTCACTCTCGCAGTTCGGCTCCTCAAGTGATCTCTCTCGTTTCCTCGTGGGTGTCACCTCAGCCTCCCACCGGCACCTGCCACTCTGCTGCCCACTCCCTTCTCGCCCTCCTCATGTCCCGGGCCCCTCGGCCTCTCCCCGGCACCAGGCGTCCCTCCGCCATCTCCACTTGACGTGGTGCCGAGCCTTGCACTTCAGCCTGTCAGCACCGCCATCGCCTCTACCCTCCCTTCCCATCCCTTCCCATCCCAACCCAGCCCGGCTCTTCGGGACCTTGCTGCACGCACAGTCACTTCTCAGCCCCTGGTTGACTCCTCTCTTTCCCGCCACTGGTCTGGTCTGCCTTGACTTCCCGTCAGTCATTGTTCACCGCTGATAGATCATTCTGGGGGTGTCTAGCCCTGGAGACTGGTACTTGACTGGACCTGGAACTAGCTCATCTCTGCTTCTTGCAGAAGGCTCCTTACCCGGTTTATATCCTACTGAAAAGGTGAAGGGAGGTGGTCTCAGATTTCTGTCTGAGATTACTCCAGAGACAAGGAAGCACCTACTACCTGCCAGACCCTACGACAGCATGGCTGGCAACACAGCCCCACATGCTTACATGAAGACCTTTCTGCATGTAGGGATTGTAGAATGATAGGGTAGCTAAGCTTGGAAGGAACGTTTAAAGATCTGGTCCAACGTTTTATGGGAAATTAAACCTGGATGAGATTATCTGGCACTGTGTCCTGAAAACTGCCAGTAGTGGGGAGTCACCGTATCACCAGGGATGTTGTTCCAGTGGATGATTGTTCTCACTATAAAAAAATTCCTTTCTTACAACAACATGAAACATCTTCAGGTGCAACCTGTGCCCTTTACCCATTGTCTGCTCCCTGTGGCTCCTTGTGAAGACATAGCCTCTATCCTCTTTGTATTTGTACCTTTATGATTTGACCAGGGTTTATAAAATAGGTGTCCAGCTCTTCCCGCTTTCCCAGACCCCGCTGCCGTGGGCACAGCTGAGGGCTTCAACACATGCCTCCTTCTACACGCTGTTTCATGCTGTTTTCTCTGGCACATTCTTTAGCTGCGCGATGAAGCAGTTATACTTTGTCATCCGTAGTATTTCCACCCTAGACTATCAATTTACAGCCTCGGCATTACAGGGTGTCCTCAAAAAGTGGGAAGTTATGCAACCGGGCCAACAACCGGCAGGATCGCATTGCAGGGATTCCCGCCTTCCAAAACATCCTCCCGCCTGCCCCAAAAGTCCCGCTACCTCAACCTCAAAGGCACTTCACACATGGAATCTTAAAACCAGAGACTGCCCTTGAAACCACTGTGTGCTGCATCCAGTGCTGAAGGGAAACCAGAGGGATAAAGCCCAGGTATTTTTGAACTGTCACGCAGGCAGCTACCTGGCTGTCTTCCAGCATTCTCTTTCTTTAAGTGTGCTCACTGTTTCTCTATATGAGACTGCTGATCCATCAGTTAATCACATTGAGTAAGTACCTAAAATTAACTTTTAAATTATTAATGCATGAGAACATATCCGTTTGCCATGTACATTATTTTAAAGGATTACAGTGTGTACACTGAGTGCCATTAGCATTACATTTTGAAGACAGTAAATTGACTTGTATGGAAATCAGAAGAGTTGATGGATTCCTCTACAAATGCCTTTGACAATGATAAAATGTTCAATTGGATTATTATTAAGTATGTGTCTGTACTTAGATTTCTTTCTAATGCATACAAAAATAAGAGACTGCCCCAGTCTTTAACAGCATAATATTTTTGTTTTTGTGGTGGGTTAAAAAAATAGATACACATGAGTATTGAAAATACTCCCCTGGCAAATTAAAAAACCTAGGAAAGATATGTTTAGTTTCCTAGGCTACAGCTTTGTTGTTCAAGACAAAACTCTACTGTCATAAAATTGTTTATCCAAAATAGCACCATCAAAACTGTTAAATGGGGAAGTAGCAATGCATCCTATCAATGGCAGTGAGGGACACACTTAGGATAATCATCTTCTTTTCCCTTTACTAATGAATCTCTGAAAAAACCCTACAGTATGCCATGTCAGGAAAATAACAACCTCAAAGGCCAATTTTTTTCTCTAAGCAAAAAAATGTTGTCATTTTCTGCAAGAAAAACCACACAAGGAATTATGTGGAGGAAAAAAAAAAAAAAAAAAAAAAAAAAAAAAAAAAAGATTGCAATAATGTTCTGCAACTGTGTAAACATTATTCCTACTCAAGGACAGTCCAAAAAGTAAAGGCAAACATAAGCACAGAAGCCTTGGTGCCTTCAGGACTTCCATGCAAATAGATTGCCCCTAAGAGAAGTTTGTCCCAAATCCCAGTTTTCTTCTTCTTTGCCCTCTTCAAGGTTCAGGTTAAAGACTGATTCTACTGGTCTCTGATGGAAGAACTAATGAGATTCCACTGCTGTGTTCAGGGGAATTGAGAGCACTGAGGGAGAAGAGGAAAGGGCATTCAGTCCTCTCCTGGCTGGAGGTCACCTCATGGCCTCTGGTACTACTGGGTTTAGGCCATCATTTTATTTTCCAGTTTACCACTCTCAAAATATTAGGAAAGCCTAGAAAATGCTCTCTTTGCCATTATTACTCCTCAGCAAACTTGTATTAACCTAAGTTTCTCATGTGCTAAGGCTTCAGAAACAGGTCTGAGATCTAGGCAAAATACAGGCATCTCTGCCTATTTAGTGCTACATTAAAGACTTGGGAACTAATAATAAATTACAGAGTTCAAGTACAGTGGACTTGGTTTGCTTTCCACTGAGAGCTGAACTCTGCAGGGTGACTTTCCTTTTTGGAACTTATCCAAAGGACACTCAGCTCTACAATTCAGTTATCTCCAAGAGAGAGAAAGGTCATTTTAAAGTTTTATTAAATTGACTAATGAAAACTGTCTAGTGGAGATGATGTTTTCTTTAGAAACATTCTTAGATTTCATATATATTCAGGGAACAGCCATGCTTTTCTTTTCTATTACATTGAATTAGGGAATGAAAATCCAATAGCAAAAGATCTGAAGAAGAGAGATCAGAATCTGACTACTGCTTTCATACTCAAAGGCACTTTCATGAAAGCACAAATTGAAAGTCAACATTAAGCATCATCTTCAGCTAGTATGAATGCACTGATAAAAGACTTCAGTGATCAAAAAAGGGTCAACATGATCATTATTACCTAGTAGATATACAGCCAAAAATGCTGACCAACCTTTGAAATGGTAATGTTTCTTTTGTCATGGACAAGCCTTTTCACCTTAAACAGACAGGAAGTCTTTTAACACATTAAAATTTTAATAAGGCTTAATCTCAAACAAAACCAAGTCAGAATTAGGATTTGTGTTGCTTTTACAGTATCTGAACCAAATGTTTCAAACATTTTTAAAAGCTATACAGAAAAAAATAGGGAGGAAGGGGAGGGAAAAAACCTTTCTTGCTCTCTTATGTCTATATCCTTTTCTATTATACTTATTTTATCACTGTATTGTTGAGATTGAAAACCAAAAGGGGAAAAAAGCACCAAGAAAGAAACTAGACTTGTTTATAAAAACATTCACTAAATATAGCTCTATGAGCTAAAGGATACAGGCTATATTTCAATATTCACCAAGAGACTGTCATGTTAAAAACTTTGAATGTTTTCCTCCCAGTATTCACTTAATTCTGTTTTTAACTGAGCCAGCAGAAACTTCAGCAAGTACATTAATTTTAGAAGTTTAGATAGTTCATCTTCTGCCCAGTTGTTATCACGAGGATTGCTTAACATTAGCTGAGTACAGAAAAGACCTTTTCTATAGTCTGTCTTGAAAAGACTAGCAACAGAAAAAGAAGAGCTATGGCATGACCATAGCTGAATAAACTCACTGTGTTCATAGGATACATTGTGGAGATCTACTTTTTGTTGCTAGGTAAGTTATATCTCTATTTACAGCTTTTTCAAAAGGCTGAATAGTCAGGGACATTTTGTAATTTGAGATGGAGTTCTAAGCTCCAGTGAGAGAGATGTGCTGTACAAAATAGAGCAGTTACACAAGGTGGGAGAGAGGGGAAGGGAATCTTAAGAAATGCTGATGATCCAAACAGCAACACCATTAAAAAGGTGAATACAATTAGCTCACCCTTCTACCAAAACCACATCTGTTCCCAGTACTAGCTCCCAAATTAACACATTGACTAGTTCAGCATTAATAACTATAAATTTCTGTATTCTTTCAATTCTGATTAAATGATAAAGAACATTGATACTTTTGGACATTCAAAGATGCTAATTGAAATTACCTGTTTAAGGTGCTTTGCTTTTTCCAAATCAAAGTCAGCTGCTTTGCAGATGCATAAGTTTTCAAGATGCGAAGAAAAATTAGAAATTATACTGCAATAGAGGAGATTCAGTTCAAGCTATACTATATATTCTCATTTTTGACATGAGAAATAAGGATTTATTCAAAACATGTAGTGCTCATTCACAGCTTTTCCACAGAAGAGAACAAACTCTTAAGGAGCTGAGTGTGACCATGCTTTCATCTGGAGTCTTTTCTTGGTTCCTGGGGGGTGGAAATACAATAAAAATAAGGGAAAAAAAAAATCTTCAATGCCATAACCTCCCCTACATATTGAAGCTTCTAGGAAAGTATTTTCACTACTGTTGTAGGAGGATCTTCCAGGTAGTGCCATCTCAAAACCCAAAACATCATGTCAATGTAAACACGACAGGATTACACAGAAGTAGATTTTACAAAGATGAAGGAAGAGTCACAGCAATCCATCTGTACTGGACTCAAACCAGATCTTCCCTTGGTTTGCACACTGAGCTTGGTGCAGGTCCCAGCATCCCCTGAATTAAAATATTCTTCTCTACAACTTAGTCTTGCAAAATGTCAGTGTGTCTTTTGTTGGCTTGTAGGGTAGGGATGGAGAGCTGAGGCATGCATGAGGCAGGTTCCCCCCATGTTCTGTAAGTACCCCAGTCTCTACAGCAGCCAGATCACTTCTCATGCTGCTCTCTAGTGCAGGCCAATGTGAAGTTTTGAGAGCATTCCCCTCATGTGGCTTTAAGTGAGCAAAATGCATCTGATAGTCAATTCCAGTCTGTACTGGACTTCCTGTTCTTGTCTTTGCTTTCCCGGTGCAGGCATTATAAAAAAATAACCCCCCCAAAACAAATATACACTATATTATTATCTGAATTAATCCCATGTCATAAACTTGTAATCCTTACAAACCCACCTTTGCCAATTAAGCCAAATCTTTCTCAGAAATCATCTGTCAAGAGATCCCCCTGCTCCATCTGTAGCAAAAAGTGGGTAGGCTGCTTATGTGGAGGACTGAGAACTCAAGTTAAAATACAGGTTGTGTCTGTGGCGATTTAAAATTATGTTTTGTTCTCTGTTGATGTGACTATATGAGAGGAGTAAGAAGTCATTCTCCTGTTTAGATGATCCTCTTTTGCATAGAAAAATATTTAATCAGCCAAGGGGAGAGCATAAGAATGACTCCCAGGCTTAGCAATTAGCACATTCTCTAGGACAAGAGAGACCTGGCTTTCACTTTCCAGTGTGAGAAAGATTTACTGCACACTGTTTCAACTGTTATGTACTGTTTTAACTTTTCCTGCTCTTCTCAAGTAATGACTTAATGCAAAGCTATTTTAAAAAGGCAGCCTGAAAGAATGTCATGCCAGAATATCACCCCTCCTGGTGACAGGATTAGTTTCTTCAGCAAAGTGTATCTCACTTCAAGCAGAGATTTTTAAACTATCTTTTTTTCCACCTGGCAAGGGTGAGCTAATCTAACCATAACAAGAAAATGAGAGATCTGTCATATTTTCCCTATATATGTATGAGGCTGAGTCTGGTAAATGTGCTCAGAGAATGAATGCCTCAGTCACCAGAGGCCACATTCCTAACTTGCAGATCTTGATGGGACTTGCACTTGAAATTGTCTGTCCAGAAGTAGGCATTTACAGTATCCTTATTACAGTGGAAAAAAAAAAAAAACTGGAGGACAAATTTTTCCTTGTGACATGAGTCCTTTATTAAGAGAACCATCTTTTAAAACAGAAAGGACTGCCCCGCAGTTGCTATTCTGACAAAATACAGATCTCCTCTCAAACTTTGAAAGCTCCTCTTTGTCAAAGGATAGCCTTTCTCTGATTATCAGGTGTATGTAAATAATGTACGCATATTCTTAGTTTGATTTGCAACTTTCTTAAGAAGTAAATTTTGGGGTATTGTTTGGATATCAGATAATGTAATTGAAGTGATTAAGGTCAATATGCCCCTATTTTTTTTCTTCCAATGCTTTTTCAGATGTGAACTAGAAAAACAAAGACATGGTACAACATAATAGCCCAGATGAACGTCTTCAGCAGCACTGTATTTGCCAGAAGGATGACAGACAATGAGAAGTCTGAGGGAGCCCTAAGGGCAGGAGCTACTGTAGCAGCCACTTGTCCTCCACAGCAGAAGGTTCTCACCACCTATAGCTGGAAGTTTGGGGCAGGCAAGCTTGTCACTGGTGGCCCAAGATTTAGCTGTGCTTTATTCTGTTTTTCTAAATTCAATAGAATGGAAGTGTGCTTCTGCCTCATACCGTAAGCCAGATGAACCTAAAAAAGGTCAGTGAAAGCAAACAGAAAATACCAGTTTTTCCAAGCAAGATCAGTTCTTCCTCCTTGACCAAGCATACACTAGCTTGTGGAGATGCATAGGTGAAGCTGGATGGCTAAAAGGACTCATCAGAACTGGAGGTCCAGTGTGGAGGCTCCCTTGAAGCAGGAATGTGGCTCCTCTGTGAGCATGTGCCCACCTCAGGAGTGTGGGTTCTGTGCCATGCAGCCCTTGTTCTAAGATGACAGATGACATTTCTGGTCTTACATTGATCATTTTGTAGGCTTTCCCTCCTCCCCTCCACCCCCCAAGATTTGGTGATCCTTTTACACTGGTTATTGTTTGGGAAGCATTTGAACTGACCTTTTGTTCACCCATGCCTCAGGGATGAGATCATTTAGAAAATGCCATATTAAAAAAATAAAAGACAGACTTCATTCTGTGAACCACAATGGGTTGATGATACAGCAAGGATATTTGCAGCAGATCAATGAATCTCTCTAATTACTATGCTCTAATTCGGAGGATTTGCTTCTACAGTGGGAGGCAGACTACTGGTGGATTGCTCCTCCCTTTTTGAGACCTAGAGTTACATATGCCATATTGTGAAAATGAGATACAAAATTGATTCTAAAAAATTGCCTTCAGATTACTCACCAGAGAGCAATTGGAGTCAGGCCAGGAGCAGATGGCAACTCAAAAGGCAATCCTCTTTCTCCTCTAGAAGTACCTATTACTTTGTACTTCACTAGCAGTACTGATCTAAGAAACCTGCTACCTTTTACAAGCAGTAAGAAATGCCATATTGTAGTGCCCTGGTAGCACAATGAGTAAGATTTCTCTGCCTTTGCATGTGAGGGGACTGATGAATGTGGAAGTAATGGTTACACCATTCCCATTCCCAGTTTTCCTAAGGATCCCGTTCTCCATCAGAAAAAAAAAAAAAAAAAGAAAAAAAAAAAAAATCAGCATCTCTAAAATCCCAGCATTCTGCTGCAAGCTTGGCACCCGGACATTAAGTATGTGAAATCAAGGGATGATAATTAGAGGCAAAGCCATTGGCAGAAATAGACTTTTCCAAGTCATGAATGCGCAGCAGGACCAGGGCCCAGGGTGGCTCAGGCCTGTGGTGTGGTGTGTAGGCTCAACCTGAGAGCCCATGGTGAATACTTGGCTACTCCTGAAATTACTTGCCCGCACAAAGCATCTCTTGGCCAAGTGAAGCGCTTGTTGAAAGTGAAACTGAAATTCTGAAAGCAAATACCAATTAGGTGAACCCCCCTGAAGCACAGCGGGATACAGGGAACCAGCTGAGATGGTGAAACTCTCAACAAACAGGCAGTCAGCATGCTGCCCTAGTCAGAGCCAAGCAAACGTTTTGGTATGAAAGAGGCATTCTTACAATGGAAAAAGCAGGAAGATTCTCCTACCTCTTACAATGATACCATAAACAGTACAGTCGTGGTACTGAATTGCAAAGAATTTCAGCCCAAATGTAGTGTGGCAGTATAAATAAGTTGATTTAAGAGTGGGAGAAATCTTGCATGCTTCTCAGAACTTATAGGTACTAACTTATAGGTAACGATGTAAAAAGGAAAATGCTCAAGCATGAAGAATGTTGGGCACACAGCGAACAACTCTGCTGTAAATTATAGTGCAAAGCCACAACAGCAGATCTTAAGTGTGTATAAACTCTCTATGGAAGTGGAGCTAGAAAAACATGAATCAGCCAAATGTTATCTTCAGGTGCATATTGTGAAATACATGACATGGTTTGCAAAGCTCACAATACCACTTAGGTAGATTTGGGAACGTTGGCATGATTTGAAGCGGGGATTCAGCTCAAAAAGTTTTTATTTCATGCTTATGGAGGGGAGATTTCTCAGGGTTTTTTGAAAGCCAACTCTTTCAAAACACAAATCCTTTTGCAATGACCTTCATAATGTAGGCTAGCAAAAGAGAAAAATTAACCAATTGGTAACCACATAGGAAAAAAAAAAAACACGTTTCTGGAGAGGCAAATAATTTTTTTTAACCACAATTGAGAAAGTTATTATGAAAAAAAATTAAGAAAAAAAAGTTTTTTAAGGTTTTTTTTCTTCATGGAATTTAAGTAATTTATTAAACTGAATGTGTTTTGATGTTGACACTCATAACCTGACAGGCTACTTCTCAAGAAAGCAGACTATTATACAGTAGGATGAAATTCTGGTCCCAGACAAACTTGATTTCTTCATCTCTAAACGCTGCAACACATAATGTGTAGTTTAAAGTAACTTTATTTTAATTGTTTACAAACTATTATTGTAATTGTTCTTTATTTCTGAGAAACTGAAGTGAGAAATATTGAGGTCTTGATATTTTTTGCCCACTTAAAACGTTCCCACACAATGAGGCAGTGAAGCAGAGCACCTTCCTATTACTATGTGTGAAACTGACCAAATGTTAAGAAACTGCAAGAAATGAAAGTATTTCTCCAGGACATTGAGACACTACGTAATTGTAAGCTTGCAGAAAACAAGCAGTAACTGACCCTAGAATAGGAGCACTGAACCTGTGGTCAGATAGCTCTGATATTTGCAGTCAAAGGATCCTTCTTATTCAGATGCACAGACCACTTGCTGAGGAACATGGCCCTCATCATAAGGAAATGCAGGCATCCAGTATCACATGATAATCATACATGTCTGTATAATTTCAACATCACGTCATATGCATTCCTGCTGCTTAACCAAGTGTGAATATCTCTGGGGATCACCAGTACCTGAATCATGTGATAGGACAGAGACCAAAGGGTGTGTAAGAAAGGCAACAAGAGGGAGCAGACTCTGCCCTGGATATACTGGAAAAAAAAACCTTGATTTGGACAGTATGGTACAAGACGTGCATCCATGCTGGAGAGACTGATTAAAAGTATAACATTTTTGAGTCACACTTTATCACAGCAAAGCAAGGATCACATTTAAACAGGAGGCTCCTGGTGCAGAACAGAGATTATGTGGAACTGGAGAGCACAGTGAAACCCATGCTTTGACAGACATGGGACTTTGTTCATTTAACAGCTTTCACATACTCAGATACCCTTCCAGACTCTATTGTTTGCTACGTCAGCATATTCAGTGTTACTTAGACAAAGGAAGTGAATAAGTTGTCTTCCACGACCAGCAAAAATCACAGTCTACCTTTCTCCTTGAAAAATACAGAACCAATAAAGAATAGCCAAACATCCTAAGTCTCATTATTTATAACACAGCAGTTCCCAAGAACTCTGACTGCATGGCAGAAAGTCATCGTGATGGTCAAACAGTGAAAAGCATTTCATTAACCAATAGAGCTGTTAGCCAAACTCCATCTCCTTAGGTGTACCCCATCACTGAATACTTCATAATTGAACTTGACCTCAAATGCAATCATAAGAAGTCAAGCTGTTCTCACTTTCTCTAACAGGAGGGCTTTGCAACATAGCTGCACTTCTGAAAACTCACAATGCAAACTCCACGTTCTGCATTAGAGCTTTGAAAGTATGATGACACTGGCATAGTTGTATCTGTAAAACCTACCCCTGCTGTATATGAATGCTAAGAACCACTGATAATAACAGAACTGGCTGGGGCGACTTGGGTAATTAGGCCTCTAACCCTCTAATTGCAGGTAGTCATGGCAGGCAGAAACTCTGAATACTTGAGGACTCCTATAATCTAATTCAGTCTTAAGAAATTCTCCTACTTAGTGTACAATCCCTTTCATGAGCTTATCAAGCTAAATGATCAAGCAATATAAGTTACTTCTTTCCCCTCAGCTCCTGCCAATTAGAAAACTATATGAGAATTGCACTCCTCAGATAGTCTGCAGCCATCTTCTAATTTCCAACAGCCGATCTTATTTCCTTCCTGCTACCATTTGTCTGTCTGGTCTATTTGTGACTCAGTCCTTATTTATGACTCACCAGTGTGAAAGATAAGATTTGTGGCTTAGTGAGTGGCCTAATTGCCCAAGCGATGATGATATTAGAAACGCTCAAAAGGAAACATGTAAGTGCCCTTCTTAAAGTCCAATTAAGGAAATATGTTTACATCTAAACAAATCTAAATAAAAATTTTAAAATACATTTGACCTGGAGTTTCCTTGATAAATATTTGCGCTATGTTTGCTAATGACTGCAACAATTTTCACCCCGATTGCCTTGTTCAACATGTCTATGAGGAACAAGGCAAGGCAATTATATGATTACACTACCTTTCTTTAGCCTCCAGTTGAGAGATCGACCAGCTTTCATGAGGTCTGTGCTAGACTGCAGCTCTGATGGGCTTGGTGGAGCCAAAGGTATGTGGAAAACTTGGCAAAACAGCTGGAACAAATGGCAAAAGTTATCTTTGCTTGCCTCTCTGAAGGGCCATGTTCTGGCTTTGGTTCATCAGCTCTGCCCCATAAAGGCCCGGATGGAATTTCAGCTGCTTCTGGATTTTGGGAGAACAGCAGTGGACAGCAGCATTCTTTCAAAGTGCACTTAGGTCTCAGTCCTGTGAACACAATAATGGTGCTGGTATTGAAGGTTTTGCAAGAGCAAAATTGAAAGGTCATAGCCTGTGTGGAGAAGAACATTTTAGTAGTAGTTATTCGTATCATTATTCTTTCAGGACAAGCTAGAGACTTTAGCAAAGATGAGACCTCCATCATCCTTAGCACTATAAAAAAGACAGAACAAATGGCCAGTTCTTGCCCCAGAGAGGCTTACCTTTGGTGGAGGAAGAGAAAACATTTTCTTGGAAGATGCTATCTTGTTTCATGGCAGTCTATCAAATCTCAGTTTCATCTTTGCTACCCACCACCTATTTCATCAATGTTACTTTGGGCTCGGCTGACACAAATCAAACACCATGCTACCTAAGCCGAGCTGTGCTGATTTATCTTTGCTGCATCACTTCAGTGAAGGCAATGAAGTTACACCAACTGACATCAGCACCGGATCTGGCCCTCAAGTGCTGTCAATGCCATTTAGTGACACTCTTCAGTTCCCTCTTCTTCCTTAGCACAGAGAAATTATTCTGGCTGACTGCAAGCAGGAGCCAAGTGTGACTTGGCTCTCCTTCCTGCACCCAGCCTCCTCCCCAGCTCATTAACTCCCGGAGGAATGGGGGGTGTGGGAGGGGAAAAGATACGGCCCTTTAGAGGTGGTTCCATTTATAAATATTGACTTTAATGTTAATTTCATGTAGTTGCTTGTGAAAGTCTTTTAGGCTGAAGCAGAAGGCACGCTGCAGATGGCAAGGATATTTTTCACAGTTTTTATGGTGGATAACAATATACTTGACATTTTGCTCATTAAATGTGAGCCCTGGTATGTGAGTAAACATGCTAGGCATCTGTGCTCTAAAATTACCAGTGTGAAAAGCAACAACTCAAATGTTTCAGTCAATAAATGTACAGCACAGAAGCAACATTCAGCAACTTTCTGAATGCTGTGTGCGAGGCGAGGACTGAGTTTGCATTATTACATGGAACACTCTAGAACCAACAAGGAAGAAATAACATATTGCTTTACAGACCATGCTTTGCAGGGAGGAGATTGCATCCAAAAATCTCTAAAGTCAACATAAATGTGGTAGACCATACCCATCAATTTGTGTTTCTAGAGAAAAGAACAAATGCATAGTCAAGCCTCAAAACCACATCGGAAAGAAAGGCAGGTAGCCAGAATCAGCTGAAAAGGTGGAAGAGACAATCTGTGGAGGGAAGGGCAGTTTTCTCTCAGGAAAGACAGGAGAACAGGAGAAGAAGGAGCAGGACAGATTTGCAGTGCAGTGTGAGCAGTTGTGATGAGCAGACAATGAGCAGGAGATCAGAGAATGGATGACACAGAACTGGTTCTGCTTTCTACCATGGGAATTTTTCATCTCCCTATCTTTGGGTTTTCACACATTCTCAAAGAAATGAAAGAGGCGAAAGATTAAAAACTCAGATGAAAACAAAAGCTGGAAGGGTACCATAGCTGTAGGATCTTAAGATAGTATGTGCTTTCTACCTGTCTGTTAAACAGTCTGGAGACATTACCTTGAGATGGATGCAATTCTCAGAAGCAGTGAAATAAAACATAATTAGACAAAACAAAATTTAGCTTAGGATATCTGGTGATGTTCACAAATCTCAGCTCTTTTCAGAAACCAATACCATGCAGGCAAAACCAGCAAGTTCAAATAAAAAAAAAGAAGTATACCTAGATTGAAGTAAGAAGATGACTTGTGTCTCAGAGTTTTATCCATTGGTTTTGTATGTGTTTTGGCACGTTTCTTCATGACAAGACAGTAGATTTATTACTTAATTCTGTATGATGGAAATGGGTGTGGTGAAATTGAGACTTGCCATTTAAATTGGTGATTTATTTAAAAAAGAGTAGAAGGATTAAGATAATGATAACTGCTTCATTATCCTCCATCTTTCACAGCACTATTGGCCAATACAAACATGGTTCATTTCCCAGTACACATCAATGTCCTCCCTTTTTTCACTCTTTCATCTTCCCTCATGTCTCTCAGTTAAGCCTACCTCCATACCAGCGTAAAATTCCCATTTTCTTTTCTCAACCTGTCCCCATATATTTAAATATTTTATTACCTGCAGGGAATCAGACCTTTGGCGTGCCACATCATGATTTAGAAGCGTTTAAAAAATGAAAAAAATTGAAAATCAAACAAACATGAACTGTAGTATAAACTTGACTGTACTAGTCTTGACCATAGAAGGGGGTTGTGCCAACTGAAGCATTAGGTAAATCCTGTTAATATAAGTGGAAATGAAATCAGATCCATAACTGACCAAACTAAGAGACCAGAGGAATTTTACTAAAGCAAAAAGTAACTATTAAAAATCTTTACGCATTTAGACCCATCTAGTCATCCTGTCTAAGAATCCTCATGCTCAAATCACAGTCATGCTTTTTTAATTTTTTTTTTCTATACTTACAGAGCAATGGGAACTTGAATGGAAAAAAAAAATCAAACAAACAAATCCTGGATTTTTTATGGGATAGTTTAAGACAAGGTCAGCCTCATGCATCACACTTAGCAAAATTCAAAGAATTACTGATATTCCAGAACAGGGTGAGATAATTTGTGTAATTCACTGTATTTTGGAACATCTTCCTGATATTTGAGGGTTTGTACCTAAAACATCCTCATCTCTCTTCTGAATTACTTTTTTCTCAGAGGTAGGCCCCAAGTCTTTAATACAAATGTCAAAGATAACAGGGATAACTAGCACACTGTAATTAGGAAATGTCCAGAAATTACTGTGACAGATAGGTACACAGTTTATTGAAGAAATCAAATGCATAGCAAGATCAGTCTGATCAAATTATTTCTGAAGGTTTAATATCGGATCTGAGAGACCAATGGTCACCATAGCAGCTTAGCTGTCTGTATAGATTTCTATGTAAATGTACACAAAGATGTAGAACCTGATGTCACCTTTTTAAAAGGTGTGTGACAGTTAGCAATAAAAAAAGGATGCTGTAAGCAAACATAGTTAAATTAAACAAACCATAACATTGAGCCCACTAAGTAAATCATTGAGTCATACATTTTTCCTATGAATCTTGATGTTTCTTCATTCAGTAGTGTGAATTGGCAAGTAGTGTGAATGGAATCTCTGAAGATCCTATGGAAATCAATCACATAAAATCCACTGAAAGAGAAAAGTTTTCCTTCCTTGTCCCCCTTAGATTCAGGAACCATCAGCTAAATTCCCCCAGAAGAAGCAGAAGAAACACATCATTGGTCTCCTATTTGTAAATACCACTACTGCTGCTCCACTTAGCAGCCCCTGTGCCTGAAAGCAGCTGGGGACTGCAGGAGGTGTTGTGGCCACTTGCTGAGGGAGGGTTTGTTGTGAGGAAGGGTGACAGGATCTAGAATTTGAGTATGCTATCCCATTTTCCTTCAAATGCTCATAGTCAGTTTGTTGTGATGAATGATCTGTTCCACTGTTAAATGCTATCAGGCCATAAATCCTCACTCAGCAGGGAATTAATGAGTTCACATGTTCAATATTAATATATTCCTTAGCTGACACCAGGGCAGTCAGAGCATCAGACATTTATTCGAGACAGATAGCGGTGAGATATTTCCAATTATTCCTAACAAGCAGACTTGACATTATGACATTGATTCTATAATTTAGAAGAAACTGTAAGTACTAAGCTGTGATGTCTGCTCTGCATTTGTGAAAAAGAAGTCCTAGATACTTGTAAGGCAGAACTGCAGAGGTTTTGCTAACTATCAAAAAATTACACACACTACTAGCGTGGCCTTTAAATGGTAAATACTACTCACATCCCTAAAATCCTGAGATGCCTGAATGGCAGCATTTCTATATTGTGGCATAGTGTGCTGCAACATAGCAGCTAACCTAAATAAAGCAACTCCTTTGGTCATAAAGCACTTCTAACTGGGAGCCCGAGTCTTGCTCAAGTTGCAGTGTTTAACGTAACAAATATCTGTCGATACCACAGTACTGCAACAGCTTGAAATGCCTCCACAAGACAATGGACACATGTTCTAGGTTGTGCTTTCTGGGGCCTGTGGTAATAACTTTGGAAGAGAGATAATGAGCTGTCAGAATTAAACAGTATGGTCATTCAGGGATCAGCATCCATTCCTGAACCTGGCAATGTGTGTCCTTCGTCTGTACAAACACTGTCATTCTGAATTGCTAAAGGGAAAAGGATGGGTTTGGAGTTTTGCCACACAAAACACGTTTAGTGCTGGTTTTCAAAAAGCCTTCTTTCTCTCACCTGTTATGCTTTTCCACAACTGAAGTCAGGTGATGAATGTCAGCACACCATGAGTTTACAGGACACGAACAAGGAATAACTGGTGTATCTTTCTCAGACTGGCAGGATATCCATCTTACCATTGAGTTGAGTATGAATAAGGGCTCCCTTGCACTAAATATGCATCAACTAGAAGCATTTTTGTAGAAAAATACAATCAGTATTTATTATGGGCATTCATTTTCCTATACCTGGAAGAAAAATGCTTTCAGAGTTTTGGGATGGAGTACATGAAACTGACAATTCACGGCAGTATTTGGTCTTGTTGGAAAGTTGATCTGCTTTTATAGTTGTTTGGGGTTTTGGTTTGTTTTGTTTAAAAAAAAAAAAAAATTACTGCTATTTTCAGCATCCCTGAAGAGAACAGTGCTAAGAGTCTGGTGGCATGTAGTACCTGGCCATCTGGGCCTTTGAACATAGTAATGGCCCACCAGCCTTGTGTCTTGCTTATGAAGATTTCCAGTACGAAGATGCTTGTGGGAGAGCATAGCAGCAGAGTAAACACAAAGCAGTACTTCCTTCAGTAGTTGCCTTTTCTCCAGGTTTTATGCTTCAGGAATTCTCCACATCAGAGGTTTTTTTTTTTAATTTAATGCATTTGTCAATCATTTTTTGAACCTATGCAATTTTTTGGCCTTCACAAAATTCTGTGGTTAAACCAAGGAACTACTCATGCGTTATATCAAGTAGTATCCCTGTGTTAAACCTGTTGCCTACTACTCTTTTTTTATACCCCCTGGTTATTATATGAGAAAAGAAATCAGGTGCCATTCTTTGTCCATATGGTCTCTTCTTGTTAGTCATGTCCTTGAAAGGAGCCTTCAAGGGGCAGATTCTGAGACTTCAGCTCTGCTGCATCCCTCCTTCATTCAGACCTTTTTGCACTGCTTGAAAATTTTGCACTGATTGACCATGGTGAGAGAAGAGTCTTACCTACCTCCACTTTTTTGTTGCTGCTACTTCTTAATTTCACATTCTGGGAGAAGAAACTCTTTCTAACCAGCGTGGTTAGATCCAAAGCAGGATCAGGCTTCATAGTAAAAGAGAAGAGAAGAGAGAAGATGAGAATGGATTTCAGAAGGCATGGCAGAAAAGCAAAATATTTAGCACAGAACCCCTCTTATGGGCTTTCTGTTTGCCAAAGTGAAAATAGAGGAAATGCAGCAGCTCTTTTTCTATAATCCAGACCCACAGATGTGGAAGGATGCACTGCAAACACTCCAGAGTTGACCAGCTCCCCACACTGCCTCTCTCTGTTGTTGGCACCTAAAGAGGGAGTCTGGAATAAGTAGCCAGGGAAAATGCAGCAAGATCTGTGCCTTGCAGGGAAACACAGGAAATCCAGGGCTGAAAAAAAAGACAAGAGTATCCACACGGCCTTGAGGTCTGCACTGTGCAAGCACCTATGAATTAAAGAAGGATGTGGGTTAAGCCGTATCTCCGAATGAATTTGCTCTCTTTTATGGATGTTACCATCACTCTGAGCAGAAAGGAGCCTTTCACTGCAGGACCTGCTAGGTCTATACTAACCTACTTCCATGCCAAAGCAAACATTATTCCCACAGGCCCCTCCGCGGTACGTGAGGAGTACAGTTTCAAACCTCCCCTGCTCCAACCACTTTGGGCACCAAATGCAAGACTGCAGGCCAGATTCTCAGCTGGTTCAAGCTGGCTCAGCTCCTTCAAAACCATTGGAGCTCCACTCTCGCAGTCTAATTGGGGTTTTGGCTCAATATCCAGCCTTCATCTCTTTAAGAAGGCAAGTTGTGGATGAGTTTATCCATTGCAGACATCCCCCTTTTTTTCCCCCCTCATGTTCTCCCTTTCCTTCTCCCTGCTGCAGCCATCTCCCCCTTACGCCCTCAGCTACCAGAGCTCACATAGTTACACTTGTTAGTTATACTTTACAAGGGGTGGAAAGCACTAAATCATGGGTTAGGAAAATAAAGCTCTTACCCTGCAGCAATCAGAGGCAAGCAATACACTACCGAAACACAGCATGTGCAACAGTGCATTTTAACTGGATTCTGGGGCACAGAAATATTTGCAGCTCTCAATTTCAAATTATATTCACATCCAATATCTCGGATTTTCATATTATTCAAACATAAAACTGTCACCATGAGTATTTGGGGGCTTAAATTATGTAGAGATGATGTTTTATAGCATAGAATTTGTTTCGCATCTCTGTGGAAACCTGGCAGCCACCCCACTGCTGAAGTCCAAAGGGGCAGCAACAATTTAGGAAAAAGCTAAGAAACAATCCAAGAAAACAAGCTACAATCTGATTGCTTTTTTTTATTATTGGAGGGAAAAAATCGTGGAAGTAAGCATGATTAAATAAAAACTGACCTTGAGTAATATGAATGATAGACCGACCAAGCAGTAGCATAGGACATTTTCACAGGAACTGACCTTCACTCTGATTAGGTTCCTGTTTGGAGCAAAGCTAACTCGTGCACAGTGTTGCATAAGCTACCTGTTAGTGTTAGCATTTTAGCCTGGGGGAAGACAACCAGTTGTCTGTCCAGTGCAGCTATGGAGCAGGTAAAGACAGGCAGGTGTGGTGGCCTGGGCTTTTGGTGAGCAGGAAAAGGACTGCAGAAACCTAGGACCTGACTGAGCCTTTTTCTCTCCTGCTAGCTGTAGAGGTGTGTGCAGCTGGATATGCAGTTGCAATGTCTCCATAGGCCACTTGGAGTGGAAGGAAGAATGCTGGGGAGGAAGGTAAGATGAGAGAGAGGTGGTGGGGGCAGGTCCATTCTGATTTCTCCAGATGGCAGAGCAGCAGCCAGAAGAAGACATGAGCTCAAACACCTCTTCTTTGGCATAAAAGACAGGTAGGGAATGAATTTCAAACCCCAAACGTGACCCCACCTAGGCTTCAGGTGCAGCACAGCTATTCTCCTGCACATGAGCAGGACCCAGTTGGTGAAGCCATCCAAGGGGCAAGCTTATTGTCTATGCCTGGGAGCTATGTGTCAGACCACGTGGCTCTCACTGCTATATTTTATCTGAGCTGGCTTATCATGACCAGAGTGAAATTTGATGGGAAATTACTCCACCTGAAAGGTCTTTTGTTTTGCTTGTTGGGGTATGTGTGTGTTTTAAACTCTGGGATGGGGGAAATAATTAAAACATTCCTTAAAATTAAAAATAAAAACAAAACTCCACCAATCAGTAATTTCATTATGACCAGACTTGGATAAAGTAAAAACAAGGAACTGAAACAAATAATGTACAAACACCTCTCAACAGCATTTCCTCCAGAGCAATAGAAAATTTTGTTAGCTGATGTTAATTTTCATGCTTCTGTGGGAGAAGTGAAAAAGGCATGCTGAAAGTGATATTTTTGAGATGCCACTAATAAAAATGCAGTATAAAAGTAGCACCTTAATTCTGTGTTCCTGCTGGATAACACACTTTTTCAGCTCAATTTTTTCCTGTCTCTGCACTCACCAAATCCACACCCCGAATTTCTGAATTTCTTTAGCAAGATCAATTAATTTCTCAAATTACACTTCATACAGCCAGGCTGCACTAGTAGGGACCCAGTTTCTCTCTCTTGCCCTCACTTCTAATTTTGGGTGGAGCCTATGACAGATAAGCAGCTGTCTCATTGGGATCCTCATGGCTCATGAAGACAGAGGATACCCAGCAGACCAGAGGCTGCACTCTGCTTGGGAACTCTGGTCCAAGGCACTGTCTGACTGAGGCCCTTGTTGGTCTTCACTAGAAGAGGCTGTGTGAAATGGAAGCCCATCCTAGGCAAATCTTCTCCCCCCTCCAGTGCTTTTGGGAGAAGCTATTCAGACCGGGCACTGCCTGCCAGCAATTGTCCATGTCTTGCATGGTGCTCATCTCAGTCAGTTCCTATTTTTGCATGTGTTGTGTTTGGAAAAGAATAGGCAAGTAGGGAAGATAGCATGCCCTGGGCAGCTAGGGTAAAGCCCAAGGGAGGTAACTGGTGGTAATGGATGCCTGCAAAATGCAGGCAGATTGTTTCAAGCATGCACTTACTGAGCCTGTTTCATATGCTCTGGGTAACTAGTTCTCTCCCAGGGTGACTGCAAGCATTTCTCCTATGATCAGCTGCCCGTACATCCCGCATTCAGCCATAGCCTCCTCAGATGCCACCATTCTAAAGAACCCGTCTTCCTACAACTTCCCACCCCCCAAGCAATCCTGCTTAGTGCATCCTTGCTCCCCACAATTTCTATTTTGAGGGTGGAAGGCTTCCTGCTCAACCTCCCTCTCTCCCATTTTGAAGTTGTGGTTTTGAGGCAACAGGAGGGCACCTGAGCTTCCCTCCATCTCTTCTGCCCCCCTGCAGAGCCAATGCCAGGCACAGCAGACCTGGCTGCCCCCAGATTCTAACCTGCACCTTCTCCCTGGTGGAAAACCCTATTCTCATTTGCAGAACAAGAACATTTCCATGTCTGCTGCTCTGAGCTTGCCTTGCTTATCCCCAGAAAGAGTGTAACTGTGGGGGAGGGAGGCACAGAAAAAGCACTCCCTTCCACACGGAGGATTTGCAGGCACTTCATGCTTTTGTTATATAAAATTTTAAGAGTGGATTTGCAGATACGCTGAACTGATGCCACATCTACAAAGGTGCAAAGGCTCTAAAAGAAGAGGCCTTGGACAAACATTTATCAGAGAGTAAGACATGCAAGGGCAAAGAAATTGTGTCAATCTATTAAGCATCCTGTGTTATTTTCCATTGATATTTATATGTAAAGCACATATATTTGTGAAGTGTAAAACCCCAGTAAAGGCCTCAGAAAGATGTCTCCAGATGCATATTTATTTTTTTAAAGCGAGTACGCAGTTATAAAACTCTCCAGCCAATTTTTTATTATTATTTTGTTAGACTGCCTGTGCATTTATTTGCAAAATGAGCTAATAAAGCTAAGAAAACTGATGACACTGGTGCTTGGACAGCTATCAGAGGAAAAGGATAAAGTATTAGTGTAGGGAGAGAACTGAAACATTTCCAGAACTCCATTAACAGAATGAGAAGTGGTTTCAGAGAAGATGAGTTTCTATATTAGGAAAGCTTTACTTATTTCCTCTGAGATTCTGCCAGTCCCATGAGAGAAAGAAAAGGCAGTGGTGGGGGTAGGAAAAGAAGAGCAGCAAAGAAGTAGGAACTGAGAGGATGATGTGGAGAAAAATACTTGGCCACTGTTTATGCAGGATAAAAAGGGGACCCTGTCTGATCATGAGAAGAGCTTTCTTTAACTAGCACCTGCCACACAGTTCTCCTGTGGCTTCCCAGGACTGGGACCAGATAGGAGACCGCATTTTCCATCCCTCAAGTCAGTGGTGTTGCCTGAGCATTGGAGGGATTACACCACCCACCTCCACACCCCCACACTGTGGAGCAAGCACAGCAGCAAGAATGGGAGGCTGCAGAGAAAGTGAGCACACACAGACATGTCCTGAGATGGGGGCAAGAGAGCAGAACATCCAGATGTCAGGGGAGAAGTGCCCTGTTAATGACTGAGCTCTAGCAGCAGGAACTGCCAAATGCTAAAGTGACAGCAGCAATTAAAGACAAGAACAGCCAACATCTGTTGATAAGATGTGCTGTTGCAAGTGAGATGTGTTTACAATAGCTGAAAGAGATTAGAAGAAAATTTCTACTCCTCCCCACTTACTCACTACGTTTGACAGCTCCCTCGATATTGTGAGTTTCAGTTTCTTTACTCTTTGGTTAGTCAGTTCTCCTTGTTTGTGCAAATCCTGTTCATGACAGTATGTAAAAGAAAACAAAGTTTAGAAAGACAGGCAAATATAGACATAAACCTATACCCTCCTCATAAACCTAAACCCCCTCCAAAGAAATGGATGGTTTTGCAGGTGGTCATAGTTCAATCTTGGATGAAAAAACGTATGTGGTTTCTAGTTGATCCCTTTTATGTATAAAAGGGGACCTAGGGCAAAAAAAAAACCATCTTACAAAAATGCAAGCGTAGGAGGGAAGAGTTGAAAACTGTGTATTATATTAATCAAGAGATCATAATTTGCTGTACAGTCAAAGCATGATAACCCCATTACACCTGTGTGACACCAGCCCCTGTGATCTCTCTTCAGTCTCATTCACTGCTTTCCCCTGTCTTGGTTACCCATGCTCATCAATGTGTTCATCAGACACAGATAAATTTCTAGCAGCCTGATTTTCTGGGACTTTATATCTCATTTTACAAGCCACTAGACAAGATACAATGGAAGCTTTGAAATTGCCATCTCAGCACTTGGGGTTAAGGCAGGAAAAAAGTGAGATGCAATCAAAATATGATGTTAAGTGTAGCAGCTCACTATACAAAAAGCATTCCATTATGCTTCGAAACAACACAGGCTCCTGCAAAGCCAGGGCAGACAATCCCTTTGTGGTCACCATGAGGGACTGGACATCCATCAGGAACTCCTACAGTGGCTGGAATAGCAGGACCCGAGGATGAAACAGTTGTTGCCTAAAATTTATGCTGTTCCAGGTTTCTGATGAAGTATATCATGTCCAGTCCCTACAATACCTTAGCTGAATACTTGTAATGGCCATGCTTTTCAGCTACATGTTTCTACCTCCCCAAAATAAGACTATCAATTAATTATCTCTCCCACCTGCCTAGGAATGAGAACAAAGACATATGAGGGAGGACACTGTGCAGAAATGCAAATACAATAATAAAAGAATCAGTGAAAGTAAGGTGGGACTAAATATGTGTAATTAAGCCTGTCCTTGTTAAATACAACGAGAAGAGATGTACTGTTATAGATGTGGGGCCCACCAGAGTAAAGGCAGAACTACACATCAGAGTTGTAAAAGGAGAATTCTGACTGAGTCTTTTACTCAAATGGCTGCTTGAACACAGTACATGTTTTTCAGTCCTGTGTCAGTACAGATGGACTGGGTATGACATCTTCTGGAAAGAATCCATGTATCTTCCTCAATTATGCAACTCCTGGGTGACCATGAAACTCTGGTCTGATGTGGCCTCTGTGTTGGTCATCACTATATATCCTCATAATTTCTGAAATTCTTTACAGATGTCAACAACTCTAATGTGTTCCAGCCATCAGTGAGCTGCCCCAGAAGGAGAGGCTTCACTCTCCATCCAAATCTAAACCTGGACAGCTTGACTTTATACACGAGAGATGGAAGAGTCCCAACTTTCTCAGGCTTGCTCACAGTTTAGTGTCAGACTACCCAAAAAGTTAAACAGGGGAGATGGAAAACAGTTTCTTCCTTGTATGATGAATACTTAAACCTTGCAGCCCATACTGCAAACTTTACATATTTGTATTGTGTTGTGATTAAGTCCTCAAACAACCTTGGTAATTAGTCATCCAGATTCTGTAGCAATTTTTAGGAACTTCCCACAAATGACCTTTAGGTCAAAGTGCATGTCCTCAAAAGCCTTTCCATTTGTATCTGCTGTAAAACTCTCTTTAAGGTTCCCCATGAAACATTATGTAAAAAACCAGACTTTGTTCCTTCTTATCTTTATAGGAGTTAGATGGGCAAGCAAATTGCAGGTTTTTTCACACATTATATAGGAGAAAGCAGGTCTGTGATATTCTGGTTCCAAACAGACATAAAAACAGAGGCTTTCTTTCTGCAGATATTTCTTTTTCTTCCCAGCTTACAATTAGCTAAAAAGGACTCCATGTACCAATTGTGGACAGCTGTAGCTGGGAGGATTTCCTCTCTGTGTTACTAAGAGGCAGCTCAAATCTACTTTAGCAGAAAAGAAATTGCCAGAATTGGAGGCTGAAGATGATGCTTAACCATAAAACTTTACCAGTACCTCTAGACAACTAAAGAAAGGCCCTTTTTCTTTATTTCTAATAACATATGCTTACATCAGATAATAAGTCTTCACTGGATCATATGATGTTAGCAGTAGGATGATCAAGGGTAAATACAAGGCAGTGGAGGGGTAATTCATGCAAAAGTGAGCATCTGAGCATATCAGTCCATTGCTTACCATGACACTTAAAAGAAACTTCAGTATTCAGCTCAAATAGCCAGTCCCCATACCTCTGGTGTCCCTGTGCTTTTTAAAAGCTGCTGACCCTTCTTTAATGAAAGCATACTAGGAATTTTCTTTTACTTTCAGCGGAAGTGAGGGCAAACCTCCTGTAATTATTGAAACAAATCCATCCTCTATCATGTTACAGAGCAATTTCTGAGAAGATAGCTGACCTCATTTCCCCAGGAGTTTACTGATGGATAGGGAGCAATGTACCTGTACATTCCTCAAGCTTCTTTTCCTTACTGTGTTCCCAGCAGTTTAATGGTACACAGTGCAGCATGTTTGTTTGATAATAAAAGCACAAAAAATATGTAGGTGAGCTCTGTGCTACCACGTAAGCCAGGTTATCATGAATCACACATTTACAACCCAATAAAACCTTTACACTGTCTATTTTAAAGCTTGGATTTGAGACGTATGTGTTTTGCATTGTCCTTTAGGTGGGGTAAAAATTGATTGTTCTTTTTATTAGCCTGGAAAAGCAACTCTGACACCAGGTTCCTGGACAAGGATGGGCTGAGCAGCATTTGGCATGACTGGGAGGCAGTGGTACAGATATAACTTCAAAGTCTGTTTTCCTTCCATTATCAGGTCCAGTGGGTGGCAGATTTCAGGTTTGTGGATATTGTCAGTACACAGGCAATTTTTTTTCCTTTTTGCCTAACGACAAAATACCTCACTGACTTGCAGTGGATTGGACACAGGTGAAGAGATGTCGGGGAGAAGTGGTGGAATGATGGAGAAGCAAGGCAAAAGAAAGGTAGATCAGTTTGTGATCTGTGAACTGAAACTTATTTTTATTTTAAGAACACAAAATGTTCACAAATAGACTTCCTTGGTTACTCAAAACACGAGAGATTGTGTTAAATACACCTATGCCTTATTCAGTATAATTTCTCAGTTGTTTTTCTTGAAAATTGGTGGGAATTTCAGGAGAGAAACCATCTTTCAAAATACGTATGGTAAAACACATGGAGAAAATGAGGCAGTTTTGAAATAATTCACTAAAGAAGGAGTATTTAAATACTTTTTTCTTTCTGAATGAATTACTTACAACAGGCATACACCTCACAAAGGTGAAGTGGTTATAAATACCAAATTATCTCCATTGATTTAATCTGAATTAGACATCCTATTGGCTGTATTACTGTGCTTAGACACTTACAGTGTAGAGCTGTTGCCAAGGGAATTGGCCTCATTAAGAAGCTATATCATACGTAACTGTGACTATGAAGTAATTTGCACTGACCATGACTGGCTATACTTCTACATCACAGAACAAGAGAAATCCCACTTGTGCTAGTTCTTATTTAAATTTGGTGTCAGCATTTTGAATGGGAAACAGAGAAAGAATGTGCCACATCCGTTACAACCATATAAATGATAAGGAATAGTATAAACATTCTGTATATCATGGAGGAAAGCACTTCATTCTAGAAATACTAGGATTATATGAGAGAGCATCTCAGCACATACTTCTCTTCATTTTATTCAGTGAAAGTTCCTCTAAGCAGATCGGGACACCTAAATAAAAGCAAAAGTTATGCCAACAGAAATAAGATGTGTCTATATATGTGTGTCTGTATATATATGTCTCTATGTTTTTTGATATACATATACATATCTCAATCTTCTTTTCAAATTTAGCATTAATTTAAAATCCCTAGAGACATTTTCATTTCTATAAGAACAAATAAAAAGAAAATAAAGCATAAACCTTCATGTGGTTCCAAAATTGGCAATTGTACAACAATCCAATTTCTATCCAAGTCAGAACCTGGATGGTGCTGATTTTTGCAGAGCTTTTATACTTGCATATGTGCAATGTTTTATATAAACATAATTTTTTCAAAAGATTCTGTCTCAACTAGTTTGAACTAAATCACTCACAAAGCAAATGACATTTTTTGAAATCAATGTAAGAACAACTTTGTTGTGTAGGCAAACCCTTAAGAAGTGTCAAATGTGGGAAGCAGAGATTGTAGATGTATTTATCTGATAGTGTTAGCAGAGAGGTCTTCAACACTGCTATTAGCTTAAAGCAGTAATTTGTCGGCATGTCTAATTTTTGGAAGAAGTAAGTCTCTGTTCAAAGGTAGCAATCCTCTGACTTGCCATCAGACAGAACAGTAGACTTATTAATATTCCCTTAGCCTATTATGTAGGCATAGACAAATAAGCACAACTGCCACATACTTACCTTTCTGCCAGTCCTTTACATCCACCAAAAAAGTATGTGCTTGTTGCCTGAAGAATAAAAATCAGTTCCATTTAAATCTGCAATTACGGGGTGCCAGCCTCATTGCCAACTGCTGGATAGGAAAGCTGGTTAATGAAAACAATAGTAATACATAAATGTTATGTATTGTGTTATGTGTCTATAATATAAATACCACCATAACATAACAGCAGACATAAAAATGAACACGCAGAGATTTCTCTGACAACATTACGAAATAAGATTGCTGAATATAGGACCAACCACCACGAGCCTGGGTTTGCCAGCTGTGCTACAGCATGTACTTCTGGGGTTATATAGCTCATGTGTGATATTTTGGGACTTTTTGGAAATAGCTCACGTGGAGCCAGGTATATGCACACTGCATGGGCAGACATTGTTAGGGGAAGGTGCACATTTGTATAATTGTGATTCTTCCTGTGAGCACTCAGTGCTGAGCTGCCACAGGAGTTTTTGGAGCAGCAGGTGCAGAGATAAAGGACTTTCTCTTGCAGGACATCTGCTCAGTGGGGTTGCCAGTTGGTGGAATTCTCTTCTCCATACGTGGTCATATTGTGGCCAACTGAGGGATGAACTTCTGCTGGTGTTTACTCTCTGCTGTGTCCAAAATCCTTACTCTCTTTGGTATTTAGCAAGACCTACCTTCTTCTGTATGCCTGGTATATGCAGCAGAAGTGCTTTTCCTCTCACCAGATAGGAACTTCCTGACTAGACTTTTCTTTCCCATATTGTCTCATCAATCGCCTTCTGCTGGAGAAAAGCCAGGCACAACACCAAGGCCTTTGCTTCGGGGCAAGGAGGTCTTCAGGGAGCAGCACTTGGAAAGCCTCCACAGCAGGAGCAAGCTGCAGTGTGGATTTTGTGCCCAATACATAATTCTGCTTATAAGATCCTAGATAATCTAATCTTCCCAGAGGAAGATAGGCTGTCAGTGAGAAAATCTGGATTCCACCAATTAAAAATGGAGAAAGCCCATGACACATTAGCTAAACAGATTAAAGGTGTGGGGAGCTTTGCAGGGGAGATAAGCTGACTAGCAGAAGTTTCATAAAGTAAGAAGGAGTCTAGAAGCAGGAAAGGATCTGAATGGAGTGGCACTACAAAAAATGAAGGTTATTTTTTTAAGAGTTGAATGGGTTGTGGAGACCTGACTTTAAAAATCAACTTATATTGGAAGTGATGCTTTTGATTTTGTAATTCACATCATTAACATATATTGAACTAAATATATGTGGCCTTATCATTAATAATATTATAATAGTGAATTTGCATTATGAAATGAATGAAACTAATGTCAATAAAAACAATGTCAACACTTCCACTATCTCATTTAATCTTGTTTAACATGAAGGGGATAAGAAGGTTCTGGGCCTCTGGTTAGTTCCTCATGTGTATCCTAGCTGCCTTTTATATGCACCTTCTGCAGACAGGCACTGATTGCTCTGCTCTTCTCTGCTTATTTCCATGCAGCTGTCACATGTAACAGAACTACTTGGAAGAAAAAAGAACACAAAACCCAGAAACACAGTACTTGGACTGCCCTCTTGCTTTATTTTCACCCTTCCAGTCAAGCATGATTTTAACAGGTTCTATCTTCAGAAGTACTAAATCCAGAAACCAGTATTTTATGCCATCTGGAAGCAAGCGATATCCTTGTTTTTCAAATGGCTCACAAAAATGTATCTATTTCTAAATATGCAGAAATTATGGGATGATAAAAGTTAATTCAGAACAGAATAAAAGGTAAGCAGAAAAGCTAATCTATTGCAATTAACTGAGTGATGGAGGTTGAATCAACACAAAATATCTGAGACCTGCTGAAGGCCTGAAATAGAGAAGATGTTTTTCCAAAGAGAAGACATTTTTCCAGACAGAAACACACCTGAAAAGGCAGATATTCTTTGCAATTAGGTATCATCTGGAAAGAACAAGGAAACGTGGACAGGGTGTAAGGCTTGGAGCTGGCAGCAAGGATGTTTGGTAGCAGCACTTGGGAGCAGGCGGTAGGGAGGAGGCTGAAGGGGGAGATGTTAGCATTCCTATTGCCAAAGGCCAAACAGATTTAAATAGAGGAAGAGGTAAGAGCCATGGAGACTGGAGAGAAAGGCTCAGTAATTGTACCAAAGAAGAAAAACAGAGAGAAGAATCAGCAACTGCAAGGGGCTGCCCAGGGTAGAAGAGTCCTTTGCCTTGGGTGCTAGGAAAGACTCTAGTGCAAACAACAGCTCCTCAAGTTTGGCACTGGGTTTAAAGCTTCAGTGAATATTTATCTTTAGTGTGTGTGTATATAAACGTGTAGATACACACACTTTTTGTTCTCTTTCTTTTCAGAGTTGCAGTAAAAACAATCAATGGCATTGCCAGCTATCTTTCGAGCTAACTGCCTTCTCATAGATCTGCTCTAGTGGTTCCAGGGTGGTTCCACAGCACATCAACTACAAATAAGGAGGGTGAAAGAAAAGCAAGAAATATGCAGAGTAGAAATAAGTAAAAATAAAATTCAAATAAAGGAAGGATTCCTCTTTTCTACTCTGTAGTTCTTGAGTATATATAAAATAAAATTTCTGCTCCTGAATAAAAATCTTTGCAATACAACTTTGAAAAATAAATTAAAACAAGGACTATGAATGGGTACATAACAGGCAAGAAAAAAATATATTCTGGCTTCAACTGTAAGGAATGTTCAAATCCTTGGTAATAAAAGGGAATTTCCCACCTTCTGACATTTCAGCAAGTCTTTGTGGAAGTGTAGGAGATTTGGGTTGAGAACATCTCTTGGTATTGCAGACAATTACAACTTCAGGACCACCTATTCCAAAACAAGCTGTACCCAGCCCTTTTGCAAAGTTTGGATCTGCTAAATTAATCAAGAATTTCCAAAGAAATACATTAGGCACACACAGACTACGGGAAAGGACCCTGACTTCTCTGAATGGACTAATCTTGATCCCTGTGAAGGAAAGGGGTTTATCCCACTGTTTCATCTGGAGGCAAAAGTCTCCACCCTTACAGCTGAGCAGATTTCCAAACCTGACTAAATATTCTTTAAAAAAATGAATCGCTGATCTGTAAATGCATCCCCAGATGTTCATATTGAATGTGCAATTTTCAGCATGCTGAGCTTAATTGTCCATTCAAATTACCCTAACTGAGGAGTGCTCTGCGTAAGGGATTCACCATATGCCAATATAAAACCTGTGTTAAGTGACTAGAGAATCAAGCCTACGCTGTTTTACTTTACATTGCTTTGCATGGCTCTAATCTGAGGGAGAAATAATTGCAAACGTTTTAGCTGTGAAAGAATAAGGAGGCATAAAACCTTCAATCATATTTTAATATGCAGTCACACTCTACTTTCATAAATAGGAATTGGAATAATTATAAAGACATCATTTTTAATTGTCACTCATCATTTAGTCGACTCCTTAAGTAGAACACACATTTAATTAATGCCTTAGATTTTAGCATCAATTACCACATTAGATGTTCTCCCATATTCATTCCATCTGCTGCAAGTAAATACATTGCCACTGCACAGTTGTACTCCCATATAGGAACCTGATCACAAATTTTCCTGTCTCCTCATGACCTATTGTTCAGAAAGTGTAAAATTTGCAAAACATAGGCATAGAAAATAAGTTCTGGATTGAAATTAGAGATATTTTCATATAAACATAAGGAATTTGCTCAACTTGCAGGTATTCATTTAGCTAAGAATGATAT
This sequence comes from Phaethornis superciliosus, assembly GCA_023637945.1. Lineage (NCBI taxonomy): Eukaryota > Metazoa > Chordata > Aves > Apodiformes > Trochilidae > Phaethornis > Phaethornis superciliosus. The sequence continues at coordinate 68,868,321 of JAJQWJ010000002.1, read as the reverse complement.
GTTGCACTCAACAAAGACGCAGTGTGTTTAGGCTCTGCAATACCAGTATAAACATCTGTTGATTATCCAACAGACAGGGGGTAGGACATGTTTTAAATTATTTCATCATTTCACTTTCTTCTTCATATTTTCTTCCTCTCATATTTAAATCAAAGCAGCTTGATTTAAAGGCATCAGGTGATTTAGATTTGACCATGCTCTTCAGTAAAATTGCACCAACATTCACTGGGAAATAGATGAGCATCCTTAAGTCATTTGCTATAAGACAAAGTCTTCCCAGTAATTCTTGTTGCCCTTTGCTGACCTTTTCTAACTTTCTGGTGCCCTTTTTCTAGTGTAAATCTTCATACTCTCAAATTTGAAGCTTCAGTCTTTGTGTTGCCTCAAGCAGCCACAGGAATATCTCTTCCCTACTCCAGCTCAGTGTCTCCCAGCTGGCTCATCCATCTAAGGACTCTCATGTGTCATCTTAACTGTATCTGGAGATTTGGCCAGGTTAACTATGTGCCACTACTCCCAGTCTTTCTTCGGGTCACTGTGCTCCTAAATACTGCCCTCCATGAAATCTGCATCTTTTATTCCTGAGATAGACAGCAGGAATCCATGGATAGAGGGAGCAGGCACTGTCTTACTCGGTGAGGATACTGATGCTGGGTCAAGGCTAAGGAAGACCCCAGTCTGTTATCCAGCATTCATGTTCTGTGTGCCAACCCCACAAGTGATGGTCATGCCATTGCTATTGGGAAATGGCAGCTTGAATGGGGAGAAAAATGAGTCTAAGGAAGGAAAGGAGAATACACAAGTGACCCCAGTTTGGTCAGGGCCAAGAGAGAGGCAAGGGTTAGAGAGAAGTGTTCCAGGTAGAGGAGGATGGGCTGAAAATGCAGATCTTGCTCAGCAAAACTTGCTTCCTGAGGAGCATTTCAATGCAGGATCCTGACCTTTCTTGCACTGGGGCCCTACTTAGTGGAACAGCTCAGTTTTAACAACCAGTCTTTCTGTTGCAGAGCTTGGAGGCCTTTCATTCCTAATGCCTGTTTTCTTACGCCCCACTGGGAGCACCACCCTGACATCTGAGCATCCCCAGCATGGACTAGGGGGTAACCAAGGTGTTCAGCACTCCAGGAATCTGCCAGAAGCTAGCTTGCCAGACAGCTCACAAGAATTTTCTGGGACATTTATTACTGTCCTGAAGTTTTTCAGGTATCCCTGGGCTTTAAGTACAGTGGTTGCTACATCCTGGGAACATTTCTGCAGTGAGCAGGTAATGACAGTCTTTACCCCAGTGATTATTACAGGGTGTCAGGACAGAAAGGAATGTGAGCCCAGATGGCTCCCCCAAGGTGCCAGAGGCACACTGGCAATTAACTTTCCCAAACACAACATCAAATACTTGTGTTCATCATAGTTATCTTCTCCTCTCACATGCAGTTATTTCCTCTAGCAATGAGTCTGGATGAATAAAAATCCCAGACTTACCCCTGATACTCTGCTGAAGTGGCAGCTCCAAACTGATAATCTCTGTTATGACTTCCCCATCATTTGCCCATTGGGTGGAATGACCTGAAAATCGAGAAGAACAATGCACCCTAGGATCCCAATCAGTGCTGGCACTCCTAATTATTGCCCTGCACAATGGGCTGCTGTGTTACTCTTGCTCTCAGGACTACTCTGGGAACACTGTCATCTTATGAGTAGTCATCTTGGTCTTTTAAAGTCACCTTAAATAACTAAATAGTATGACTTAAGCATTTGCTCAATCACTTTGCAATTCCCTACATTGAGACAGCCTGTACATGTTGCAGAGATAAGATCTAGTTCTTTAAAACAGGGCCTTAACTCACTTCATCAGTCATTTAATTTTAAAATTACAGGACAGACTTGGACACTCATTTGAAAGGTGACTCTCCAAAACACTGAAAATAAATCCCTATCAAGGTGATATTTCATAGTAATTATTCATTTAGAAATTGTTAGAGGGTTAAAAGAATATTACAGGCTTGATGTGATGGTCCTATATATTATAGTGCTGTGTTGAATAAGTATTTTATGAGAGAATTGTAAAAATTGGCATGAACCGTGGGTGTAAGCAATATACTGATTTGATAACCTTTGCCACAATGGATTGAATATCAATTGAAATAGTTTAACAAATGTCTAGAAATAACAAATTTGGCCTTAACTGAAAATGCATTTTCCTTCATAATAGTTTTGTGAGCAACTGAATATTACAGACCACAATTTAAGATGAACAGCTATTAAAATGCATGTCTCTTAAGGAATTCTGAATGACCAGTTCTCCTGGATATTTAGTTTCACCATTTTATATCGACTCGACCCATTCATTCAGGTTCAAGACACTGTCTCACAAACAGCTGTATATCTAATGGACAGAAACCTAAGATTTTTGAGATAATTCAATAATAATTCATATCCAGTCCAAGCAAGGCCTTTGAACCAACCTTTCTCCATGGCGTTTAGGCTTTTTTATTAAACAGTAATGAAAAATCTACATATTTTTCAGGTTATCCATATTGTTCAACAGAAATCTAAGCAACCCCCTAAACCCAAACAGAAGCATCCACGATAGAGGTAGATTGCAGAGGTACCAGTTCTCATCACCAGCTGACCTAGCATCTGAAATGATATTTTTGTCTTGTTGTTCCTGCGGAATCAGTTCCTTTAGTTACTGAATGAACCAGAATCTTATACAAAAAAACAGGACGCATCCACTGAGTAGAATGCTAATGTACTGTCTGCAAGAGGAGAGGAGATCCACCTCAGTCTTGTAATGCTTCATTTTAGCACGCAGGCACTGTCTGGGCCCACCAAAAAGTTCAGTATTGGGACAGACTGGCTTCTTATGAATCCTCATTTAAATATGTCTAACTTGTTAAAAGCAGAATAAAACCCCAGACACTCTAAAGTACAGGTACAATTACAATAAAAGGTGATGTTACTCTATTGCCCTCACATGAGTTTGATTGAGGACTTGTTCCGATATTCACTTTTCCTTTTCCTCACAGATTGTGCCTGCATTGGGATCAAGCTCTGTGTTCTCAGCTAACTTGTTCTTTTGGAAATTCCTGTAATGGGCATGGCAAAAATGGACCAGGAAAAAAAGACAGAGTCAGAAAGCAGGAGGTGCTATCCAAAACACAGGAGCTGGGCATTTCTCTTCTGATTCTGAGACTCATTATTCTTTCTGTCCACTACATTTACTGCCATGGTGTTGAGGAATTTCAGCTCTGGGTTCCCATAATGAGCTGTTTCTGTGAAGTGCTGTGTAAAGGCAGAACAAAGAGATGGTCCTTCCTTTAAGATCTTGCCGTGGATGACAGCAGATGGTGATGAGCAGAGAGGGGGAGTACAGGAAAACAACAAGACAACTGTGAAACTAATTAGGATTGTAAAACTCTGGACAAGTCTGGTCACAATAGAAATATTAGTGGTTTTGGAGGGTACATTATTTCAGCTTCAGAATCAATGAAGCAGCAATCAGAATACATCTACAGGCAATGTTTTATATGTCCCCATTTCTGAGAAGGGAAAATCTAGCAGAAAATGCCTCACATCAGTTTGTATGCAAACAAAATATGGAACCCCTACATAAAATCAGCACTTCTCTTCCCCTCTTTAATGTTAGCTTTGCATTATTGAAAATGGCTCAAAATCCAACTCCATTTTATTTGATGTTTAAGGACAGTTAAGTATCCTTTTCATGTGTTCAGATGTCCTGCAAGGGCCAAATGAGTGTCCTTCCTACATTGTAATTGTGCTTTTTTGTAAGGGCCCTGCTCATACATTATATAAATTTTTGTCACTCCCAGGAGTCTACTTGCTTCTGAAAATCAGTAATGTCCTAATGTCCCTTTTAATGATGTTAAAGAAAAAAAGAAAGAAAGAAAGAGAGAGAGAGAGAGAGAGAGACATAAAGAAAAAAGAAAAAAGAAACAGACACTACAGTCTTTTGGTTTAGAAATTTCAGACTCTGCTTCTCTTCCCTGCACCATTTTTTTTTCTCCCTGAGACATCCACATGCTGTCATTGTCTCCGCATTAGTCACATCTCAGAGATGGCACAATTAGCTGAGAATTTACAAATTGCTTTTATATCTTTGGCTGTTTAGGCTTGAAATTCCTCCTCTGTTCTCATACCTTCCATCTTCTGCTTGTGCCATCCATCACCCGTGTTCTCTGCAGTTTTCTTTGACAGAGAGCTCATTAGAAATATCCCTTCCTACAGTTTTCTTTGCATTCCTAACTTGCTTCAAGTTATTAGGCTATATAAAGCAATGTGGTGCTTCTCTCTGATTTATCTCAGTAGGCCTTGGAACCACGCTAATCGCCAAGTTATGACTGTCTGTGTATCAGGAGAAGGAATGTGTGGGTAGCATTTGTCTCGGCGAGGAGGGAGTCCAAGAACCAGCCATAAGGATATTATTAACATTGAGTCTTAGGTTAAAATATTAGCCCGCCTCTTCAATGCACTGAAAAACGTGCCCGAAGATTTTACCGAAAATTCAAAGCTTCAACAAAAACAACAAAGCCTCCAGCACGAGCTCCACCTTCATCCTACAGTCCTGAAGTCAGTCACTGACATGCCACAACAGACATGAAATCCAAGAGTGTTTCTAATGTAAAATATTGACACCACACATCATGATGTGTGTTTCCTTCCAGATGCTCCTTCTCTTCAAACTGGGGTCTCAGCCACAGGGAGCACGAGTGTGGATAATACAGCTCTGAAAGCAAATATAAAAGCCTGCCCAGGGAGAAGCCACCTTCCCTGCACCATACAGGAGAGAGAGGGAAGGGGAGAAATGAAGGGGAGGTAGTAACCTTCTTGCCTCTTTAGCATATGGTTTACATTTTTGCAGCCCTCTGCAAAGCCAGTCAGAACTATTTAACATGTATTTTATTTTATTAACTTTATTTTATTAATTTTCTTTATTCGTTTAGCCCTAGGTGCCAGCTTTTTGTAGGTCAAAAGAAGAATCAAGAAAAAAATGTGGAACACCATTAAATGTGTGTTACAGGTTTTACCAGGTGTATCTATATTTACAGTAGTACACTACTTGGGAAATAGCTTGCTATATGGATTTCAGTAATGTTGATCTATATATGTCTAAGATATATAGATTATAATATGTAATTTTAAAATTTCTGTGTGTAAAATATTACTGACAGGATGGAAGGAATTTTTCTTAGCCAGCTTTGGCCACCCAAAAGTTAGGTGTCTAATGCAAAATTATTGTCTAAATTGTCTCTATAGTCAATGAGGACCTTAGGATGGGCTGACTTCCCCAACAGACTACACAAGACTAGATTCTTTTCCTTTTAGACATATTGATTCATGGTTCAATTAGCACTACCTGATACATACCAACAAAATGTAGAAAATTAACTGTTTCAGAGGAATTCATATATTAATGCACTTTCTCACAGGGGACCCTAACAGTATTATACAGGAGCAGATCTTTTCAGATCAGCTGCACTGATCAGTATTGCACTGGCAATGACCTCACCAAAAGAACTGGAACTCTAAATGGAGTAAGGTGCTGCCTGGCATTTGGCACAGAGCGTTCACACAGAGCAAGGCTGCATACTGAATTTTGGTATACACTGTACCTATATAGTACATGTTGTGATCCCGACAGCCTTCAGTTCTGTTGAATGCCTTTGTGCACAAGAAGGTAACTAGTCAGCATGAGAAAATCTGTCTTGTCAGTGGTTTACAGCAAAGATGGAAACACTTTCATTGAGTAAAGAGACATCTGAGAAACTCTGCATTATGGGTTATCCCTACTGTAAAAAGGTAAGATGCTCAGGGTAGCAAGTCTTTCACTGGTCCTAAATATATCTCTTTAATGGAGTTGAATCAGACAAATGCTCATGTGTCCTCAATTTTAATATATTTGTGTTCTTCAGAAACCACTCTGCCTTTCTATCCAAAAAGACCGAAGACAAATTAGGCAGTGAAATGCAGTATGAGAGGGATACCATTCTTCCTGCAGTGTTTTTCAACATTTTCAGTTTCCTGATGAATGACTTGGCATGAGCTAGCATTGGGCTCAGTATTTCTGAAAGCAAAGTGTACCTCTTGCCCTTGCCTTGGTTGGAGCAAAGTAGATGCTTTATCATGAATAAGTACATACTAATGGCTTCTCTCCCACCTGTTTGTAGGAATGTATTATTTTGCAGTCAAAGACAAGCTGAACAAAAGTCTTCCACAAAATAATTTTCAGGAAACTACTGGAAACATCATCTTGCATTATCTTTTAAATTACCTTTAGCCACACGAGGATGGGTAGCAAATAGAGTCCTGTGTGCAATTGCCTTCCTTTTACATGGATGTTTTTCATGAATATTTGCAACAGTCTGTGGCAAATTTTCAGTAAACAGTAGTGATTATTCCCGTGGATTACTTCCCAAATATTTTTAGCAAATGATTTTCTGGATTTGAAGGATGTGAAGGGGGAATGCTTTTAGCAATGACTAAAAGGAGTCACTGTGCTCCTATTTTTTTCTTCAAGAGAGGTGGATTTCCCCTTCCCTTTTTACAAGATACTGGTTTCATGGGCAATTACTTTCCATAGTGCTGTGTATAACGCTATTGTATACAAAGCATCACTGTCTGACCTCCTCGTTAATTATGCTAAGCAGTACAGCTGCTTTCCACTAACTGATGAAATAAAATATAATAGCTTGCTTGCCAGCGGACATCAGCTCTCTCTGAGTCAAAAAAAGGCAAAAGTGAAGTTTGACCTCTAATTTAGTCTGAAGTTTATGTATGTGCCAGTTGTTGGTGAGAGGGCTCCCATGTGTTCTCCAGCACTGCTGGATCCAACGTGGGTAACCAGGTGCCCAGCACAAGAGTAACCAGGGCTGGAGCTGGAGGACTTCTCTCTCCTTCACCAAACCATTAAGTAAGAGCATGGAACCTCAGGGAGGAAAAATGGGGTTGGAGTGTTAAAGACAGCTCCTGGTATGGTTGATAATCTGCTCTATTCTGAACACTCCTTCCCAGGCACTTGAAGAATTTGTACATTTATAGGTGATACCCCATGGAAAAGAGTTTCACCACAGCCTGAAATAAGCATTTTTTGAAGAATGGCTAAGTAGAGCTAAAAAAGGCACCTCCGTTGATGCCATCTGGTGCTGCCCATTAATCAGAAAACTATTTTCTTTTAATTAGGGACTACCTCTGGTACATCTTGTTCTGTCAGTAGCACCACAGGCACAGAGAACTCTTTATATTCTTATTTTCCACTTTGGCCTCTCATAACAATTTTGGAGGGAGTTAGCTTGCCACTGGGGTATTAAGTGATTTCAAACCTTTGTGAACATTATCTATACTCTTCAGGCAGCCTTCAGTACAATAAAGTACTTCTCTGTGGCAGTAAACTCTGCAGTGGCCATTACGGCTACAAGGATGATTTACAAACTAGTGAGAGGATTTGCTTTACATGTGAGGAACCTGAGACATAGAGGAACTGTGTTACCAAAATTCATAGTGATAGGAAACTGAGTGAAGAACACGCTTGCCTTGAGTGGGACATGGGGATTAGTCTTTCTTTCCTTCATAATTTAAAAAATAAATAAATAAATAAAAATCCTTGTGGTCATTGTGATTAACCAGGAGTACCCCATCACCTTGAAAGAACTGCTCCATTATTTTGGGGCTTCACTGTGTCATTGAAGGCAGAGTGAGGGTAAGGCCCTTCCTGGGTCTGTTTTCCAGATGCCTCTCAGATGAAGAGGACAATTTTCCTTCCTGGCCCTCTGCCACTCCGTTAGCTGGACTGCAGCGAGCCGTGTTTATAATTTGCATGGTTGAAGATAATCCTGACAATACATACAGTATGAGGAGAGTACAGCTGGACTGCTGGGAAAATAAAACATCAGAGGATGAAAAAGCAGAGGAAGTGGGGGTTTGGGAGCTCCAAGCTCTCCCCCCCTTCAGCCAGGGTAATCAACACAGTCATAAATTAAAAATTTATTCCAAGACAACATGTAAGTTACTCAGAAGTCATCATTATCACAGGACTCTTGTTCACAGAGCACACACATAGTTGGAGGGGAAAAAGCAAGTCTGCGAAAGGGAATTGTTATTTTTATCAGTAGTTACTCATTATTTGTGGTCTTTCCAGATAAGAAGGCAGAACATATTACAATACTTATCACCAATATTATCTGCCATTAGACACAACTGAACTGGATTATTGCTTCTATTTTTTTTTTTTGTTTACATTTTTATACCTCAGAGGAGTTATTTAGAACTCAGCTCCATATTCTCCTTTTTTTTTTTTTTTTCTTTTCCCTAACTATGTATAAATAACTTGCTGAACAACAGATTTTTCAGAAATCAAGAAGTTCAGTTTTGAAACATGTGAGGCTTTTGAGGCATTAAATGTGACACTGCTCTTGTGTGGAAAGAAAATAGTTTAAAATTTCTCTATGCAAGTGTAATAAAACATTGACACATGCTCCCCATTAATCCAGAATTGAACTTTCTGACCTGAAACACTGTAGTATCCATTTATAGTGTTTTTAAATGACAATATAAATTTTGTAAGGTACAGAATGTACTTAATGGATTCTTGTTCTGCTTTAAGCCCAAGTTCAATAAATAGTGTATAAACAACATATATTGGAAGAAATGTTACTGAGATCATTGAAGCCAGCATTGCATAAAGTGCTGTGACACGCTCTCTTTTCTCTGAGCTATACACCAGCCATGAAATCTTTCCTACTTTTGCCTGTAAATTTAATTTGTTGCAAAAATTTTCTAGCAGATTTGGGTCAGTAGTATGTCTGCCCATAGTTATTTTGTAGGTTGTTTTCTCTGGTTAATTACTGGATTTATCATGATGACTTAAACTGCATAATTGTAGTATCTGGACTAGATGACTGAAAAAAGTTAACATGATAACAATGAAGAGCAATTAGCAAAACATCATCAAAAAAGCTTGTACACCGATCACCTCTTACAATTTTAGATCATATAAATATTTTAAAGGAACAAATACTGTTACTCCACAAACAGCTCAAGTAACAAAAACTGCTACCCTATAAGCAGCTGCAAGGTTATTTATGCATACATACATTTGTAAATCTTCTCCTTATTCAAGTCAGTTCCTGGGATAGTCCCAAACAGCATTTATCAGGCATCTGACTGTAAAAATCACCATTGTAAAAATCATCATTGTAAAAATCTTTTGAAGATCTATCCTGAAACTAACTCTGACACGCCCCTGATCAGCTTCAAACGCAAAATGTTGTTAACTACCTTTCTCCCCAAATCTCTGCAAAGCATGTCCTCCCTTAACTGTGGGATTCCCACTTTCTCTCCAGTTCCCACATACTCTTTAGTCTGGGCTTCTACACAGGTATAAATTCTAGCAAGGCAAGAAAGAGACACTAGGCAGTTACATATCACTTCTCTTTAAGGCCTATTGTGATGTGTGGAAAAAGTATTGCAGGCAGCTTTTGTCTATCCAGAATTTACCTGCCAGAGTTTTTGTCTTTCTACTCAAGGTCTGCATGGTATATCCATAGTATGACAAAAGTGTGAACTTATTATCGGCTAATTCACATGAGAAAATAGAACTAATACTAGGCAAATACTAGGAAAATATTTATCTGAGATTATCTGAATTTTACTGGTGTTTTTTTTGTTTGTTTGGTTTTTTTGTTTGTTTGTTTGGGGTTTTTTTAGAAATAACATATAGGAGAATGTATGAGGGTACTGTATAAGTAAGATTTTATTGTTAAGTATTTGAGATAATTTTTCTTTTATTCACAAGCTCATGAAATTACAGATTTCAATTGAAGTGTCCATTTCCCAGTTCAATTTTTAAAATTATCTGGGCTGCAGCCCTGGAGAGCTCAGAGCACATTAAGGACAGTTTAACCTGGCCCAGAATGAATCCCTCTCTCCTGCTCTTCTGATCTAATGCTTTGAGAAACATGAAGAAAATCCAACACGGAGTCTTTAATGTCTTTCATGTCGATGGCATTAATTACCAATTTGGGTCCACAAAATGAACATAAACTACTTATTTACTTGGGTGTTTTAAATAAATTACTGTGTAAAGGATAGCAACTGGGCAAAAAGGCAATGTCTGGCTTTTGAGCACAAGTCAGCTGCTCCTAAACAAGGGCCCGTGAGCTAGAAATGCACAGGAGCTGTGGTGGGAACCGAATTTGACCTTTCTTTTCGTTCCAGGAAAATCTTATTAATCTGAGATACCAAAAAAGTTGCCCGTGCCTTTTTGGTTTCAGTGAGGCTGGGAAACAGGAATAAAGCAGCAGCAGGACAAAAGCTATTGTTGCAGATTTCCCAGCTCAGCTAAACCTGGGACCGACTGGAAAGCCCTCAAGAGCCCCTGGAGACTCCCAGCTTGATCCCGGAGGCTTCTGGAGCCTTATCCACAAGGAACAGGGATGTGAGGGTCGGGCTCGGAAAAGCAGCAGGAATATCCTTTGACGCGATATTTCTGTACTGCCGCTTCCTGCCCGGGCTGAAGTGAGGAAGCGTGAAGTACGTGGGCTTTTTGCAGCGAGGTTCTCAGAGCCCCAGTTCAGTGTGCTCCTCTGACAAAGGTCAGGAGCCAGGCAGCAGAACTAATGAGATTGTGTGGGATTTAAATCACCGGTAGACACGGCGTGCCGTCCCTTATATAGCAAGCAGCATTAAGTGGATAAAAGAAGGTGCCAGGGAGTGGGCATCAGGGTGCTGGGCCTATCTCTGCATCACTTCCCTTGAGGCTGATGGAACCAGCTCCAGGTGCTGTCTGAACCTTGGTTTCCTTGGCTTTCCCAAGAAGCTTGCTGCAGAGGTGTTTTGCAGCCTTAGACAAATGATTTGATATCTACTGTTGTAAAAAAATTGTTGAGAAGAGATAAGCATTGCCATTTCTATGGCTCAGTGCTGCAGGATGAAGGAGCACTCAATACCGTTACCTGTGCCAGAAGATACAGTAATATCTAAATCATATCAGCCTGCAATTTTTAAATAAAATTCATGTTTTCATACTTTTTTATTTGTTTGTTTTTTGATTGTTGACATCCACACTACACTACTAGAAGATTTACTCAGAACATGACAGCGAAACTATTGCAGTACATTTCCATGGTGCTGCTGTTAATGTTTAATGGACAATGAGACAGGTGTCGATTTTATGAGGCAATAACATGTTTCCTGACTGAATAAACTATGAACACTGAAGGGCTGAATAGTTTTCCCCCTACACAAGAATGTGAATATTGCTAAGGGAAACTGAATGTCTATTGTATTATCCTGTGTTGTCCTAGTTTAGGAAAGGAGAAAATCTCCCAAGCTGCTTGCCAGTCCTATTTGTTGTTTTCAGCCCCCATCTTCTGTGTCTCAAAATCATCATATGAGATTTCATCTGCTTTGCACAGAAGTGAAGAGCACCTACCAGATCTATAGCACAAATGAAACAGTGCTAGTTACTCTCGTACACTTCAAAATTTATGTTTCCTAAAACTCTATTAGGAGGAAGAAAAAAAAGCTTTAGATTTGCTCAGTTAAAAGGAGGCTGCTGGACTTCAGGGCCGTAGCATCATCTATGTCTGACATAAGTCAGTAGCTTGCCAGTGCTGGGATGTGATGGGTAAAAGTTTGCCTAATTGCATGGTAGAGTCAGAGCCTCCTGAAATGAAGCCAAGATGAGCATCTGTGCTAGAAATTCAACCCCATGATCAGGGTCTTCTTTGTTCTGTTTCTAGCAGAAACTGAGCTTTTATTTTAGGATTGAACTAAAAGGCTTTTGCACTTGTTCTGGGATGTTGCAGATGGTCTAAGAGGAAATGGATAATCTTTGGACATTTCAGTGCTGAACATCTATGACATGCAAATGCAAAGAAATGACCCCTGTTGTCTGTTGTACTCATTTCTATATCTGTCAGAACTATAAAAGAGAAAGCAATAATTTATGGTGCTATAACGTTACGTCACATGCGAATGTAAGACTCAGAGTATGTCCTCCTCTTTGTGCTGTCTTATATTTCAGCCCAGACAGTATGTTATTCAGGGATAAAGTTGCCTTCTTGTTTCTATTTCTCTGTGTCAGATGGAGCTGATCAGCCTGACTTGTGACTCTCAGGTGCCAAGGTGTTTCAGCGTACAAGTCCCTCGTGGAGGAACCTCATTAATAGCCCTGTTCCTGAAGTTGGTAGGAGCTTAAAGCACCTGTGCATCCTCCAAGAAAACCCAGGGGTACAAAAGGTCAGATGTCTGTTGGGGTTTTTTTTTTGTTGTCAGCCTTTCTATCATCAAATTGGTCCCTTATCTTCCCGTAACAATGCTGGTAATGGTGTCCAAAACTCTCAATCTTCCAGTGAAAAACCAAATGAGTAGCCAAACCTCAGTAAGCTCACCTGGTCCTATCTAACATGGGGGCTGTAGAAGAAGACAGGCTCTGACTGATGGGGACTGAGCTGGTCAGGCTGGGAGGAGGAGCATTGCTGTGCACCAAACAGCCCTTTTATTAGCGGAGAATAAAAAGGCAGCAGCTCTGACAGAATTTTCCTTCTCTGTGTAATTTTCTTCTTATTTTGTAGAGTCCTTGAGGCTGGTTGTGGCAGGAAGGTGACAGTCAGGCCTCAGCACCTCAATGGGTGGCTGCTGTGCATGCAAAGGGTTTGCACACCCCTACCCCACCTGGGGCTGTCAGGGGAGAGATGTCATGTGCTGGTGGGTGGTAAGGCTGGCAGATAAGGCAGAAAGTGGACAGGGTAGAAGAAAACGGGGATGAAATAAGACCCTCTGTGGAGTGCCACCATGGCTGGACCCTGCCTTTTTTGCTCAATGCCTTTCCCTTAATATTATTAAGTATTACAGTTATACCATTGGCTGAATGCATCCAGTGACTGTGTACAATTATATTTCAAATTTTCTAGTAGGCAAATTAGGGTACAGAAAGGGTGAATCCAAAGTTACTGACAATTCCAAACATAAGACAAGGTGCTATAGTCTTTGCACATGAGTGAACCTGGACAATTTCTTCACAGCACATGGTGCTATTGGTGTCTCTTATATTCAGGAAAAACAGGCAGATGCTGCTGTGAATTCGAATGTCTCATTTTTTCCTGATCTATAGTTGATTTAAAAATGTATAAATAACTCTACACATCACATCTCAAGGGACACAGCCCTTTGGTAATAAAACACTAGGATGCAGGGCTTGTAACTAGAAAATATTTTAAAGTTTACTTTTGTGGCTAAAAGTAGTCTTTTAAACAGAATATGGATTTAAGCATAAGTGATATGAAATTCTTCTCTCAAGTTCCTTACTTCATGGTTCTTATGCCATTTGGAAATGAGATGTGGTTTCTTTTCTCAAAGTTCTTACTGGATACCAATTATGCAGTAAAGGTGGGGGGAAAAAGAAAGCAGTACTTTTTGTGGTTAGACAACAGGTCTGAAAGAAATCAGACAACAGGACACATGTGAGAGGGGGCACACCACTGAGCATGGCCTTTGGCTTTCAGGCAGTTCATAAACTGACTAATCATCCCTTTGATGATCTCTGTTCAGCACGTTTTGACCATGTCTTCTTATTTCTAAGCAGCAAGGTACTGCCTGTGTCAGCATTTTGTAACCTGCCCTGTCATTTTCTTTACTTTATAGAGAGACAGTTTCCTGTGTAACTCTTGTGCCCAGCTCTGAAAGGTGAACATCAAGTTTAGAGGAACTATTACTTAATTTATTTAATGACTGGGAGAAGGAGTGAAGCTGCAGTGTGATGTCTTCCTTTAAAGTCTCTGACCTTGTTTCTTTTGTTTCCTCTTCAGTTATCTTCTACCCAAAAATGAAAATTAAAAAAGAAAGCCACAAACCTTCAGCTCCAAGAATCACAGTATTGCTGATAAAAGAATGTAGTCTGAGCAGCATCATTTTATAATTAAACCATTTGTCTTTTACAAAAGGTATCTCGATTATTCTCATAGGACATATATATTTTTTAAAGTCATATTTTATGCAGATTTCCTTCCTGTCAGAGAACAGTGTTTCAACACAGCAAATCATCTTCTTTTACTACCATTTTTATTTGATGGATTTGGAACTGTGGCAGACTCCAGTGTTTTTTTAGTTAGTGGTAAAGATCATCCCTACATGCAAATGTTCCTCATAAATAGCCATGGGATCTGCATCTGCGAGGTGCTCAGTAGATGTAGCCCTGAGCAATATAAAATGGGGCTCTGGCAATCATCCTGCCTCTTGGAATCAGAAGGACAGAAAGGCCTGAAGCATGGAGCTCAGGGCATTTCTTTTTCTTGCAGTTGAAATGTTCTTCAAGATGCAAGGCAGTTCTTACCACACTGATAGTTTGAGCTGTGTCAATTTGAAATCACTGTTCACCAGGGTTTTTTTCCCAAGATTCCAGTGACTTAGCAATGGAAGTCAACATTAGAGTTGATGGGACACTCTAGCAGGCATTTTATACCACCTGACAAGGTGCCTGGCTGTAGCAGGGTGCCACTTGCCTATTCTTTTCTTGGCCTTTGTAAGGGTGACAAGATTATTGCACAAACCTTCTCAGCCAACCTGACCCCCTGAGTCAGGAGCTCTGGGTGGTGGAATTCAGCACAGCCTCATCAAAGCCACCCAGACAAGACATGACCAGTGGTTTGGAGATAGCCCAATACACCAGCATTCTCTCCCTTCCAAAATCCTTTTATTCTATCTGCCTCAGCTCTTGCCCTGCCTTAACTTGCTTCTGTTGTCTCCCTGGCTTTTCAACTCACAAGTTATGAAAAACATTTTGTGATGTTCTCTTCCCTTCTATAGCCATCATTTCCTGCTTGTCTCAGTGCCTCACACTCTCCACAGCTGGCCTCTAAGACAGTTGCAGCCACGGGTGCAGGGCTGGGTATATTGGCTATGGTCACGATTTATTTTTGGGATGCAGGAGTATGCCCACATCTCAGCAGCTGTGAATGCTGGCATGTGCTGGGGACAGGAAAGGTTTACATTGCCTGAATTCCAGGGGCCTGATTTAGAGTGACTCGTTTTGAGGAATTTGGGCAGATAAAACCCATGCAGACTCCCTCTAGAAAGCTACCATCTAAACCCAATGTATTACCCAATGTATTCTCATCTTTGGCTTTCAGGAAGTGCCCTCAAGAAAACCAGCCTTTTCTTTGGGTCCTCTTCCTGTCATGTGCTCAGTCCCTGGTGAGCAGAGGACAAGGGGTAGACATCGGGGTTAGGTGCTTATTGGTCTTTCCAAGGCGGAGGATGGCAGCAGTGTCAGACCCACTGCTAGGAGCACATGGGCAATCAGAGCTGTACAGCTCAGCAGCCTCCTGTGTTGATGGAGAAGTGATTTGTGGTTTGTTTTCCTTCGGGTCAGTGTCCCCATTCCACAGTGAGACAGCAGGTGATTAATTTCTGACACTTTTTGGAACGGCAACTACCCCATAAAGCATTTTGCCCTAGCCCAAACAAGATATGATGCAATGATTAGGAGAACAATTAAAACTCTGACCATCTTCTTTAAGGACCGTGGTAATGACAGCAACAGCAGGAGAGTTCACCCTCTCTGAGCGTGCATTTCTTAGTGACATAATAGATTTCAAGCTTTAAAGCACCCTTGTGGTTGTGATAAATGAAACAATTCAATATATTAAACATTGTTTGGAGAGAGAGATAGCTGCTGAGTGCTGGCTGACGCTTGGCTCACGTAAGGATAAAGCAGCAGCAATCCTGAAACATTGCTTCATGTAAAGCTCTGCTTGCAATGAGGCTCACTCGTGGTGTAGCATGAGGTACCCTAAGCTGTCTAAGCTGCCTTGCAAGAATCATCTGTATCTCCTCTGCTGCTGATCTACTGTGTGACAAACGCTATCTCCCCTGCGCAGCTGGCAATAGATACATGTCCCAGGATCACAGCTCTTGAAAAATCTGGGTGGGACAGCATATATTTTAGAAATGCCTGATGCAAGTAAATTGCTGAAGCAACCCTTTTTTGCATAGTGGTTTCATTAATGACTGCCATGTTCCTGTGTTTCATAGAATACACTGTGCTCATCAGAAGGCCCCTTTTCTGAGGCAGACACCGTCCCTTCCCCTCACGCTGTATGTGGGGTTTTCCATACTGATGTGAGGAGCAGAGGAGATCTCTTGCCTCCCTCCTGAGCAGGCAAAATCCTGCACCTCAGAGTGCAAGAACCAGACACAAGGTGGATTACAATCAAAATCACCTTCGTCTGGTTCTAGAGCCTGTCAGTGAGGCTGAGGGTGCTTGAAGAAGTCAGGTTGACAGAGTGGAAAGTGACCCCACGTAACACTGCTGTCCACCCTAGGGACTTTGGGAAAAAAAGGCACAGGGTCAGCTTGCTAGTACTGAGTGGAATTTCTGGAAACCACTGTGATCCTTAACATTTTAAAAGGTTGTTTGTATCTTGAGCTTTTGAGTTGTAAGGGACTTGGACCATGCCTCTATCTAGACTGTAAATAATTTGGGGCGAGTGCTGTTTTTATCGCTGTGCTTCAAACAACACTCAGCTTATTGCTGGAACCAGTCATATAAATAAATCATATAATATGTCTTTGGGTAAGTTAAATACCATGCTGAGCAGTCAGTAGTTGAAAGTTGAAAGATGCCAAAGCCAAATTTGAAAATGAAAGGAGATAAAACATTAGATAATTTAGTCATATTTATTACAGTTTCTTGTTTTCTGTAACAGGTTGGTAATATAGAGAGATATTTGTGTTAAAATATTGTTCTAGAGAACAGATGTTTTTATGTTACTTTCTCAGTTGTGTTTAAAAATGTATTATATGACATGCTGTAGTCACAATGCATTGGCGAAAAACTTCTCCAGATACATTTATTTCTGATTTAAAAAGTGTGCTGGGAGTTCACTCTACCTCAATGTAATTAAATGCTCAGTTATACGAATGGCACATTAGGCTACTTTAAGTAAATATGAAGAATACCTTTCTTTGTTGCTAAACTTCAGGTAAAAAAATTAACTCAAACAATACTCTTGAGTATCCCATGCTGTTGAAGGACAAAATAAACCATATTTCCCTGTTTAAACAAAGTTTATCAATAGTGGCAAAGAGTGCTAGTTCTCAAAGTACAGATTACAAAGTAAGGACCAAGATGAGCAAAGTCTTTGAACAAGTACTAGATATATTCCTCTAGACATCCCACTAATGCAAACAGATTTAAATCCATAAAGTTAGAGAAACAGAAGGTCAGAGTTTTTAATCCTCTCTTATTCAAAGATTCTTGCCTGACCACAAAAGAGGGGTAAGATGCTCTGTACTAGAATGCATGTACAAGGGAAAGAAAAAAAAAATTTTGGTAATAAAAATTATTACCAAATAATTTTGGTGGGGGTGGGGGATGGGGTGGGTTAGAAGCAAGATAAACTGGTTTCAAAGAAAATTATGCCAGTGGGTTAGAGTGGGAGAAAAATGAACATGAAATTATGGATAGAGAAGGGAAGGCAATAGCTCTCCACACAAAAAGGTTTTCAGTGGCTGGGAAAAACACCACCTCCTTCTTACCATTGATTTTCAAGCACACTGATGAGAATATCTCAGTATAGAAGAAATTACAGAAATCAGTCTATGCTACATTTTGGCAGGATACTGAATTTTGATGCGTACCCTGTATCCTTTTATTCTAGCTATCCACAAGGCATTTGGCTGAGTGGCAGGTAATGACCAAGATTGTGCCTGGGGGAGATGAAGGAGAAATTGTGATCTCTGGGCAAAGCACCACTTAAGTTTATTAGGAGCTGGCACATGAACAGAGACCTCTGCATCACAGCCATAGTAAAAGGGAAGCTGTTCTATTAAGGTCACCAGGTCAAGGTGTCCTTGATGTGGATTACCTGATGATTAGCTTCTTAGCACAAAGTTTGAACTTTAATATGTATTACTTAGCTGCATATCATATAACCTCAGTGTATCTGTGTGGAAGAGTATCCTTATCTCAGTGATTAACATTAGATCATGAATGCTAAAAAAAGGTGTAAGAAAGATAAAAACAGTGCCCTAATTAAGCAGCATCCCTCAAACAGATTTACAGCTTCAAGGTGACTCCTCAGTTTGTGCTCCCCACCCCCATGGCAGGGTTGTTTGTCAGAGCTTAGGGGACAGCAATTGATAGATGGTGATCTGCTACAGGCTTGATTCCTGGAAGAGAGAAGAGAGGAAACTGCCACTTTCAAAAGCTGACAGGCAGAGAGCCTGACCCCAAAGTGTAACTGGGCTCTTCAGCAAAAAAGGACTATTTGAGTTATGCCTACTTGAAGCATGAGATGAATTCCAGGTGGAGGTCCTACAGCATATAAAGAGCAGGTGCCATTCTCAGCTGGCATGAAGGTACAACCTGGAGACAGAAAGAGATCACTTGCTTATAACCAAGGAAGAAGTAAAGGGACTTGCTTACTTCTTGGAAAGGGTGCCCTTAGGGATCTGGGAGAGGTCACAGGAGAGGCAAGATGGGTGACAGATGAGGTCAGGGAAATGTGAACTGCATCTACAGCTCATTCGAGGAACATAAGGTCACATTTATAGTATTTGCTGATAAATGGTGAGATTTTTACAGCACATCCTGTGCAGTCTACCCTGCACTGTTAGAAACCATAAAGTAATTCAATGCATGATAAGGATGTAACTTGATACTCATCAAGTCTGAAATCTCAGTTTCTGCAACAAGTCACACCCTTCTGTTTAGATGAACTGTTGAATAATAAAAGCCTTTGGACTTGGCATTCCACAAAATGTGAACTTCAAGGTTAAATGTCAGTTCTTCAGTCCATACAGTTGGGGCTGGTTGAGGTGAGGTGGCTAGGTACTGCAAGGGGATAGGACATGCCTGGCACAGCCAAATGTTTCTCCCCTGTTTTTTGAGCCATCTTCAAGAGTTTTCTGGCAAATTGAATGCTAAAAACTCCTACTTGGGCAGAAACTTTTAATCCCCCCTATTATGTTTACCTCACTCAAAAACCTTGAATTGCACTTTAAAATAATTGACAACGTGTAACCTTAGGAAACCACATTCCCACTGTTCGAACATATCTTGGGGCTTTGCTAATATGATATTAAAATGTATGAGACACAGTGGCTACCATTTGGTCTGAAGGAAACAACAGATGTCAGGTAAAATAAGAATCCAGTGCTGCCAGTTGCAGGCCCTGGAGGAAATACCAGAGATGTCAATGGAGTAGAGGACAGTGATAATTCTAGGCTATGTCTACACAGCTTGTCAAGCTCAAATAGGGAAAGTCTGGTGCACCTCCTGACCCCACGCTCTGCACTTGTGCCACCAACTCTACAATATTTCTCAGGCTATTGGTATCCACATTGCATAAGAAACTCAGAGCTATAAATTGTGTTTGCTTCTAGGTGAAACAACATCGGGTGCTCTGTAAGGAGGATTGCTTAGATGTTATGTGAGGCCACAAGGGCAGATGGGATAGGTGGTGGCTGCCAAGGGAGTAAAATTTAATCTGTCCTGTCTGCACAATAGTCACAAAACATCTTCCTCATGCCTTCCCTCACACACCTTCCTGCACACCCCCTGCACATTCTCCCCTAGAGTCACATCTGAGCACAAGTGTCAGAGGGTTGTTGGTGGACTGCAGTGTGTACCTGTACCACTCTAGATAGACAGTATTAAATATGCCCGAGGGATTCAGAGAACATCTTCAGAGGAGTTTTTCTGGTGAAGCTTTGCATGGAGAAATTGAATTCCATGTCAGTTTTCTCCCCTAGTCCCGGTAGGAGGCAAGTTCTAGCAGTGTCCTCCAACAGTGAGAGAACACAAGCAAAAAGCTGTATGTGCTTGCCCCTATCTCTAGGCAACTTTTAGATATCTGACTGTCTGACTGCTGAGCTTTTACACCTCTGCTGCATTTTAGATTTTAGCTTTTCCTCATTACTTTTCTGCTAGTAATTTCTTGCAGTAGAGGGCTTTTACTTCTCCTTCCCCAGGGTTTCCTCACAGTCCCTTCTGTGACTTCATCACAGAATCATAGAGTTGTCTGGGTTGGAAGGGACCTCTAAGATCATCAACTCCAACGCATCATTTCAAAGGTATCCTTTAAACACCTTGTATCACCTCCTGTATCAAAGTGAAGTTTAAATGTCCTCAGATAAAGGTCCTTACTGTTTCTCAAGAGGTGAATGAAACAGACTCCTGAAGTCTAAAATGCAAGACACATGTGAATTAAAAAATAACAGGTGAACCATTTCAGATGCTGGACTAGAAAGGCTGTTCTGAATTCCTGCTTTACAGAAAAGAGCCAGAGCCAGGGTAGCTATAGCAACATGTGTATCACCACGTTTGAGGGAAATACAGTCCTCATAATGGATAATCCAATCAAGCAAACAACGCAGATATCTAAGTAAATTTAATAAAGTTATTAAAATTAATTTAAGATTAATATAATGATACAACAAACCTTTGCATAGCATGCAACAATTTTAACTCTTCAGCCTCAGTGAATAGCCAGGCTTATTACATCACCAAACTGTGTTAAAAACAAACTGTTTCTTAGAAACCAACTTCAGTTGTCAATCTGATGCTTCATACACACATGGGCACACGTGTGCTCCCACATTCCGTAGGCACATCCTATCTGCTCACTACATGTGTGGTGCTCTTCCATGTGTATGCATTCTGTAAAATTTTTAAAAACTCACACCTCTTCTTAATCTCTATCATAATATTGGTGGTGAAATCCTTGCAGGCCACGTTGGTCCAGCATTTGTATCCTTCTCAAGAAGTAAATGTCCTTGGGCTTGCACCAGAGAGGCTCTTGGTGTCCATCCATCAGCATGGAGTTTCAGGCACAGTTTAAACCTGGGGGTGAAGGGCCAGCACATGCTCTCAGGTTGGAACCCCCCCTTTATCCCACTGACCATCATCCCACCAAACTTGCAACCTCCCCTTTTCTCAGAGCCTGGGACATGCTTCCCAGCAAAGTAGAGGATAAGTGGTTCCTTTTGTCTGAAAAGCAGTGAACGATTCCTAAAAGCACAAATTTACATTTTATGATTTTGGCCCTTTTTCCACACTGTTTCTCATTCTTGGAACTCCTTCCCTCTTTTATGATCCAAGCAGCTGCCCATTTTCATTTAAATCATTCCTTGAAACACACTTTCTCTGTGAAGTCTCCAGCTAGAGATAACTGGATATGGCAGAAACAGTGTTTAAATTCAGAAAAACAATTTGCTTGAGCAAATCGTTTGGGCAATAGCCACTTTCTCTACCATACCTGATATGCAACAGAGTATTAGCATGCAAAAAAGGATATATTATTCACTAGTCATTATTTCATTATTCTTCTGTTTAAAAGAGATCTAGTCATCTAGTCACAGCACCAGGGGTATAGAAACATATCACGTCATTTAGCGTATCAATTTCAGGCCTTAAATGAGGATGAGCAAATAGTCATTTTGAGCAGTTTGTTGGTTTACCCATTCTCTAGGAGGGAACAAGGTCCTATCTGCAAATGGACATACAAAGGAGCATTTTGGGGTAATCTGCAAACAATGGTCTTTTTCCAACAAAACTCTGTCATGGATTAAAAACTCATTTTAAACCAGTAAGGGGGGAAAAAAAGTAATTAACTACACTTTTAAACCATGCCCTTTACTTGATCCGTGGGTGGTGTTTTGTCTCTATATATTCTCTAATTTGGTTTGCAGTGTCATGTGGAAAGGGGTTCTTTTCACAGTAATTGTCAATGCTACAATATTCCTAATAACTTTCAGCCAACAGTGAAAAGGCCTATTTTCTTGAACTGGAGCAAAAAAGCAGTGGCAGAGGAGCTAAGAGGCTGCAGGAGGAGTTTGGGACAGAGCCTCTGGACCCTTCTAGCCACACCTTCTCCTTCTTGTGTGCTCATACAATCTGGTACAGGCAGGCTTGTGTGTACCTCATGTGCACCTCATGTGCACCTCAGAGAGCCACCAAAAGCTGAGGACCTGGAAAGAGGAGGGAGGAGGAGCAGGTCACAGAAATGACAGCCACAAGCCCTTTCGGTCTCCCATGGGATTCCTGGCACAGAAAGTCAGCAGTGGGTTTATGTGCTACACACAGCAGACCAGATAACACAGCTGTGGGAGGAATGCCCAGTTGTCTGTGTGGGTGCAGAATCTCATCCCTGAGTACCATAAATTCTTGATGCGATCCACCAAAATTGTGTCAATTCAATCCAAGACATCATTAACCTCAGTAATCGTCTTGTCCCTTTGGTCTCAAGGTTCTATTATTTTTCATCTGCTTTCTCACTATCTGGAGGCCCAGAAAAAAGGCTGGATCATGCTGACTTAAGTGCTCCATCAAGGACTCAGTGGATGTGAACAGCCGTCCTTCCCTGAGAAGAACCCAGCTGAATAAAGTTAGCAGAACCACTTGACACCATTATTTGGCACCGAATAAACAGGTAAATGCTGATAAGTGCCCCAGAACCATTATGTAAAACAAACCAAAGCCTCTTGCTAAACATGTGTGTTCACAGGTGAATACTACATGGCCACCTGCTGTCCACTTATAAGGCAGCTGTGGTTGAAGAGTACTGTGCCACATTTGGCCTGAACTGCAAAAAGTTATTGAATGATTGTGATTATCCCACCCTCCCAAAGAGTAAATATTTGTGTGTGTGTATCGTGTATGAAAAGAGGGCAGGTATGAAAAATACTATGGGAAAACTGGAAATTATGTCTCAGTACAGCATTATGATTCAGACTGCCTTTAGTCTAAGCATATTTTTTCTAGTTTCTTTGATAGCTGAATCAACCAACAGGGTTGTTCACTTTTTCCCTCTGAGGAGATGAATTTTGCCACCAGTTTTGCTTGTGCAGTATGAGTGATATATGTGCTCTACTGGGCATTGCCTTATTAGCACATCCTGCAAAGTGATAACTGGTCGTGTAAAGCCCTTGCCTAACATTTATAAACACTTCCTCAGAAGAAACGCCAGGCACTCCAATGCATTTAAATTTAGGAAAGCAGCTGGTTCAAAACAGTGGGGACTGTATTATTAGTCTCTCTCTGGGGCAGGACTGATCATGCTTTCTCATAGGGAGAACAGGCAGCCACAGTTTAGGAGCAGCTTTGCTGTAATGCAGGAGTCTGGTTTTCAAAGTGTCAACACTTTGGTGGCCCAGTGGAGATGACCAGGCTTGGTTTCAGACACCCATGCCTTGATTTGGTGGCACACTTCATGGAAGGATTAGAGATACTCAGATAGGTGAATTGTTGCATTTCAGGGGGTGCTGGGGTGAGGGTAGACAGAAAGGTAATGCAACTTACTTTTCTTCAGATTAAGATGAAGGCAGTAATGAATTGCTATAGGAAAAAAAGGAAAAAAAAAATAATATGAAGGACTGTGGTCTATGCAAGCCAAAATGCCAAAAAACCCACAGAGATGCCCTGCAGAGCTGAGCAGTGCTAGAATAGTCACTGGTCTATACAGCTAGATCTAAGCTTCAAAACCTCTGTCACAAACACACATTCCTCATCCCAGGGGCAGTGAGGTAGTGCCACCTGAGCTCCCCTTAATTACTGAGTATGAAGAAAGCATATGGAAATCCTTGGGACAAGGAAGCAGCACAAAATGTCTCTGTAGAGTGCCTGAGCCAGTAACATTGCCCTGCATCCTGCTAGGAAGCCAGCCAGGGAGCACTGCTTCAGTGAGAGGAGTTCTGAAAGCCGTGATTCAATTTGTACCCAGCTCAGCTACATGACTGTCTCTTAGCTGCTTCAAATTACTTTCTTTTTGGCAGCCCAGAAATTAAATGTTAACTCAGAGAACTGTATTAGTCTCTATTAGCAAGGAGCTGGAATCTAAAGAGCTCGAACGTTGGCTTTCTGGTGTGTCAACTAAAGCAACATGCATTTATCCAATCTGTAAATCAGTTTGTCTGACAGAGCAGCTGAAAGTAGGTGCCACAAAAATACAACAGTCTAAGCACAGTGCTTATCTTGAAATTGTTTTATGACTTACTTTAAAAAGCTTAAAACAAATATACAAACAAAATTATGACAAAACCTAGAAACTAACCTGGGAAGACTAAAAATATTAAAATAATTCAGCATTTATTTATTTTAAGCTTTTACCAACATTACAGATTACAATAGCATACTGCAGGTTTTTGGCTGCTATTGTAGTGTTTCTGTTAGGGAAACTCCTTCTTAAATAGTTCTTATCTAAGGGAAGAAGCTGAATTTCTTCACTATAATACACCATACACAGAAAATGCCTGCTTGCAATCTAACCCTATTTCTCCTGTTGAATCATTTGCCAGCACAACATTCTCAGAGGAAAAAAAAGAAAAAGGGCAAGAACTGCTAAAATGAGCTATTACTAAGGAACCTGCCCTTAGCAAAAGTTGCCTTCTAATCATTGGGAAATGTATTGTTATTTATGATCTAAAGCATGGTGATTTATGTCTCTTGTAATTTGTTATTCTATTCAGTGCAAAGCTTGGTGTTTGCATTATTCATGGACCTTTTTAAATCTTCTTTCTTCGCTGACCTCAATAATAGCAGCTGGGGCAGTAAGTTCCACAAGTTAATTATTGGTGGTATATAGAGTACCTTCCCTCAAACAACTGTATTTTACCTACATTTGCCTCCTAATTTGCTTGAGTTTCTCACATTCCTTCACTCTATATATGGCTACTTCCTCTACATGAAGTTCATTATTCTGCTTTAAATACATTTTCAAAAATCATTGCTCATTTGTCTCCCTTCAGCTCCAAATTTGTGCATCCCTTGTGTTAAAAGTCTCTGTGTGACCATGTGTACCACCAATACCTTCTCCATCAGCCTGCCTTTGGTAGGTTTTTACCAAAGGTCTCTCTGTTGCAGAATTGCTTTGTCCTGGCAAAGTGTTGGTAACAGCACCAAAAATTCTGGAATTCTTCCTAAGTTCTCTTCTTAAATAGGAAACAAGATCCTGAGCAGGGCTTTGGACCAGCCACACTTGCATCGCCTGCCAGAGCTGACACAATGGGAAAATATATTGTCCCTGAACTGATCCTGCCTGACAGTATGGACTGAAAATATTGCTTTGCTGGAGATTACCTCCCTTCCATGTCCCTTGCTCCTCTCCCACTGCTTTCCCCCAAGGCACAACTACCAGGGACAGAGGGCTGGTGCTTTGCAGATCCAGCACCAAACCTGCCTGTTACTTCCCTCTCTCCCTGCATATTCCCGGGAGAGAAAAGAGAGTACACTTGGGGATGGGGCTCACCTTCCCAGTTCTGTCACAATCCAGCATCACTCCAGTCTTCTTCAGCTTGCACAGGGACTTAATTTCTCATTCAGCTGTCCCGGGGGTTAGAAAAGCTTCATTTTTCTTACTTCATTTTATCCCTGTGCCTGAGTCCAAGCCCTCTCCTATTCTACATGCCCAGCTCAGCCACTGCCTCCAAACTCCTCCTGATGCAGAAATGCCTCAGCTACCCCAGGGACTCTCTGCTCTTCATGGATTTCAAGAAGGGGCCACTAAGCAGAGCTAGGATGAAACCCAAGCCAACACAAACACCAAAGAGCACTGTGGGTTTTTTTGTGCGGTGACTTTTTCCACTGCTGCTTGCAAACTGTGTGAACCCACCATGAAGAGTAAATCTGTGCAGATGCTCCATGCAAGGAAACTCCAGTGCAACCACCATGCCTTGTGCCTCTGTCCTTTAGCACTGGAGTGCTCCAAAGACCTCAACCATACGATCATTTAGTTACTAAAGATGTCAGAAGTGCCAATGAAAGATGATAGGAACACGATTTCCAGACTCCCGTGGTGCTCTCTGGTGGCCTCTCTGTTGAAAGCCATACTCAACAAAGAGAAAGTTGTCCCTGTTCCCTGCAGTTCCTACTGTCTCTCCCTTGCTTCTGAAGCAGTGATTAAACAACCCAGGAGTATATACTCATGATAGTATGCAGTAAATCAAATATCCATTTGTGCTAGACATGTCTGGTCTTCTAATTAGCTTTGTTATTTGATGTTGGCAGCTCAGGATCTTATGATGTGTTTTGTGTTGTGGATTTGGTGCATTTTTTTTACTTGCTCTGTTCTCAGATGGTCAGCTGGGTATAGTGATATCATTTGGAGCTCAGCTTTCTATTTTGAAATGGTAGTTCTGAGTCATATTGGTTGCACTGAAAGGACTCCAAAACTAGAAAAGAAACAGAGAACCTAAAACGCGTAATTTTAAAATAGTAGATGTTTAAATTAAACTCAGTAATTTAGGAGAATCACCTGATGTACGTTTTAGTTACTTGGGCCGGTGAGATGAAATGTACCTTTCAATCTCATTTCATAAGCTCAAATATTTTCCTGATGTGACTGAACCATGCAAGAAATACCAGTATTCATCCAAACTCACTGGAAACCTCAGGTCCTCGGGGCAAGTGGGATGGGAGGATTTGAGGTACACTGGTGGAGAGGTGACCCAGGTGCCCTGGCAGCTGCAGGCAGGAACAGGGCCTTGGTAGCCTTGAGGGCAGCCCTCTGTGGCAGGCTCTGAGGCTCATACAAGGTGAGGAGGACAGCAAGCAGAGGGGGCTGTGCAGGGGCATGGCACATGTGTTTGCACGCCTGTGTGGCAGGAGTTGTGGATTTGTAAGGGAGTGTGTCCCTGAGTGCTGGAGGTGACACAGGGGGAAGATTTTTTTCCTGAATGCTGGGGGAAAGAAAGTGGCAAAGGCCCCTGGCATGGGGGAAGCTTGCCTTTCATTGAAGCTGAGTGCCAGACTCCAGGAAAAAGCCAGGAGGTTCTGCTGGTGCATGGGAAAAGGATCCCTGCTGGCTTGGCTGGAAGGCATGGACCGACGCAAGTTGTAAGAGCAGGAGTGGATGGAGGCTGCTGAGGTAGGAAGGAGAGGAGAGGAGGGCATTGTCTGCAAGAGGTGGAAGAAAGGGTCAATGTACTCTAGACCAAACAGTGGCTCCACTGTGAGAAATGATGTTGGGTCTGGAGGCAGGAGGGAGGGACTGGAGAAGAGGTACATGGTTATCCAGCTCTCTTCCCTGCTAGGGCCACATCTCCTAGGATGAGTCTATGCTGAAAATTGCTCTCGGGCTGGGGGAAGCCCTATCTGAACCCTGTTATCTCCTTAGAGCCACGGGACTGACCCAGCATCCTGCACTGCTGAGCCAGGCTGGGAAGTGTACAGCAAGCCACAGCAATCCGGGCTGTATTGCCCAGCTAGCTGGGACTGTCAGCAGCATCAGCAGGCCTCCAGCTACCTCCCAGCTTGCTTCAACAAACATCATGCAGTCACTTGAGGTGCATCTGCTCTCTCTGCCTTTCTGAACTCCAGCTAGCTGTAGAGCTAGCAGCATAATCCCCTACAGAGAGCCAGGAAGGTGGCTATGGACCCTGGGACTTGACAGGAGGCAGCACTGCTTCCTAGAGTGATGGGCTGCTGCACCACATGGAGAGAGCAAGCTGTAGGGGCTTCCCTGGTGTGATGCTGGAGCTTGTGGAAAAAACACACTGTGCTCCAAAAAGTCCTGTGCTGTAACCAGTGTGGCCCTGGATAGGGCACGTTGGAGATCTGTTAAACAGCCTGCCTTGCAGATATGAGTTAGAAAGCAGCATGAAGAAGGATAGATAGAAAAAAAGCCAGGAAAGCTCTAGTACTACAATGCTGAAGGGAAACAGAAAGTTTGAGGGTATCACAGTTTTCCTTCTGATACAAATCTTTTTTCCATATTAGAACAAAAGAACCCAAGCTGTCACATTGCTCCCTCCACCTGGAAAGGCCTCGTGCTTTAGATTAGCCAGTATCATATGTATAACTGATGAAGTATATTAGAGAAAGAAGTTCAGGTTGTTCAGTTCGGGCCAGGACAGGAAGGCTACAAATGCTGACTCAGTGGGGGCTGCCTTTACTCTCAAAGGGGATTTGTCTGTGCCCAGCAATTAAGATGTCATCTCTATTGGATACAGCAATCACCTCTGCAAATGCTTTACAGAGCAATTTTCCTCTACAAATGGAACTTCAGTCCTACAAAAGCAACTATTAGAAGTTTTTTTCAATATTCAGCACAAGACAGAACCTGTACAACATGGAGGCTGGCAACACTGAGCCTTTTCCCATCTAAGAAAATACTCAGAAATCTAAAACAAATGCTGTACAATGTGAGTAAGCCTGACCTTTCTGTAGACAGCAGCAACAAATTATCCAGATGAAAAAAAAAAAAGCAAAAAAAAAAAAAAAAAAAAAAAGCAGTCTTTCTAAGAAGGAAAGAGAGCTCTGGAAACTGAGTAATTTAGCATCCTTTAATATCTCCAGCCAAGCTACCTATCACATGGAGCAGTAAGGAAAAAAAAAGAGAATAAAAAGAAAAATCAAACCACCTTTAATTCTCTTGAGGAGGTCACAGAGTTTATCATGTCCAAAGGCCTGCAACCTGGTGCAGGGGCTACAAAAAGCAGCAGGGAGCATTCCCTTGGAAAATGATACATCTTTTTCCCTTCTCTCAGGATTTTGTTTCTTTAATCAGATAAAAACATTTATTATATTCAGTATACTTAGAAACGAAAGAAAAAAAATGAGGTTGTGCCTTTTATTCACCTCCTTTAAGGTCCAAAAGAGAACCACAACAAAAAGACAGTCTATCTGCCTGACTGCTTCTCTTATTTCATGAAAAATGGGGAAGCTGTTTATGCATTTTCTTGAAACTTCAGCTCAGAAATTCAGGTTCTTGCTCGCTTTTTTTTTTGTTTGTTTTGTTTTTCCAACTCATCTTGCTGGGTTGCTTGATGTGAGCACCAAGGACTTAGGGAAAGCCAGCTGCCTGTGGGAAAGCCAGTGGAGTACCACTACCACTAGCAAAGGAATCATGCAAGTTTACTTAAATGTTCCCAGATCTTTGTTTATGGGGAACCGGGAACTCTCAGCAATTCAGAGAGAAACTTTCTTTAAAAATGTATGACCTTGCCTCCTCAGGAAATGCTCCCAATCCACTTCGTTGGTCCCCTCTGTGTCCAGTTCTGAAGCCTCCAACATCAGAAGGACTTGGACCTGCTGGAGCTAATCCAGAGAGGGCCACAGAGATGGTCAGAGGGCTGGAGCACCTCTGTTATGAAGACAGGCTGAGAGAGTTGGGGTTGTTCAGCCTGGAGAAGAAAAGGATCTGGGGAGACCTTAAAGCTGCCTTCTAGAACTTGAAGGGGACCTACAGGAAAGCTGGAGAGGAACTTTTTACAAGGGCATGTAGTGAGGGGAAGGGAAGGGAATGTCTTTAAACTGGAAGAGGGTAAATTTAGGCTAGACATTAGGAAAAAAATCTTCACTGTGAGGTTGCCAGAACACTGGCACAGGTTGCCCAGGGAAGTTGTGGCTGCCCCCTCCCTGGAAGTGTTCAAGGTCAGGTTGGATGGGGCTTTGAGCAACCTGGTCTGGTGGGAGGTGTCTGTGTTCATGGCAGGGGGGTTGGAACTAAGTGGTCTCTAAGGTCCCTTCCAATCCAAACCGTTCTATGATTAAGTCTATCATAAAACTACCAGGTCAAAAAAAGTAAGTAAACCTTTTAGAACCTCCTTATGAACTTCTAGAAAAATAACGGAGGAAAAAACTATCTTGAACAGAAATTTGTGTCACAGAAAAGTCAAAGCTTTTAAACCTGGACAATCGTAATACAAGGTGATCCTAAGAACTCCAAAACAACAGCTTGTTAAACAGGCAGGTACTTAGCTATAAGGCAGTGCAGACTGCAGAGTCCATTTGTACCACAATAGCTACCAACCATTCTCCTGTGTAAATATGCTCTTCAGATACATGACTGCAAATGAGCTTAGATCTTAGTGTAAAGGAGAAAATATCTTTTCAGTTGTGTTGCAGCAGCTGTCTGCCATAGGGATAAGCTTTGAACTTGCAGAGGAGAGGCAGGGCCAAACCTTGGAGCTCATTCTGGTTTGCAGATGAAATCAGTGAAGGTCAATGTTGGTTTTTTTTTTTTCCAGCTCATGAGTTTTGCAGAATTTTTCCAACATTTCCAAGAGATAAAAGAGATGTAAGCTGCCCATGGACATGTTGGCCAGGCTTAAATAAGGGAAGAAAGACTAAAACAGTTGTTCAGCTGCTGTTAAGGCTTGAAACCTTAGTTCTAGAAAAGTCATGATCTGTGAATGGAATAACAGTATGGCTTGCAACAGCTGAGCAAAAAGACCCTTTCCAGCTCTACATCCCCACTGGAAACTTTGCATTAGGGAGTTCATAAGCTAATGACAGAGACCCGGCAGAAGGTAACCACACCTCATAAACCAGCTATATACAGCTGGTGCCAAATGTGAGCTGTGTCACTGGCAAACTTTTACACTCTCAAGGGAGGTGATCTGTGAGGCAAACCTGTTACAGTTGGGTTTTAACTCATCAGCCTGTGGTAGAGTAGGAGAAGGAAGGCCCTAGGTCATGGAGAACACTTGTGGTTGTTCCTTTACTAACCCCCAGCTACTGGGACTGAGACTTGATGAGGCCAAGTGTGAGCAGGGCCTTTGACTCTCTTCTGTCAAATGACCTCTTAGGACCATAATAACTCCAGAAGCACTCCCAGATCCCAGCTGGCTCTAGGACTGCAAAAGAAAAAAGCACTTAGGTACACCATCAATAAATCCACTTCCCGTGGGACAGCAAGAGTGTCTCTGAGGCCACCTCTAAAGGTCCCACCTCACTTCAGGAGGGACACTGTACAGAGCTGCTTTTGAAGGTGGCTCCCTGCTCTTGCTCTGCTTGTCGTTCCTCCTCCCCTCCATAAGATTTGAGCATCAGAAAAAACTCTCTAGGAAGCCTGAGATATCCAGGCAGCTGGAAAGACCTGCTGTCTCCAGGAGGAAGCAAGCCAAGCTCACTCAGTTGTTTTCCAGAAGAAGCCAGGGTTATCCTGGCAGCTGAGCTGGTGTCTTGCCAGGAAGAGGAGGGAGAACTAGGGAGGGAGTTTCTAAGGAAAACCTCAGCCTTTGGCTTCAAATATGCGGCACAAGACCCAGGGATGAAGTTGGGCTGTAGTTCAAAATCTGAAGACAAGAAAATATTTATTGATCCTTGAGCAGTATTCGCAGAGGAGAGAGGGGAGCTGTGCATTCTCACCGGTTATGGAGGGGGAGCCTGGAAGGGGTGAGGCTCAGGGAATCAACACACCATGCTTTTTTTAGACACTGCTAATGCTTCTGCATGAGCCTCAGGGCTCTGGGGACAGCAAGGTTTCAGCTGACACGGGGTTGGGCGCACGTTCTGGAGATTTTCAAATGAGGCTTTAATAGGTATGTCTTGCTTATCAGCATCTCTGAGAGCTCAGAGTTGAGATAAGCACTGCAGAGGATGTGTATTTAAAAAAAGTAGGATTCATTTTTTTCATCCATCATTTGCAGGTTTTCTTTTTAACCTTCTTCATGAGGTATGACTGCTGCTTGTGTGTGCGCGTGTGTAACATCATCTCATTCCATCTGGGTTGTGATTAATTTAGATATAAGGCATTCAATATAACTCATTCTACGTATTTATTTTCATTTCTAGATACGTCATGTACAAAAGGTTGTTCAGGAACACGTCTGTCAGCCTATCTTCTTTCAGCAGTTTAGAGAAGAGAGGAAAAGCAGTATAGGGTGTTTTGAATGGTCATAATTCTTCACTTGGTCCTCTCTGGACATTTTTTCTTAGGCCCACTAGTTTATCTTGCACCCGTGGCCTTGAAAAAAACACATCATTAAAGGATTTTTGTTTCTTTTTTTCTTTCAGCAATAAAAATATAATTGGAGGGGGAAACAACTTATTCCTCTCCTGAATAATCTTCAGCATGAGCCAGTGACTGCTCTGTGGTCAGCGGTCTGTTGACCACCGTGGTCTGGATCTGCTGGCTGCAAGGAGATGTGAAATCCTGAAAATCTCCGACCTCTTCCCCAGGCAGTGGCACCATGAGCTCCAACTCAGCTGACAAAGCCTGCTCTTCCCTCCAGCATCGCAGCTGGAAATGGGGCTTGGTGGGAGTGAAGTATATCATGCCTCAGTTCAGTACTGGTCCAGAGGGTGCCTAGAGTAGTTGACATGGATGAAAGGAAAAGCAACTTTCCCAAAAGATTACAACTAGCCCAAACTGGTTTCTCGTGGCATTGCAGTTGGTAGTCCTCCACCACAATCTACTCAGGTTCTCTTAAAGGTAGTCTATTTCTAGTCTCCTCTCTGCTACCCAAAAGGTCCTATAAGGCACATGACAGAAGAGGGAGAGCCGCGTTGGGCATCATAGAGTACTTAACTAGCTGGGCAAAATTTACCATGGGTATAACTCTGGGGCAAGGCATGACACTTCTGCTCGTGCTACCCATTCTACATATGTTAACCGTGCACTTCTGCAGCTATTTTGTGCCTAAGCTGTCACTGCTGAGAGGGGTCCCTGCTATTGCCCAAATTATTGTGGTCCCAGGTAACATTTTCAAACATTTTTAATTTTCTCACGGGCTTGGGAACATTTTCTACAAACTAGCTCAGCTCAGAGTTCAGTTGTCTGGGCTTATCTGTATTTATAGGTGACCTTCTTTTTTTTTCGTTAAATGGTTATATAAAGATGACAGGAGAACGTATTATACTTTGCCTGCCAAATTTTTGTCTTGCTCTTTTTTGGAAGCTGCTTATGATTGAGGTCCTGCTCCTGCCTGTGCTAAAGCTATTATGAGTTGTGGCATTTACTTAGATACACCTGTGCCCAGTGCATTTCTACAAGCACTTACTGAGATCTTCTGGCAGTGAAGACAACTTAGCACCCTTGATCAACAAGGTGCCTCAAGAACATTACCCACACCACCTTGACGAGTCAGCAACTTGCCATAAATACCTGCAGTTTCACATCCAGGGAAACGTAGCATAGAGGGGTTAAATGAATTGCCTTCTTATTATAACGATGTTATGTTAGAGGATTACAAATGCACAGCAGTTCAGATGCCTCCTTGCTGTCTGTCAGGTTTCTTTTGAAGCAGATGGGACAGGGGAGGCCAGCAGAGGGGATATTCTGTACAAACAACGGATTGGAAACTGGGGTATGAGAGAATGAAGTGACTTACCCAGGGTCATGGAGGATGTCTGTGAGGAGGACAAAATGTAACTCAGGCTTGCTGGATCTCAGGACCATCCTCATTGCTAAAGAAGGAGTCATGCCCAGAAACATGCTGAGAAACCAGGAGGTTTTAGCTCCTGGCCACACACTGAGATTGTGATTTAAAAAAAAAAAATAAAAAATTATTTTATTCCTTTGGGTGATTGTTCCGATTTCTGACACATGCATTTTGGAAATTGGGTTGCTACCCTTTCAACAAAATGCATCAAAATGCAGGAAAGGGCTCACAGAGGACTTTGAGGGCTCATTACTGTGGGACACAGAGCCACAGGGAAGGTGCACCTCATCAAGGCCTGAAACCACTGATTTATAGCTCCCTTGCAAATCTCCAGCAAGTCTTCACCCTCTATGGGTCACCTATTTGTTCTTCAACAAGAACCAGTTACATTTGTTCTGCTGCTAAAGACTATGTTTCTTTCTTTCTTTTACCACATTGGCCACCCCGACCGTGCAAAAATGAGATGAAATACCACACTGGGACCTAATGATTTAAATATGAAACTGCACATTTCATCTTGAAATTCAGATGATCTTATTAAAGTGTGGAGGGAAAGCAGACAAAAGTAGAGCCTTTTGTGTTTGGTTGGATACATGTATTATTTATGATGTCGAATGAATGACAGATTGCCTTGAATTTTGATATGTGAGGTAAATGAAGAAATGTTACTTCTTTATATGCAATGCTACAGGAAAGTGGTTTCTTCAAGCCTCTGATGTGGGAAAAGTGGGATTATGGCACATTTCGTATGTTTAAGCAGCAGCTGAAAGGTAAATAGGTGAAGCTGATTTCACAAGGATCTGCAGTCATCTGTGGGGCAAATTCTATTATATTTAACATTACAGGACCAGAGTTACATTCACCCTGTATTTGCTGATTAAAACTTCATGTAATGACAATGTGGTTACTGGCAAAGCACTGACCTTCAGCCCTGCAACTCGGCTTCAGTGCCAGTGAGCTTGGCAGATGAATAATAGACTCATGTCTACAGAAGACTTCAGTCATAAAAATCAAGCTGCTTCTCTGACTTTGTGATTTTCTTACAATGGCCATCAGGGCACCAGGTGAATTAATGTCTTTTTCACAGTTCCAAAACAATCTACAAATTATTCAAAGTAAAGAGAGAAAAATTGTGCATTTGTATACAGCAGGATAGTACTTGGGTGACTAACTTGCATCCTCTGTCAACAATACCATAGGTAATCACAATGTCACCAAGTATTTAAAAATCATGTCCACCCTATTCTCCAAGTTTTCTTTCTTAACACATAAACGACTCTATTTTTCAGTGCAACTGTAGACTCTGCAACAATGTCTTTCCCCTTCCTCCCTTCCCACAGTATTCCTGACAGCAGCTCTACAGTTTCCTAACCACTTCTCTGCAGTTCTCAGTTTCCTGTTACATCCACTGACCTACTGAGTGTTGTCTATCTGCCTTGCATGCTTGCATAGAACACATAAAAAAGGGCAGAGCACCCACACAGCAAGGCTTGCACATAGGTGCCCTACTGACATGAGTTTAAATATAACTAGAGTTTGCAAGGTATTTTAAGGTGAAATGCTTCGCATAACCGCTGACTAACCTTAAAAGTTGTGGTTTTGCTTTTTTTTTTTTCCCCTAGCATGTACTGTCTGTAAATGACAACAACTGAACAGGCTGTTCTTTCACAGGATAATGGCTTTCTGCTTCTACACTGTGCTGAGGTGAACTGGTGAACTGGAGATACTCATGGGTGAGCAAGGAAAGGATGCTCATTTCCAAAGCAGAGAGACACTCACCGTGAAAGCTCTTCTAGACAGAAGGTGTACCACTGTGAAGACACACACAAAATTGTAACTACACTGTTATAGTAAAAGTGGTGTCATTTCCCTGTAGCAGAAACAGCTATACCAGTACAAAGATGTGTATTTATGCTAAATTTCTATTTCCATATGAGAAGGGAAATAAGCTGTACTGATAGAAAGCATCTTTGTGCCAGTATAATAGCATCACCCAAACAGTGCTTATGGTTTATATTGGCTTATGGTTTTATCTATTTCAGTAAAAAATATCAGACCTCTAATGGAAGGAGGTGTACCAGTACAAAACCTGTAAGTCAACCAGGCCTAAGCTAAAATTTTAAGTAGGCACCTTTTTCCCCCTTCAATAACCACATCTTAATAAGTAATCTAGCTGGATGTTTTTTGTTTTGGTTTGGTTTTGCTTGTTTGTTTGTTTTTTTGTTTTTTGAGCACTGGCTTGGGCTACATTTCAGAGCTCACTGGCAAATGTGGGTCAAATATTCAGCAATCCAACAGTCTGGGAGACTTCCTGGCATGATGCCAGCGCTCACAGGGAATATTGTACTTTAATCTTTCTTATTCTGGTTCTTTTCCCTTTTAAGCAGCAATTAATACCCTATGTGGATATATTAGAGTGGATGGCGCCAAGTGAGGAGCCATTATCGTGAGGGCTGGCTGAGCAGTGTCCTAACAGAACATCCCTTCTTTTGGACCCATTGCCTTTGGGGCCAGTTTGGGTTTCCCTGCCTGACCTGGCAGCACAGCTGGGGGGATGAGGTGGGACAGGATGGCACTGACACTTGGACCCACACCCCACAGGCAGACAAAGAAGCTTCAGAAATCAGGCAGACCAAGCCACATGGTAGACTGTTCCCTTACAAACAGAAAAAATGCAACCCTCATCATGCTGGAGACCAGTCTTATGATTTTACAGGTCTGACTCATGATTCTTCATCTCTGATAATTCTGCATCACACAACTAAAAATAAAATCTGCTCCTAGGCACAGGTTGGGAGGAGCTGGGATGCAGTTCTTATAAAACCAGGTTTACACCTTCTGTTTGATATTTCACTGGCAGACTTCAGTGCTGGACTCGTTAGCTGCTGTGGAGAGTAATGTTACCTGCTCTTAGAAGAAATCTCCCCTGAAAATGAACCTATTTTTTTCTAATGCCACCTTTGGGCAACAGTTGGGTAACAATAACTCTCCTGGGCATATGAGGAAAATGTGCATTTGCCCCATTTTTGATGATGGTGGAAAACTTTCTTCTGGCTAAAGGAAAAGGTACACGAAGGGACATGGTTGAAATTAGTTTTGAAATGCCATTCACATTGCACCCTCAGTAATGTAACGTGAGATCATCATTCCAAGGAAAACAAGAAATCCTCACCTTTTGTTCCCAGTTTTGGGAAAATGCAGCATGTTATTACCCTGGGTTGGGCTCTGTGTGGCCTGTTAGGGCCAGGAAATACACTCTGGAAGTGATGTACTGCATCTCACTGGAGACCATGAAAACCTAAGAACAACTCTTCCAATTCTGTGGGAGAAAAAAAAAAGGAAAAAAGGGGAAAAGAGTATTGGCTGTCCCCAAGCACTTTCTATTCTTGTGCAGTTTCTGTACTCACCAAGTTTTGACTTGCCTTAGAACTGGGATTAAAATCTCCAGCCTTTCCACTGTTAAAAGAAGGGCGAGTTGTGAGCTGGTGCTGATGTAAGGCTTCTCCTTGTGAACAGGACTTCTCCTGTGCTGGGTCACTTGTCAGGAATTTTATTAGCCTGAAACAGTCTCCATCGCCTCCCGAGCACTGTACGTAACACAAGATCTACTTTTTTGCAGATCATGTCCAGTGATTTAGAACGTGCAAATGATTTAAAACGATTCATGCTCCCTCCAGCTGGAGCTGCCTGCCTGGGCTGCCATTCTGTGTTTATACAGGGGCTAATAGAAAGATCCTTGTTAAAAGAGCTTGCTTGTGTTGAAGTGGCAACATCAAGAACTTTTTCCCTCTCAGGTCTTCCCTTGGGGACAGCAGGGAGCATAGCTACAGGTGGGCAGAAAGCTGTAACAGAGATATCAGCTAGTTAACAATCAGGGAAATTCTACCATGTAGAAAATGCGCTTTAACTTTTGCAGCTCTGTCCCAGCTCCTTCGCATTATGTGTTTGTTGGAGATGTGTCCAGTTTTAGATACAATTACCTAGGAAGATCACTATCTAATAGCTCATACTTTAGGCATTTGGGAGATTAAATTAAAACATTAGGGTACATCAAGGTGTCTGGTATGAGAGGCAGCTGAACAGCCTCTCTCCCTGTCTCTCTGAAGCTTGAACTATACCACAAGAGGTTAAGTTTGTTTCTTATTTCATTCATACTTATTGTGTTTAGTATATAGGCTAGGAAGCTGCATGACTTGGAGAACAGGGACGAAGTATGACACAGGAGTCCCAAGTTTTGCCTCCACCACCAACGTCATGGGTGACCTCAGGTAAGTCACCTGACTCCACTGCTCCTGTCCTCCTCTTCTGACTTTTCAAGTTCTAGTTTGGGGCAGGGACAGTCACTCACATTGTGTTAGCACAGCACGAAACACAGCAGGGCTCAGGAGCTCAATTAAGGCTTGTATTTACAAACAGAAGTAAATAGTAATACAAACAGAGGACATTCTGCCTGCTCAGCATAGTGCTGCTGCAAAGGATTAACCCATTCTAGAAGTCCAACGTCTTCTTGACCGCTTTGATGCCAGAGCAAGATGAATAAAACATGCTACTCATTACTTTTAAAAAGCATTTGCATAAAATATATTGCTATATTTTACTACATTTTCCTGTTATGCAAGCCCACCTTTATGTGGTAAGATTTATTGCAAGCTAAGATTTATTGACTTATTTCAGCATGGAAATGACTGTTAAGATTGACCTGTCAGCAGTTTTTAATTTAATTGCTCTTTGATCCTTCAGCCTTGAACATATTTGCATTTTCAACTAAGCATCCCTTGGCAGCTCTTGCAGAATACGGCAGAAGCAGCAGCTGAGATGCAGAGTCCTAGGGAAAACTGAGAGTTTCTCCAGTTCTGGATATGTCCTGGTGCTGAATTACCACAGCTTTTCATTCTCATTTTATCCTTCCAAGCATGCTTTTGGATATAATAATAATAATAATAATATTGCTCTTTGCTTTCATTCCTTAATCTTTCAATTCTGCTCTGAGCACAGAAGAAGAGGACTCTCAAAGGAACAATTTCGAACCTGAAAACAAAATAAGATATATCTGAATCTGTCCATCTGCCATGCTCCCTGCCCTTGGAAATGTACAGGCTTCTGCTTTCAGGGAAGGGGGATGAAACCCGTGGCCATTCTGCATGGAAACGTGTCTTGGCTTGTTCCTTAATATAAAGGTCTATAAGGATGGATGTTTTCCATGGTGCTTATATGGAAAAATAGTACACAGCATCCTTCCCAGTGCTAATTGATATGCACAATCTAGTGCAAAAAACAACTATTTGGAAAAGAGGCAGAATGATCAGAACTATAAATGAGAATAAGGAAGGGGAACAGCCCTCTCCTGGAATGAAAGACCTGCTCCGCTTCCCAGTTGGAACATGGAAAAATTCTGTCTAATGACAGATGCACAGGATAAAACTAGCAAGCTTTAACTTGTGTAACTGGGCTTAGAAGAACACTCTGTACAAACACTGGCCCCAGCAGCAGTAAAGCAGTAATTTTACATAACACAGAAATGTTGCTAGATTATTCACCAACACATAAAAATATAACTCTTCACACTTCTGCAGCATTGGCTATCTGCAAATTGACTCTGACAGTTCCTTCCATAAGCTGGGAAGTTGGAATATTAGCAGTCAGGCTAATGAATGAGGGGCCACGCACTGTGCAGGCAGCCAAACCACTGCTCTGTGCTGTGCCGGCTGATGGGGGAAGGAGCTGGGTACACCAAGGCTGGCTGAGGGATGTATTTTATCAGCACAGGGTTTACGGTGGGAATAGTCGAGTCTGGTCTTAAGCACATTAACCAGCCACGTAGTTCTATTAACACAGGTACTTGCAGTCTTGGGATCTCTTTGGTGACTTCCGAAAGCTGGATGCATCAGTGGTTTGGGTGTACTGAGGTACCTCCTGTACGTCCCCTGCAGTTACATGTGGCTTTGTAAGGGAGGGCTGCAGCTCCTTGGGTTACAGGTGCCTCACTCCTGGGTTTGTCAGAGGGCAGACACATCCATTTCTCTCTCCCTTTACCATTACCTCTGGCTTAAGAATGAAACTGCAGATGCTCCAGGATCTGGGTACTGGAGCTGTGCAAATGCTGACCCATGAATCATTCTCCACCTTGATTGCCACCCGCCTGAGGAACCTGTGCTCACTGCCACAGCAGAAGCACTTGGTTTACCATCTCAAGCACTGCTAAGTACCACATTTTTGTTTGCTGCAACAAGCAAACAAACAAAAACGGGCGGGGGGGAGGGGGCCAGGACACAAACTGATCAGTGGTACCACCCAAACCAGAACTCTCCAGTTGTGACCCACTTCCCCGTGCCAAGCACTATGAGGGACAGACCCACTGCTTCTGACAGAAACTCCTCTGTTGAATGCTCGAAACCAGACAAAGGAAACCCATGCGTATTTGCACTGTGTTTGCTTTGTTTCTACTGCAGTAAACACAGGTTACAATGTAGAAGACAATGATGTTCCACAGTCTTGTTTTTTCAGTAACATTTCCTTTTTTCAGCTTCTGAATTGCAAACTGGACAGTGGTGTTTGTGTATGAATAATGTTCTCTTTCGCCTCATGTTCAGCTGCAACAACACTCTCCTTTGTTCAGTGGGAAACCTTTAGGGCTTCGAGCACAAATAATGACCTCAGAAAAGAGACATGGCACGTACATGTTTTTATCAGTCTATAGACAAAAAAGTAAAAAAGGAAAAAAAAAGCAAAAGGAAAGGAAACTGGCTGAAGGCAGCATTATCTGGAACTGGATTTGAGACTGCTTCCAGCAATGATTGTGTATAGATGTGACTGCATCAAAACTTAGGAGCCTTCCTGTAGGCTCCTATTTTATAGGGTAAAAAAAGGTACTGCTAAAACCAGTAAAGGATTCTGTGGTAAAGGTGATTTTAAAACTACTATTCCTGCCTTCCTGAAATGATGCAGATTCTGTATCCGTGTGTGTGTCCATACATGTGCTTCTTGTACATGGGAGAGTGATGGGAGGGAGCAGACAAGGGAAGCGAGCATGTTCTTAAATTCCTTAAATGTGAGAAAAACATTCAATATTCATGTTAACCAGTTATAATTTATCTCATTTAAAAAAAAGTTCTTCAATATTGCAACAAACCAGAAAAGTGTTTAAACAAGAACAAACAAACAAAACAATTTGGTACAGAAACACTTGAGAACGTGACTTCCATGAGGTGATGCATCATGTAGGCTATTGGTACTTCACCAAATTATATTTCTTTAGCAAATACTTAATAATATTCTGTAACAAAAAAGAAAAAAAAAGAAAAGAAAAAAGAAAAAAAAAAGTACCTTTCTGTTCTTCAAAAGGTTCATCCATCTTAGTATGCTTTGATAAACAACCCTAGGAATTCAACTTCATGGAAACTTTCTCCATCCAAATGAAGGCATTGTCAATGCATCAAACATCACACCCTCCTCAGCAAAAACCCAAAAAAACAGATAAGAACAACATTGTACCAAATCCAGGTGAACATTTCTGAAAAACTGGGAATTTTTTTTTTCACTTTGTCTTTAACTCTGCCATTGTAAAGACAATTTTCCATAAGTGGGGAAAGGCAACCATTATGGCAGATATAGCTGTAGCAGGAGCATAGCATACTTTATTGTATGTACTCAACAGCAACAAATGGAATAAGAATAGGAATTGTCTCATAAATTTTAAGAGAAGTCTCAGAGGCAAAGCAACAGAGGATAAGAGATGAGTAGGGAAACAATATACACAAATAAATACTATAAATATGCAAAAGTTGCTAATTAGCTTTTGCAGAGGACAACTGTTTTTCATATTGCATCAACAAAGAACCAATTTATGAAGATTTCATTCAGACAAACTAACTTAAATCAAGATTTGTGCAGATTTTTGCATTCAAATGAAAGCATGCCCTTAATGCTAAGCAGCATCAAGCAACAGAACAGCTTCTTTGTTTTCTAGAGAGGGAAAACATCACAAAGTATCTCAGGGTGGCATTTTCCATTGTTTCACAAATACGTCTCTCATTCCCATACTTTTTCCTACGCACTTGATGAAGTGCCAGTTTTTGGCTGTGGTAAATGTAGTATAAATTGTGCAAATCACTGGGAGAAGTTGAATCCTGCCACATTTGAAACTCTGTAGGTTGAGGTGCATGTCAGAAGGTCTTTTGGTCCATTGCTTTGCATGACCAGTGTTAGCAGGCTGTCTGTACAACAAAAATGAATCTATAATGAAGTCTCATAAGTCAACCAGCTCATGGAGACAGCCAATATTATTTAAAATTAAGTATCTCATCAGAGCGATTTAATGCTACCTTTATGGTTGAGTACTACTCTCAGCTTATTAAAAAAATCAACCAACCAACCAACCAAGTAGAAAATAAACACATGTAAAAAAGAGAAGAGACTTACACATTTTATTGGAGATCTGAGACTAGATTTCTCTAATTTTCATTATTTAAACATTGATTTATACCTGTACAAGGAATAAAGATACCAAATCCAAATTCTCCATTCTGTTTCCCTGGTGATACCATTCTTCACCTAATTTTCAACCTCATTTCAACTTCTTACTGCTAAACAGAATATAAAAGACCATATGAATTTGGCTTATATCAAATTTTTTACTCTGGATGAACAGAGCTAAGAGTATGTGGACAGAAACTAGGCTGAGAGACACACTGAGGGACAGGGGAGTTCACTGTCCTTCTTTTAGTGCTTAAAAAAAGAAAACAGA
This sequence comes from Phaethornis superciliosus, assembly GCA_023637945.1. Taxonomy (NCBI): domain Eukaryota; kingdom Metazoa; phylum Chordata; class Aves; order Apodiformes; family Trochilidae; genus Phaethornis; species Phaethornis superciliosus. The sequence goes on along the minus strand of JAJQWJ010000002.1, from coordinate 68,826,458 downwards.
TGGCAGATTGCCCAGCTACAGGTGCCACAAAAGGACATGTCAGGGACTAACCTTGGTGGCACGTATACCTCGAGACATCCGTGCTGCGTCTGCAGTAGCAAACAGTGTAAACCAATAGGAGCAGTTATAGAGATCAAAATACATGGTGCTGAGGACACAGTGTCTTTGTCAAACACATTTCAGGCTTTTTCTCTTATCTTAGGATGAGCTCCAGTCTGGTTCCATGGACTGGATGCCAGTTTGTCCTGGAGAATGCCTCCTGAATTTGTTTCATTCAGTAGGAACACAGCCCCCTAGTCCTGAAGGGTGGTAGAGGATCAGATGATGGGGTGAAGATCCTCAGAAGCACTGCCTAATATGCACTAAAAAACTGATGCAAGTCAAGGCAGCTAAAAGCATTAATAAAAAATTATTATTGGGGAGGTCATACCAGTAACTTCATATCATTAAAAACAGGCTTACTTATTTCTTCTTAAAGGCTCTGCTAGAGCACATGGAAAATGTGGAGGTGGTTGGTGGCAACCAAAATGGCTTCACCAAAGGTAAATGGTGCCTGAAAAATCTGGTGGCCATTTATGATGGATTCACAGTATTGGCAGACAAAGGAAAAGCAAATGACATCACATACCTGGACTTGTGCAAAGGATTCAACACTGTCCTGCATAACATCCTGGCCTCTAAATCGGAAGGATAAGGATTCGATGCATAGAACACTTGCATCGGGAAGAGGGAATTGGTTGGATGGCTGCACTCAAAGAGTTGTGGTCAGTGGCTCAATGGCTCTCCAAATGGAGACCAGGAACAAGTGGAGTTCCTCAAGGGTTGGTGCTGGGACTGGTGCTGTTTAACATCTTTGTCAGTAATGTGGACAGTGGAACTGATTGTACACTCACCAAGTCTGCTGTGGACACTAAGCTGTGTGGTGTGCTTGACACGCTTGAGGGAAAGGAATGTCATCCAGAGGGACCTTGACAGACCCCATGGACAACCTTGTCAGAGTCCACGCCAACCTCAAGAAGTTCAGTGAGCCCAGGTGTAAGATCTGACGTGTTAAAGCAATCCCAAGCACAGTTACAGGCTGGGTGGAGAATGGACTGAGAACAGCCCTGAGGAGAAGGACTTGGGTTTGTTGGTTGCTAAGAAGATCATCATGAGTGGGCAGTGTGCTCCTGCATCCCAAAAAGACAACCATATCCTAGGCTGCATCAAAAGAAGTGCAGCCAGCAGCAGGTCAAGGGAGGTGATTCTCCCCCTCCAGTCTTCTCTCATGAGACCCAATACCTGGAGTACTGGGTACTGGCTCCAGTTCTGGAGCCCCCAACACACAGACAAGGAGCTGCTGGAGTGAGTCCAGAGGAGGGCCATGAAGATGATCACAGGGCTGGAGCTCCTCTGCAGACAAGCTGAGAAAGTTTGGTTGTTCAGCCTGGAGAAGGCTCCAGGGAGACCTTACAGCAGCCTTCCAGTACCTGAAGGGGCCTACAGGAAAGCTGGGGAGGGACTTTTTACAAGGGTGTGGCATCACATGATTCTACGATTAGAAGTTTCTGCTACTAGGAATTCAAGAGCACCTAGATGACAATGTAACAACAAATGAATCTCCCATCAAGAGACAGGAATGCACACCCAGTCTAGCTTCCTACTGTAATAGCTGAACTCCTTAATTTTTAGCTTGTGCCATGACTGAGCCAGAAGGATTTTTCATTATTTTTTTCTTCTGTCATAGTGAATGTGACATCTCATTTTGCTGCTGTTCTTATAGTTTTTTACCCATGGGTTTTTGGTATTAATAAGCTTATCCACGAATAACTCTTTTATAAACTGTAGTTGTATGCAGTGTCTACACCCAGCTCCAGAACCTTTTCATCAGAAAGCCTGGAGGAACTTATACTCTCAAAATGCAGAGATCTGCATCTGTTACACTGGTATGTACCCATAAAACTTAATACATTAATGAGACATTAGTAAGGAGAGACTACAGAGCAGTGGCCTTCAGGCAACACCACGAACAAGAAGACCTGCAGACACTGAATTCTGTCTTTCAGCAGAGAAGAAAATTGTATTGTTGCTGGTGGGAAAATCTACTTATGCTTATGAGTGACTGAATCCGTTCCCGTGATAGCATTTTTAAATTGTTAATATTTTTGGCATAAAGCATACCAAGACTTTGAAGGCAAAAGAAAGATTACTTTTCTTAGGGCATGACAGAGCACCTTAATGGTGAATATATTAGCTTCCCTAAGGAGGAAACACATCGTTATCAGTACTACATTATTATTGCAATCTATGTAACTGACATCTTGATTCTAGTTGATGACTTCTACCAGGTTCCAGCTGTGAGACCTTTCCTGGCTAGAGCCATTTTATATTAGACCTGAGATATCAAACACAGTATACTGGGTTGCCTAAATCCATCTCTAGTTCTAATTTCTTTCTGTAAATAGGAAACATTTGGCAAAGAGAGTCTTTCAAGCCATGTCAATTTTTAATTTTGTTTTTATTTGTGGCACTAACAGACATCAATATTTTACATTATATAATATATAGTCACATTAAATGCAGATGGCTAAATATTCTTGTGCTTTCAACATCACATAGCTATACATTTTAAATTTCAGCTCCAGAAAAAAAAAATCTGCCACCACTCTGGTCTGTGATTATAAAAATGTCAATGTACAAACCTCCTCTTCTTCATTTCCATTACGATATAGGAATGTGAAAACGCATTTTAATTTGTCCCTTTTAAGTTAATCAACTTAAGGAAATTTTTTCAAAATATGTACAACAATAACTACCAAAGTAGTTAATATTTGAAAAAGATGCTGCTATAAATACTGGTGAGACAACAAACAACAGCCATACAAACTGGAAACAAAGGGCCAGCTTATGCATGACCCTAACAAGAGAGGCCAGAAGTCCTGGGTATCGATACAAACCAGCTTCACTTCATTTTGCAGTGCAGGAATGGATTCTAAATCTTGGACCTCTACGCAGTACTCCATATCCTATTTATAACCCTCACAGACTGTTGCAAATAGAGATCCTGTAAGGTGTCTCAGTATTTTTAAAGTGCCATGAATATTACTAGGGCTCAGTATACCTCTGCCTAGTAGCATTCTATACGTCATATCCCAAAAGTAACTTTTCAACAGACACTGTCTCACATTCATTATTGATTGCCTGCTTCCTCAGAGCTCCTCCAGAGATATAAAATTCATCTAATTTTAAAAACCAGTGACTCCAGCATATAACTATTTAAGTCCTTCTTCATAATGTACCCTAACATTTTTCTTGTGATTGTTTTTTATAGATCTTAATTCTGGTTTCCATCCTAATTGCTTACAGCCCTTTTCCAAATCAAATAAGAAGCAAGTGAATAGTTAGAAACAGTCACATATTTTTAACAAATTGAAATGAGTATAACTTTTCAGATAACTAACAAAGTCTTTAATTTTGCCCACAATTAAGTATTAACACAGGACTGCACAGTGTTTATATTCTTATTAACCTGCCAACAAGAACAGTTTATTGGCAACCTTAGGCATTCAGAGGTAAAACACAATTCCTTGGCACAGAAGCTTTACAGCAGAGCAACATATTTTCCCCTTAGAACCATTATGCAGGAACACAGAGAAAATTAACTACAACTTATTTTGGCTTGTAGACAAATTAAAACTAAACTTCTTGATGTTTTTTTTTTGCCACTTCAGACTTTGAATGATGATTATGGGTGCATATGGGGTTAGATCTTCCAATTACCTGCTCTTCATACATGATTCAAACAAGCAGAGGGACCTATAACAAAGAAAAGCACATGATCATTCAAGATATTTTTAAACCTCCAACTGTTGACACTGTTAACCAAACATTCTCCTGTGGCCCTGTTTTCAAGATTGGTCTCTTCACCAGCTCCTTGATACTACTTAAAGCATATCTGCTTTTTTCTAGCTGTATCAGTTGATCTAATGAAAGGTGTTATCCTTCCGTAAAAAAAACACATCTTGTACATCCTTAGGTATTATGGTTGCAATTACATGATTACTGGAACATAACTGAAGTATTTTTCTACAAACATCCTTCATTTTGTGGAATAAACAGAAACCCAGGCTGCAAGTATGCAACGTCTGACAGACAAAATTTGTTCAGTATAGGTTAGCTGTCACTGGTCATAAAACTCAATTGATGAGTACTTTGTTCCCTGATTGAATGACAGAAACTCCCAAACGCTTCGATTCGGGAAAACATTTAAATAAATGTACATCTTCCTTCCCAGTCCCCAGGTCATCTAAGCACATGCTTACTTTTAAATTGGTATGCTAGAGTCCCCTTCCAAAATCAAAGTTACTGAGCTTTGATTTGACATTAAGGTCACCACAAAAGTTAAAGAAGAATAACATATTTGATCAAGTCTAAACTTTCCATTTTGGCCTTAGTATCCACAGCAGAAGCTTTATACTTGGGGAAAGAAATAGGTCAAAGTACAAATTAATAGCAAGAGGAGGAGTTCAAATTAAATTTTATCTTTCAATTCAAACAGAGTAAGAGCATGCAAATGACTGCCTCTCACAGAGCTGGGAACTGGAATCACTTTATAGGCTCATTTGACTACCTGTACATCAAGCTCAGCCAACCTTTTAGTGGGGCCTCCTGCCCCATTTCCAGCAGACCAATGACATCATCAAATGTGGCTCTTACTCTGTAATCTCTGTCACTGCACCCACAGAAACTGATGGTAAGAAACAGTATTTCTTAATTCATAATTCTATTTCTCTGACTATGTGGGTAGAATAGTCCCCTGCTTGACATAAAGGCATAGAACCAAGCCACAATTTGTAGAAGACACTCAGCATACTGAATTTCAGATCAACGCATTTCATGCTGGCAACCAACTTCAAATTATCCAAGTGTAAACCAGGGATTCATAGCAGTAATTACCTTACCTGCTTCCTTTGAGTGCCAGCAGACTGGCACACTGAAGTTATCCAGAGTTCATGTGACTAAATACCAATGCCCAACACTGACATGAACACTTGTGGATATTGTAATGAAGCCAAATCAATATTTTAAAATTGTAGCAAGTAAACAGAAAAGGCTGCTGTGGATACAGCTCCAATCGTTATCATAAAACCTGTGAAATCTGTAGAATCTCCATTAAAATACCATTAAAATGTGGTCTAAAGAGACCATTTTACCATAAGCAAAAGCCTGTTCATCAGATGCACAACTTGCCCTTGCCATCTCGTGCAGACACATCCCCCTGCAATATTTCTACCAAATCCCTGGGTACAACTCTACCTGAGTAGATGGCATATAAGCAAAGGCTTATATAAGTTATAACTTTTAAAACTTCTCTTTGTTGGGTGAGATTTTCAGTCCTGCATGGGCTTGTGCTGCAACTATACCTACAGCCAGACATCTAATAGGTTATTTGCATATGTAGTTTCAGTTTTTTCCACAGATAATCATGGTAAATCCCGAGGAAGTTACACAGGCAAAAAAATACACCTGCAATGATACACAGGTATTTCATATATCTAGCAACGTAATTTTACATTTTCTGAGGCAGGAATAAAAAGTCTAAAAACTAACCATGAAGGTCTTAAGTATGTGAAACTGTGATTAAAGTTGCTTCATACATTTAAGGGAAACACTATTTCATTTTTAACACCAGAAGCTTAAATGGTCTGAGCTCTACAAAGAGCACCAGAAGCTCTATGATCTGAGTTCTGATCACCACAGTTAGTTAAAATTTGGTCTCAGATCAGTTGTTTATTTCCTACATCAACTTTGTACATGATGCAGGCTGCCCAGCTGGGAAGCACACTCATCTCTAGTGAGACATGTTCAGTTCTCAAGACAATTAACCACCAAAGGCACTGACCACCACCAGGTCAGCCATCCTGGTTGATGTCTTTACTTAATGTCAGATCCTTGACTTCCTGTTATCTCTGGATATGTTAAACACCTGTCAGGTTCCCCGACAGACCATTCGGAAAACTAAAGAAAAAGGGTATTTCCTGTACACTGTCAGGTCTCTTCCAGTTTGGTATATTCATCCCTTTCCAATAACAAGTCTGCATCTCTGTTCCCTTTGGGTAGCATCTGCAGCCTAACCACTTTCTCTCAGGTTTCTGTACTGCAATGGGGATAATCCATTTTACTGAGCAGGCCCAATTGGGCTTGGCACCTGCAAGAATTTTCCTTCAAGAGTCTGTGGACAGCAAGCGTGCAATAGAACAGAAGCCTTTTCTTCAAAACAAAGTATGATTTATTTACCAAAACAGGCATGGCACTCCAAGAAACAGATTTAAGAACGGCCAGGAGACCTGGGTGCCTGCTGTCTTTCCTATACTTGGCATTTCTCTCAAGCACCTATTTTTGCTCTGGTTTGTTTTGGGCGACCCAATTACAGCCTGTGTGGTGCAGACCCTGACTCTCAAGCAAGGCAGGGTCAGCCTGCAGCAATTTCTTTCCTCCCTTCCTGCACAGTGGATCTTTTAACCTTAAAGTTCATGACTCCAGCAACAGCTGTGTAATCCACGGTGGAGTGGAGGAGTTGCCTTTACACAGATATTAATAGAGCTCAAATATTTGTTGGGATGCTCCCTATCTAGGCAATTCATTGCTTTTTATACTTGGTTCCCCCGACAGCTCCGTTTGATCTACTTCCACTGCAAACAGCTCCTCACAAATAAGCACAAATGGAGTCATACATAACTAAGCAATGCAGATTCTTCCCACTTCTCCACAATATTAGCTAAATAAATGACTTCATCATCAGAAGCCCTTGTTCCAGCAAACTTTGAGAAAACAATGGAAGAGAAACAGATGCAATTTCAGAACTGAATTACCTATTCTGCTGCTTTGTTGCAACAAAAATCATGTAGAAAGCCAAGCCAAAAATGACTCTATGCTCTCACCTCCAAATCAAGACATCATAGATCTTCGACAGAGGAGGCAGAACAGAAAAAACCTTATTTCTGCCCTGGCACAAAACCACCTGCCAGCCACTGTCTACCAAAAACTCAGCATTCCTTGGAGACATATTCTTCAGCCGTAAAGGAAGAAATCCTTGACATGCAGCTATCATATTCTCCTTTAACAACTCAACTTTTGCTCTCACAAGCTGTCCAGCTGCAGGGAAGGATTAGTATTTGGCTCTCATTTAATGCAGCAAACTAGGAGATATGTTAATATGACCTGAATAGAAACTACTTGAGAAATCTGGCAACATTTTTCTTTTATCAGTGATCTCAGATGTCAGTGATATGATGTCTTTGGTATATACAAGACTTAGTTTGCATATCCCATATCATGAAGGACAGCACAATAATAACAAAATCATACTCTGTCTTGGAGAAAACACTGCTTTCCTTTATATTCATAAAAGACCTATACATAAGAAATGTATTCTTTTGTCCTTTCAATGTCAAAACTACCAAAATTTACTTTATCTTGAGAATGAAGGAGGGGCAGAATATATCAGCGTATCAAATTTTCTTTATTGGTCTGCACTGGCTATACAAATGTTTTGAAATAAATCCCCAAGGTGATGATAAAGACTTGCTTTAATGAGTAGAGATATAGTTCTCCTCAGAGAAGCAACAAAGACTTTGGCAAGATCTAGAAAAAAACTGCATGAAATATTTTTGAATGTCCAAACCTTCTTTTCTGTAATTTGATGAAATGGGAAGTAAAGGCCTGATCTGGAATATTATTTCTTTATAACTGGTAGCCTTAGAATCAAAGAATATCTCTAATTGGAAGGGACCCCTTAGGATCATCAAGTCTAACTCCCTGCTCCTTGCAGGACAGCCTAAAACTAAACCATCTAACTAAGAATATTGTCCAGACCCTCCTTGACAGGCTCTGACAGGCTTTGTGCTGTGTCCTCTTCCATTGGGAGCCTGGTCTAGTGACCAAACACTTCAGTGGAGAATCTTTTCCTAATGTCCAATCTGAACAATTCCCAATGCAATGTCATTCCATTTCCTGTCACTGCTCACCAGAGAGATCAGCACCTCCCCTTCCACTGCCAACCTTAAGGAAGTTACAGATTGCAAGAGGTCACCCTTCAGCCTTCACTTCTCTGAACAAACCCAGTGATCTCAGCCACTCCTCACATTAGTATGAATAATATAATTTTTCGCCTGCAAAATAACTGCACATCCAGATTGCTGTTTGCATCCTGATGTAAAGTTCCCTGAAACACTGATTTATTTTCTGCACTTGCTGCATGATTCTGTGGAGTTTCTGGTTTATCAAAACTAAGATTTTTTTGGCTACTTTTTAATGTTAAAAGTTGGTTGTATTTTTAAAATTATTTTAAAGAGGATAAGTAAGGAAGGCTAAAGCCTATTTACACATCTATGGTTGGTATCAGCAAAACCATGTGTTGGGAAAACTACATCTGCTTTTGTATGTTCCCTAAAGTCCTTGGATCAAAGTCTGTTCTTGGGTACTGCAGTGTAATACTGGGATGACTCCACCAAGGCCATTTGATCTGAGAAGAAGGTGAAAACAAACCCATGCAATGCTACAGGCTTGGGGAAGAGTGGCTGGAAAGCTGCTCAGAGGAAAAGGATCTGGGGCTGTTGATTGACACTAGGGGCTGAATGTGAGCCAGCAGTGTGCCCAGGTGGCCAAGAAGGCCAATGGTATCCTTGGCCTGCATTAGAAATAGTGTGGCCAGCAGGACTAGGGAGGTGACTGTCGCTCTGTACTCAGCACTGGTGAGGCTGCACCTCAAATCCTGTGTTCAGTTCTGGACTCCTCACTGCAGAAAGGCACTGAGGTGCTGGAGCATGCCCAGAGATGAGCAACGAAGCTGGTGGAGAGTCTAGACAACAAGCTTGGAGGAAGCATCTGAGGGAACTGTTCAGACTGGAGAAAAGGGGGCTGAGGGAAAACCTTATCACTCTCTCCAGCTACGTGTTAGGAGACTGTAGCAAGGTGAAGGTTGGTCTCTTCTCCCTAGTAATAAGCAACATGACAAGAAGTAATGTCCTCAAGTTGTGCCAGGGGAGGTTTAGATTGGATATTAGAAGAAACTTCTTTGCTGAAAGGGTTATCAAACACAGGAACAGACTGCCCAGAGTAGTGTTTGTATCACCCCCAGGGGGAGGCATTTGAAAGACATGTAGATGTGGTGCTTAGGGACATGGTTTAGTGGCAGCTTTGGCAGTGCTGGGTTAACACTTGGACTAGTGACCAAACAGTGAAGGTCTTAAAGGTCTTTTCCAAACAAAACAATTACATGATTCTATGGTTCTAAGAAATGCAGTGTAACTCCAGGTTAGGAAGAATAAGAGATAAGTAAGCTTACTTCAAAGACATCCCCTGAGCACCCGAGCACTTAGCTGCCTGGGAGCTGACTGACCCATAGCTGACTGTAGAATTGAAACATGAATCATTCAATTATAAAAAGTTCAAACGTTAAACTGATCCCACAATATTAGTGATGACTCTCAGCATGTGTGACCAAGGTGTAAGTGTTGGGAATCAAGGTCTAGGACACACTAATGAAACTAGGAGAGAATGCCTCTCTCTAAATTTGCTTCAGGTTCTCACATCTGATCTTTCTTAGGTTCACCTTGAAGACATCTGCTATTATCTCAGATTCACAAGAAAGAAAAGGGCATTAAAATGCATTCTGAAGTGGTATTCATGGTCTTTATGCTCTTTTTAAAAAAAATAAAAATATTGACTATATGGTTGCATACATGCAGAAGCATGTTATAGCCTTAATAGTTTGTTTTAATAGCAGTCAGAAGGTTTGAAATACACTCCTGATCTTTGGTTTGGTAAGAGAAAACAGTGTTATGTATCTTCTTCTGATGGAAGGAAGAAACGTGTGGCTAGAACAACTTATAAATGGCACTAGAAGCACGTCAAACCTATGTTGTTTCATCCATGATAAAAGACAAAAGTATATTTACCTTTTTTAACTTTGCTGCTCCAGCACCAGAGCGAATGGCCTCCATCAGGGCTTGCCTTGCATCCCCAGGGTTACCTGTAGCTGTGGCAAAGGATCTGGGAGCTGCTGCTGAAAGCTGAGTAGAAGGTGGTGGTGGTGGTGGCTGGGCAGGGGCAGATGGGATACAAAGCTGAACTTCCTGAGGGTCTTCAGGCTTCTGCAAGGACAGTTCTGCATTCCTAAAGCTCTGCAACTCGTCAGAGGCCAGTGAGGAGATCTGCTCATAATGCAGTTGAAAGGAGGTAATTAATACCAAGCATGACTAAACTAATTATTTGACATTTGATGCACTTTCTAATACCCTGATTTCACTTTTCTTGAATGATGTCAAAGACATAGAACTTTTGTTTGCTCGCAGGGTTAAACATCTGTTACTACTCATTCACATCACTCAGCTTGGCTGATTACCATCAAGGATTTGGCCTTGACTCTCTCTCAGAAACTCGATTTTTATTTACTGTGAGCTCCAGCATCCTGTAACTCTTCTTGGCACATAAGGTAAGAGAGAGATTTGGACTCGGTATTCATTTGGAAACAACCACAAGGGTTTTGGAATCAGGAAGATACATTAAGTAGGGCTGCAGAAGCCACCCAGGAGTCTTGTTACTTCTTGCAGTCTGGGCTGCACAGACATAATCTCAGATGACAAGGAGGCTCTTCTAGATCTGAGCTCCCAGACTTCATTGAAAAAAATGCTGTTAAATCTAAAGTTTCCAGTTATGCTAAAAAAAAACAACAACAGCAAAAAAACCCCAAAACCCCTAACACCAAACAAACAAACAACACCCCGCCCCCCCGAGAGAACTACGTGAAAGTGCTGAAAACAAAATCAATTGATTGCCCTTCCAAGCATGTTTTTGAGGAATTTCTGAAATTAAAATTTCCTCATGAATTACCAGCTTGGAAAGTCATCATACTTTAAATGAATGCAGGGGGAGGAGGCAAGTTTTCACACCAAGCCAGCTTCTCCATCAACTGCCTCAACAAATATTTTTGCCGTTAAGAGCATTACTAGTAATGATCATGATAAATTGTTAGTAATTACAATGATTTGGCAATTATTAGTAAATTCAGTATCACGTGCCAAATGGGAGGTTTTCAAGCAGATGCATTAGCAGCCCTTTCTCAGAGAAACTGAGGTACAAAGCTTCTCTAATGAAAAATGAAAGGATTAATCTTTCATCAAATAATCCACATTCAGAGAGCTCCTATTATCTGTTTGCTTACTGTACACACACACATAAAATATATGGAATAATGTTATATCAGGTAAAACATGAGCATTTGAGATAAGGAAAGCCATTTAATCACAGAACATCTATATCTTGCCCTGTACATGTACAAACATGGTGCTTTAACTAGCACAGGTGATATGGTGTGAAAAAGTAGCATACGGTTTCTAGGCAACTTCCTTTAAAATGATGGCAAAAGCTTCTCTCTTAGAGGAAAGTATTCCAAAAAATCTCTGTGATAATACACCACCACTTCATTTATCAGAACCTCTTTTACACAAATTTACATTTATTCCAAATCAATGCAGAATAAGGTTAAATATGTGTAAAAACTGCTGCTGCCTAGTATGTCCTACTCTCAGGCTCAGAGGATGCTGTACCCTACCTGCAGCAAGGGCAGTAAGATATTTGAGGGACAAAGCAATTCCCTAACACAGGCAAGAGATTCCTTCTATCTAGTCTCAGCTATCTGGATGTGTTCTAATGGCCTGAGTCATTGCACGGGGGAAATGGGAACCTCCTTGCCAAATAAATATCCCTGGCTGAATTAATGATCGGGGTGAAAACGAAGGTTAGAACAATGCAAGTTTTGCCTACTGGGAATAAGAGATGCTTTAATGATTAGGTAAATCTTTCAGACAGAAGAAATCATCCCACTGTGCTGAAAGCTGATGTTTCACCAACAACAATTGCTTGCATACAACTTGAATGCACCAGTTCATGCTAACAGATAAGCAGCATGCATGTAGAAGCCCTATTGCCATTTTGGGTAACTGGGATTAGATGAATACCATAGGTAATGCAGATACATTAATCTAACTGCATACTCCTAAAGTACAAAACTCCCTCTAACCTAAATGTGAAAATTATGAATATTTGATATTTACTATGCACAGTCCCTGTAATTAATTTGTGTTTCTTTGTGTTTTTCTCTCAGCTAAAAGCACACCATTTGACAAAGTGTTATGTTTTATAGGAGAGGATAGGATCAGACCCACTATGCTATCTGCATAAGTTAGATCTCGTCCTGTGTTGTATTGCTTCCCCCTCAACATTTCTCTTTACAGCACAGTGTTTAGGTTGTGGCATATCTGGGTTTATTGAAGACATCCAGTAGGAACAAACAGCACTTAAAAGATCACTTGCCATCTTGATTTCTTACCTTTTTCAGCTTTGAGATGCCACTGTGACCTCTGATGGCTGCTAGTAGGGCTGAGCGCTCATTCTCTGGCTCAGCATATGAGGGCTTCTTGTGGCTGCCATTTAGTGCACTGTCTGAAACCTAGAATATGAGAAGAATAAACCTTGCATTGTTATTAGCTATTTACTTAGAGACAGCTTGGAAGCACTATTAAAGCTGTGCCAGAACGCAAACTACAGGGACTAAATGGTCTGTCTTCTTTTACAAACTTTGCTCACACTGAATGGTGAGGGTATGTGTAGATCGTAATGCTATACCCACAGATGGATTCTCATATCCTCTGAGCATGAAGTCAGTGGCAAACCAGTTTCAACTATAATTTTCAAATACAAAATGCAGCTTTCCTTCATGGCAGGTATTTACAAGTTTTCTCCATGCTGTGTGCTCCTGTTTTTACATAACACACTGAAATGCAGGTTCGGCTCTTAGGCTAACCTCAATTATGTTCTCCTTTATGCTATATCTCTGCCATCTCTGCCTCTTCTAGCTAGTGCAGCAGCAACTGTGTTGCATAATATCCAGGATGTGCAGAATAAGCAGTGGCTTGGTCTGTATTTTGCCATTATAAATTTTTCAAATGCCTTGTGTACTCCAGCTCACCAGCAACTGTACCAGTTATAAAGCCTCTGGTGTCTGACAGAGTGAATACAGGGCTCCACATTCTGGACAGGCTAAAAGAAGCTTCACTTTACCTTTCTGAGTTTCTCCTTTCCCCCTGCTGTTTGAATGGCTTCCATCAGGGCACTGTGCAGTGATGTGTCTTTTGGAATTGGTTTTTGGACAACAGGTTTGAACTTCTTCTTTGGTCCAAAGATATTAGTCTGCGCGTTAATATCCAGTTCACTGATAGCATTAATATCTGAATCATCAGGTTTCTCCTCCTGTTCTGACTCTGCATTTGCTGCTGCACCATTTAGCTCTGGTGAAGCCTTAAGTGGACTAACTTGTACACCATTAGCAGGAGGCCATTTAGTGACTCGCCAAGATGAGCCAAAAGAGGATGGGACTCCTTGGAGGTCAGGAGACCTGAGAGATGACGCTGAATTAGTATGGGTCAAAGTCTCACATTTCTGGTCAAACAGCATCTTTTTCTCTGCTATGCTTTGCTTGCTGTTTAAACCATGATCATCTTCTGCACTGTTGTTATCCTTTGAAGAAGATTTAGTAAGTGGGACACTGGCATTCTTTTTATAGAAGCTCACAGGAGTTGCTTGATTTGGTGCTCTGATGTTAACTGCTTTGCTTTCCATGCCAGAATTATCACCAGGGGTAAACCTCTGGGATGCTTTTTGACTGCAAGAAAAAATACTTGAAAGTGTTTCTTTTGTTTCTGACGATTCTGTTTCCACAGGGCTATATTTGGCCACGATAATGCATCTTTTTGGTGAAGCTTCTCCTTCAGGTTTAACCTCTCCTGCCCCTTGCTTTTTTTCATCTTTCTCATGGTATTCCATAGATTCAGACTTAAAGGTTGTAGCACTGATATGTCTTGCAATGGCAGAAGCTACATACTGACTTGAAGTTCTCCTATGTGGCTTTAGAAATGGAAGCTCCAGCTTGTCCTTATTAATAACTGGGGCCATTAATGGTGTTACCTGAGACTGTGCAAATGGAAGAGGTGGTTTGGTCCTTTCATTCTCAGGCTGGGTACTAATAGTTTGTGGTGTTACAGGTTTTGAAGCTGCAAGACAGACAGGTTTGTGCTCATGTTTTATAGCAAAGTGCTTAGAGTTTGTGGTGACTGCTGACTTTTTAGGAAGATGCTCAGCAGAGTCATCACTTTGCCGTTCCATAGAACTTGACCTCCAGAATGCCTTCACTTTCCCAAGATGGATTTCCTCACTTTCATCTGCAGAGGTACCTGGTATGTGCTTACTGGAACCAGTGCTTGGGCCTATAAGGTTTCCCAGTTCATCTATTTTAATGGCACCAGTGGAGAGTGAAACTCCTCTATTGAAATGTTTTATTTCAGGTTTGGGAGGGACAACTTTAAAGGTTGTCAAACCCATTTTATGTTCAAAGTTTGTTCCTGAATTCTGGGCACGATGACACCATATGGGTGTTGAAGGGACTTCTTCCAATTCGATTTTTTTTGCTGGTGGCCATTTGATTTCTAATTCTGATTTACTTTTTTTCAGAGATCTTTCCCTGTTACTGTATTCATTATATGAATTAATCCTCTCTTTTGCTGTACTGACTTCAGCTGTGACTTTGGAGCGAGATGGAGTCATCTTAGGTTTTTGGGCAGGTTCGAGCCTTAAGTTCTTTTCATTTCTTTTCTCAAAGGAGGATGTGAGAGATTCAAACATATCTCTCCTCTGTTCCACAGGTAAGTGACTGAACTCATTTTCAGATGGTTGCTGGTATATTAGGTCCTTGGATATGCATACAGCTCCACCATCTGTGTGTTCCTTATCAAAGGAACCTGCATTGTTGTTTTTATTTGTGAAGTTTCTTGTATTAGCAGAGTCAGCTGGGATATTCTGTGAAACTCTTGTCTCTGTGTCTTGACTTCCGGCCAAGTCAGAGGTGCTAACTTCTGGAACATCATCTATGACTGTTACTGGAACAGAACTGGTAGCATCTTGGGCAGCCTCAACTTTTCTTACATGTGGCCTCAATGTTTCATTGATGTACTCAGTATCAGAGTTATTTATACCATCCACTGCTGCAAAATACACATAGAACATTACATTTAGGCATACTTAGGCACTGTAACTTCAAATTACACAAACAGCCACTACATGCTTAAGTGGATCAGCTATTTTCATTATGCTAAACCCAACAGGAATATATTTATGCCTGTGTTACAAAAAAAAGAGAGATCTGTGTCCTTTTTATTGTCTGGTTGCTGATTAGGATCAGCCAAATATTTCTGCAGTCGTCCTGCTTCAGCCAGTGGGAAATGTACAAATGCAGCTGAAAGCAGAATTTAATCTATTGTTCATACCTTATCTTTGACTAACTTCTCTCAGTGATAAACATTTTACCACATGACTCCAAAGGAGAAACATTTCTGAGAAACAGCGAGTAACTCCAAATTATGTTTCCCAGACCTGGTTAGTAATAACAGCCCAGCTGAAGGATTTCCTTGAGCAAGCAAACAAAGAAACAGTACTTGTATTTTCTCTCAGTTCTTCTCACTCTTCATTACCAGTGACTCCAGAAGCTTCATTGTGCAAGAAGCTTAACTCTCCTCTCAAATTTGCTGGTATAAATCAAGGGTTACAACACAGAAGCTAAGAAATTGCAGTGTTAGAGAACTCACAGAAATGAAATAATAATCCAGTCCACTGCAGATGTAGCGAATAAAGATGGGTGGTTTAAGGAAGTATGCAACATAATTTGGTGACAAACCATTAACATAGAAATATTTTATTCACAGTAGGAAAAAGAGAAGCACCATATAATATTTGATATCTTCCCAGTTTCTTTCAAAGTTTTTAGATTTTTAATTTAAAAGACATCTGCTAACTCTGAGGAGGCACTGGGTACAAAAATGTCCCCCTCTTTCTCCACTTCATAATTATAAAATACAACAGATATTGTCCATTAAGCACAGAGCTAAATTTGCAACTGATTTAGATTCACTTAAGTCAATGAAGTTATATCACATTTGGCCCATGAAGTGTGTTCATAAACTGCTGTTCATCTCTTCCGGTTTCAGACATCGAAATACAATGACAATCTGATAAGCAGTTTGAAAAATATTCGGCGTGAGTCTATAAAGAGCGGCTGTCTCAGAAGCAAAGAGAGAGCAGCCACTTTGGGCTGACCACATTCTGTCTTTGACCTGACTTTTTCTCAGTGATCTTAGTGAGAAATGTGCAGGTGTCTCAGAGTAGAGTTTCACTCTGCATCTCTGGGCTGCGCCTCTCTCTTTTGTACTACAGAGTTAACACATTTCCCCACCTTCTAAATCTTCATCCATACCAGCCAGACTCTGCTGGAGTTGTGCAGCAATGAATATATCCTCATTCTCGTGCTTAGCTGAAGACATTTCTTCATCTCTCCTGCTAAACAAAAGAGGAGAAAAAAGTTTTGACTCTCCCCCTTTTTTCACTTTGCACTGTTGCTCTGAAGTACGCTATCATTTCAGCCCCTTTCATCCCGCTGGGGTTCTGAAATTCATTCCCCCAGATATGAGAAATACGCAGCCTTGGAGACACACACCACCACGCTGACACATTCACATCCAGGAAGGGTCTCTCTGCTGCCTGAATGTACTCGGTGTGCTGGCAATCAAAAGATTAGGATTAATAAAGCCTGTCACAAAGAAATGGTCTGGCTTCACTGTGAGGTACACATTTCGGCTGAGCTGCAGAAAAGGAGAGGTTTTGAATACCCATATGATTTTAAAGCAGACCACTAGCCACCCTGTGCACACCCTGTGCCAATGTATCCGCACCTTAATTAAATAAAAATTGCATGGCAATGAAAAGTAAATACAGCTAAGTACTGTTAGCCAATCACTCTGCATCCTGAGGGGCGGGAGGGGAGGAGGAAAGAGAAACAAATCCCTTGAGAGATGCTTCTAATGAAGCATATCAAGGAGCCTGATTTTGCCAGAAAATAACTCCATGGTTTTTGATGAAGTTGTACAATGATCTAAAGCAAGTCTGAAATCAGAATGAGTGCCAAGTGTTGTCTTATTGAAAGAAAAAAAACAAGAAAAAGAAGATGAAATTAAGAAAACTCCAAACAAAAAATAACTAAAATTGAAAAAAAACCCAAAACCTGTAGCAACCTGTTACACAACAGGCTGTCTGTTTCTTGGGAAGAAAAATCTTGACCAGCAGAGCTTTTCTATACAAATTGTTGAAGCTAAGGTCTCACATTAGGCAATTATTTTTTTCCATCTACCTGTTCCTTATCTGAATTTAAGACTCCCTTGTTTGTGACACTTTATCTAAGTTTTGCCCTTGTGTTTAGCCTATTGAAAAACTAATTTTCCATTCTAGCCACGCCTAAGCTAACTGGTTAGATGAAGCAGATTTGCCCTTTTCAAGATGAGAGCATTAATATAACAGTTAAGAGATGACGCATTTTTTTTGTAGCTTACTCAACACTACCTGAAAAAAGCCATTCTTCTGCTTCACTTTGGGGTCATGGAAGTTTGCCGACTCAGATTTAAATTATGTCTAAAAGTGTAGCTTCCTTTTTTGCTGTTTTATGGTCTGATTTTTTCTTTGCTCATAACAGGAGCAACTGGAAGCACACGCTGAAGCATCAAGTATCTTATTTTATTTAAAAAAAATATAAATTTATTTTGCATGCATCTTTCCTTTGTTTATGTCTTCAGCAAAAGTCATGGAAGTCAGTTCTTCTTCTGCACTTACAGTCTTGCACTTAAGAGTTTATGTATGTGGGAATCAATGAAAACAGCAAAACACATCTGCAAGGAAGCCTTACATAACTCTTTTAAGCTACACATCCTTTTCCTGAACAGGGATGAATTCAAGGTGGCAAAGCTACACATGTGCCTAGGAGCTTTCCTAAACTGGACTCTAAGACTAAAATCTGTACTGATTGTTTAAACACAAAGGAAAAGACACAGTGCTCTGTGATTGCAATACAATTTCTTCTAACATTCCCCACTGCCCTGAGCTTTGACAGGCCAGGGCATTTGAACATTCCCAGAAGCCAAAAAGCACTGCTCAGGCCCAGCACTCATACTACAAGACTCATGGTAAACCTGTGTTTTCCTCCTTCTGGATTAAATGTGGCACAAATCAGACAAAGTCTCCAGGAGAAGCAAATGAAGATGTAAGACTGCAATCCTATCATATCCTGAAGTGCACAGGCACATACAAATCAATGAGACCACTCATCTGAGCAGCCTGACAGAAAGATTTAAGCTTACTGCAGCAATTGGATAGAATCCTGGCAAGTGAAAAGCTCAACTTGAAGGTGGCAAAAAGAAGAAATGAACTGAATTTTATGTTGCTTTTGCAGTGGAGAGTTTTCCAGAATTAATAAAAAATACTTGCTGTCCTCTGAGTGCATTTTAAACCAAGGTATTTGATAGCTCAGAGCACTTTTGATGCAAGAATCACTCAAACTGCACTGGTAAGCAACAGGACTATCCAAAGTGGAAAGCAAAGATTGCTTTCTTCTTCACAAACCTGGTCTTGCAGGATCATTTTTCACAGCTGGAAGCAAATTACTGACACACAGAGACTCTTTCTCTAAGACACTGTGAAGATGTTTCTATGTTTCCAGTGTGTAAACCTCTGATCTATCAGAATAAGACCTAACTTCATGCCAGCTCACCACCTTTTTTGTACCTGATCATATCTTTCCGTCTGACTGTTCTACAATAAAACTCAAAAGACTAGAATTATAGAATGGGTTGGGTTGGAAGGGACCTTAAAATCATCTAGTTCCAACCCCCCTGCCATGGACAGGAACACATCCCAAGAGATCAGGTTGCTCATAGCAACTGACCTGGCCTTGACACTTCCTAGAGGGGGTGGGGGTGGGCAACCACAGCTTCCCTGGCCAACCCGTTCAGCAAATTTGCTAAGAGTGCACTCAATCCCACTGTCCATGTTGCCGACAAAAATATTAAACATCACTGGTCCCATTACTGACCCCTGAGGAATGGCACTCATCACTGGTCTCCATTTGGACACTGAGCTGCTCAACACAACTCTTTGAGTGTGGCCATCCAGCAAATTCCTTACCCAATGAGTAGATCACCACATGCCTTTCCAATTTAGAGACTAGGATGTCGTGTGGGACAGTGTCAAACACTTTGTGCAAGTCCCAGCAGCTGATGTCAGTTGCTTTTCCTTTGTCCACCAACACTGTGACCCTACTGTAATAAGCCACCCAATTTTTCAGGCACATTTTGCCTTTGGTGAAGTCAAACTGGTTGCCATCAGTCACCTCCACATTTTCTGTATGCCTTAGCAGAGCCTTCATGCGGATCTGCTCCAACATCTTGCCTGGCACAGAGGTGAGACTGACTGACCTGTAGATCCCTGTCTCTTTCTTTTTATCCCTTTGGAAAAGAGGGCTTATGTTTCCTCTTTTCCAGTCAATGTGAACTTCATTAGATTGCCTGTAGCAGATCCCCAATATGAGATCAGATGTCCCTGCCCTCCCTTTAGCCTTGACCCATAAGCTCCCGCTGAGCTCCTCATCCATCCCCAGGCAGAATTCCAAGGTTTCCAGCTGGTCATTGATATAAAGGATGACACCCCCCTCCTCTTCTTCCTGCCTCTCCTTCTTAGAGCTTGTACCTATCCATTCCCACACTCCAGTTGTAGGAGACATCCTACCACATCCCAGTGATGCCAGTAACATTGTAGCCTTGCAGGCATCCACATGTCTGTAACTTCTGCTGTTTGTTCCCCATGCTATGTATTAATTATTGAAGTTGTCCATGCTGGGTTTCCTCAGGAAATAATGGAAACTTATTGGCTTGAGAATCCTATGGGTAATTTATCTAGGAAAACATATTTGGGACTGGAACAGGGATTCCTTGGCTCCAGACACACAGTGTGGTTCCACTGCACTACCCAGCTCTTTTCTCATGTCCATCAATGGGAATCTTTCAATGACTCTTACAGCAAAACTATCTTCTCCTTGATGGACCCAACAGTCAGCAGGTCTTTTTTATTACCCTCTGTGTGCTTATGTATATAATTGTATATATATGTATAACTGTATATAATTTGCCTCTCAATCTCTGCTCCAGTCTCCTTATCTAGACAAGTGGATTTTTCTAAAGGAAAAAGAACAATACAGTGAAAATGAAAGAATTCTTATTCGCTTTTACAGAGGGATCTTCAGAAAAAGAAGAATTATTCTATTACATTTCCAGATGCTTAAAAGATCTATTGTTAATTCATCTGCACACTCATCGACCTACAAAGCAAGCCAGAAGGTACAGATTAATCACAGAGATCTTAAAATTCTTACCATCAGGAATTTAAAATGTGACACGGTTTGTGAGGTGTAGGTCTTGTAGCTTCCAGTAGCTCACAGGATTTAAAAAAATGCCTAAGGCGACTCTTTCTCACAATAGTATTTGTTAAAGGAAAACAAAAGGGCTTCTTATTATCTTTCATAGCCTTCTTCTCTCCTAACCCTATAAACTTTTCTTTTGTTGACAGCTCTGTTTTGGTCAAAATCCAAGAAAAACATTACTTATTCTGATACCACGTTTTACATTCTCATTCTGGATAAACTTTACCAATGGTATTTTCTCACACACTTTTTTTTTTTTTTTTTTTAAACTTAGAGAAGAACTTGATAACCTTTATGCTGCCTTTCCTGGCAAAATGTGAGGCACTGAAAATACAGCCCTACTGAACATTTAACCCACGCTCAAAATGGCAAATGTGCATGATTGCTGGAAGCCTGTGCACTTATTACTTATGTATATTAGTAGAGATTTGTTTGGAAGCACAGAGCAGAGCAGAGCAAAGTGACTACTAAACTACAGCTTTTAGCATTCCACTGAGCTCAGGCTACAACACATAATCACTTCTCAGCAGTCATTTTCACAGTTGGAGACAAAATGAAACTTACTGCAGCATTTCATCAAATTAGTGCCATGGGAAATGGATATTTATGAGAAAGTTTACATTCTAAGAGAGAAAATTCTCTGATAAACCTAGCTGGAAATGCTGCATTGAAAAGAAACCCAAACCAGTGATAGGCCAATGGATTTTGTAATGACAGAAGCTGCCATTTTGCTGTAGTTTGAAGTAGCTTTATCTGTGAGTCTGCAAATGCTAAAACTGACCCAAGTGTCCCTGAGCACTTCTCAGGAGTTCTGCTGAGCTTAATTTATGGTACTAGAGCTAGAGAACACAAGTTCCACCTTAACTGTTCAAATACAACACAGACCTATGTAAACTCCAGAGAAGGGACTGAGGAAGAGATTCGTTTATCCAAACTTGGGCACTTGAAATACTGTAGGATATTCCAGACGTCTGTCTGGAGCTGGAAGATGTATTACAAAATGTGTGGGAGACCCACGTCCTGCTGGAGAGGCAGCAGGCAAGAAGAAACAGCAGTAGATTAATTAGGTTAATTGAATGTGAATTGAATTGAATTGAATGTGATCCGAAAGTCTCACTCATGCTACATTAAAAGACTTGAGAACACAGTTCTTGTAAATTTGTTACTAGCTGGGGAGGGAAGATAGAGCCATTATAATTAACAGTTAAATGAAGACAGGCACACTGCAGAGAACTAGTGACTGCTTTGAGGCAGCTCAATGGGCATGGAGAGCATTCAGCTTCTCACATATTTTTAAAACAATTAACAGGGACTGACCAATGTGGAAAGCTGATGTTACAGTTACTCCTGACTGGACTTTGAAGTATGTGGGTTCCTCTCCCAGGTCTGATAATCTTCTCAGTTCAGTACTGGGGAATTACTTCCATCCCTTAGTAGTGTATCCAAATTTATCCTCTTTAAAATGAATCCACAATATTCTCTTCTTACGTAAATGTTGGAAAGAGAAATACTTCTACCTCAGGTATATACTGTGGTGGGTATTAAAGAGGAAACTGATGATGAAAAATTTTAAGTTGTAGAAAGTATGGCTGAAAAAACATCCTTTTTGAAGACAACTTTCTAGTCAAACCAGGCCAGAAAAATGGCACTAAGTAAACTCAAGGTTTTTAGTTATTTGTTTTTATGACTGACACAGGGAAGTACTCAAAAGTGGAGGCAACTATTTTCCAAATTACCCAATAGTTTATGTAATCTTAGGGACTATATTTTCATTTCTTACGTTTTGAAGACTACATGACTTCTTCCTATTTCCTTTTGAGGAAGAAATACAACAGTTGCAAGGGAGCAGCTACTGTGAGTGGTGGACTTGCTGATCACCTAAACTATAACATGAGCAATGAGATTCTTCTTTTCTGCCTCCTCCTGTGAACTTGAGCAGTTTCAGTGTTCATATTACCAAAGCTGTTAAAATGACAAATTGTACAGGCACTGAACAACCAACTTTGGGTAGGCTAGATAACAAAGTTATCACTTATCTTTGATGCAAGATTTCCATGTCAGGCAACCAGGAGAAAGGAAAAGCCCCATGGTCATATTCTGTTGAATAACAGATGATCTTACTTTTTTTGTTCGTCAGTGAGTGACAAAAGAGAAGTCACACACACCTTTTGAGAACACAGTACAACTCCAACTTTTGACTCAGGTTTTTCAGTTTGTGTTTTGTTTCTAGTTTGGGAGGACTGCACTAAGTTTACAAAGGTCTTCAGACTGAATTTATATACATGCTGAATAAAAATAATCAGAGATTAAACTGAACTATTTTTCAATCCTAGAAGACAGAGGGCCAGTGCCTTCAGATACAGCACCACTCAATCAAAAATAAGAATGTGTAAGTACAGACAAGGAGGAAAAGTAGGTAACTTTTCAGCAGCAGCTAGATTTACAGTTCTTTTACAGTCCTCCATGACTACTGATCAAAAAACCCTAACTTTTGCTTAGTATCACTCTGTGTTTTAATGCTAGAAATCTCTAAGCTTGTTACATGCCAGGGTGATTTAAGCTTCCAGAGTCCCCTGACATATGTCAGTTTCAGGGTCCTGCCACATAAGCAGCAGCTTGTAGTTGCTATACAGCTGGATGCCTGCCCCTGCTCCCCCCTCCTTGCTTGGGCCTCTGGCAGCAGCTTCTCAACAGGAAAGCCCGCAGGCAGACAGCATTGCCAGAAATAGTCAGGAGTGGACTAGCGTGATTTAAATCCTAGTACAGCCACATCACCTGTGCAATATAATACCGTGAGCTAAAAGATGGAACAGTGAAGCTAAATAACTTCTCTTGGTTTACACAGAAAAATAAGAAACAGAGCAAGGACCAGAGCCTGTCTCTCTTGGAAGCCAGTACTACATCTTCAACAACTCAAGCTACTTCCCAATGTATAAAATATTCTACAGCTCCAAAGTATACGGCACTTTTTGAGTCAATGAGTTTAACAGAAAGGGTAATCTGGATTCTTGCTCTGTAACAACTGTGGATCACTATTAGTAAGCCATAAAATCATTCCTAACTTCCCTCCATGAAGACCTGCCAGCAAAAAAAAGTGCATAAGAGTATCCAAATTTAAAGAGT
Source organism: Phaethornis superciliosus (assembly GCA_023637945.1). NCBI lineage: Eukaryota > Metazoa > Chordata > Aves > Apodiformes > Trochilidae > Phaethornis > Phaethornis superciliosus. The sequence goes on along the minus strand of JAJQWJ010000002.1, from coordinate 68,802,949 downwards.
TTTCTGGAACAAGGGAAAAGGGAGAGCCAGAGATAAGGAAGGAAATTAGCAAAACTATGTAAGAAGCAGAGGCTTGCAAATCCGTCAGACATCTGGGTCTTAATTAAGTAATTTTTCATCCCTGAAGTTGCCCCTGTCACTTTAACTCTTTCTCTACCTTTCTCCTCCTTAAAACATCTCTATTTTCAAAAAGTAAAACACGTGCTTACTGAGCTAAAATAGAGAAACGACAGAATAAAACCTGCCCATATTTCTCAGAGATGGTTGCAAGTGACACATAATTATACAGAAGGTGGCTGTGCACAGAGGCATACATAATCCACACCTGCGTCGCTATTTTTCATTACGGTTTTTCCTTCCTGCCTGCCTTCTCCCACAGACTATTGTATTTTTTCTTCCTCCAACAGCTTCACCACTGAATCCTCTCCAGCTACTAGCTGACTTTTCTTTCCCTCCTGTCCTTTCCAAGTAGAATACAAAATCTTGTAACATTTGAATTTGAATGGGCTGAAAATTAAGCAGAACAAGTTCACCCACCCCAATCCTTTCAAGCTTTTGTTTTAAACCACCTCATCAAAACCCTAACAGTTTTGTAGCAAACAGAGAGCATTTCTTAGGTTGGTAAGGAAGAGGACTCTTCTCCTTCTCCTCCCAATAGCTTCAACTGCCCCAACCAGAGCCGAAGGTAATGGGATTATCCCCGTCCAGACCCACAGCATGAGCTGATCTCAAGAGGGTTTCCCCACCCCCACCCTATGCCCTCCACTAGCTGTACGTGAAAAAATATTCCCCTCTCATGGCTACTGAAACAGAAACCTAAGGGAGGGGAAAATCTCATTTAGACCTTTGGAAGTTATTTTATCTTTCTGTGCTAGACAAGTTTTTATTTATGTAACTTTACAACTGCCAAGTTCCCATTACATTTTAAAATATGTTTATTTTTCAAATATTTTAATACATTTACAACCTTTAAAAATATTTTTTAAAAAATTTTAAAGTGTTTTTCCTGCTCTGAGAGAACCACTCACTCTTGAGACCCTTTCTAAACCCCTGACGCCAGTTACATGTAGCACTGAGAAACTATACATCTTTGCTAGGTGGCAGTCCAATTGCAACAGTTTATATAATACCCATGATAATTCTATTATTTTATTAATAGTTAAATGTCTTCCAAGAACAGTTTGGAGGAAAAGAGATCTGCATTCTGATATATGAAATTCTATTTAATGCTTAGTCCTCTGAAAAGGGGGACTGTGTGGTCTAACTGGTCACTAGTCTGCCTTGACACTCTGTGCAACAGATCTCCTTCTCTAAAATAGGAAGTGCCACCTTTTCATCTCATGTGAGCACTGTACAGAGAAATTAAATTCTGCATGGCACATGGATACCAGTGTGATGAGTTAGATAAAAAAGCTAAAGGAAATTAAATAGTCCTGTCTCTAAAAGAGAATTTGAACTGAGAGGGAATGACCTCTATTAACTGAGCTCTGAAATGTAGAAAGAAAACAAAACAAAACAAAACAGAGTATGATTACATTAACTACAGACTTTATCACACTGCACAAAAGAGGAGGAATTAGGGTGAGAGGAAGCTAAGGTTACACAGACAACCTTACTGTTACTTAACTTTAAGCGCCTGACCTAGCATCTCTAATAATATTATTTTAACATTATTTTTAACGTGTAATTATTTATGAAGTTCCAGACAGTAGGTGTGCATGATGCTTTACAGGCATATAAAATTGACTGATCCCTGCCCCTAGGAGCTTGCGTGATGACACCATACGAAGGATGGGAAAGGAGGGGGTATGGGAGGACAGAGTTGCAACACTGTGAGATCATGAGATGTAGTTACTGCTACATAAGCAACATTTCAGCTTCTCTGTGGTTTTCTTGTTACTCATTTAACACTATATATTAAAATTTGGTGAACAGATATATAACACAAAGAAATCAACCATAAGAAAGGATATGAAGAAAGAGAGCTATGTAGTACAGTGTTCAGTCAGCAGTTAATATTAAAACATTCACAGCCAAACATTGCATGTAGTTTGTTATTTATATGGAGTTAGTCCTTGGCACCTCCAGCTGAGGTCTGGATCCTGCTCTACCAGGCACTGTACAAACATATTGGGAGATATGATAGCTGTGTTATGGTTTTTAGCAGAAAAAACCAGCCAGTAGCTGAAAAGGATATCAGAGGCGCACAGAAAAAGATGGTACAACACATTAGAAGCAGAGCCAAGGGCAGAACACTTGAAGATTGCTTGAACGGGAATCCTAAAAGAAAACAAGATGAGACAGAGTGTACTTGCAATTTGCTCCCATTTACTGCAAAACAAAACTATGGAGGAAAGTCTGGAATGCAGGGAGCTTCTATTAGAAATGTATGTTCCTGTGCTCTGGAAACTAAGTAAGATTTAAGTTATACAGTACTTGTAATTTCTGTGTGAACAATGCCTGTGGTACATGCCATTTCTGACCCAGCCATGTTACTATGCTGCTATGTGCAGACAAACCTATTGCACACTTAAGACTGTATCCTTAAATGTTCACAACTTTCCTTGATTTAGCAGCAGATGAGATTCAGAGCCTGCTGTGATACTGAAATGCTATCAGGCATTACAGCTACAGAGAGACCACCCAGGCCACCCAGTAAACAGTTCCAGAAAAGCTAAGAAAAATGAACTGAAAACTAATCATCCAATTAACCAAAATAAGCAACACAGCTAAATATCTCTTAGAGCACAGGCTAAGCCTCTGGATCAAATCTAGGTAAGGACTGTGGACTTGATTCTGCTCTTCATAGTGCATGTGCAAAATGCCACTTGGACTTTTTCTATATCCCTTTACACTCCAAATATAGCTTGCATCCACTTTAAGGATATATTTCAAGTCTACAGAGTAGAAAGTAATTTTAGTATGTAGCATTATAAACTCTTAGGAATTAGTTATTTCACTGGGTGAAAAGCCCAAGCTTTAGTCAGCTTCACAGTTTAAAATGACAAGCTAAATACTTACATTATTCTTATTAACCCTTTTTTCCCAAGTCTCTGCCAAATTAGTCACAAAATAAAATTTCTAGCTTCAGTGGAGCTCAGACTCAAGGAAGACTCCAATACACTGCTGCTAACCACTGCTGCCTTAGAATAGCAACATATTCACCCAAATTCTTTGTTCTTTTCTTTCTTTGTGAGTTACATCTTTGTGCACAGACTAGAAGACAGAATGGAATCAGTAAACTCCATATATATTTTCCCGTGAGTTTTGTAGCTTATGAACCTTATTTAAAACTCTGTATCAATTACTTACGTGAACTGCACTTCGATTTTTTTCTGAGAATCTGGGAGGCTGGTTTGGTCCTGAAAGTACCCTGTTCATCACAAGAACTACATACAACATTAGAGCTCCCAACAGCTTCTATTAGTAGGGTGGCAGCTCCTCTGACAGTGTAAGTTGAAACTGCTGTTCTCCAAATTTGGTTGTACCCAAAATTGTACTCCAAATTGACTTACATCCCACTAAAACAAGAATTGCGTACATACAGGTTGAAAAATGTTCTTATTTTTTCCCTTCCATCTACACTTAGGAAGTGGCTTTTGAAAACTTAGCAAGTTGACCTCAAAAAGGATTTATTTGAGCACCATTTTCAAAGTTGTTTTGTTTACAAACAGAGGGTTAGGAGAGGAATACCTTCAAGTATTACTGGCATATTCAGAGCATAAAAGTTTAAAACACACTACTATCAGCATCACTGCCGTGGCAATTTAAATGGTTGCTGATGTAGGATTAAAATAAAACACAAATGTTAAGTTTCTGCTATACCCTAAAGTTGATCTGAAGTAATTTTGCTCTCCCAGAAAATAAAAATATTGAGAATTTATAAAAATAACTACACTCCTGAAACAACAACTGTCTCTTATTTCAGACTAAAGCCACTCTTTGAAGTACAGACCTATTAAATACAGAATATTTAGGAGGACAAAATCACAGAAAATATTAAGTTGAAAGCCTAGACCACCCTCCTGCTCCAAGCAGGGTTGGTTTCAAGTCCAGACTAGGCTTTGGCTGACTGAACTCTGAGAACCTCCAAGCATGAGGAATCCTAGACCTCTCTGGAACTCCTCTTCCACTGCTTCACTGCCTCTCTTTTGATGAACTTCCTCCTTACATTTGATTTTAATCTCAATTACAGAAGCTGCCAATGGCTGCCTCTTGTCCTTTCACTGTGTACCCCTGAGAAGCCTCACAGTTCTCCTTTTATTTAGTGAAAGACTGCAGTCAGGTCCCTCCTTAACCACATTTTTTTTGCAAGGTGAACAACCCCGTTGCCTTCTTTCCCCTTCATACCTCTTGTCCCAGTGCTCCAGCCCTCTCAGTGACTTTCCTCTGGACCCTCTGGATTTACCAACTTCTCTCTTGGACTGGAGGCCCAAGACTGGACATGGTACCATAGCACTGGACTCACAGTGGCTGAGCAGGGAGGGGAACCATCCTCCTGACTGTGATGGACCATACACCACACTCTCCTCCCAGCTTCCACTCCTTCAGCTCAACAAGGATGATCCCTGAGCAGCAATCCTGCTGGCCAGCATATGAACAGTTCCATTATCTCTTTGTCGTGTACTCTTTCCAGCTACCAAAAAATTTTGACTGTTTGTGTGGCAAAGGTCAATCTCAGTGCAACGTACAGAACACGCACCTTTGGCTAAGTGAAAGATGTGGAAAATATTGACTTCCAAGAGGGAGTCTGTCACTTCATGACCTGTGCTCATTCTTTTAGTTGACTCAAAAACCAGAAAAAGCCCAAAATATTTTCCACTGATTAGGACTTAGAGGGCTTTGTTTTCATGTCCTTGCTCAGCATTATGGTAACTTTTCTCCCTGCCTCAGTGTGCATGTGTGTTTTCCTAATGAGTTTCCAACCCTGCATTTCAGAAAAGCTGGGATTGCTTAGTTATCTTACAAGGCCCAATCTAAGTCTTCTGAAATTAATGGGTTGCTTTTTTGGATCAGGTCTGGAATGTTAATCACAGTTACTACACTAGCCTATTTAATCCATCAAATAGAGACTGCAACAGCACCTAAGAAATCATAAAAGGACAAATCACAAAAAAAAATAATTTGTTGAGCAAGTATCTAAGTGAGGCTTTACCTTGTCCCCTTTGATACTGATATGTAAGGAAAAGCCAGGAGATCATTCCAATAGGTTAAATACTGACTTTGGCCTAACTTATCCCTAATTTATTGCCCACTGCATGATCCAAGATGAAGTTCTCGCTCAGAAATGTGAGGAAGGAAATAACTGGGTCATGATACATGCTCTTATGAAGGGACTACAGATTAGCAGATGAATGGAGAGAGACCAGAAAGCACAGACTTTGTGTCAACTGAGAATTCAGAGGAATTTCTGGCCCCTGTCCCATGACTCTGCAGCATCACACAGAGCGGATCCCTGTCAGTATTACCAGGCCACCCTCCTTGCTGGAGGCACAGCTTCCTATTTGGCTAGTTCATATTTGCAAAGTCCTATAAATTCTGGGTTCTCTTTGCAGTCCTGCCACCAACTATGTGAGTTTTGGCAAACAAACAGTGTCAGAGCCACTTGTGCTTGAAGGCAATTTCAAGTGAAACTCCAGCTTGCAAAAACTGCAGGAAAATGTTTGTTTATTAAAAAAAAAAATAAAAAAAGAAAAAAATAAAAAAGGAAATATGCTGAAAAAAAATCCAAACAAACCCAAGGTATAATGCCAGTGGAGGTTAGCATTAGGTGAACATATATATATACATGCACACACCCACAAACCAACCCTCACATTTCACTGAATACAATCCTTTTCCACCTGGCTTTCAGTGGCTTGAATTTATCTATTTTATGACTTGCATGTCACTTTTCTAGATCAATATATGGTAACATTTTAAGCACTTCGTGTGCTATCAGAACTACAAAAGAAACCGAACTGTAACAAAATTATTTCAGACTTTTTGGAGAAATAACTCTGAAGGGCAGCGGTCTTTTGCAAGAAATGCAGCTACACGTTCAAACAGAAAAGTGACCTTTGCCTGTTGCTACAAGCATGTCACTGGAGGGGATTTGGCAGTCAGCTTTTCACTGGGAGGAGCCACTTGGCATTGGTACTGATTTATGAAAGAGCATAAGAAAGCAGAAGTTGGTTTTTTCAGATGATTCCCTTCAAGGAGGACATGCAAGGTATTTTCCAAGAGCTGGTTGCAAGAAAATCTTTACCTCTGTGGAGCACTGTCAGATCCCATGCTACTGGAGTAGGTGTTCTTTAGAAGGCTTGTCTCTGTGCCATACATCACATCTGCTTCAGCTGAGTCCATGTAGCCATTGACCAGCTTGATGTCTCTCATTTTGTCATTTTGTGAATCCAAAGATACAATGTCAGAAGGGGAGCTCACAACACCCGAATCTTCCGTGGTGTCCTCAGATGCAAAACAGCTGCTTTCTGATGCCGTTTCTTCCACCTCAGATAGCTCCAGAACCATGTCATCCACTACACAAACATTATCATGTGCAGGCAGCAGGCTCTCTAAATGAAATATAGCAAGGTAAGTTAGCTGAAAGTCACCAGTACATAAATCAAGCACAGAGAGCTATTCCTTTGTAATTGGAAAAAAACATATGAAATTAATTAGAAATAGTAGGATGGAGCTCAATATTTGTATATAGGATAAAAATTATTTTTAAAGTCACAAAAATTTTGCCCTTTGCTTTCAGATAGCTGGTTTCCTAAGCCTGTCCTGTGGAGTTTGAGTTTTATGACTTCCACAGTAAATCAGTTTCCTCACTTCTATGAAGAAACATCTTCCCAGGGACAGTTTCTTGCAGAGTTAGACCAAAGTTTAAAGGATGTTGTGCAATAAATCGCTCCTGACAATATAATCTCATTTTTGCTCTTCCATGCTGTCAAATAGACCATGACATTTCCAATAAAAATTCTATATACAGGTGAAAATGGGCAGCATTTCCCAGTTGGAACACTGAATTTGTAAACTAGATTTACTGCTGTCCCACTGGGTGGCACTTTATTTTACCCCCCTTCAATTTCCTGTGTGTTAAGGGAGAGAATAAGAATCATCTAGTTTTCAAAACATAAAAAAGCTATGAAAAAGTCTACAGAAAAGGAGAGACTGCTACGTATAAAGCAGAACTTCCAATTTAGTCATTTATAAAGGAGATCAAGGGGTATGCCCTTTGCATGTCTTAACTCCAATAAAAGTTGCAAATTTTGAGAAAAGACTAGACATAGCACAATTTTTCACATTCTGTTTACTTGTTTCCTATAAGCTACTTTGGTATTTGTTTATTTTGGTGGTTTGGGGATTCATCTGGTTTTTTTAGTTGTTTATTTGTGGGGCTTTTTTGCTGTTTTTCGTTTGCTTGTGTTTTGGGCTTTTTTCCCTGAAAAATATGATTTTGTTATTTCCTTTAAAAAATACAGAATTCTAGACTCCATCCTGCAATTATGCCATTAAGGGAGAACTCCTAGCAAATTTAATAATTTTAATGACTGAAACGACTGAGTGATTGAAGACAGAATCAAGCCCACACACATTTCTTTTTATCAAAGGGAATCAATGAAGGCTAATCTAAATGTTTAATTTGGAATGATAAGTGTGTTCCATTCTCTTCTTCAACCTCAGCAAGCAAAAGGAAGATTAAAAAAATAGTTTTGGTCTTATCCTGCAGACACTTGTGGTAGATGTTAAGTATTTGAGAAGTCCCAGGTCACCAAAAGTGAGTAAGATTAAACATAGACTTCACTGTTTCTTAGGGTCAGAATCTACAACTTTTTGAAGCATACATAAAGCTATAGGTCAATAAAAATTATTAACAAAGAGAAATACTTCTGTATTATGTTGTATAGATAAAAAAGTATTTGTCAGAGAACTGAAAATACTTTTGCTAAAAATGTCATAGAAATAAATTTTGAGGGTGTAGCTTAGAAGTGAAGCTTTGAGTAAAAAAAGAAATTAAACGAACATTCTCCTCGACTGAGGTTGTAAGATGCCATTAAGTACTGAAATTGATTTCTGACATCAGAAGCAATAAAATTCAAAGGGTTACAAATAATTACTAAAGTTGTAAGTGCTGTCAAGCACTGATATTAATGACTTAAGATGATCCAAAGACTCTATTGTGACTTTAGAAGTAATGTTATTTGATTTTTTTGACCTTCTTTTCCATAACATTAGCTCTATATTCCATATTTAATCCAAGAGATTGTTCATCTAAAAATGGCAATTACAGGAACTGCTGAGAGGATAAGAGCACGCTCATGACAGACCTACAGTTAGGAGAATACCAACATCAATGAGAAAAATGAATAGTTGGGCATTAAACACCAAATAACAAAACTCCACAAAAATAGTAAATGAACAGGTAGGAATATATGGCCTGCTTGGCTTTCAAACAAACAAAAAACCCCAGTAACAACCCACTACCAAAGCAGTAGTAAAAGCTACAACATGTTAAAAACAGATCAAAGTAGGATAGCAAATAAATCAATTTAAAGACTGGAAGTTGAAGAGTGGAAGCACACAGGAAGATTTTGAAGTAATGCACAATGCAGTATACCTTAAGAGATCTCTATTTAACACAGGTCACATTTGTTGTCACCAGGATGCCATAAGTGACCTCCATCCTGTAACTGGCACAGCAAGTTACAACAAAGTACCTACTTCCATTTCCTGACACAAGGTTTGCAGGTTTTTCCTCTCTAGCTGCCTCTCTCATTTCCTCATCCTCTTCGTGTCTGCATGCAACTATTTCCTGCATCTTTCTACTCAGGGATTTAGATAATTTTGGACACATAGCCCTGCTTGCCTCCTGTAGTAGCAACACTCAACTCTCTCCCTTATGAGATCCAGCAAGCATCTCCATGACAGGATCTCCATCCCCCATTGTTCTTCCTACATATTGCCAAACAAAATTAAAACCAATTATCTTATTACTAGGGTCTATGTGTGACTCAATCCCTATCAGTTTCATCTGGATCTCAGCATCCAGTCCATTGTACGACTCTCCTCATCTAACAGCAGTTTTATCCTGAAGCATGGGACTACAGTAAGACAGCTTTCTATTCAAGAAATAAGTCCCCTGCGCTCAAGCAAAACTGTAATTTCTCCCTCTCCTCAAGCCTATCAGTTTTGTCAAAGTGGTTCCCTACTCCTTTATATTTACCAAGATTCGTAAAGTTTTAACACAGTTAACACATAGCATGGAACAGAGTTGCTGGCTGAGACAAACCATTCTGTTTGCCATTACTACTCATCTGAACATGAAACCAAACATAGAAAACACAACTGCCACAGTTCTGTGTCATGTTAACAACATCGTTTCAGCTTAGAAACATCCCTGCTTTAAAGCCATCCTTGGATGGATTAAAAAAAAAACTGCTATTCCTTCTACACGCTTGATTAAGTCTGTACTGGTGCAAACTGAAGATAGATGGGCATTACTGAGTAATGATACATGACATGAAAAAAGGCTACCTCAACTTTACTGAGTGGTTTTGACTTGAGGAGTCAGCAAATACCTTCTAAAACTCTCTAATTATACAGAGAACCAGACAGCATGCAGCAGTAGATGTGATTCTGCCCTGTCATTTTTGCATAATTTTTCACGGAGGGAGCGCACACGCAGAAAACCACCACACACTAAACACAGTGTGATCACAACAATGGCAGCCACTGAGGTTATCTGTTGGTTGAAGGAAGAAAAATCTCAACATTTGTTTCTCTCTTCTCTGTCATGTCACTAAGAAAATTTCAATAGGGGCTCTGATCTGAAGGTAGAATATTCATCAAGTACTTCAGAATTGGATACATGGGTAACAATTGCCATCCATAATATATTACCAAAATGCTGGTGTGCCTCAGAAGTCTCTCTGCATTTCCAAATGTGTAACAATGCCGAGATCCATACAAATTTGTCCACTGGCTTCAACTGGGGTGTGATATTGAAAGAGGTGCAGAACTTGGCCTGCGGTCTCCAAGTCATACTGAAATCTCTGTGGGACATCTAACCCACAGGTGAAATTGTAGAGTGTCCCTCAATGCCCTACATGACCACTTACCTATGTTCTGCTCCAGGTTGCAGACTGAAAAAAGCCCGAGTTGGTGTCATCCCAGGGATCTCCCTTGCTTAGCAGCAGGAATGCTGTCGCTGCACAATTAGGTCAACCACGAGTTACAAAGCCTTTCTTGGGGAGGGACTGGGACGGTCTGTTTGCAGCAAGAATGCTGCCCATGATTATCAAGAGGGAAAGAGGAGAGTAGCTCATCAGTAAAGAATGTGAGCTTCTTGTTGAACACAAAAGAGATCTTGTCACTTTAATCTCAATAGGCTGTAAGTAATTAGGAAAACACTGAACTCCAAGTTTAGAGGAGCCATATCTGCACTGGTGCTGTTTCGTGTTGCATATGTACACATTACTTATATAGAATGCCAATGATGGGGAGGCAGATAAACCTCACCTGGTTTAAATGCTAACCAGCACTTTCAGAAATGAAGATTTAATTCAACAGGTGAAGACTGCCATGGGTAAAATACTCACTTTTAGGGTTCTTTAGGGTAAAATATGAAGAAAATAACCACCACTGACATCAAATTAGATCAGGATTGGACCTAAGCATTCAAAAGATGCATATCCTACCCAGACTTATAAAATCAGTCACCAAAGCCCAAGCCATCACTCTGAGTCTAATGGGCACCAGGGTCTACTCAAGTCTACTCAGACTCTAACTGTTCAGTAAGTGCTGTCACCTTCTGCTTTTGCAGCACTGCTGGCTGCTTGTCACGTTCAAGAATAACAGAAACAGTACATCCAAAACCATTGTTAAAGAGGTAACAGTTGATTTAACCCCTACATGTTGAATAATTTAAAATTTGCAGAGGTTTTAGAGATGCAGAGTTCCTCCAGTTCCTCTGAGTTTTTGCTAAGAGGCTGGCAATTATTTTCCCATTTCTTTCATCACTTGTTCCACTGCCAAAAAGCTTGCCCTTCTTGGATTAAAATTGCTTTGCCATAGTTCAAGTAGTCTATTACAATGAATTTGTAAAAAATACTACAAGCTTCATTATGTTAAAGAATATTAATTCTTATAATGATCCCCAAATTACAACATAATTATTTCACTGACAGTACTTAAAACTTCTAGCAAGAAAAAGAAACACTGCTGTAATTACTTGTACTGGCAGTATAAAGTTAGACCGTCACAAAAGATCAAATTTTTTCATACACGTGGAAGAAAGGTAGTGGAACAAATGGGAAAAGAAAACATTTTCTATGGCAATGATTAACAGAGATTATGAAAATGGACAACACAATTCACTTAAGAGTTTTCACATAGGTACAATGTGTTCTGATTACATTTTATTCATTTTACTCATTGATCAAAAACTTGTGCAAAGAGATATGTGCTAAAAAACATACAGTGAGCAGATAAAGACAAAATAGAACGGGTGAACTTCTACTTACTGCAACTAAGACTCTTTTAGTCTCATATACTGCTTAGTTTACTTGAGCCTTCAAGTAATCTTTCTGTTTGTGGTCTGGATTTTTTGTTGTTGGTCTTTTTTTTTTTAATTAAAAGAAAAAAAAAGAGAAAATAAATGACCACTGTTATATGTTAACAAAGGCATGGGAAGAGTAAGGGAATGGATCAGTTCCTAAGTACTCTTTCCCTCCCAATCTCTGTACCCACCATGCAGAAACTGAAGGCAAGGCCAGGAAATGCTGAGGTTAGGAACCGTGTTCTGCATCTCCACCCCTCTTCCAAAATGAGAATGTACAGAAGTTTATTGTTGGCTCAGCTCATTTAGGTCTAAGAATCACAGAATAATTTAACTTGGAAAGCACCTCTGGAGGACACCTTGTTCAATGTCACCCTCAAAGCAAGGCTCCAGCTCACATGAGGTTGTTCAGGACCTTGCGGAGCTGAATTTTGAAAATCTCCAAGCATGGAGACTCCACAGACTCTCTGGGAAATCACAAATCATGCCCCGAGCAAGGTTTAATGCTTCTCCACATAAAACCCACGTTTTTTTTTTAAATGCCAAACTGAAATTTTTCGAGCTGCAACTTATCACTGTTGCAGTCTTATCCTTTGCAGTGGATCTCAGGGGAGAGTCTGGCTTGTTCTTTCTTTCCCGTCAGATTCAAGCTGGCATTCAAATTCTCCTTACTCTTCCCTTCTGCAGGCTGAACAAGCCCTGTTGCCTCCGCATCATCACGTACATGTTTGGATGCTGTCTGCCAGACTCTGCTGCCTTTGCTCGGGTTTGTCAGTACCTGGTTCCACAGAACTCAAAACTGAACCCAGTTTTGGACAATAGACTCAGATGTGGCTTCACAGCAGCCAAGTAAAGAGGAGTAATCATTTCCCTTGATCTGCTGGCTATGCTCTTGTAAGTGCAACCCCGTCTGTGGTTAGTGCTTCATCACTGTGAGGACACCTTGCTGACTCACACAATCTTGCATGTGACTCCCAGTTCTCACATAATGAGGTATTTTCAGTCTCCTTCCTAGTCCTATGCCCCACGCTCATGTTGTCCCATAGGTTCTTTAATTGCAGTCATACTTTCTGCACAAAATCTGCAAAAGTAAACCCATTCTTTTACATGCTAGCCAGGCATAAAACCGAAAAGATACACAAAGAAGGTATCTGACCAGACATACCATCAGAAAGGTATATAGGGAGTATTTCTAGACATACCTGTGCATTTTCAGCATTTCCAAAGCTGATCCCAAGGCAGTCACAGCTAACTTAGCTACTTACATCTACTCTCCTATGGTTGAAAAAGAAATGCAGTGTGGACTAATTTAACTTGCCTTGCCAATTTGAGGTAGCTAAGCACTTTCCATCAGGTTAAACCTGTCTGCTCTTAGTTGATATTGGAACACAAAGGTATTGTAACTTTTGAAAAAGCTTTTTTGGCAACGGTGTTTCCTACACCAAAGGCAATACAAGATAGGATCAAGCCAAGGAGAGAGAACTGAAGAGTATTTCAGTCCCTCCATTGTTCTTTCCATGTACAAGTGACTCTGAAGGTCTGTGTACTAATGTTTGATTTTCCTCCCAAACCTTTGCTGAAAACTTGGGTGAAGTCTCTCCCTCAAATAACCGCTAGTTACGGTTGTCTGCTGGTTCTTCAAAGACTCAGAGGAAACTACCACTTGAAGTAAATATCTGCTTAACCTCACCTTCACTTCTACCACCTGTCAAACAAGTAAAGAAAAATTTCTCAACTAATGGCAATACAAATTTTAAGATGAGGAATATTAACAGAATGGACTTTATTATCGCCTTTTCTTTACCATAATTCTTTCATCAATGACAGAAAAAGCTTCTCTGCAAGCTCATTTGACCTAGAATGCTGCTGCTATTGCTTAACTGCTTTTCATCCTCTTTTTTTTGGCATTTTTTCTCTTTTTTCTCTTCAAGCTACTAGTTCCTTGCTTTTCTAAAAGCCTTGTTTGGGCTCTCTGACAACTCTACACCATAGCCAGTAACCAGCCTTCCTTATTGGAAGGGATCAGATGTCACAAAAGCAACATAAAGAGCAAAATGCTCTTTGGCAGGAAAAGTATCATGTGTCAAAGTAGATCTTTTCTTGATTAACTGGAGAACATTGCCACTTGGCTTGAAGGAGCATAGATTTTCAAAAATGAGCCAGTAGTGTGAACTGTTCATTCCCTTTTATATACAACAAAATATGATGGGGAGACTTTCACAAGAGGTCCTAGTGGGCACAACTTAAGGTTAATGGCAAACTAGAACACCTCACAAGGATCTACTTGTGATCTAGGTGTGAGGAGAGGGGCAGCATGCCTAATCTGTGCAGTTCAAGAAGACTACGAAGAAGCAGGCAGTGTAGGTTAGAGGAACAGGATAACAGAAATGTATTTAAGAGTATATAATAGCTTCAGATTTGCACTTCATAAATCACTGTGAGTAACATGGGTAACATGCTATGATTGATAACATGGCTTGTTGGAGGCCTTTGGAGGCAAGGAAAATCTATACCTAAAAACAGAGACAGCCCAATATAACGAGCCTGGTAAAGACATAAACCACTCTCCACATTTTGCTGGGAATTACTAGTCTGAAGTGATAAATTTTGGCAATACACATCCTTTACAGAGGCGGTCGGCTTTGGTTCAAGCACACTGCAGAATCTGAACAAATGGACTGTGAAGGTGATTTTCATGAGCCATCTTAGACAACACACTCTATAAAATTGCCTGAAAAGCCTATGTGGTGTAATGATTAAAACCAGAAATTATTAGTGCATCTATGCAATAAAACAATATTTTATTAGGTGATTTTTAAGACCACAGAAAAGAGGCCATTTCCTCAACTTTTCTTTTTAAACTTCACCATCTTTCCTGCTCTTGCACTCTGCTCTATCAATTAATTGTCTTTTTAGTTTGTCTGTTAAAAATTCCATAAAAGCTCTACTTCAGTTTTGTATTTCTAGCATAATCTAGAGGAGAAAAACATAAACCACTTTTGCATTCTAATTATACTTTCCTTCCCCAGAGACTAGCTGCCAGCAAACTCAGCAAAGAAGAGACAAAAAAACCCAACCCTAAGCCAAACACACACGCACACACACTTGTGGGATTTAAGAACTTTTTCCATAGTACAGAGACACCATTACAATCACATATATGTATTTCTTTCTGATTTAAAAGTGATTTAAAAATTAAGAAGTGTGCAAGAGAATCAGGTCACTCTGTAATAAGATATCTATTACTAAAACCATGAGGTAATATAGCCCTTTCTTTCTATTTATGAAGATAAAGTGTACTTGCATTGGGCATACAAGCACTTCTATTGAGAAATACTACACAAATGAAGAAAAACCTTTAGTACTTCACCTAATAATGCAGACTAACTTGTCAGAAAAGGCATACAAATACTGGTTTTGCTTACTACCAAAAGCTAACAGTAAACACCATGCTGGAGTGGTGGTTAACAAAGTGGGATTTCATCAGTCTTGCACATTTTTTTCTTACTCATCCTCACGGCACTACATTCTATTTGGATCTTTGATGTTTCTTTTCAGTTCACCCATCAGTGTTTCCATCATTTTCCCTTACATCAACTTCCATCTTTGTATAGGATAGTATCTATAATATCATCTGAAGTTAGACAGAGCCCTGAGAAAATTAAATGTTTCATGCACAAACCACCTGTCTAACTTACAATTATGATGGCACAAAATAACTCCATTTAATTGACCAAAGCATGTTTCAGCCAAACCACCAATAACGTAAATACCTTCACAGAAGAATTTCAGTAGTTAGCTCCAAATATAGATATGAAAACATTTTCATACACCTCTGTGCTATAAAGACAAAAAGGTGTACTCTGACCTATTTCAATGTACATTAACTGACTCCTCTTGAACCTCCCAGTCAATGGAATACCTGCTTCCTTCTCCAAAGCTCAAACAATAGGCTTTTCAATACCTGGCTGGTGCTTTACCTTAGCAATGATATTTCGAAGAAGAGTTTACCCTAAAAAAGCATGCTGCTTTTCTGAATGTAGTTATTACACTTTTTACTGCACATTGACATGTGATCACTCTGCTATCAAATTTCTCATAGCTGTTAAACACAGTTAATAATGTCAACAAAACTAGCTACCTGGAGAGACACTCCTTGTAGTACCAGAACACTTATCATCACTACAACCTTTTTCCTTCTGAAACTACCCAGTGAAGAAAGAATTATTCTTACAGAGAACAAAACTGAGGACCAGAGCATGCTAAGTATCTCTAGAGCTAAAGATCTTGAGAGATATCGTCCTCAGGGGCATTGTACCACTTTCCAATGACACTTTCTAGGCACTCTGAAAACAGACTCCTGTGCTGGGATGAAGGCAGATGAGGGCAGTGAGGCCAGGACTGTGCATGCCAAGCACACTCCCAGCCTAAAACACTGCCAGGCACCATGACGTTATGCTTGCAGCAACAGTCGTAGCCATTAAGCAGAAGTCCATAAAGGCAATGGGTTGTATGGAACAATGGCAAGAGACAGACTTCTTTTCCAGTTACAGAGAGATAGCCAAGAAGTCACTGTATGGGGCAAGAATCACCATGGAGGGTACCATCAGCTCCATTTCAGGCTCTAGCCTTGAATTTACATTTCTCAGCAGTGCACACTGAAGCTGTCCCTGGAAGCCCAGTAAGGAGAGGAATATTTGACAGGTGGAGAACAAAGTGTTCAGAGAAGAGCTCTGCTGTCATGCTACCACTCTTCTTTGACAGCAGATGGACTAGATCAGACTATTTCAGACATAAGGAGAGATGGGAATACTTAAGTCAGTGTTGAATCTGGCCTGCTCTTACATAGTCCTCTTGCAAAGTCCATTATCTTATCAATCATGCTTGGCGCTAGGGCTTTCCTTCCCTATTAACTTGAAATACCAGTAGGAAGAAATGCAAAGATGCAAGGGTGGTAACTGGATTTTATGCATTGTACTAATTTGAGCATATTAAAACATTGATGGAAGTGTCATCTCTGGTGCTGCAGTGAACAGTAGCCTGATGCAAGACATGGGCCATCATCTGAACACCCACTTTCATATTTTGTGCCTTCAGTATCAGATCCTGCTTCTACTTCAGTGGCTGGGGTTTTGCTACTGACTTCAATTGGAGCAGGATCAGACCATTCACTGACTAAAACGCTAAACTTCAGATATCTCCTGCATGGGATGAAACCCCACAGGGAAAATTTGTCTGTATTTTTATTCATGTGAAGCATTTTAAGGCTTTCATTTACAAAGTTCATCCAATAATAACGTGCATGCTGCATAATGGGGTACCTGATTAAGCATGCTTAAGTGCTTTGCTGGAGCAAGGCCATTTCTGGAATTTGAAGGTTCATTATCATCATACCCTCAAAACAGACAAGCTAGTTTGGGGAATTTTTCACCTGGGTTAATGGGTTTAATTAGAATGCAGCATAAAAGGTCATTTTTTCTACAGGAAATTTTGAAATGTCTTCAAGTTTTTTGCTTTTAAGCCTCAGTTCCTACAGAAATTAGGTTGAGGTCACCCTGTTGTAGGTTTGTAAGGCTGTCCATGAAACACTTCAGTAACTTAAATTGGTTGCCAACTTCTCCTGAATTAGTCAGGAAGGTTAACACTCTGAAGTTCAGTCCCAGAAGTTTCATAAAGAAGTAGAAGGACAGAGCAAAGTGCTCCATATATGTGCTGACATAAAAGCTCATTCCCTATTATCTACCAGGGACACCTGAGGGAAGAATGTTACAAATACTAGTAAAGCTTCAGACCAGATTGTGCTGGGTTTTAGATACCAGAGAACTGAGTCAGTAATGAAGAATTACAAAAGAAATGTTTAAGGAATTACTTCGTAGAGTCTGAGGGAGGAGAAGAAGAAAACAAAGAAGAAACAAAAAGAAACAAACAAAAAGGAAAATTCCCAACTCCTAACATCCAGTCTGGTTTTGAAAAGCAAGAAGGCTTTGGGGATTTGCTCCCCCGCCTACTTTTCCCCTTTTTAAACAGTTATTATATCTTTATTGTCCCCCTTCTTTTCTCTTCTTATCCCTTTTTTCTTATTCCTAAGAAAGAAATGTTAAAGGAAAAAACCCCAATACCTCCTCTTTAAACTCCAAAGGACCTGTTTGTTTGCTGTTTTGGTTTTTTTTTTTTCCCTTAAAAACTTCACACCGAAATTGTGCCTGGAAATTTTTCTAGCAGGTGTGATTGGCTGCTATTCAACTTTGTACAGTACAGTTTGTACAGTAATGATTACTATTATATCCTCACAGTTTCAGCATGAAGACCTCTCCTCACACCTTTGAGTGGCCCCTGTAAGACCAGCACAGAACTGAGCTCGTGTTTTGTTATTACTCTTTTCATTACAGCCCGTAGTTTAAAGGCTTCTGTTTCCACCACTTTCAGTCTGCTAATTTTCTCAGAGGCACTAATTTAACTCTGTGGAAAAACCACAAGAAGTTTCCCTGTGCAGGGATTTTTCATGTAAAAAAAAATGCAATCAATACATTGCCAAAGCCTTGTATTATAAGCGGCAGCATGCACTTAATGTACCCTGAAAGTGAAGAAAAGCCTTCTGTGTCCTTTGTAAGAGCAAACTGAAGACAAATGATTTTATTTGAGGAACATCTGAATCCCATTGATTAGCTTGATGAATACAGAACAGGAGAGCTGCCAGGTACAGAGGAAGGAGGGCATGTCCACAAGGGAGTGGAGCAAACAAGTAAATTACAGTATATGCATACTTTTTTTTTTTTTTTTTAACCAAATGTTTTCACTTGGAAAACTTGGACACACAAACCTCTAAGTTTCTTTGACTGGTGAGTTAATTAGCATATTGTTCTCATATTTTGAAGTAAATCAGAGAGTTTTAAAAGTAAAAAAATTGTATTTCTATTATAAATAATAAGTTGTTCACATACACTGTGTTTAACTGAAGTAAGATTTCTTCTGGAAAAAAAATAAATTTCCTCTTCGTGGAGAGAAAGCAGAAGTTTCACCTGGTAAAACAGAATCATGTCACTCCTGTGAATTGATTAAACATGTCTGAGAGAGTGTAGTACCCCAAAAGTTTCAAAGTAAAACTGAAATACCAATGCATTCCTGCGATAGTCCCTAAGTGGTTGCCACTTCCACTAATACCCTGATTGATACAGGCTGCTCCTTCTTAAAGCCCTCAGCAGTCCATTGTGAGGCTTTCTGTATAAAAAGTCAACAGCTTCCAAAAATGCTCCATCTCATAGGAGTATAAGTCACGTATGGAGAGTTGTTATCATAAGCTTAAAGCCACTAGATTAGTTTTTCTTACAGTATTACAATTCTTTGAGAATTTTTCAGGACTCTTAGACTTTTAAAAATAACTGGAATTCTTAGATTATTACAACTAAGTCTTTACTGTTAGACTTATTGATACACCTTATAAATTGAGCTGGTTGCATGTTTTCACTTCATTAAGAAAAAAATGTTGAAAGTTTTCCTCCATTCATTTTCATGTTTTTACAAACTGCAAAAGGTATCTCCCCATTTAGTTTTTAACTTCTTGTCAAGTGAAAAAACTGAGGAAAGGAGCAATCATGGAAAAGAAGAAAAGCACAAAGCTACTTGCTTTAGAAATCAGATCTCAATAATAATTTTCATTAGATGTTTGAAGTGAAGATAGTTTTGGGTTATTTTTTTCTCTTACAAATAAGTAGATACTCTCCTACCAGTCCTTCATTGTTTATAGGAGGTAACTGTATATTTACCAGTTTTACTTTCACCTTTTAATCATACTAGTCTTAAGAGAAAAAATATATTTGACTGTCATAGTTCTCCTTTCTCATTCTTTCCTTAGTCTTCTTCCGTTTCAGGTCTTTGTCCTCCATTACACCCCACCTTTGCTTATGGTACAGTAGGTTGGAAAGTAATTATTTTATCCATGCCAGGATGCAATTATGGAATCCACAAAAGGAGCTGACAAAAGAGACTTTGTCTCAGCCTTTTGCTCCCTCAGGCCCTAAAACCCAGAAGTGAATGTGCATGGACAGAATTCTCAATTTCTTAGAAGAAAGCAGGCAGGCATTTTAGTCAGTGTTTACTGGCTTAGAAGTGGTAATAGAAAAAGCTGACTATGAGCATCTTTAAGGATGGTCAAGCTCTTTGGTATGGGTATTATCACCTCTACCTGGAACAGAGAATATGAAAATTTTCACCAGTTTGCTTTCTGTAGCTCCCTTGTGCATTGCCTGCATTTGCATCAGTAGGATCTTACAGTACAAATTTCAATTAAATTTTCATTTTCAAATTACTTCCAATTCATGCATGGGATTACAGTTCTCACACATACTCATACCATGTGCATGTATTTGGATGGACACAGATGTTTAGTCCAGCCTGTTACTGATAGAAGTGTTAAGTGTCTCTGCTTGTATGGGTGTGATGATTTCTGCATATTCCCTTGTTCAAGTACAACAAAGTACATTTAAGATGCCACCCAGTTATTAAAGGTATGTCTCACAGAGTTAAACAGCTCTTATTTTGGCTAAGGAAGTGGAAAACAGGGAATTTGGTTTTGCTTAGAATAAACATTCACAGTTTATCCACAGAGCACTTGTACTGCAGAGCTGGGCTGCAAGGGAATTAGACATGTCTTTACATTTTGCCAGGATGGGAAACGTGAATCTAGCATTTATTCCAAACTCTATGAAATAGGTAAATAACCAGTTAAGACCCTAAATAACAGGAAATGAGGCTAGAAAGACTATTACGTTCACTGGAGTTCAGTCCCATACTTACAGTAACCAGATAATATTTTGTTATATTCAAAAGAATCGTGCTCCCTTAGCATAGGACTGACTTCTGGATCAAAATTTGCAAAACAGGAGGTATTATTTCCAATACTGTGGCTGGCAGCAGAGTGAACATGTAAGGGAATACAAAATTCCCCTTTTCCACCTGGTGTTACTTTTCCCCAGGACTGAGTCTCCTCCTGTAGAACTTCTTCAAAGCATGAGAAAATAAGGCAGATCTGGTGACTGAAATTTATAATTTTCTTAATAGAACTAAACAGGAAAAAATATACTTTCATCTTCAAGGAACACTGAAGGGATATAAAGGACAAAGCAGTTGATACCTATTCAGTATGTTATCAACTTCTAAAGAAGTGCACTCTTGCTGCTGGGATTCATTCTTTCAACAGTCATTTGCTGCTTGAAGCCAAAGTATCACAAAAGATGATGCAATGAAGAATAAAGCAACTGATTCTTCCACAGAAAAATAAAAGATCACCTTCCCCCATCTCCACCTCAGCAAAAGTCAGCAGAGTCTATTATGTGTAAGCTCTTCTGGATAAACAAAGAATTAATGACAATTTTTTGTTTTATCAGCTTCTTATGATTTTTAACAGTGGGCTTCTCTAGCCTTGCAGCTGCTATACAGAAGCCTATCTGCATAGTATTGATGAGATATCCGAATAAGAAGTGTCTAAACAGTGACAGCAAGTCTGTCTCACTGTCCTTGGGGGGGGGAGTTCATAGTTTTGCAATGACATTAAAACACAACATGGCTGTAATTTTGGAGGGATGGAATAAGTTACATTCTGTCTTCTAAAATAACATGTATTTTAGTATGGAAAGTTAAATGGTGCCTACTGCATGTACTAAATATATATTGAGAATCATGGTAGTGACTAGAAGCCAGCTTTGGAAGATGGAACTGCTGTCTTATATACACACACGTGGCCCAGCTCTCACAAAGAGGTATGTTTATACTGGGATGGAACAATAAAGAGGGCTTAAAGTGGCTGTAAACACATATGATGATGAGTGTGTGAGAATCATGACCACTGAATTTACAAATGCAGAATACAGGGACAGATGATGGGCATATGGTAGATTGCATGGCCATTTGTATAATAAATAAATGCATCATAGGCCTTTGCAATTCATCATATATTTTGGACTGGATGATTTCTTTACTAATCACCTCTTTGAGCACTCTAGATGTCATGGACAGATTTAAAGAGTTCCAGTACAAAATAACAAAAAGAGAAATATTTACTGCTTTAATTTATACATTTAGAATATTCTCTCCATATTTTACCTATCTAGATTAAGTTTCAGTTCTGAACCAGCAGCATGTTTTCTAAAGATAAAAATGGAATGAGTTCACAATTTATCATTCTACAACCCTGTCACTGGAAAAAAAACCAAAAACAAAAAACCAAAAAACCCCAACCAACCAACCAAACAAAAAAACAAATCAAAAAAATCTCCAAACCAACCAAAAAACCCCAGCTGCTCAGTGAGACAGAGAACTCTCATTTCAGTTCTCAAAGATTTCAAATCACAGGAAAAAAAGAGAAGGCCTTCCATGTAGGAAAGACGTTTAAGGATGTTTGGGGACCTCTGAATCCTAGGTCTCTGAATGACTGAATTGCTGTAACAAAGCAATTTGTCTGGGAAAGAGGAGAGTTCTAGAACAATTCACTCATGCTTTCAAAATGCAAAACCTCAACTTGTTAAACTTTTCTAGCAGATCACATCATTCTATATTGACACTAAATTTGACCTACTCCTTGCACTTGTTCTTAAGCACATACATCATGTATATACACACATTTTCACAACTTGAAGCTACCACAAAT
This sequence comes from Phaethornis superciliosus, assembly GCA_023637945.1. Lineage (NCBI taxonomy): Eukaryota > Metazoa > Chordata > Aves > Apodiformes > Trochilidae > Phaethornis > Phaethornis superciliosus. Next base: position 68,780,765 of record JAJQWJ010000002.1, on the reverse strand, counting down.
ATACAGGCAATATCTATGCAATGCAGTAGCCAAGCACACATGTCACCTCCCCTTGCAAGAAAGCCTGTATCTGGAAGACTCCATCACAGTGGCATCACCTGCAAATATGATTTTATCTTCATTTTCCTATTTGTGATGAAACTGATCGTTTTCTAAAAAGTAGAAAAACTGATTTATTTCTATTTTCTTTGTTGCTGAAAAAATCAAATCTGTAAATTCGTTTTTATTTAATGGCATTCTTAACAAACTGAAAATCTTTGTATAAATAGGGCATCTATTGGCTTAATATTCACCTTTAGCATTCTTCTAATTTGGTACTTACTGCAGATCTGTAACAACACTGGCTCCCTCTGGTGGTCAACTTAAACGTTTTGCGTGGCCATTCTGTAAAATCTGTGAGCCAGAAAGCTTCATCTAATTCACTAGGTTTTGTAGGGGTTGAACACTTTCATCGTGTATCAGAACTGCTTTAATAATAAATAATACATCTGTCCTGATTTCCTAAGAGCACTAAATGTCACTGACACTGGAGTCATAACACTGGAATGTTTTTTGATTTATAACCTATCTTCATATTTAATTGTTCTCCTGAAAGGGTTCAGTAGTATTTTCCAAACTTGGAGTATTTTTGTTTATTTGCTTTTCACCCAGGATATCTTACCATGAAGGTAAGCAACACTGTTTGGAAGCGCAGAAAAATTCTGAATGTATTGCGCATATCTTACTAACTCTGGTAAGAGCATTTTGCTGAAAAAGTGTAGTAGAGCAATAGTCAATTTGTTTTCAACTTCTCCATGTCATTCTCATTACACTTCTATGGTCTCCATGGTTAAAATAAAAGGAATAAAACCAAGCCAATGTCCTTCATAAGGCTGCTAACTTAAGACTCATTCAAGTTGACCTAAACCAACATTTCTTCCCCTCATTCAAAATGACAGAAAGATTCTCATTCTCTTCCAGAAGACAAATCAAGGTGACATTAGAAATCCAGGGTTGAAACCTGGAACAAGCAGGGGTGCCCCGACTGTACCTCAGTGCTGAGCTGGTGCTCATGAACCAAACTTCTGGTGAGTTCACATTCCCAGAATCACACTTGGCTTAAACAATTTGGCCCCACTGTAAGAAATTATAATTTCTTATAATGAAGATGACTTAATGTGAACTTGCAGTCATTTTTCTTCTTTTTTTCTAAGGTCTGTGTAATACTATACATGTACTTGTTACTTATGAAATGGTAAGAAACAAAGGATATGAGCTTGCATTAAGAAATGAATTTTTTCTTAAATTCAGAAAGGCAGAGCTGGTTAGCTTAAACCAGTAATTAAAATATTTTACAAACTCATTTCACAGAAAATGTTCATTCCCACAAATACATTTTTAGGGGAAAATTCTGCATTTTATTTTTTAAAAAAAGTAAATTAAAGGTAAATAATGAACTTTGAGTTTTCATCTAGAGTTTCTAAAAGTTTGAGGAGACCACCTGAAAGAGACAATCTTTAACATCAAACTTCTCAGCTATGTAAAGAGAAGAAGGGTCATAGCTATATTCCCTCAAAGCTAGGAAAGTTTTCTTGAAACCGGACCCTTCTGTAAGTTAAACTAGTACAAATGCAAAGAACTGCTCAATATATATATAAAAAAATAATCAAATCTTCATTATTCCATTTTTATACTAGTCTGAACTCAAAGCGGCATGTAATGCAGTGGAGTTACAAATAGGATTTAAATAAGAGTAATGAAAATGGGTAAATCAGGTTCTTAATCTTCACATCATGAACACCTAGCAGGTTTGGGGTTTTTTTTAAGAGAAGAATTACAATTAAATCATTGTCCTGTCTTAAGAAGCTATTACAAAGTACCTGTCAGCACAGAGAGTTCAATTCGGCTCCACTTTTATTATAAGATCCTTAGGGTATTAAGTATACTTTCTGAAGCACCACTTAAAACTTATTAACTACATGTCATATTTGTATTCAAAACCATCAAAACTCTTTTTAGTAATGTTTCACATTATCTGTAGGAACACTTTGCTTTCCTATTCTCCATTTTGCCTACCTGGAAAGGATTCAAGATGAACATTATTATTTGCTTGAGGGTAAAGCAATAATTTTTCATCATTTAAATTAGAGTTATGTATTGCAACTCACTCATTTAAATAACATAAATGTCTTGAATCACAGTACATGTGAGGTCAGAATAGTTCTGGGTGTGTGCACCATTGCAACTCATAAAACCTGTGTTTATAGTTCAGAATGATTAAAAATACATGCCTTATGGGCCGTTCACATGAACTTTCTTCAGCACAAAATAGTTTTTGGTAAGTACAATCCTATAGCTGATATTTTAATTATAACCCTCTGACTGTTCCTTGTACAACTCATAAAAACAAGACTTGTGGAGCGAGATTAATCTTGAGCAAACAGCGTTTGTGTCTTTTGTTACAGAAATAGAACACACACCTTGATTTCCACAGGATGTCTCCAGCATCAAGATAAAATTACTCATATTAAGCATCAGGATCAAAGCAGAAGTAAAGACCACGAACCAGTGCATTTGGTACTGGTTCTCAGCATTCCTTTTAGGCCCCTCATAGATCCAACAGATCTTGGTGGGTTTTTTTGTTGTTTTTTTGGTTTATGTTTTGTTTGTTTGTTTTCTCATGGTAGCTTGATTGATAGCCAAAATATGAAAAGAATCTTGCATTTCAATTTGATGAGGCCATGCCCAGTTTTAGTTTTGTTCCAAAGGAATAAAATACGCAATGAAGGAAAAATAAGAGTATATTAGAGAGTGTAAAATCTTCTACCTAGGCTAAGAGAATAAAATGAAAAAGGTTTTTAGGAAGTTTTCTTTAAATCTTTAGACAATACTGGAAGTAAGGCACTGCATCCCAAAACCACTCTTTGAAACATCAAATGAAATTAAACCATGGCTCAAAATAAAGAGGATCTTCTGAAAAAGAACAAATGTACGAATAATCTTTCTGAGGCTGATACAGACATTTATATACCACAGCATTCCGTTCTGGAGCGTACATCTCACCAATGAGCATGAAACACATCCGAAAATAATCAATAGTAATTAAAAGAGAATGTGCTAGTTCAAAAAGAAAGGAAGCCAAAATCTCAGTCAGAAAAAGGGTTTTTTTTCCAGCAGGAAAGGAAGGAAGGCAACAGAAGAATCAGGGTAGCAGAGGCAACAGGAGGTTCAGAGGTATGAAGGTCATAGGAAGAGTCAAGGTCTGTCAGACACGCTTGGTATATGAAGGGAATGATGCACAACAGTAAACTGTTGAGGGAAAAAAGTAAAATGATAATGTTATAAATATTGTGTGGATGAGACAGCAAAATGGCTAGCATGCTCACTAACATTAAAGAAGCAGATGCCCAAAGGAGGCGTATTTATGTGGGCACACACATTAAAATTTGGAATTCCACAGATATTCTGAGACTAACTCTCTGGGTTCATGTAAAAACTAACGCAGTCCCAATAGCACACCTATTGACACGTAGCATGTCTACTGATTCAGCTTTACTTGGCCTGAATTTTAATTCCCCAGAGAGCATAAGATAGATGCCAATGGAGATTCTGTGAGTTTCTCTATTTTGCTTCAAATTAACAATGTCCAGCCCTTAGAGAGTCCCTAATGACTGCGAGAGACTACGTATATTTCTAAGGTGACTAAAGAAATATAACCAAATTGTCTTGTGAAACTGTCACAGGTTTTGTTAATTTGTGAAACTGTTAATACATCAACGATATAGTGAAAGGCATAAAATATTAGATAGGGGCATGGCTCCTTTCTGTTCTCCTTGTTCCTTAAAATTAACCTGGTATTATCAATCAACCAGTAGTATACATATCATCTGCACAAAGTAACTGAGAAATGCTTATACCCACTCCTTCAACACTTTCAAACTTTCTAGTTAAGTGATATTTAATTATTTTCATCTGTAGTAAAAAAACAAAGATATGTTCAAATCATTATTTCATTTCTTTAAAGACAAAACACTTTCTGAAATTTTAAAATCAATCTTTTGTCAAGCCCTTACCCACTGCGAACCCTGAGTTCACTAATACTTTATCCCGTGCCAGAGTGAAAAATTTAACTTCAGGATCTCACTATACAAGAAGGTGAATTGTTTATTCTTTTTCAAAGAGCTTTTAATTTCTTTTTGCATTTCTTAATTATAGTTCATAACAAGTCAAATTAAGGGCTAATCATGGAGGTTCATGGAAATATTATGTTTATCTCAAGAACCTAGTTGAAAACATTTCATGGCAGCATGTTTTAGTTGCTCACCTAGGTGCAGCAATCTTTCAGCTTTTGGATTCTTTATCTGAGATAAGTAGCACAGAGCTTACTGTTGACTCATTTATTGGGAATTTCACAAGCTACGTGACATAACCAAATGCCATGCAATGGAGGTGACAGTCTCCGTTTCTGCATTCCCAAAATGCAATCAACTTTAGAATCATGTGCCACAAACAATCTGATTAGTAAGATAAGGAAGGAGAAAGGACACTGTAAACATATTTTAGGCATATACACAACATGCAGCTAAGGGTCTATTAGACCAAAAGTTAAGAGGAAAGGTAACAACATGAGAATAAAAATACTACAGACTAACAGCTGTGAGGAACAATTGTACTCTTGTTTGTTGAAAAGATTCTTATCATTAGAGTAAAAGAGCCCAAGCATCTTACAAATGTCTTTATTCACGAATGACTTACACTCCATGTAAGTTTGGAAAACTCCATGAAGTGCAATTACCACTATCCTCTATGCAATGAAAATTCTCCAGAGCACAACAGGACAACTGTATGTTTGCAGGGAAGGAATAAGAGGTGAGGCAATGTTGCCCCACGGACAGTGCTGGATTGTAAGGAACAAGAATTTACGTTCTGTATGATCACAGTTTTAAATTCTGAAAGGGAATTTCATATTATGAAAGACAAACTGCTGCTGACAGTAACCCCGTCAGCAAAGGAAGACCATGATCCTTATCAGAGACAGCTGTTTTGAGAGAGTGATTTCAGAACAAACATGCCTTTCATCAATAGCTGGCATCAGTAGCTTATCCTCCTTCCCACCGTATGCCATGAAAAAACACATTTATAGAGGTTAGAGGTAGGAAGCCTGGAAGTTTTGTCCTTTGAATCTACCGCCAAAGCCCTATTTGCACTGCTTAAGGCATTCTCAGGCAATAAAAAACATTGCAAAACTCTGTTCTTACACTGCTTGATCCCTAAGCACCTTTCAGAATGGCATTAGGCAATGTAATTAGCATCTGTCACATGTGCTGCTTTCTCTCATGGGTACATCAATATACATTTCTCTTGTGGAAATTCTCTCATCTATCTTTACCTAGGTAGAATAGAAAAAAAAAAAAAAAGCTAAACTTGTTCCTCTCCAACACTAATGCTTTAAGTCTAGAATAAGTACCCACTAAACACTATTCCTTAGCTCTCAGTAAACTGAGGATAATAAAAGCTTATGCTGTTTCCATGTACAGGCTTATTCAAATAATTTTGGCTGGGATATTGTATTTGTTTAAGTTCAAATGATCAGGCTGATAAAATCAGAGCTGCATTGATTAAAGGGTATTTGATCACCAAGATAGATCAGGAAAGCATTGCAAAATAACAGTGGTGGAAATTGAAATGAAGCAGAAATATCAATGCAAAGAAGGCCACAATAGATTTTTAATAAAGAAAATACTGCAAGTAAGCTGATGGTATCTAGAAAAAAAAAAAAAAAAAAAAAAAAAAAAAAAGTATGATATGATTGCTGTGCATATGCTGGAAAAAATGAATTAGGGTCAATCCTCAATGAGATTCAGGTTTTCTATTACCATGGATCTCTTTAATTTCCGTCTTCCCCTCTCAATAAAACTTGTCAATCTGTATTTCCTCAGCACAGTTTTGAAAAATAATGCTTTAGATTTAGCTGGTATCCAGCAGTAAGAACAAAATTAATGAACCAGAGTAACTACTACCTTCAGAATAAAGAAAAATATTCCAGAAAAATATCTTTTGTTGAATTACTAGCTAATGGAGACATTGCTCTATCCCATGATTAGGAACAACTCCCTAACCTTCAAAAGAAGTGTGTCCATGAGATGCCATAACGTGCAGAGCTTTGCTGTCTTTACAGGATCTACATGGGTGTGCAGGGCAAGCCCACAGGGAAAATAATACATGATCAAAGACTTGGATCATGTACAAAGATTTAAAAACAGTCGATGGATAAGCAAAAAGAAAGTAATATGAAAACATGCTTTTCACGAATACACAATGATGTGGAAAATACACTATTTCTTTTCCTGATAACTGTTATGCCCCAGGGGGAAGTGCACACAAAGGACTACCCAGAGATGGTAAGGAAGATGTACCCATCAGGACAGGAAGGCCTTTAATAATATACAGCTCCCATAAAGTGTTTCATTTTCCTAAGGAAGACACCCTGCAGTTTTTAGCCTAGACTGACAGACCTGTTGAGTCCTAAAGGAACACATCTCTGGAGACGCAGAAAAAGTGTTAGTACAAAAAAACAAACATGGAGAACTAATACAAGATATCAGATTTTTGCTTCCAGCTGCAGAAAGTCACAAGGTTAGATGGCTGTTTTTAAATGCTTTCATGCAATGGCCAGATATCATCCCCAAACTGTCTCCAAACAAGTGTTTTGTTTACTTTATATTAATTTGTTACACTGCATTGGGCATTTGAAAAGACAACTGGCTGGGAAAAAAAGGGAGTAAAACAGAAATGTGTGTCTAGAGAGCAGAAAGGAAAGTCTGGAAAAAGCACCCTGAGAGTAACCATCGAAAGAGCGGAAATACAAATACATATATTTTCAAACATACGTTTAGGTACGAGCTCTGTTGGTGCTGTAACATCTGCTTCTCTGTAAGAGACTGTTGGATCCACAAGGTCTCTGTCAGGAGGAGGGTAAGGTGGGGGTGGGGGAATCACTAACTGGGGTGGATCACGAGTGATGCCTCTAGGAGGCTTTTGTGGCACCTGCCGTCCATCACCTACAGGGGGATCAATTGACTAGTTACTTCATTGCAAGATAATGATTGATCTGTTTATTGTAAATTTTTAAACACACACTGATCCTTTACCCCCATCCAAAGCCTCTGTGGATCTAATTCTGCTCTTATTTATCCCCACATAAATAAAGAAGGAGGAAAATCTAAGTCTCTCTTAAACCAACAGCAATGGGACCCAAATAAGGCCCAGCTTGTATTTGTATATCACAACTAAAAGTTAAAATCACAAGCAGACATAAGAAAAAAAAAAAAGCAATGTAATGAAATGTGAAAACTGTTTTATTTTTATCTTTTTAACTGCCAAACTGCCTGAACTTGTTGACCTCTAGGATACCCTATGTGTCTATTTTCCTGTCTCTGAGATAAAGAAGAAGATGCCTCAGGTCAGTATTTTGAAGGAGGTATTTTGACAGGTTGGTCTTTTCTTTTAGTAAGTTTTTTATTATGCTGACATAGTGAAGTGGATAATTAATTACTTTTTTGCAAAGCAGTGTTTTAAGCTATCATAACTTTGGCCTGGGGCTTATTTCAATACTATGTGCAGTAACTAAATAAGTACATGCACTTTGCACTACACTCTATTTCTTTGTTTGCAATGTTAAAAAGCTGCTGCCAGCTTGTAGTCTATAGACCAAGAGCTATTGCAATTTGGAAAGTCCTTAGAGGCTGAAAGTACACTAAGGAACCATGAGTACCCTCTCACTCTGCTCATATTCTGCCTTAAGCATCTACTGAGGTCATTGCTGATGATGGATGCTGTCAGAGACAGACTGCTGGTCTGATCCATTCGGATCATTCCTACACTCTTAGGCTCATGCTCTGGTGCTGCTGAGAAGCAAAATGGCACCAAGAGGGAGGTAAAAAGATTAAACCATTAGAATTTTCTACTTAGGAGTCATCAGCTTCCAGAAATTCAAGACACAACTTAATGCTGGCAAACGTGAGACTGCTTTTTACCAATTTGAGAAAACCAGGCACAGTATTTCAGGGTCAGAATAAATAGCACCATATTGTATATTGAAGTGAATTTACCTGTTTGAGAGTATTTTTGACAGGATCTTTTGCTTTGATTCCTGTGGCTAAACTGGGAGCTACATAGGTAGCTTTAATCCTTTTTCCATCATTCAGCTGCCTATTTCTTGCAGCACATTTTCCCCCTCACTAGTGTCTTGCTTTTTTCACAGCTTTTCTCTCTTGCTTTAGGAGCCATCTGTGCTTGCTCATCATTTTCTAGCAAGGGCCCTGAAGAGCAGTTGTTTTACCAACCTTCCCTTGCTGTAACATTTTTTCTTATTAATGAACATATTCATTCAAGAAAGTAAGACAAAATGAGAAGTGCTGAAGATAGGGTTACTGTGGGACAAGTTCTTTGTCGGTGTAAATTAATAAGCCTCCATTAAAGTAAATGATATATCCTACATCAGCAAAGCCTGGACAGAAAGTACTTACATTCTCAGTACTGAACAGCCTAGAACTGGCTCTGCTCTGCTTTATTTCATCTGTAACATTCTGAGCACTGATACATAATAAAATGAACACTTTCAAAAAGATAAGGCATTAAATGTCATCGAAAAGTGACCAGAAGTAGGGCAAAGCATGAGGGGTGACAGGCTGTGACATCTGCAATGGCTAAAAGTAAGCCAATTTGCTGAAAACTCCTGTGTTACAGGGCAGAGCAATAACGTTCCCCTTAGCGGGTTTAAATAAGAGATGTCAATGGAGTCGAACATGTCACAAGATAATGGACTCCTGCTGCTACACAAATGCTGAGGCATTAAATGCGAAGCATTTACTGAAAATAAATGTTGGAACAAAGCCAAGAGGTTTCTTTCTAAACTGTGAGGCATTTGTAATGTAAGCAATTATGCATGACAGAATGTCAAATCTGTATGTCTTAGGCACTTTATGAAACATGAGGTCAAAGGATTGAACTGAAGTGCATTGAGTGCATTACAGCACTTGAAGAATGATTCTCTTAATGTACTGAAAAATGAGTTTCAATACGTGGGGTTATCTCATATCTTTACCCATCATGAAATCACTTTGTTTGCTAAAAGTATAATCTTGGGGTCCTCACTCAGACGAAGCTCCCACCATCTGAATAAGCTTAAAGTCAGATAGCGACAGACATCTGGGAGAATGTTTTTCAAGTGTTCCTCCATGAGAGTAAATGTGGTGTTACATAGAGCAGAAGACAACAGTTTCTTTCATTGCCTCCAGCTATGTAAGGCATGCCTTTGAGAGTACCACTTTCCTTCTACTAATCAGTTAAAGACTCATCAGAGATTGATTTATAATAAAACTCAGGACTAAATTCAAAAGATAAAGTTCACTGAACATGGTTGGTTGATGTCTAAATGCTGGAGGACTAGAGGAAAATAAAATGTCTTCGGGCTTTAGGAACACGAAGAGTTACTGCACCGTAACTTCAGTTCTAGCAGAACCTCCTGGCTTCACATGAATTCCGTGTTGCCTGTTCTATCACCATTTACTATAATTTCCATTTACTATTTCCATTTATAAGGAAAACCACCATGACCTTAAAGGTGCAGATTGGGCCCAAGACTAGTGCTATCCAGCTTGTACCAAACATTCAAATCACCTGATGTTATCTACCTCTTACTATCCTATGGTACTCTGGTCTGAATAGTGTCATCAAAAAAAAGAAAAGAGGTAGTATACAAACACTTATTTCCAGACTTTCATTCTGCAGAGAATTTTTCCCCCCCCCAGTTACAAAAGTTTCAGAACTCACATCAGAACAGAATTAAGGGAACTTCAAAGGAGAAGCACTCAAAGCACATGCATGGTATTACACAGGAGAAAAGATGTCTCACCCATTGTGCTCTTCCTCTTGTCTTCGCTCTCTTGTATCCTGTTTGGCATGGCAGGAGTTGGTGGAGCAGATGCAGTTGGTGGGAGAGGGGCACGCCTCTTCTTTTTCTGTAAATCGTTCAGGGATGCTCCTTTTGAAATCTAGCAAAGTTAAAAAATAGGCACAGTACAGGATATGTGATGTTGTATACCATCAGTAACAAAAAAACAAGTGATTGTCACGTGAACTAATTTCTCAGCAAAGTGTATTTATAAGGAGTAAATATAGTGACAAGAGGAGATTAAAAAGATAAATCAGAAGAGGTATGGTAAACTCTGAGAAGGAAAGGGACAAGAACTGTAGATGGATGTCACAGCAGAAATACTAGTCTGGCAGGCATTTGGTGGTTTTGGTAAAAGAGAACTGGAAAGCCCAGCACTTGGCAACATACAGTATTACACTACATGTGCTGTTAAGATTGATCCACAGAATGATCCTATTTTTTTCTACTGGCTTCTTCAGACTTTATATTAAGGTTAAATACTCCAATTAATATGTGTAGGTAATAAACTCTCCCTCATTTCTTTGACTTGTTTAAAGACTTCTTGTTTAGAGACTTGTTTAAAGACTTCTGAGAGAGGAATCAGAATTGAGAGTTTGCTTGTGTGATGATACAGCATCCTACTGCACTCTATGTCTACTGGACTTCAAAGATATCATTCTGAATATCTATTACACTTTGGCTTCCAAGAGTTGCACCATGCTAAGACTTCATTACTGTTCACACTGCTTTTAAAAATACAAGATATTTTACTAAAAGTGACTTGGTTTTCACCAAGTTGCATAATATTTTCTGTGGCTTATTGGAACATAGCTCTATTTCCTTTTACAAGAAATGTAGCAATAATAAAACCAAAAACATGTAGGAAAATCTGTGGAATTTTTATATTTGACAGGTACTGACAGGAGAACCAGGCTTAGCTGAGGTGGAGGGTGATGGGACCTGCCCACCCATGGCAAACTGTTGGCTTTCCTCAGTCTTCACATGCATCACTTCACTGCTCTGTCCATCCTGATACTCCCCATAGCTGAAGATATCTAATAGACAGAACTGCCTAGTGGTTTTCTAATATTTCAAAGGCCTAAACAATAATAATAATATTTCTTTAATCCAGATGATAATTAAACCCTTAAGTACATTTGCTGTGAGAGAGTTCATTAACCAAACAGTAGCTTCACATTGCTCAAAGCTATTATCAGAGTTCAGAGACAGAGAAAGGTGTTCATTTATATGCATCCTTTCCCACGTTGATTGAAAACTTGGAGAAAATGAATTTTATAAAGAGTAGGACAAGAATAGGGTCCCCACTTAACGTAGCCTTCCTTTTTTAAAAAACACTTAGAAGCGTCTTAGGTCATAAAACACAAACATTCAGTTCTCACCTTTCAGGAGAATATTTTAATAACCACCGTGCTACATGCTATTTGAACACCCTCCACCCATTTTTGGTGAACTCTCACCCTGCATAGAGAGAAACTTGTTAGCAACTGCACGCCAGGACCTACTCAATTATTATAGAACCAGAAGACCCAATATAAAGCTGAACATGGGAAACTGTTCAGTGAATCAGATTCATCAGGCTGTGGTTCACAGAGAAGAAGTGACATGGAGGCCAGCCCCCTAATGCTGCACATCTTCATGTCTATTTGGGGCAACTGGCAAATAGGCACTTGGAAAAAAAATTGCATTCTTCTGCACTGCATTTTATATAACTAAAGATGTGTGAGCATTTAATACTCTATCTTGATTCTTCAGTATACTACCTTAAAAAATGAGAGATAATTATCAAAATTGGGACAACAATTACTCTGACTATGAAGTCTTCAAAATTCAGTAGCTATGGAGAACTTGAATTATCTCAGAGACAGACTGCATCTGAAGTTCCCCAACGCTTCACAAGCACAAGCCACAACTTTTGCAGTTATTTAAGGCATTTTAAAGATACAATGTTCTCTCCTGTCTCTCCAGGCAAAAAGGCCATTTTATTTATATCCCCCAAAATGGACAGACTAGTGATTTAAAATGTAAATCAAGGAAATCTTGAGAATCAAGGCAGAAAGTAAGGAAACGTGTTTCCACACGAAATAACACTAATCATCGTTCCCCAAGAACCAGATGTTTGTGTGAAGGATGTTAGTTTGGTATAGTCAAATTCCTCAAAGATACATTACTGCTTTACTAAGAAGAAAGGATCCTTGTTAGAAACCAGATTATCTTTTTCTGCCATATGCATTATTTACTTGAATCTTCTGAGAAACCTGAGACAGATGTATGGAAGAACACACTGCTACAACTAAAGAAAAGGTTAGAAAATAGTCCACAACACCAATAGTGCAAGTTTGGTCAAATTTTTGTCAAATACACACACAAAAATGCTTTTATTACGCTGTCAGCTAAGTGCAGTATACTTCACAAACATCATAAAGAAGATGAAAAACTTGATTAAAGCCAGCAACACTAAAATGTATATAACAAGTGTCTAGTTCAGGAACAGGTCATAAAAACTGTTAAGACTAGTTCTTTAATGCCAGCGCCAGTAAACCTATGAGGCTAAACATAAGTGGAAAAAACCACAAAGATCATTTTGCTTCTTTCTTGCAACTGTATATACAAAACCAATAGGAACTGAAAATAATTTGTTATGGCTGACTGCTTCTTTTATAAAGCCTTGTAACAAAGTACTTCCTAATCTTAGTGCTTTTGCTTAACGATGTTATATTTTTAACTAGTTGAAATTATTAAGTCAGCTTCTGTTGTACAATGAATATATCTTTTTAAAAGATGTTAATATGTATTCTCTGACTATAATTAATACCATCAACTGAGCCAGAGACAAAGACGCTGCCCAAAAGGACTTAAGTCTGACAGTGTCATTTCTGTTCCCATACTGATGAGACCACATATGATGCAAAAAATAATTTTCTATTACATTCATCTCGTGTCTCATCTACTGTTTGAAAAATACTTCCAATATTGCAGACAAAATATCTGAAGAATGTGCTGAATGTGTTTTCCCCCTTTGAAAGCTCAACACCTCTATTAAAATGTGAGAGCTTTAGATAAGATTTCAGAATATATTTAGAGCACAACAATATCATGGGGATGTTATGAGCCAAAACTGTGTGGAAAAGAATCCTACAGGCTAATGCTTGAAAATTTCAATCAGTTGCATTTGACAGTTACCTTACTTGCAAAAGGTCTGTGGATCCTCTTAAGAGTGGTTGTTTAAATTCATTTTGAGTCTCCTCATGTGTTAAAGTACAGTATTTTCTTTGGGTTAGGTTGCACTAAATATGAATCAGTGAATACTATTAATGGAGGCCCAAGGAAGTAAAAGCCACCATCACCTAAAATTGACCAAGCATTCAAAGGCAACAAGATTCTCAGATAAATTTCCAGTGTAAGCTCCACTTCTCTGCCTTTCCTGTTCTCTACTTACGGGTCAGACACTGGTTATGTATTTATCAAACCTTCACTATTAATCTCTCTAATAGGAATGTTTATCTAGGTAAGTACCTGCTATGTTATCTGGCAAATGCTACCTTTGTTTTATTCACAGACCAAAGTAGGACTAAATTTCAGGTTTACTGCTCCTGAAACTGAGCCTCCTTCTGCAAGCCAGAAACTATACAATTAATTTATTCTCCTCCATCCCTCAAGTGTCCACCAATATTTGCAGCCCATTTGGTGGCACTGGCTATATAACTCAGTTATCTGAATCACAACTTTGACCAAGAAGAAAAACTCACACTATTGTCTACAAAAACAGATTAAAAATAGTACAGCAGCATACTCAGAGAGCCACATAGCCCCATTCTCCCAAGACTGATGTCTGGGGAGAAGAGTGGACATAGGACAGAGAAATACTTTCTGAAGGACTGATACAGACTAGAAAACAGCTGAGTGATCTTAGCTCAGAAACACAACTAAGAACACTATTAGCAAAGAACAACTTAAAAACTGCCTTGGAAAACTTTCTCAGACTTGCAAACTAAAACCAAAGAACACTTTATTGAGTTACCTGTAACAGGTTTTCCCTGAAAGACTTGAGGTATCAGTGTTGAAGCAGGCATCCGCACCTACTAGAGAAAGCCTGGACAACTGGTAGAAAGATCTTAATGATTTTAACTGTGCCTCAACAGAAAATCAGTGGATCTCGTCAACATATGACTGAGATGTTAAAAAATAAGGTGCAGAGTTTGTGTTTCAAAATCCAAACGACTCTTCCAAAGATTTCCATAAAGATTTCCTTGTCTAGTGGGAGGTGTCCCTGCCCATGCAGGGAGCCTGGAACTAGATGATCATTAAGGTTCCTCCAACCCAAACTATTCTGTGAGTTTACAATTTCAAAAAACATTTTTCTTAAAGCAACAGATTTTTCCTTTTACTCTCATTGCTATAATTTTGCAATAAAAAAAGGAAAAATGGAAGCATGAAAATCTAACCATTTTACAGGTTTAGCAAAATTCTCTTTGAAGCTATTTTTCTTCTGCTAACATTCACAGCTACAGGTGATGCACACAGTCTTTCAGCAATACGATTATATTTAGAACAAGGATTGGTTTAAAAGGATGTCTCATGGGGGTTTAGCATACACAAATAAAAGAAAATGTACAGTGTATGACATAAACTTTATTCAGAAAGCTCATGTGGTCTCTTGCTTCTTTCTTCTTTTTATGCAATATTACACCCAGGATCCTCTATTGTTTTATAAAATGCTTGTATTGTTGTGACTTGTGCCTAATTTGTATACAAAATTCCTTGCTCCGGGAAACAGTGAGTGATTGTTTGTAGAAAATATTTTTAGAATTAAATATCAAGGACTGGAAAAAGGACACTTGAATTCAATCACTGGCATGTCCTGAGTACAAACTGGTTTCTATCATCCAACACTGACTAGACATAAATTCTGATTTAAGCAAGCCAGATTCTGATACACCTGCTGGTGATGATATTGAGTGGGGTAAGAATGCCTATTAAATTACAAGAGTGTTTAAATATGATCCACAGAATAATTGTGAGCTAATTTAAACATAAGCAAACAATAGGATTGCCCCAAACTAGATGACCATTACAACCCTCTTCCCTTCACAAAGAATTATAAGAAATCTTGAAATAATTAAGAGCTATTTTACAAGAAGCTCAAGAAGTAAAAAGAAAAGGCACATACTTTATTAAGCAGTTTTAAACTCCTCTTATAATTATAATTGCACTGATGTTTCTATAGCATTGTATGAAAGACAAGCAGTAGGTTGGTATGTAGGATTTATGGTTTCAGAGTTTAAAAAAAACATTTTACCATGATTTTGTACATAATTTAAAGCAGTTGAGAAGGAAATATTTTGATCTAAGAGGAGCCATCCTAGCAAAATCAGAGCTAAATCTTTGAGCTTGAGAACAGAGACATAAATCTGTCCACTAAACCTGATGATATAAAAGTGAATCTATCTAGCTGATTCTGCATTTTCACAAGGCAACAGATGCTTCAACATGCCTAGCACTAGAAACCACAAGAAGTCCCAGTTGAACATTAACGTGTCTTAAACAACATTTACTCATATGCCTAATATTCCCTGGATAGGTCATACATTATTAGGGTTTTCACTGGCATACACTGACAAAGGAAAATTCAGGGAGCTCTCAAAGAAAATAGGTGTATGAGCAATTCATGAGGCTGACCACTGTAAGTTATATTGTATTAAACTGTCTATTCAGCACCAAAGTTCTGTTTTGTTTCCTTGTTGGACACTACCCCATATAATTTGATTAAAAATTGAATGTTTAATGCATCATTTCATTACAAATTACACTCAAAGACAGCAGCCTGATGTTTCCCAATAAAATGTCCTCATGTTGTAGAATGCATTTGTCTGGGTTATTTAAAATGCTTAGTAAGATCCCATGCAATGCAATAATGTACCACAAAAACAACATACACAGAGATACTAAAAAAACCTGGCACACGGAAATGGTTTTAAAGAGGATATTTGAAAAAACCTGTTATTTTGACAAAATACATAGAAATAACTACACTTTAGAAATCAGCAAGCAGTTTCTCTGGACAGGTCATTGTAGTTGTGTACATCTGGATTTTTCCATGTTGGATCTCACAAAGCTGAGAATAAAACTCTTAAACTGAGCCATATGAATAAGTATGCTGTGACAGCAAGACTGAAATTTGGGCCAACAATAGCTCATGCTAGTCTGGACACACCACTTCACATGGAACAAGTCTAGATGGGAAGATTCCCAAGCTACTGCCAAAATACATTCAAGTCCATAAAGACCTGTGGACTGGAACAGTCACTCCACCAACTAACTCTTCAAAGCAGGGCAACCATTTTTTTCTCGTGGTAACACAATGCTGCTGTGTACTGGGTGTTTCCTCCTCACTTTGAAATTCAGCAGCCATGCTTCCATGCAACCACGTGATGCTTGCAGCTCAGCCCCACTCAAGGCTGGAGCTTGGCTGCTGGAGGTGTTCAAGCACTGCATGAAGTGGGAAGTCTGGCTTACAACCAGACTGTATTAAAACTGCATTGGTCTCCTGAAAATATCCTTACCATTAATTTTTTAATCGGATTTCACAAAATACTGTGTCATTTTGCCTACTTTTATGCTGCTTAATTTTAAATTAATTTATTTCTCATGACACAATTCTGATATTAAAAAGCAGTTTGTAAAGAAATTTAGTATACTTTATAAAAAATAAAGCTGTGACTGAAAAAAAAGTATCTGTTTCAGGAAGAGACAAATAGCTTAGCATTATTGAATTTTATAGAAATTGCTATGCTCTTGCTATGCTCTTATTTTATTCATAAAATGAAGAAGACCAAGTATGTCCTTGAATACTCAGCTGACTGGCAACAGAAAGCTAAATCAGTTGACAGAAAAAAGCCACTAGAAGGTTAAAGGGCAAGCTCATTTTTCCATCTGTTTTTATTGAACACACCCTTTGTGAAATGTCACGGTCAAGGGCAGTTAAAAATTAATGTCATTCTAATCTTCTTTAAACAGTTTAACTTATTCAGTTAAATGTGTCAGACAGGAAACTATCCATAAACAAATTTGAGATGTTAAATTACTAAGATAGCTGTGATTTCCTTCCTTTGCAAAATCTCATTACTAGCTGTGATATTATTTCCACTCAAGGAAGTCACTCTACAACACCAAATATTTTCACATGCATTGAAATATGTAGACTACACAAGTCTGCGGATGTTTGCTTTGGCAGAGAACTGAACTTCCTCTGTTTCTCTGAATACAATGTAATCCTCCTCATTTATGTCTTCATTTAAAGGGGGGAAAAAAAAATAAAACAAACACCCCAAAGCCAGAACAAAAAAACAAACCAACAAAAAAACCCCTCAAACACTTTAAAGTCACATTTTAACACCACAAAGCGATTTCCTACTAAGATTCATTTCTCCTCTGAAGAAGCTAAACAAAAATGGCAAAAATCATCTCAAATGTTCATTTCATATTTGAACTTATCTTTTTTACTAGAGAAATACCATTACTGGAACAAACAAACATTAATAAGAGTTTAAAATACAGAGTGTGACTTCAGCTCAGTAGTTAAGTAGTTATTCTGACAACTTTGACAATGAGTTTGATGTGATCACTGTCATCTGCTTGAGTCATTGCCTTCTCTTCCTCAATCTCACATTCAGGATTACAGGCTAGCTGGTTGTTTTGTTTGACTTACAAATCTGAGAGATGTCATGAGCCAGCTGAAGATCTGCAAGATTTATTTTGTATATTTATCCAATTTTCTGTCAAAAGGATAGGATGTAGCCTAATATCTGTTAGGGCTAGAAAGTAGAAGGCAATGACAAATGTTTGATCAGGAACAAGTAAGAACCATATCCTTTCTACTGCCACTAAGTGACACACCTCCTAGAGCTTAAGTTTTCCTCTACACTTATAGACAAGATTGATTTCTAGTACTTAGAGCTAAATCCAGGCAATCACCTCAGAAGTCTTCTCAACTTAAGAGAAAAAATTATTTTACTTATTTCTACAGTGTTCATCCCTCCGAATCTGCAGCCATGTAGTATGCCTGGGAAAGCTGGTTTAGGTGGTAAGTCAATTGGTAATTTTGTGTCATGCCTTCCTTCTACCCCCTGTAAATTTCCACTTAGTCTAGTTCCTTCCAGCTATCACAAGGGGCAGACAGAAGCCCCCACTTCCACAATCTTCAGAAACCCAGAAGAGGAAGGAATAGAGAAGAGGTACCACAGAATCAGTAAGATGCATTACTAGGGACTGCTGTATAACATGGCTCTATGTCAAGCTACTCCCCATAAGCACAAGATTTTTATTATTCAAAATTACAGAGTCAGCTGTAAGGATGTGCTAGAGAAACCCATCATAGCACTTTGTTTGCTATCCACGCCTGGAAGTGGCAGTGACATAGAGCTGAGCAGGACTCAGCAGGGCTTGGCTGTTGAACTAGAATGTTCTGACTCAGGTAAGCACGCTGCAAACAACATGAGGTGCCTCTTTCTCCTGGTGACCTTTACAAGAGGTGAAAAACTGAAGTTGTATGCAGACAGAGGAACTGGATTTGCCTTCTCCTCTCCCCACTTCTGTATTACTTTTCAGACGTGACTGAATTAACTCACGTGAATCACAGCTTTACGTAGCAGAGAAAAGTAGGTTTTACTTGATTATATTTACATGTGATGTATTTTCTTGCATTCTTAATTGGCTAAGCAATGACCAGAATCCAATATCCTTAAGCCATTAAACTTGATTTACACAGCATGCATTTACTTAGTTAATTTTTCTATTTCATATTCTTTTACCTTTTTAATTTAGGATCTAAGAAAGGTGGACTTACAAGCAAAATCTGAAAAGCAACACAAATACAGTTTCTAAATTAAGCACAGTGTTAAAGAGTCATTTTTCATTGCTTACTAAATGACAGTTCTTCAGAAGCTTCGCTGCTGAAAATGATCTTTGTCTATTAACTTCCCCTAAATACCTTGCCGAACAAAGCCCAGTAGTTGCTTGACACATACTTTCTCTTTAATTAGAGTTAAAGCTTACGATGACATCAGCCTGTCCTATTTGTCTGTGACTTGCAAGCCAGATGAAGTTTACTTGCTAGATGTTGCAGCCCTGCCAAAATTCAAGGCTGCATAGAACAGTATGTTCGGACCCTGATGTCTTGCCAGTTTTCAATGAAGTGCTTGACAGAGACCACATGTGGAGGTCAAGTGATAATACCATGATCTCACCAGATGGTAAGTTGTGGTGTTATTCCCAAGGCAGGTAGTATAGTCTGTTCAGAAACAGTTGGCAGGTGATCCATGAACTCACAGCCAGAAGCAACTGGATTGTTGCAAAAGATCAAGAATGCTATTCATGTCGGTGAAAAAACTATTCCAAGAATTTTTCTTGCTTGTAATTCGAGGACTCAGCTTTCAAGATGCATGGACAAGGGGTGATGGTTTAAAACTTGAAAAGAGGAGATTTAGCATAGACAGTTATTTCCTGTAAGGGTGGTGAGACACTGGCACAGGCTGTGCAGGGAAATTGTGGCTGCCCCCTTCCTGTACGTGTTCAAGGCCAGGCTGGATGGGGCTTTGAGCAACCTAATCTAGTGAGAGGTGTCCCTGCCCAAGCAGAGGGGTTGGAATTAGATAATCTTTAAGGTCCCTTCCAACCCTATCCATTCTGATTGTATGTTTTCTTGCAAAAAAATGAAAGTATTTTTTATGAACTGCTGTCTCAAACCAGAAGCTCTCCTGTCAAACCAGTCTTAGAATTCTGCATGATTATTATGTGATGCTTGTTAAATGGTAAAGACAACGCAAGCACACCGTGCTTGGGCTCTTGTACACATATCACCAGGTCAGTCTGACTTTGATTTAATTTCAGCAACTGTATCTACACAGGGTAGAGGTCAGGACCAGACTACTTCGCAGAGAACAACAGGAAAGCAAACCATGGAGGAATCTCACAGAATTTAGTAGATTATATTCTCCCGCCTCTCTGCAGTAGTAGTAGCCTATCCAAATCACAGCGTGAAATACTCAGCACTTCACACAGCTCAGACTTCAGCTAAAGCAGGTAAGCAATTTAAATTACTACTGTGCTGACACTGCTGCTATTTCCTGGACAAAATGGTAAAAAATAACTACATCTAAAAACACAGTAAAGCCACACAGTGGACTCCTTTTATGAAGGAGCAGCTTTTTACCCCCATCTAAAGAAGCAATATTCTCTTTTCAGAAAAAGACATAATTTTAAGGCAGACTTTTAATTTTCAAGTTCCTTTGGTGCAAAACTTATTAATGAAGCATGCACTTTGTCCAAGTAAAAATAGTTTCTCAAAGGGGCAGTGTAAAGGCAGTCTTACTTCCCCTTGCACTTCTGAGATACTGCACCCTCTGGCTAACATAAACCTCCACTGAAATTTTACGCTAACATCCTTCTTGCTCATACTGGCCAAACTTCAGAAAAAATATAATCAGTGCACTTAATCACTTAATGACTGAGCTAAGATTTCTTTTAATTCAATACACCTTACTCTATTTAAAATTATGGGACAAAAGTGTTGGAAAATAAGTATGTTAATAAAAAAAATTAAAAAAAAAAAACAAAAAACAAAAAAGGACACAAAACCTCCTGGAAAATAAGTTGGTTGCCTAAAGTTATTAAAATGCTTTCTGAAAATTTGTGCTTTAAATGGGACACATTGCTATTAAAAAATATGCAGCAGCACAAAGCTGAGCATTAGGAGCTCTAAAGAGGACAGGTCACAATTTGGACTATGGGATTTCTTTAGATGTACAGAGAAGACAATTCTGTAAAATTATATTAAAATGTAACATACCCTTAGCTGATATTCTTTGAAGATACTGAGAAAGCAGTCACTACAGAGAATGTATCATTTTGCTGTAGAATTTTAAATCAATTTTTAAAGAAGGAACATGTTTGATTAAGTGTACACATACCAGAATTATTTTTTGGAGCTCTTTTTATCGTAAAAGAGGTACAAATTATTCCCTTTCACTAGCAACGTTTTTTTCTGCGTTAAATGACAGCAAGATAAGCCTTCAGCTATCACTGTATTTTTCTCTCTTTTCGTTTAATTTGGGCCTGCATCATTTATCCAAACTAGAGAGTACTTGTCTAGCTAAACTAAGCATCCAGAATGCACAGCAAACAATATCTCATGTTCTGTCAGCTCATTTCACATTTGTCATCTGAGTATTGTCTTGTCAGACATGAAAAGAACATCAATCAGCTAACTGAATGTCATGTTTAAAGTTCTTTAGGGAAAAATGAACAACGCACCTTCAAATTGGGAATTAATTGTTCTGTGTTCTAATTTCTCAGCAATTTACTGTGGTGTGGGGAATTTTAAGGAAACACGGACCCCTTCTACTACTCACTCTTGTTTCTAGTAATTGGTTTTGGTACATCCTGACAACAGATTCTGTAGCAGATTAGCACTAGCCAGGTTCAGCACCAGAAGAAATATTAAATACATAAAACTTTTCAAGTTTGTGACCAGTTACAGAGGTCACTGTATCTATAAAACTTAATGTATGTCATTACTGAATTTCATGTCTCTGAAGGGCAACAGTTTGTATATGCTTTTTTTAAAAATGAAGATCACTGAAAAAAGCTGCACCCTTAAGCACTCCTCTTGAAGAAATATTGCCAAATTTTTTGGGCAAAATCTGTATAGATTCGGGATACCAGCATGACGGAAGAGATCAATTTGACTTACTATCTCCTAAAGGTACAAATAGCATCATGTGCTAAGCAAAACCATAACCCCATCACTGCACAAGACAGAAGTGTTCCAGCTTTCCTCAGAGGACTTGAAATCTAGAGACTAATTGGCATGGACCTGGATCTGATATTGATCTCAACTGGAATGGGATCAAGCCTTTCATGCTGCTTTTTATGTCACCAGTGAATGGCACATGTACAGTGGACTGCACAAGACCTCACTCATACACCTTCCAGTTACTTGTGACTTCAGCTGCATATCTTCATCTCAGTATTTTGAGATGCAGCCCAGATAAGCTGTAAATATGACTCTCAGAGTCCTGTAGGGCTCTTTTGAGACTACAGCTACAGTACTAAGTTGTAACATACACAACAGTCAAGTTGCTTTAGAGTTCATGCTGGAAAATACTTTTTGCTCATGTTTTACTGGCAAAACTTATGGCCTTACTCTGCAAATGTGAAGTTTTTCACTTATGAGCACAAAACCAAGACAGCAATAATTGGGAATACCTATCAAAGACAGCTGTTTCTGTTTTTAACAAGAGACAGGTTGCCTGGTTATCAAATTACCAGTGATAAGGAGACCTAATGAAGTCACTGACCTAATGAAGCCACCGACTTTCCTGGAGTAGTATCAGATGAGAAAAGACTAATATTTAGGTTTCAGTTCCTCAGAATTCTCCAAAAATAGCTGTAGTTGGTTAGATCAAGGGTTCTGTTCAGGCTTCTGTATCAGATTGTGGCAAGCACCTCGGGGAGCATTAAAGGGAAGGTATGTCCAATATGATCTTCTCCCTCATACTTTTGCAGTCACCAACCATCTTCATGTTAGGGACTTCTTGGTGTGGTTTATAGTTGAAAATTTACAACAGATTTGTCATCCTTGTAGCATTTGTTCAGTCTCCTCTTGAGCTCACGCAAACTTTTAGCAGCCACATCAACCCTTGGCAAGGAGTTTCACCAATCAACTGCTTGCATGAAGAACAGCACCCCTTGGCTTTCTATGGTTTGCCTGTTTCCTTCTAACTTCAAATCCTCCTGTAATGGCTGGCTGAACAGTCAAACCTCTATCCGTATTTCTCACACCACTTTTTCAAGATGAAGAAGTAGGGCTTACTTAGGTTGAACGCTCGTCCCCATATTAAACTACTCCACACCTTTGATCACCCTTTATGTCCTTCCTTGAGTGTCTTCCCATTCCGTAATACCCTTATGAAACAAGGGGAACTACTGCAGTGTTGAAGCTGGCATAATAAACCTAAGAACACAGAGGTGTATAAAGTTCTCTTTTTATGCTCTTTTCCTCTCCTGAAATACTGTACATCTGATTTGCTCTTATGATTGCTGTTGAGCTTTGAGCTGACCTTTTACAAAGAAAAGTGCCTTATGATCCTAAGACCTTCCTAACTGGCTACGGTCAGCAGGCACACCAATATTTTACAAGGTTTTAGGGAATGAGAGCTCCCTTGCCTCATATATATGTCATTTCAAACTTACTTACATGGAATTTTACTTGCTATTACCTGCAAGCACTGCCAGCACTCAGTCTCATAAGGTCTTTTCAACAGCTGCCCTTCATGTTCAGCCTTTGTTTTTACTATCTGGACAACTCAAGTACCAGAAACAAACTTTGTCACTCTACTGTTTTTTTCCATGTCACTTCTTACTATGCAGAACATGGATCCTCAAATACTCCAAAACTGTTGCAAGATTTCACCATTAGATATCACATCACTGAGTCCTAACCTGTGATTCCTCTTCTCTTTTGCTTACAGTCAGGTTATTCATGAGTAAGATGACCTTCCTCCTTATGGAACAGAGACTTAGTTTCCTCAAGAAATACCTGGTGAATACCTTGGTGGAAGCTTTGTGGAAACTCAAACAGACTGCATTAACCAGACCACATACATCCATTTGCTTAATGCATCAAAAGCACTCTAAAAGTTTAAAGGCAGGGTTTCATTTTTACTAAAGCTATGTTTTACCCTATCATTATCTTCACAGAAATGCCAATTAATTTAATTCTCTATTATATTTCTTGTATTTTTTTTCCAGTACCTAAGCCACATTAGGAGGCTTATAGTTCTCTTGAATACCCTTTTACTTTCCAAACATCAACTCTACTGCCACCTTTTTTCTCCGAGTTTCTTCATGAAAATCTGAAGTGTGGCATAAGGAGCATTCAGCAATATTTTCTCTATTTCCTTGCTCTACACAACAGAGAGACTTAGCACAGATACAGTAATTTTATACAATCTTTTCCATCTCAGATAGAACTCTTGTCTCCTGTGAGTCATCTTGAGAATGCTTTCAACAGCTACTGCTCAGAGAAAGGAACTACAGTGCAATCGTTAGACAAAGGAAATAAAGTGCATTCCTTATCTATGTTATTGCACAAGGCTGATGTTCATTATCTGCCTAGTGAGCAACCTTAAACTGTGAAAAATGTAAAGCAAAGTTGAACCTTTTTACCACCCTAGGAGAATATAAGCATTTCTCTGGCCAAGGAGTAAAGTAGTGTTTATGGCAGTGTGGTAAAACAAATTATTTTTTATATATCTATATGTGTAGAAGAAAAAGATTTAATTCATAAGCTTTCAACATTTGTAGATAAGCATAAATGAAATAAGAAGCTGCTAAATAAATTTCAGACTAAGAATAAAAGCTCCAAAGAGATGCATACTAAAAGTCAAACAGAAAGTTTAATAATACACCAAGAACAGCCTGGTATATCCCAAATAAGCAATTCCTACATTAATTTGATGTGAAACTAAAAAAAACAAAAACCCAAACAGATACAATCTCGATTTTTCATGGCTTTATCTGTGAACAATCTATCTATTTGTATTAACACAGAGAGACAGACTCAGCTACTCTTTGATCTTACCAGAATACTGTCTCATGCCAATTGTGCAACAAGTTCCCAGCCTCCTGATCTGGCATCAGGCAGCACTACAGTGTGCACTCCAGTACCTAATATTCAAACTCTAGTACAAAAACTAGGAAGAGAACATCTCCACTCCCTCTCTGTTATTTCAAGAAATCTTGAAATAAGTATTAGGCTTTTTCTTAAAACATACATTTTTTAATCTTTAAAAAATTTTCTTAATCTTAAAAAAAATTTTAAAATCTTTTTAATTAATAAAGTCATCTTTAAGAAGATGACTTCTTAAATAAAAAATATATATTAAAAAAAGCTTAAAAAAGAAATAAAGTTCTATGATTACTTTATGTAAGCATAACATTCTTCATTTATGCTTACACAATTTGATCACCTGAGGAGATTCTGACAAAAGAGCATCTTAATAAAGATTCCATACTCGGTCCTCATCACAAAAATGCTGTTGAGAGATACCGCAGATTGCCTGAGAATTATAACAAGTCTGCCACCAAAACTGGAGAAGATCATACCTAACTCTCATGTCCTCAGATAACAACAATGAAAAAGGAGCTTTTAAAAAATAACAGGCACCATTCACATTTCAGTCTGCTGCCTTCCACAAAAGGAAAAAGAAACTAGAACAAATGCAGTCCCAATGCAGTCATTCAGTTCCTTTTAATCAACATTCTTAAAAACCTGTAAGTCAATGAAGTATTTCCCCCCCCTCCCTCAGAACAAATCTTGCCTTCATATTATCAGGGAACTTATAAAAAACCTGAGAACTGACCTAGAAGATGCAATATTTTGAAGAAGTAAAAGACACATTTTGAAAAACAGCTTTTTCCTACAATAAAAACTGATTCACTGCATCCTTCCTCAGAACATTGAAAAAGTATCTGCTACTCTCCATGGAGACTTCTAGATGCTAGAAAAAAAAAAACAAACCCAAAACCAAACCCCCAAAGTTAAACAAAAATAAATACACAGAACACTTAAGGAAATGTGTCATAAGAGAAAGGTTGAGAAGACCTCACCCAGAAGACCTCTGAGTCAAAAGAAACCTCCCTTCCTCTCTAAAAGTTGGTAATAAAAATATGCACTCCTATCTTGTTGACTTCTGGTAGACATTTCTGCTTAGATGTAACCTATGAAAGGGAGGTATCTAATCTGAATCCATCGACCCCTTTTCTGAATGCTGAGCTCTTTATTAAAACAAATTACAACTGTCAGATGGTCTCCACTGCTCATTACCTTTCACCTTTTACATAAGTACATAAAAAATACATGGTAAAAGATAAGAAAACACCTATAGCACAAGGATATTCTGCTGTAGTACAAAAAACAAGCAACCCCTCCCCCAAGTATCACTATAAAAATGCCTACAGAAGTGGAATCAATCATCTAGCTAAATCTAAAGCAATTTGAAACTTTCCCTCATGGGGCACAGTACTGATCAGAGTAGAGTTTTCACAATCATGAATTACATCAGATGCACAAAAGAAGAGGCAGAAGACAGTAGGCTGGGAAGAGCTCAGTGCTTACAGAGGTGATGACAGCAGATGCTAATAAAGCAGGTTTTAGACACTATCCTACAATATATCTCAATTTTGTAGGTAACTGCTGCAGATGTTCTGATCCAGTTGTGACTCCTCAGTTTCTCTACAATTGCAGTGCCTGCTGGTATTATGCTTATCCCATAAAATGATGCTTCTGATAGTCCAAGAAAATATGTGAGGAAAAAAGTCGGTCATCCACATAAACACAGGTTCTCTTAAAATACTCAGCTGTTACTGCCAACTGCAGGAGTATTGTATTTTGAAATACCAGATTTATCCAAAATACACAGGGACAAAGCAGATTTAAAAAACTTTAACTTACAGGGTGCACAGAGCTCTACTGATGGCATCGTTACTGACACAGCTGTGCATACTAGGAACATACCTTCCTCTACACTGTTCTACAGGATCTGTATCCACTGCTTTAGGGCTTAATTTGCAGCCACAGAAAAATACATATTTTGAAAACCTGAGGAGCACAAAAATAACAGTATGATTTTACACAAACAAAGACTATCCTTAGAGTCAGCTAACCACAAACCTGTGGCATTAGGTTGAATATGGCATATGAAGAAGAGCGGTAATTACTTCATGCAAACGCACAAGAAAGTGCAAAAAAACCCCATTGCTTTTCAGGGGGGACATTAGCAGAAAAAATGCTTGCTTTGCTCAGACTGTCATGTTAATAATTTCAATTTAAACTCCTTTTGCAACAGAAGGTGATATAGTAAAGAATAATACATCAAGATCACAGTGGCCAGATACTGAGTTGCTGAGCAACCAGACGTAGTTTCTGACATCTTAAAAGTTCAGAAAACGTCAAGCGACAAACTCAGCTTTCTAATTACAGACAGCTGAGATAACCATTTCTAAAAACTTGGCTAATGCTTTAAAATACATTTTACTTCTAAGGAAGATAATGAGTCACATTTCCAAGTTGCTTCCAAGCCCACGACTGTAGCATACACACATACATATGGGAAATTTAAGAACTGAAAATTCCAGGACTGATTCTGGAAATTTGGTTAGGTATATAGTTTCGTAATACTTTGAACAAATTCAGTATGTTAATTATGATTTTTATTAATACACTTCCCTCACTGCCTGTCCTTTATTTGTACTACATGAACATTATTCTGTGGTTCTTACTGGTAGAATGAATTCCAGTTAAGTTTTCACCACACACTCTGCTTATTTGCAATGCCATTCAAGGCACTTCAGGGTTGCCTGCAGATGGGCACAAACTCAACACCAGGACATTTCACTTGAGTATTTGCTCCTTAATATCTCTAAATGTGCTCAATCCACCAGAGAGAGGGCCTAAGCTTTCAGTCTCTGGTGTATTCAATTTATAATGGTTTATATGTAAAAGGACAGTGAACAGTACTGTAATACAAATCCTGCTGTGTGAAAGGTATCTCTTAGGTATGAACGCGCTATTAAATGGCTATGATGCCTAACCCAGTGCCCTGCCAGCTCTGAGGCACTTCTACTAATGCTTGCCAGCAGAATCAGAACTTTTTCAAGCGCAATATGCACTGCAACAGGGAAACAAGTTGATGGAGGATGCTATTTCCAACAGGAGTACAGAAGCTCATGAAAAGCAGGGGGGGAAAAAAAAAAGAGAAAGAGGAAAAAGAAAAATGCTGTGTCAGTAATACAAATCATCAACTAAGATGGCAAAAACAACATTTCCTCTGTATTCCCACATTTTTAATTTCCTTCCATTTGATAAGGCATACAGAAATTACTGAGAGTACCTTCTCTATAAACAAGAATTTTGGGAAATCTTTCTTGTGAGGATCTTATTTTCTCCATGGAAGATATGAAAGTCTCATTTGTATTTGTTCATGTTAAATGATTCTCTCGAAGCTGAACTTGTCATTCAGGCATAAAAT
Organism: Phaethornis superciliosus; assembly: GCA_023637945.1. Lineage (NCBI taxonomy): Eukaryota > Metazoa > Chordata > Aves > Apodiformes > Trochilidae > Phaethornis > Phaethornis superciliosus. The sequence goes on along the minus strand of JAJQWJ010000002.1, from coordinate 68,752,742 downwards.
TGGTCAAAAATAAACTGGAGGTAGGGAGAGAGAGAGCTGAGAGCGATGTTCTAACTAAGCCTGTGTCTCTTTTCGGCTGTAATACTTCTTATTCATGTAAGTAAGCCTCTTTAATGAGTAAGTTATTCTTGGTGATGAAACAACAGCCTTGATAAAATACTGAGAACATGCAGTCTGCTCTAGAGGTATGACCTTGACCAAGAATAGGGAATCAACAACTGTCCTCAGTGACCCAAGTTAGTGATCTAAATTGAGATGAAAGGAATATAAGAAGCAGGGCAAAGCCCGTGGTATGTCATGTAAGTTAGTCTATAGCAACATCCAGCAATCAATGTAAGCACAGAAACAAAGATGAAAATTGTTCTGGTTTATAAGAAGGTTTATAGAACTTTCTGAAATCACAAGGCCAGTTCCTCACCTGTACTAAAAAGCAATGACACAATCTTTACTTAAACCCACTGTTTTGCCATATGACAACTAAGTTTAAAATCTCCAAAACAGATGTCAGGATATTTTATCTGCTATATCACCCTATGCCTCTATTAGTACAGGAATTTGACTGGTTAATAAAAATCTGGGATAGGGCTTTTTACACAGGTATGTAAAACAGGAAATGGTTTAAAACTTGAAGAGAGGAGATTTAGCTTAGACATAAGTAAAAAATTATTTCCTGTGAGGGTGGTGAGACATTGGCACAGGTTGCCTAAGGAAAGTGTGCCTGCCCCCTCCCTGGAAGTGTTCAAGGCCAGGTTGGATGGGGCCCTGAGCAACCTGGTCTGGTGGGAGGTGTCCCTGCCCATGCAAAGGGGTTGGAACTGGATGATCCTTAAGGTCCCTTCCAACCATAGCTGGTCAATGATTCTATGAAATCCCAGATGGCTCCTGTTACATCTACATATTACATGAAAATGCTGCTGTTCAGATAATCACAGTAGCTGAAATAGCACACGGCTTCTTTATCACAGTCTCCAAGTTGCATTTCCAGCTTCTGGAGCTGACAGCAGAGTTATTACACAGATAAAGGCACGGAAGAGCCCTCTTCTAATTCTGATGTCTTCAAAAAGCCTCATGATTTTATTTGGAACAAACCACTCAATTTCATAGAAAAGGCTATTACAGAAAGTTCCTGAGACGTTCTTTATCATTTCCTCTCTCTCCAATTTCTGTATTTTCCCATACACTCTAAAAAAACCCCAAATTAATTATGCTTGTAAACCAATTTGCCAATACACAGTACCCTTGACCTCCAAAAGACTCAAATACTCAGCTATACAGTTCTTCCAATAAATAAGCCAAACAGAATTCTCTTTCTTTTAATGAGAGATCATTGAATAAGCCTCTGAGATGTGTTTAATTCTGTCAGACTTCACATATTGCTTTTCTCTTTGTGCACTATCTACAACAGCATACTCACAGAGGTTTTTTCTTACATATTTTGCCATGTGGAACAGGCTTTTTAGGGTGGAGATTCAATTTACACTATGCCTAGTGTAAGACAGCCCCAAATTCTGCTAGTACCTCATCTAAAATGCTCTGACACAGAACAAAGATTGACTGAAAAGCAGTTTCAGGTTTTTTCTCATCCCCTATGCTGTTCTGCTCTACCCTCTGCATGATGTGAGCTCTATGTTACAACTGAGGGAAGGAGGGGACCTCCTTACTTCTAAACCAGCCAACCTTCTAGATTTCATACTGGAAATGTTACCATGTCCTGGCCTTTTAAAGAATATCTTTTTCAAGTGACTTCTTGTTATTCTAAATAGTGTCACCTGGGAGATGTTTAAAGAACAGGAGGAAAAGTCTCCAGAGAAGAAATCTGTAGACTCCTTTCTTTGACTCTGTATTCCTTTTCAAACTATTCAGTGTATGTTCAGCATACTCTGAAACATTGCTCAATTGTTCTCTGAACAGAAATGAGCATTTTCTTGAGGAGACATTATAGTTACAGAGGGAAAACTACCTTTATATAGACATGGGAAACTAATGATGCTGCACTAAAAAGCAATAAAAGTTACTGCAGGGGCCTTACCCTCGAAGTGGCAAATTACTGTAAGCCTTACAGAAACAAAAGCTGCAATATGGTAAAATTATATTGCAGTAATCCACCTACCCAAAAATGAGTGGAGTAAAAATCTAACTTTATAGCATCATTTAAAACACTCTGGTCTTCATACACATTGACATTTCTTATTGCAACCACTAGGCAGGGAGATGAGATATATATACCTAAAGAATCATCTGTGTGGTAAAGAAAATTGAATGCCCTGAGACTTAACAGTGGGTTAAAAAATAACAGACTTACCCAGTTGGAAAGTAAAATTACAGGCATTTGTAACAGCTACAGTATTCTCTTTTCTACACAAGTCTATGAAACCAGAGAGTTAAAAAAGAAAAGACCCTCTGAAAGTTCAGAATACCACCTTTTCTATTTTCTATTAATGTGCCAGCTTCACTGGAGATAAACATGTTCTCCTTTTGCAGGATCTTCCTGTTAGTAACAGTTGCACATAAATAAAGTTTTCTAAACAAACATCTTATCTTTTTATGGAAGGAAGTCCATTAATAAGGAATTGACGCCCTTCCCTGAAAAAAAAACCCAACCATCAGTGGTATTTCTTTCCCATAAACTAAAGAAATAAACTTACACCCTGAAAGTTTTTACTCTATTTTCACAGCAAACTGGATAGTCTGAACACAGATAAAACAGAACTGTTTGGGTTTTTTTTTATAAACAGTACCACTGTTGCTAGCTTGCCACATAATACTGAATAATTAACCTCTTCCCTGGGAAATTGTGCTTCATTTCAACTGTATTCTCCACATTCTTTTTTAAACTAAAGGGCAGCCTGTGAGTAGCTTTCAGCCTGGGAGCTTCTGAAGCATACTATAATTCTTTAATATTTTGACCTACGCAACCATTTGCAGAAAGCTGTCCTTTTACCCAACAAATGCATCCTAACAGACTCTATGAACTGTGCTCATAATTTGCTGTGCTCTTCATTGGTTTTGTCAGCTGTGCTAGACATTTCTATTGCTCAAAATGAACTTTGTCATGGATGCAACCTCTGATGCAATCTTCATCTGTTTCTCTTCTTCAAAACAGATTTTCCTTTAGACTTTGAGAATATGAAGTATACACTGTGTTGTACACTATTTGTGATAAATAAAATAAATAATTTTCTCCCAATGGAGTCAGAAAGCCAGTACTTTGATCTATTTGCAAAAGTGCTTGAAATAGAAAAGTTAACACATTTAAAGAGAGGCTATCTTCTCAGTGCTTTTGTGTAACAAGACCTAAAATCTCAATGCCACACTGCATGGAGATAAGCCTAGGAGAACAGCAGAATAACATAGCCAGTGATTACCATACTCATATAAACTTAGGTTACAATGCCATAGTATTTTTGTACAAAATTATCTCATTATCTTAAACACATTAAATGTTTAACTCTGGGGACCACAAGAAACCTCATAAAAATATATAGTAGGAACATCAAAAGAAAATTTTAAAGAAGAAAGTGCACCCAATGTGTCAAGAAAACATTCTTGTTTTTCTTCACCTGTGTCTATAAATGAGTACAATTTCAAATACATTTACTCCAATTCTTAAAGATGAAACACGACTATGTACCAACTATCACACTTTTAGATATCCTGAGAATGGAAAAATAAGATTCCACAATCCTCTACCAAGAGCGGCAGCAACTTTGATTACACAATGTTTCACTGGAGAGGGCATTAACAGACGTCTTAATACAGACAAATAAAAGAGTCACAGGAAGTGAGAAGTGAGATTGAGCACTAGACTCCTCCTGCTCCACTATACTGAAGTTAAAGATTCCTTCCTGACTCTGTGTTGCACTAATACAGCTCACTTTCCAAAGATGAGTCTACTAGAGAGGTGACAAGCCCTTGGCTTGTACTGTTTCCTTGCATTTTTACTTGGCATCCATATATAGCTTTACACATTGATCTTTCCAGTTTAAATCTACAATGTGATACTTTTTATTAATGATGGAACCAGAAATATTAATGTGCTTGCACATGTTTGGTAACATACATATCTGAATGTCACTACAAAAACAAGAACAATTTCCTTTTCCCTCAACTCTGTTCTTTTCAAAGGGTTAGGTCCTCAGAAAGGTTTGCCCTCATTTCTGTTTAATCCTCAATTACTGTATTGCAGAATAGCGACCTTTTTTTTGAAAGCAAAAGCAGAGCACTGCTTTAAAAGGTCACACAGCACAACTCCGAAAGCAGAGATGATCCAGTATCCCACAGCAGCACTGGAAATAGGAACACAGACAATAGCTTAACAATGAATCTGGGCAAAACATCACTCTGGAGACTTTTGTTACCCATTACATCTATCACCCATTTTCCATGGCTGTCCTGGACAATAAGGAAACCTCTACGATTTTCAGCTTTTCTGCCTTACTTTTTCCTCACCATCCTTCTTTTACCATTTTTCTTTTTTTACTCACAAAACTTTTCTGATTTAGATTCTTGACACTGGAGAAAGCTTGGGGCAGTCTCATGACAGCTCGTTAAGTATCTACAAAAATCCAAGACTTCTGAATAATTCCCTTTTCTAAGATCAAGAGTTTTGGTGAACTGGAGATAATGCTAGCAGAAAGATCTGTGAATGACTTTAGTTCTGAAGATTGAACTCATGGTAGCCAGAATATCAAGCAAAGAAGCCCATTCTGTGGTGTCACTGTTACCTGTGTTGCTGTCTTTTCTTGCTCAATCACTTCCAAGTTCTGCAATGCAGGTGTCACAACCGGTGGAGGAGGTGCTCTGCGCTTTTTCACTTCTGGATTTGCTGTCATTCCTGAGATGTTGCCAAGGGACAGTGATGAACCCAGGCTACTGGAACGAGAATTCACCAAAGGGGAATTTGGTGCTGTGGAAAAACCCTGTAAATGGATGAACATCTTGGATTAACATCACTTTAAAAATAATGGAAAAGAAAGAAGAAAAACAAGACACATCTGGTTACTGTTTAAACAATGATATGAATAATCATATATGTTCCTCTGCCAAACTTGCTGAATTGCAAACTGTAACTTTTGGAAACTTCTAAAGGTCAACTGGAACAAAGCTTACAGACAATATTAAGCTGGGAGGCACAATGAGCACCTAATGCAGTCTAACAGTACTACTGACAGGAACACTACTGCAGCTTGCATATTGATACAATATGTATTGTATCAATACATATCATTATGGTTATCCAAATGCATTTGCAGTTGTATTTAAATTACATCAGTAATACACATTTCTGAAAGCAAGATTTACTCTTAAGTGAAAACATCTTATTAATCACATGATGCCTGTCTCCCAGGCTTGTCTGCTTCATTATCAATCTGCCTGGTTCTCCTGAGTCTTCTCTGTAGATTTATACAAGAGAAAATCTGCTACCATCAAACTATTTCCAATTTACATCCATAATCAAGAATAATCATTTACAGTCTACTGAAAACAACCATTTGACCTCGTCGTAAGAAGTCCTACTGTCCAGCACTCCTCTGGATTTTAACAGGCCCAGATGAAAGGAGAAGCAAAAACTATTTTAGTATTTCCTTCCATTAAGTATTATGTTATTTCTCATTGAAAATTTAATTAAATCAATGGAAAAAGTTTCACTGTTTTCAAATCAAGGCTCCAGTATATTTTATACTAATACACAAACCGAAATATATGAAGTCATTATGTAGTAAACCTACAAGTACGAAAGACTAGGAAGCATGACTGCTTGAAAATGTGAATTTTTATTGTAGTTTTGAGACTTCAATTCAGCATAATTTTTTTCATCTGCTAATAAAGAACTTACAAAACCTTTTCCTAAAAACCTGTGAGTCAGCTTTTGGCATTTTTAATAAAGTGAAGTTTCCATTCTAAACTGAAGATTTTACTTTTCAATTATGTTATGAGAGGGTCACCACTTCTCAGAAATGGCTTCTGTGAAATTACCACTTACACCAACCCACTGTGAGCTGAAGTAGGATACCTATTCTGGAAGCACAGGCTGATGACCATGGTTGATAAATCCTCTTTCTTTTCAAGACAGAACACACTACCAGACCTGCAGGCCTAGCCCATTAAGGACATAATACTCTCTAGGAGGAATTTTGTCCAAGACCACATTATACACATACTGGTAGAAAACTTAAGGCCACCACAAATCCCTTCACCTTCCAAATAAAAGTGGTAGTTCTCTGAACCTAAGTGCACCAGTCTGGAAAGCACTGGAAAACACTTTGCCTAAATTGTACATCTGCTTCATCATTGTGGTGAGTATCTGGAGACTGTACCTGGCAGTGAATATGACTTGTGACACAGTATAATTCTTTCCCTCAAGTGCCAAGAACACTCTTAGGTAAAAATTTAAAAACATCGGCAGCAAGCTCAAAAAGAGAATTAATTTTTGAACCATTGAGGAAGAACTGATAAAGCATAAGGAGTTAAAAAACACAGGAATACAAAAAGATGTGTCCAGCTGATGCACCCAGTTGGCATCCAGCGACCAGTGGTGTCCCCCACGGATCAGTACTGGGTCCTATTCAACATCTTTACTGACAACCTGGATGAGGGGATCGAGTCTACCCTCAGTAAATTTGCGGGTGGGGATTGAGTCTATCTGCTGGAGCGTAAGAAAACGCTGCAGAGGGACCTGGACAGGCTGGGACAATGAGCTGAGGCCACTTGGTGTGTAGTTCAACATGACCAAGTGCAGGGTCCTATGCTCTGGCTACAACAACCCCATGCAGCACTACAGACTGGGGGAAGAGTGGCTGGAGAGCAGCCTGGCAGAGGGGGACCTCGGAGTACTGGTTGGCAACTGGTTGAACATGAGCCAGCAGCGTGCCCAAGTGGCCTGGAAGGCCAATGGCATCCCGGTGTGTACCAAAATAGTTGTCTGCAGGACTATGGATGTAATTCTCCCCCTGTAATCAGCATTGTCGAGGCCTCACTTCAAGAAAGATATTGAGGTGTTAGAGTGGGTCGAGAGGAGAGCAATGAGTCTGGTGAAGGGATTAGGGGGAATGTCTTATAAGAAGAATCAGAGAGAGAACTAGGGTTGTTTATCCTGGAGAAGAAGAGACTCAGGAGGGGATCTTACCACTCTCTACAACTACCTGAAGGGAGGTTGTTGTCAGGTAGAAGTTGAGCTCTTCTCCCAGGCAACGAGTGACAGGATGAGAGGGCATGGCCTGAAGCTGCACCAAGGGAGGTTTAGGGTGGATACCACAAAGCACTTCCTCATGGAGAGGGTGATCAGACATTGGAATGGACTGCCCAGGGAGGGGGGGGAGTCACCATCCCTAAAGGTGTTTAAGGAAAGGCTGGATATGGTACTCAGTGCCACTGTATAGCCAGTGTGGTGGTGTTAGGTCATAGGCTGAACACGATGATCTCAGAGGTCTTTTCCAGCATCAATAATTCTGTGATTCTGTATGCAAAACAGTTTCCTGACTGTTCAGTAAAGTTTAACGTCCTATAGATCCTCTGAAAGTTACTGAAAACACTAAATACGGATAGCAAACTCATTTGTGTCTTGTCTTGCATTTCCAATGCATGTGATAACTACCAATGACTTACAACTATCAGCTGAATACTTTTGTTATCTTTTATGTTGCACGCTGCACAGCATCTTGGAACTGTGAATTTAGTGCAAACTGGGCATGTGAATGGTCTTCTCTGAATGACTAGAGTTCTACTGAGGTATAAAGTAGCATCTGCCATATCTTTTTCATCACCAGTTTCTCTGAACATGAATACCATCAATAGCTTCTTCAACTTTCTAGCAAGAGAAGAAAAAAGCTTGAAGTAGGAGTTTAAAAGGTTAGGTCTATCTTATGAACAAATACACTCTTTTCTTGGCCCTGTATCTTGGGCAGTGGAAAAAATAATGATCTCAGCGGTAACCTACAAGTTTAAAGTTGGTCCCAGAATATATTGTAGCTGCTTCTATGAAATAAAGTTTGTTTATTCTTAAAGAAATGACAGTGTACACAGGGTGAAAGCTAGTCTCCTCGCACATTTATAAAATGACTGAAGAAACTAATTCTAAAGTGTCTTCTACATGTATGCTTTTGTGGCTGTTTTAATCCTTTGATTTTCTTTGCTGAATAAAATAATTGACAAATTTTGCTAAGAGATTTTAAGATATATGCAAATAATAAAAAAATTCCTAGGACTTCCCTCTCAACATTAAAAATACTGGGTATGAGTAGGAATATAAAATGTATGCAGTTTTAAATTATTATCCTATTCAAAATCCTGTGGCGGAAGAGCTTTCAGAATCTTTTGCAAGTCAACATATTGTGAAGGAACACAGTGATGAAAAAACAAAAAATGTAAAGCTGTTTTTTTTTTTTTAAAAATAAAATCTTGGATTTCCTAACAGAAGATATGGGGGAAAATGTAATACTTACACAACACTATAAATAGTTTATAATAACAAAACTTCAATGAAAAAAAAGAAGAAAAAAATCGGAAATTAATTTATGCTTTCTTTTCCAAGTCCCAATCTTTATATCAAGCCCATTATTTACTGAGTGAGCATTTCAAGAATGCTCACGTTAAGACTCTTCCCCTAAAACAAAAACCCCCTACAGCTTCCCGGGGGATGGGATGGAATGGAGACAACTTCAAAGTTGTGATGAGAGCTTTGTCTAATTGTAGGCAGACCTTCAAGCTCCCCCATGTGTGTAGTCCTTTTTTATTAGCTTTAAGAGGAAAAAAATGTCAAACACAAACCACTGACTCAAGTGTTTTTGGCATGACTCATCTTTTGTTGTGACCCTAATCTAGAGAGACAAGGCCTTACCCAGCTTTTATATTTTAGGTTGTGTTAGATGCCGTGCAGATTCCTTCCAAATCACTGGATTTTGGAGGTTCAGTTTTCAGGCAGGTTAGCAAGGCAATATTAAGAGCATACATTAATTAAAGAAACTTGAGGGGACCTGATATGTATATGCCTTTTAGTCAAACCATCTCTCATTTCTTGTTTAATTTATTATCAGTGGATCGATTTCAGTGGGATTACTCAAATTACAGTAGTGTAAGTGAGAGGAAAACCACATTCAAGTATTGCAGCAAATGCAGCTAGCTAAAAAAGTCAGCCCTCCTCCTCTGTTCTATTTGACAAACAGGTCAAGAGAAAAAATGAAAATTCATTTCAGAAAATGAAAATATGAATTAAACAAAGAGCTTTTAAAACCATCCCCCAACTTGTAAAATCATTGCCTTTGGTAGAGCACCAGTGTTTTGAACCTTCCTAGCAGTTCAAACAAAAATTAAGTAATGCAAACTAGCAAGAAAAAAGTTTGCCCTTTTTTTTTTTTCCTCTCCCCTGAATTAAGCCAAACCAAAGTGAGCATTAGCACAGGTACACCAGCATAGGTCAGCAGTCAAGTTAGATTCTAGTTGAGCAGGGGTCTGGAACACATACTGAACCACAGACTTTCTGGAAGGGCAAAGAGGGGGCCATTAAGAACTCAGAAGTACAAAGGTTCAGAGTAACTTGGTGACTTAGCCCCGACCTTCAGAAGAAACCATGAAGTCCACTTTCTATAAAGTTCACAACCTGCAGAGCTAAACACAAGCTCTATTAAGAACCTAAAGCAGCAGCCAGTCTGTGTTGAAAGGCCATCAACCTAAAATGCAATTATAAAACATCTTTTGCAACATAGTCTGTTTTCAAGTATGAAAATAAGCTGATATCTTGAATACTTCTGAAAAGTTTAATGTTACTATTCATAAAATAATGTAAGATTAATCTAGTAAAAGCACAATTCTACTACTGTGAGAATTTGATTATGCAAAAATAATGTGTATCAACATGGAAGTCAGCTTATGTTTGTTTTCAAAAGATATCACTCATACTTAATTCTCCTACCTAAGCACTATTATTAGGATTTCCTTGATTTTCTCATGACACTAGGAGGCATTTAAAGGTCAGCAAAGGAAGAGGCTGCAGCTTGCCTGTGAGAGTGATCTGACTTCCTGTTCCCTGTCCACGCCGGACAATAAAAATTTTTCAAAATGTCAAGTTCTTTTCTTGTGAGATTGCTAGAGCCAAGCCTTTCTTCTGCAGCTCTTTGCCAAAACTCACATATTTGAGCTCCTAGTCCTGTTAGACAATTTCCTTCTCAGAAGTTTTTAAATCAAAGGTAATCAATTGAGCTGTTTTTAAGCACTCAAATTACCAGATGTATCAGCAAAATATAAGGGTTTTTATTTTTCCAAAACAGAGAAAAAAATAAGAATAAAAGTATCATAAAGGAAATAATTGCTTTTACAAGTGTACCATAGGTAAATATGAAAGGTAATATTTAGAGCAGGCAGACAAATCCATCTACCCAGTGACAGAAATAATATTTGTGCTTGTTGGACATTTAAACTTCATTAATGCAAACTCTTATTGATTTGCTGAATGCCACCATAACTGATTACATCTGGCCATTTAAAACACCAGACAGGTTATGTCAGACCTACTGCACAAATTAAAGTTGGAGGCCACTTCCCTGGACACCATACTGAAATTCCTTATACTAGCACTAAATTCGACAGCACCAAAACTGAATTAATACAAGGTCCTGCTTCAAAACCAAAGCATAACACTGCGGTCATGAGATTGACTGGAGACATAGTTTAAAAAACAAAAAAAAGCCAAAATTGTGTCTACTCAGATTTTCCTTTTTAACCAGCCACACTGAATACAGTTTGGGTTTTGTACTCCCTGAAGCACTTGTGATTATGGTACTTCAACTCAGTCTGCAGTCAGAAGGGAAAAAAGTTAACCTTTTCCTGCTCTAAAAGAAAATTTTAATTTTTATGTTGGTTTACTATCTTACTGCATTTTGCTATTGGTAGAAAATAATCTGGTCACCCATCACCCAATATTAAAATATTAACTATTAAATTTACACAACAGTGACTTGTACAAGCAGCACCATGTTGGTTTTTATGCTGGCGAGTAGGCTTTCAAGGTTTTACTGTAAAAATTCCAAGTTATACTTTGACGTCTGTACAACTACAGTGTTATGTAATGCTCATGTAAGCCTATTTTAGCATCTAGCTTGCAGTTCCAGATCTTGGGGTCAGGGCCCATTTGGTGGACACCAGAATTCACACAGCCAGAGTAAGAAATGTCTGAGAATGTTCTTTCTCCCATGCCCCTATCAGTTCTCCCTCCCTCACCATGGCCATTCATTCACATTCCTCTCATTTGTTTAGCAGGGTTTGTTGATCAGAAATCCTAGCAGTGCCAGGTGCCAGGAGATCACTTCTCCTTTACAAAGTCACCTACTTTGTCTCCCAGCACTGAAGTAGTGTGACTGACCTGTCCCTGCAGTGGCTACTGAAACCTTCCTATGACACAGGTCCCCACCATCCACAACTATCTAGTTTTAGTGCTTGACTATCCTTTATCAATGCACTGTTTTTCCTTATACCCTAACTATAATTTCTCTCCCTAGAAGTTTACCTGATTATTTCTTGTCCTCACTTCATTAATGTCATGGGGTGTAAAGTATCTCTACATCCTTACAGCTAGGAGTGCAACCCTAGTTTCCAGCTCTGATACATGCTCACATTGCACCTTCTGTGGTGTCTAGCATCTTTCCCAGTAGAAAACCTGGGAACCTCTCAACAAGGGGAAGTAGAAAACTGGAAGCCTCCAGGAGAAAAGCTTTTCAAAACAGATCTCAAAAAAGCTCTGATTTGAATTCACTGTTGGTGAATTTCTAGGCAGGGAACAAGTGTGGGTATTAACTCAAGCCCTGTGCAGTACCTTGAGGATGAAGAGGGTGCCCAACCACAGAGAGCTTCAAGTATTTTAGTTTTTGTGATACTTCTTGTGTGTGAAGCAACAATCAAAACTCATATTTTCCATTGAAAATCAGATGGATACAAAAACAATATGGCAAAAATGACAAAAAAGTTGATTACTTTTTTTCCCAACAATCAAATATTTTGCTTTCATGTTTATGAATATAAACTTTTTACTCAAATCACTAGTAGAATACATGAATATGGGTATTCCAGCTAAACATGAACATGTCTGGAAATTCTTGCGAATTTAAAGAAACAGATGCATAACAACCAAGCCTAGCTGCTAATATCAGTATCACCTACTATTACCACCTTTTTCAGTATTCAGCCAGTCTGAGATGACAAATTTAATCTTAGTTCTCCACAGTGAATAAAATACCTTAGCACATATAAAGCAGTGGAATACAGATCTATGATTTCAACATTATATATATAAAATTGAAACAACTCGGAGACTGTCAAACCATTCATACTTTTTCAAGAGTTAATGACAGATGTGATTTGAGAACACAGTGCTTTGAGAACAGAAGGTCTTGAATCATCTCTGATAATTTAAAATTCAGTGTAGTTAATTTAAATAACTTCTCCTGTTTCCATGTTTCACTCTTCAGATTTTCCCAAGTCATACTACAAATCACACTTAACAAAGCCTTTGACTATTATTGCTACTAAAAATAATTCGTGGCAATCTGAGGGAGTCTCCCTGTAACAATAAAGACACTTATAGCATCAAGGAGAATGATGCAATCAACTTTGTTCATCACAGCAATACATGCAGGAAAAGGAAGACAAGCTAATGCAACCAGCAAGACATTTGTGTGCTTCTATCATCTCTTTTGCTTAACTGATAGTGTGTTTCATAGTTTTTTTAAAAAGCAACGTCACAACAGAATCAGCAAAAAGAAGTCTCTCTGACAGGAGAGAGCAGACACCTTTTTTGAATAGTGGGATAAAAAAAAAAGAAGGCAGAGCCATGTTTGAGCAACTCAGAAGGAGGGAGCAGGCAGCATGCTACCTAGTGCTAATGAGAAGACTGAAGCATGTAATTCAATATTTGAAAAGTGCACATAAATTGTGTCTTCTCCTATTGATCTGGACGCTGAATTCATTGCAGTAACCAGCAGGCACATATCCTGTGGACCTTATGAATCCAAATTGAGGAACTCTCTAAAACAGAAGAGAAATGCATCTGCTTTGATTCAGAGCTGCTAGTGTTCACAAGTCAGCCTCTACTCAAGGCAATGAAAATACGCTTGCTACAAATCCTTCTAATGCATAAAATTTGTGCAGTGTGTCCTGTGACAGATGAAAAATTATTTTGCTGAAAGCTGAAGCTATTTAGGCACAAATGAAAGAAACTTAGGTTGTGAAACATTTTTTTTCTGAACAAGTGTAATGGGCAAAGCAAGTGTACGTACGTTCAAAAGAGCAAATTTCATCTCATAACCACACAATCTGATGTGTTTTCCAATTAATACTCCAGATAGTATTCCACTCAATATTCTGCTTTCCATCTGTCATCGTTTAACATGAGGAACTAAAGGAGGGCTTTCAGACTCAGAGGGCTGGAACACAGGGAGGGGTCTATTCCCTCCCATTTCCTGCCCATACTCTCTAAAGCCCAGGCGGACTGCAGCCGCTCCTCCTTGCTCTACTGCTGTTCCCCTCTGCTCCTTTACCCCCTCACCACCTGCTCTTCAGAGCCCACATCCACATGGTTGCTGGGAAGAGCCATGGGGCCCTCTCCTGAGTCAGCCCTGCTCCAAGGGGCTCTCTGGCACCTGTCCCTGCCAGCATCGAGGATGGGTTGCATATATATATATTTGTATATATTTGTATTTTTTTTACTTTATCTCGTATGTTATTGCCTTTCCCCCATGGTAGTAAATCTATCTTCAACTGTTTTCAACCTCCAACATGAAGTCTCCAGTCTTTATTCCCCTTTTATTTTCCCTTTGTGTGTGTAGAGGGGAAATAAAGAGTAATTCTGTCCTTCGGTTTGTGGTCTGCCCAAAATGCTAGGCTGTGACACTATCAAATTCTCAACTCTCCGGAATTCCGCTAAAAAGCTGTGAAACATAAAATTATTAGAAAGTATTTCAGCACTGGCATAATCAAGTGACATCCATGAAATAGTCAGAAGGTTCAGTAAGTGTGCACTACAGGTATCTTTGTAAGTGATATACTAAAATCACCATGCAAACAATACCTGCATGGCCAGTCCTTTAAAATGGCGCATTAAGGTGTCACACACATCAAAGACAAATCATAGATATATAGGTACAAGCTTCCAGAATGTGCCAAATTTATCCCTGTCCCTGCACCATTCACCTGATACTATCAGGCTACCTGACTGCTGTCCTAATTTGAGCATGAGCTTTTTAATTTCTGGATGACATATGCCTTTGGATTACCCCTAAGTACTCTTGCATTTGTTTTGGATATGTAAACCCTAGTGAGACAAACCCATCATTAACATAGCATTGAAGATATTTCTGCATCAGGTATTTTCTATACTACTTAGTTTAATGGAAAGGTTACTGTCTGCTATTTGGGTGTGAAGTAGGAGTGCAGAAACAATCCCAAAGTCCAGCTAAACTTCTGATGACAGCTTGGAATGCTGGCAGTTGCTTAGAATAAAGTTTGTTTGCATTTTGTACAAGTGTAATATGATTTATCTTGATGTTCAGGAGTGTGAGGACAACTTTCTGTCTAATCTGCATTTGCTCTTTCTTTTTTATATATTGCTTTGGGAAAATACCTGAATTAACTTATATATAAAAGGCACCCTCTGCAGGTGATTTACATCTTTCTGGTTAGACTGAAAAACTCATCTTCCACAAGTCCAACTCTGTCACAGAGCACTTTCAAAATTTTTCAGCCTATAAAAAAGATGGTATTTTGAAAATAGATTTTTCATAACTGGCAAAAAACCAAATATGTAAAGGTAATATGGGGAGAAAGATTAAATCAAAATGTTCCCAAAAGGGAATGATTAACAAAAAATATGGAATTTTAGCAAATTAATCTACTCACACAACTTACAATTTTTAAGTAGGTAAGTGCATATATACTAAGTAAGCATATTGTTACCTTACAGTGCAATAGATGACAAAAATATTTGACAGATTCTCTGCCAGACCAGAAAAAAACCCAAACAACAGAAAGTGAATCTATCTAGAAAAGGAAAGGTTTATCTATTTGAGACGGCATCTCATCAACTGGGGACAGAAGATGGGCTTGTGATGAGATACAGGTAGGGAGTTTGGTGAGTTATAAAAGGAAAAGGGAAAAAATGTGAAAAACACTACAAGTCCTTTTTGGATATTTGTCCAAATGGTAAAAAAGTAGGCATGAAAGAAGTAGTAAAGAACACAGAAGTGAGGAAAGAAACAAAAACACAGTCATTATGAAAAAAAATGAAATTAATATGTTCACCAGCTTTGACCAGACAGGAAGTTTTAGCAGAAATTAAGACAAAAATCTGGAAAAGGAGAGGAGCAAAGCAAAAAACAGAACATTTCAGTGAATGTGATGATAGAGTCCTGGCTTGTATCCTAGGGAAGGAACAGTGAACTAAGTAGACTGGTGTAGGACAGAAACCACGTTCTGCAAGAAAACTCAATGATTACTCATACGTGAGCTCAGAAAGATGGCAATGTTAATGCCATGAAGATATTGGGGTGAAAGTCATATTAACAGAATTCAAACTGGTTAAGATTTGATGCTGAAAGGAAAGGGAGTTAATATTTATGGATTTTTAAATGTGGGATAAATATTTCTGTGGTAAGGATTTAAAGCATATGAAAAGCTGGGATGATATAGAAGAGATGAAAACAACCACAGTAGCATCTTAAAGTCTACCAAGAGAGGTCAGTAAGCCAATGACAGACCCTAATGGAAAAATAAATTTATAAAGAAACCTGAAGAAGTAATTACAGAGGAAAAATCACGCAGACTCCAAAATTCAATTCAATCCCAGTATAGAAAGAAGATCAAAAAGGAAAGGAAAAGATCAAGCCAGAAGGAAAACAAGGAAAGAAACTTTGAAAAGCGGCCATTTACACTTGGCTTTCCAAGGCCATTAGTTGATTCAGTGAGAGGAATCTTGGAAGAGTAAGTACGGAAAAAGTCAAATTTTTGTAAGTCTGGTTTCTCCTTTCACTTACACTTTTGCATTATATGAAAGCAGATTAACTCAATCAAATAGTGTTGAACTACCAAGCCAAAAACAAAATCTGTCTTTATTAGTGGTCTGGCAAGAAGCTTAGGAAACTGGAAGTTCCAAAGGTCAAAGACCAACAACAGCAAAAAGACATTTTCATAATTTCCACTGATGTTAAGCATTCATCAATCATAAATAACCACAAAAAGGATCAGAGGTCTTAAGCTAAGTAACTTTATCATTTCACTATTAATTTTTTTTCTCTAGGCTTACTAATTTGTTTAAATCAATCAGTCAGTTTGGAATACTGTGAAATATATGCTCTTCAGAAATTCCAAATATTTTGAAAAAATACTGAGAAGAATTGCTGCTGCAATACAGTCTTTTAACATATAGGAACTATCAAACCACTGGAGTTGATCATCTTTGATATATTTTCATTGTAGATATGCCAATTTATACTGGAGAAGGAGATGGAAACTTTGCATAAAACATACAATTTTAAAAATATCTGCTCTGATATTGGCACAGCCAATTTTTATGGGGACAGGATTTATGAATGGAATAGTTCCTGGCATGAGATTTTGGGTGTGTATTTGTTTGGTTTTGAAGAAATAATATGTGTTTTTTAATTGAAGTATTTTTATTCCAGTCAAATTAAAGGTTTTTTCTCCATTTTAATGAAAGTTTTGTCCTCTGAGACGAGAAATATTAATGACCAATTTTCATTATCTTTCAGTATCTGCCGAAATACTGACATATTTGACTTCTGAAAATCTCTGTGTATGATAGCTGTTGATGGAGCAAATCCGTACTGAAATTCCAAGGCTAATATTCACCAACAACTACAGAACTACAACACCTACAGAAGAGTAGCTCTGGTTTGCTCAAGCTCAGGGAACTGACTTCTAGTTCCAGTCCTTGTAAGCTAATTCCCACACAAATATTTGTCAACTTAGAATGAAGCTGCGCAACTACTTTTCCCCTCTAAGTTTAAGGTTACTGTAGGCATTTAGCTAGAGGGAGACAAAATCATTCAACTCTCAAAGCAAATTTTCAAAAAGGAAGTTTTATATTTTTAACGGTAAAACGCTGCCAAAACTATTATTGAAAAACAATGCAACCTCTGAAGACTTTAAAAAAAGACTTCAAATCCCCTTTTGAACTCTGAAATTAGTGCAAATCTTAACATAAATCCTAATTACAGTCACTAAGAGGATTTCAGCAACAGGAATCAGAAGAAGTCAACAGCCAAGAATTTCCTTGTTTCCACTAGCTCCTTCAGGAGGCTGGATGCCCACGTGTGTGTATATATGGAGACATATCCATACACAAACACTCACCTAAGCAAGTCCCTGAACAATATCTGCAGCTCCCATGCTGAGAATTTCAGGCAGCAAATAGCAGCACAGAAGCAAGCCAGTCCACTAAGGAGATGTGACAGCTTGCTGCAGAAGATGAAAATAAGACAGACTAACATACATCATGCTTATAGCTTGATTCTCAGGCATTGATGTCAATGTAGCATTTTGAACTGTAACAGCTGAATATTTAGGCCCACATCAAAATCAGTGGTCAGGAACACTGGATTGAAGAGGAGGTCTAGAGGAAATGCTCTGTTGCTGGACAGTGGATAGACTACATACAGGTGTTGTACACATCCATCTTCTGTTTAGTAACACCTAAAGATCAATACTTACAGAAATCAAACTTCATCCATAAAGGAGATGAACAATTTGGATAGAAAAGACTTCTTCCAAAGAAGTCACAAGCAAATTAATTTCAGGATCTGATTCTTGCAAGAGCATGAAATTCAGATCTAGGCCTCCTCTCCATCCTGAAAGATTCTCCAAAGGCTATCCTCTCTGGAGGATAATCAGTACCCTTAACGTGCTGGTAAAACTCACATAGGTTCAAATAACTGGGCTCAGAAGAACAATTTAAGACTAAGGAAGCAGACCTCTCTGAATTTTCTTCAAATTATATTCAAACATTACTTCAAACATCCTTGGGTTTTTTGTGTTTTTTTTTTGTTTATTTGGATTGGGGTTTTTTGTTGTTGTTGTTGTGTTTTCTGTTTTGTTTTTTGTTTTTTTTTTCTTTTTTTCCCCTATTATGAACACTCATTATTATCATCCTTTTAACTCTGACTTTGTCAGCTCCTAAATAAAAGAGGTGCAAGAATACAGGATACTGAAAAGTGACTGGAAGTAAAGCTGTGATGGATCCCAAGCTACTTCAGCCTTTTCCAACAATAATTTCATATTTTTATCTTCATTTGTAGTATAATATACCCAACTAAATTTCTCCAAGTCTAAAAATTCAGTACTATATCCTTAGGACACCAGAGCCTGACATGTGAATGTTTGTTTTTGCTAAGAAATTAATTTTTCCACTGTGTACATGGTTGTTTCCCTTATGAGTTCAGTGTGAAATACTAAGAAATCACAGCTCTCTGGTCTCTTTATTCCCACTGCATGGAATATTATGATCCATTGGAATGAACTTCCAACATGAGGAGCTGTGGCAGAAACTTCAAGCTCAGTCTGAAATTTAAATGTCACTGAAATAAAGAACTGTGGACACAGAACATATACCTGCACTTGAACTCTCACTGCTACATCTTAAGCATGACAAGCAGTCATGTTTAATTCTGCTTACTTCTCTGAGCATACACTCCTTCAGATAACAAATTAAAACCTGCTTTTACAACAAACTGGTCAGTGCAACCCACTCCCTTCCTTTGCCACTGTTTGCAATTTATCTTAGACAAGACTCAACGTGTTTGGTTTGGGGTTGTTTCTTTCCCCAGTGAGAAAACGCTTTATAAATTAAGCAACTTCTACAGGTTTATCTGTGTCAACCATCCATTGAAAAGGAAAAAAAGGTCTTATGTTTTCAAAGATGGCAGTGAAAGTGCCAGAAGATCTCTGTCCATGCAAAACAGAGCCTCAAGTAGTACAAGAATGATTTTTAAATGGCCTAGTGTAGAAAATGGCTAACAACTCTTAAGAACGTGGTCCAAAGCCAGTTGAAACCATCAGAAATTTTTCCACTGGCTTTAGTGAAATCTGCATCAGGTCTTCGATGGCCACTCTAACTTTACAATGCCAAAAAAACAGCAATGCTCTAAACTATGCTGCTGCTGTCATTTCTCCAGGAAATATTTGTCTTCAGTATACTTTCAATCTCAATGAAAAGCATAACAACACCAGCACAGAAATTGTAACTCTGATTTTTTAAACGTAAAATTGTTTCTAGATACCCATACTTTAGTCTCTACTGCTAAAGAAATAAAGAAAATAAAGCATGTCCAACAAAGCACTCTGATGATAATCAATAGGCAAAGAATTATTTTAAAGGCTGATCAAAAGTACAAGTTAAATACCAAAACCCCAATGTTGTATATAGTCTGAGAAGGCTTTAAAAATATTTGAGGAGGCTTTAAAAAACAAAAATGTAACCCCATGATGATGTTAAACACAATATGAACATGTCTAAAAGCTAACAGACCCCAAAATACTTTCAACCTTGGCATGATGCTTTCTTTTGATGTAATATTCAGCCACAGGAAATTAAAAGTAGAACATTATATTAAGAAAATTCACTCTCCAATGCAAGAACACTAAAAAGTCTCAAAGCTATGCCTTCCTATATATAAAGTGGTTTTTTTCTTAATTCAAGCATGTTGCATAGAATATTTTCTCCACAGCTTTCCTTTTCTTTTTTAATTTTTGGGGTTAGAGGAAGGTGTCACAATGGGAAAGGCCAGTTGATTTTAATTAAATACCAGTTAATGACTTTGACTGATCTGTACAACTGCCAGTATTTTTAGTCGTTTTTGTCTTTCTGACCTGTAACCCTTGAACTAGAACCAGGACCTTATTTAACGTTCAGTAAATTTAAACAGAGCCACTATCCACCATTACCCCCCTCCCACTGCTGCTCCACTAATCTCCCATGCCAGCTGCTCAAATGTTTACATTCGAAGGGCTTTCTCTGTTTGTGCAGACCAGTCTCTGCACAGTGTCTCTCATCTGTACATTTGCCAGAATCAAGGCAAGAAAAGCCTCACTGCTAGAATTCTTGATTAATAAATAGTCTTAAATGTTTCTTCTTTCCTTCCCTCTTCTGTGAAATCCATTGCCATTAGGTTTTCACAAGGCAAACCTCCACAGTGCACTTTACTGGTCTGACTCTTGTCCTATGCAAACAACTCTAAATCTGAACAAGCTCCATTTAGCATCAATGAAATCACACCACCTCTGTGCTGAAACCGGAAGACACCAAAATCAAGACGTGTAGCTGACCATTTGCTGGTACAGAAAGAAGAAAATGTTAAGAGTCAGAGGAGGAGTGTTTGAAGGAACTAAATACTTACAATCATAAATCTACCAGTAATCTCTCCATCTCACTATGGCAGTATACTTCAGATACTGCCTACATTGCTCATGTCCTAGACATCAGTCACACCTGGCTCTCTCACCAGGTCACTGAGGTACCGAACCAGCAAAGAGGTGCTTAGTATGACACTGAAAACATCAGTGGGTCCAACTCCTATGCCTACAGCTACTCATCTATTTAATAACTCTAGGGCTACATCTTGCTATTTGCCTTGATCTGCTTTCTCTTCTGGCCTTCCAGCTGACCATTTAAAAAAATAGAAATATTTTCTTAGTTTCCATTTCTATTTTAAGATCTGCTTAAATCTGTAAATGATGTAAAACAATAATTCACAGAATCATAGAATTATCAGACTTGGAAGGGGCCTCTAGAGATCATCTAGTCCAGCTCTCCCACTAATGCAGGATCATCCAGAGCACAATACACAGGACTGCATCCAGGCAGTTTCTGAATATCTCTAGAGAAGGGCACTCCACAACTTTCCTGGGAAGTCTCTTCCAGTGCCTTGTCACCCTCATAGTAAAGAAGTTTTTTCTTACATTTGAATGGGACATTCTGCATTTCAGCTGATGCCCATTGCCCCTCACCCTGTCACTGGGAACTACTGAAAAGAGTGCACCCACTCTTTAGGTACTTGAAGACATTAACAAGGTCTCCCCCTCAGCCTTCTCCAGGCTAGAGTCCCAGCTCTCTCAGCTTTTCTCATGAGAGATGCTCCAATCTGCCAGTCCTCTCTGTTGCCCTCCACCGGACTCTCTCCAGTAACTCCCTGTCTCTCTTGAACTGGGGAGCCACTGGGGATGCAGTGTTCCAGCTGTAGCCTCACCAGGGCAGAGCAGAGGTGGTAGAATGACCTCCCTTGACCTAATGGCCAAACACTTCTTTATGCACCTTAGGATTCCATTTGTCTCCCAGGAATCAGGGGCACACTGCTGGTTCATGGATAATTTACTATCTATCTATCTATCTATCTATCTATCTATCTATCTATCCCTCTCCTCCAAATGGCTTTCCAGCAGGTCCACTCCTAACCTATACTGGTGCTTGGGGTTCTTCTTCCCCAGATGCAGGGCCCTACACTTGCTCTTATTGAACCTCACTAGCTTCTTTTCTGCCCTGCTCTCCAGCCTCTCCAGGTCACACTGGATGGCAGCACAGCCACCCCTCCCATTTTTGTACCAACAGCTAACTTGCTGAGGATACACTCTGTGCTCTCATCCAGGTCATAGATGAAGATGTTGAACAAGACCAAACCAAGTATTGAACCCTGGGAGACACTGCTCTTTACAGGCTTCCAACTTGACTGCTCCACTGAGCAGCATCTTCTGAATGAATGGAGAAAATGCATCTGACTGAAGGCATTACTACTTGATGCTTTTGTAAAAGTATTTTAAAAGCCTGACTGCTATTTGTCACACTCCCCTCTTCAGCTTGTCCCATAATGAAAAAAGAATTTAAATAAAATATTAAACAATGAAGAGTAGCAGAAAAAGCAGTGTCTAAAATTATTTGTAATAATTTCTGCTAAGCTCGAAGAGGAAGGTAAGTATTGGAGCTGTAGGCAAAAGACCAATAAAATGTAGTTTAATAATTTATTCAAAAAGAAGAAAGAACATGAAACGGCTACACAGACTTCAAGCACGAGAAGGTCTCTTTTTGTAGTAAAGGACAACTGAGTAGTACACACAGTACTTACTGCTATATGGCCTTACCTTCATACACACAACTCCCCTGAGTTTAAAAGGAGACCTGTAAGTCCGCTAAGCTTCATGTAGGTTTGACTTTGCATTAAAGAACTAAGCCATAAAGTTCATTTGGAAAACTTCCCCATCAAAGTAAAATGCATTGTGTCCTGTCAGCAAATGTTGTTTTGTAAATCCTCTCTCACCTGCTGTAAGATTTTATTGAGACATATGGTTTCACAGACTACCGAGCAGCTCAGTTTTGCCAACGAACAATAATGTGCAGAACAAATGTGTGGAAATCATGAGATCATCTAATTAAAAGAAATGTTATTGCTTTCCACTACTTTAAATGAAATCAAGTCTTCACTGTCCACAGAAAAGGCTGGAAAAGAACCAAATCCTATTAGTGCTCCTAAGAAATAGTTCGCAAAAGAAACCAAATTACATTTTAGCTGGTGTTGAAAACCAAATTACATTTTAGCTGGTGTTGAAAATCTTCACTCTATCTAAAATCTGCATATGCTAAGAGGATATTTTAGACTAATGTAATAAATCTATGGTTACATGTGATTCAGATTATGCCACTACAAAACAAGGTGTTACTGTATGAAATTTTTTTTCCATTGTAAATTAGAAACATATAGTCAATGACATACAATTAGCCATTTCTGATTCCATCTAGTACAAGGCATTGGCATAAATACACCCTAATCCTTTCATTACAGTAGTTACATTTGGAAAGCTTTACAAGAAGTATGTGGGATATCCATCATTAAATCAAACAGAAATGTGCTTTGCAGTGGAATTAGTAATTCCTGGCTCATTCCCAGACCATCCCAAATTTAAACACAAAAAGCATTTTAGGTACACAAAAGTATGCGAGAGACTTTTTAAAGAAACTACATCTTTGTTTATCCAATGGCAGAAAATTCTGATCCTGGGATAAACTTTTCTTTAGAGGTTATATCTTCCACACCACTGTATGCTTGCCATTTACAATAAGAACAATATGGTGAGTAAATTATGACCAAATGTGAATTACAAGGCTATTACACACTATTAAGGGGCTCTAGTAATATTACATACCAAGGACGCAAAGCCTGAGTGTTTGAGATGTCACTAGAAAAATCTCAAATGAAATTTTTCTTTAGGTTTTGTTTTTTATTAATGTCCTTTTATTAATGCAAATTAAAAGCCATTGGTCTTATTAGATGCAGCTTTATTCTATTTTTTTTTTTTTTAAGTGAGTTAACTTCAGAACTTTTCAGTGAAATCAGTAACAATAGATGAATCAGACATAAAAGGATTTGGGTGGTTAAGGGTGTGTCACCAGGTCTTAATTAAACATCCGAGGGAGATATCTGGGCCAACTTAATCCAGACATACTGGGTACATCCAGCATTGAAAGAACGATGCCACACAGCCCAGGTCTGAAAGCTAAATTGCCTCACACTCACCTCACTTACCATACTCTTGTAAGCTTGGGGCTCCCTAACTCATACTGCTTTATGTTTTCCCTTCAGTAAGCCTGACATATACCTTTCTGACGTCCTTATTCCAATTTTGGTGCCAGAATTTAGTGCATGCTTTCTGGGCATGCTGAGCACAAAAACTTCTGGGAAACTATGTTTCTAACCTCCTGCCTAAACTCCTATCAGGATGCATATAATTGGCAAATCTTTCCATCTTCATCAGCCAAGGGGCTTGATTCAATCACTGCACTTAAAATACAACTAAGAAACCTGGCTCCACAAAACCCACACCTGCTAGAAGAGGCAGCTATGGTATTGCTCTCCTGTCTTGTCCTTCCCCCTCTGGACCAAGTTCAATGATTCAGTAACAACGGGGTTAACTCAGGTTCCAAACTTTCTTCTAGTTGAGAAAAAACAAACTTCCCCTCTCCTAAGCAGAGTGAAACATATTTGTGTCCTTGAACAGAGAATGAGTTTAGTTTAGAAAGAGATTAAGGATCTCATGTAGGCAGGGAACAACAGCCTTTTACCTCTTCCAGTTCTAGCTTCAGTGACTACTTACTTGCTGGATCTAACATCTACTTAGCATACAACATAGAAAAACATCTCTGGCACTGGAACCCAGCGCTGCCACCACACTTAAGATGTTTCGTTACTGGTCTGAACAGTTAAGCTTGCTCTTGCTCTGAGTCACTGAATATTTGGGTATTTTTACAAAAGGGTGCTTCCCACATCAAGAATACTTCACAGCTTTGTTCCAGGCATTCTCCAGCCCAGCAAGTATTTTGGTTTTCTTTGCAAAGGAGGAAATAATTCTCTCAATAATGGTCCCAAGAGAGACAGAAGACTGGATGGTATCTCTGAAGACAGAAAAGGCAACTGAATTTAGCTCTTTCATATTTTGTCCAAAAGTGGTAGGTAGGGAGTTTTTAGAGTAAAAGCTTTACATGTTTAAAACTAGCAGCTGACTGAAGATTTCAGTCCTGAGCAGAGGCAACTAGCAGTAACAGAAAATGGGCAGACTTTAACCTTCAACTTCTGCTCTGCAGATTGCAGTGGTGTCAAAACTTGGGAAATTTGACCTTGGGATGCTTAGATCCAGTGTGCAAGAAAAGCCCACACTGCTGGGTATATAAACCAGACATAGTTGTGCTCTGTACCTTTTGCAGAGATGGCCTTACTCAAGCTCTTTCAATTTAACTTGAACCACTTCCCTCTGTCATCTCGGGACATTTCTTTAGAATATTTCCTTCAAAACATCCTGCAAAAACCACTACAGGAACTGAAGTTTCTGAGGTGTCTTTTTAAAAGCAACAACTTGAATGCAATGCATTGTGATGATTTTACTCTGAATGGTGCAGTTCTGTGTAAAAATGCGGTTCTGGCAAGCAATGACTAGGTGATAATATTTTGTTTTTAATAAAACCTTAATGGTCCCCCAAAATGTTTAGAAATGTGACCTATATAAACCTAATGCTCAGAAGCCAAATGGAGGGAAGGGAAGTCCACCGTAAATTATTTTTTTTTCAAGTCTCATGATCTTAAGCCCCTTTTGTGTGGTTAGGGCAAGAGCTGACAAGTGATTTTGAATGCATGAAGCTGGCAGTCTGTGGTAGCATAAGCCAAGCAGCACAAACAGAACAGGGGTCAGACAATGTGTCTCTTTACCAGATACTGCTGTTAATAGCTTGTAACTTTACCATGCTTTCACCATAGATGCCGAGACTTTCCATTCCAGGTGTCTGCCCCAGGCTTTTTTTTTTTTTTTTTTTTTTTTTTTTTTTGAGAGTAGTTCAGCTGGTTCTGAGATTTTTTTTTTTCATACTAACTCCAACAACATTTTCTTTGAAGAGGTCTAGTAACACCACACTTGTAAGCAAGAACTTGAAGTCTGGTGGCAGACAGCCACTGTTTCAAGCTCCTGCCTTCCACTATCACTTACTGTAGGCAAAATCTAAGGATATTATACTGGTTAAAAGTGTCTATGATTCACATGAAGACAGATAATATCCTGTAAGTGCGTAACACAGAAGCAGATGGGCACAACTGCAACTCTTCAGCAGCTTAATCTGTCTGTAAGGCACCCCCATGCTCCACCTAACCTACCTTACTCTGAGATAGAATACAGTATGTGTAGCCCATACTTTAGAGAGTTATGAAGTTTTTACAAATTAGGTGATGATAAGGGTTTTACAGTCTCTTTTATATTCTGCCCCTTGTGAAACTTCTATCCAGTCAGATTTTTTTGCTCTAATATCTAATATCTATATGCTCTAATAAATGTAATATTAGATTTTCATTGCTATATGTATAGCACACTATACCTTGTCTTGCTGTTAGCAGACACAGAAAAAGAAAGATGATTGCTGTCATCATTGCTACCTATTTGAATTCTCTGAATGGCAGTCACAAGCCTATTGAATCTAAAAAATCCTTCTTACTAAGCAAAATTAACAAGTAAATTATTTACTTTTTTTTTTTTTTCAGAGAGTATCACAGGATATAAAAATAAAACCAACCCTACTGTGATAATGAACCTTATCCTGAGATATCTGGTATTTAATAATTTTTTTTTTTCCTAATCATAAAAGCAGTTGCACAAATAAAAACATTTATAACTACTGCATCTGACTAGTGTCATCCTCTGGTATCAAACTACTGGCTTACAGGCACTCTATGTTAGGAGATTGGTTGGGACAGACAAGTCTGCTGTAGTACATAAACAACCCTCCAGTTTCTTGAGTTTTACGTCCTGCAAACAAATCATGCTAAGCAAAATTCCTTCAGGCCAGACCACAATCTACGCCTTTGACAGTGCACTCAGATAGCTCTAATTGTATAAAATGCAACAGAACAACCCCAGGATTTGATCCTGCTAGTAAAAATAAAAACAAGTAGTCAGCATCATCCTAAGCACTGCTAGGAGACCACGAAGCAGGAATATGAGAAGAGGATGTTAAAGTGAATATAATTTTCAGACACAAGGAAATGTTAAAAGTAGATAGGTGTAACCATTCAGGTGACATGGGCAGTATTCTCATTCCTATTGCCCTAAACAGTACCTGGCCATGCAAGGTGAAATCCTTGACAGTACATTGTATTAACTAATCACCTGGGACCCTGACATGGTTGAAGTCACATTTCCATTCACTTTTGCTTAACTGTACTTGATAATACTTCCAACCACTTATGAACTGGGAAAGCGTGTAATGTATAATGAATAATTTCTAACATCAGTGAGGGCATAAAAGTTAGAGTACATTAAGAACAATTAAGTCCCTGAAAAGGCAACAGATTTTTTTAAAAAAAGCCTTTATAAGGAAAACAGCTGTTCCCACCATTTAAGAAGTGACTGTCAAGATTACTATAATGTACTAGAAGTCTGGATGACTTTTTTTCAAATATTAGCACTGTATTTTTCTTCTGGAACATGGATCTTGCAATTATACAGATAGTATGAAATAAAAGAAACCCACACATCTATCCTAAACCTTTCTGAAAACTGTTAGGAATTAATATTTCATTGCTTTTATCTCCAACAGTTTTGTTCATGAACATGAAATAATAGGCATGACATGTTCACTAAGCAGAGAACTACTGGACTATCTACTTCACTTAGGTTCACTCAGTCTTTTATGAGTTAACATCTATATTCAGACATAAACTGAAACCAGATTTTTAAAAACTAGTCCTGATGAAAATCTTCCAACATTGTCCTTCTGAAGCTCTGTTTGAACTAGAGAAACCTTTTGTGATAAGACTTTGTGCTGAAGTTTCAAATCCTCTGATAAGTGTCCCTGGCTGTACTTCTAAATATTTTGTCCCAAGCTGATTCATTACATCAACAAATTCCATATCGGAGATACACGTTGTTCAGCACTTAGATGTGTTTTTTTTCTCTTGATTTATGAAAACATGAAGGCCTCAAAAATAAAAACAGCTAATTTTAGTACTGCGTTCCAGATATCGGGTTTCAGCTTCATCAACTGATTATTTGAGGACAGTGACACCAAGCGGCAGAAATGACTGAAACTCCCTTGTTTTCACTGGGTGTTCTTAATTCTAGCTCTGAGCTCTGCCTTTGGAAGACAAAAAGCAGAATATGGTTAACTGTGCTTCAACTTCCAACTGTTTTATCTCTATGTCATATTTGTATGAGAATTTATTACAGTAGAATTTGATTTATGGAAATTTAACTCGTATATAAAACCCACCTGCTTCAAACCCACTGGAACAGAGTCAGGAAAAAAAATTCTGCTTCACTTAAACCACATCATTAGATTACAGATCCTGTACTGACATGCGGTATAATGAACTGCTGCACTATGAGACTGTCATGGATAATTCTTAATTTTACACTCCCTCTGAAGTTGTTAATAAATTCTTCTTTCCTTCACCTTTATTTTTGTTGATACTGTGAAGAAATGTCCTTTCACCTCAAGCATAAGCCTTGGCTTGCCTGCCTTGACTTTGCAAATCTATTTCCTCATCAACAAAATATTTTTAGAAGCATTAATAATTCCAATAATAATTAGATAAACACAGTATTGAGAATGGTTTTAGTGGTTACAAAGTGAATATAACTTGTGCCTGAATAAATCCTACGGACCTCCTATTCCTTACACCTTTATTGCACTCCTTCGTACTGCCCAGTTTAAAAGAAAAAAAAAAAACAAAATCAACTAATATCCAGAACAGAATAATTAATTTTTCAGTGAATATCACCAAAACATAATAGTAAGAAAAAGGTTTAAACCAAGCATAGTGAAGTTCATGCCCTTACCTCAGTAGTACTTTATATAAATTGCCTAATTCCTTATAGGCAAGAAAATATTTCCTGATCCAGCCAATGTAAATCCTGGCACTGCTCTGGGATAATAGCAAATAATTTGCTTTTCGTAAATAAATCAGAAAGTTTGCCTTTGATTACTGTTCAACAATTCAAAATATTTTTAAGATGACCCAAAACAGTAACAGAAAGTAGTCCTGAGAAAAATGCAAAAGAGGAAGCCTCTACTACATGACATTTTGCCAAGTCTTATCCTAGCTCAATAAAGCCTGTAGATAATGAGGTTTAAATATGTGTGAAACATATACGGCTATGTAAGATACTACTTATTTTGAATAAGGATATTCAGTTCCACTGAAGTGAGAGGGTATCTGTTGAGCAAGTGGAATAAAGAATTACTCAGAATGATTGAAGGTCTCAACATCTAGACCATAAGGAACTGCAAAGCTGGATTTTAAAAACTATAAAGTGTTTTCACTAGCATTTAGAACTTTTCACCTTAGACGTTACAATTGTTGATCTTTCTCTTGAAGCCCATCTAGCCTGTTCAAAGGATGGACTTTCTGTGCTGCTGAGTGGATCTGCTGGACTCATTTTATACATCTTGTGCAAGCTTCAACAGAATTGTACCAAAATAAATGGAACTATGTCAATACATTCATGTAAGTGTATACTTATGTCTTAGTTCATGCCAAGCCAGATGTGAAAGATGTAAACACTGAGCAAAAGCTACCTTGTTCTTGAAGATCAGTAGCTCTTAGGAGGAAAGGCAGAAGAAAATAAACAGATGGTTTTTAACCCCACAGTGAATCACTTCTCCGGCTCTTTCTCCCATTTCACCTACATTATATTATCCTTTTGATGTGGGATTTTTTCTCTCACTCCTCCATTTTTTCCACAATTTTCTGTCACCCTTCTCTGTGACCAGTGTAGCTCTACATTTAATGGCACCCTTTTTCCAAATACCTATTTGTGAAAGGGAGATTCAGAGATGGACCTCATATTTCAGGTGTCTATTTTATCATCAACAGTGTCTTCTCCACATTTTGAAAATATTGTAACAAAAAGCCAAATACTTTAAAAAAGCAACAAAAATACACTATTTATTATGATTTCTGATGCACCAGAACAATCTTACAGAAATATTTAGGGATTCACTCCTCCTAACTGCATACTTAAATCCTCTTAATTTAGTAGTCTGTCAGGCACTGAAAAGCCTACTGGAAGTACTTAGCAGAAATATTTTGTGTTATTTCCATTGTTTAAAACAGAAGTACCCTTCACCTCCAAGATACTTATGAAACAAGTGGAATGCTGCCACGATGCAGAAGACACGTAAAGTGATAAAAACGTGAGGTGTGGTTTTATAAGAAAAAAGGCCTCCTCTAAACATCACATACTTTTGCATCATGCAGTTCTGTCACTGTGTACAGTCACAACACTTACATCCTTTATTAAAACACTTCTTGCTCACAGCTGCTTAGAATATAACTGAAAACCTCATTTATAGATAGCAAGTTTTATTTGGAGATACTGCATTGCATTTTAACTTCACCAAGATATGCAAACTGTGCACTCCCATCACTAAGGCTGCTAAGAAGGAAGCTATTTCTACTTCTACTTGGCTAAGCATCAGGAAAAATGGTGGTGTCTGGTTATTCAAGCTGCAGGATCTAATAGGAATGCAACAGCGTCTACAGGCCATGTTAGTACTTACTTCCAAGCTTCCTTCACTTGTAGATGTAGAACTAAAAACATCCTCCTCACCACAATCTCTGCTCATCATCAAATATTCTTCTGTCTGCAACACAAACAAGTACCCTACATAGCAGCAGCAAAGGGAAAAAAATAGCAAAAACATGCCAGAGCAAAGCATGAAACCTCATCACAGAACCAAGACACTGTCTCAGTAGTGCTGGACCTGATGGCTGAGAAACTCTTGAAATAATCTGCAAAACTTCTCTGATGTAGGCAAGGCCCGAAGAAATCCATTAGCAGAAATATTTAAGAACAAGAATACAAAGAAATAGAACTGTTCTTGGGCAAGGAGGAAAACAGGTATTAAGCAACTCCTGTATCACTAGGGACCAGACTGCCCAAGTCTGCTATACCCACAGACACGGGGGAACAAGCAGAGAACTCCACTGACACTTGTGAATGACAGGACTGTTCTGTGCACTAGCATATTCCCTGCTTAAGCCTAGATCCCATGACTATCTGCACAGGACCTCTGCTCTACCAGATTGCTTAGCAGTGCCAATTTGATCTGGATTTAGCCTCAGGCACATGACTACATTTCACATAAAAAATAAAGAGTTCATGCCACCTTTATGTTTTTTTATGCCAGCCGCAGGAGAACAGAGGGTAACTGATCCAGCATAAAATTAGAATGGAGAGAACAAGATGATACCTGATCTGGCACTAAGCCTGCCCACACAAACTTAACAAAAAAGAATACTTTCAACCAATTTGTATTAACTATGCAAACAGGACTCCACTTTGATTCTGTGTCATCGAGTTTGCAATATAGATGAAAGTTTTTTACAAAGTTTGATCGAGTGCATTGTCATTCCATGCTTATTGCTTTCAGTGAGCTAACTGAGAAACCAACCATGTGCGTGGGCATGGAAATCTGAGCGTAGGCATGGAGCATGCAGTGACACCTGATCCAGGACAGTTTGCAACACCGGCTAATACTCTTCTTCCCTTGCAAAAGAAATTGCCTTCTCCTTCTAAATGCCTGCAACTATGCAGCCCTACTACTGTGCAAGATGTTGGACAATTTTTGGTGTCACTTAGTTCTAAAACACAGGCTATGCATGCCTGCATACATCCAGATGTCGACATACACAATCACTTCAAATCACAATGCAAACTAAGAAAAAATACAAAAACAAACAAACTAACTAAAAAAAGCAGAAGTAATTCTTCTTAAGTCTTAAGGAGGAGTAAAAATATAACAAAAAATGCAACAATAACTATAAAGAGCAGAGTTTAGGAACTCTGGGCTTTTGATTCCAGTGTCCTGAAATCACAGGGCATCCATTATATAATCCCTTCAAAAACCTACCAAAGCCTTTTCTTAAAAGAATCTAAGTATTTTACACTCATTCTGTTAACTAAGCATGCTTAGCAGTTTTCACTGCTGTTTTGGCTAGAAATCTTCCACAATAGCAAGCCAGATGTATTATGGCCAGTTAACAGCTGCTTGCTCCTGTGTGCTGTGCTAATCTTCAGTTTTCAATAATTCTTTCATTTGTTTGGATTCAGACTCCTAGAGGTCTGTATTGAACAGACAACAATTACTTGCTGGACTTAACAAGTAGTTTCTTTTTGAAAAAAAGCAATTTGAAAGCAAGAGTCCAAGAAAGAAATTACCAAGAAAAGTCAATTAACTTATGTGAGTTTTTCTTGCTGTTAGTTCTGACTTTTACTTCAGATTTAGAAGCTATTTCTTATATTTGTTCGTACAGTTCTTAGTTTTCCTTAGGTCAAATACTACTTGGTTTCTTGTTAATTGGTTCTCAGTATCCCTATTTAAAATTAATATCTATTTAAAATTGTATTTTAAATAATCTCAGGGTATCCCCTTCTATGACTCTGATTAAAAAACACAAGGAAGA
Source organism: Phaethornis superciliosus (assembly GCA_023637945.1). Classification (NCBI taxonomy): domain Eukaryota; kingdom Metazoa; phylum Chordata; class Aves; order Apodiformes; family Trochilidae; genus Phaethornis; species Phaethornis superciliosus. Next base: position 68,720,760 of record JAJQWJ010000002.1, on the reverse strand, counting down.
GAACAGAAAAGAGAAAAGTTTGCCACCTTGGGACACCCATCCCAAACTCAGCCATGAGAAACCTCGTCCTGTAACCACAGATTTGAGATGCTTCATAGCAACATTTTCTAAGGTTGTAAGTGCAAATATTTTACCAGTTAATGCTGAGCTGCTTCAGGAGTTTTAACACCCAAACTTCATATAAAACTTCAGGAAAATGGAATCAAAGGACAAACTATAATGCAAAAACTGTGTGCCATAATATATTTGCTTTTTCCAGAGAACTACAAGCCCCACAGCATGCTCTAGAGTCTTCAAGCTGAACTCCCTTGTTTACTCAGTGCCTCCAGGCAGATACAGCACCATTGCTCCAGTTATGCTTTTGTTCCCTCCCAAAAGGGAAATACTTTCTTTTGGAGGACAAACACTCTGAAAACGACTGACTACTCATCTCATAAAATACAGTTTCCATGTGTCTTTTGTAAGATGTGAGAAATAAAAGAAATTATTGCCCAGAAAAAGTACTCCAACTTTGATCATTACCAAAAGGCCAAACAACTAATATTTTGGAAAGTTTTCACAGTTTTAAAAACATGACTGAGAACACTGGAAGGCTAAGTGAAATACTGGTCCATTAATAAGCATATGTTTCTTGGTACACCAGTTAATGAGACACACATTTTATTATTTCAGTGCAAAAGCCAGGGAGGCCTACTTAAGCAAGATAAAATAAAATTCCCTTTTTACATAATGGAGTATTAAATACTTTATAATAAAAATCAATTGATGCTGGTATTTTTAATGAAGGATGCAAAATGTATTAAATTAAAGCACAGTATTTTTATTAAGTTCTTGTATTAGAAAGTTTCTCTGTGAGGAAAAACAAATTTCAAATTTTTCATACAGGCATTATCAACAGAGGAAAATTATTTTGTATAAAATTTCTTTTTCAAATTTTCTATATCAAGATTAAAAAGAAAGTTAAAATGTCTATTATGCACCCCAGCAGATACTGATCCTTCAGGTTATTACTCCCAGTTATTTCTGCTACATCTGATTCATTTTTACAAGTTTTACAGAGTTGGCGATGGTAACAGCATGACTGCATAGAGCTTCCTAAGAATATAAACACTATAAAACAGATTCTGACGCACCCACAAAGGAGTAAACAAGACACTTCTACTTGATATCTGAAGGTGTTCTATATTACATGAGTTCTTACATTAATGTTTTTTGTAGTTTGAGCACTACTAACAAAATGACACTTACCAAACGCACAGCATTAAAAAAATAATAAATTGAATATATCAACATGCCTGATTCCTTCAATAATTAGCTGATATCTCCATAAGACTGCACTGAGTAAATGTAGTTTGTGCACCTGATAATGGACTACTTGGAAGGGAAAACAAAAAACTTCCAATCTTACCACCCACAGACATAATACATCTGGAAAGAAAGCAATTCTCTTTAATGACGTAGTACTGAACACTTACCTTGCTGTTTCTTCTATCAGCTTTAAACAATTCCAGAAGTCTTGTCTTTTCTTTTTCTATTGCTTCATTGCTTATTGAAGCCTTTCGACTTGGTTCTGAAACAATTATAATGGAGTATTTTTTACATTTCTGAAATAAAGATTCAGAAGATCTGTATTTTAAAACATCCTTGATAAATGCTGTATTTCTATGAGCTGGAGATGCTATGAACTGAACTATCTACCAGACTGCCAGACTTAGCACATTCTTTTTCAAACTTTTATTTGTTCTGAGTTTGTTCCAAAACCTAATGTAGGCAAATGGAAAATTTAACAAACTTCAGTAAGTTTTCAGTCACAATTTAGTAACCCTTACTAAAAAGCAAAACATAAGCGAATTGCTTAGTCTTTAGAAATGCTTGTTAGATGTCTCACTGAAAACTCACAGACTACTGTAATACCTTAAAAACGACATGTCAAGAAGGTGATGGTGGGCACCTTCAGCAACTCAGAGGCCTGACTTAATACAGGGAAACTAACAAAAAGACTCTTAATGTGGACTTGGATGAAGCTCCAGGATGAGGAAAGAGACCTTTTTCCCTTGGAAAGAGAACTCTCCTTAAACTTACACCAGCTGGCTGTGCCTGTCTTTTCCCATGCTGGTGCTTTTACTTCAGATGGGAAGAGAGGCAAGTTTATATGCATTTCAGTCTGTAAGGGTTCAAATGTGTGTCCCCTTGAATCAGCTAAGGAACTGTATCAATCATCAGACTAGTCTCCCTTCAATTTTCCCAACAAAAGCCAAGCTGGATGAGCAACATGATAAGGTCACGCGTTACAGGGAACCACCATTGATTTGACAATCAATATAGATTATTTCTCTCACTTCATTGATTTGACAGTCAATATATAGATTGTGAATTGCTCCCACTTTTTTTTTTTTCTTTTCCTTTTTTTTTTTTTTTTTTTACCAGACACTGCATAAGGATATAAAGATTCCTCCCTGGTTCCAAGTACATCAGAGTATCCCATCAGAATGCAGAAAGTACAAGGTAGAGAGAAAAATTACTTTCTTGTGTAAGTATTTGCTTTGTTTTACAACAATTAAGAAGAAAATGCAATTTGACTTGCTTGTTGTCACAAAATAAAGGTTTACCTCACAAAAAACCCCACCATTCCAAAACTCTTGTAAAACTGACTTGCATTTCACACAAAGCATTTGAGTTTCACACACAACACACTGCGCATCAACAATGTCCAATGTTAGAAGGTGTTAAGCACATACATCAGTTCAAAGCACAAGAGAAAGAATAAAAATTATGAACCCAGGGGAAGACAGGGACAAACTATCCTTAAGAAAGTCTGCATAAGCTATGTCATTAACAGCTGATCATCAACATCACCATTAAACACATTGGGTAATCCAAATAAACTGGGACTTCAAACACAGTATATTATCTCAAAACAATAAGCAATCTTTGAAAATCTGCATCAGTTTGTCTTGGATAAATACAGTAGATGTTCTCTCAAGTATTGTGCTCTGTGTAAGAAGCCACAGTAAGAAATGACAGAAGATTAGGGGGGAATGTACTGGCATTAATGAAGCCAAGAGTCAACAGGCCATAGGGTAAGATACACTCAATAGGTGTCACCTACTGGAGGTGCACCTCCTTCCTTCCTGAAAATTTAAAGAAGTCATCCACAGGTTTTTTTGGTTTTGTTGTGTTTACTAGTAATACAAAGACATAAAGCCAGTTTGAAATCACCTGTATCTTTCTTGAGGATAATTAATTTAAGCAACAGACTCGGTGGGATAAAAAGGCTACATTAAATATACATCTTCTGTTTAACTAGAAGCAGCAATGTAATCTAATGAAACAACTACTCAGTTACCCAACATGTATCCATAGATTTGCATTAAAATGCTTTGTTTCATGTAAACAGAAATTAGTGGAAAACCTCACAAATCTCAAAATAGTCTATCTTTGCTACTAAATACATTTAGAACTCAAGAGATCTCTGAAATGTCAGCATTTTTGAAATTCAGCTAATCATGCTTTAGGTAACTTGCAAAGGCTTGAAATCTACACAGAAACATACCATACCAGAGAAAAGTTAAAAGACAGGATTTGTTAATTGCTGGCAGTTTAAAAACAAATAGTGAAGACAGAAATGTGCTTGTTCTGACCAAAAAGTACAGACATATGAACAACACTTTTCAAAAGACAACATACAACAGAAATAGCTTGGTTTTCTACAGCATTTTATGTGACATTCTTAAAGGTTCATCTACCAAACTCACATTAAACACAGAGTGAAGGGAAAACTATTTTTCCCCTCAGCAGTGTTGTACAGTACCTCTATAGTTCAGAGAAGGTTCAGACTGAGTTTTTGATGGAGGAACTGGAAAAGGCAGGCAATGAAAGGACAAGAGAAGAAATATTAAAGTTGCAGTACTGCCTTACAAGCCACAGTATTCATAAATTATTCCTAGTATTTGTTTGCCTAAATATTACAGAAAAAAATGTTGACTGAGAGCAGATATGCAAAGCTGGTACTTGAAGCAGTGAAGCTGCATTACTAATTCCCAATTCACTTGTGAAGCTGCTTCAGCTGCTAAATCAAATTATGTAAGCAGGTGGCAGCAGAGCTTGTCTTTTAATAATCCTTCAGCACTTGGTATTTCTGTTTCATGGAAGGAGAAAATGACTAGCACAAAGGTTTTTTAGAACTTGCTCCTACAAGCACAGTCTATGCTTTTAGCAACTCTTGATGCCTTATCTATTAGTGGGAATATGTTTTTAAAATCTGTCAGTTCTGATAATTAAACAGACCGGACATTTACTCAGTGCACAATTCATAGATCAACTGCTACTGAAACAAATGAGTTTATTCCTCTTGGAGGTTACAGATGAGAACATGGGAGGAAGGAATTTACAGGAAACAAAGGAAACCTTTTGTAAATTTTATGTTTATTTACCCATCTTCTCATTAGACACCATGGTGCAGAATAAGAAGGCGGCAGAAATCGCTCAGGATCAAGGGGGATTTTACAATAATGAAAGACATACTGAAAGGTTAAAAAAGAGTAAAATATAAAAACCAATAAAACGCAGAGAGCACTTTGTAATACTGTATTTTGTTGTTATAAACCCAGCTCTGAAATAAAGTCATGGTTTGAACTGTACAGGCCAGAACAGGAATTCAGGACCAATAATGCACCAGTATATACACCATCACTTTCATTTTAAAGGAGAAGAGTTTTAGGAAGGCTTAGGCCAATTACTCACTAAGTTGTCCCTGAAATATGCTGAATTATTACTACTGAATACTCACTATGCTCAATATGTATCTCCAAAATGGTTTGCTTAATTACAGTAAACATGTCTTAAAAAACCCAACATATGATTGAGTTATGACATGTTGCCAGTCACTTTTTTGAGCACCCTGACAATTCAAAGGAAAAGGAGACGTTAAGTTTCCTTACAAGTCTTAACTCATTGAAATTTGACTTGCATAGAGGTAGAACTGTCGCTTACCAAAGGAGTTTGAAAGAAGAGACAGAACATCAACATAAATAAATAACTGTATAAATAAAAAATAAGCCTGCTGCTCAGCACCTACAAGACTGACGTTATCTAAACAATAAATAAGGACATTTACTGTGCTGGAAGTGATACCAATTGATACAAACCATAGGAGACAATTTTAATGAATATCGCTGTGACCTCAAAGGAAGCAGAGCTTGTCAATGTGTGTTTTTAAAGCAGGTATATATTAAAGAACATTGCATATTTATGCAATTTGAATACACAGTCAAACTAATAGAACTCGAAGCCCAAGAAGCTGCTGCTACAGTACCATCTAGGAGAACACAAAGTGAGGTAAATAAACAAAAGAACAAAATTTAAAATCAGAATACCTCTTAGCTCCTCTTCACTAAACCTTCAGTAACTTCACTCTGGAGGAAACGTCTCTGAACCTATTCACAGTCTGTTTCTCATAAGCCCTGGCCCGTCTCCTCTGCCTCTCAGCTTTCACAGCTGCCATGACTATGATATGTCTCTTCTTTCATTCTCCAACCCACAGCACAGGTAGGTGACAGCCTCTGCCTGGAAGGGGTGTCTGTGTTATGCACACCTGTACTGACAACAGCTCCAGGAGGTAGCAAAGCTCCTCCCTTTGCCCTGTCCCAAGCCAATCTGCTCCCAGCCAGGGGCCAGCCCAGCCTGGCAAAGAGCCTGAGATCAGCCAGGGATGGCTGGGCATGCTGCTGCCCTGGCTGCCACTCTGGGCACAGCTCACTGAACAAGCCCACACTGCTCTCTGGACTGAGATGTCACTCTGCTGTTTCAGTAGGACACCAAAGGAACCAGAGCACAAATCCTTTTAAGTTGTCCATATTGCTGGCACACCATCTCACCTCACAGTGACTGCTTTCAGCCTCAGCTCACCTCTTTTTCTGTCCCAGGCATACAATTCCTTTATTCCCAGCTCCTCCAAGGACTTGGTAAGCTCCAGCTCCTCCCCAGTGATGCCATCTCGCAGAAGAACAACGTGCTCTTGACTGACTTCACACTTCTCACAAATAGCTGGGATGATGCTGTGCAGAGGCACCTCCGGACTAACTCGAACCACAGCCTTCTGTGTCTTCAAGTAGTTCACTACCAGCCTCACTGATTTCTGCAGAAACAAACACAAACTCTCAGCCCTCTCTCTGCAATGGCCACAGTCTCTTACAACAAGAAAGTTCTTGTGGACTTCTATATTATCCTGTGTTCTCCTGGACAAACTTACCCCCCATGCATACTGTTGCAAATAATTTTATTCATTTAAAAATTTAAATTTCCGTTAACTCCCTTGTCACTGAGATGACATTCACAAGAAAAGGCAAGTAAGGAAAAGGAATCAGAAGCAGATGTAAATTGTGAGTGTTTACAAGTACCACATTGAAAGGCACAACAGTGTAGTTAGCAATAGTGTTACAGCATAATAAAAATTTCGGCGAACATATTTGGAAAATGTCTGATTCTTGAATCTTCACAATATTTATAAATACATTTATTAATAGTCTTGTCCTGTATCTTCAATAAAGACGGCAAACAAAATACCTTCAAAACCCTACATACCTCCAGACAATGCCACTACCCTCATTTCAGTCACCTTGGTCCTTAATCAAAGTCTTTGTAAGAAGAGATTTCCATCTATCTGACCAAATGCAACATAATATTTTGCCTAAATTTTGGGGCCCAGACTGGCACCTGCCAATCTGCAAGCAAATCCATTAAGCTAGTAAAACAGGTTATAGTCCATGTCAATCCTCTCCCATTTGGTTTGAAGATGCAAAGATTGGAAGAACTTCTTGAAATCATCTGAATGAAATAATACTTCATGGCATCATTTTAGCCCTACAAAGTACCAACCTCAGGGACCCTTGGTAGAGGTCTCTTTGTCTTCTCCTCAGGAACCTTCTCTTTCAGAAGTACTGTCTGTACATCCAGTGCTCCTATCAAAGTGTTTGGCTTATAACTCAGAGGTTGTTGAGTTCCTGAAGACTTCAGTTCAAGGCTATGTTGAGATGGATTTAAGCGATACTGGCTGCATAAATCAACCAATAGATCCATCACAGCTTTACTGCAAGAAAGAAGATATTCACTATTACCATGAGAAAAAAAAACCCAAACAAACAGTTGCTAAAAAATTTATCTCAGTTTTAATATGGGAGAAAAAAGATGATACAAGTGTGGATACGTCAATAGTTAAACATCTTTGGGATGGAACAGTGCTAATGCTTTGAAACCCTAAACAGATCAGATAAAATGTTACAAATTAAATATGTTTGCACTTTAGTGTGTTTTTACAAGCTGGCAATTAACTATTCAGTATGAGGCAGAGACCAGTGCCAATAACAGCACTAACAAACAGAAGCCAAGAATGAACAAAGTGCATCGTACATACTAAACTCATACATTGCAGCCTCCAACTCAAACTCTGCTCTGATACACTCACAGTACAGTAAACTCTACCTACATATGAACTATCACAAAACACAACTAAAAATGGTGCATTTACATCTGGAATGAAACGTAGATAGGATTTTTTTTTTGCAGATTACAACTTTGAAGTGTTTTCCCTTTTCCTTCAGATCCACTTGACAACAGCCTTATTTATAGGAACAAGAGTTGGTTTCTGTATTTATTTAGGTGAAGATATTAATCCAGTATAAAGAACTCATTGTAGATGTGATTCTTAAACCACAAGGTTAAAAGAGACAGTCACTACTCCTCTTATACCATGCCTTTGCATGGAGGTACTCCATTTTGTGTCAAGAACTCAACATTCGCTGATACTGTCTGACTCAGCAGATACAAACTATGTCCTTCCACACCCCAGAATTTATCTTTTTTTTTCCAATCTTTATCCCTAAAATTCCAGAGAAAACAGGTGAACCACAACTGATTATGTTTCTGAAAAGTTTTGGTTTCATAAACTAGTATCAGCCACAAGACAACCTTAAAAAAAATTACCAGCCTGTTACATCCATGGGATGTTTTTCTTCTAACAGAAGCAAAAATAAGTGCATAGACAGCACATTTGCTAAAGGAACATACTCCCAGGCCTAATGTGTGACCTGGAAAAACTTGATATAAAAATGCAAGAACATTCAAAGAAAATAAAATACTTCATAATTTTTTAGTGTCCACCATTGCATCTGTAGCTTGAACTGCCCTTCAACTGCAAGATGTTCGCATCTGGGAAACTACTAGGGGGGGAGGGAGGGAGGCTGCCCATCTTCCTTCTGTGTGTATGTTGTTGGCCAACAACTGCTCAAGAAGTTGGTGAACAACCCTGGAGAGCTAGACAGAGAAAGACAATGAGAGTGGAAAAGAAGAATGAACACTTATTAACAGGTTAAAGACGAAAACATGTAGATGACAGCTTCTCTAATGCCAGAGGTGAGAAAGGACATTCTTTACAGAAACTTGTTTCAAGTCTGACTGAGCTACACAGTGTGAGATGAAGAAGGTGGCAAGGGTGGAGAATCTGGAATAGGTGATTGCATTGAAAAGAGATGAACACAGTGAGAAGATGACTGGAGATTAAACAAAGAAAACAGATGTCATTAATATATATATAAGGCTTCCGAAAAATAGAGTGCTGTTGTAACTGCTAACAATGGGTATCTAAACAGAAAGGTATAATATCTGAATTGAAACTGTATCAGGTCATATCATGACAACTTAAGTCTGGCACTGTCTCCAAGTTGCAAATGTCTGTATTTCACAGCCATGTTTAATTCATATGTGACACGCCACCAACTAAAAGAAACATTTACACTTACTAAATCCAAACTATAGAAGAACCCCACCTACACTGTTATTTACATGAATATTCATTTTGTCATGCAGCAGTCAGCATTTTAAAGTGTCTGATACAGATCTCAGCATGTCTGTTTACAGACATACCTCTTTAAAGTGAAGTTTGCATGTGTTTTTTCCCCAGCCTTATTACTATTGTTTCAGAGAAAAGCAAATAACCTGGCAGAACCGCAACACGTGTTCTATTTGCTAGACATTTCTCTTTAAAGTGGAACACTAGCATTTCTGTAGTGCATAATACTGTGATAATTCATTCAAATTTGCACACTTGTCTTACCTCACAAACTATTTAATTAAAATACACTTTAAAAAATTATAGCACTTGAAAAAGTACTTTTTTTTTTTACCATATGGTTTTCCAAAAGAACAGTTTACAAATTTTGTAGCGTCCACTACAAAACATGGGAATTATGAAATATGTTCAACAGCCACAGTACCCCAGTTGGAACAAGATTAGAATCCACACCAGCCATCTGAGAAAATAAGTTGCAGACAATAATGTAAGTTAAGTAAATTTTTCCAGACAATGAACAATTGAAAAATCCACACAAATTTGTGGTTTTGTCTTATTGTTGATTACAGAACAGGTAGGTGTTAAATATAACACTTAAGGAAGTCTGCAACTTCCCATTCTGAGCCATGCTGTTGAGAATACACAACTGTTCCATGAAAAGCATCCTCAGGCTTCATCCGTACAATTTAAGAATACAAATTAAGCACTCTCTCTGAAGCTTTTGAAAGAACTTCAAAGTGAATAGCATGCTGTTGCCAAAATGTAAATTTGGGAAAATCATTTCCACAAAACTTCAGAAGGATTAAGAAAGAAAGAGATAAATTCTACAAACAAATTTCAAAATTCATATGTTCCAGAGAAGTAAGACAACTGGGAAGTCCTTGCTATGAAGGCGTTTCTTGTATCAGACTTCTATTTTGCCAATTGGAAAGATTTTCCTTCTAAACTGTGATACAGCTCAGCCTGATTTCAAAAGAGAATTGTATTTCAAGTAACTCCATGTATGTGCCACGCACAGAAGAGAGCTGCTAAACACAGCAAGAGAATAGTACTGAACAATCTACTGATCTAGACCAACTTTTCTTCCTAGCTTTGGGTTGATTCAGAGTCAAACCTTCCTTTGGTTTCATTTAATTCCAGCCACATCTGTACTTTATTTTAACGTGTTTTCTACTTTCATATTTCAGTAAGATGTTGCTGATGTTTGGCTGGATGTGACGTGATGAATGCAACTGAAGATTAAGACAAGATGGTCCAGACAACTATTCTTGGAATAGAAGAGTACGTTGTCCCTGTCCTGATACTCTACGATTAAGCTGTTTGACATTTAACACCAACTCCAGACAGTAAAGAGTAACTATTCTGTCAGCAATACTTATCAGGCTGAAGTCCTGATCAAGTTTGAATGTGTCAGATCATTTGCATCCTGTTGTTCACCAGTAAAATGCAACAAAGACATCTGTATTTTAAGAGGCCGGAAATAAGTTGTTTTGTGTGTGGCTTGGCCTAATCTCCTTGGGATCACACAAGAGTAATCCATCAAGAAATACCATCTTGTACATCTAGGAAATATATGTGCAGGATAAAATTGTAGTCTTGGCAAATTGTCAAATGACATTGACTTTCTTACTCCCCTCTACTTTCATCCTACAAATGCCCATTAAAAACAAACAAACAAATAAAAAAAATGCACAACACTTCAAACTGGGGGAAACAATCTTTTTTTTAGGTTAATAAATAACACAGACTAGAAATTTTAAGTGACAATTGACTGGAAAAGAAAAGCTTCTATATTTAAAAATAGAAAATAGTGTTAGCCACTATTGTTTTCCTCATGCTTCAAAGCACAGCAGGCACTTCATTAAAATGTTATGTTTCCCTACACAACCAGAAGTTTATATACTAAACAGCAAACTGCAGCCAAAGAAGAACAAGAAGCATGATGAACAGATATTCATAAATACTTTCTATTTCTTTTCTTACTTTTGCTCATGTATACTTGACTCTTATTTTCCATAAATGAGCAAGTCCACAGAAGGAACATCAAAATGACACACAGGAAGAGGCAGAGTACTGGGTTTGCTGAGCCTTAAGATGAGAAAGGTGGAAGGGGACTTTGCTGCTGTCTACAGGTAATGACCAGGAGGGTTACAGAGCCAGACTCTTCTCAGCAGTAAATGGCAAGAGACAAGTGACAACATAGGAAACTCCAGGTACAAATAAACATTTTTTTCCCACAACGATGGTCAAGCCCTGGAACAGGTGTACAAAAAGGCTCTATTCAAACTTGTCTGGAGACAACCCTAAGCAACCTGTTCTTGTGAGACCTGCATTGAACAGGGAGTTAAAGCAGGTGATTTCCAGTGGCCTTATCCAACATATTTAGGAAATTATTCAAGGCTTTAAAAAAGCAACTTACTACATTGACCTATTGTAGTTTTAACCTGACCCCTATTTAATTTTTAATTATTTTGCTGTATGTGTCCAGTTCATCATCTTCTAACATACCATTTCTGTTTTACCAACCTGGGATGACTTCAAACCTTCAGTCTTGCTTGAGACGTATGTTAAGTCATATTAATCGTAGGCTTATAGCTAATTTTCTTTCACTGAAAATTATGTAAGAATATTCCTTCTGTGATGAATATGCCTTATGTTCCATGTAACATCCAGTCTGCACGGAGCTTTGTCCTCCAGTATTTGCAGAATGGAACTACAGCTTAAGCAAGTTTCCTTCTTCCAGTGTCCTGCTCTCCACGCATCACAGGTATGAGAGAATAGGTGTAAACCATAAGATAACAGCAGAATCAACAATCACCCACCCTACTTCTCTCCGTATCAGTCATTCATGTGCTGACAACTCCAAACCAAACAATTAGCCTCAAATATCCCCATTTTTCTGTAATGTGTTTCAAACACTACTGACTTCTCAAGCTGCTGTCACTGAAGGTCTGTATCTGTGTTAGCTGGGAAGTCCTCCTCTATGTCAGTCAGTGGGAATGGAGGCAGACATACAGACCCTTCATTTATAGGTTACCCACTGAAAGTACTGCCTGTGAGAATCACAAAGTTTCTAGTAACTCCCAAGAGCTTTCCCACTTGCTTTTTTTCTGAATGCATTGGTCTCTGTCAGACCTGCTAACAGTTTCTGTGGATCTGTTACAAATCCATATGCATAAAATGTGTAAGTGGCAAGCATTTTGCCTATCCTTTCAACACATCAGCTAGTGCTCATACAGCTGTACAAATATAGATTAGTTGCGGAGGCATTTTATAATCTTTTTCAGGGGGGAGAGGTTTAAAAGGATACTTTCACATGTTTTACAGCAGAGTTCACAGGGACTAATCATTTCAAAAAAGAAAAAAGGTTTTAAATATTATTCTGTTTCTGCACACACACCTTAAGGGCTCAGCCTTGCTCTAAAATCTGCGCTATGTATTTCCAGAATGTGGAATGAATTGTGTGTTACAAGGCGGCAATAAACTTTTAAAGAGAGCTTGAGTTAGTTAACTTTTATAAAAACATCCACTTTAAAAATCCATGCTCCATTAAATTGTCATTAAATAGCATACACTTTTTTTTTTTCCTAAAATGGTATTTCAAGAATTTTCTGCCCTCTTGCTGATATTTATAGGAACTTTTAACATGGAGAACAAAGTAAAAGTAATAACATGCTGCTTTGCTTACATACAACGAACAAATTGGAAGAGTTAATTTTGACTTTTAACTTGGTTAATTTATAATAACCTTAAGTGTTACTAATTAACTACAGTAGTTATATTTTCCAACATCCTCTAGTGTACTTCATTTCCTGAAATTAAAGAATAATTTTTCATTATGATGATGCCCAGGGCAAGGTTTTGCAAAATTTTTCTGCAACAGAAAAGCTATTTCCCCAGGGTACCCAAAAGTAGATTTTGCAGGCTGCATTTTTAATGATGGCAATGGAAATACTAGAGATTTATAGCAGTATAAACAAAAGCATAATTTGTCTCAAATGTCCTTCCATTATATCAGCACAGATAAAAAGATTGAATAGTGAAAAGAATTTATTACCTGCACTGGTTTCCATACTTGCCTCACACTAAATGACTTTTTTTTTTTTTTTTTTTAATCCAGTATTTTATCATTAAATATTTACCTCTGAATATCACTGTACTTTGTAGCTGCCCAGTTTAGAGTGTCAAAACAATACAAAACTATCACAGAATCATAGAGTGTTAGGGGTTGGAAGGGACCACTAGAGATCATCTAGTCCAAGCCCCCTGACAAAGGAGCAGGCCACACAGGAGTGCATCCAGGTGGGTTTTGAAAGTCTCCAGACAAGGAGACTCTACAACCACTCTGGGCAGCCTGTTCCAGTGCTATGAAAAAACAGGGCTTTCACCTAAACCTGGAGACTTAAAATAGTCCATCCCCTAAAAATTTCAGATGCTCTTGAAATTGCTTTTTTTTTTTTTTTTTTTTTTTAAATTTCACATCCCTAAAAACACACGCAGTGTTAATGTAACTCATCACTTCATCACAGTGCTCAAAACAGTGCTAAAGAAGACGACCTACTACCTAAATCATGCACTGGTGACAGTCAGATTAGCAGATTAGCATAAGCAGGAAGTTAGTTGCTGCTAAAATCAGGGCACTTAGACCTGTCATGCAGACAGTGGATAGAACAGGCACCTTCACAGAACCACAGAACATCTAGGTTGTTTAGAGTGCTTCTTGTAGAAAATATAGTTAACCCCACAGAAATATCTAAAGTTTAGTTTCTGACATTTCTTTCAGGTTATAGTTCACAAACTAAAGGCTCTAATAATCAAAATACCCTTAGTGTACCTGTTAACAACGGTAGTGATAATAAGCACCTGTGCAAGAGACAATGTTTACTGAACAAGGATCTTTCATTTGTTCTTTGCTCCTGTACCTTGTATGTTCTTCAAAAAGCTACATTAAAATGCTACTCCAGCAGTGCTCTTGAAGTGTTTGCTTTGGTTTTTTTGAGGGCATATTCTCTAACCAGATGGCAATTGGGTATCTCTCTACACAAAATGCTGCATTTTGCTCCCATGTGTCTTGCATTTGCCAATGGAACATCAGCTTTCTTTGGGATCTAATATCCAGTGACTTTCATGTCCCATTCTACTTTCAGAACACTAATTTCTATGAGAAAAATAGGGAGGAGACTGAAGTAGCAAAGACTCTGCATGCTGCTGTACCCATCCTCCTCAGCCATCAAATGCAGTAAAAGACAAAGCAGATTAATAAATTAGACCAAGACAACTAGTTTTACAGGAATACAGACTAACTACTGCAAAACCCAAATGTAAAATACGCACAGACCCTGTTTCATCAACAAGCATCTACATTTCCTCCTAATCTGGTATTAGCACTTTCTGCAGTTTTTTTGACCACTGCTGACCACACCACTGTTACAGTTTCATCATAGTATTGAATGTATTTCTAAAACTCCTCTTAATTCTTTAATAAAGTAGTAAGTTTCCTTCTTTGAAAACAATTCTCATAGAGACGGTGAGGACAATGAAGAGCTCCCAAGGTCAAGAAAATTTTCTCAAAACTGCCTTTCCAATACAATTTGCCTTTGATTGTACCCAGTGGTGAGGGAAACCTCTCTTCCTGTGGAAAAAAAACAATACTTTTATGTAGAAAAGGCTTCCTAAATACCAGCAGATACTTGCTGTCTGCACAATCACAATGAATTTGTGAAGGCAGGATCTCTGAATGTGATGAATCACTCATTCATCTTCTGAGCTTGCTTCTCAGCGTGACTCCAGACAGACAGACTGTCAGGACTATTGTTTGCCAGCAGCACCTACTTCTACCACACCAAAACCCCTCTATAATACAAGATGTGATACAATCTAAGACTAACCCAGTGGTACTACATGGAAGAGACAGGATCCATACACGTGCTGAGGGTGATCCATGGGGAAAACAGTGACACAATAGCTGCTAAATCCTTCCTGCCCAGAAGAGAGTGTCCTTTATGCATGGCTCTCAGGACTCTCTGGTGTGACATCTGCCTAAAATGCAGAGAGAAGCATGGCCGAGGAACTCAGAAATAGAGATATTACCATCAGCAAATATCCCACTGGAAATGGAGGGCTTCAGAAAGTGAGAATCAAAGTCTTACCTTCCTTGTACTGTGCTCTTCTGCTCCACCCCATTGGGTAAAATGACTGTGAAGTTCACAGATCGGTTTATCATGTTCTCCTTCATGCTCACAAGGTTCTGATCAGAAATTACAGCTGTCTCTGCAGGTGACTTTAGCTCACTGTGAATTCTGCTTGCTGCAGAAGGCTGATTTGGTGGAGGAGGAGCACGAGCTTTCATTCTTTTCCTTGAGAAATAAAAGCAAGAAAAAAATTAAGAATTTCTCACGAGTAAAGAATAAATACGTTGGTAAGAAAATATGGGGGGTTTAATCATAATCTCAGATTGTTTGAAAGAGTTTCTCTAATGCAAGTGGTTTTCCTTCATCATGAAACTGTTCAATGGAGCTGCATTTTATTTTCACCTCCTCCCTAAAAATACACTAATTTTTTAATGATGCACTCACTCCTACAGTTTGCTTTCTATGCCCCAGGGGATGAAGCAGTTCCATAATTAGGATCCAAAATAACCATTATTCTGTCAAGTATGAAGCATGCTGCTATGAAGAGAGAAACCTAGATGCTTATTCCAGTCCAGACCTGACTCAAGAAAGAGTTGCATTTATGTAAATGAATGTTTCCTCCTAGTCAGAACAGCAGCAGTGCAGGCAGGGTGAGGTTTCATTCAGCTGTAACTGGGTTCCACAGTATTACTCTACTTGAAATATTGTCTCTTCCTCTGTTCTGAGTAAGTAGTATTAAATTTGGATCATTATACTTCATAGGAAAGCACCATAAGCAGGTCAACCATGAATGATACCATTTCTTACCACGGAACTCTAAGAGACTATAGCTCTTTAAAAGCACCCTGAAGAAACTCATTCTACAGTAGGAGGCTATGAGCCTTTTGCAACATACATAAAAGCTGCATCAACTTGCACCAAACAAGCAGCATACTTCACAGATATATATAAACTCCACAAACTCAAAGTTTACTTCAGTGGCAAACTGCCAGAGAGATAAGCAACATATGTGTGCTATTAAAACTTCTCAATAGCTGGCCTTGTATCAAGCACAAGTCTAAGAGGATTAATTTTGATGATTAGTGACCTCTTCTGACTAGATTTATCCCTAGTTTAAGTCAGATTTCAGTGTAACACATGGAAAAAGCAATAAAATATTTACTAAAAAATTATCACCCAGGCTTACTGCCTGTATTTTTAAATCTGCCTGGTTTTAGGGTGCAGGTTTTTACCCTGTGAACATAAACAGGCATCCAAAAAATAAGAGTACAGAAAAAGCACTCTAATGCTTAAAAGCCTGAAGAGCTTAGCGGTTTAATGGCAAAATTGTGTTCAGGCAGAAAAAAAAACCAACAAGCTGAATAAGATTAATAAGATTAATACCAAACCAAACTCTTCTTTAATTAGAGACGACCTATATTCTAGCAGATAAAAAGACTAAACATACCATTTGGATTACCGGTGTAAGCTCCTGGCAGAGAAAAAATTAAGACTTGCATCACATCACAAAAAAATAAGAGCTCAGAAAACAATCCAAAGCCTCTACACCTTTTAATCAGTACTCATGTTTGACCAACAATTTCTATGATGTGTCTCAACTTGCAAGAAATCACTGCACTGCCCTGAAAATGCACATTTCAGTGAGAACTCAGCAAGACACTGTAAAATTGATAGAAGGATGTTTCCTTTCATTTCCCTTATGCCTAACAAATCACATTCCCTACAAATATGCAGGGAGAGCTACTGCCATTTTTCCTTGAACTTCTTATCCACTATACACCCAATGAATCATTAGTCATCTGTCAGTAACTTGCAGCTCCTATTCTCCTCCCCAGAGAGGTGACAATAAAAAGTTTAAGATTTTGTTGTTTGTCAAACAGTAAGGACATGGATCTGTTTGAGCAGTTCCAGAGGTGACCAGAGAGGGCTGGAGCATCTCTCCTATGAAGACAGGCTGAGAGAGTTGGGATTGTTCAGCCTGGAGAAGAAAAGGATCTGGGGAAACCTTGTAGTGCCCTTCCAGTACCTGAAGGAGCCTACAGGAAAGCTGTGGAGGGACTTTCCACAAGGATATGGACTTTTCACAAGGAACAGGACAAGGGGTAATGGCTTCCAACTGGACGAGGATAGATTTAGTTAGACATAAAGAAAAAAATTCTTCCATGTCAGGGTAGTGAGACACTGGAATAGGTTGCCCAGGGAAGTTGTGGATGCCCCACCCCTGGGAAGTCTTCAGGGCCAGGCTGGATGGGGTTTTGAGCAACCTAGTCTGGTGGAAGGAGTCTTTGTCCATGGCAAGGGGTTGGATCTAGATGATCTTTAAGGTCCCTTCCAACCCAAACCATTCTATGGTTCTATGAAACTGCTTTGACTTTCTATACATCCATAAACCAAACTCAGTAATAGTTTTCCTTATGTGGCTATAAAACTTTTTTAAAAAAGAAGCTTGGATTCATCTTCTGCTCATATCACTTTATGTTTTTCTACAGTTGTTAACTGTAAGCAGGTGGTCCGAGACAGATTTTTGCACAAATGCAGATTATGCCATCATAGCTTTACAATCATGCCATGCAACATTTAAGAATTTGGTATCAATTTACAAATGATGTCATTTTTTTTCCTCCACACCACCAGCTTGATATATTGATATAAGTAGCTACAAAGATTCATACCAACTTGTTTCTTAAAACAAGCTTTTCGGGTTTTGTTTTTAAAGCTTGTCCTATAACAATCAAAGTACCAAACTGAAAATACCAAAGGGAGTAGGAAGAGCCAGACAAATGTCCTGAATGATCAAGTCCATCAAGATCATCAAGTCCAACCCCCCCGCCAGAGCAGGATCATCTGAAGTAGGTCACACAGGGATACATCCAGGCAGGTTTTGAATGTCTCCAGAGAGGGAGACTCCACAAATTCACTGTTCAGCCTGTTCCAGTGCTCTGTCACTCTCACTGTGAAAAAGCTTCTTTATGGGGAAACTCCTTTATTCTGGCTTGCACCTGTTACCCCTTGTCCTATCACTGGACATCACTGAGAAGAGCCTGGCTCCATCCTCCTGACACTCACCCTTTATATATTTATAAACATAGATGAGGTCACCCCTCAGTCTCTTCTTCTCCAAGCTGAAGAGCCCCAGCTCCCTCAGCCTTTCCTCACAAGGGAGATGTTCCACCACTTTAATCATCTTTGTGGCTCTGCACTGGACTCTTTCTAGCAGTCCCCTGTCCTTCTTGGACTGAGGGGCCCAGAACTGTGAAATATGTAACAATATGTATTCTTTTTGGCATTACACAGTCAGGACCTTTTTGATACTACAATCCTCCTTTTCTTTTTTGCAGAAAGGACAGTGAGGATTTGTTTCCTTCAGAGACATCAGAAAAAGGAAAAGGGAAAACATTACCACTACAGACTCTCCAATCTAGCAACAGTTCAGGTGACCTCATATGAACTTTTCCACAATAGTGAATACACATTCTCATGAAATGCTGTGACTGCTTTAAATTAATGGGTTTTAACATTTTCCAAATGACAGATTTCAAACCACTTCAGTGGAAGCAGCTCCCTTTAAAGTTCACATTTGTAGAGTGATGCATGGCACAGATTTGCATTTCACAGCCAACTTTCTGAAGTATCTCAGTACTAGAAAGTGGCTCCATGAACCACAGACTGAAATCCACCTCTCTGGCTATACCTTGGCTCTGCACAAGCAGCTGCGTTCTGACGGGCTCCAGCAACTGCAGCCACAAAGTGCCAAGAAGCCTGTTAATACCATTGAATGTGAGACAAAAAAAAAAAAAAAAAAAGCTTTCTCTGTCAGAGGTACCATGGCTATAAAGGACAATACAAAAGCACTCCATAATAAAAGCCTTTTTGTTCCTCCACTAAAATAAAGCACAGAGAAACTGTGCTATTTAAAGGCCTCTTTTAAGCACAGGTACTTTCCATACTATAAACACAACGTTATTATTAAAAAAAAAAGTTGCATACCTTTCTTCAGTATAAGCTAAATTCATACTAAATTTAGCTTGAGAGAATTTTTTTTCCACAAACATCTTCCTCTGTGCTCTGTACTAAGATACTTGTTAAGCACCCTACCTGCTATTACTCTGCAGTTGAAATTACAAGTGGAATACTTCAAACCTACGATTCATTTGCAGTGACATAAATGCTTTGATATAGCCCTTGAGAAGACAGTGAAAACTGGCATGTGATTTCAACACACAAATATAACGTGCCTTTCATTTAGGCTTGAAATAGTTCATGTTGCTTTACTGTAAGGTGGAAAATTGCATATAGCCACAAAATAGTCAGGCAGAATACATAAATAACCTTTCAGCACTGTTCTCAGTAACAGCATCAGGCTTCCCAAAATATAAAAAAAAAAAGCAAACTCCAACAAGATCAATGTTTCTGTAATACAGCATGTAAAACAAATGCAACAGAATAGAATAAAAGTTTCACCAGATTAAAAACTCCAAGATAAGGTAATACAAGCCCTTTGTACCTACATTTTATTAATATGTAACAACCAAGCAATAGAATACAACCTGAACTGTTCAAGCCCATGCTGAAAAAAACTATCTGTATTTCAAATAGAAGTCGTCCTGGCACTTCACCCTCTGCTCTTCCTTCAGAAAATGTCTAACACCAAAAAAAAAAACCAAACCAAAAAACCCACCAACCAAAACCAAACCCAAACCCAACAAAAACTAAAAAAAAAAAAAAAAAAAAAAAAAAATAATCCTACACATTTCCACCATATTCAGGAAAAGCTGGAACCTTCTCTGCCTTTTAAGGTAAAGGCAACATAACAGGTACTGGGCAGACTTTATCCCATGGGTATCAGAAGGAGTTTGGCAAACGCTCCATACTATACCAGACTGTAGAATCTCACCCTCTTTATAAGTAAAGTCCTTTCAGCTTCTAGATATAGCAGCTCAGAAAAACTTTAACGCAAGATATATGTTAAGACAACACAAACAGATAAGCACTAACATAAAGCCACCTCAAGAATTTTGAAAATGGTAAACAAAATTAAACAAATCCCACAGAGATGGAGAACATGACAATGTCCACAACTGCTACAGAGATAGGAGTTCATCCAGTTTACCAACATGGTAAATAGAGGTCCGCTCTACTTTGCCATCTGTAACACTTATATTAACAAATTAAACTGATTTTTAAAGTTAGCTCTTGTGTTTGGGTTGGGGAGGTGGGGACAATTAGGACAAAATAATGAAGGAACATTCTCTAGTTTACTTAGTCTACCACAGGCAAAACAGACTGATGTGAAGCACATGTAACTTCCATCTATCAGTGTCTTATATATAGGAATTGAACAGCAAGTCTAAATTATATTACTTTTACAGTAACTTTTTTCCAGTATTATTTTACATTTCCCAACATCTGCAATATTATAAGAATACTACACTTGCTGAAAAGCTGAAATCCTCAGCAGACACTAAGATCTAGTGAATTGGATTACCTGTTGATATGGCTCATGGAATAACCAGAGTTCCATACCTTATTTAAAAAAAAAAATGTTTTTCTTTTTAAAAATGGTCTTTTCTCTCAATTCCATGGCTATTATGTTATATAATTATTTTGTGCTTTCATCTTTTCAATCATTTATTTGAATTTCATAATACTTTTAAAAAATCATTCAATTTGTAAGGCAGGATCACACTGACAGACACGATGAAAAAAATCCCCTTGCAGGGGTGATAAAATCACCCAAAATAGACAAGAAAAAATCATTAGTTTTTGGCAAAGAAATTAAAGTTCCATAGTCATATTTTAGATCTTTCATTTGATTCTACTGATGAGAAACCCTATAGCTTTATTTATTTTCAAAATAAAGCTTTAATGCCAGAAGAAAGGAAAAATGAGAAAGGGGAAGAGGGGAAGAGGGGAAGAGGGGAAGAGGGGAAGAGGGGAAGAGGGGAAGAGGGGAAGAGGGGAAGAGGGGAAGAGGGGAAGAGGGGAAGAGGGGAAGAGGGGAAGAGGGGAAGAGGGGAAGAGGGGAAGAGGGGAAGGGAGAAAGGAGAAAGGAGAAAGGAGAAAGGAAGGAGAAAGGAGAAAGGAGAAAGGAGAAAGGAGAAAGGAGAAAGGAGAAAGGAGAAAGGAGAAAGGAGAAAGGAGAAAGGAGAAAGGAGAAAGGAGAAAGGAGAAAGGAGAAAGGAAAAAGGAGAAAGGAAAAAGGAAAAAGGAAAAAGGAAGGATACCAAAAGCAAACTGAATGAAAGTATTTGTAGAAGAGGAAGCAAGGGCAGAAGCACATGACCATGCCTGCCCAAGGGTGAAATTGAAAAAATATAAAGAAAAATCAAGGCGAGATGACACAGCCTAATGGACATATTTTCCAACATTGTATCTCTAATTTCAAACCTTTCTCAAACTTAAGCAATCACTACGAAGTATTGTGCTGCATTTTCCATTCTCAAGAGTACAAGTGAATAAACCCATCATTATAAGACTTGCTATCAGGGACATCTCCATAGGTCTGACCCATTTCATAAGAAGCAGAGATGTGTCCCAGCAGACCGCAGAGACCTGGCTGCTCCGCCACTCGCAAAGCGCTGCACAGCTGCCAAACAAGAGCAAACTCACTTCCATCTGGCTGGGACTCACTCCTCCACTGCCACTATGAAACTGAACTACCAAGAGAGTATCAGGAACACCAAACGATTCGTTAGCCTGCAGCTGGTATCCTCAAATACACTTTTTTTTTTTTATCCATCATCCACACTTCAGCTTAAGAGTGTGTTATCTTCTAATAAAAGCCCAATCCACCTTCCACTCACTGACACGTTCCCGTAGGTCACATACCAGTTTCCTGACACAGTCATTTTTTAGGGCCAGAAGAAGCCATAAGCACACTAACCAGATTTCCTGTAGAGCATGGGCCACGCAATTCACCCTACTGATAATTTAGAGAGCCCTCAGAATAAAAGCAAGGATGGATCTGTACATGGCATGGGCTTGAACTGATCAAGGAATCACACTGCAGCCTGCTAATGCTTTTACATCTCCTAACCACACTACAGAGTCTAACAGATCTCCAGTGGATAAAACCAGTGCCTGATTAAACACTGCAAGATCTGGCCTAACAGCTGTGTCACAGGACTTCTGAGATGCCACCCATATGTTCAGTGTGTAGCAAAGAGCACACCATGAGCTGGTGTGACCACGTGCAACTCCATCAGGCTCACATCAGTAAAGAGGAGAGCAGAGCAGCTATGTAATTAGTTGCCTCATCTGCTGAAATACATACTGAAGAGAAACAGAAGTCTTTTGTGGTTAAAGGCGAGAAGCACAGGTGAGTTACCCTATTTTGGAACATTAAATTCCTGATATTTAAACTGTGGTATTTGCATCTTTAATTTAGAGATACACCAATAGTTTTAACTCTTTTAACTGGGGAGATGTAATCAGAAGAAAATCCCACTAACAATTCATACTGGAGGCTGGGTTAACAAGCCCCACCTTCAAAATAAATTGGTGTAGAAAAGGAAAAGTACAAAAATAGTAGAGTGAGTAGGGATGGTTAAACCTTTCTCCTTTCACAATGGTACCTGCCAGAGCAGAAGACTCAGATGAATCAAAGTGCTAAGAAAGGCAATAATATTTAGGCTTTGGGATGCAAATGTTTAGCCACCAGCATCTGAGCTAAATTTACCCTGCCAGTTCCACACTGACCAGAAATCAAAAGATTACCAAGCAATGGCCCTTAAAGTGAGTTAGAGCAGAACTAGGATTGAACTAGTGCAAAGCATTCAGTGACCAGCTATGCAGTCCTATTCCCACCAGTATTTTTTACTTCTTCCTCCATTATCCACACACTCACACTGATTTTCCCCACTTGTCAAGCACTGAGCTACCAGTCTCATTCCATTTCAAGCAAAAATAAAATAATGACAACAATAAAGACAAAAATAAGGGAAACATCACATTGCTCATCTGAAACATCCAGTTTCTTCACCTATGACTAAATCAGGCTGCTTTGCAGGATATTCTTTAAAGAAGAAAAGAGAATGATGATATTTCTATGTTACTGGTGCTTAAGCACAATGGCATCGGTTGGCCAAAAAACCTCAAACAAAACAAAACAAAGAAAAAAACCCTTCCTGCTTCTTCTGTAAAATGCCCAAGTCCTGATGCCAGGGTGCTCTGTTCTTTTCTCAGTGCTTTCAAATCTACACTGAGCTATTTTAAGGATGCTCAGTTTAGCAGACAGGAGGTTTCAGCCATGCAGATAGCCACTGCACACTGAGTCTCCTGCAGATGGTAATTCCTGTGGATGAACTGTAAAACCATCAGGTTAAAGTATCATTAACTGGCGAGACAAATAGTGAGATTTCTCAGCATTATCCATAGAATGGTTTTGGTTGGAAGAGACTTTAAAAGATTATCTAGTTCCAACCCCCTCTGCATGGGCAGGGATACTTCCCACTAGAGCAGATTGCTCAAAACCCCATCCAACCTGAACACTTCCAGGGATGGGGCAGCTACAACTTCCCTGGGCAACCTGTGCCAGTGACTCACCACCCTCACACTGAAGAATTTTTTCCTAATGTGTAACCAAAGTCCACCCTCTTCCAGGTGGAAACTGTTACCCCTTGTCCTATTGCTTGTCCCTTCCTTTTGAAGTTCCAGCCAGGTTCATGTTGGCTACCTGGATTCTTACTAACCATGCTTACCTGGGGGAAAATATTGGTGTGAAAACAAAGCCAAAACTCTTTCTGAGCAGGTTGGAAACAGTGCTGGCAATGCATCCTCTGCATGTTAAAGGAAAATACACATTCTTTAAAGGCACTCACTCACTTACCCACCAGCTGTGTTTTTGTGAGGATACTACAGCTCTCACCTCACTGGCTGTGCCCTATGCCACAACTCATGCTGAGCTCTTCAGGAAGACCCTTGGGTCTGGAAAGATTACTTATTAGTTGGAATAGGATATATTAACACCCTACAATTACCTTAGTCTGAAAGCAATAAGAAGATAATTTGTTTCTAGAGGGGTCAATGACTAAAGATGATTGTGCAAGCCTGAAGCTAGTTCAGCAATACTCACATCGTACAGTGTGTCTGAAGTGATAGGTGCTCTACAGATTTCAGTGTGGTTATCCTTTCTTAATCTCTTACCAACAACCACTTCCAATAAGGCTCTTTGGATAAACAAATATAAAAGTTTATTGCTTAGCAACACTGATTTATTAAATGTCCTTTGGTGACTAGCACTGTCAATTACGATTTGCCCTGTATTACTGAGCAAAAGTACCCCAGACTATGCTCTGGTTTTCAGCCCACAGACTTTTTAACCTCACTATGTCATCCTCCGAGTCTCTAGGCTTTAGTGCAATAAAGTGCTTTCTTTATTGTCTGTTTACAAGGGACAGAGAAGGAAGAATAGTTTTGAAATAATCTGAGAAAAACACTTGTGAGTTAGTGAAATTCTGATGTACTGTGCTGCTTAACTCCTAGCTTTATAACATATTTACAAGCTGGTGGGCACTTCAGCAGAAAACCGCTGGTACTACTACAGAACAATAATTCTACTGAGACCTGTTTCAACTAAAACCAGCCTTAAACCAGCATCCATCTGATGAGCAGATGGGGAAGAATTATGTTTAGAATGATTACCTGATTAAATAAGTACACTTCTGGTAAACATTAACACATAACTATAAGCTGACAGATAATTTCTCAATTAATGACAATGTTCTAGGAGTGTGGTACTGAAGTTCATTTCACCTATTCACCCTTACACAAACAGATCCCACAAAGACAGGCAGGCAATGGTATTTGAGGGCAAATTTGCAGAATTAAACCCACATTATCCATGTTATCTCCTTGAAAAGGCTATTAGTTCATCTGTCTACAAATGGTACCAACATCAGTTATTTCAGAAAACTTACACACCCTAATGTAACAAAGAAGAGGGGGCTGTAAAAAAGTTAAAGGGTGTGGATGAGTGTAAAGAGGCATCTTGAGTCAGTTTTATAACACCCCTAAGACACAAAAGGGCTTTTCAAAACACTAGAAATACATATTTCCAGGGGGAAAATAATCAATAGCAACTCACCCTGTGTCTTTACAGGTTGGAGACCAGAAGGTATCTGTACTTTTTCTGAAACCTAGAGTAAATCTCTGAACATCAGTTTTTATTCCAGGTAGGAGAGGCACAAAGCATCACAGGCCCACCTACAGAAGCCATTTATTTTCCAGGAGCACTGAGCTCTCAGGAAAAGGAAGGGGCTCTTTGCTTTGAAGCACTCACAATCTTGTCATGCTGACCTTACATCAGATTTCTTGGGGTGGGAAGAAAAAGGCTGCATCTAAGTCCAATGCCCACTGTTCCTATGTATTCAAAAGTCCAGAGTTGCTGACACACAGGAGAGAGAAAAAGGAGACACAATTTACTTACCTTGGATTGCCCAATCTAGTACAAAGACATTAACCTACTCTGGCTTTTCATTTGCAAAAGAAGCCAGCACCAGAACTAGAGAGTAGACAAGATTTTCTAGAGCTATAAAAAAAAATCCCCTACAAAGATGTAATGATACATTTTTGTGAGATACATTTTACTCTCTCATGCTGAGTATAGAAACAGAGATGCCAAACATTCGTTACTCTCAATCATATTTTACATTAGCATTTATAATGCAGTGTTAATTCACACTCCATCACACAGTAAGAAATCACATGGATCAGTATATTAAAAAAGATTAATAATGAAAATACACAGTATCAATCAAATACAAAAATATCCAACTTCTACACAACACTCTTAACTGTTGTAAGACCCCTTAATTTATCTGGAAATCTCAATGCTCCAGGTCATTTTCTATGTATTTTCCTGGCATTTATTTGCTAAACAAAATGTCTTATCAGAACCACACATATTTTGCTTTCATTTTTAAGATAATCAGTCCTTTCTAAATGACAGAGGAATAACATCTTCGTTTGAATGGATATTAGGGAATCTTATTTACTAAGAGCAAATAATAAACCCTACTACAATTCTGTGCTGCAGTTAAGAAACCTAGATTAATATACAAGCAGAAAGTCTAATGAAGAAAATTGCAAATGTTAACATGGCAAAATATGCTTACAACACCAAACAGATGATTAGTAGAATGCTGAAGTTTAATCTTTATTTATCAAGTAAGAACAGAAATGTTTTGTTGATTTTTAAAGTTCATCAAAACCCATTTATCTAACTAGTTTCAATTTAAAATTCTGTTTAATGTATCTTGTAGGGACATGTGGTATTTAATGGATTTTACATCTCACAAAATAAAAAAGGATGTTGTATCAACTGAACACTTAACAGCCTCATGCAGTGCAAAAGGGGGCATAATATGAAGAAAATCTTGATAAATCAGGCATGTCTCCACACTCAGACAGTATCAAATGAGAGAGGAAGCAGCCAAATACTCTCCCCCTCTTTATCATGCACATTCAGTTCAGGGACGATTATTCTGGGCATTTTGCTGACATGTGGCACTAGCTCAGGACACAGCAGATAGGCAAGAATCTGGACCACTATGGACTTCACAGAGTTAAAGCAAGCCCTAGCATCATCCCTGTCAGTAGACTAGAAGCCAAAGAATGCTGTTGTATGTTACAAACGAGAAAACATTACCAAGAGAGCAAAGGTACCTATCTACCACTCAGGAACTTTAAACGTGTCACAGTTTAGGCCCAGCTGGTATCAACCAGGCCTCCACTTGCTCATCACCCACCCCACTGGGGGGTGAGAAGGAGAAAATCCATCCAAAGGCTCTTTGATCAAGAGATGGGTAGGTAGATTTTCATTCATCAGTTAAGGTAACAGGCAAAAACCAGACAGACCCATCTTGGGAAGAAGACGAAGAAAAAAAAAAACTAATTTAATCCACCAGGAGAAAGAGAAAACATGGCCAGATCTTAATACCTTCTCCCCCACAGTCCTCCCTTCTTTCCATCCCGAATTGCTTCACTGCTGCCTCCCCCTCAGCAGCACAGGGGACAGGGAGTGGGGGTTCAGAGTCAGTTCACCACCTGTTGTTTCTGCCGCTCTTTCCTCCTCCAGGGGAGGATTTCTCACATCCTTCTCTCACAGCCTCTCCCGGGAGAGTCCTTCAGGAACCCCTGGGCCACGAGTCCCTCCCACAGGTGCAGTCCCTCAGGCACAGACTGCTCCCGCCTGGGCTGCACACAGAGTCACGGCTGCTGCGGGAGCAGTCACCTCCTCTGGCACCGGCTCCTACATGGATGCAGAGACACACCTGACCTTCTCTGTGATCCTGCACAGCCTGCAGCTTCACATCTGCCCACCTGTGACACTTAAGGGGCTACGAATCCACGTTTATCCCAGCGTTGTCCTTTGGGGACAGCTCCACCGTGCTGCTCCATGGATTGCAGGGGCACAGCTGCCATCTCACCATGGCCTGTGGGGACATCTCTGCTTGGGCACCTTCTCCCCCTCCTTCTTCACTGACCTTGGTGTCTTTGCTCTGGCATTGCTCTCTCATCTCCCCCTCTACTCTGCTCTGAAGGTGGTTTTTTTATATTTTTGCAGTTTTGTTTCTCCTTTCTTGAACATGTTACTCACAGAGGCACATTCAGCTTCCCATAGCTGTCTGGCCTTAGCCAGTAGTGGGGCCAGGATTGTAACCAGGGAGCTTCCAGCAGCTTCTCACAAAAGCCACCCCTGTGCCTCCTGCCCTGCTGCTAAAACACCTCTGCACTAACACAAGACAAGATGCTACTCAATGCAAACATGCTTGAGGCTGCTGAGTACTGATGGGACATAACAGCACTGACAAGCTAGATTATGTAGACACAGCTAAACTAGCTGCAAATTCAGTAGAGGCTACAAAACCCACAGAAGAAGCAGGGCTTATCAGACCACCTTATAACATGAACAGCCCATAGTTACACTAGAAACGACAGAAGATGCACATCCCTCAAAAACAAGCACCAATAAAATATGGTAATTTAGACCTGACCTTTTAACCAAGAGGAATTTCTTTCTTCTTGACAAAAAAAATCAAAGAAACAGCAACATGAATGACATCTGATTACCTTCAGCTTGTCTTGTCTAGACAGATTTTGATATTACGAGATGAGAAGGCTCACTGAAATTTCTTCCATTCAGGAGCATTTAGTGACTTTCTTCAACCCCGGACCTTATCCTGCAGCTATCCCTCTCAGTGGAGTGGTTATGAGGCCCCTCCTCTCTACTACCCACCAGCTTTCCAGAAACTTATAAAAGCTACTATATTAGGTTTATTTTTCTTTCTCTCAATAAAACTGAAATTAAACCAAGGGCTGAAAAAAAAAAAAATAACAAGAAAATTTGGGCAACAAACATAGTAAAATAAACTTCATCTGAAATGAAAATCAAGTCAAAATCTGGCATTGCATGGCTGCACAAGCTGTTGACAGAGTATGCTGAAATGAAGGCTACACAAGCTGTGTGGCAGACTACGCTGAAACAAGGGTGTCTGTCCCATCTGAAAGCTGCCACCTGGGAACACTGAATGAAAGCAGAGTTAGGAATGTATTAACTATGGAGTTTCCTCCCCACAAGTGACGAAAACCAAAACAAAGAAATTGTGGGCTCAGTGAAGTCAATGGGAGTTTTGCCACTGACCTTGCAGAATGCCAAATTTCCAGCCTGGTAGAAAGGTCAGTTTCACCTCTGTGTTGACAGCCTCACTTGATGCCACCCTCAGCTTGCACACAGCTTACAAGCACTGGTCACAAAGCTGAGCACCAGCAGCACGGCACTGAGAGAAGCTTTGGAATGCTGAGAGCAACTGCACGAGGCTGATGCTATTTAACATCTTCATAAGCGACCTGAACGTTGGCATCAAAAGCACACTGATGAAGTTTGCTCTCCAAAGATGAGTGGAGAGGTTGACATTCCAGAAGGGAGAGCCACCCTACAAGAAGACCTTGACAGACTGGAGGAGTGGTCTAGCAGAAACTTAAACAAGGTCAGTATGGAGAAGTGTAAGGTCTTGCACCTGGGAACACATAACCCAAGAGTGCAGTTCAGACTGGGATCTACCTGGCCTTGTGGAAAGGGACCTAGGGGTGTTGGTGGCTAAGAGGCTCAACATGAGCAAACAGTGTGCTGCAGCAGCAAAGAAAGCCAACAGGATGCTGGGCTGCATCAACAAGGGCATCACCAGCAGAGATAAAGAAGTCACCATCCCACTCTACTGGGTGCTTGTCAGATCATACCTGGAGCACTGCGTCCAATTTTGGTCCCTGCTCTACAGAAAGGATGCAGGCAGGCTGGAGAGGGTCCAGAGAAGGGCCACAAGGATGATCTGAGGACTGGAGCACCAGCCATATGAGGAGATGCTGAGAAAACTGGGCCTGTTCAGTCTTGAGAAGAGAAGGCTTAGGGAATAGGGTAGACCTTATTATAATGTTCCAGTGCTTAAAGGGCAGCTATAAAGGCATGCTTCCCACCTTCACAGGACACACAGCATGTAAGTGCTGTACCCCCTTACCTAAATTATACCACATAGTTGTATTTGATGTAGTAACAATGTTACCAAGTTATATGGAATTGTTTATGTTTCTGTGTCAGAAATAATACATGTAGGATGAAACGCTACATAAATTGTATTCATCATTTAGATTCAGCTACTTCTGTGTAGCACTGCTTCATTTTCTATGCAGCTTCTGATACAATACTCCTCTACAGTTCTTTGAATAAAGAATAAAGGCACAACCAAAACTGGATGATGACTCCTTGTTGTGCTATGGAAGGACATTACTGAATGGCAAAGCAAGATGTCCTTGACCACAGAATTAGGGACAGAGAGATGGGGTAGGAAGAGTGAGAATTTCATTTCACCACAGCTCCTTCCCTCTAAGTAAATAATGAATTAAAACTTTAATCTTTCACTGAATACCTGGCATGTTGATCGTCTTGGCAAATGACAACTAAATTAAACATATACGAACAGTGTCACATAACAAGTCTAACCACTTATTTTTAAACTTGGAAGAGTCTGAACAATTGAAAATATCTGGGTTGGGCTTACAAACTAATTCCACACACCCTTTTCACACACTCAGTCAGCATAGCTGGTAGTAGTAGATGGCAATGAAAAGAGATGAAATCCGAAACAGGAAGACATAAAAGGAAAAATTTTCTATAGTCATTATATTATTGAGCAAACAGTATGTGGGATACTATTGGTTTTCATTTCTGATGCAGAAAAGGATGTGACAGTCTTAGGATGGGGAAAAATCATTGTATATGATAGTAATTTTAATAAGTTCTAGCATGAAAAAAAAAATTCTAAAAATAAAATAGCCTAACCATAACCTCAGTTAGCATTCTGTTTTCATTTGGTGTTATTTAACAAGTAACTTCTATATGAAATTAATTCACTTCGCAGTTTCTACTTCAGCCAGTCTGAAGAAAGGCCACGAACCTATGTAGCCCAAAGACAGCTCCATATTTCCAAACTTTTTCCTAGATATTTTCTCAACGTAATGTTGAGGAGGGGAGGGAAAGAGTATTTAAAGGACATAGAGTCATAGAATAGTTTGAAAAAAGTAAGTGGAAAAGCAAATCTTCCTAGCAGTGCCTGACCAACAGCAGCCAAGTGGGTTCACGCCGGTCTCACAGGAGATGCAGGGGCAGTGCAGGAGCCCACTTCTCCCCTCTGCCCCTTCCTCCTTGCCTTCTCCTCACCTGTGTCCTCTGCAGGCTGGAGACCCTTGAGGGTGATGCCAGCTCAGTTTTGGTGTCTCCTGCAGCACTGGCCCCACTGGCTCCTTCATCTCAGCTTTTTCTGCCCTGTCTTGCACAGGCTTTCCCCGAGGCGCTGGTCCATGGCTGAGGGGCTCAGCTGTGCCCTGCAGTGGCTCCATTGGGGCTGGCTTGAACCAGCTGTGTCCAGCATAGGGTAGCCCTGAAAACTCCTTGTGGAGGCTACCTCTGCAGCCCCCACCCCAATACCTTGCCAGCTGCACAGTTCAGGTAATAATGAACACTACTGCCTAAACCGGAGAAGCGGAGAAGCTTCACTTTCCAACAGGTTTCTCCAGTCATGGAAAGTCACCCAGGAGCCCGCAGCTGAAGCTGAAGCAGAATCTGTGAGCCACTGAGTTCCCACCCATCTCTCTGGTGCAGGCAGATCCCTCCATAACTCCAGACAGACTCCTCCATCCAGCTTCTCCTTCTCTGGCAGCACACATATTAGAGCAAAGTGTTCAGACACTGTGGAAGCAGAGAACTAGCAGAGATCATGAGAAAAAAGGTTTCTTGATGAGGTGCTCAGTGATCTAGCAACAAGACAACCTGCAGCACCAGGGCTGTCTGAGACACAAGTGCAGTTTAAGTGCCAGGCTGTGTGGAAGAAGCCTTGTACAAGACAATACAGTCTCTGGCTACAGAAGAACACAGAACAATATTTAGCAGCTCATCTATCCCCCTGTGCCATCCAGTCCACCTTCACTCCATGTCCAACATGGTATATGCTTAACTACGCAAGAATAATATGAAGGCCATTAAGAAGCTTTACCTGTTGCACAGAAATGGCCAAGTTCCTCTAAGACCATCACCCTGGGATGACAATACCAACACAGAATCTTCAATTGAATCAAGAAAAATGCATTTCACTTTTGCCCTGTTTTTTTCCCCCATCACATGCTAGTGATGGTCTAAAAATGTCTTACTTATAAGCAGTTAAAAATCATTTCAGAAAAACTTGACTCAAACCTTGAAAGTCTACCAACCAAATAAGCTTGATCCCTTTAATTTCAAAAAACTTACGAAACTTTCATGAGACAGGGATGAAATAAACAATGCAAGTTTGTTTATTGCATAAACAATATGCAATGGCAACTGGAAATGCCAAGCCATCACAGTCAAACCAAAATAAAGTCAAACCAAAATACATATAGAAATGAATAAACAGCAGTTTCTTAAAGCCAGCTTAGGGACTGCTACTGCAATGCCAAAGGCAGCTGCAACCTTCCTCTTGCAGCTGTACATCACAGGGATGAAACTATACATATGGGGGGTGGCAAAAAGGCTCTGCATATTGCTCATACTACAAAAACCTGTATTTTTACATAAGAATATCCATTATCTTGCTAGTGAATACATGCCAGTACAGCAAGGATTACAAGCATTAAAATACTGTCACAGGTGAAGCCAGCAGCCTTAAAACCAAAGAGCCAAATTCTGATATTCATATAATCATAGAATCATAGAATTGTCTGGGTTGGA
Organism: Phaethornis superciliosus; assembly: GCA_023637945.1. NCBI lineage: Eukaryota > Metazoa > Chordata > Aves > Apodiformes > Trochilidae > Phaethornis > Phaethornis superciliosus. The sequence continues at coordinate 68,688,530 of JAJQWJ010000002.1, read as the reverse complement.
AGGGACCTCAGAGATCATCATGTCCAACCCTTGACCCACTGCTGCAGTTACCAGACCATGGCACTGAGTGCCACATCCAGTCTCTTTTTAAATATCTCCAGGGACGGAGAATCCACCACTTCACTGGAAAGTCCATTCCAATGCCTGACCACCCTCTCCGTGAAGAAATTCTTTCTAATATTCAACCTAAACTTCCCCTGGCACAACTTAAAAACCATGTCCTCTTGTCTTGTTTCCTACTAAACTCCGGATCTTGAAAAAAGAAAAAAAAAAAAAGAAACAACTAATAACCACAACTGTTTTAAAAATACAACTGATGACTTAGAGGTGCCCCTGACTGTCCGTGAGGCACCAGTATTCTCCTGCACCCCTCCTCTCCATCCCTCTCTCCCACCCCGTGGCTGAGCCGAGGGAGCTGGAGCAGGGCTTTGCTGGCTGCAGGAGCCACCGCTGCTCCCCCGCTATGGCCACCTGTTGGCAAACCCGCTGCCTGACACCTCCTGGAAGGGCACAGCTCTGCTTAAAAGAGACAACATTTGTTAACCGCGCTTCGGCGCTTTTGGGAGGGAAGAAAAGGAGTGGGGGGGTGGTGTGGGAGGACTTGGGGGGTACGGGGAGTGGGTGTGCAAATAATGATACTCGAGACTTGTCCCGATGCTGGTGAGTTATTTCTGAGGACTCGACGCGTTCCTGACCGCCTTCCTGAAAGGATGACGGGCACCGGAGCAACGCGGCCGAGGCGCCGCCCGGGGGAGCCAGGCCGGACCCTGCCGCCCCACACGGAACCCCCGGCCCGGCTCCAGCGCCCCGGAAGGGAGGCTCCCACTCCGGCTTTTAAATGCTGTTTCTAGCTACCGAGTTCTTACTGTTAAGGATGAAAAACAAATCCAAGAGCCAAAGGAGAAATCCCCTTTCTTCTGGCTTAACACACCCTCGCCAGAGGAACGGACTCGCTAGGATCACGAAAGGCAAACGGGGAACCCCGCTCACTATACTCTGGCTGATTTTGTAACAAGCCTTACAGAAATAAGGTGAAATTGGTGAAGGGGCTCGGGCACAGACCCTGTGAGGAGAGGCTGAGGGAGCTGGGGGTGTTCAGCCTGGAGAAGAGGAGGCTCAGGGGAGACCTCATCGCTCTCTACAACTCCCTGAAAGGAGGCTGGAGCCAGGGGGGGTTGGGCTCTTCTCCCAGGCAACTTTCAACAAGACAAGAGGGCATGGACTTAAGTTGTGCCAGGGGAGGTTTAGGTTGGATATTAGAAAGAATTCTTTACGGCGAGGGTGATCAGACATTGGAATGGGCTGCCCAGGGAAGTAGTGGATTCTCCGTCCTTGGAGATATTTAAAAAGAGACTGGATGTGGCACTCAGTGCCATGGTCTGGTAACCACAGCGGTAGTGGATCAAGGGTTGGACTTAATGATCTCTGAGGTCCCTTCCAACCCAGCCAATTCTATGATTCTATGAAAATTGATAAACAGTTTATTACCTTGGCATGTGAAGTGGCACAGCTCAGTGGCATGAACAGAATAATCCTAACTTCAACCAATGAAGTAAACTGCTCCTGGGATCTCTTTAGAACACACATCCCGTAACAAAATTACTCCTGAGCAGTGTCTGCATGTCAAACTAAGAGTGGAATTGAGACCTTTCCTTTTATTTTTTTTTTCATATTCAAAAACATAATCATACAAAATTAAAGGAAACAAGGCACAAGGCTTGGCATTTCCAGTTGCCATTGCACCAACAGATCTAAAGATGTGCACGATTAAAAAATATAAGTGAATATGTACCAAACATTTATAGCATTTTATGACTACCTGGCAAATAGGAAAACAGTATGGGTTATTTTAATGCTCATTTCCTGATTTTACAGCCAGACCAAGATGTAATAGCAGCAATGTTACCCTTCTAAAACCTAGTAGCCTGGGACAGAATTGTAGCACATCAGTCACCTCTATGAGATGGAAGGCATCAGGAGAAAAATGAAAGCTGTGTTTGTACAAACTGGAAAAAGAGAAAGAATTAACTTACGGGAACAAAGACAGTAAAAAATAAGGGAAGACACAAACAGAGAAGGAAAGAGACATGGCCTGCCAGAGCAATCCTTTCTTGTCAGCCTTGGGTAAGAAGGTATGCTTAAAAAGAATAGTGGAGTCCTACACAAATCTGGAAGACTGATAAAAGGATGAAAAAGCCTAAAATCCATCTGTGAAACAAAGAAGAGGAAATCCATCCCTTTTTCTGAAAATGTTCATTATTTTACATTATGTGATGCTACTGAACCACTCACTCTCACCATGCTTTACAAGGATGTCCTAATGAGGAGCAATGTTTTACATTTGCAGTAAAATCTGTAGCCACTAATAACAGGTAGGCAAGCTATCCCTTTTCCAAAAATGGAAACTGAGATAAGGAGTGGGTAGCAAGGTGCCCCCTCCCTCCAAAAATCAACAGCAAAGCTGCTGGAAGAATCTGATGTATGAACTACTAGATTTTGCTACTTTGCTCACAAAGGGAGATTAAGAGTTAGGGTTTTCTGAACCTAACCTCCTACAAATATTTTCATTAGCTAAAATGAAGAAGTCTGTTGTTCTGCAACTTGACCCTCTGACAAAAACAACTCACTTTTATGTTTTCAATTCTTTTTTAAGCATGGAAGTGACACTCCATAAAGATTTAATTGAAGGCCTGTTTAAAGTGCCATGCTTTCCAGCTGAAGAGTCTGCAGAGAAACCTAGTACTGCCAGATACCTAATGTATTTGTTCTTCTTCTTAGTAATCCTGCTGAAAGCTAATCTTCAGTATCACAAGTAAGTCATTGTGTGGAAAAAAAAAAAAACAACCCACACCAAAAACCAGAAAAATAAACAAACAAAAAACCAAACTGTCTCTACTCCTATTCCATATACAGTAACAGTATATTCTACTGTACCCTATTTTGGAGCAAGAAAAAAAAAAGTTTCTTGTAGTCAATATAATCAGATTATGCATCACTGGGCACATCCATTTCATATTGTTGAGAATAGGAAATTGCTGAATTAAAAAAAAAACCTCCTTAAGCATATTCAACTTCCTGACTGTTCACAAGAGATTTTGTAGAAAGTGTTCACCAAAAGAAAAATGCCTAATATTGCATCAGCCATACTTACTCTACAGATAGATCCAGATCCTAAAGCACTGGTTGGTTTGTTTTTCCTCACATCAATATAGTCATCTCTGGTTTAATTTCTATCTAGATAGCTTTTAACTCATTTTCTGTTCTAAATAGTGGGATAACTTTGGCAGCACTAGTGGTTGAACAGAAGTCTATCAGGGTAATTCATGATTTCTCATCTGATGCACATTACTGTCATAGAAAATTGACAGAATATTTAACCTTGAACATGAGCTTCAAAGGGGCAGAAAAAAAAACCCATGCACTACTTTCTGCATTTAGGGATACCCTAAAACAAACTGCTCTTTCCTACTCTACTGCTAGATCATACACATAACAAAACTTTAAAGAAATGAGCTAGCAGATAAGCTGAAAGATGGACTAATAGAAAGACCTCTGACATATATCCAAGATATTGAATAACTTTCTCACCAGATACAGCAGCAGAGCATATAGTTTTCTGATACATTCAAATGCAAAATTAATTTTGCTCAAATCAGATCCACAGTTCGAAAACTAAAGATCCCCGTTGGCATGCTGCAGTATTAGTTCAAAAATTCAATTGTTTTTCACAGTAACAGTCAGGCTTCTTTTAATTACTGGATTGCAAATTCACCGAAGAAGCACATGCATGTCTCCAAGAACAACATATGCTAACACAGGGATTCACAGATTACAATGACTGGATGAGCTGTTACTGAGAGCCAAAAAGAAAACCCACTGAAGTATGTTTTTAATAAAGGCCACTGATATTCTGCTAGAGGCAGAGCAACCTGGGTCTTATTAGTCTGATTTAATTCCTTCCCACTACCAATCCTGTCTCAGACTAAACAGAGAACACTGCCACTTTAAAAATACTCCCAAAATTCTAGTGTCTATAAAAAGTCTATAGTCACCAGCTGCCATAATCACCAATATAATCTGTACTTCTTCTGTATTATATGATGAAAATTTGACATTAAGAAGGGGACAGACAACCAAATGTCACATATTACTAAACAGCTGTCACACAAAACACATGTATTTTGTTTTCTCAAAGAAAAAAACATGCCTTTTAAAGTTAATTAAAAGGTATTTGTTTAGATTGTCTCATAAGAAGATTCGACATCAAAAAATAAAATTCCTGACTTTTCATAGCAGTGTCATCAAGAGACAGTGTACAAAAATTGCCAGCTTTGTGCTAGTGGATGGTCTCTTGTGCTACTTGTGTACTTTTACCTCTGATAAAGTAAAGACTCCCAAATGACACTTCTGTAAAATCCCTGCTTTCAACTACTCTGTCCAGACAAATGCAGATCCCGTGTACTTTGAAGATGACATGTACAAAGCACGTGGATTATAATGATAAGCAGCAGTTTGCTTTTGAGCACCTCCCTTTGTGTCCTCACCACTGTATCCCAGCATAAACCTGCAAGTTGGACTCTGCACCCACCTGCCTGCTTGGGGGACTCAAACCATAAGCAGTATGAATCTGAAAGCTGAAAGGGTAAAAAAAGTAGGACAGACTTTATTCTCTTGCTATTTCAGACATATTGCTGTACATGTTTCTTCAAATCTAAAAATCCAGCTACATCACATTTCATTTCAAAATGACCCATATGAGGTTGTATATTTATCCCACTTTCTCTGTAACAGTATTTTTATTTTCAGGTAGATACAGCACACCATGTGATCTACCTGCAGAGAGTTTTGCCTGAAATGACTCCAAACAGTAGAATAATTTGAACTGTTCAAGTGTCACACCTCCTTCATCGACCCTCCTAAGGCAGTTAAAAAGAAACCATTTACTTAGTGGGACCAGGTCCCCACTTTTTTTTTTTTTTTTTTTCCTCTTGAAAAAGAAAAAAAAAAAAATAAATAAAAAAGAAGCCACACCCAGAGCCAAACCTTAATTTATGGAGCACTAAGCAATTTCTCCACAAACTGGCTTCTCTTCTGGGCAGGTTTTTCATGGGATCATGGTGCCACAGTATCACACAGGATCGGCCTTGTTTATGCCCTGTTCCTTTCGAACCCTCCTCACACCCTTCCCTCTGAAGTGGGTTTATATGTGGCAACACCTGTGTTATCTTAGAAACACTTTGGCCAAGAATAATCCCTTGCACAGGAGCAGACTCTTTTACTCTTTTTATGCCTGCCTGCTGAGCACACAGAGGGACAAGTAACTGGGCCAGAGGGTTTGGAGTCAGCATCAGCAGGTTTTCCTCTATGGCAATGGAGTCAAAGCAGTAAGCTGGCAGGCTGTGAAGGGACAGAAACTCAGCACAAAACTAGGATGGAGGCTTGAGAGGTGTAGCTGGCAGGAGAAATGTGATGGATGAGGCAAACTTGAATGGGTATGAAATATGCTGGGGGGAACGGGGAAGGTGGAGAAATGCTACATCGTACTGGATCTGTGTTAAAACACACAGTGAAATGGGCACACTACTGAAATGTCTTTAAGGAGGGAACAGAGGCTCCCATACCAACCAGGGGCTTACAACATCTCTTAATGAGCATTTCTTAACACTGTTCCTCCTTAATAATGCCTGCCAGGCCTCTTTGCTCTTTGTCCTGTACCACAGAAAACTGAACAGAACAACTTAGATGTGGCATAAAGCCTCCATTTTTTCACTTCAGTCTTCAACACCTCTGTTCACGAGGTAAAAAAGCACAAGGATTTTGTCTGAATGCTTAAGCTGTATTTCCAAACAGCTGGATCTGCTGGAAATATCCACTGTGATTTCCAACAGCCTAAAATCTCACCTTTGCTAATCTGTTACAGATTGCTGGGTCCCAGGTCATTATTATAATGAAACCAGTCACCCACAGGAAGGGTCCAGGGCACTATTATAATGAAAGGAATAAATAAACAAACAAATGAAAAACCACACAGTGTGAGAGACTGTTCCTCCTTTCTGATGGCAGTGGTGGATTAGAATGATTTTTGCTCATTATTGTTGTATTTCAATTTAGCCTGGCAGCCTCAGAACTGTGTAATAAAACTGTAATTTGTGCCCCATCCACAGTGCAAGGCAGGCAGTGCAAGGCAGGAACACGTTTTCTCTGCAGGACCTGAGTTCACACAAGTAGGGCATCTGCTGTTGTGCCCGTGTTTGCAGAATTTACCTGTCCCAGGAACATGAACCCACTCCCTTTCTTAATCCAGTCCTTGCATAGCACTTCTAATTTGCAAAGTTTTACAGAAATATGTTAGGCCATGCGCTGAGGGAAACCATTTCGCACCACAAACCCGATGCAAAAGGGTTTGCTGAAAAAAAATCATTGGTATATGCAACATTTAGATGTACAAATAAAGCTTTCCAGGGTGCTGCTCTAACTTGTACCCGAGGTATTTTTTAGCTTCAGCAGCAGCTCAGGAACTAGGAGAAGGATAAAGAAGGTATCAAACCATGTATTTGCTATGATTTTCATTTCTGTTCTCTCCCAGAAGATGCAGCTCTAAAGCAGCCCTCAGGTCTTTAAATGAAACTGTGCAGAGAGACTTCAATCAGTCACTACCAAGAAGCAGTCTTTTTTAACCACAGTTTCAAAGGATATAAAATTTGGCAGCATGTGGATGCATACACCTGGATAAACAGTTGAATACCAAGTGCTGTTCAAGCTCATGCCTATGTGATCTTAAAAGGACTGTTCCACAGACTCCTTAACTGACCTTGCTGGTTCTTACACACAACCCAAGCTCAGAGTTGAAGACAAAAGCCTCAGACAGAAGAGCCAAACCTTCCAGACTATCTCCCACAATCCCCAAAGAGATGTTTAATTATGATAAGAAACATTTTCTCCACATTAATAGTTCTTTTAAAAATTACTATATAATTTATATTAATATTCTGTATTAAAGATTCACATAATTTAAAAAACAGTGACTACTGTCTCTCAAACCACCAATTAAGACTGAAATATGCATACTATATAAGAAGAAAAACAGTGAGGCTTGCGGTTAGTTTCTTCCCTATATATGCAATGGACAGCACTCAACTGCAAAATTACAGATCATGCATGAATTTGGTATCACACATCATACATGAAATTAGGAAGCACTATAAAAAGACACACACTGGTACAAACAAGACAAAATTAATTTAGCCAAGTAGAAATTCTCTGAGCCTGAATATCTAGTCCTTTTATTGAAGAAATCATAATAGTTCAAGAAGTGTTAAGATACATTGGAAATGTGCTGACTTCAGGAAAGTGCACAGAACCAAATGAAATACAGAAATCAAATGTAGTATAGACAGTCTTACCTGCAAAAAAACCACCAAAAACAAACAAACAAAAAAAACAAAAAACCCCCATCCAAACAAAAATAAACACAAAAAAACCCTACAGTGCTTTCTCATATTTAGTCCTGACATTAAACACTAGAAATGAGAAAACACCAGACACTACCCAAAAGCTTCAAATCTAACATGCTAGATATAAGACAGCAGATACTCATTGCTGTACTGTTGTTTTTGAGTAAGTACAGAGTTTTACAGACAGTAATGCAAAGACAGATTTTTAGTTTGGCTTTAAGCATGGAAATATATATATAAGAAAAATGCATGGAGGTGTCTTTTAGAAAAACACTGCAAATGAAAGTAAACGGAACAAACTGGCTAATTCATACCACAGTACACAGAAGCAGCTTGACCCCTCTCCAAGCATTACGGTCACCCAACAGAGTCTTCTTTGCTAGTGACAAAGGCTCATGGTAAACTACTGTATGGGGGAGAAACTAATTTATTTGGAACAAAAAAACATATTACCAAAATAAAAAACCAACAAACCAAACCAACAAACAAAAAAAAAAAGAACAAACAAAAAATCCCAAGCACCCAACTTGTACCTCCTATTGGCCAGGTCATCACAAACCCTGCCTATTTCTCTCCTTTTTCCTTTCCATTTGCTTCACAACAGACAGCAATCTCATCTAGCACATCAGCTACAAGCAGAACATTTTGAATCCCCACTAGAATGTTGTGTGCTGTCTGCAGAATTTACACGAATCTACTCTGTTTTTCCTGTAATACTAAATTACCATCAAGTGTACAAAGATGGAAAAGTAATTCCATGCTGAAAGGCAACTAAAGGATCACACTCAATTTCCCTGCAAAATGCTACTAGAGAGTTACGTTTTTTTCCCCTCCCAAAATAAAACCACCCCCATGCAAATACTTGGAACTGATTAACACTATGTGGTCTGCACATATATGCACTGTTCTACCACAGACATTAACATGTTAATTAAAGCTTGATCCTGTTATTATATCTATATACATACATACACAATACCCAAGCAATTTCTATGTGAATTCAACATTTTTCCATACTTAGGCTTATATAAATAGCCATTACACGATCCCAAACCGGTAATGCTTTTTTTATTTTGGTCATCTGCACCAGGCACGGAAACGCACTGACTTCAATTCATTCCCTCTCTTTCTTGCTTAATTTTTCAGGGAAAACGAGGGAAGATCTAGTCAAGTTGCCAGGCTGTTTACCAGTAAAGGATTCTCAAATGTAAACAGTTATTTGAAAGTTTTTTCTTCATCCTCTCTAGAGTAGGAGAGTTTCAAACTGGAGATCCAGCTTGTGTATCCCTGCCTGAAACAGCCAAGAGGCTTCCATCGAGAAGGAGGCTCCGGTCAGAATCCTCTTCACAACCTGCAGAGCCTTTCCTGACATCTTAACCGAAAGCCTCGCTGGCAGCCCCAAAGCCTTAACTTTCTCCTGACCTTCAGTCAGCTCCTGGCACTGGACTTGTAATACCAGAGGAGGACAGATGAACAGCATACAGAACCTTCAAATGTTAAATCACTGCTGCGTGGGTGTTCAGACATGAGTTTAGAGACCGGTCGTGGGCTGGGGTTTTTTTGTTGTTGTTTTTTGTGTGTTGTTTTTTGTGTTTTTATATCACAGCCACTATCTCAGGACACTAATAATTCACTTCGTTGAGAATAATCCCACTGATGACAAGGCTGGCATTGGCATAGTCACGCTCGTCAGCTAGAAGGCTGTTTTTCCCCTCCATGAGGGAGCTTTTTTTCTCCCCGATTAACAAAGAAATCAAGCAAGCTTTTGGTGTACTTGGTATGCATGTGTCACTTTTCTATCTGTGCCTTTTTTTTACCTGTTTATATCAGAAAGTTGAAACATTTTCACCACGCTGATAGGCTAAACAAAAATATAAAGAATAACACATTCTTCAGTGTGGGGAAACGGTGACTGGTGGATGCATGGTCACTTAGATAATCACTGGCATAAGGAATAAAGCAATATATGCATTTTCAAGGCAAAACCAGACACATATTCCTCATCATAACTGAGTCTGAAAGTATTTCAGTGGGTAAAGGTGTCCTGTAGTTGGAGGGCACGAAAGAGCAGACTGAAGTGAACTACATTAAACATTTAGATAGATTTCCACCACCGTATTAGCAGCAGGCTGAGATAAATGAAAGCTTTGTCTCCCAAATAAACAGCACTTTTCTGACAGCTTTCTTATTTTTTTCCCCACTGATTATTTACTCAGATTCTCCTGCTTGGCTGCCACTTAACATACATCAACTATTAGTCATCATTATTCAGTCACGATTTAGGGTCTCATCCAGTTACAATCTGATCTATTTCTGACTGCAGTTAATAGTCAATAACTATTAATGTTAAAGGTGGAAACAGAGCATAACCCTGGAATTTATTAATAGTGACCTTATAACATTATTTGCTTTTCCAGGGGTCTTCTGGTGTTTTTTTACTTAACTCCTTACTAAAATACATCCAGCCATCGCCTGAATAAAAAATGCTGCACAATAATAACAGTTTATAAATGCAGCCTGTACTTTCAACAAAAACAATTTCCCAATGACTCCACAAATAAAAATTATTGCTGCTCCATGGCTTTCCTTTGAGTCACAAGTAAAGAGCAACTAGATGCTCCAAACTCTGAATAACCCACACACCCACGCTCCATGCGCCCAAAGAAGATCGTTTCCCAGCAAACATTTGTGGACTTGTTACTATAACCATCCAGCTGCTAATTTAGCATCTGCTCTTGCTCTCGGGTTACCAGCAGGTTCCTCCCTACCCCACCACTGCACTCTGAATGGGTTGTACTCACGCACGGCTTTGCTTCTCTAAAATACGCCGGTATATTTAGCAACAGTAAGCGACTTTACATGATAAGGAGGAGGCACGGTTCAGATTAAGTAGGTAAATAAAATTCAATCAAATTAACCAAAAATCAGGCTTCACAAAATAAAGGTCTTTTTGATTTGGTCATCCCAGGAAAGATTTGAAAGCGGAACAAAAAAACTTTGTGTATTACAATTAGGGAGGGAGAAAAGTATCATATTTTGCCCTCCCCTTTCTCTAGAAGGCAACCCAATTAAACTAGAATTTCTTCACTAGGAGACTAAAACAGGCAAGATATGCAATGTATTTTTACTGTATAAAGGGAAAATTTTGGGTTTTTGCAAGTGTGGTTTTTTTAGAACTTGATTCAGACATTGGAACATTACTTTCAGCTTTGCTGGAAAATAAAACTGCCATCAGTTAGGAAAAGTTGTGAACTTCTTCTCCCAATACTAAGTCAGTTTTCCAGATGTAGAGTCCCCTGCTCTTTGTATGTTACATTTAATTTTGTTACTAAAATTTAACTTTGTGGCTTATATCATGATATCATAAAGTTACAAAAAAATCACTTGGTTTAATTATTAATAAGTTTTGAGAAGGGGGAAAAAAATTAATGTACTTAAGTACTAAACCGATCTAAATTGATTTACTGAATATGTGCACACCAACTGAGCCAGTTTGTGACAAAAAGAATTTAATTCAATGAATGAAATGCTGTTTTAAAAGGCAAACATTTTTCATTGCATGAAAAAATAAATGCATTATCACCAACTCGGTTCTCTTATTTAAGTGCTCATTGAAAGACTGTTCTATCAGAATACATTTATTTATGCAAACTGTAATAAAGATGCCACATAACAGATTGATTTAGGCACAGAGAGATACTCACATATAATAAATTAATTAATGCCAATATTTAGATCTGTAACCAGAGGTCATGTGGCTCATCAATTTTACATAATTACAAAGATGTGTATCAGAATACACTCATATTGTCTATGCAAAGAATTGGAATCAGACTAAATGAGAAAAAGAAGTAATTCTGTTCTTACCTAAATCCTACCTATAAGCCTAAACCTAAGGTTTTTAAGGGCTTCTTCTAACATGTTAGTTGTAAAATTTACATCTAATAATGTAAAACTATGATTATCACTATACCTGCACCAGATAACTTATTACTTAATGAGCACAGGAACCCCTAGAGAGTGAATACAGAAGTAAGAACTGAAAGGTATCAGGGAAGAAAAAAAAAAAAAAAAGAAAAAAGATAAATGGTATGAGAAGAGTAATTTACGTATCTGTGCACTTCTAAACCTTTCATATATCATATGCCCAGCTGCATCTTTATACACAGTCCCTGGGTGTGCTGGGTTCAGGACTTTTTGGGACAATGTCTGCAGAAAAGACACAACAATTTGAAACACCAAAGAGCTGCTGAAGCTCACCTGAGGAGTCACAGGGAGCTAAGGGTTTGTGGATGAGACCTGGAAGGAGCAAAGAGCTCAGGAGTGAGCAGAGCACAGGAGTGGGACAGCAAACCACGGCAGAGGGATCTCCTCCCAGTGCCCCCACACAGCGATAACTTTACTCCAGATACAAATGCAAGACGCAATTTTCCTCTTCTGTCATGCCATAAAATTAGGAACTTGGAAGAGAGAATTAAAAAAAAAAAAAAAAAAGGAAAAGAAATAAAAAAGAGGAATAAGCTTCACTATAAAGGGACTGTTTAATTTTTTCCAAATGTTTTCTCTAAGGGAACTCTATTTACTCTGACCTCCCAACGACACACGTCCTTTCAGACAGTTTTAATAAAACCACGAAGACCCGAACTCCACCACTTGGAAATCCGCAGGTGCCATTGCCAAACCACAGAAACATGCTGACCACGTCTTGGAAGGATGAACAGTACAAGCCAATACAGAATTTCAGGCAATTTTGAGTCTGCATCAGATGTCAACAGGGCTGCCACGCTACTGTGCAGCAATAAAAACTGATATCCCTCAGTCCTCATCCCCCAGTGTGCATTGTGGGGAACAGAAGCTACTTCCCAAATTGTGATGCAACTCACAGTACCAGCACCCTAAATAAGGGAAATTTCATTACGGAACACTTAGTTTCCTCATGCACAGTAAATTTTATAATCTATAAGCTTGCGTGGTCTGCCAGATCATTACCCTTATAAATCCATCCATGACTTCAACATCTGCTCAATATAATTAGATTGCAGAACAATTCTTGAAGGAACAACACAGCTGTAAGACACAATGGACATGCTGGCTCCAGAAGCAAGGTCCCATACAGTAGCATTTATTTTCAATTTTACTCGACACACGTTGCCCAAAGCATAGCTTTTAATTTTCCATCTGCAATTCCATGTGAAACACAAACACAGTAATTCAGATATAGGCTGCAATTCTCGAAGGACACTAAAAATAGTCACACATTTGTTTTTAAATGCTGAGAGAGATGACCAAACCAGTAGGATTAAACAAAAAACAGTGCCACGAGCTTCTTCTCCCTGGTGCTACCCACTGGTACAAATGCTTGCTACTGACACTACCTGTAGACAAGGACTGGAGAAGCTGTGTACTACCTATCTGTATGCTAAGCCTCCCCTGCCCAGCAATTGAACATGTACTGCTCACCAACACCAGGCAAAGCAGCCTCCAAAAGAAGCTCCTGCCCCTATGCCTACATCATTTAATTCTAAAGAGTTGAGATTACTTGCTGTGATAAGTACCACAAGACAAATCTCAGGCACTTCAAAAGGCACAAAAGGTACATCAAGTTGCTGATAAAGTTTTATATAACCATTCACCTGTTTGCTGAAAGACAATATAATTTTTACCCTCTTAACTGCATCACTGCAGTACAAACAAATACTATTTCTTTCTATACACAGTGATCGTATCCTTGGTTAAAGGAAACAGAAGCATAGAAAATGAGAGAAAACTCTCTAGGGAGTTTCAAGGTTTTAATCTTAAATAATGCTTGGTGAATGCAATTTAATTTAGGAAAGCCCCTGTTGCCGATTTGGTGTTTTGTCTTCATATAAACAATGCTTATGAAAGATTTATAAATATTTGGTTACTGTTGCATAGGTACAGCCAGGTGCTAAACAGGGAATAAGGGGATTCTCTGCAATTTGAGCTTCCACATTATATTTTCTGCAGTAATTCTGCCTATCCCTCCCTGGACAAGCTGGGAAGGAAAAGAGAGTCTGCATGCTAGTGACATGTTTGTCACCACCTGCTCGGGAAAAGGGGAAAAAAAAAACCAAAACAGCACAGGCTAAATTATTTCTCTAAGGTTAAAGCTGAAGTACAAAACATAACCTTTAAAAGAGAAGCAAGATGATATATTTCCCCTTTTCAAATATTTGGGTCATCCACTTCAAGGGTGGATCTGTACCAGAGGCTGACGTGCACGTCCTCTCTAACAAGAGCAGCACAGAGCTCTGTCCCCAGTCACTGTACCTGGCCTCCTATCCAAATCTGGCACCTAAGCTTTGCACCCAGGGAATGATTATATGGAGACAGCTTAGTATTTTATATACAGCACAGAGCTATTTGTCCTGCAATACAAATAATTAATACTTTAAATTAATACAGGTAAGTGGGGAATTTACATAAAAAGTAACGACTGAAAACTGCCAGTACACACACCACTTTTTAAAAAAGGTCTGTTCTGCCCCCAAAGAATAATTCAGCATTGTCAGTTTATTTCCCGGTAAATTTAAGCTCAACTGTAAAATATGAAGTAATTTAAGACCTTTTCTTCCCCTCTATCACTTCAATACTAAACCGAATTTTTAAATCCAAAATTATTCTCAGGTAGTAAATTAGTATATAAATAATTGGCAATGCACCACAAGCAGTATTTCTTTCCAAGTAATTCCATATGAAAATGAAGCAGCATGGGGAATTTACGGTGCTTTTCATGGCAAGAAACCCACGGTATCTGTATAAACAGGTTTGATACTTGAGGCAGTTTTGTATTTGTAAAGTGTTTTCCAGTAGACCTGGATCTCATTTTTAATGGAAAAAAGTATGGTATTTAACCACTTGAATGCAAAGAGATTTCTTTCCAAAATAACATGGCTAATTTAAGAATACACAATAAAAAATGGTAAACAATTATATAGACAAGCAGTATTCTTAAATAAGGCTGGCATAATGGCATGACAAGTTGTGGGCTTTTCAAAACAATATTAGCACTATCTGGGCTTGCAAAAAGCACAAGTGAGAACTTAGAGCAAGTGACCTCCTTACCCTCAAACACTATGAACTACATATTGTTAGTGTCCAAGAGGTCTTTAGTTGTAAAACAGTAATGGCAAAACAGTAATTAGCTGCAAAAAGTGTCATCACTTCCAAGTTTACCATCATGTAAAAAAAGGGAAGCAATGACAGGTGGAGAATACAGGGGAATGAACTCACCTATCTTTGCATAAACACACAACCTACTCCCTCCTTTATAATGAAATACCCAATTTTTGTTACTGCAACATAAACCAAACCAGAACCCCAGTGAAAAGAGCAGTGTGCACCCACAGCTGTTTCACCAATCTGCCCAAGCCAAGTCCATGCTGATCCCTCTCCTGATCCAGAGATCTCAGCCCAGCAAGTGAAGCAGAGCAAAACCAAATTTCACAGAACCTTTGGCTCAAAAGCTGAATATAAACGCAACGGGAATGTCAGCATACCCTGGCTTGCCTTACATGGGGCTAGAGGAAAAGAAACTTAAAAAAAAAAAAACCACAAAAAACATACCACAGCTGAACTAAGAGAGGGAAGACCCTGTATTTTGATCCTGGCATCAAGTAATAAAACACAATTATTAACTACAAAATAGAACTACTAAAAGCAAAGAAATAAAATAACAGCTTACATCCACTGCTATTTTATTATTTCCAAAATTCACGATTTGTCTTCTTCACCAAAAATATAATCAATGTACCTTAGAAGAGTAATGTTTCCTAATACCCGTGGCTGGCTGGCTCAACTGGCTACCTACTAGTTGCAGAACAACTAACCCTTTCAGAAGAGTATTCTTTTGTTTCTTACAATTCCATGCAAGAGTTGTAATGGGAATTTAGTTAACTATATTTGCTCAGAAGCTAGGAAGAAAAGCAACTTAACTTTCATCATAGAACCACAGAATCATAGAATTGGCTGGGTTGGAAGGGACCTCAGAGATCATCAAGTCCAACCCTTTACCCACTACCGCTGTGGTTACCAGACCATGGCACTGAGTGCCACATCCAGTCTCTTTTTAAATATGTCCAGGGATGGAGAATCCACTACTTCCCTGGGCAGCCCATTCCAATGTCTGATCACCCTCTCCGTAAAGAAATTCTTTCTAATATCCAACCTAAACCTCCCCTGGCACAACTTGAGACCATGTCCTCTTGTCTTGCTGATAGTTGCCTGGGAGAAGAGCCCAACCCCCCCCGGCTCCAGCCTCCTTTCAGGGAGTTGTAGAGAGTGATGAGGTCTCCCCTGAGCCTCCTCTTCTCCAGGCTGATGAAATAGTTTAATCAACAACATATAGTTCTAAGGATACATCCGTGTTTGTCTCAAAAATGGAAAAGCTAGGTTTGATAAGAAGGAAGGAATTCTGCAGTAACACATTATATTTGGGAATAACAAAGTTGATCTCAATATAGCAATCCTCCATTTGTGCAAGTGCAGGAGCAAAAACCCTAACCCTAACTCTTCTGGTCTATAAAAGTCCTTACGAAGTTTGAGGATGATGTCCTGGCACACTCTGGTTTCTCCCCAGCATCCGAGTGTCAGGACGCTGGAGGATCTGCAGCTTCCCTGGGTTCAGGAAGGGTTTGGGACTCACTGATGACAGAAACTGGTCCCAGCTTGTCCCCTTCTTGACGAGCCTATCCAGGGATTAAGGTGCACAAGAGATCTTAAGGAGCCATAAAACAAGACAGTAAGGAGACAGCGCATCTCAAAAAGCACAAGCTTATGTATAATCTCATGTTGTAATATTATTTTACTAGTGTGATGCTGCTCTGTGTTGATACGAGGTGACCAGGTGACCCTTTAGTTCAGTACAGGCAGAGAAACAGAAGAAATTAAAAGCAACTAAAATAAATAACTGTGTTAACTACAACACAAGCAGTTTAGCAACATGATCTGACCAAGTTGTAGCTGTATTTAATGAATTGGTAGAGTCAGTCTTCAGAACACCTGAAGCTGTTGGAGTACCAAGATTTTAATCACAGCAGAAGCCAAAGGTTGGTCTCCTTCCCAAGGAGAAACCCTGTCCTAGCAGGGACTAAACAGAACATTTGTCAGAGCAATTGCAAGCAGTATCAGGAGCTCTATTAGAGCAGAGAAAGCTGTCCTGATACATGAGCTGTAATTTATGCAGAATACATGTAGGCTCAGTACCAAGTATCATGAGAAGTTACTTAGGGGGGAAAAAAAAAAAAAAAAAAAAAAAAAAAAAAAAAAGACAAAGCAGGAATTTGGACTCAAACCAAGAGATTCCCTCATCAACACTCAGAATCAATGCTGTGCTGTTTAGAAATAAAGCACTGCCAGAGGAGAAGAAATTGAAGAAAAGCGTAGAAAAGAGCTTTTTCATCCAGACTGACTGAAACTATTTATTGATTTTAGAGACTCCCCTGGTGCCACTATCAGACAAAATCGGAAGGGAAAAGACATGCCCCACGCACAGTAAGATCAGACATGCCATCCTTGATGTATTTACCTTGATAGTTATTTTTGTGGCATATGCAAGATATTCATCTAGAACAACAAAGAAAAATACTGAAATAAAAGCCATTTAAGCACAGAGTTAAGAACAAAAATGAGATAACAATTTATTAAAAATTAACCTGGAGCTCTCTCTTTTTGGAAACCGACTAAAGTGGGGGCAGGAAAGTAATTATTACACCCCAAAATAATTCTACACAACAAAAATTTTAAAAAATTAGCATATTCAGGGATGTTGAACAGAATCCACTACTTTGTTTTCTCTGACACTGGAAAGACACTACTATAGATCCCATCCAATCTCCAGGGCAAGCAAAGGAGAATGCCCACTGTGGAATGTGTGAAGCGGGAAGGATGAGATGAGTTTTTGAAACCAAAGTCATCTAGATAATCTAAAGCAGAGCTCTTCACAGCTTTCCTCTTGTGTCTCTGGAGAGGTCAGCTTTGACCAAGCTGCCTCTGCATCTGGTGGATCTTATGGACACCACAGCACAAGGACCTTTTTGCAGCCTTGGAGGACAAAATCCCTCATCACATCATCTCCTGACACCATGTAACACAAGTACCAAAGAAGAAACCCAGAAGTCTCAACCCCAAAAAACCACCAAACTGCTTTTTCAGAGGAAAGGGGACCAGAAAACTAACAACCATCAGACCTGGGAGACAGAGGCACCAGATCATCAGTGGTGAATTCATACTCAGGCTGTTGAATGTTGTTGTTCTCTAGTCGAACTAAACCATTAAAAAATTAACAAACAACCCAGTAACATAAAGAGGGTTTATACTGTCTTATTATCGTAGCAAATACCTTCATGAAAACAATGTTTGAAAATTCAGAAAGTATCTCATCACCCATCAGTGCTACCCATTTTAAATTGCTATGTATTTGTGTGGTCTTCAAAAAAGGAGGAAAGAAAAGTCATTAACCTTTGATTACCAAAAAAACAACAGAGCTCTACTCTTCTGGCTCAACTTCACAACAACAACAACAACAACAAAAAAACCAGTTAACAGCTGATTGGCTCAGCATGCATTAATATAAAGAAAAACTAATGCACACTGGGAGAAAACAAGTATAGCAAACAGAATCATACTGCTTGGTAGCCATCTTTGATGAAAATATAAAGTAATGATTATCAGATTAAGTATTTCTGGATTGGTACTTGATGTTGAAACTTACAATATGGATATATTTAGAACACTAATAACATAAAATGTAAATTTTTTGCCATCTAGCTCGAATACCAGTGGTATGACTTCATGTCTTATCCATTTATTTTATTGGGTAAATAAGTTTTCAATGGTAGTACCACAAAAACAACGTGACTCAGAAAGACTATTTTGTTCTAGCCTTGGAATTGCTGCTAGAACTTGCTCCAGAAACATTAACTGCAGCACAACAGCTTCAGGAATAGTGAGGCTTGCATTTATTCAGCTTCTTGCTCAAAGAAAAAGGGAAGACTCTAAGCTGCCAGGTGGTCCTGGCAGTTCAGTGTAGTAAAAGCTACTACAGGTTTAGTCCTCAGCCCTTCCTGTGCCCAGCAGGTCTTTGAATGTGGGTTTGCTGTAATCAAGTTCACTAATTATCCCCCTGCTGATTATTTAGGTGAAAGACTCTCCATCATACCTTCCTGAGTAGCTCCTTTTTGCATACTCCACAATAGCACAGAGGCCAAGCAACTCCCAGACCAACATCCTAATTTACACACAGGTTAATCACCCTTAATAAAAGTAAAACGCTGGAGAATGCAGAACCAAACCTGAAAACTCAGTCTGTCTACTGATCCTCTCCAAGTACCTCAGGTCCACCCTACCCCAAATTCTCACTTCATTTGCACTCACTCACTGCTTCAAGGATGCTTAATGCCTTAACAACAAAAACAAAAGCATACAAGTGTTGTACCATGTTTTGATTACCAGAGAAAGCTTTGTAATTTCTATTTCATCACTGAAACTGCCAGAGGAGACTACCAGCTCTCTTCCACGCAACACATCACAAGGAACACGCAAAGCACAGCTTAGCATGTGAATATCAGGTTGAATTTAAAGGGTCAGCAGTGAAAAATTATTTTTTTGTCCTCAAGACACTCTCAATCTGGAAGCTGTAGCAGGAACAAAGGAAGATAAACAGTAATAACATTCCCAATCTATTTACTTTCCCTGAATATGGCAACTACTCTTCACAAATGCACAGCCTATTAGATAGCACCTTAGCTGGGAGATTCATGAAACCAAAAACCCCCAAAGTTTCTGGTGCAAGGGGAACTAAAGCAAGTATGAGATGTTGTGTGAGGCCCTGCCATGCAACCTCTGTGACTCACTCCTTGGCATGGGTTAATTCCCTGGCTCATCGCTGACACTCTCATGCTGAAACTATGACAACAATATACTATTCCCAGCATCACTTATTTAACGATAAGCTGCCTGGCTCACTGGGCAACTAACAGCTCTGGAAACAGTCTATACATTAAGAGGCTTATTATGTTAGTAAGGGTTGCAGTTTCCATGAGTTGGAAATGCAGCTACTCATAAGAGATTCTTAAATTACAATTTTAACTGGAAACACAGATTTTAATTTTAAACACTGAATTTCCTGCACTGAATTCTAGTGCGGGAGCTGGCTTAAGCCAATACAGAAAAATAAGTTTCTAAAGACTCTTCAGTCTCTTAGAGGAAGCATTAAAGTGTGAAAGCTGTCAATTTTCATGGAAATCAATGCCAGGGCAACACAAAAAGCTGCAGTACACAGAACACAGTCATTGCCAGAAAATCAAGTGCTGCTGATGCTAACAGAGTAGTAGCTAAAGACCAGACACAGGGGAATACTTGTTAAGGCACTGAATTGTGATTCAGAAGAAGCAAGTTATTTCCCTAACTCTGCCATGGGCCTCTTGGGTGCTTTTGGAACAGGTCACGTAAATGCATTCACCCTTTTGCCTTTATAAATAACATGAAGTCCACTACATGTGTGTCTTTAATCAGAAGTAATATGAAGAACTGTTCATAAATGCTTCTAAGATAAATAAACTCTGACAACAGGTGTCTTAAAAATATATAACACACCACAGGTGTTTAAGAATACGTATAAATATGCAAGAAAACTCTCATCCCTTTGAAGGCAAAAAAAATTCCTTTCATTCTGGCCATAACCATAGTTGTACTGGACCATGCATCAACTAAAAATGCACCCATGAGAATGCTCTAAGTGGTAATTAACACACACACACACACTGCATACCCATATCTAGTGCAGCATCCTGAAAACTCACTGTAATTCAGCTCTGGAAATTGGTGCAGTTTGCCAGGATGGGGTGGCAAGTAAAATCTTTCCCATCACAACGTAGTGCTACAAGTGCGTTCATAAAGACAAGAGGTAAGACAAGGTGTAAACCTACAGAAAAATTAAGCTGGAATTAAAAGAAAAAGACATGAAGAATCAACAAGACAGGTAACAGTAGGAAAGAGAAGGCTCAATTTCATCTACCAGTGGCAGGAACAGCACAGAAGAGCAAGATGAAAGAGTATAGCAAGTATCCATGGGAAAGAAAATTTCAACAGACAATTGGGAGACTGGGAGAGTAACATCTAATCCTGAATATTCTAGGCAGTCAAGAAATAGAAGAGACTATAAAGAGCCATATATTTCATCCTTTTACCCTGGTACAAGACTTAACAGATTTATGAAAAAAAAAAAAAAAAAAAAAAAAAAGGAAAATAGGATACAAGAAATGAGAAACTGCAATTCAGAAAGAACAGCTGTCAGGACTGGATTGCATTGCATTTATCACCATTTAGCTTATTCTTACAATTAGCTTGCTTATCTTCAGCAATCCTGAGATGTTAGTCATAACTGAAACCACAAATGTCTTCCAGTACATTAAATCAACAGTTAACATTCATACGGAGGTCCAAAACACAGTAGAAATTGCCTTTTTTCATTTTATGCAACAGCAATTTGTCTCAGCAGCACACATACAAACAGGGACACAACGTGATGTATAATGCCAACAGCACAAGTGTCAGCCTTGCAACTGGCCAAGGCAGCAGTCTTCAAAGTGGGTACCACACTCCTAGTCCACATTTCTAGTTGCAGTCATCACCCCTTGTCATACAGTACTCTGCTCATTACACTGAAATCTTGTATAGAATACAAAGCAAGCAAAACATATGTTTATAAATTTGCTTTAAGATTAACTACTTGGTTGTTTCTGTAAGTCCTAAATCTTGTAACATCTGAAGGTGAGACAGAGTACAGTGTAAGCAGTGCTGTGCAGACATTCGTGTAAATGTTCAGCTTACAACAGTTCCCTCCCGGCTTCTCAAGACAAAGTTTACAAATAATACACTTAACATAAGCATAATTTTAAAAATTATTTTTATTTTTTTTTAAAGCTGGATGTGCAGTTTGACAAAGCAAACCACTTATCTGAGTGAGGCTGATACAAAATAATAATAAAAGGTTTCAACAAGTTGAGATGCAATACTTGGGGGCTTGCTTTTCTGCATGTAAGCTTTACGGATGTTTTGCAGCCTATACCTGACTTCAAGGGTCACTTCAATACAGCAGGTAAGTCCCTTCAAAGCAGGTGTGCTAGGGTGTACCTGGATTTGCTACTACTGAAAGTCCCTGTAAGATAAGGAAAGAAGCCGAGGCACAGAAAATAAAGGTCCTGCTTAAAGAAGCACTTATACATCTTGTCTAACATAAAGCTTTCCTCATATTTGCCAGAGACTTCAGTGGAAGCTTTTCTGTGCTCTGAAATATAAAGGCATGGACAAGGACCTACAAACCAGAGGTTTCAGGAAGAGACTGAGATGCTTCAGTAGCAGCAGAAGCAGCTCTGCACTGTGTGAGGCTCCTGACAAAGCAGAGAACAGAGCAGATCCTGTAAGTCCACATTTCAGGCTTGAGCCAGCTATGCCACTTATGACCACGGATTCCAATTATGCCATGTTATGGGCAAAAAAGTCACTCACCAGATTATTGAAGACACATAGACAGAGGCCTAGCTCTGGACTCCCTAATGAAATAAAGGTAGATACAGACAAAAGCACTAGGTTTTCAACAGGTGCATTTTTCTCTTCTAGCACCTGTTGCATGATCACAAAATAAACCCTAGTTTCTGCTGCTACTGATTATCTTAAATTCACCTTCATAAACATAAATAAATGTTAATTAGCATCACAGGCTTGGTAAAAATTTACAAAACCCATGCCAAGCAAATAATAATAAAATTCATGGTGTTGAGGTCTACTTGAAACTGAGATATGGTAAGCACCCTGCAACACCAACACAAACTATATTTTTTCTTTACCATTTAAAACAACAAAAGACACACATCAGTATTTTACTTTTAAATGTGCAGTTCTTAAGCAGCCATTCTCTGAAAACAGCGGTAAGCCATTTATCTCTGTAAAGCATACAGCAGAACTGCTCTACCCTGTACCAAAAGATACCTTAAATTTGTTCACTGTTTAACAAGGAGACTCTTAACATTGCAGTTAATGATTTACATAGAAACAAAACAGCTCTTTCTAAATTTTGTTACGAATCACGAAGTTGCGGTCATTTTAACCTTTTGCTTTCATGACTGCAAGCTAAACCAATCAGTAAGTTAGCAACACATACAACATTTCTTCTGCCATGAAAGGGAAGCATTTCTGCCACAAGTGGCCTTAAAAGACAGTGTTCCCGGGCACGCTCCATAGTTGCAGCTGGCATCTGGATTCATAAGGGAGCCAAGAAGGCCACACAAAGCTGTCCTCTTGCAGCAGCTTCCTGGCCCTAGCAGATTTCCTCACTGAGTGAGTAAAACCTGATTAGGGACCAAACATTCACTAGTTTCCAGTGAATTACAGACCATTTGGTGAAGCTCACCCCTAACAGCACAAGACATATCCAGGATGGGAACTTCTGACTTGCAAGAGAAGGCAACAAGAAATATCTCAAGGCTGAAATCAAGTCAGATAAAACAGATGGGGAATCCCCATCAGAGCTCACCACAGTGTTGTCATCAGCTTCCATAGGAGTGGATTAGCACCCACACACTTTGCTATAGAATATCGCATGTGCATCCTCACCTCACGACTGGATTCACCTCCTTGAGCCATGTCAGGAGTGATCCAACTGCAGTTAATGCAGCTACTGTAATTTTGCTTTATACACATGATATCTGAGGCTGGCTGCAGGCAGGTTTACACAGATGAAACTGGCTATGTAGGATTCCAGAGGTTTGTTCAAAAATGTCCTCAGACTCCAATGCTCATCTTCAAGATACACTAAAGACATGCTTTCTCATTGCAAACTCAAACTCTTTAATGGATCTTTGGATAGAGTAATCAAGAAAACTTTTTAATCAGCACTGCATCTGAGAAATGCTAGATACTTTTCAAAGCAGACTTG
This sequence comes from Phaethornis superciliosus, assembly GCA_023637945.1. NCBI lineage: Eukaryota > Metazoa > Chordata > Aves > Apodiformes > Trochilidae > Phaethornis > Phaethornis superciliosus. The sequence continues at coordinate 68,665,121 of JAJQWJ010000002.1, read as the reverse complement.
TAATTGGCATCCTAGACCTCATCTTCATCAGGATTTGAGAAAGCAGCTATACCATTACATGAGCTAAATACAGAGGGAAAGCATATTCCACCTCCTGCTTTTCAGAAAAGGTTAGCTTAAAAGGTCATGACTAAACAGGTTAATTTTTAACAGGAATTAAGCATTTTACTTATAAAAAGAGCAGCTAGCTATGTCATCCTCTGCAAGTCAAAGGACCATTGTACACAAACAGTTTCATTAGCACAGCACTAGCAACAGCATCCTTTCTTCACCCATCACTCCCCATTCTACCTTCTGAGTTGGGCTCTACAAGACTTGCTATCACACACAGAAACTCGGGAAATCAAACCTAACATAACAACTGTAGTCCACTACACTAACACGTACTTTGAAGCTGTTTTCTACGTAATTGGAAATGAATTTGACATGAGCGGGGAAAAAAAAAAAAAAAAAAGAGCTGCTGAAGCAATCACAGTCTTTTTCAGTCCACGCAAGCCAGTGTGAAGTAGAGCAGCAAATTGCAGCAAGCGGACAACACAGCTCTTAAAACTTGCCCAGCTTCTGATCTGACAAAAGAGATCACTTAGGACTTCATCTCGCTGCTGCTCTCATCGTTTAATTAACGGACTGACAAACCCACTGCTGCCGCTCTGGGTGTTTATTTCTCCTCTGGAAACACTACCTGTGGTGTACACTGTGACTGCTGTTCAGCCTCCCGCTGCCAGAGCGCTGCCTGTCACCAAAGGCCGGCACCGGGAGGGAGCAGCGGCCGGTACCGCGGTTACCGACCAGCCTCTGGCAATTTTTTGGTATTTATAATTCGATCTTGGCAGCGTTTTCCCTGCCTCTACCGCGGCTGTGCGGTGGAGCTGAGGGACTCACGGCTGGGGCGGCTGAATAAACCTTTCAAAGCCTTTCGGCAGCTGCCTGTTGGCACACAGGGGAGATCCCACGCCGGAGGCAGCGGGCTTCCCCTCACAGGGTCTCCGGCCGGATCCCGCCGGGGTGCCACAGAGCTCCGGCTCAGCCCACCGCGGCCCTGACTCCCCGCACCGCGGCCCTGACTCCCCGCACCGCGGCCCCGGCTCCCTCTCCACCCAGCGCCCCGGCTGCAAACGGCGGCGGCCCGGGACGGGTGCTGCAAGCGAGGGCCGCCAAGCCGCCCCCGCAGGGCCGGGGGCCGCCTGACCAACCCACGCACCCCTCTGGAAGAAATGAACCCCAAAACCAAACCCCGCCCTCCAACCTCTCCGGCCCTCGCCGACCGAGGGGCAGCGACGGCAGCGGGGTGGGGGGTGCCCCTTCCAAAGGGGAAAGGCGAAGCGGACACCTTTCCCCGCTCCTGACCTTTCCTCACCCCAGCACACCCCTGCCGTCCCCTGCTCCCCGGCCGAGAACCACTCCTCCCCGCCTGCCGCCACCCCAGCTCTCCGGGGCGGACTGCCGACACGGCACGGCGGAGCGCCGACACCTGCACACCGGCTCCGACCTCGGCGGCCCGCAGAGAGGGAAGGAGGGAAAGAAGTAAAGAAGGCACCGAGGCCCGCCGGTCAGCGCGGCTGCTGCCTCTGCCCGGAGCCGCTCCCGCCCCAAGGAAGCGGGTGGCAGCGGGGAGGTGGCTTACCCGCTGGGAGGCTTGCTGGCCCCGGGGCGGACGAGGGTCTCCATGTCCGGGCCTCCCTCGCCGCTTTCTTAAGGGACGGGCTGGTCCGGACGCGGTCCCGTAACGGGGCAGCAGCGAAGGTCGGCGAGGGAGGGGAGAGAGGGAGGGAGGGAAATCGAGAGGGAGGGCAGAGAGTGAGAGGAGTGAGAGCCGGGCTCGCCCCCTCCTTCACCCCCACCTCCCCCGCCCGGCCCCGCTCCCCGCCCCACCTCCGGGCGGCACTGCCTCCCTCCGGGCGCCGCCGCTCCCCGGTCCCAGGCGCGGCCGCGGGTGGCCGGCGGGGATACCCTCCCGAGGCGGCACACGGCAGCCCTTCGCAGCCCCTTGCCCGCCTTACCGGGCCGGCAGGGAAGCAGCGCGGGGCCGCAGGCACTAACAGCTCGTATTGCTCCCGCTGAAGAGGGGGCTGCCCGGCCCGGGGAACTCCGGGGCGAGGGTCAGGCGTCGGAGCTGGCCGCTCTCCCCGGGGGCGAGCGACTCGTCTCGGTTGGCTACTGCCCACTCAGCGGCCCGGGCAGCCCGGGAGTGCGGGGGCGGGGGCTCTGGCAGCCCGTTCCCATGTGACTGGCCGGGACAAATGCAAAGGCGGCGGCGGCGGCTCCGCGGGCACTGCCGGGGCGGCCGCCCACGCCGAGGCGGGGGACAAGAGGGGATGGGGAAACCCGACGGAGAAGGAAGCCAAAACCTTTACGGCCAGCACCAGCTCCGAAAACCCTCCTGCACCGCTTGTGACAAACTTGACAAGGCAGCTGTCAGCCAGGCGGCTGTCCCCCCAGGCTGAGCCCCGCGGGGGACGAAGGTTGTTCAAGAGCCTCACGCCCTGCCCAGTACCCAACCCTGCGGCATGAGACTTGCTCCTGTTACCTTTATTCTTACGAGTTCCCGGAGGCGGTGCAAACAACTCCTTAAAAATTAGTATCGGCTTCGGTCAAGAGAGAGGAGCTGGGGGGCCGTAACAAAGCAAGCACGGCAAGGCAGGGTTCTCCTCCGGGGTGTTTCAAGCCAGCAGCGGGGGAGGCCCTGCCGGGCTCCGGCAACCTCAGCCCTGCATCCCGGGCAGGGTCGGCACCCCTCGCAGAACCCGGTGGCACACGAGGGCCGCAACCCTGAAATCCCGGTGTGTTGTCTGAGAAATACTCCCTTGATGCCCTTTCCCCCAGGAGAACGAGTGGGTGTGAAAGGAGGCGGGGGAGCCTGGCTTATGTTACTGCAATGAGTGGCTGCCCTGGGATGTGCTCAGCATTGGGGCATCCTCACCTCTCTCAGGAGTTTCAGGAGTTTGTCTGCCCTCCTTCCAACCTTCTCTGTTTCACCTTGCTTTCCTGACCGTGGTGGGAGGGATGCGAAGATGAAAGACATGTCAGGCCAGGAACCAAAATGGGAGAAAGTAGGCTGAGTAAAGCGATGGCAAGAAGCTCAGGCAAGGGCCTGGAAGAAGGGGAGATGCTGACTGACTTTTTCACCTGGCAGCCTTGGTGACAATCACACATGTTCTGGTTAAGTCACCCTTTTCCCTAAAATCCTCCCACCGGTCGGGCTTGAGCTCCTATCTCTGCTTAATGCTTACCATCATCAAAAAGTGTCTTGCCCAGTTTGGTGGGCTGAGTAAATGCAATCAACTCCTCTGGCCCCAAAAGTGAGAGCTCCTGACAAAGAAGGAAACGTCTCATCAATTTGCAAGTAACAGAAAAGGACATGCTCATCTTTTCCATATGATATGAATGGAAGATGAACACTAATAATGATGCTCACTTTTGTTTTGTACAAAGGCTATTACAATCAAAATATCTGTTTCTGTGCATTTACCCCTGTGTAGAGCAGAACTACTTCTTTTAGTATTCTTAAGTTTGTCTTCTCTGCTTTGACAACCTGAGGTCTCCCGCTTAATTCCTGTCTCCTCAGCAGAGTTAATGCTTTCTGTTCCCTCCTCTTCATTCCTGACATACACAGATGGCCTAAGGGCAAGGGAGGCAGCTGGCTGTCCTATCCCCAGGTGGAGAAACAAAAATACAAATTTGCAGAAGCAAAACATTAATCTGTAATTTCCCTGTTACCATGGGCAGAAATTGTCTGAGCCACCACAGTTCAGTAATTACCCCATTCACCTGCACCACATGTAAAATATTGATCTCTAATTTCCCTGTTGCCATGGGCAGAAATTTTCTGAGCCATCACAGTTCAGTAATTACCCCAGTCACCTGAACCACATGCCATGATTACAAGCCACAACATTCTAATTTGTCCTTATGGAAATAACCTTACATACTTTATTTTGCAGTTCAGAGACTGCAGGCTGTCAGTTACCATAACTCCAGGAATGAATGGTGGTCTGTTAAATCACAGGAGCTCTGTTCATAATTCATTCAGTCATTTTTCATCTCCCCTTTTGATTGCTAAATCTAAATTAACTCCTCCATAGCCTAGAATAGATGCTAAGGCTGCATGGGCACAAAATCCCTACAGAACCTCCCTAGATCTTTCCACGTTAGCATCATTAACAAACTACATTGCTCCAGTTATTTCAAGACCATGAAGGAACTTTCCTTGACTCAGCTATAACTTCTGCTTTACTGTGAAATGCCCAGAAAGTGGAGGTGTGCTCACCATGCATCCTACTCACTTCTCCCTTTCCCAGCCCTGCCTCCTGCACCCACTGGCATGGGGTACACTCTCACTCCTACTGACCCCATCCTTCTGCTCTTATTTTGTGAAGCCACCACCTCACTATCTCCTCGACAGGAATATGGTCCTGCTGCTGTTCCAGTTTCTCTCACCCTCTCCTACTCACTTCACCATGTTGTTACTTTATTCTCTAGCAGCACTGTATGCATATTTTCTGTTTGTTAGCCTCTCTTCTAAGTCTTACAAAACACTCTTCTGGGGGATATAGAAAGCTGTCATAACAAAGCATAAAACATAAAAATTGCATTTGTTATGTTCAAGTCTTTTTATTTAGCATGGCAAAAGAGAAAAAAAAATTGCAAAATGATAATTTTAATACACCTCCAGGGCACTAGGAGCAGCAGCACTGACTGCTGACAGTGCCGGTTCTTCAGTCCCATTTAGCTGATGGAAAAGCTGGGTGAGATGTGGGGAGCACACTGATGCAACACGGGAATCTGCTTCTCTCCAGGCTCCTTGGCACTCGGCCCAGCTCTCAAAAAAAAAAGGGCAAAGGGAGCATTTCTAGTGTGCATTGTAATCCCCACAATCGGGGTGCTATACTCGTGTTTTATGCAAAGGGCATTGGTTCCAAGAGGGGCTGTATGAACATTAGCCAGTCTCATAAAAATCTCCATGAGACTGAGCATGTTCAGTCCCCACAGGTCTGGCTTTTTAACCCTTCCCTCTTTGTATCGCTTCAGCACCATTTAGATGGCCTCCTCAATATGTTTCCTAATATGAGGTCATTTGGATGAAAAAAACCTTTCTGTAAAGTAGCTTAGGCCTTAAAAAAAAGATCCCTAGTGCTATTTCACATTTCTTCACTTAGAATAGTCAAAACATCATTACTATTTTTCCTCACCTACACTGCTAGGAATACTACTGAATCAAACCTCTAAGGCCACATTCTTCTTCTGCTAAAACTGGTCTGTGGTGTTTCAGGAATTTGAGTCTGTAGTATAAACTTAACTGAACATGTAAGGAATCTAGTAGGACAAGTCTAATGCCAAAGAATTTGTTTCTAATGTAGCAAAAAGAGGTTAAAATTAGCTCAGCATTATCCAACATTCACTGGTTAACCAGGTCCTTTCTCTGGTCTAGCACATTTGACTTCCTATAATTTAGATGTTTGAGGACAATCTTAGAATTGGAAACCAAGTTTCAGCTTAAAAGCCAAAGCAAAAATGCAACAAACCTGAATTTACAGAAGAAAAATACTGTGAACAGAAGTTAGTTAATGTGGTTATGTTCACTTAATAGCAAACACACATTTTTGACCACATAAATCCTTTTCCCATTCTAAGCAATCTAGGAATTGCAATTTAAGCATTAGTCTCTAAAAGAGAGTCAATTTACTGTACAACTGAAAAATTCTTGGCTATGTAATTATAGCAATTGATTCTGTGTAGCTCCAAGCTCACAAAATTGTTTTCTTTTTCTCTTCACAGAAAAAAAAAAATTAAGGGAAATGAGATTTTCAGGGCTTGCTAGGCCATATTCTTAAGTCCCAAAGCTACTCTTCTTCAGAAAGTTGTTTTGGGATTTAGCCCCACAGGTCCTATTGTTTTTATTAGGAACGTGAAATAACTCCAAGCAAATTATACCAATTTTAGATGAACATGTCAGAATAACAAATAAAAACAATGCATATTTTTTTACAAATACCAAGTCATTGCTGGTCCGTACGAAACTAACACAACATTACCAAATACCACTGAAGAGGCTGAATTTTCTTTGGAAGGCACTGTGACTGAGTGGAGCATTCAAGGAAGAATGAGGATATTGTGCTTGGCTCTGCCCATAGTCAAGCAGCAAATCATAGAATCATAGAATCATAGAATCATAGAATTGGCTGGGTTGGAAGGGACCTCAGAGATCATCAAGTCTAACCCTTGATCCACTACTGCTGTGGTCCAGCCCATGGCACTGAGTGCCACATCCAGTCTCTTTTTAAATATCTCCAGGGATGGAGAATCCACTGCTTCCCTGGGCAGCCCATTCCAATGCCTGATCACCCTCTCCGTAAAGAAATTCTTTCTAATATCCAACCTACATTTCCCCTGGCACAACTTAAGACCATGTCCTCTTGTCTTGTTGAAAGCTGCCTGGGAAAAGAGACCAACCCCCAATCACTGACAACTTTCTAGTTCATCTGTTGTTTCTCTTCCTTGTGTCATCTTGAGGAGCCTCCTCAGGGACCCAGTACCTGGCTGTGTTTGTACAGCACCTAGAGGACAGCAAAGACAGTTCCTGCCCTGAACAACCTAGGGGTTTTGGAACAGAATTTAGGTTTCTTCAGAGTTTTAGTGTAAGACATCCATGATGTCAATTGAGGCTTACAAGTAAAGAACTGAAATTATACTGATTGTCAAAAAAACATGACAAAGAAGCCATCTGCAAGGGCCACTGGATATGGATACACATTTCTATAGCTTTAGCTGAGATTGTTAATATTATTTCTAAGCTGTCAGGTAATGACTTCCTACACACGTGGAAATGCTGAAGCTTACCCCTTGCCTTGCTGCCTCACAACCTGTTCTGAGAGATCCCTCCAGAGATTTACTTCTATCTTCCAAAATTTGCTGAAGTGAATGGCCTTAAGACATCTAGAAAAAGGAACTGGGAGCATGATGGAGAAAGCTAGAGACTTTCCCAGCCTCCACATGGAAAATGCCATAGAGGTAGCCTCTGTTTGACTGTTCATTCCTACATTCAGACCTCAGTGTGGTCTGGAAAACAGTGAGGTGATGAGTGAGAGGGTGCAGTTTGGCAGAGGAGTGGGTGCATGATGCAGTACCAGCCCAATACTGATGTTCAGGAGCCACAGGGCAGACTGAGCACTGTCACACCAGGTAAAAATATTCTGGAAAGGGAGGTTGGATTTGCCTTACAAAGTGTTTCAGAGCATGAATTTAGGGCAGGGAATGGAAATGGGGAAACCATTTAAAGCTGCTTTGTGAATAGAATAAGAGGAATTTCTATGAACGATGCAGCCATCGGGAAATTAAAACCAGGTTATTTAAAATGTGGCTAGAATGGACACAGCAGGCTTCAACATAACCCAGACTGAAGCTGATATATCTGTATAATATGCTGGTATAATCTTGAATCTAAGAATAGATGATGTCTGAGAATTTTGTTTTAAAAGCTGGGTGTTGACGACATGCTTATTCTTTCATTCTTCCTCTCTTCTCCCTGCTCCTCCCCCAGTTTTATAGTCTCTTGCTTTTCCCCAAAATTTTGTACTATATATTTTGAAAAAGTAGCCTTTTATTTATTTATTTATTTATTTAATGATTTGAAACCTCTGGTCTAGTTTGCAATTAAACTGACATTAATGAAAGAATATTTACCTGGACAAATTACTGGCCTCAGCCTCTGGGTCAGAGCTCATATTCTTGGGCTCATCTCTGCTGAGACCCCTCCTAGGCAAGATGCTAATGTAAGATGCTGCCCAAAGTTTGAGGGTTACAGACTCATACTCATCTAAGAACAGCGTCAGAGAAGACAATACCATTATTCATGAAAAACATAAAATTAGTCTTGAAGTGATATGTGATTAATGTGATTTTGTATGACCGGAAGAAAAACCCCAAAACATTTGGCACCCTTAACTGGCTTACAAATCAAATTTGATTCAAAACATTAGCTAATCTATGTAAATGCATCTTCACTGTACTGAGCTGGGTAATCCTGCTCCACGTGCTGGTCGGGGTGACTCAGCTGCATCCCTTCCTCACTGTGAGGTTTTTGCTCTTTTATTGCCTTGCCAAGGGGAAACTGAGGTTGTCAAAGCAGCATTTCAGAGAAGCGACTCACTGCCGCCCAAATGCTGGTGCCTCTTAAAACTCCCTTCATCCTCACCTCTTTCTGGAATGAAAACATGTTGTGTTATGCTTACATTTACCCTGTAAGTGTTTTTGTGGAAGAGAAGTAGAGCTCTTGGACTGCTCAGCCCAGCAGAACTAAGCAGAAAGGGAAATTTCTGCGTAAATTACTTTCCACAGATTTGAAAGCGGTTCATTTAGAAGTGGCGTGAAGTCATAGCAGAACACTTTACTTTGGCATGAGGCTTTTCCAGTCAATCAGGTAGAGACAGGCCAGGCTTTTGTAAATCCAGGCAGGACTGACAAGGGAATGGTAGAAGCAATGCTCCATGCATGGTCTAGTACAGCAATGAAGAAAACAGAAAGTTCTCTCTCCCTGTAAGCTAGGGATGCACCTTCCCAGGATTCTATACTCAGCACACTGCTTACAGATCCCCAGGTGTCTCCACCACTGCAACCAGCCCATGTCTTTTCCATGCTTTGTACCCACCTCTCCTAGCATGCAGGGTTGGCCCTGGCAGTGAGGAGCACTCACCACCTTTGAAATGCTGGCTTGCATGCAGGGCTTCAGCTGCTAGCTGCTGAAGTCACTCTTTAGATAAGTTAGTCTCCTGCAGGGACCAAATACCCTTAGAAAACCATTCACAAGTGAGCTGCGTCTGTGCCGAATACTCAGCACCAGGGTTTCTATTTCAAGGAGGCTATTTCTATTTCCATGTATGTAATATAGCCAAGCTATAATCAGAAGAACCATATCCACCCACAGTCCTCTCTGCAAATATTTAACACTGTCTGAGATAAGCTTTTTTATTAGTGTTCACAATTGTATTTTATCTCATAGACCGGGTTAAATTTTTTACCACTTTAAAATTGATTTTTTCAGTACAGTCTTTCGCTGAAATTATCAAGTTCCTATGGTGAGGAGGTCGTGGTTTCATTTTCAAGTTTCAGTATGGATAAATAACAACATAGATTTGTAGAATTTCATAGTCACTTATGTAATTCTCATTTCACACTGCCACCCTCTGATGCACGCTTCATTTAAAGTAGCTAATCCTGACTAACAGCAACATAAATGAAAACAGGACTTGGTTCTCTATTTAAATAAAAATTAATATATTTAAATAAAAATTAATAATTAATTTAATTAATAAAGACAAATACATATGTACTTATGCAAAAATAGAAAAGTAGAAGACTTAGTGCTGCTGCTATTTCTATTGAGTTACTTAATTAATGATTTCCTTAGTTAAGCAACACCTTAAAGCACAAAAAGTTTAACTTGCATGTGAAAGCTTACCAATATTAAATTTAACTTAACATTATTTGATTGCTTAGAAAAAATGAGACCTTTTGATATATAATCTCTAGAATTCTTTACAAACTCAACAGTGACTTGAATATCTGTGTGCTGTTAAATTGCTACATGCATCCCCAAAGGCATACCTTTTATTTATTTCCACCCTAAATGCAGACTTCATGAACTTGCTAAAATCATTGTATTATATTAATATGAGATTTATGCCCCTGGATGATAGAGCATCAATGGATGCTATTGCCAGGAAAGCATCTGAAGAAGGCAGACTAAATCTGAAGACTGATGTACATAAAGACTTCCATAAAATTCAGACCCAGTTTACAAATGTGAGGAGGTAAATAATGAAATAACTGACCCTCTGTAATTCTCTCTGGGCATATTTGGATTGACATCATGTTCTGTAAATTTTTTCTAGTCACCAGCATGTCATGACAAAGTCACTAGTGCAGAGGGTGGCTTCCCCACCTGCCCTTTTGAGGCCAGGAAAGATTTCTTACCTCTCTCTTCACACATTGCAGAAGCCTTACACCTTGATATCAGTAAGTAACAAAACAGTAGTACTTTTCTCTTTTTGCTAACATACCTTGAGATGAATCCTGCTGCTTATCTCCTTTTCCAGAAAATACAGATTAGCTAAGTATGGAAGAGGAAGGAGGAGGTCTTCCAACAATGTCCTTTGGTAGTTATCCAGGAGAACTTGGTCTGAGATGAAGTACAGGGTTGGTTCACCACGGTGTCTTTGGACAGACACTGTCACGCTGGGATGAGACAGGGTAACACTTCTCTTCAGACAGGGTTACAGTCACCTTCCTCCCTCTGTTCCTGTAAGCAACACATAATTAGAAACAAGAAAAACTGTCCTTGCATTAACAAGGAAGAGATCAGGTAAACTGGCCAGCAAAGAGTGGTGTAGGAAATACAGATTTATCTGAGAATATCACTGACATGATCCAAAGCCTACTGATATTAATGGGAGGCTTTCTGCTGGCTCTGACTGGTTTTTCCAAGTCTTTCATGTCACTTGCAAACATGGGCAGGGACAGCTGAGTGTTTTACACAACCCTTCTTTCATTTATTGTCCTCTTCATCTTAAAACATTTTAATCCTATCTCTTGCCACTTGTACTGGTGCTACATTAACGTTCACAGGAACCCATTGTTTACTGGCCCCTAAAAGATAACATGAAGGTAAAAACTCTCTCCTATGCTTTAAATGCCATGTACCTGACATGAGGTGGCTGAACCTTTGGAACCTTCTTATTTCTCTGTCTTCTCCTGGTTTGCCAACACTGCTAACCCTGCAATCTCAGTCTAGGGGAGGAGTATAAATTATGAAATAATCAACATGAAGCAACACTCCCTTTCTTCAGGTGAGTCATCTACGGGTATCCAGAAAATGTACAGTGTGAAAATCACCTCCAGTTCAGAGCATTAAGAATACAAAGTAGCTCCTTAGGGTTTCTTCAGAAAAATAAGTATGGAGCACCTCGAATTGAAAGAAAAATAATTTCCTACCATTGGCTGGAGCAGACTGGAGTAACCAGATTACAAAGTTTAGTGTGCATTTGCAGTGATGTACTACTATGTTGCTTCAGGGACAACCCAGAAAGCAAACAGTGATGCAAAGAGACTGCACTTGGTCCCTCCTCTGCCCCCATGGCAAGACCTCTGCCCCTGGCAGCTGGTGCCCAGCCTGTTGGCATGAATCTGTTTTCCAGCAGTGTGGGCAGCAAGCCAGAGCCCCACCTTTTCTCCACCTTCTCTGCTCAACACAGGAGAGGAAAACAACAGCCTTGCAGAGACCCATCTTTTTACAGCAGGCAAGTATCACAGGAAGGCCCTACTAGCCACAAAAGGCTCTAGAAAATCAACCACAGTCTTTTCAGTAAATAGGCACATGTCCGTGGAGATTCAAAAGACTACATTTGTTTAACTTTTATAATCATTCATAACCTGCTTAAATATTCCAAAACCTCACAAATTTAACAACTTTTTTTTAATTATTATTTTATTTTATTTTAATGGAAGATAACAAATGAAAGTGTAAATCCTCCTAAAACACATTAGACTAGCGCTTGTAATAACTATGGAGATGCTTTCACCCCACTCGTTGCTGTTTTAATATCACAAAGCACAGGAAAGACATGGACCTTTTAGAGCAGGCTCAGAGGAGGGCCATGAAGATGATCAGAGGGTAGGAGCACCTCTCCTATGCAGAAAGACTGAAAGAGTTGGGATTATTCAGCCTGGAGAAAAGAAGGTCCTGGAGAGACCTTTTTGCAGAACTTAGAGGGGGATCATAAGAAAGATGGGGACAAGAAATAGGGCCTGTAGAAATAGGACAAGAGGTAATGGTTTTAAACTAAAAGAAGCTAGATTTACACTAGATATTAGGAAGACATTTTTTATGATGAGGGTGGTGGAACACTGGCACAGGTTGTCCAGATAAGTGGCGGAGGCTCCATCCCTGGAAACATTCAAGGTTAGGTTGGATAAGGCTCTGAGCAACCTGATCTAGTAGGAGATGTCCCTGCTCTCTGTGGCAAGGCTGGAGCAGACAATTTTTGAAGGCCCCTTCCAACCCAAACTATTGGAATGGGCTGCCTAGGGGAGTAGTGGATTCTCCATCCCTGGAGATATTTAAAAAGATACTGGATGTGGCACTCAGTGCCATGGTCTGGTAACCACAGCAGTAGTGGATCAAGGGTTGGACTTGATGATCTCGGAGGCCCCTTCCAACCCAGCTGATTCTATGATTCTATGATGCTATTCTATGTTTCTATGAAATGCACTATTCTTCTTGAGCACTACTGAACCAAAACACACATGGAAATCTTTTCTTAAAAAGTGTTCATTCAAAACAGGTTTTGGAAACTGGCTACGGCTTCATTGCATCTCCCAAGGGAAAGTCAAATGCCAGAGAATGACATTTCATTTGCTCATGTGTACTCTGCATGTGATATGCCTTCCCACCCCAGTGTTTATGAAGTGAGGGCCAGCTGGAGTCAGACCCTGCAGGGGTACACAGGAGTACCCAGCTGTGAGCCTTGCAGCAACTTCTGGGGCCTAAGTCATCAATTCTGTGAAGGATCCTCAGGGTGCACGGTGCACCTCTGGTTGTCCTTATTCTTGCAGATGCAGAAGATAACCTCGGTTCCTGCCTTGATGCAGGAGCCTGGTGGGCTCCCACCTACAGACATTTGTGCACACCACAGACTGCAGGTTTCCATGCCCTCCCCTTCTGCAGCCACAGCTTGCTGCTGCCAAAACCCTTCTCTGACAGGTTGCCCAACCCCAGCTGAACCATTGCCAAGCTCACAGCATACCTCAAACACCAGGGTAGGCCTCCAGTGCACGGTCACCCCAGTGCAGGTATTGCCTTCCCCTTCTTTGAGATTTTCATTCCACAGCACAGGAGAATGTTTGTGTAACTTGAGATGTGGCACTTGTAACCCTTTGGGAAAGAACGACGACGTTCACAAAAGTGTCACTGCAAATGTAGGTTACTTCCACATGTAAAGCAAATGTAGATATCTTGTTCCTCCCTTTTCAGTTTTCAGGTTGTTTCTTAGAAAATTATAAAATGCAGTTCATTTATACATCACAGCTGCATTTCCAAACTGTGGTCCAATACAGATCTTGAAAACTACATTTGCTGCTCTACTGCTTTGTGAGTGCCTCATTCCTTCCTAATGGATAAAGTCTAAGTATAGCTAAACCTTAAATTTTCTGGTGGATGTAACATAGATTGTAAAATACATGTATTTATGCAAATTTGCATTTTTTTATGATTCTAGAGGTTTGTTTTCTTTAGGGTGGGTTTTTTTGCATACTGACTTTCTTGGAAGGACCAGATGCCTATGGCTTCTCCTGAGAGCCCACCTGGAGTACCACATACAGCTCTGGGGCCCCCAAAACAAGAAGGACATGGAAATGTTGGAGTGGGTGCAGAGAAGGGCCACAAAAATCATCAGAGTGCTGGAGCACCTCTCCTGTGAAGACAAGCTGAGAGAGTTGGGGTTGTTCATCCTGGAGAAGAGGGGGTTCTAGAGAGACCTTATAGCAGCCTTTCAATACTTTAAAATGGGCCTGGGAGAAAGGTGGGGACAAACTTTTTACAAGGGCCCATAGTGATTGGACAGGGGCCAATAGATTTAAACTGTAAGTTCAGATTGGACATGAGAAAGAAATTCTTTAGTATGAGGGTCGTGAGACTGTGACATAGGTTGCCCAGGGATGCTGTGGCTGCCCCCTCCCTGGAAGTGTTCAAGGCCAGGTTGGATGGGGCTTTGAGCAACCTGGTCTGGTGGGAGGTGTCCCTGCCCATGGCAGGGGGGTTGGAACTGGGTGATCTTTATGGCTTCTTCCAACCCAAATTGCTCTGCAATTCTTGAGTACCTAAGTGATGTATGTGTTAGTGCACACAAGTCAGAATATTGGATTCATCAATGGCAGATGGAGGGCATTTGCACTCAATTCATAACTGAATCTCATGATTCAAATCCTTTGCTCTTAAATGTTGCTTTTCAAGACTAGGAGAATAGACTCCAACAGTGGAACAACAACAACAACAACAAAAAGATAGGAACTTCTCCATTGTTTAAATTTTATCATAGAAGCTCAAAATTAAATCAGTGGTTCTGCAGTGGGCTAGTAAACAACAGTACAATCAAAAAATAGGCTGTGGAAAACTCAGGGAAGAATATTTTGATAGCATGATTTCAACAGTCTTGTGACAATGTGTAACAAGAAATAAGCCAATGAAATTCTTACTAACATTTCAATTATTGGATTAAGGCTTGGAAAGGACTAATGACTGAGAAAGGGAAGAGAGGAATCAGCAGGGAAACAAAACCAAACTGAAACAACAACAATTCCCGAAGATATTCCTGCACAATTAGGCTTCAAAACACTCATATCCAGCACCCCTCCACTGAGAGACCTCTGTCACTGCTCTCCAGGGACATGGGGACAATCGTTCCCATCAGTAGCTCTGGGAGGAGGTGTAAAGTCCTTTCCCATGGTGGAGAAACAAGTAGGTTGCCACTGCCTCCTGGAAAAAAAGAGCAGGATGTTTTTCTTTTAATCATGATACCGACATTTGTAATTGTCAGCTATGCTCTAAGCAAAAGCTGAGAAGATTTTGCAGATTTTGCTTTTTACTTCAAATGGGAATGAAATGCGTGGGTATAAAGAGGATGCTCTGGGGAGGTGAATGATGAAAGATCCTGCTAACACCATCATAAAAACAAAGCTGCAGCAGGAAGCTGAAAGACGCCCTGGGTAGACTTGTTATCGGAGCTTCCAGTTTTGATGAGAGGTGCAAAAATAAGCAAAAGGATTTTGAATTCCTGAGCTCATGGCTGCTTTGATGAGCAGAAGTGTTCAGGTTGAACCCACCACCAGTTGGAGGTTTCACCTGTCACACCAGTGGGACAGGGATTTCAGCTGCTTGTGAAGGACTTGTCTTTTTGTCTCTTATATGCCCAGGCACTCTATGTTTTGTTTTGTTTTTTTTTAAAAATAAGAAAAAAAAAAAAAAAAAGGAAAAAAACCCCTAGGTAGCAGAATGATCCTTAATTCATTCCCTTTGCATCCTGAACCTTATGGCTAGGCAAAAAAATTCAAAGAACACTCCCCCCTGCCCCTCCTCCCAGACACCTCTGAACCCCAGCAGGGAGGGAAGCCCCACTCTTGCCATCCAGTGGGGTGAGGGGGTGGCAAAGAGAAATCCCCCATAGACATGCCCTATAAATACAGGTTTTGTACACTGTGTTACTCTGCTTGAGAAGCGTTGCTGAGAAACAGAGTTTACAAACTGGGGAAAAGTTTGTAGTTATAATAATAGTATTAATACTGTTGTAACTTACTTGTAGCTTTGTGAAATGTATCTGGGTAAATGGCTATCCCAGCCAAAGGCAATAATTAATGTCCAACAGAGGGTGCAACGTTAGCAATTATGCTTAGATAGCTTGGAGGATGTCACAAGATTTTGTGTTGCGATCTGTGTAAGCACAGGAGAAAGAAAAAACAATTTCTGGCTGGGTCCCCATTCAGTTCAGTTCAGTTCAGCTAATGGCTGTGGGTAGTTCCAAGCAGTGAAGCACTGTAAGAGAAGTCCTGAAGCCTGTTAGTCAAGCTGGAGGAGTCTTAGTGCATCATACATGAGGCTGTGCCAGGTCAGGAGCAGCTGAGAGCAGAGGGGCTTTCAGCTGAGCTGCCAGAGCCTGTGGAGAAGGAGCAGCTGGAGGCATCACCACGGGGAGGCTGCATCAGCAGAGCATCATTTCACTCAGCAGTTTATCACCCAATAAAACTTAGCTTTCACTTTCTGCAGATGATGGGGAAAGGTCTAGCCTAGAAATTACTTCCTTAGAGGAAAAGATTATGAACTGTTATAGTTATTCTTTAAATGTAATAGTCAATTACTATCACTCTGTTTATCTACCTGCTCAGATTTTCTTTTCAAACAAAACAAACCAAAACTAAACTAAACCAAACATGCTTTGTTAACTATTTGATTTCTGTTTGCCAATAGAAAAAATTAGCTAGTTCAGTATAATTTTTCCAGTTGTCCAGGTGTGGCCTCAAGACACTGCTTTCAGAGCAACTCCTTTTGATGTGAATCCAGACCTTGTAGCTGCTAGTTATGTCCTGGCAGGAGGGTTACCTGTGAACAACAGGAGCAGTATTTCAATGAAATGACTGCACCCTTCTTTTCCCAGAGCATCCCTGCTACCAGGGGTACATAGGATGGAGAACATGTGGTCTGCGAACATACTAAGGCAGTGTCTTATTTCGTTAGTGAGAAAAGGAAGTGAACAAGCAGATTCTACAAAGAAAACATGGCATTGTATTAAAATAATTAAATACCTTCCCAGAGTCTGGCAGACTCCTTGGCTCTAAGCAATTATGAATAATGCTGGGTACATGGAATGAAACTTAATTTAGGCTGCAGTTTCATAGTCACTTAAAGCTAATCTGGGTTGGCAGAGTTTATGAAAGAAGCAGTTTCACCTGCCTGTCTGTCCCCAGCAAAGCTATTCCCTCTGTTTTCCTCTTTTCTCTCCCAGCTTACACACAGCTCAGCTCTATTTGTCTCTGCAGGGCATGCAGTGGGGCAGGCAGTTCACCCAGAGGGATGACCCCGCTGCTCCCAAGCATCCTTACAGCCTCCCTGTGCCCCCTTCTAGGTTACAGCCACCCTGATAACAACAGAGGAACAAAAGCCACCACCAGCAAAGAAGGAACAACAGGGAAACCTAGTAGTTTTCCTGGTTTGGTTTGGTTTGGTTTGGGGTGGGTTTGGAGGGATGATGCAGTGACATTTTCAGCCAGTGGTGACAGCGCAGCAACACACCCCCAAATACTCTGAAACAGGGGAACAGTTCAGAGACTTGGACTTGAAATGCCCTGGAGTCAGCACTAATTCCAGAATTTGGTAGCTTAATGCTGGCTGTATGTTATTGCTGTGTAACATATTAACTTCTAGAGGTCACAGCCCAACAGGCCTGATCCACTGCGGACTTCTCCACTTACTGGCAAGAAAAATGCTATTTACTGTATCTGCAGAGGAAAAAAAAAAAGGAGTCTTCTTCCATAGTTATTTTTTTAAAAAAATATTTGGCCCACTAAGATATCGATACCATTTCATCCCTGTGCTTGTCTTTGGATACTACGGCGGGACATTGGTGGCAATTAATGTTTTGGAGTTGCTAATCCTACATCAGGGATCTTTAGCTGAATTCAGCAAACACAGGCAAAGCATACACCCATGTGCATACACCTAATCCTACTTTTCCTGAAGTTAATATGTATTTTCATACATGCAACTGAAAATCTATGCTTGTTTTAAAGTAATTGCACAAGACGCAATACAACTAATATGCTGCAGCCTCATTTGAGATACTTAAAAATAAACAACAAATAAAGGAGTGGTGAACAAAAAGTCCCGTGGGATCATTTCTGAGGTCACATGCTCACTGTGCAGGAAGCTGGCTTTCTCCTGCTGTAGAAGAGTTGAACAACTGTAAATACTTACCTAGGTGTCAATTTGACTGAGATCTGCTCTTCGCTACCAGAGATATGCAAAGAGTTCTCATATAAGCAAGCAGTGTTTACAGAAATCTTATCAGTAGTGGCACTCTATTGTTAAACATTAATTCTTAGGAATGTGTATGTTGTGCAACCTCTTTACATGCTATTTGGACCTTTTAGGAATTTATAAGGACATTTCTGGTAATTTAGGATCAAGGCATAGATTTGGGAGAAAATTTCATACAAAAAAGGTAAGGATACACACATATAAAGAGTAAAAAAAAATATTACTTTTATTTATTTTTTTAAGTAAAAATGCTCTGAGGTTTATTCTACGACCACTGAATTATTAGGAGAACAAAAAAGACCTCGATGATTGGCCTCATCTGGTATATTTGATTTCTGTCAGTGGAAGAGAACAGACACATATAAGAGGTATAAGCAAGCTGGAAGAAAAGACTGGGGAAATAATGTAAAAATATGGCATAATTTCTAGGGAGATGAATAAGCCAAGTGTTCATGCAAGGCTCCTGTCCAGACGTCCCTGCTCCACCTGTTGGTGGGAAGGAAGCAGGAAAATGCTGCTAAAGAGAGGGAACACCCATGTGTGCTGGTGTCTCCCAGGGAGCAGGCAACAATATTAGATACAAGCTGACACAAATTTATCTCTGTGTCTTAGAAGATGTGGAGGTGAATCAGTAACTCCCAAAAAGAATCAAAGGGTCAAAAAGAGGGAGTTCCCTTCTTGCCAGCAAGCAACCCTGCCTGGCCTACAGCTCTGACTTGAGAGGGACACTTGGACAAACACACTTTTATGTCCAAGCCACACACAGTTTGAATCGGGTTTTTTGGGGGTTAGGATTATATTGTCATTGATTCGAGTTATGTGAGTTTGGATGCTTTTACAGAATGGCTTGGCTTGGAAAGGACCTTTAATGGTCATCTCGTCCAATCCCCCTGCAGTGACCAGGGACATCTTCAAGTAGATCAAGTTTCTCAGAGCACCAACCAATCTGACCTTGAATGTTTCCCGAGATGGGGCACCTACCACCTCTCAGGGCAGCCTGTGCCAGTGGTATGTACCGCTGTCATTGTAAAAAAAATTGGCTGTGAATTGAGCCCACTACACTGTCAGCAGGGTATCACATCTTCTAGCAACTGGGAGGACTTAGAGCTTGTTATTTTACAATATGTTGTGCTTCTTGCTTACCCCAGATTGGTAGCCACTAATAAAACCTTTCAATTTGTGGAGTTTTTTGCTGTTATCAGTGTTACCCTAGGCTGACCTGCTGTGTTCCTAGAGGCTTCCAGGAAAAGAAGCCAGTAGAGTTATCTGCCAAGAAGTATTGCATCCTGTGTCATTGCTTCTTGGTGAAAGATTTAGTTTGATGATTTGCTGGGATAGTGGGGATACACTTAGATCTTGTCTGTGGGAAAGCAAAACAGCATCCATGAAAAAAAACAAACCCACACAGAGTGCATAAATTACAACGTGTTAAAACACTCATGTACAGAGATTCAGACTGTCCCTAGCAGGCAGAGATATCTAGAATATGCACTTAGAGTGAATATCTCATTCAGTGAAGCACAACACACAGCACAGACAGTTCAAAGCAGTGTTCCAGAGCCATAGCTGGTTGGTATTTTTAGAGTCTATAACCCTCGAGTGTGCCTGAAAAACAGTGCCATTTCAGGCCTTTAAAAGCCTGATTCTCACTGGGGACATTTGAAAAATGCCCATAGGAGGGAGAAATTGTCTACCCTACATCTGAAGTCAGGAAAAATTCCTCAAGGAGTGGTGGTGACTCAGGAAGAGCCAAGCTTTGCCAACCTGGAACAAGTTCAGAGGGAGTACTACCTATGATCAATTAATTACATAAACCTCATGTATGGGAGTGGCAAGAAACTTTCCTGCCACCAACCATGAAAAACAGTTAAGGGAAAACAAAGCAGACACTGCATGGGTTTTGAAGAGTCTGCTCAATCCTGGTAGCATACGGGCCCCAAAGGGCCTGGTGGTAAATACAGAAGAAATCAAAACCAGAGATTAAGCTGCTGAGCTATACTGTCCTTTCTTCTAGTATCTCCAGGCACAGACAGCAGCTGCAGTTAAGTAGATAGCCTCAGGAAATAACTTCTTAGTACAGGAAAGCAGGAGAAAAGTCATTTTCTTTTCCTCACATCCTTTTTTCAGGATCTGTTACAAAAGTGCTCAAGTTACAAAATTGCTATGAAATGTAGTAATAAGACAACCCTGTGTAGCAAGGACCAATAGAAGATAAAAAACTTGTAACTGAATCTCAAGCAAGTTCCACATAGGTTTCCATGAACTGGTTTCTTCAGGCATCAAACCCCATGTCACACACGTAGGATCCTACTGCCTCAGGGCTTGTAAAGCATCTGAGTACAGGTCTCAGCAGAAACTAGATACAAAAAAAAATTTCAAAGCTATTTTTTCAGACTAAATCTGTCATAATTTAGTACCTGGTTTTATGTACATGGTACTGTAAATATCCAGGACCTGTGCAATAGTTATCCTACATTCTGTGCAAGAAAATACTGTCAAAATCCAGAGGGGAGAAGAAAGCACTTGCAACAACACTTCAGCATGTCCTAGAGAGTGCCTCTAGAGGAATTATCCAGAAGCATTGATTTATTCACATGAGTCCACATTTGGGAAAACTTCATAAGATACTTACCAAAAGGCTCCTAAAAAAATTTAATAAGAAAGAGAGAACAATGAAACACTTGTCCTAATGAATATGGGAAAAGGGGAAATAAAAAAAAAAAACAAAACAAACCACACACCACGAAAATACCTAAGCAGATACCTTCCTAAAACACTTAAGCCTCTGCTTTTGTCTGAAGGTTCCTGATAATTTAGTTGAAACTTCTATGATTCATCTAGATTTATGCTACAGTTCTAAAGCTAGTGAAAGGCAACTTGAGAACATCCCCAAAGTCTTAAACATTCTGAGGGGAATCTTTTAGGAATTATTGGGAGAAGAGGTTGAACAGGAGTCATTTCTGGGCATGAAAAATGCCAATCAAGTACATGTCATTCTTTTTTCTCTAGGGGCTCTGTTGAACAGAGCAGTGCATCCAGCTTTGGTCAGGAGAGCTTTCTTGGAAGAGTGTGCTCAGCAGCTTCTCAGGAAGGCCAGAGCTGCACCATATGAAATCCAGGGCTGTCCCACTTAGCAGCTCAATACAATGAGAATGAAAGCTTTTATCACTATTTGAGAAAAACTTAAATCTTATGGCTTCCTCTTGTCTGGTATAAACTCACCTTTTATTACTTGGATTTAGTCTTCTTATTAAATGTCTCACAAGATGCACATTTTTCTAAGCTGCGTAGGGAGCCCCACCCTAAGCCAGACCTGCTTGCTCACTTACTGCTCAATCAGTGGCTTCAGCAAGACAAACATATTGACCTTAATGCCCTAGCTCATCATGACGGAAAATAACATTTGTGTGCAAACAGAAGCTAAAGAGGATCTTCCTAGATTTGGGTGGGAAATCTCCATATCCAGTGAAATGTTTCTCTAAAGACAAAACATATTTTGTGCAAGAGAAAGGAACCCCAGACTAAATCCCATATTATGATAGTACTTTTCCTTCATCTCAGACAACTTGTCTTTGCAATTCTTTATCACCATCACATTCAGGGTCAAATGTAAACCTAAAAATTGCAAAACATACTAAATCTTTCTTACAGTTCTCTATTAGATACAAAATGCCTTAACACCAAAATTCCTCAACCACGGTTTCTCTCTGCAGTTTAAGCTGGAGTAGAAGACTCTCACATGCCCTAGAAATAATTAATTTGGCAATGTCTTTATTCTGTCTCTGCACTTCCCTCACAGCCAAGTTCAGGCCAGGACAACAGACAGGGCTTAGCCTGATGCAGAGGAATACTCCAGCTAAGTGCCCTAGGATCTGAACAAACAAAAAACCAAACTCAACCCCAAACCAACAGCCCAAACACCCAAACAAACTAGATCCCCAAGAATACTAAAAAAACAAAACAACCCCCCCAAAAAACAGAAGAAAAAAACCAGCAAACTCCACAACTTTGTAAGGACAACCAAATGAGCTCAGACTAACAATCCACGTAGTCTGCTGTCCTTCTGACACAGGCCACCAACAGTGAGCATTTGGGGAAGAGAGTAAGATTGGGACAACTACATAATTCCAGGTGCCTTAATAATTGTTCACCTACATAATATTTAATTTGCTTTTAATTGAGGTCTACAGTCTTTATAGCTGCATGATTTTTCTTAAAGTGAAGGAATAAGGAGCAATACCATAATTAACTACTTAGGGTAAATCCTCCCATCAGATTCATGAGACAGATTTCAGATAAGCAGCTCAAATGAAGGATTATCTTGCTAGCAATACGGAAATGTCAGTCAGCTTGATATTTCCATTCTGCAGACAAGAGTTCACACTGCCTGCTCACTATTTTCTGCAAAGAGGTAAATCTCCACAGAGGTAGCAGATCTGATCCAGAGGGGATTTTGTTATTAAATCCCTGCACATGACCATCTTGGACTTGTCTGTTTTCAGGCAGAAATGAGATCTGAATATAAATGCTGTTTGGCTACCCCAATTTAAGAAGGGTTACTAGGCAGATGGATGCCCTGACAGTATGACGAATGGAATGCAGCACATTGCATATATGCTATTATGGTGCTTTAACACAAACATCAGCATTTGTGAGCATCACAGCATTCTGGAAATATTCATTTCATATTCAGTTAAAAAAATAATCTCCTATGACTGATAACACTCTCAACATATGTTTCATGGCATTTAAGGACAAATGGAACCTATCTAGCCAGTATATTCAGACTTCAAGGATAAAAGGTCCTGCCCATCATCAGGAATACACTGAGGAAAGCAAACAGAATTTGACCTGGAGCCTCTTCATACGCCTAATAGTCTCGCATATCGCTGTTTTGTCTAGTGTCTGGGCAACCAATGTGCCTGAACAAGTTTGCTGCTTCCCTTCCCACTGGAAAGAAGGGATAATATTTTGTGGCATCTCATACCTATCTCTTCCCCACCAGCTTTTTACCATGCCCTTTTCAGTCATTTTGCTTCATCCAGAAGTGGCAGGGATGGCTTGAACAAAACCCTACTTTCAGTTTCAGGTTTTAAAAAGAGTTTGTTGGATGGGGCTCAAGGGTCTCTATCTCTTAATTCACTATACAGTAGAAAGCTAAGTACACACACTTTAGTTAATTATGGTTTTAACAAGACACAGAGGATCCAGAAGCATATGGAAAAAAAATATTAAAGGGTTGCTGTTACTGCACTCACAGTACCACTCTCTTCATATTTCAGTACTTGAATACAAACTGCATATTTGACCAGAGCAGACATAAGACATTCTGTATCTGCAAGAAAACTATTCCCATTTCCAGTGCTTGACTTATGCAAACAGATTTTACACATTTTATCCACAAGCAAAATATAATCTTGTCCACCATAAGAAAAGTACTGTAGTCATGCCACATGATTTTCTTATGTCTTAGGTGTCCATAAGATAAGTAGCAGTGTTTTCTAACTGGCACTAGGTATCTTTATAAAGACAGCTTTTCATTTACAGAACATTTTTTAGTTGAATTTGTTTATATTTTGTACTAATTGGAGTGAATCTGTTACAACATAAAAAAATGTTTGAAACTTGGAACCTAGCCCTCTCTCATCCTTAGTCAGATAAAATCCCCTTGCAAAAACCCCCAAACAAAAAAGAATTTTCACTGAAGCATGCCTAAGCAGATAAGTCTCACAGTAAGATTTCCAACAAGCACTCCTGAGAGTTAGGTATCAAATTCCCACCAACTGAAAAAAATCCCCCCTTCTCTCCAAGAGCATTGAGATAAGATCACGTGCAGACATCACATCACACTTGGCTCATGTTTGTGCATTTAGCTCTGAAGTGCTCATATCATTTCTGAAGAGATTCATCCTTGGGCTCTCAGGCATATTAACTGCATCTGGGGGTCATGCTCTCTCAGCAAGGGCCATTTCTCCCTCAGTTTTCCCAGCACAGGCAAGTACTTAAGGTACCACAACTGATCTCAGGAACATCAGTAAGGCACCTCACTAGTAAGTTGATAGGATGCTTGCACTGCCGGGACAAAATCACTCTAAGTTCTGCAAAGCAAACCCAGCACTATCATCTCCACACAGGTAGCTGCTGCCTGGCAGGGAGAAATGTCTCCATGTGCTCACTGAGACCAAGACTGGGTTTTTTTTTTGTTTGTTTGTTTGTTTTTTGTTTTTTTGTTTTGTTTTTTTTTTTGGTTTTTTTTTTTTTTTTTTGTCAGTTTTGCTGGCTCTGGTTTCAGAGATGATAGGGGAGAGCCCCATTTCAAATACAGATGAAAACACTTTTTTGTGGCAGTAAGGAGACTGGTACTTGTAGGGGGGACAAAAACATCAAATGGTCAAACAAACAACAAACAAACAAACAAATTATCCAGTAGCTCTCTGTAACATATACACAAAACCAGTGATCTCTGGAATACTTCTGTGCATGCAGTCACTTACTGATCACCAAATCTGTTGATCAACAATCAAGCTGCTGATCAATCCTCAGACAGCAGAGTCATTAGGTGACATTGCATTGTCACCTTTAACCTCTTTATCAGTAATTAATCCATGCACCTTGTTGAGAATATACACACTCATGGGTCCTCAGCTTTATTTACTGGATAATAACAATACCAGTAACATCTCAGGCATACTTCCATCTTTCTCCTTTTTGCAGCGTTCGTACAAAGGTTGCTGAAAAGTGGAACAGCTGTGCACAGAAACCTGAGTGCATAAATCCTAAAGGCACCCCCAGGATTGCCCAAGCAACACCATCAGGAATGGCCTTGACTGAACTAACAGGCTGTTGCCCCCTGAATCAAAAGACAATAGCCAAAAAGGATTTTCAGTAAGCAGGCAATAGCAGAATGAAGCCCCAGAATAACTCAAATTATTCTTTAAAGAAAATGCTTTACTCACAGGAATAGTTCTCAAATAAAGTTCAGTAGAGCTATAAAATACTCTTTTTGCTTTCTTGTGCTCACCACTTCTCTTTCAGACACTTTAAAAGACTCAGCTTTATAACAGCAAAAGCATTGAATATAAGCCCATTTTACCCCCATTTCTCCTACAGACAGCTCTTAAACTGCATCATTCTTTTAGATGTTTATGTGTAAGTTGAAATTTATAGTGGACATTCAGAACAGTTTTAAACACTGTAGTCTGTACCTCATTTAAAATTCACTAGGCTGCATGAGATGCCTGCAAAAAATCTTTCTTTCCACAGTTACTGCATAAGAAGAAGAAGGGAGAAGCAGAGTACAGTGATGCCCTCAGCTACCTAGCCCCATGACAGTACTTGTGGCTTGACAGTGACTGCAGAGTTGATATTTGGTTGCATTAGTCTTCATTATAAATGTAGTTTAGGTTGTTCTTGTGAAAGAAGTTTTACTTCCCCCAGAAAAAAGAAAATACCTGTACAGTACAAGTACCCCGAAAGTAAGTCTTATTTGCCGTAGGGTAGTTGGTGGTTATCTCTGTTATTTAACAGCACATGGAGCTCTCAAAGCTCTGAGTACTTCTTAGATGCTAATTAATAAACTCGACTCTTACTGAAGTCAGTGTTATTATGGGGTTGGTACCTTCAGGCATTTCTCTTAGGTAACTAACTTTGTCCTCTCTTACTTTAGACGTTGCCTCCAGGAGATGGAATTGAATTCAGAACACTACAGTTCCTTGATTTGTCGAGAAAGATTAATCCCTCTTTCTTCCTCTGTGAAGTATGAGGGAGATATCATTCTGATAGCTGAGAAGGTATACATCAGACAGGGTGGAAAGCTGCTTATCAACACTTTGTAGCTGATAGCTAAAATTTACTCCAGATATTACTGATGTAGAGCGAGAACAGCAGAGTGAAGTTCTTGGCAAGTCACTTGCCTGAAAAACAAAGTCTTCTGGAATGTCCCTGGAATTTCAGTCATATTAAACAGGAAGGTTGTCCAAATGAAGTGCAAAACAAATGAAGACTAAAAGAAACCGAAGAAAGTTTATTCAAGTCAAAAAGTTGAATGTCGCAGCCCTTTATTGCAGCTTCTCATCTTTCAACTCATTCCATTCCTTACTGTTACATTTTGCTTTTGCATGGTAAAAGACTGTCAGCTAACCTGATCTGAAAATAAATCACATTTATAAACATTAAAGCATATTTGAAAATAATCAAAGATAGTTATCAACTAAATAAATTATCAAATACCAGTTCTCTAGTGAATTCAACAAATGCTAATTCAAGGATATCTATCAAACATGATTGAATAATGAAAAAAACAATACTGTAACATATATTGGTACCCCTCCACAAAAGTGATTAGTTTAGTAATGGATGTTAAGTTACACATAACATCAGACCTATGCTATAGGCTGCCTATTCAAATATGGAAGATGAAACCTCTGTATAGCAACTACTGAGAATGCTAGCAAATGTGGAAAGAAAAAGAAAAAGACAAGGAAAAAGACAAAGAAAAAGAGAAAGAAAAAGAAAAAGAAGGAAAAAAAAAAAGGAAAAGGAAAAGGAAAAGAAAAAGAGAGAAAATTGAACTTAACTAGAACAGCTTATTTATGCATACTCACTCAGATAGAGCTAGCCAAATGATATTCACATTAACCATGTCCCAGATGCACATTTCAGGAAATGGCACCAGCCCCCTTAAACACTCTGCTACTTGCAAGCCAGTTCTTACAAAGTTTAAGTATCAAATACATACATAGGGTTTACTGTTATTCACACAGTGGAAGCAAATTGGCTTTCAGCTAGCTGTCATAATACAATTTATAGGAGGTGGAAACCAATCTCACAGATCTGAAACCCTTGATTCTAAGGAGTAGTGGATATGTAATGTACATGCTACATGCTAATGCCATGCAAATTTTACCTGCTGCCTGGGTGAGATGAGGTGGATACTTCCAGTTACAATATATTTCTGATAAGCTGCGACACTTTTGATCAAAAACTTTAGCTAAAAAGCCTGATGATATTGGAACAGAATTGTCACTCCAGTCCTGCTCAGAACCAGAAAGGATTTAATTTCAATGAACAAACTGCAGATTCTTCAGACTTTTACAAGAATAAAGCAAACAATTCTCAGCATACAGATACAGTATTTCTGGTTTATTCAAGTTAACATATCAAAGACATTCACATTCTACATCAGAAACTTCAGCCTTTCCAACTTTGGAGGGAAAACCTCAGAGAGGGATGAATTTCACCACACACTGGTAACCAGCCCTTTGCTTAGGACTGTAGAGATAATGTAGCCTCATTCTGCCTGAATCAAGTGTATATATTCACTTGCAAATCACTGGAAGATTTGGGTTTTTTACATTCTTTCTGATATTTTTTTAGCAGTATTTCATGGCAGGTTTTGTTCATAAAATCCATTACACAGTCAAGATTCTCTTTCATTTTTGTTTAAGGAAACCAGCATCTTTCCACAAAATTTATTTCTCAGTTAACATTTTCCATCAGCAGCTGGTTTCCAAACAGCTCAAGGATGTTGTGGATAATATTGCTCTTCTCTGTAATGCAGTTAACAGACTCCACAGCTAATGCAGTTTATGTAATAATGAAGTCAGTATAGTGCATATTGCAGAGGATACTTTCCACTAAACATTGCATGAGCAAAACCATTTGAACTCAGACCCAGGGCGGAATTTGCTCCTAGCTCTGCAATATCCAGATTTTCCTGAAATTTCACAGTATTTCCATTGCTTCCTTCGCATTCTTAAAGCATATTGCTCTTCCTATTAACATTTTCAGTTCACTTACTGTAAGAGTTTCCTTTGTAGAATTTGCATAAGCATTAGAGATGCTTACGTGATATATTATTTGTGCAGACTTTATATAACATACTTTCAAGTGACAAGGAGTTTACAGATGGCCTAGGAAGTTTCTCTGTGTTCTTATCCCTTTTGTGGATATTTCATGTTTGTTTGTGTGGGGCTTTGGGGGGCTTTGGAGGTTTGTTTTCAAAACAAAGACGGTGTTTCCATCAGTCCTAGTAACACTGAGCAGGATCTCAATGATTCAGGGTGTTAGCAGGCCAGATGCCAATATCTTTTTACCCACATCTGATATGAAAAAGATGGTGTTACACTTTCAAAGTATCACCCTACTCAGTGAATAAGCAGTGTCCTCAAAGACCTCACTGAGTAGGTTTCTATTCAGAGTAAGTGCAACTCACATCTTGAATATTTTTTTCCTTCAGGAAAATATTTAAATCCCTAAGTCCTGTTAGTCATCAGTATGAACAGAAAGTAGGTCCTAGCCAAAAAAAAACCCAACAAAACAAACAACAACAAAAAAAAAAGCAGCTAAGCAGCTTGGATTTAAGCTTGTCTATTAAAGCTAAGGTATATAAAATATCACTGTCCCATCCATTCAGGCTCATGTTTTAAAATGTCATATACATCACTGTTTCTAGCACATTTGCTTTTTGAAGCCTGTAGGAGTTTTAGTGATCCCTTTAATTTAATTTTAAGTGATCCCCAAGGAACGAAGCTGAAGGAACACACTATATAGAGTAAGTTACAGTGTCTGTCAACATGAACACATCCTTTTTTTACAGTAAGAGAACTCGTGAGCAACATGCAGGAAAGAATTGTTCCCACTTGCATAGCAAAGCAATTCAACAGCAAGCAAGGCTTCACCTGCATCATATTTTTGTTTTCCTTCAGTGTGACTCTTACAAGAAAGTCAGACAAGCTCATTCCCCTTTAATGTCAGCAAAGCATGCTGGCATGTCATTCATACAGGTAGCCTGAGATGATGCATTTTATCAAACTTTGCAAATGTAGTAGTGTATGAAATTATTTCAGTTTCACATGAACAGCAATAAATCAGTTTTACAAAAGCCAGGTTCTTGACATTGATTTTGCCCTCTCCTTGTTCTCCTCAATAACAATGCAAATTGAAGGATACACATAAGGACAAGTCATCATCTTACCCAGCAAGATTTCAGTTTCCAATACAGGAACAGCATTTGCAAGTCAAAGCTTTTCAGAACAAGCTGCAGCATTTTGAGATTTCAGAGAGAAAAGGTCTAAATCGACCACAGGTGAAAGTGAGATCACTTCTCTGCCAATTTAGGATTTAGTGTGAATTCTCTGCAGGACAATAGAGAATCTGAGAAAGCAAACATAAGCAACTTAGCAACACTGAAGCAGAGCAGTGTTTCTACACAGTTCAGAGAAGAGTCTATTCAAGGCTTAAGGTCTACTAAAATTAGCCTGAAATTAATCAAAGGATGAAACTAAGAGGCCTTGTTTCCTTGGAGAAGGAACACCCCCTGCTGCTTGGCTCTACCTGAAATAACTCACAGTTTTGAGGCCGCTTAACCAACTATTTGTAGTACGTGGACTCTACTGCTAAAACAGATGCATCTTAGTCAAAAAGGCAATAATGCATTGTTTGAGACCACATAAGGAAAAACCCTAACCAAAATTAAACAACAGCACTTGCAAAGCAGTATCTGAAGTTATCTCCCTTCATAAACATAGCAGCGTTGCAGCTTTAGACAGTGTCTTTAGACAGTCTGGTATAATAATCAGGGTTAAAAATGACATTTGATGAGAACTATTTTTACAAAATAGGTAGTAGGGAGACTGGCTAGAAAAAACATTAATTTCCTTTGTAAAAGGAAGTTCTTGAGTAGTTTGTGTGAATGGGGGAAAGCATGCCTATAAAACCTCCAGATTACACTAATCCAAGGTCAGCTCTGCGGTGGTATAAGATTCAGTTAAGATATCATATTGCTATTAATTTATCCATCAATTTCTCATGCAAGTTGCCACTGTTCAATCTGTTTTTCATGGTTCTGTAGCATGTTTTGATTTAGCTAGAGTTTATTCTGAAGAATGGACTCACATCAATTCATGACATCAGGTTATCAGGTGCATGAAACACACAGCATATGTGCAACATATTTGATACAGAAATCACAGCTTCTCATACATATCACATACAGGCTTGGTGGCAGGCCAGAAGGATGGGACCAAGCAGGCAGGGTTGTTTATTATCAACTGTGCAGGCCATGGTTGTGTGTAAATATTTTCCCTGTCTTTTCAGTAGCCAAATCATTAACAGGATACATGTCCTCTTCTGCTGCTTCCATTCAGCATCAAAGATTGATTAATTAGATAGGATTAACTGGGGTCTGAAGCACGTGGGGCTACACTTCTACTGGCAGGAAGAGAGGGAAGATGCAGGTGCGTATCAAAACACCAGATGGGAAAGAGAAACTTCCCTGTCACCCTCAGTAGCTGCTGCACTGGATTGTCAAATGCAACAAGGCCATGATTTAGCTGATTAGGATATTAATTTTTGCACCTGTAGAAGAAAAAGAACTTGCTACTGTTAGCAGCTGAAATACTAATCAGGATAATATCTCCCTCTTCTTTTAATTCACTCTGAGTTAGTCCCCAAATAGCATGTCAGGACAAAGAAGGGAAAAATTGAATCTAGTGCACAGCTGCATATGTACCTCACAGGCTGCCAGCCAGCTCACAGAAAGCCTTTTGTCTACATGGGCTGTTTGAAGACAACAAATGCCCAAAAGATTCTTACAGTAATGCTGCTTGCAGCCTGGAATCAGGTTCTGGTTAACACCACCATATCAGACTGAGATTGTATCGGGGATTCTTCTGCCAGGTCCTCAATTGAACAGAAAATTTACCGAGGCTAGCAGAGTGTTACAGACCTTCCCCATCTGAAGATGTGGGGGTTATTTCACTGTATGGAATGTATGCATAATATTAGATTGTGAACAAGATGTCACAGACATTCAAAAGCTGTCTGGTGCATGGAATGCCTAAGGGCATGTAGATGACTCACTGAAACTTTATTAAAACACAAGACATCTGCTTAAATATGTTTCCTGTCAGTATCCTTTTGCACGACTGGAAATGATGGGCTGGAGATTTTCTCCCATTCCACTATCCCTGGCACCAAAGGACTGGAAAACTGCTGTAAGCCAGGCTCAGCTCTGGGATTCCCCTTTGAATGATGGGAGCTGCCTCTTGGCTCCAGACAGCCAAAGGATTCTTTCTCTCTCTCTGTCTCCCTGCCCTGAAGGAGAGGACACAGCTGAGGCACTGGTGCAGGGAGCAGCCCCATGGCAGCCCCAGCTGCTGTGGTGGCTCATGCCTGCAGGTCTCCAGCCATGCTGAAGCCTACACTGACTCCCCAAGGGCTATAAACTGCCACAAAGCCATTTTTATTGCCTCCTCCTGCCTCTCAGGAACTCAGTTCTTATCTTACATCAGCATACCTGCCATTGTGACATCACAGTTTTATGCACAGCAATAACAGCAATGATTCTAATAATCTAAATGATTCTGTGATGGTCACACTAAAATTCAGGAGATAGTTCCTTATTAAAGGCACCAAATTTTGTTCTGTAAGCCAGAATAAGAAACACTTTAAAAAAAACAACCCAAAACTAAAAAAAAAAAAAACAAAAAACCACACAATAAAAAAAAAAAATCCCCCACAACAGTTTCCTAAGGCTTTTGATAAGATTCCCTTCTGAAGATTCAGCTCTCATGACACAACCTGACTTCAAAGACTGTGTTAGCATATAAGATACATAGATATGCACCACTGCACAAACATATGATGAACAACAAAGCAAAGTCACTGGCTTGCTTGTAGCAGCTCTACTCTAAGAACATGTCATCATATTTTTCCCCTGCTTCTGTTGAAGGGTCAGACCTAATTGTGTTGCTTTGAGAAGAGAGCATCTCAGCTAGAAATGAACGCTCGTAACTGTTTTGTGTTAAAAATAAACTTTAAAGCAAAGCACCAGATGCTGCTGTGGAACATTCCTTGGAGCTTTCATGTGATGTTCGCATTGATTCAGCTGGAAGAGTAACTGTTTCAAACAAACTAATGGCTTTTTAGCAGTGAGAAACCAAATAAAAAAGGAAAAATACTGAAGAGGGCACTGGAAAGAAAGTTGACAAAAAGGTCTGTAGCAGAATGATGGCACTTGGATGTAAGTTCTGGATTGAAACTCGGGTCACAAACAGAAACAGTTTAAAACTGCCAGAGATGTAATTATTTCCTGGTAAAGCATCAAGAAAGTAATTACTTTCCACATACATAAGAACACAAAGTTATAGAGGCTAAGATCCATATCATCTTATGGTAACTTACTTCTTCCTTTGGGAACATCACAATTTTGCTGAAATGTTAGCCTTTCAGAGGCTCTAAGTAGATGTTGCTATCTAGTGAAACACCAGGGAATGAGAAATCTGGTTTAAGTGCTTTCTTTAGTTGTTCTGTTCTTTCCTATGGAATTAGAAACAAACACATGCCATGGGACCTCTGTTCATGTTTTTTTAATCTTCAAATCACTGGCTTGTCATCTTAACGAACACATGCAGTCTTCAAAAGATAATATATCTAGAGTGAATGTAGAACTTTTCACCAGTAAATCTTGATAAGCTTTACAAGGCATCTCAATGAACACTTCACCCAAGTTTTAGAACATGTTCATACAATAGTATAGATATCAAGCAACATGAATTCTTAGATTTTTCACTTTTTCAGAACAGCAATGCATTTAGTTGCAGTACAACAGTTAGGCATATAAAATCACATCATGTTCAACTGTTTATTGCAGTTTTATGGGAACCATCCTGGGAGTAAAATACATTATTTCCTGCAATTTGAAGCAGAACCACAGAAGTAGCGTATGAACTTTTAGCAAGACAGAAATGAACGGAGCAAAGCCCAAACCTGCTGCTGTTCTGCCCTTTCCGTAATCAATCCTGAGATTTTACTTACACTTCTTGTATGCATTGGCCTGACATGGTTTACACTGAGACAGTTTTCAGATCCTACAACACCCATAGTTACCTGCCTCTGAAAGGTACTCCCCAGGTTGGATATTCTGAGCCAGCAGCTCTCAACTAAGGCAACTGATCTTCAATTAGAGTTAAATTAAGTGTACTAGGTAAACAAGTGGGACATTTTGAAGCTTGCAAAGTATTTTTCCTAAAGACTTTTTGTTTGTTTTTATATAGTATACACAGACTAAATATTTCTTTCTTCAACTGTAAGGGAAATGTCACCTAGGGAAAGCAATGGCTTTTACAAAACTCATTTTCATAAGGGATACTATTAGCTACTTAATGAGCAAGGATTAAAAGTGTCAAAAGTAC
The DNA here is from genome assembly GCA_023637945.1 of Phaethornis superciliosus. Taxonomy (NCBI): domain Eukaryota; kingdom Metazoa; phylum Chordata; class Aves; order Apodiformes; family Trochilidae; genus Phaethornis; species Phaethornis superciliosus. The sequence goes on along the minus strand of JAJQWJ010000002.1, from coordinate 68,632,352 downwards.
TTGACATGAAGTTTTTCTGTCTCCACCACATAAAAAACTACATCCTCTCAAACACTTCACCATTACTATTTCACTCTTAAAAATAAAAGCTCTTCACTTCAATTGCAACTAACAAAAGTATAGACTCATAGAATCACAGAAATGGCTGGGTTGGAAGGGACCTCAGAGATCATCAAGTCCAAGAGAAGTATAAGAGAGGTTAAAACATCTGAGTCTCAGAAATCACTTTTTTTTTTTTTTTTTTTTTTTTTTTTTTTTTTTTTTTTTTTTATGATTTGTAACCAGTCACAAGTGCAGAGAAAAAACCAAACCAAAACAAAACACAACACTTATCTCTTCAATAAGCTCTTATGTAATTTGGCACAGGGCAAAAGTAAATCAGCTGGTGAGCAGTGTCTGAACAAGACATTGAAACAGAAGCTTCTGTCTTTATATAGTATCTTCCAGCTTTCTCTTTATAATTTAATACCTAGTCACAACAAGAGATAAATCTTTAATGGCAATTTGGGTAGGGTAGAGGAGGAATTTATTTCATCAGAAGACTGTCATGCCTGGAGGATGAGGACAGCTTTTAATACTGAGGTTTTACTGCCGACTGTTCTGTTACTCATTGCCAGAATTTATTAAATTAGTGTTCTATTAACCTACCGCACACTTTGAGAAAAATCTCATAGTGGTAGGTGTTCAGACTTCTGATCAACTCTGTCTTCAGGATTGGATTGGCCATAAAATCCAAACTAAAATTAAATAGAGGCTCAAATAGATGTTTCTGAGCTCTCTGTCTCAAGATGACCAATGAATCAGGAATGAAAATACTCATGCTTCTCAAAAAAATCTGTGGAATATTTCTTTCCTCCTAGCTTACCAATGTTTTTTTCTTTTTGAACCAAATTTCTTGCCACAATATGAAATATTTTCTTCTTCGCTCTTTCATGCACATTAGAATTAGTGGGTCTGTGAGAAAAGTAGGTAATTCAGTCTTTTCTATTGTCACAATTTTCATCCTTTCTTATAGCTTTGCTAAAATAAAATCACCTTTTTGGAGATGGGTGCTGCCTAGAAGCAGAATGTTTACTGGAAAATTTTTGTTCAGAGTTTATGTGGAGAGTCCACCCTTTAGACAACCACAGGATTTGTTTTCAATAGAGTCTTTCATGCACTGGCAGGAGCTGTGTGTACTGGAAGACTATTTCACCTCAAGGAAGGGACAAATTCATGTGCTGTGATGGAGTGTCTGGTTCACTCAGAAAGTTCTCATCTTTCTGATTCTCCATATTCATGTAACAAGCAGACATCTCCCTAAAGTTTGAAGAGAGATAAATGTACACATGACTATTTTTCCACAGATGTTCAGTAAAACCCTGTTTCATTTCTCCAAGGTCCACTAGCATGGATTACAAGGGCACAGCATAGTTTGCTCTAGAAATAGCCTCTCTGCTTGTCATCTATTAAGTGCTCTTAAAGAGATGCCCTCTCAATAAGGAGAATTTATTCTTTTGCTGAGAAGCATTCTCTACCTGAGAGATTTTTCCAAGTGGTTGATTAATGTGCTCTGCCTTTGTACTTACTCACTTCTAACTGCTGTGCTGGAGGGAGTGGGGAGAGAAAAAAAGGTTTTTACATAGATTGTCTAACAGGAGCTGTGTCAAGACTGCTAACTCATGGCTCATTCTTTCCATCACACTTTTATCAACAGGTTTAAACACTAATTAACTAATAGGAACCAGTTAGATTCAGATAAGAACACAGCACTTTTGAGATGGGAAAATAATTTGAAGCTTTTTCCATGCAGCACCATGATGTTAGCACCGAAGTTGTTTTCACTGTGTAAACATCAGATGACATTTAGAGAACATACAGCTGGAGAGATCCATGCTTCAACTTGAAAAAAGTTATGCTTCCCAGGCACAATTTTATTTTCCCTAATGAATACCTGATTCACCAGTGGTCAGGTAGCTACTAAAATGTGATGCTGAGTGAGAGAGAATTCCTCTACACTTTTGGAAAAAGCTGGGAGCTACTAAAAAGCTAAGGTTAGTGCTGAATCACAATTTGTCACCTGGATCTCAGTCCTCAAGGCTCTGGGCTTTTCTCAAAGGTGTTTTTATCCTGATGTTCACAACTGCTTTTTTACTTTGTTTATTCAGTGGACAATGACTCGCTGTCTAGGTTTATGAACAATTGACATTTTCAGGGGATTTATTGCTGAAAGAAAGGGCATCTCTACATTTAACTTGCCCAACTGGTTTATAAAAACAAATGTCTGGCTCTTATATATACCACAAGAAGTCTTTGTTTCCCACCAATTTTTTCCCCATTTTGCTTCTTATAGTTTGCAATTAAATTATTTTCATGGAGCAAAAGAATTCATTACTAACAAAAGAAAATGGGTACAATTTCATATAGCTCAAATTTTGTGATGGCTTACACACAATATCCACAAAAATTACACAAATTCTGATTACAAAAATTACACAAATTCTGATTACAAAAATGGCTATTTTCATCTGAGTCCCTCTTCTTTCCAAGAACTAAAAAGCCATCTCAGCTTTTTGCAGTATACTCTAGACTCTCAATTACCAGGATTAAGAAGTTTTAAAATGTCATCTTTTTGTTGCCAATAGAGTAATACATGTTCAATAGCCTCTTTTATGGGACATATTCCTCTTGATCCAAGAGAACCCAGTCAAGAGCCACCCCGTTGCCAGCACTGGGGCAGTTCTCCAGGGGATTGCCCCACAAATGTGGCTTGGGTGTAGGGGCAGCATCAGTGTGGGGTGGCTCAGGGTCTCCATCATCCCAGATGGAGAGAGCATCCCACTACTCACCAGTGGAAGGTGGGGAGCACAGAAGAAGGGTTCTACCTGTGATATCTGACTAAGAGAAGTGCAGAACAACTTGCAGACCGTTCAGATAAATAGCAGCTTTGCTATTTATGATGGAAAACTTGATTTCAAAAAGGACTACATTGGAACCACCAAGAGAGATACCTGTGGGAGGTCAGGGAAGTGGTTAAAATAACACCTTTAGTCAAAGAAAAGAATAAAAGTTGTGGGATGGTATTTCTGTGCACAGCAAAAAATATCTTGAAAAAATCAGTAAATAATGGTTTTCATAAAAGCTTCAATGAGGAGGAGAAATTAATCTACATTTTTAAAATAAAAAAATGCAGAATAATTTGCTTCTTAACACAATATGGCCTATAGTTTTAACTATTCTTTTTAAAAAGGCTTTCTGAATAGATTAAGCAAACCCAAAACTGACCTTAAAAACTAACCTAATTCTTTTCATCAAGAAAAAGATCTGTGAGTTTTCTTCTAGATAGCTGAAGCCAGGCTTCGCACCTACAGAGTTATAGAAAAGGTGGAAAGGCTGTAAGAAGCAAAGGAAGAAATTGACAGCTAAGATTATTTTGTGACAATTTTAGTTGAAAATAATTCGACTAAATTGCCTCCAAGTAAAGAATAAGATTAACTTCTAAAAATCTGTAAAGAGAGTACAGCAAATTTGGAATTTAAATATTTTTTAAGGAAAAAAGAGGTCTAAAGTAGTGTTTAAAGCAGAATATTAGCTGAAATCTGGACCAATATGGACTTCAACAACACTTTTAATTATTTATTCGTTTCTGTGCCAAGGTTACTCCTATGCTGAGAGTGTTAATAGAATATATTATTCATTTGGACTTTTAGTAGAAAAAGCCACTGGACTTAAAACATAATTAAATATTTCTACAATTAGACATTTCTGTCAGTAGTTTCATCAGTTGCTGCTAGGAATCCAAGCAGTTCTAAAGCGTGGGTTGGCATCTTGTGAAAAAAAAAAAATACTCTTTTTAGGTGTACTGTTAATGGAGAAAGAGATAAATCTCTTCCACAAAAAAATGTCCTGCCCTGTAGTTTTTGGAATGGAGACTCAGAGGAGGAATATCACCCAAGCCCCAGCTCCTTGTACAGGTTGTGCAGAAGTGTTGCCCTCTCATGGATCTTGTGCCGGTGTCTACAACCCATATTAAAAGTAGAGAAAACCACAGCTAGCATGCTAGGACAGGCCTTTAACTGCAGTAAAAGTAGCTTTGCTCACACAGGGAAAATAGCATTGGTATTTCAAGATGTCCATTTATTCAGCAGTTCATTTCAGAACTGTGTGGATGGTTTAAAATAAATATATGAAAGAACAATAATACCTTATGGATTTCTTATTGGCAGATTTTTTGCATGTTAAAGATTTTTAAACAAAAATTATGTATATAATCATCCAGCAGATAATTCAGGAGCCATACTTAAAACAAAAAATATTTTGAAAATGCACACAAACACATGTTGATTTTCCTAGTCGGATGATAAACCATCTTTTTTTTTGTTTTTAACCAAAATTCTTCTCTTCTGAAATGAAGTCTTGCTTTCTATGAACTCTTTCCAATCACTCCTTACAAATGACAAGTTCCCAAGTATATTTCTTCAACTAATACTGTTTCCTTGTGTGTTGGTTGAAAGGAAGTACAAACGGCTCAAGTACAAACAAAGTACATTTAGGCATTCAAATAAATATTTGTGGAAAGATGTGGTTGTAAGACTGTGTTCCACCATCTGTAGATGGTTCAAGTCACATCATAAGCCTTCAGAAAGAATAATTTATGCACCAACAAATACAAGTTCAGGTGCCCAAAAGCAGAACCTTCCTTAGGTCTGCACACTCAGAATTTCTCTGTCTTCAGGTGTTAAACTGCAATAAGTATGGGGCCCTCCCTCACCCACAAGGAAAGAACAAAGAAAAGCCCAAACAAAACAAACCCCAGAACCCCTCAAACCAGAGAACTTTTTTCTTGTCTTGTGGAGGGAAAGCTAATTGGGATACAGAAGACACGGGCAGCAGCAAGGGATGGAGGAGTCACCACTTCCCCTGGCTGCCTGCCACGCAGGAGCTTGCCCAGACAACCAAGCAGCAGCAACCACGGAGGACTTCTCTGAGCAGCCAAGGCCCTGTCTCACAACTGTGAAATGTGCTGGGCAATGAACCTTTTGGTTTAGTTGGAATCCTACTGATTTAGCTGATAGCATAAATCTCCAAGGGCTGTCAAAGGTACTCTGCATTTTCTAACCAGGAGGCACTATTTGCTACTGTTAGTGCCTCACCTACATGGATTACCATATTTCTTCTGTAGATTTCTTGTGAAGAAAAAAGAAACAACTGTAAAGTGAAATAGTACAATCCACAGAAAAGCATAATGTTCCCCATTTCCCTACCCCTATATGTATGACTGCTGTTTTTATAAAAAAACCTCTGCATAGACAAGATTTAAAGCAGATTCAAGCCACACTCAAATATCTGAGTTTGCAAAATGTATTTTTCTAATATATGATGCCACTTCTTATGTCCCTTCAGAAGTGTTAACTACTGTCCATACACTGTGTTCTCATGTCCTGTGAAAACAAGGCATGATGACACCCGTAGGCTTACAGGTAACACTGACGGTGGGTTCTATTCAGTAGTATCCTGAGTAAAAAAGCCTGACTTAGCCCATCTAATTCAGCATCCACACACTTCTAGTTGAGCTAAAAGTAAACAAGATTTTTTCTTTAATTTGGGTGATATTTCAGTCTCATCATGTCCATAGAGTGTCACACATGTTTTGTTCTTAGTTTTGTTTTTTGTTCTGATCTGGCTCATGTCTCCCCCACTGTTCTGCAAACACCTACCTTGCCAGGCTCTTTGAAACCCTCTTCCCTTATTACATGCATAGACATATCAAGATCAACTAACTGTGTGGTGAACTTTCATATTTACCTAACATCCAGATGTAGACAGTTTAACATTGCTAGGGTATCTTTCTCATAGTAGTTTTCCTAAGACTGTCTCAATCTGGGATCAAAAAATGAAGGCACCTCAAATAGAAAGTTGTTTTCTAAAATCTTGTCTGCTTTTTTTTTTTTTTTTTTTAACATTTAATTTTTAGCTTCTTCTTCCTAGAGGTCACCTTCATAAGAGTTACCCTTATAGGTCTAGGCCAAGTACAATCTAAAAGTCAGATTTTGTTAGTTTTTCTTTTAAATTTGAAAGTTTTCATGAAATAATATATACCCCTGTTATTTCGGTGAGTGCTTACCTTAGGGCTCTAGACAAATTTATTCTCAATAATGAGACTTACTGAAATGACAGTCTGTATGATTTAACAGTTGGTTAGTTAAACATTATCAGAATGTAAGTTGGTTGAATAATGGGAAAAAATTAAGGAACACGAAAGTTAAAGGTGTAAATCTCTTCAGGCTGCAAACTGGAAGTCCAGCTACGTTGTTAACACTCAGTGTTGCTGTTGAATGGTCATGGTGCTCTCAATCTGAAGCTTTTTGACAGCTCATACAGGTATCTTCTCTCTTCCCTAACTTTCAGTGGTGATGCCACGTTTGTTGACAAGAGTTGTCCAACCATGTTGTCAATGCTGATCCTTGCAGACAAACACCAGGCTGCCAACAACACTGCTCAGCACTGCTGGCACCCCACAGGAGCAGGTAGGAGCCCAAAGGACACCCCATCCATGGTGAGGATCTCCAGCACACTCAGCTTCTGATTGAGCCCCATCCTATCACAGCTCTGAGGTTCTCCTCAAATATATATTAAGGTAACTAGACTACAGGGATAGCATAAAGCAGTATTTTTCTTCATTTTGTTTACTCTGCGTATAACTCCAGCTATCTAAATACTAACTGGCAGTTAGTATGGTTTATTTAAAACAAATCTCTGGTCTCTTCTGAAGTTACAAGATATTAAAGCCTTACTCTCAATGGGAATAAAGTATACAGCACAAATACTCAGTAGATAACTGTTTTTTTTTTTTTTTTTAATTTTATTTTTTATTTTTTTTCCTTTCCTAAGGACTTTCTGACTCTCTGTTTGACAGCATCACCTGACCAGGGCCTGTCCTTCAAGTTAAGATTGATTAAACACTGTAAGTTAATCAAAGGACAGACATCAGGAAGTTCATAAAGCAGTATTTGTCCTGCACACAGTACTTTGCCCCAAGGTTTATAAAAGTACAATAAAACCAAATTACAGCATACAGCAATTTATGACTGCTAATAAAGTTTGTTGACAAACACCTGCCCAGTGTATTACCTACCCATCAGACTAGACAGAACTCTTGTAAGCTTACAATATTTTTTTCTGAGAGAAGGAGGAAAAAAACCCTATGCTTGCTTTTCCATAACATTTGATTCATTAGGTTAAAAAAAAACCCAACAAACTAAAAACAACTAGAAAACATTAAAAACTAATAATTGAAAACTAGTTTGATTTGGCTGTCTGAAAGGCTATCTACCTAAGAGAGTTGTTTCATAGCAAAGCAGTAAAAAATACCCCCACAGAGATAGTTCCAGGATGTCTGTCATACATGGGCTTCTATGTATAGAAATGGTGGAGTAGCAACTTCACTCATAACTAGCACAGATATCTGGGGACCTGAAACTGCCTTACTGTTCTCACAGCACAGGATAACTAGAAGAGGAGCAGATCAGCTTAGCCAAAAATGAAACACTAGGCTGTTGTCAGGCCTCAAGCTGACTTGTTTACTATGCTGTATATACAGCTCAGTGTTAGGACAAGAAATACACCCCAACATAGCTAGCTGGAGAAGCTTAAAAAAATCATAAGCCATTCCACCTCAAAACTTATGCAGATTATTTTGACCTTCCACTAGGCTCAGTTTAAAATTTTGGTCTCTCTTTCCCCGGGACGTTAATACTCATCTCTTAGTCCTATCAGCAAAGTCACTCTTCTAACAAAACTGCCATGCCTATAAAAAAATACTCACTACCAAAAGACCTGCCCCCAAAAAACTCACAAACTTTTTCAGTTCATATGAACTGACGAGCTGAAAGTAGAAGAGTGGTTGATGTGATGCTTCTCACTTTGTATTGTGATCATCCTTACCATTTTTTAAGTGCCAGCCAAAAGTCCTTGTCTCGTTGTTGCCCTGCATGATCATTTACTATTTGGACACTCCAGCAAATGTGCTGAATTCTCTCTGCTCTCACATATCCTTGGACTCTCTTGCACGGTAATCACAGGGTTCACCAAGAGAAAGTGAAACCATGAACCTTGCTAGAGATTCAGTTTTCAGAAAGTTATGAGGCTCCAGCACATCAGCTTTTGGGTCAGGTATGAATGACAACAGCATCTGGACTTGCTGAATAAGGAATGAACTTCCAGTCGTATTCAATTATACTAAAAACTTCACAAAAGGACTTCTGAGAGTCCTAAGACTCCCAATATATGTAAATGTATATATTAAAAATATATATATTATATACAATGTTTATTATTTTTTAAAATAGATATGCACACACACACATCGACGTGTTCTTAAAAAGGGGCTAACTTCATTGATGAATACTGGATGACTGTTTTTCAAATTTGGGCAGCTTCTTTAGTGCAAGTATCCTGCCTATAAGATGCAACTTTACCAAGCAAAGGAAAATTTTTATGGTATAAAAACATAACTATTCCAAATTGTCCTTTTAATCATAATTCATTATTGAATTCCAGCTTTAGGCTTAATATAAAGGGGCTGCATTACTAGCTAATGGAGTATTACTGTATTCTACTTGCTAATTTTATACTCTGAATCTCACCATAACCTTGATTTACCATGATTTACTTCAGCTCTGAAAAAACTGAACTTGGATAAGAATGCATTGTCCTACATAACCTAATATACTGTTTTCAGAAAATGCTGTATAAAAAGTTCAGAGCAGCTGCTAGTGGACTCAGCTGGAAAGTGTCCCATTTCTGGGATGATGAAAGCTTTTTCCTAAGTGCATTTTGATCATTCTAGAAGAGGTTTTATTTTGATTTTATAACAGTTTGTTCACTAGAAAGCCATATGTGCAGTAAATTTGAGTGCCTTCATTACAGGATTACCCTAAGGACCAGTTCCAGAAATAATTCACCAAAATGTTTTCTGACTACGGGACAGATTTCTTATCATGGTCCAAGCCTGAAATTCTACACCAGTGCAAATAAATTAATTAATAGATGAAGTTAGTGAAAAAAAGTTACAGGTAAATATGAAGACAAAGTTGAAGTTTCACCTTCAAATTTCACTTGCTTTTACCTGAAATAAAGACAGACCTTGAAGACACGCACATCCCAGACAGCTTATGCCAATTAAAACATTAGCTAAGCTCTAAATTTAAATCTTAGACTTTTGGTTACCTGCACATCAATTACCTAGACACACATGCAATCTCTTCTGTCAAGCTCAAAGGTAGTGGAATAAGGCTGGAATCAAGTGACAGTGATGTACCTCCAGCATTATGTCTTCTTTTCAGTTACAAGGGAACCTGCCATTTCCAACATATTTATTTAAGGGCACAGGTACCATTCCAGTTGGGTAACCAAACAAAAGGGATCCTGTTTTGATAAACGAGATGGTGAACACAGAACTTCAAAGACCCAAGGCTTTTATGTTATGGTCTAGAGCAGCACTGGAAGGGAGATATGGTACTCAAGGCACACTTGCAAGGAAGTGGGAGAACACTTTCAGTGAGACTGAATAATTTCCCCCCATTACTTGGTATTACATCCAAAGGAACCCTAAATGAACAAGTAGGTGCTTTGTTTACATGTCAAAATGAAACAGATATTTTTTCCTCCCCCATATTTCTCCTATAAATCTTCTATCTCATGGCTTTTCTCACATATTCCCAAGTTGAGATCATAGTTTTTTCAAGGGCTTCCATCACAAATCTTGGATCTGGTTGATCTCTTGGGCGAGATTCAGCCTGAGAAAAAGCATAGGAAGAATTCAGCCTTTAACCTTTGGCTTCCAGAGGCTATGAGGAACAAAGAGATCTTTTCACAGGACAACAAAGTGATCGACACTGAGCTGTCATGCTTTGGATTTCTGAAAGAGATGAATTTACAAGTTCATTTTATGAAAGCAACTCATTTTCACAGCTTTTTGCTTGCTGCTATGTGCCATCAGGAATGAATGTGTATGTAAACTGGTAGGGTGGGAGGGAGCAATATCCTTGCCATTGCTTGAGATACAACAGTCAGAAAAACATATTTTTGACCCTTTCCTGTCAGAGAAGTTCCTCAGAACTAAAGCAGACTTCTTTAGTAAGAAGTCTCCATCTGAGACATCCCCTTTGCCACCCATTCCCTAGGGGTCAGCCTGGGCCAAAGCCTGTCACACTGGAAAAATCAGCGCATGTGGCTAGAGGAACACAGTCTAACTTGACCCAGCCCCATCATGCCAGGCAATCTTACCCTGAAAAAACAAAACAAAACATAATATTTTAAAAGTTTTGACAAGTGAACTAGCTCATTTAGAGGTACAGCAGAGGTCTCAGAAGATATACTTAAGCCTTTTTATTCTGAAGTAAATTTCTCTGAGACTATTCCTTCCCTTTGCTATTTTTGGTCTAGTGATGCAAGATTGCCATATGATGAACCTGCGGTACTGTTTTTAATTTTTATTTTATCTGTCCATCACCAAACTAACACAGTTAACAGCAAAGTGAGTTCTGGCCAGTGACCTCTTCTTGAGAGGTGCTAATTAGGACAATATTCTGAGATTTGCTGACTGCAATTTTGTGATGCTCCAAAACCTTAGTTCTGCCATTCTTGTAACTACTGCATTTAGTTAAAAACTCCAAAACCAAAACAACAAATGACACACACATCTCTAACCCAAAAATCCAAGAAGGCAGAAACTATAATGAAAAAAACAATAAAGCACCTTTCACTAAGATGTCTAAGTCTATTGAAGCTTGATCAAATCAAGCCTGATCTCATCAATTATGTACCTAAAACAGCAAACCTGAACAACAGAAAATATTAACTGCTCTTTTTTCCCCTGGAGTCTGGGAAACTTATGTCTCACTTCTAATTCAGCTAGAAAAAAATTCAAGCACCTACATAGTGGAATAAAACTATTTATCTGCCTCATATGCATAAGATTACTACCTAATTTTGGAGACTATGGCCACAAAATGACTTGGTAGCAGACTGGATGACATTTTTCAAGGCATAGCTAATTTTGGTCATTGTACTCCTGATGAGCAAGTGCCCTGTTCCCATGCCAACTGACAGACAGGGGTTTGTGATGCTTACCTGTCCCAGTTTTTAGAGGCCCATGAAAAGAATAGATGGTAAAATAGACAGGAGCTACAGTCAGGCTACACTATTTTAAGATTATGATGGGTCACTTGCACTGACAGTAGAGAAGATATTAGTAACACTAATAGCATTAAAAAGAGACTAAAAATTATTAAGGAATTTCAATGACTGTGCCAGAAGAGGTCACTAAGGTAACATGTTGTCGTAAGTTACCACAAAAATGCCAACCTCTCGAAGTGTCTAAGAAACAAAAGTAGTAACATCTATTACTACCTTGAATTCCTGACAGACACGCTGAATACTTAACAAATTTTTTTGTCCAGGTACCAGAGCAGAAGAAAATGGGTACAGGCTGCTCAGTTTTATCCTAAATTGGATATTTGGGATGTCCTAATAAAATAACTGAAGAATGTCAAAACTCACTGAAACTCATGGAAGAAAGTTAATGCCTGAGCTTATAGTGCTCACAAGATTTAATTTTTTTAAACTTTTTTTTTTTTTTTTTTTTTTTTTACTAATAGATATAGTATCAGTTTTCTGAAAGGAAAGATTTTTTAAAAAATATTTGTAATTCTTATGGTGATGACATGGTTTCTTTGTAGGCTCCAATCCAAAGCAAAGCCATCACCAAAAACCTGTCAGGGCAAATGCAAAAATAGGTTTGGCATTACTTTATGTCATCTTTAGTCAGGAGTTAAACTCATTCCTTCTCCCTCTCTGTGAGTACCCTAACAAGCAGAAGTATTAGCTATTTTTGGTTAAGTAAAATTAAGCCAAAGAGCAAAAGCAGGAATGCTATTGGAGCAGAATGACCAACCTGACCTACATGGTAGTAGCTCATGTTTTTAAGCATTGGATTGGATACCACTGTTTCAGTTATGATGTTTTAGCAACAGTAATGTAATTGGTTATGATTTTCACAGATTAGTGATGATTATCCAATTACAGAGGGCACCGAGGAAAGTCACTTCGCCACATTTTATTTTCTTAGTAAAAAAGTCTTTTAAAACTAGGAGTTAAAGGTCCCCATTAGAGAAAATCTTCAGTAGACTAAAACAGTATGATGATGAGAGTAATGATAAAATTTTGTTGACAAGCTCAGTAAGTGTTTGAGGCAAAATTTAAGTAATAAAGATCAACAACTGTCAAAAGCTCTAACCCTAGGCAAAGATCTTCTGCCAACATTTTCAACAGTACAAATCAGAGATTTGCCTCAATAGTTATTCCTTCACCTCAGTTTATTTCTTTGTTGCCAAATGCGAATAGCTGTGGAGGTAGTTTGCACATACTCCTCCACCCTAAATGAAAGCCGGAGTAAAAATTTAATTAGCTACTTCATGTTTGCATTCCTGAGGAAAAAGCATCTGAGAAGACAAATTCTGCACCTCAGCAAATCTGAGTTGCTAGTATAGGGCACTCAAAAGAAAGTATGAAAACCTTGTGCACCATGAGCAGATTCTATTCTTTCTCTTCTTGAATTAAGTTTTGCTCTGGTGTTCAGAGCCTAAACCATGAGATCATTTATAGATTATAATCTCTCCTCAAAATTCACACCGCAAGAGTGAAACAAGTTGACTCGGTCTTCTGAAGCGGTTCTTCAAAGAGGAGTTTTAACCAAGCACCTGAATCTTTTTCTCCTCCAAGTCACGAGGACACAGGAGGATTTGGGATGCAGATCCTGTCAAAGCTATTCTTGGCACCAAAAATGCGTTCACTTTGTCTGCAACCTCTCCATGGTTTAGCTTACTTCTTTGCATCAGATCAGGTTTAAATTGGAGCTTCTTGGAGGCCAATTTCTAAATGAAAACTACCATAAGAAAAGCTCACCTTTTATCTCTGGGCAAACAGTGAGTGTTAAATAGTGCTGGAGGCAAATATTTGGGGCTGTGACGTCTGTTCTGATTCAAGATCATTACCTGACCACCTTACATGCCACAGACGAGATGGAAACAGGATACAGCGATTGCTGTAAAGCACCAGCTTCAGACTTTTGGTCAAAGGGGAGAAAGTATGTAAATATCTTCTGGCATTTTTTTGTGGGAAGGAAGAGGACAGACATATCACAGTGAGTGTGTGTGTATACACAACAGGCATGCAGAATATTAGCCCCTGGTCAAGGGGAAGCATCTATGCCCTACTGAAAAAGAATCTCTGCTTATCTTATATTAGAACTAAGTAACCGTAAAGGACTTGTCAGCTGAGGAACAATTATTTTCTCATGTCAGACATTCCTGTCAGAGGGACCAAGCAGAAGCAACTAGTGGCTAGGGACATGAGCTACTTATGTGCATAGGGTAATCTCTTGGCCAAGCCCAAGAGAAGGTGGGATGATACATCTCAGCATGGCTGTGTCTCACCAGTGGAACAATCCTGTGTGGAGTTAACCAGATAAATGCCCATTTCATTTATCTATCATAAGGAAGCACAATGATTCCAACTATACTGGAAGCAGTATTTTCCCAAACATGGCTCTCCAACCAGACTGAGCCTTCAGAAAAGAATGCATTCAAAAAGAAGACAGCTAGAGAGAAAATACTGGATTGTTCTCTAAGACCCCAAAGCCATGGCACACCCAAGAGTGGCTCAGTACAAATCAGGGAACCAAGCTTTAGCTCAGTACAGAGCTTTGGGAATCCCACTGCACCAGTCAGCACAAAGTCACCAGATATCTCAGCTAGTGATCAAGTGTGATAGCTTAGAGAGAATATATACCCAGCAAGCTTACATACCCCTCATCTCTCTCCAGTAACATACTTAATTTGTGATCTCATAACCATTTTCTAGCTCACAATGCTTCACAACAATTGCCTATACTGACATGGAAAGTAACTTCCCTGAAAAGCCTTACATATTTGAGAGGAATGGACACAGAAATGGACACCCTGTTTAGTGGTACTGGAAGATAGAAGTGTTATCCTCTCAAGGCAGTATCTAGCATGCCTACACCTTCTGTTCTTTCGGATAATCACAACACAAGAAATAAAATCCTCATCCATCTTCCTGATGGGCCCTGTGATGATGACATACTCTTATTTCTGAAATGGTGACAAAAGCTCCAAGATAACTGTGTGCTGAAGCCTTACCATTCCCAAACCAGACCCCTCCCTAAGATCAGAGAAATTAACTTAGCAGCCATGGTGACCTGAGTGCCAACACTTCTATCCATGCAGAATGACAATCAGGTTTTTTTTCCCAAAATATAACTCACCACAGCCAAGTGCCAAATCTTAGTAGAGGCCAAATTCATCCCATATGTAGGCAACTACATTACAGTTCCTGAATGTGGCTCTAAAGGAACCATCCTATGCTATTCAGCCACACTAACTCATTCAGAGATGGCTTGGGTACCTTGTAACATGGTGCTCCCCAGGCCATATTCATACTCTTGCCAGTGTTTGCTTGAAAAGGCAAATACTTGCTATAACGAGGGACAGAAGATGAATAAAACAATACGCAGCTAGAAAAACACCTAAAACCCCATATTTATTTTTCTTCACAGTTATGTTTGCAACACACTAGTTTTTGCAGTAGGTGTTCATAAAAATTAACAACATTTAAAGGTGTAGATCATTATGATAAGCATGAGCTGTTGTTTTACCTCCTCATTGCACTTTTACCAGAAAACCTGACTGGTTTAGGCATGTGCAGAAGTTACTTTAAAAGATGGCTGGAAGAAAATATGAACCTATCTAATTAAAAATATTAATCCTTTTAGGTTACAATGATTTAGAGAAAAATGAATTTTAAAAGGAACCATACATGTCTTTATAAAAAAAAAAAAAGACGACAAAATTCAGAAGGTGCCATAGGCAGACAAATATTTAAGCAAAGCTCAACAAGAGCTCATAACAACCACACAGCATCTCCGATGAAACTTTAGGCTGAAATATCTCCCAGACATTTCCTAAAGTCTTAGCTTTCGCTTAGTAGGGTTATCATATATCCAACAACTAATCCCAAAGTTCAGAGCCACAACCACAGCAAATCATGTTAGATACAGCACAACCCAGGGTGCTGCTACCTACCTAGTTACTTCGGACGGAAAAAAAATTCCCAGAAAATCTAGGCATGCAGCACCCTCTAGTGACAGTCTCTTCTCCCCACACTTGGCTTTAGCAAATGTTGGTGCTGTGGTGGGAGTAAGGACTTAGGGCCAGGAAAAACTGCTCAAAAATATAAATGTGAAGCAGAAAGAGCCCGTGAGAAGGCAGTCACTGCACATGAGTTGGAAGAGGAGAGCAGGGAGAGGTGTCAGCCTACATTTGCAAAGCAGGGAAAAACTCCAGCTTACCTGCATATCTACCAGTGCCTTTCTGTAAAGTTTATTGAAAAAAAAAACCAACCTGGAATTCAGTGGTCATATTCTGCTTGGGAGACTTTCTCCTCTTTTCCTGGAAAATTAGATTTAAAAAAATAAATTGAAAATAGAGTTCTTATTAATCAGACCACGAGGCTTCTGTGGAGTCAGAGATTATAGGCTCGTTTTAGCTTTTTAAAGTTTCACTGTATTCAATCAAACCACTTAGAAAAATATTAACAGTATGCTTAAAATTTAAATTACAGCTTATATTTATTTTTTCCTCTAGAAAAAAGGTTTTAATAGAATTCAGCATGTCTTAATTTCCACATTTTGGGGAATAGATTTCCCCTGAGAAAGCTCAGTATCAGGAACATCTACACTTAGTATTCCTAACACATGTATTCTAAGAGTGATACCCTGAGAGGTAAAAAAAATAAACCCAAAACCAACAACAGAAACCCACTTGAATTCACCCTAATTTAACACAGAAAAGTTAAAATACTAATGCTAAATTGAATAATCTTCTAGCACTGTCTGTACACGCATATACAATTTGCCAGGTAGCCTTACTTTTCACATGGCACCTTGACAAGACTGTGCCTGGCCACACAAACATTGATGCTGCCCTTCAACTAATTAATCAAAACAGGCTGCTTCCACAAACCATTTGATTTAAACTCAAATACTTGAATGCATTTCAGTCTGAATGGGGAAGTAAAATCTTCCCACAAACATAATGCTTTCCAGATCCTCGAATTCCAATTGCTTCTCCCATGTAAGATGTTCAGGGGTTTACAGCAGTCACCACTGCCTCTTCCCCTTTGTGCTACCTGATCATTATACCCCTCTGTTAGGGTCTAATAAGTCACTGTATAACTTACCAGCAAGGAGTAAGATAATCCAAATAAATTCCATGTACCTATAATATTCCCACAGGGCAAGGTATCCCTAAAATAGTTAAGGTAAAATTGGAAAAATGGTTTTCAACTTAATTGCCCCAAAGCTGGGTACAGAATCAAGTTCTGCTGGCTTGTTCACCAGCTGCACAGCTTTGAAGAAAACTCACTTAACAGTGCTTACTGTAAAATCTCACCAATATGCACTCACATGAGCAGAGAGAACGTTAAAACATTTAGAAACTTTTCAGAAACATTTAAGTAAAGCATAACAATGTAAATAAAGCACAAAGGACTGTACTTTCATCACCAGCTTTCTTAAAAGACTTTATTTTTACTGTTAATCACAGTGAGAAATCTTCATGTTCTATCACTTTCAATTTCTTTCAGGGACACCTTTGCCACTGAAGTTTCAACCTGTTTTAATCATATTATTTAAATGGTACCTATGAGAGTATTCTTCAGTAAATTTTGATACTTCTCATGCAAATAAACATACATCCTTCTGTCTTTAAGAGGCTTAAATTTTTTTAAGTTGCCTTTTTTTTTGGCAGCTGTGAATTTATTGTGAGAAAAGCTCAAGTACAAAGATGCACATGGATATATCAATTTTCAATCAGTTGCTTGATACCAAAATACCATAAAGACCTAGAAGGTTATTAAGATGACAAATATATATACACCGTTATTCAAATCTTTTGATCCTTCCTATTAACTTTCGAAGATACCATTAGCTTATGTGACCAAAACCTACAGGAAAATGTATATTTTTTTCCATTCCTCAGATATGAACTAAAATTCTACCTGGTTTTATATAATTTTTGCTGAAAGAGACATATTCATACATTACCATAAATCAATGATCTGATCTTGAGGGCTTATGAGCACTTTACCATTTGATTTGTAGTCTGGACTGCCCTTTTGTATTTGCCAGCAGCATTTGTGTCCATACCCTGGAAGAACCTAAATCTTCCCAGCATTACTGTGCTGCTTTGACTTTCTGACCTTTAATCCTAAATGCAAAGTCACTGGCAAGATACCTCAGCTATGCTCACTCCAAAGCTTGTAAGGATTACTTTCAGTCAAATGCTGGAGAGCTCTGCAAGAGTGATCAAAGTTTAATCTGTTTCTAATTAAAAGCTGATCTGCTTGACCCTTTGCTCTAAAAATATCAAGCTGTTTATATAAAGTGTTTTTTCTCTTTTACTATTCTTTTAAAATCCCCTTGACTTTATAACACAGCCAATAAAATTATACAAGGCATCTAAATCATACTGGCACAGGTATAATCCAGAATAATTAAAAAAAAAATAAAATAATCACGAGCAAGAAGAAATGCTAGAAATGAAAAGAATGAAGGCAATTAGTAAATGAACTCACATTAGATATACATGGCCATTTTGCATTAGAAAGAGAAAAGGCAATTACAAGGCAGCAAGAGATACTGTAAGCAATGAGTGCTTCTGTGATGCACTTAATCTGAAAAATTTTAGGGTTAGATTAAGCAAAAGCAGGTCAGGGGAACACCACTCACAGAAGAGGTCATTCAGATCAATGGTGTTACTGTTGTTTTATTTTTTAGCATTCTCAAGCTAACCAACATTATGTAACAGCCATCTGAAAGTCAGGCCTATAAGGTACTTGAGGACAAGGATTCAGTACTGTGCCAGATGAATCCTCTCATTTTTTTTCTTACCCTTTAGATTTTTGTCCCCTCCTTTCTAATCAGATGAAAGAAGCAGGCTCCTAGCTTACTTTGTATCTTTTCCAACAAAAATAAAGTTAAATAAAAAAATAAACAAACAGTTCAAACAAATAAAGTCTTTTGTTTTATGTAGATTGAGGGTTTTTTTATAACCTATAAATGTCCTTTTCAACCAGTCCATACTAGCTGTGATGCAGACTATCTAATTATTTTTTCCTATATTTTTTTCTCCAGAGTTTTCCATTTCTGAGAACTTGCTCTTACTTTCTCAAGTGTACTGCAAGCTGTGAATTTTCCAGATTACTTGGGCAGCTTTCAGTGTGTGCTGTGATACACAAACTACAGAAACCTGTATACAGTGATTAAAAGTCCTCACTGCCTCACTATCGGGTGCTGAGCAACTTATATTACACTATTTTCCTTTTGTTTTCAATCTACTCAGAGTTAGTGTGGCTTTTTTTCCAGTCTGTCTGTATTCATTATCACATGCCCTGTGATAATAAAGCTTCTTTTGAAGCACAGAAGACAACAAAAACTTATTTGAGAGGCTTTTCATGGCAAGGGTTAGGGCTTTTATCTGAAAGCTCTTTATAGCTAGAGGCTACAGAACTGCATTTTGTAACCTCTTGACAGAAACTGGATGAAATACAGCCATTAACTTAGTAAGGATGTGCACAGCTGATAGATAACACTTAGCAGAACTGCTTCTTGGGATATCCAAGTGCTACAAGAAATTCAATATATCAATTCCTGTGTAGGCTTGAAGGTGGGGCAACAGTGTTTTTCCTTTGGCCAGGACAATAGTACCATTTGCCCAAGGAATGGGAAGGTTTTCATGGTTCATATCTGATTTCCTTTACCCAATTTTTCTATTTTCTCTCAATGTGGATTCTTTCTACTAGATTTTGAATAGTTGTTGTGGGCATCTTGAATGTCCAGTGACACTTTCTTTTCTCAGTTGTAGTATTTACTTACACGTCTCCATGTTTCCCTGTTACGCTACTGTAGCGCACTGTATTTGAGGTTATGATTTATGACAATGAAAGCATAATTTAAATGCACGAGCTATTGTCTCATTTATTAAACAATCTATCAACAAACTTGCATCAGTGCTTTATAATTGATATAGGCTTGTAGTTGCTGCTTAGAAAGAGCTCAGGATGTTGGTCATTTCAGCCACGTACAATTAACCTCATTAACAGTACTCACTTTAGTTGTATGTTAAAGCAAAGATCTATTCCCACTTGCTTCAGCCACCTGAGCGTGTCTACAGATCTGAAGCAGTATCACTTTTAACTGTCAAAAACATTCCTTTCCTCATCTCATAGATGTGTCATTCAGTAACTCACTTATTCCTCTCCAGTTTTCCCATTTTGCAGCAAACAAAAATCTTGGTGTTCCAGGAAGAAAAAATGTTTTTTTCCCCATCACCAAATACTGAGTTGTTAGTGTAAATTAAGAGCTGCCTATAAGAACTTTTCATTTCTATCTGTAAGGCTGCTTTTTTTTTTTTTTTTTTTTTTTTTTTTTTTTTAATTTTTCTTTTAAAATAATACAGGAATGCTTTCTCAAATACACCCACCTGAAGCAAGGAGACATTATGCTGCAGAAATTATGCACAGTATTTCATTTATCATGAAGCCTTAGATAAGCAGTCTTGAATTGTGTCTTCAGATAGTCGAGTCTTCTCAGTGGAAGTTTCAGTGGAAGCATTGCATGTTGTAAAACTTCAGGAAAGAAGGAATTTCATGAGGCCCCGACACAGAAAGGGCATGGAATTGCTGCAGTGAGTCCAGAGGAGGGCCACAAAGATGATCAAAAGGCTGGAGCAGCTCTCCTACAAAGACAGACTGAGAGACTTGGGGTTGTTCAGCCTAAAGAGAAGGCTCCAGGGAGGGCTTATATAGAGGTCTTCTGGTCCCTCTATAAGTAGAGGTCTTCTGGTACCTCTTCTGTAGGGGCCTACAAGAAAGCTGGGGAATGACTTTTATAAGGATATGGTAGTGATAGGGTGAGGGGTAATGACTTTAAGCTAGTATAGTAGATTTAGGTTAGATACTAGGAAGAAATTCTTTGGTGTGAAGGTGGGGAGACAGTGGCACAGGTTGCCCAGGGAAGTTGTGGATGAAACACTTTGAAAGCATTCAAGGACAGGCTGGATGGGGCTTTGAGCAACCTGGGCTAGTGGGAAGTGTCCCTGTCCAAGCAAAGGGGTTAGAACTAGATGATCTTTAAGGTCCCTTCCAACTGAAACCATTCTGTGATTCTACAAAACTGATAATTTGCAGCCTGGGTTTAAACAGGAGAAAGTTCAATGGTTAGGGCTGGTGTTAGAATCTTAGTAATTGCAGGGCTGGATGTCTATCTGCTGTCTTTGTCATAGCACTAGTTCAAGTAATACCCAGTAGACAGCTGTGCAGGTCTGGATCAGATGTTTCCTGGGTTGTTTTGCTAAAATAAACATATCCATCATCAGTTTTTCCCTACATTTTTGCCTGGGTTTTAAAGAAAAATGTGCATCATCAATATCCACTATGCTGCGATTTCCATGGTTTCATCCCTAGAGAAAAACATTCACTCATTGTGAAAACAAAGTTGTTCATTGCCAAAATAGGAAAAGCAAGTCAGTTGGGAAACTCCTGAAATGTCATGAATTATCTGGTAGAAAGAAGTTTGAGAACCAAAAATGCTGCAGAAGTTGTCTCCTAAAACATCTGCACACCTAAAAAGTATTTTGAACTCCCTCAAAAAAGAAAAAGTTAGGAACTTCAGTTTTGGGAGGTTTTCACTTAACTCTAAGTAAGTACCTAGCTCTTGGGGGATACTCACAGAGTGACTGGTTTATAAATAGATATTTGAAGGCTGGAGAGATGGATTCCAGGTATCTGGCAGTTTCTGGGCATCATACATATGTAGATGGGGAAGGGCCCCCAAATTTTTCTGTTAGATAATTGAACTCAACCCAGAAACTGGTTGTGTTAATCATAAAGAGAAAGGGGGAAGTGAGGAGTTAGAAATGAGAGAAGGGATCAATCAGATGTTGTTAATGAAGGCTTTCTCTGAGCTGGTTGTTCATGAAGATGTAGGCAGAGAGGAGGGACTGGATGATTTTCTTGCAAGGCCACAATTTCTCTTACTACTGTGTTGGAAAAGCACTCCTTTACATGGGAAAAGACTTCACTTCTGCCTAGCCAAACTGATTTTTCTCTAAATGCACTGCTGACACCACAATCCCCACCTTTGTAGAACTAATGAAGGGTGAAAATATAGCTACAGTTATGCAAACACTATCTTTTTTTCTAAATGCTCTGTTTTCTCTTCACTTGTACTTCTACTTTGTAAGATGGCCTATGTCTTATTACTCCAAAAATACAGTAACAGCAGTGACCTCTGGCATACAAAACAAATGTCTATCAAAAAGAGGAAAAACTTCAGGGGGACTAACTTCCCACTTGGAAAAACTTACCACTGGATAAAAGACACTATAAGTTGCCTTGTAACAACAGGTTTGGCATTGTTTTTGGAACATAAGGAACAGCTGGCACCTCAGTTATATAAAACAACCCATGTCAGCATCTATTGTCCAACACAAACACTTCACTGCGCATTTTTTTTCAAGAAGAAAATTTAGAAAAGGGAGTCAAATTTCCTGGGAAAAGCTCAACAAAGTGTGCTTTTCTTTTCAGGCCTCCATCCTGAGAGTTGTTAGGAGTTTCTAAGTAGATACAACTACTTCCTCCCATTGCTACGAGAGTGCCACCAGAATTGCTGATGGGCTCAGCTTTGGCCAGCAATAAGTCCCTCCTGGACCCAGCTGACACTGGCTCTGCTCAACATGAGGGCAGATCCTGGTGTCTTCTCACAGAAGACACCCCTGCAGCCCCTGCAGCCATGAAAACCTTGCAATGTAAACACAATTCAGTCTCCTCCACCATTTAGCTACAAGAAAAGGGGAAAGAAGAGAGAAGTCAGTACATGGCACTCTAGCCTGAGACATCCTTCATCTTGGAGCTGTTATCTAGCAAACCCCTCAGCAAGCAAAGACCAACTGTTCCCATTGCAAGTTGTCTCTTCAGTCTGTCCTGATACATCAGCATCCTTCCTGGACTGGGGAGACCAGGAGGGGACAGAGGGGTCCAGATGAAGGTACCAGAGCGCCCCATGAGAAGGCAGGAAAGCTTTTTTACTTTTTTCTTAGTTTATTGTGTTTTTTTAAAATTGTTATTGGCCAACCTTGGAAAGAACTAATGAAGAAGATAGAAAGGACCCCTCCTGCTGAAGGCCAGCACTTCCTGGCAGAGCTGTGGTTTTCTGCCTCTTCAAAGCAACCACTAACTTCTTTGCTTCATCTGTTGCTATTCTTTGTGCACAACCACAGAGTTTGGCTACATCTTCAAGCACTCACTGGCCAGGTTTCTCAACCTCAGACTGAAAAGAACCCACTTCCAGGCCCCTGGGACCTTAGTGACCCTGAGTCAGGTACCTCTGAAGTAGGTATGCCTTGGTTATTTCAGGAATGGTGAAGTGCATTCCTGTCTTGAACCTTCTTCTACAGTGGGCAGTTAAGGAAAATCTGAGAGAATGCTCACATGTGTGAGTGTAATGGATATAGACTTCCTTATCTTTTTCTTGACCTGTTAGTAAAACTTATGTCAGGATATATAGCCTATATGCTGAAACAGGTATATTGCAGGTCCACAGTCTCTTCGTTTCCACACGCCCATTTAGTTACACTGAACTTGTAGAGAAGCAGCTCTGCAAAACAAAGAAGTCTGTTAGGATTTCTCTTCTGCAGCTTACACAAGGTACAAATGCTTCATATAATTCTTAGGCAGAGACATACCCTGAGAACAGCTATTGGACCATATACTGTAAGGCTGGGTGATCTGATAGTTTATTCTTACAGTCATCATTACTATGAGACTAAGACAGTTTGTTTGTTTTGATAAAGTAAGGCTATTGACTTAAAAAAGAAAAATGTCATACTTGTTTATCTTCAAAACCCAGCAATTGCAAAATGAGATTTTTTATATTTACTCCTTATGTTAGGCTGACAATTTATTTTCAAGGTATGCCTCTGTGGAAATTAGAGTTCAGTAAGGTTTGATAGAAAAACTTGTTTTGGCAGAATCTTGGTTTACTTTGCAGTTTAAATTCCAGATGACTTTGAGAATGTCAAACTGTCATCCTAACTGTCAGTACTAATACCACCTCTTATTTATCTTTACTGATATCATAAATATTAATAGAATTTTTCATTTACATTGTGTTTTCCATTCATGAATTTCAAAGGCTTTTTTAAAAGGGTTAAAAACTCTCTCTTTGGCAGGTAAAGGATTTTAAGCAAGATTTTTTACCCTTGACTGTTCAAAGGCTAACTTCAATGCTTATTAGCAGAATGAATTTCCATGGATTTCTAAAGTAACTCCTTAAATGCATGGAGCTGACTATTATCCACATTTGTGATAGTTAAATAATTTCATCCAAAGTCACCCAGTCATTCACAGAGGTCCAGATTACTGGGTATAACTACTGCCTTCTGGCTACCTCTTCAACAGGAAATTATTTACCCATTTTGAATAACACTAGATTTGAAATGAGGAGATAAAACCAAGATTAGCCTGTGATAAAACATGAATAAAGAAATCTGAAGCCACTGGGTGTCACTGCTTGACTGCCTTTTGGTACAATAACATACAAAGGTCTACAAGGACTAAAAATAATCTGTAACATCTCTGAGTAGTGCTTCACTGGAAAAATACCCAATTGCTTGTTCAACAAACAGCATTTATTATCAGTATCACAAGTTCCAAAAAACTTTCTACTTTGCTTTCACAAAGTGGAGTCTTTGAAATACCTAATTTATTGAGACTAGAGCTTATTTTTCTGGCAGCTTTTAAAATACAGAAGGTTACTTTGTAGTAAGTAATCAGGAGAGGTTTTGAATACAGTGACACTGCAGCAGGAGAAATATAATGTTTACATTTACTAAAATAATTTGCACTTCCTTGTTCTTTTTAACTATCTTCAAATTATCAGTTTACTAAGGCACAAGGATTTTTGAAAAAGTGACAGAAGTTCTGAATAAAAACAAATGAAAATTTAAAAGGGTTAGATATGTGGTATCTACTGCTCCCATTTGGAAGGTCTTGTTTTTAGGATAGTGCAAACATCATCTGAAGACTGTTGGCAGAGAATGGGGGATGATTCTGCAACCTGAAAGCAAAATTTGCCATTATAGTGATAGTTAAGACAGATTGTAGTTACAGCTTCACCCAAAGACTGATTGTACATAAAATACAGGACAGAAAGAATATACCAAGAAAAATGTTAGTCATCAATTTAAAATGCTGTGAATCAATGCCTTATTTCAGCATTGCTTCATGACCCTGGGTTATCTTAGGTCCCCAGAATAATGGCATAGATACAATTCAGGAAAAATTCAATAAGCCATTGCCCCACCTTCTCAAGTTTCTTGCTGTCCTACAACCTTATTTTTTCCTTCTGTTTGACAATTTCAGAATGTAAAATTTCATTAAGATGAAACTACACTTAAAACCTTGAAATACTGTGCGAAATAAAGGCCTTTTTTCTCATATTTGTAGACTTTCTACAATTCCAGTTAACACACAAAGCAACATCACCTCTCCTTGAGACTTCCAGTTCCCACTCTGCTGCAAGGATTTAGCTTCCTTATTTTTTGGGAGAGGGTTGTGTCTTTCTGTTTTCTTCTAGCTCTTGGTAATCCTACCCCTGTTTCTTTTCCTGAGCCAAGTTTCATTAACAACTTTGTTGGAAAAGAGTCCCAAACCCTGCTGCCCTTGGATATGCAAGAGGAAAAGGTATGCAGCAATGGAACATCTGAAACTTAAGGTCACTTTTCAGCTGGAAACGGAACTCTTTGCTTGCTTGGTAAGATGACTGTAGCCTCCCAGAGCCTGCCATTTGGCTTCTTTTCCCAAGGTCTGTGTTTCTGGGATCATCTCCCATTTTTCTTCAGCATGAAGAACATACTTAAAATCCCATTGGAGATCACCCTTGCTGGTTTGCATAAGTAGCAAACAAGCCCATTCAGTAACTGAAGTACCATAGTGCAGTACTGGCGTTGCTAAAGCATTTTTAAAACAGAAATTAATTTTGTGTTCCTCTTTTGTGCCATCCCAGGTTTCCAAGTGTCTTGAATCCCATTAAAGGCAGTGTGTTAACTCTTCTGCTCCATATCCTAAATGCAGGAAGTCAGTAATCTTGCCAGTCACTCCAGAAAAGTCAACTGAGGTTCTCTGGGCCCCCTTTCATTTTGGTTTCTTCTTGTACACAGCACTTATTTATGTCTTCCACATGGAAGCTCTGCTGAAAAAGTTGCAGCCTCCAGCGAACTCACAAATGCCCAAGGATCCTCCAGAGCTCTTGGTCCTCAAATCAAAAACCACACAAAGCTAAAGGAATATTTCTATCTTGCTCATACAGGCTACAGACTTCCTTTCCTGAAGACCTTTCTACCAGCTTATTAACAGATTCTCAAATAGATGAGGCATGGGTTTCTACTTGGATAATAAGCAATTAATAGAGAGCAGGTGCTGTGCCCCAGTAGTTCCAGACATCCATTAGATTCTGTCCCAAACACTTGAAAACATGGATATTTGCATCTGGCTGATGAGAAAGGGATCAGCAGGAAAACCAGTGTAGG
This sequence comes from Phaethornis superciliosus, assembly GCA_023637945.1. Taxonomy (NCBI): domain Eukaryota; kingdom Metazoa; phylum Chordata; class Aves; order Apodiformes; family Trochilidae; genus Phaethornis; species Phaethornis superciliosus. The sequence goes on along the minus strand of JAJQWJ010000002.1, from coordinate 68,606,646 downwards.
GTATAACTAGGCTCAAATATAAATTGCTCATATAAATTGAACTTGAAACCCATGTATAACCAAGCTAAACTGTCCAAAACCTAAGTTTTCTCAGAAGAGCATTTAGATCTGGGAATGTGATTACAATCAAGAGTTCAGCTGAATATTGCTATGAATGGGTACCTTGTAGTTTCAGTATGGAAGAGAAAAACTATTTCAACATGAAGCAACCTAGGCTGGTAAGATAGAGTATTTGTATAGACAACTAACATGGGGTAAGCCTCTGAAGTCTAACACATAAACTAGGGAGCAGAAAACAAGTGTGCAGAGATGCTAGACTATCTCAAAAAAAAGGCAAAGGTAAAGGTAGCTGCCAAGCTCTCCATGGTGAAATACAAATCAAAATATACCCCCAAAAGGGGCATTATTCCATAATAATTATGCATCAAAGATCAGTGCTGAGTCCAGTCTTGTTCAACATCTTTATCAGCCACCTTGATGATGGGATAGAGTGTCTTCTCAGCAAGTTTGCTGATGACACAAAGCTGGGAGGAGTGGCTGACATCCCAGAAGGCTGTGCTGCCGTTCAGAGACAGACTGGAGAGTTGGAGAGGAAAAAAATTAACGAATTACAACAAGGGCAAGTGCAGAAACTTACACCTGGGTAGGAAGAACCCCAAGAACGAGTGCAGGTTGAGGACTGAGTTCTCGGAGAGCAGTGAAGGGGAAAGTGACCTGGGGGTGCTGGTGGATGGAAGGATGACCATGAGCCAGCAATGTGCCCTTGTGGCCAAGAAGGCCAAGGGCATCCTGGGGTGCATTAGAATAGGAGTGACTACTAGGTTGAGAGAGGTTCTTCTCCCCCTCTACTGTGCCCTGGTGAGGCCACATCTGGAATATTGTGTCCAGTCCTGGGCCCCTCAGTTCAAGAAGAACAAGGAACTGCTTGAAGGTGTCCAGCACAGAGCCTCCAAGATGGTTGAGGGAGTGAAACATCTCCCTTATGAGGAAAGGATGAGGGAGCTGAGGCTCTTCAGCTTCAAGAAAAATGAGGGGTGACCTCAATAATGTTTATAAATATGTAAAGGGAGAGAGCCAGGAGGATGATGCCAGGTTCTTCTCAATTATGCCCAACGACAGGACAAGAGGCAGCAGATATAAACTTGACTGTAGGAGGTTCCATATAAACATGAGCAGAAATTTTTCACTGTGAGGGTGACAGAGCACTGGCACAGGCTGCCCAGGGAGGTTGTGAAGTCTCCTTCCCTGGAGATATTCAAAACCCACCTGGATGTGTTCCTGTGTGAGCTGCTGTAGGTGACCCTGCTCTGGCAGGGGGTTGGACTAGATGATCTTTTGGGGTCCCTTCTAACCCTTAGCTTCCTGTGATTCAGAGATTAGCATGTTAATTCTCAGCAAATACTTACAATGTTTTTGTGGAGCAGATTTGAAGATTTCTCAGGCATTTCAATGTTGGCACAATTACTTTTCTCAAACAAAAAAATACTTTGACATTAAACCCTAAAATCATTGACTAGCATTTACTTCTACTTTACTTTTTCATTAATTTAAAAAAGTGGTCACTGATTACAATATAACTAAGCATGTTTACAAAACATGTGGATTTGGTTGAGGTATTCAAAGCATAAGAAACCTCAATAAAACAATCCATTTCAGAACTACAAGTTCACAAAGTAACAGCAATTCAAAACAGGAACCCTCTGAATTTGTTTTTTGCTTTGAGCTGATGAATGAGGAAGCAAAGATTCTGGATTGCTTTTCAGAGAAATTCAGGATAAGAATGAGTTAAAGCCTGGCCCAGGCTTTAGGAAAAAAACATATATACACTGTGAGACAGAATATCTATTGCAGCAAAATGCCTGAAGAATTGAAGACTGAAAGATATGTATTAGCCAAACACAAACCACAGTACAAACACACACACCAGCCTGAGTCTCCGTTGAGAGAATCATCTTGATTCAGGTAAGATGGCTCAGCACCTGGGAGAATGCAATGAAGTGGAATGATTGCTAGGAACATACATTCTGCCAAATATATTTTGAGAAATAATTTCTTCTGTAAAGCTTAGAGTTAACAAACTTCTTCCTTTTAAAAACTCTTGTTTAATACAGTTTTGCTTCTGTAATAATTTCATCTTTGGCCACGGAGGAGTCAGCTAGCCACAGCTATACAATGTTTATACAGGAATCAGTGTTAACTCTTTCTCCGTGCTGTTTTTAAATGCATCACCATTGTTCTGTGTCCTTGGTTAAATGAAGGATTTTTCACAGCAATCCTCATCCTGTCCCACCTCATTTGTGGAAGCCAAGTTGCCAGTAAAGTACATTTTGCCTGAAAATTAATTTAAAAGTCAGCACGTGAAACCACATTTGAATGCGGTGAAGAAGCAGGCTTTAAAAGTACATGCTCAGCCAACTGCAGTGGAGGGAAGTAAAAGCAATTGAACTGTTTGGGGTAGAAAGATTTATGAGGGGAATTTTAGCAGCAGCCTTAATTGAATAAGGGAAATATTTATGGATGGCAGTGCCAACAGAGCAAGTATGATTGTTTACGAAGTAGCAAACATGAACAGTATGTGCCTTCCTCCTTATAGCATGAAAAGCACCATCCTTGTCTGAATTTAAAATTGGTCAGTCTGTCAGCTCAGACTCCTAAATCTTTATTAGTCCATTTTCCCTTCTAAGTTGTATTTCTGTAAGGCGTCTAAATACATGCCTACTTTTAAGCACTGAAGGGCTGCTGTTGAAGGCAATCTGAATTCCAAATTAGCCATATATATTTTAGTAATCTGCCAAACAGGAGCTTTGAATAACTGTATCAAAGAGTTGGATATTTTATTCCCTTTACATTGATTAACTCAAGATGAGTGTATGTCTTAAAGCTACTGCAGTGGCTGGTCCATTTGTCATATCAACTACTGACCATCCTGTGTTCTTTAGGGATGGCAGCTCAGAATAATATGACATCGGGAAGAGTGATTTATTTTATCATTTTTCTGATTTGTGGAAAATGCAGCCTCTTACATACAGGCCCAGCATTTGATAAAAGCTCTACTGTGGTGGTTCCCAGTATTTATGGAGCAATAGATCATGAAGGGTTACAGTTGCCATCATGTTTCCTAATGCATTTTTCCTTTTGACTTTGGAATATAGTATCTTGCTTGATATAGATGGAAAAGCCTGACTTGGTGAAGGCTACTGTAAAATCCCATAGCCAATGGCACATTGATAATTAATTTTAAAATCAAGAAGGGAAATAAGAGCTCAGGAAGGGTGAGGGCTTGACATCTCTCCATATTGAAGTCCTTTACTGGGCTTGGTTGCCCAGCCCCTCTCTATCATCTACCAACAGTCCTGGCTCACTGGGGACATCCCGGATGATTGGAAGTTGGCGAATGTCACGCCGATCCACAAAAAGGGCCGGAAGGAGGATCCGGGAAACTACAGGCCCGTCAGCCTGACCTCAGTGCCTGGTAGGATTATGGAACAGATCATCCTGGAGGCAATCGCACAGCACCTGCAGGATGGACAAGGGATCAGACCCAGCCAGCACGGGTTTAGAAAGGGAAGGTCCTGCCTGACCAACCTGATCTCCTTTTATGATCAGGTGACCCGTCTGGTGGATGAGGGGAAGGCGGTGGATGTGATCTACCTGGACTTCAGCAAGGCCTTTGACACCGTCCCCCACAGCATTCTTCTAAAAAAGTTGTCGGCCCACAGCTTGGACAGGAGCACCCTGTGCTGGGTTAGGAACTGGCTGGAGGGCCGGGCCCAAAGAGTGGTGGTGAACGGGGCTGCATCCAGTTGGCGGCCGGTCACTAGTGGTGTCCCCCAGGGATCGGTGTTGGGCCCAGTTCTGTTCAATATCTTTATCGACGACCTAGATGAAGGGATTGAGTCCATCATCAGCAAATTCGCAGATGACACCAAGCTGGGAGGAAGTGTGGACCAACTGGAAGGCAGGAGGGCTCTGCAGAGGGACCTGGACAGGCTGGAGAGATGGGCGGATTCCAACGGGATGAGGTTCAACACGGCCAAGTGCCGGGTCCTGCACTTTGGCCACAACAACCCCATGGGGAGCTCCAGGCTGGGCACAGAGTGGTTGGAGAGCAGCCAGGCAGAGAGGGACCTGGGAGTCTGGATCGACAAGAAGCTGAACATGAGCCAGCAGTGTGCCCAGGCGGCCAAGAAGGCCAATGGCATCCTGGCCTGTATCAGAAACAGCGTCGCCAGCAGGTCCAGGGAGGTGATCGTGCCCCTGTACTCAGCGCTAGTTAGGCCACACCTCGAGTACTGTGTCCAGTTCTGGGCCCCTCAGTTTAAGAAGGATGTCGAGGTCCTGGAGCAGGTCCAAAGGAGGGCAACCAGACTGGTGAAGGGACTCGAGCACAGGCCCTATGAAGAGAGACTGAGAGAGCTGGGGCTGTTCAGCCTGAAGAAGAGAAGGCTCAGGGGAGACCTCATTGCTCTCTACAACTACCTGAAAGGAGGCTGTAGCGAGGTGGGAGTTGGACTATTTTCCCAGGTGACTTTCAACAAAACAAGAGGACACAGTCTTAAGTTGTGTCAGGGGAGATTTAGGTTGGATATTAGAAAGAATTTCTTCACGGAGAGGGTGATCAGGCAATGGAATGGTCTGCCCAGTGAGGTGGTAGATTCTCCGTCCCTAGAGACATTTAAAAAAAGACTGGATGTGGCACTCAGTGCCATGGTCTAGCAACTGTGCTCCGGTGGGTCAAGGGTTGGACTTGATGATCTCTGCGGTCCCTTCCAACCCGGCTAATTCTATGATTCTATGATACTCTTTTCCTTGGGACAGTTATTTTTCTACAGCTATGCAGCAATATCCGTCTGCTGCTCTACCATTCCTCCTCCCACAGACAGCCAGGGCCTTTGCAAGCAGAAGGTTGGTTCTGGTTTTTTCCACCTTTAATCCCTGATCTTTTGGTGAGGCTGCAATGAATTAATGTCAACTGGGATTTTGTGTGTGTGTGAAAGCTGTCTGAAAAACTAGAAACTGAAACCAGCAACTCTTCACAAATAACAGAGGACACTACAAAGGGCTTGTAACCAGGCAAATTTTCAAAGACTGCCAGTCAAAATATTTTTTAACTCCCTAGGTGCCAAGCAGCTTTAAGAGAACTTTCCTTTTTCACCTTCTGTTTCAGTCCAGGCTAACACACTATTTTTTCACTTGAAGTAGCATTACAAACAAAAGCATTCTCCTCTTAGCTGGGGACAGGAGGTGCTCACAGACCCCATGGAGAAGTCTCTAAGTGCTTTGTGGAAGTCCCACCTGAATGGCATCTGCAGCTCTGTAACATCAGCCTACGCTTGTGGTCCAGCCTGTCCTTACTGACATCTCATTAACACTTCCATGATTACTTCCAAAATGAATACATGTTTTCATTGATAGCTGCTTTTAAATTTGCCAGTACAGAGATTCCAGGAGACCAAGGGGTATGAAATGCACCAAAACCTGATAGGTTTTGTCAAGGAGGAAAGAAACAAACTTGGGCAGCTTGGTACCTACTGTGTCCTGGTGGTCACTGACAGACATTGTACTGCTGTCAAAAATCCTGTGGTTCCTAGGAGTAAATCTGGTAAAGGGCACTAATGGTCATGGATCTGGTTCAGGGGACTCACACGACCTTTACAGCAAATTAATTTTTGGGTGTCAGATCTGATCTATTTACTACTTAAAAGCTTTGTCAGGAATTTAAACTTTTGGCCTTCATGAAGCAGGTGGAACAGGAAGGTGTCTGAAATAATCATAGCAGTAAGAGTATGCAGCCAGCAAGACCAATTGATAGCACACTTTTTTTTTTTTAATGTTCTGTTACAAATACGAGCTATATGTACCTTTTCCTCAAAAGTCCTCAAGTGTGTTAGAAACAGTATAGGGTTAATACATCCTTGTTTTCCAGAACTGTATAATAGCTTCATAAGAATGACTAAGTGCACCTTCAGTAAGCTTGCAAATAACATCAAGCTGAGTGGCGTGGCTGACACTCATGAGTGACAAGATGCCATCCAGAGAAACCTGGAGCGAGTTTGAGAAGTGGATCATGTGAACTTCATTAAGTACAACAAGACCAAGTGTAAGGTCCTGTATTTGGGTCATGGCAACCCATGGTATCAATACAGGCTGAAGGCACGGAGGGATTGAGAGTAGACCTGCTGGGGATACTGACAAATGAAAAATTGGACATGAGCTGGCAGTGTGCACATGCAGCCCAGACCAATCCCATCCTGGGCTGTCGGTGTGACCAGCAGGTCCAAGGAGGTGATTCTGCCCCTTTCCTCTGCTCTGAACCCCCTATCTGGAGTACTGCATCCAGCTCTGGAGACCTCAACACAAGAAAGACAATCAGCCTATTGGAGCAGGTCCAGAGGAGGGGCACAGAAGTGATCAGAGATGAACCACCTCTCCTATCAAGAAAGGCTGAGTTGGGGTTGTTCAGCTGGGAGAAGGGAAGGTTGCAGGGAGACCTTATTGTGACCTTTCAGTACATAGAGGGGTCTTTTAGCAGGGTCTGCATTGATGCAACAAGGGGTAATGGCTTTAAAGTAAAGGAGAGTATATTTAGGCGAGATACAAGGAAGAAATATTTTACAGTGAAGGTGATGAGACACTGGAACAGGTTGCCCAGAGCTGGTAGATGCCCCATTCCTGGAACCACTCAAGGTCAGGCGGGATGGGGCTCTGAGCAACCTGATGTAACTGATGATGTCCTCCCTGCTTACTGCAGGAGGGTTGGACTAGATGACCTTTAAAGGTCCCTTCCAATCCAAGCTAGTGCAGGATTCTATACTGTATTTCTGCATAATGAAATCCATTTTCCTCTAAATACTTTTTGAGGACTTTCATCTACCATGCATACACATTTGCAAAGGTCAACTTTCCCTCTTATGGAGTGTGTAATACAGGAAACTAGTATTTAGTTTATTCAGTTAATCTAGATTTTTTTCTTCTTAGGTTTTGTTTAAGGATTTTTTTCTCTTTTTTGAAGATAATCACCTCAAGTCCCAAATTAATTTTATCTACTCATCCTAATAAAAAGGATCAGTCCTTATAATTTATTTTATGAGCATTCTGTCTATTGCAGAAACCATAACCCCTCCAGACTTTGCTTCCCAGAAGTGGTGGCTTGAATTTGAATCATATGTACTGCCTGCTGTGCTTAGTGCATCTCCAAAGTTAATGACTGCTATTTTTGCACAATTGCTTTCTGCTTGGGTACTGTGCGGAAAGAATTGCAAAGTTATTTTAAATATTTATAGAAGAAGGAAGACAGTGTATTAATTAACAAAATTATTTTACTTCCAAGAATAGCCGCATTTTCATTACATCTGAAGACTTCCAAACCTTGCTGCATTTTGTTTTTAAATAAAACAATCAGAAGATTAACTTTTAAGTAAAAATCAGTAAGTTTTGGGAAACCCCTTTCCATACCACGGTTAACGTCAATGCACTATATAAAGAGCTCTAAGCAGGAGCTCAGGAGGAAAGTAGGAAAAGTTACAATGAGGAGAAAACATTAAAAAATAACATACGAGACAGAAGAAAATGAGGGAGAATACGAAACAAGATGTATTAACTGAGGAGCGGTTGTATAATGAAGGATTCATTTGCACTAAAGAGGAGACTAAGATCAGAAAGAAAAAGAAAATAGTAAGATCAAAGAGAAAGATGCTGAGTGAACAGAAGAGTTTGAATACACTAGGTAGCAAAATAGGGAAGACAGATGATTGAAAAAGGAAGCTTCAGGTAACAGCTAACAGTGGTGCAAAGTTACAAGCAAAATACTAAACACAGAGAAAGAAACTGCCAAGTGGGAGAGACTAGATCTGAGGGGAAACAAGCTATTCAACCCTAGGTAAAGGTCAACTTTTTCCTCACTGTAATGGTGGTAGCAGTTATAGAAACTGCTGATATGGAGGTTCAGTGCAAGAACCACTTTTTGGTTTTGCTTGCAATATGGCATAATAAATCTATAACCTCATGAAAAACAATTTCTAATGGGTGATGACCTTGGTATTACTCTCTTTTCTAACCCTGTGGTATTTAAACTATTATTAGTCTCTTCCCAAGAAGCTTCAGGAGATGATGTTTTAATTTAATAATTCTCCTTATTTTAAGGAATCATGATTGCCTTCCACACCAATGTGGTCTTCATCTTGTGCAGATAAAAAGTTTCACTAATGGACTTTACTTCATAGGAAAGAATCAGATGATCTAGACCACTGAATAAAGTTGCTGCCTCTTTTCCTTTCACTGAATGGGAGTCACCTTCAGTTATTTTGATTTCTAGAGGAAGTTCTCTGCACACAGGAAGGCCCCTTTAAGCTCAGCTGCTTCTAACACTTTCCATCAGCAAGGAAGAATCTCATTCTGTACTCATGGCTTTGGAACCAACCTAAGGTGCTAGAGATGCTTCTCAGCCCTTTCTTGATTCCACAGATCTGTTCAGCAGGTCCATTTATTAACCTAAGTCCATAAAGAGACTCTATGCCATTTACATACCTGTTCTCATCACACTGAGGAACAAAACTTACTTTCCAGACTGCACTAAGTGGTTATTGGTTTGCATTACTGAGATCACTTTAAGGTCAGATGATGTAATGAACATTCTGGAAGCAGCAGCTAAGATTTCCACTCATAGTTCCCTGAATAAACATCAGAATGTTCCATCTGAAGGACACAAATGGGTCACTGGCAGCCACCTTACTCTGGGGACACATTTCTCGTATGTCCAAGAAGCTTTGTGCTGATCCACAGAGAAATTAATCCCAGAATGGGCATCCAGACTCAGCTGTTTCAATTTTTCTGCACCAGGCTTTAGCCTAGAGCAGGTGGAAGAAACAGCTGGAAACCTTCTGCAGTGTCTTCAGTAAGCAATTCCACCATGGCTCAGCTGCACGACCATCTCTGGCTGCTAAATTTCCTTCACTTGCAATTTATATAAGGGATTAGCAGCTGCCAAATAAGTGTAAGACAACTGCAACAGGCAATGAGCCTTTCATTTTTTTGCAAGGAAATCCTAATCAATCTCTTCCTGAGATAAAGCTTCACCGCAATTCACTTCTAATACTAGAACAAGACATGTGGATTACGTCTGAGATCTGCAATTACTTTCTGAGTGTTATTTAGTATTTGCAGAACATAAATATGCTGAAACCTCTCCTTTCTAGTGTTGGTTTGCATATTTTAGTCCCTGCTTTCTTAACACTATGATGAAATATGCTAATACCTTGATTAACGAGCTTTGAGATTCTGGTGCTGATAGTCTGTCGCTCGCTTGAGATCTCCCAGGTACAAAAGGCCAAGATGAAGATGAACTGTGTCTCTTCATGGGACTTGAAATGGAGAGCCAGGAAAATTCTTCACTGGTTACAGAATTATTCGAAGGATTTAGTTAAACGTGTTTTGTATCAACTATAACTTTTTCTCACAGAGCTTTTCCAATTACTTTTACTAGATATTTATATTCCAGTTGAATTCAATGCCTCGGCTAGAATCAAGTAATATGAAGAGCTACTTCTAGCACTTCCAGTCCAGGCAAAGATCTACAACAAGAGGGAAATACAGTTTTTCTCTCAAGTTGTTATTGTCCCCTGGAGCAATCAATAAGACCTTAGGCTGCCACAGGGCAGAGGCTGTACTGCTTTGCAGCCCACCCCCTTCAGTGGCATCGCTGCTGCAGCTCTGTGCTCATGGCTGGCTCCCATGTGTCTGCCAGGTACATCACTGCCAGTCTGGAGTAGATTCCATGGAAATACCTGGTAATATTGGCATAACAGGAGCATAAGGCTTGTAGTCTGCAATAAGGAGCTTGCAGTCATAATAAACTACTAGTTCACACAGGCATTTTGTACTTGAACCTTGCTGAAACTGATTAAAACATCACTTGCTGCTATAACAACACCGAGAGAAATTACAGCAAAGTTACTTTATCCTGCTTTATATATGCTTATGTCTGTATATATGTGCATATATGTACCAATATATATTCTAAAAAATAACATGGTTACGTACTAAGAAGTACTAAAATTCAGCAGATACAGTAATATATGCAGTAAATATGATTGCCCTCTTTATTTACTGAGCTGCTGACTGCATTTTGCACTGATTGATCTACATAGCAGTTTATGAAGGACAGCAGATCTGCTCCTCTTAACCACTTGGGAAAGCAATTATACGTTTTTTTCTTGTTTGAAGAAGGAAATAAAGAAGGAACATAGAATTAGCCTAGGCAGACATACAGTGCAACAATATAGTCTGGGAACAAGTCAAATACTTTGAAAAATGGTGTAGTAATCCATTCTGCTGTCTGTTATTATAAATATAAAAAATAAAGCTCAAACCCCTGAAAAGTCTTTTTCTACCTCATGTCTTTATGTTGCAGAGCTTAAAAATAGCATTTCAAGGTGCACCAGAGCACACTTCTCTCTAGTTACTCAGAAAGTTCTTGCTCTTACAATGCTTAATTGCTTATCCTAGTAACATAGGTATGTGATGTACTTCATGACATTGTTGGAAAAATACGTCAAAGGGGAGAGAGGAAGTCTGAGCTGAGCTTTCCCCTTACTATCTTGCAATTTCTTCTGCATCATTTGCTGTTCCTCCCCCATCAAACACAATGACCAAGACTCTGCTTTTCATACATGTCTTCAGTCAGTTTTCTTTCCTGAGCTGAAAACATTCAATAAATTCAGTGTAAATTCACAAATACTTTTAGAATATCTCATCTGCATTTTCCAGAGAATTTACTATTAGTACAGAAATGCTTGATAGCCTCTATTCATGTAAACATAATAAATATTCAAAGAATAATTTACATAACCATTCACATTCCTATCTGAGGAAAAAATATTTCTCTTAGTAAACATATGGGTCATAAACATGGATTTGAAATCAAAGCTGAAATTTTTAGAGAACCTTTGGCTATCTAAGCTCTGTTCATTTCAATGACAAGAATATCTCTTTGGCATGTAAGCTCTTTCAGCTTAGCATGACAGAGACTTCTATTTACAACACTACTGCAGTTAAAATATTTGTTGCCATTAATGTGTCATTCCTACAAGGCTGCACTTTCAGGACTGCCATGAAATAACACAATGCAGTTAATATTACCCACGAATTCTATCGTATTTTAATGCTTGAAAATGCTCAAAATATGCAGAAACTGAAAAGTGGCAGGTTTCTTAAAAGAGATTCCTAGTCTCTTTAATAAGCATTTACAAAATATCAAAGACAGAGGAACACAAACCATAGCATTAAATATGCTGTAGTGCAGATGTTGTGTGATGGATGCTTTGCTTTCTCTTTGCCCTGAGCACATCCTTATCTACTTGTAATCATGTAGCATCCTGATAGCAACTACAGCTACCACTTAATGGATAAATTCATATTGGGCAAACAGACATATAAACTCTATAACAGACATGTTCTTGCTTTCCTCCTGGTCTTTTGTGTCACCTGCTGTAGTTTGGTATTGTGTTGTTCTTCACCTGAATTTATACAGTTATCAAGGCAATATTAGTGTATTTGGCAGTATACCAAAGGAATGGAAAATGAGTAGAGGATGTTTGAAAAAATGGAGTAAGTCCTCAGTTCAGCTACTTAGATTTACAATAGTTTAAGTCCTGTTTGAAGATCATTGTCTTCAGTCAACCTTTTTTGCTACTTTTGTCATGGCAACTAAACAAGCACTATCCATACACGCATTGAAAAGGCACCGCACTTAAGTGAGCCTCTGAATGCAGGTGGTGTTCTGTTAATGACCTGTAGATAACCATCCAACATTCAAAGTCTGTGCTTAATCTTAAAAGACTAAAAAAAAAAAAAAAAAAGGAAATGAAATACAATGCCAGTGCCACAGTTTCTGAAAAGAGTCTCTTGATATCATTGCCATTTTAACAGCAAGATGAATGCTTCAGAGGTGAAACTTTTGAGCTTAGTCAAGTTTCAGAAATATCTGGATCCATCATTTATCTGAGGGTTGGTTTTCATGTAAATGGCTAATTAGTGAAGATGCATGTTTGCAAATGGGTGTTCTTTCCTTGTGCATCCCTACATCTACGTGTTTTTAATGTGAAGACCATAACCCTTTATGAAAAATTTCCCCTTGTGGGGCTAGTTATGATGCAACAAACAAAAGGTGACATTTAGAGGATGTTCAGGTTAGAAGGAAAAGAAAATTAATTTTGAAACAAGTGTTTGAAAGAGCAGACTCATATAAAACAACAGAAGGCAGGCTAATGCAATGAAGCTATTGCACTGAATACAGAGCTTGCTACTATTACCTGTGAGTGTAAATGAAAATGGCAAGTAGTGCCTGCTTAAGCAGTAAAAGTGGTTAGCAGCTTTCATAGGGAGAATAAACAGCTGAAATGATTCTAGTCCAATTTTAGAACAACAAAGCTCTGTTTGATGTAGAAAATAAATAAGCTGCCACCTTTTCACTCTCTTTGATCATTTAGGATGAGGCTCAATTCTCTAATTTCAGATTGCATAATTCACGAGTATTACTAATAAGAGGACTAGAATAAAATATATACATGAATGTAGCTATATTATATTATGCATAGTACTTTAAAACACAGTATTTTATTTGAAAGTAAATTGTAGTATTTACATAATTCTGTTACATACATAAATATCTATATGCACATATGCATACATATACAAGCAGTAAGGTGAAGACACCTGAACATGCAGAGGATGTATATGGCTTGTCTGCTGGATATTTGGGTTTTTGGTTTTTTTGGTGATAATTGGCTGTTAAAAATGTTGAAGTTATTGCACATGAAGCAATCAGGAGGGTGGGAAGTTCAAAATAAGGAAGTTAGAAAAGTGTACTTTCAATTCTATACTTAACAGTGTGGACAAGGCACAAGGATCTCTTACATCATGTGCCTTTCTGCAGTAAAGGGTGGGAGTAGGATTACGCTGTGTCACACACTGGTCCTTAACTGATGCTTCAGCCCCTTTCTGTACAGAACATTTCTTACCTACCAAGATCTGTCTTAACCCACTTGCTCCTAGGCAACAGCTGAAGATTGAACTCAATGATTTAGACCTTCATAAGTGATAGGTAATAGGAGGTGTACTGGTTTTAAGGTACCTGACTTGACATTAATCTACAGGTAGAAGAGTTCAAGGAGAAATTGCCCAGCACTCGAAATGCTTTCTGAAAGGACCTCTAACTTCCTATCGCTCTATAATGTTATTTGCAAGTATTTATCTATTTAAGAAGCACTCTTTAGTTGATAACGCAGATGTTTCACACTCTTTCTCAGTGAAAAACTCTCTGTAGGGGAGCTGAGATGCAAGCACATTGCTACCCCTGTCCTACTGATTCCATGGAGGAGACTCACTCCAGTTGCCACAGGTCACTTCTACTACATAACGCTCTATGTTTACTATTTCCCTGATACACCAGGTACATAGAGGAGCTGCCTGTTGTGTTGGTGTGAACTACTGGCAACACAGCACTGCCATCACATCCAGTGTCCTGATAAACAGGTTACTGACCTGCAATAACAGATACCTTTGTGTTGCTAAAACACCAAATCACCTTCGTCACAAGCTGGCTTAAGGTAAGTGGACAACAAAAAAGTTGTCTAGAAGGTCTAAATATGGACAGTAGAGTTACAAAATACTTAGTTGAAACATACAGTAGAATGAAGGGGCAACCAGCTGAGTCAAAATCTAATCCACCAAGTCTCTCTTTCCTCTTCTAAAGAGGGCTTCTTCCTCAAGTTCCACAGAAAGTAATTTGATACTCCCATTTGCTGGCTATTTCCTATTCTCCCTTTCCATAATCACTAATGTTCCTTTTGAATGTCTCCAAGCTTGGCTATATTATTAATAAGTCATGAGCCTATAGAGAGATAAATGTGCTTTCTCAACTGGTGAAGCAATGCTAGTCAGTTTGAAGCTTATAAATACTTCAGAGTTTATGTTCAACATGTATTGGCACCCCACACTTTACACAACACACCTCAGTCTGATAAATAGAAGTAGTTCATTGCTGACTCTTGACTCAGGACAGCTTGAGAGCTATCATTCACTTTGATGTGATAATGGATGTGTGGAGACTGACCTTCATCTATGCCTTAAATAACACCTTGACAAACCACACGCAGACACTGCAGCTGAAAAAGACAAAAAGGCTTTTAAAGCAGTGATGACGAGATTAATTCAGATCTGTCAGGTTTTGCCAATCTGCAATAGCTTTATGATTGACACTTGTGTTCTACTATCATCTAGAAAAATTGCTTCCCATCTTTCTGCCCAAAGCAGGGATACCTGTGCAATGTCTTGTACTTGCCTACCAGAGTTATACATCCTTGCACCTCAGTATGTGGCTATACTATTTAATGAGATATGACAACATATGACTGCTGTGGTTATCTGGTGTTTTGCATCATGCTTCCCTGTCTTGGTGATCAGAACCAAGGAAATATTTTTGGTATGCCTTTCAATGCATTTTCTCAAGGCCAGTTTAAGTTATTTTTGATCAAGCCTCCATGACAAAATTACTTTGTCATTATACAATTAAATTGAAGAATGTTTTTAAATGTTGGCTAGCATTAAACAGAAAAAAATGGAGAAAATATCAGTCATAGAGACCAGAGTGAGTTAAGAAGGAAGATGTCTTTCCCTAGCCTGAAGGGTTAAGATACTTCACCAACTATCGGCTTGAACAAAATTTTTTTTTTTTTTTTTAACATTTGAAATATCGGACATCACCAGTGAAATAACACAAAGTATATCTCTGACCTCTTACCCTGTGGGTATGCAAGAAGCAAATTTAGCATGTGCCGTTAGCACAGAACAATTAGTCACAATAAATTGGTTATCACCTAAGCCAAGGCAAAGTTCTGTGTAAACACCGCTTTAGTTCAAAGAGTGCCATCTACCTAAACATTGCTTTGAAAAGTCTCCAAAGACACAACCATGAGGTATTATGGAGACATAACTCCCTGCTAAATAAGGAATAGCATAAGATAACCTAAGAAAGTGCTGAGAAGCAAGGTTAACGTTAATAATAACAAAACTTGTTAAGCATTAGGTAATTACCGGACCTCCTTATTAGGTCAGGATCGTTAATTAACCAATCAAGTAACATTAGGTAATGCCATGTTAGCAGTAACTGACCAATCGAGTAATTTTCAACATCTTTGTAGTGATAAGAAATAAGGTATATAATTGTACGCAAAAGTGCCAATAAATCGGAGTCTTGTTTGCATCAAACTATCTCCCCGTCCTTCGTTGCGACATTACCCCACTTGTCAGGTCAGCAGAATAGATACAGAATTCTCATGAGAAACAAAGATTCAAAGAGAGAAGGATTTACTAGGAGGTAGAAAAGCATGTAATCTTTCCATTTATATTAGCTACTTCCTACAATGTTTTATTACCCACTCAACTTTGTAGCTGAATCCAGCCCTGGGTTTCAAGTACTTTTTGGCAGAGGAAGAGATTTTACCAATGTGGTTATGCCTCTCATAATTTGGGTGAGGGTTTTAATCTCTCAATAACTGGAATAAAGGGATTTGTCTACTTAGTTCACCAAATCAGGTATCAAAGGATGTTTTACCATGTAAGAATGGGAGACCTTGAAGCTGCTAAAGGGTAAAATCAGGTCTATTATTATATAGTTAATTTGAGAAAATTCATAAATTACTGACAACATAAGTAAAGGGAAAAAGAAACCTCTACAACTCCATAGTTATTAAGTAGTATCCACAAAATCACAGAAATTAGGCAAAATGTGTCAGAGGTGTTACTTGGTCTCCAGATGACCAGTCTGAAAGAAAAGCATGAACTACATTTCTACCATCTGCTGATCCCACTGACCATTTTGACAGGTCTACAGAATGTCTAATTCTGTCCAACAAAGACAAAAATTGTCTTCAATGGAAAAGAAAATTGGTAGTATTCTAGGATGTTACACAGCAGTGGAAATCAGTCCAGTTTGATCATCTGACAAAAAAAAAAAAAAAAAAAAAAAAATCCATAATTAAAAGTGAAATCAAATTCTGAGCAAACACCTGTCTTCTTCTCCAGATTTTTCATAACATCTAGGCTATAAAATTTTGCTGGTATGAAAGTTTTACTCATTCAAGTTCAGGGACTCCAGTCCCCTTCTTCACTTTATCCAAAATTAACACATTGTTTCCTTTAGACACAATTGCCTAAAGCAGTAAGAAAAGGGAGATGTTATGGTATTATAACAATTTCTAATATACCCTAACACAGCTCACAATATTCCTACAGAGTAAGAATGCACATTACTAAAATATATCCCAAATTAGCAAATGTCTCTAATTGGCTGTTCCCCTCTCTCATCCACATCCTGTGTAACCAAGGAGATGTGGATGTCTCAGCTTCATATCTCCTTCCCATCTCTATACTCTTTTTAACCTCACCCTCAGTGAAGACATTACTCCCTGTTAGCCAAGTGACACTGCATTTATTCATAAGCCACTGCTTTTATTAATACCTGCTCTGTGTCTACAGAATCAAAGATACTTAGGTGCTTAAGCCCTCTGAATTTAGTACTGGCTAGGTGGCTAAATGGTCTGTGGATGAGTGCTTAAGTGCCCAATTAAGAAACTCATAAGCTTCTCAAAACCCCAATTACCACTGCTTCTACCTCACCATTTTTGAAATATTTCTGCCCTCAGGTGGGAGTACCTTGTGACATTCAGTTAAAAGTTTGTGGTCTATACTAGGACTTCATAATCCATCTGAACAGCAGACCAGACAATGGATGTTTACACATTCTTCCTGGCTAATGATTTGCAGACAGAACTGAGTGTATACCACCCCTTTTCAAAAAGCAGCTTACTCCCTGATGTATATGCAGCCAGTAGGGACTCAGGATCCCTGCTAAGGGAGTTTTCTCACATACAGCTCTCTCTTAGCTGACCTCACTACCCTTTCCATCAGTGATGGGCAAGGCAGGTCTGTGCCCTTCTTTCACTACTGCCCACAAGTAGCTTCAGACATATTTTGTTCTTTTGTGCTTAGCTAGTATTATTTTCTGGATTAGCATCTTGGAGAAAATGAGAATTCTCTTCCACAAGTACTCACTAATTTTGAAATGTTACAGAAAGTTGCATTTCAGATACCTTCTCATGACAGTTACTCAAGTATTGAAAATACTCTGACAATAGCAACCTAACCAGACTATTTTATGAAAATACAGGCAAAAGATGTTCAATTACACAAATGCTTATTCTGTTTATTTTTTCTGGAATTTTACCTGTAAGGCAATTACGAGTATATCTGAAATAGACTGCATCTATATTAATCTTCCCTTCATGACCATTTCCATCCGGTGAGCACAATAAATTATGGACACCTATCTCTGGAGCATTTAAAAAGAATCTCTTCCAGCATCATCTTAACTACAAGAGTACCTAAAAGCTTTTCACACTGACTAGGTAGGTGCAAGTTGGAAATATTCATTATTGTAGTTTAGCTGACCTATGGAATGAAATATAAAGCACACAATGACATCTCAATTCTAAGTGTGTATATATGTGTACAGATGCCAAAATTTGTTGTCTTTGCTTACATAAATTGACCAAAAATGGGTATGAAAACTTGCACAGGTACTAATTTTTTATTACAGTAAATTTTTATCAGTACAAATGAAGTATGAACTCTTTTCCTTCAATATCTTAAAATAAAAAAGATAAGAGTTGTATTTTTACAATGTTGTTTATATTGTCTGTTTTTCTCTGTAGAGTATGCTGTCCTTATGTAAAACTGACACTGAATTTACTGGGAAATTTTTGAGGAGAGCTTTTGATCAACCCTCATTCAGAACTCTGTTGTTTGTCACATATACAACAAACATATTGTAACAATTGCTGTTTGTGACCATGCTTTAGAAAATGAAGAAGTATACACAAACTATTTCTGATCTTATAAGGTCTTAAATTTTGAGAACTGCTGATTTGCAGAACTAGTCACGTGAGTTATATTATAATCTCTTATGGAGAGCCATTAAAATAAAATAACAATTTAACATAACTTAATCACCTTGAATCTCACATCCAAATAAAACTCAAGTACAGACCAAAGAGGCACAGTGAGAAGACGTGAACCTAAGGATGCAGAAAAATGAACCAGAGGAGGCAGAAAAAACAGCGTTAAATGAATATTAACAGCATCTGGCCTAATGAAGACAATTAATGATATGGACATTTACTATTTATTTGTTGTAGCCAAGGGGCTAATGAGCCAAATCCCTGGATTACAGAGCATGTTATGAAAATATAGCACTGGAATATGTGGAGGATCTCCATGTCCCATTCAGCAGTCTCTGTCAAAAATATTCAAGAGTACATGCTTTGTGGTCTGCTAAGGATTCAAGTGTTTGTTTATTTAGGCTTCTAATGGAGAGTATTTTCTTTTGCAGCTTTCACAGGAGAAAAAATATGAATGGAAAGACATATAACTCTTTTAGAGAGGTTACTCTACCAAAACCTTGAAATTTGACACAGTCTAAATAACAGAATATAGCTCCATTGACTTTTATTAATTTACACAAAACTTACAGAAAGTGAGGACCATGCATTTGCAAAACGTTGGAAAAACAACAGGAACAAAGCCAAAATATCTGTTTCATTTAGTTATTAAACTTTTAAAAAGGTCAAGATAGAGCTGAATATACAGTTACTATTAAAATCTGAAAACTAATACCTTGCTCTCTCAAGTAGAAAAACAAATGAAACCTGGCTTCTATTAATTGGCTCTGTCTTTGAACCAGACCAGAAAAGCAGAGACACTTCGTTCTACAGTGACTCTTTAAATGGTGGTTCTACTGGGTTAACAATTTAAAAGAACCAACTTGGTGAAAAACATTTTTCATTCTTTCTGCTAGAGAATGAATATAGACATATGGATAGTAAATCATCTGAAAAGGGAGGTTGGAACTTTAAAAATACAAAAGTTGTGTCACCTTACATGGCACTTGATAATAATTTCAACCCAAAAGGCCTAATATATTATACAAGTTAAAGATAAATCTTGTTTTGTGAAATTTTTAGAGGGCTTTGATATTTGTCAGCCAAAAATTACTATGAAAATGAAAAAAATGGAAGAAAAGGAATCAAAATTTATCTAGTACAATAAGCCTGAGGATTACAAATTAATCACACTTTCTCTCTGTAATCTAATTTGCAATTAGGTCTGCAAAGGCTTCAAATTCTATCGTGCAGCTACATATATAATTCAAATTGATTAGGAGAGTGTTAATGCACTTATTTATTTATTTATTTATTAAATTTTTTTTTTTTTTGTGTTAGGGGGAAGGTGTGTGCTTTGAATCAGCTTTCTACTGGATGATTCTGAAGACAAGGTAGAAGCCTGCGTATTTAATTCATTCTTTTCCCTGCCTACTGACATTTTCATGGACTGTGATGTGATCCTGAAGATGATCAAGAAGGAAGCTGGCAGCAACAGGTGGCCATTTCTTGAATTCAATTACAGAACATCTGATTTGGTGGCAGAAGTGGGGAAAATGAAATCTGTGTAGAGTAGCAATAGCATCTATGATGCACTGTAGTTTATGAAAGGCCCATGTTATGGAAATTGCCAATGAGAATATTAAGTAGTGCACCTATGCAGGAGCTTTAGGTGAGATGCCTTATATTAGATTGTTTTGTCCCACTTAGTAACAATTAGTAGTCTTTAAAATATTTGTACATTCTAACTCTTAGCATGATATATTGATCTTCAAAAAACCCCACTGTCTCAAAACAGGCAATCTGCCGAGCATCTCAAGGAGAAAATTATTTCATTTAATTTACAGAAGTCTGAGAAAGCTACAACAAAATTAGGTCATAATTAATACAGATATAGCTAAGTGAACCACATAGTAACTTTCTCCTACTGGAAAAGTAACACAGAAGACAAATGCCCTCAGCAGGATATAGTGTTTCTGGGTAACAATGTTACAGACTTTTTCATTTACAGATTTTGGTTTTGGTGATTAATACTGTCAAAAAGACTAATAATCTACTCAATATAAATGAAGAAAATTGTACATAAGTGTTTTAACCAGTAGTTGTGTATCATTGTCAAACACAGAAAAAAAAAAGAACAATCCAGTGTCTGAAGGTACAAATTTCTTCTATAGAGCAGCACAGTGGTGACTAATGTCCAGTTTACTTACGGGCACATGATTATTTTATATTTGAAAATGAAGCTTCTGCCTCTTCTGTGTTACTGTATTCCGTAGTCTGAAAGACAGAAAGATGCTGTGTTTTCTTTCCCCACCACTGCTTCAGACATCAGCTGGGCTACTTTCAAATGATTGCCTTGAGTATTATTTCCAGATGGGAGAAATTTGCAACTGTGCTATACTGATGTGAATTGGTATTGATTATTTATCTCATTTGAGTCACTTCACCTCAGTATCATCTCCCATTTTTCTCAGGTCTGAAGAATGTAATGAAAGCTGCTGCTCCTAATTTGTACCAGGGACTATGATTTAGAAAAGCCCTTGGAGATGTTCAGAAGCATTTGAGTGGCCAGGTCTAAGGCACACAGGGGAAGGACTGAGGTCAGGGAAGTTTTCTCTGTCATGGTGGAGCAGCTAGCCAGCTTCATGCTGTTCTGTCTTGTAATCCCATACTGGGAAAGGCAAACTACAGTGGAAACCTCATTCTTTTTATTCCATTTCACAAGTGAAGATGTTAGTACAGGTACAAAGAAACTAAAATGCTACAGCCACAAGGCAATGGATGTCTATTTCCAATGAAATCTGTGGGAGCTGGACACCTATGCCCAATGCAGTGTCTCCAGGCTCAGTGACCTGCTGAGATTATTTCGAAAGCCTGGGACACAGCAGGGTCTATAAATTTATCACTGGTGGGTTACTTTTAAACTTAATTTTTAATATTTTGGGAGGATTTTTGGACAGCAGCATAGCAACTTAGTGTGGGTGTCATGGTTTAATGCTGGGCTGGCATTCTTCCTGCATTTGCTGGGGCAAATGCTGGTGGTGCAGTGTGCATGAACTTTTGCAGCATAGGCTTAGGGCACAGCATGCCATCAGGATCTACAATCTGACCACCATCATAAATCCCATCTTGCACAGATAATCCTTGCAAATACCTGACAGCTTGAGCAAGCACAGGTGCTCTGACCTGGGGCAGTTCATATCATTTTTATAGGGATCCTTATCCCTTACAGCCGACAAGAGTAACCTCCATAGACTGACAGTTCCACTGTCTTTCCCTATTGCCTTGTCAATACCTGGATTCCAACTCTCTGGCTTTCCTCTCATCCATGGTATCAGCCCCATTATTCCAGCATCAGAGTAACCAAGTGAGAAGTGATTCAGCTTCATGATGGCCAAAATCATTTCTCAGAGTACCGAGCTCTTCATAGAGTAGGACTAAACAATTATTTCGGGTTCTGAGTGCTCGTCCTCATACAACTCTGCCTGAGAAGGACACACTCCCTTATCTGCTTGAGAAGGACCTGTCCTATCATCCTCTCCATGACCTTGTAAAACCTTTGGAGATTTTCATGGGGATAAGGGCTAGAAACTGACCTCCTCTTTTTCTTTCTTTGCTCCTAGTCACAGGGTCAACTAGTAGCAGTGTGGATTGAATGGGAGCATCCACAGTACCTGGAGCAGCAATAGGAGCTGTGCCCGATGGGGGGGAAGCAGAGGCTGGAGCTGTAGCAGCAATGCTGGTGATGCTCATTGTGTGTATTGGGATGGAGGCTGTGCCTGCTGAGGGGTGGAAGCAGTGGCTGCAGAGGCAGCAGCAGTGCTCTCCTGATGTGCTGGGAGTCCCAGTTGTGCCTGTAGCAGGGGGAGCAATGTCTGGGGAAGAAGTGGCTGTGCTCCCTTTGTGAGCGGCAGATCTCACTCTCCAGGCAACAGCTGAGTCCCCAGTGTATGAAAAACTTTCGTAACATCCAGAGGAAATTTGGAAACATCTCTAATATCATAATGCTCTTTTGATTGGAATTTGGTGGACTCAGAACAAGAGGAAAAAGAGTGGTATAACTTCCCAAGGTAAAATCAAAACCATAATCACCGAATTTTCCGTGTCTAGGCAAAACAGCACTGCAAAATACACCACCCTGTGTATTAAAGACCACATCATAACTACAGGTCTTACTATTGATAAACCACAAAGAAATGCTAATCCCAGATACAAAGCAACATATAGCTTACCTTATATCCCACAGGTATGGCATGATATGTTCAATTTCCAACCCTCTTAAACTTTCAAAGGGAAAATTTCAATACTCTCTCAACAGAGCCATCCAGGTATCCTCGTGCCAAAGCTGGAATTTGAACTATTCAGTTAGTCAGAACCTGAGCCTGGGCTCGAGCTAATGAGCTCAAGCCCATATTGGGCACCGTAAATCTGTCATGGTTTAATGTGGGCCAGCAATTAAATGAATAGCAGATGCTATCTATTAACCCCCCTCCCTTCTCCTATCAGGCAGAATGGGAGAGAGTAAGGGAGAGGCACTTATGGACTGGAAACTAAACTACACAGCTTTAATGAAACAGTACTGATGAAAAGGAAAATAATTAAATATACACAAACATATACAAAAGGTGGCTCTCTTTCACAAGCATTTCACTAGCCACGACTATAAACACAGAGCATTATCAGTCCTAGGAGCAGACACTGACTGAGAAACCTGGTGTTTATTTCAGTGAGTGCAGCTCCTTAGAAGAGACTGAGAGCAAAATTGCAAGAATGAAAAAGGTTCTATTCTGGCTCAAATCAGGACAGTGGGATACCTTACTACATGCACCTAGTCTGCAGTTGAGAGCAAACGGCACTTAATTTCTCTGCTTAGATGATTTTGGAGGTTTGGGGTTTTATTTCATTGTCTTTTAAAACATCCCACTAAAAGCTCTGGACAATGGTAATCCTAGTGAGAAAGATTACTTTGAAAACAGTCATAAAATGGAACTGCTGACTCATTTATATTCCTTAAAACCTACCTGACTACCACCTTCCCTGCTTATTAACAGGCAGAAAATTTGAGTAATTTGAATCCGATAAAAGCAATCACCTCACTGACCCTCTCTGCTCAGACTGTCAGCATGGCAGGTTGAATCTGCAAGTTAACTTCTTTTTAGCTTGTCACCAGCTGTGAATTACATGCAGTCTCAGCCCCCTATGATGACATGCTTAAATGTTTTGTCAGCTTCAAGCCTGTAAGACTACATGTGTAGCAGGTCATTAGAGGCACTGGGGACAGAGCAGACTATTGGAAAACCTAGACAAAAGAAACAGTAATTCTGTGCTGGCTTGCCCTCTGTCTGCTGCCTTAAAGCTTAGTAGTTCTCTCACCAGTCCCTAGCTATTTCCACTCATGGTCCAGAATATCTGCTGACTAAATAACCTCCTAGTCAGACCCTGGAGAAATTCAGCAAAGCCCTGACACGTGTGAGTCATGAATAAATGGCTAAACTCAAGGCAAGACTTTGAACCAAACAGTATTTCTGTGTTTAATGAAAACCAAACAGCAAACCGATTCCTTTCCACTCAATCCAACATATGTAGCATTCTTAAAACATAACAGTTTAGCTGAAAGTGACCTTGCAGTAAAGGTGAATTAGCAGCACTGGGATTGAAATTGATTTACAAATATGATGACTGACAGCAGAATACCTGCAGCAGGGCACTGCAGAAGGAAGACTTCCTTGCTTAGACTGCCACAATGAAACTCCACTATCCCCCTTTTTGTGAACGTGGAATTGACCACCAGGATTGTAGCATTAGATGTTAACTCACTGCACCTCATTGATTCTACTCTTTTGGAAGGGAGTTAATATAAATCAGATAACAAACATATGAGGGACTCTGCACTGAGCTCTGTCCAAATCTAAGTGTGAGTTAATACAGGAAGTATTACGATCACCAAGTTTTGAGACTTGAAATGGGCTTCTACCAGAGGTGATTCAGTGTAGAAAATATGCTTTGGTACTCTGTTGCTACTAGAAATAGCATTTTCCTTTCCACCAAGTAACACAGAAGTTTTGGGGAGGTGACCTGGCTAAGTTCTATGTGTCAGTTGATTAATTCGTTCAACCTTCCCCTTCAGATTCATAGGTTATGCCTCAAGGCATAGAATAATTGCAACAGACTGATTATTTGCCTTTGCAAACTGCATGACTGATGAAGATGTAATATTATTTTCTACAGTATACAATGTTACATATTATTCAGCTTCTCATTTGCTCAGTAAAGGTGCTGAAAAAGTCCCTTTTCTAGATTCACTGTAAATGGGAATAAGCTTATGGTGCTTTATTGCTTGTTTTCTGTTACATACAAAAACAGCTATCCGAGTTGTTGCTCAGTTTTTTTAGAGAGAATTTAGTTAAGGAAGGGCAAAATGGGCTCTGTAAAATCTATCTGGTTTTAAATTTTCTCATCAAAAATCATGTCTTTAGGTCAAGGGCCTCTGATCAGCAGAGAGCAGCTGCAGAGAACACAGAGGTACAGGAGTAATATTTGCCTTCACTTACAGATCTTCATCTAAACCACAGACTTTGGCCTGTCATGAGCTGAGGAAAAAGCACAGGTGAAGGGCTGTTTAGAGTCAACCAGATGTTAATTCTTAGTTATGCTTTCAAAGAAAATAGTGCTATGTGAGGTGACTCTTCACATATCCCAGAATATGTGCATGTGTGTCCACACAGCTCCCAGAGGTGCCAGAGCTGTGTCTGTGTCATCTGGTCTTGTCTGTGCAAGGACACCATAACCCGTAAAATTGCTGTCAATGACTCCTGACAACCTTGCAGCCAGACAGGACCATACCAGGTAGACACAATGCTCCCTGCATTAATGTGTGATACTGAGGACCCTGGGGCTGTGTCCTGTCAAGCTCACCTCGCACAGGCTCAGGGCTTCTGAGTTGGAAGTGGCTATTCCTTCCAGGCAGGGTGGTATTTTCTGGGAAAGTAACACTGAATGCATTTTTGCTCTGACATAGCCTCCGACAATGTCTTCACATTTTAGGGACCAGCAGACGAGATGTTAAGCCCACACTTCTAGACAAGGTCAATGCAGTGGAAATAATATAACTCTGTAAGCAGCCGCATCGTGTAGAGGTCTGTGGTGATAATCAGTGCAAGTGGCCTCACATCCTTCTGCTCAACAACATATCCGAGGTCTTCGTAACTCTGTAAGCCATTAAACTTCACCGCCCTTACCCCCATCATACATTATTCCTGCCATGTATAAACCAAGCCTGAAATTCCCATCCAAGGAAAAAGCTTTATAAATAAAAAATGTTTCTCAGCTCCATTATAGTTTGTGAATTATTGATGATGTTGGAAAACATTGTTGAGCAATTCTGACCTGTGTCAAGTGCAAAAGAGGAACCGTGGGTAAAATAAGAGTTCTCAGAAAAATTCAAACACCTGATTTGGTTACAGAGTTTGTTAAAAAAAGCATTTCCCTTAAAAATCCTCAACAAAAAACAAACAGAAAGCAAAATTTTATTTCTTTTTCCCTTTGGAAGGGCTGTATTGCTCAAAAACATATAGGACCAAGAGGCACTGTTTAGTGTTCAATTTCAGTTTTGTGCAAGGTGCTAAAGAGAGGGTCAGATGGACTGATAGTTGAAAAATAAAAAATGTGACACCCTAACAAATGCCTTGAGTACCAGTGCTGATCCATGAAGTGAAGGGACAAAAAATCTGATATATGCCTATGGGGGATCTCTGATCACAAAAAAATCTTATCATGGCTCACTCTCCAACTCAATGGCCTTAAAGGTATTTAAGAGAGAGAAGAAAAAAATCATTCAGTACAGTGCAAAAATAGGCAAAGAAAATGGATTCTGAGACACTGTTGTGTGTACCATACATTCAACACAGTCCCAGGTAACAACTCTTTAATGGCTTCAGCTTCTGAATTCTTCTTTCATAGTCTTAACAGGCAAACTATTAATAGTGTTCAAGAATGTTCAAAATACTATGCAATATAGCAAATTCTTCACAGTTCTTGTCAGAGAACTTCAAATTTTGCAGAGCAGAGTGCTAGAGTCGGTCTTCCAGCTTAGCTCAGGGGAATTCTGAATTGAAGTTCAGATTTAAAAAAATGGATGCCAGCTACTGGAACTCTTGCAAGGGGGCAGACACCAACACCCCTTCCCTATCTCCGCCTCCCTGAGAACAAAAACCCAAGGGTCAGTTTGGACCACAAGCTATCTAAATGACATGTTTGGGACACTTGTTTATCTAATATAGCAATTTTTTTAGTACTAGACTGTACAACTGAAAGTGTACTTGCACCCAACTAACTATTTGTAAATTCAGAGTGCACAGATTTGTACATTCAAATTGTCTTTGGAACCTGGGTATGTGCAAACCCCTGCTATTTTCATGAACATGAAATACATTGAGCTTGTAAACTGAAAGGTAGGAGTTTAACAGTACTTATCCAGTTGTGACACTGAGGCTCAGGCTCTTTACTGGTGACAGATGTATCCATATTACAGCTCAGGAGCATAACAACCCACAACAAAGCACTGAGGCATAAAAACCTGCTTCCTTCACATAGAGAGGAAGGAAAACAAACCATGTTTTCTGATCTGTATCTGGGGAATTTTGCTTTGGTAGTACTCACACTTCCAGACTAAACCCAAAAAGACTTTTCTGATTTATTTCCTACTTGTTTTAGCAGACTTGTTGACTCTGAAAAGATAGCCCAAACCCAGGAAATTAGTGAAGACTTTCTGAGCTATGTTAATTCAATCTGTATATTTCTTCCTAACTGAGGAGATGGATAAGTCACTGTGCCTGCTTGAACTTTCTGCAGGATAGGTATTCTTCCATTGTGAAACTCAGGGCAAGAGCTGCCACTGAGCACTTACAAGGAAGTTGCACGCCCAGCTGTTTAACCCAGGAATTGTATCTGCCCATCACTTGCTTGAACTCAGTTTATGTGCTCCAGTGAGTCCCGCTGTTAAAATTCTTACATTTACTCAGTTTTGTTCTGAAGAAAACACACAAGTTCCTGCCAGGTAAATTTATTGTCCATTTGATCTTTGTCCTGTTATCTTATACCTGCTTTTGTTTAGTGTTCCACTTACATAACAATACTGCCTTTACCACTACCAACTCCTGTGCTGAATTAAATGCTTTCTAGCTAGTGAACTCATAGCAGATTAAAAAAAAAAACATTCACTACATGCCAATTCTATGTCTCTTCATAGGAGCTAGTTTTCATCATCCCCAAGCAGGCATATGTAGGCATCACAAACCTCAGTGCTGACACCTGGGTGTCAGATTTGCTAGGAGCTTTGTACTAATTTTTAAATATTCTCTCCACTAAGTCTCCAGATGCTTTTCCAGATGCTACGCAAGCTAGAGGGCTACTAAAAGCCCACCTTCCTCTACTCTTTTTCCCACCTCCTCTAGGCATCTTCTTTTTGCTACTGTTAGAACATGGACACTTGACTATTGCCTTAGATGGCCACATATTCCTTGTTTTATCATCTCTTAGATCATCTATCATAAACAAATCCCCATTCTCTTACATAGGGTCCCTGTCCAAGTACTTTGCTGTCCTTTCTGGAAGTTGTCTACTTGCTGGCATGCAAACATCACACTCATTCACAACATCTTAGTTATTTCTTGTAGTACAGTCTACCTTTTTTATTAAAAAAGAATAAAAAAAAGAAAAAAAAAAGAAAAAGAAAAGAAATGATGGATTGGGTGAGAAGCTCAGACATTTCTCTCTTATTTCTACTACTCTTTTCAATACTGATTAGTGATAAAGGTGATTATGACTGGCTAGTTCTCTTAGGTTACACAGTTTTTACCCAAGTTGAAACACTACTTAGATTTACTCTAACATATACATGTCCTTGCATTATACAATCCTGGTTTAGATAGGTCTCTTGCTCTATGATATATCAATTCAAATGGCCTGATGGTTTATATCTTTAAAAGGTTCTTAGCTGTAAGGAGAGATTGCAGTTTCCTAAGTATTTTAAGTGTTACAATAAATTAAAATCATCCTAGTTTACACAGTCCCACTATGGATGACTTCCTGCATCAAGGGAAGATGTACAGTTTTAAACACATTCAGTAGTTTTACATTTCTCAGAGTAGGCTGCAAAGTACCAAGCTGCTGTTGGCAACTTGCCAAAAAGTGTTTCTGGTTCCTTTTCTGTTCTTTGATTTTAGGAACTGGTAGACGTTATTTACTTTTTGAGAGGTAGTTTATAGTTTCACTCCAACTGACTGGCTAGGGAAAAATGTATTTATCAAGATGTAACAGCTGGATTTCTTTCAAGATGCTATGATTCTCTCTCAGTTCATAATTTGTGGTAAAGCATGACTTAAAGCTGAGCTGCTTTTAATTTTTTTTGGATCAAGCACTATTATTTTTGCATTGCCAGTCTTCAAGATCTCCAGTTCTGGAACTTAATCCAGAAAATGTCTTTGTGATTGAAACTACCTATCATACCACAACCTATTTTTCCATGTTAGCTGAAAATTAGTATTTCCAAAGTCCTATGCAGAATAATTTCAATTTAAATTAAAGCAACCCTGACAATGTTCTAGAAGGAATAAATGAAGTATTTTTATCTGTATGACTACTTACACAAACAAACATAAATGTATGTGTTGTTCCAGAATCAATTTTACTGCGTTCACAGCAATGAAGAGGTATTTACTGGCAAAATGTATGGATACCTGCTGACTGAAGTGCTCTATGGAAGCTTGACAAAGTTGCTTTTATTGTCTATGTTTTATGTTACAAATAAAGGGAACTGAATCACATCAGGGCAGGGGAGAAAAGGATATGTCCACCAAGACTGCTGTGCTACTGCCTGCATTATAGAATCTTCCAGGTGACTACACCCTTTCTGTGGTTAGTAGAAGGAAGATCCTAATATGTAGGGCTCCTTAATTAACACAGAGACATTATCCTCAAAATGTGCAGATACTGTATTATGAAGTATCCTGCAAAGAATAAACACTACACTGTGGTGTTTTCTTTGTATATATATACTACAGACACACAGTTTCATTCAGAAATTCCAGGTAAGATTTATCATCTTAAGTTGTTCTTGTTTGCATTAATAATTTCTTTACCTTCCTTAGCAGATTTAAAAAAACTTTTCTAGAGCCCAAAGTGCCCTATAGTATAATTTCAGATACGTCTAGGGAAATCTTTAATGAAACAGACGTGTCAAGTATCACCCTCTTTCATATAACAGTTTAATATTCAGAATGAATATTACAGGCAAATGGATTAGTTTTCCTTGATGTTTATGAAGTTGCTGTAAAAGCAGATGGATAATCACTATAGCAACTTACCACATCAGGAGAGAGCCATTGAAAAGCATTCCATAATCAGGACCATGACCTTGACAGCCCTTACTTTCAATTGCCTAGGCAGTATTTTTCATCTGTTCTAATCAGGCAAAATTGTTTCATGCCAGTAAACCTAGCTGGACTATCCCAAAACACTGTCTGTGTTGGAGTGAGCAAATTGAAAGAAGGTCATGCATCTCAATTTAAGATATTTTATTACATTTTCCCCCATGGCATCTCATACGTTCTTGTATTTCAAACTTAGTACACTGAAATGATAAAGTAGTAAGTGGATGTTATGTATCTCAAATTTATTAGGACAGTGTCTCTCAAAAATACTTCAAAGACAAACTGTGACAAACAGGGTAGGCAAGCGGACACGGTGGACTGAGAACTGCCTGACCTGGCAAGCTCAGGGGCCTGTGATCAGTCGTGTGAACTCCCACAGGAGATTTGTCTGTAAATGGTGTACTCAGGGGCTGATGCTGGAGCCAGTACTGTTTAACAGCATCACTGACAGCCTGAATGATGGGACAGAGTGCACCTTTGGCAGGTTTGTAGATGATACCCAACCGTGAGCAATGGCTACCGCACTGCATAGTTGCATTGCCATTCAGAGAGACACTGACAAAAGAGACTGACAAAAGCCTCATCAAGTTCAACAAAAGAAAATTCTGAGTCCCAAAACTTATGAGGAACATCCCCATGTAACACAGTGCAGGCATAGGATGAGTGGCTGGTGAGCAGCTTGGCAGTAAGAGGACTTGGCTGTCCAGGTGGACTCGAAGTTGAACAGGAGTCAGCAACTCATCCTGAAGGTGAAGAAGTTACATGATACCCTGGCCTGTAACAAATTGTTGTTCTCAGTGAAAGGACAATAGGCACAATAAGCAGAAAATAAATTATGAAAATTCCACTTAAACACAATTTTCCCACCCGCTGTTGCCCACAGACCTTCACCTGTCATGTTGTAGTCTATCCTAATGTCAACACTAACCCTGTTCTGCTGCTCTTGTTATGATGGATATCATTATATAATTTTGTAATGTGAAAAGAAATGAAAAAATCTGTATCACATTTTAAAGTAAGAATTTTTAGAAGAAATAAAGAAATGTAAGGAATGAGGTCAAGCACAACCTTCCAACAGCTGTTATGCTTATCCCCCTCTCTTGAAAGTGTTATTTCCAGCTACAAGGGAGTTGCTCCCAAAGGAGCAGACATGCATGTTGTTCTTTCAGCCTACAGGTTGAGGGCATGGAAGAGATTGGAAGGGACCTTAAAGATAATCTAGTTCCAACCCACCCCCTGCCATGGGCAGGGACACCTCACTTTACACCAGGTTGCTCAAATCCTACCTTTACTGTAATAGGGTTAGTTTCCATAGATATCTCTTAGAATCTGAGAAAGTTGTATTTTCTCAGAATTTCTGGTGTTTATTAACATCCAGTTGAGGTAACAGCATTCATGAAGTTTGTACTACACTCATTCTATTGGATCTAGTATGCTATGGGGCTTAATGAATTGGCATGTACTATTAGTAAACATGGAACGTGTCAACGTTGAGTTCTGGCTTTGACTTGAAATCCCATGACTACTGTCATCTTTAAAAAGCAGGCCTCCAGAAGCACCTTTAAAAAAAAGGTCTCTTTTGATGGCCTCACAGACAACTGCATAAAGCCACATATGTGAATTTAGACCTTTATAAAAACACTGTATTACTCTAAGCATCCCCTGCTGACTCAGGATGTGCTCTTTTCAATCTATAATGTATACAACTGTAGGCAGACTGCAGGCTTTACACTTGACTATTAATGCTTACTTCTTAACAGAGCTTTATTAAAATAGACTTCTAAAAGTATGAATATTAAGATATTAAGATAAAAAACACGCTTCTTAAAAGCTACACCAATATATTAATCACTTTTAGAAACTTCTGAAAAACACTATAATTTTTTTTTGCTTCTTGAAAAATAACATCAAAAAGCTTAATTGTCTTTCTCAAGGTCACACACACAGATTGTCAATTGCAGGGTAGAATAGCCAAGGTACTGAATGCTAGCAACCATAGGACTGGCACTAGCATCCTAGGTCCTGGCCTGCATCTAGGTCCTAGGCCTGCCAGGCTCTTGGGATAAAATAGCAGCTTTCTTCCCTTTTCCCCCTGAAGAACAAAATGATTTGTAATCTTTGCTGGCTGCTGTGAATTGTTTGCTGGAGCTTTGATGGCTGAAAATGAACCAACAGCAGGTGGCAGCAGTTTGTCACTATTCCAACCTCGCCTGAGTTCACCAGCAAAAATCTCTGGCCATTTAAACGTCGGTTTGCCTTCTGGATTTGCTTGGTATTTCTGTGGAAGAGAGTTCTGACTGCCCTGGAAAGGGCTTCTAGCTAGACCTTACAGGAAGGCTGGTACTGGGGGGCTCTCGATGTTATCAGGTATGCCCAGTGTCCAGCCCTGGATACATAATGCTGATCTCACTGGAAGCCTGCCTGTCTGGATGCAGACAACAGCAATGAAGAAAATAGGGGCAGGTTATTTTTTATTGGTCTCTCGAGTACTACAGAAGTACCCTGAACTACATGTGATAATCAGAATGACTTATGCAGACTTCTAAAGCAGGACTATACAGCACTTAAATATTCTCTATAAGATGGATTTATTAATTGAAGTGTTTAAGCGCAACATTTTGCTGCATCACAATACATGCCAGTAATGAGTTTGTTGTTTATTTCCAATTAACGTGCACGGTTTCTTCCTTCTTAACTTGCACTTTGTAACACAAGCAACGTCTCAAGGATAAGTAAGATAATTGTTTTGCACTGAAATGGCTGTTTTTCATCTGCTAGCTACATTTATTACATGCAGGAATGCTGCTAAAACCTTAGTAAACATTATTAAGCAGAAAAAGAATGATGATAGTTCAATGAACGCTAAGCTGTGGACTAATGGAATGATGCATGGTACACAATGCAAGAGCCAGGGGAAACAACAAAAGGAATTCCACATTTGCAAGCAAGCTGACCTTTGTGTAATCTCTGAAGATAAATTCAGCATCGTAAGAAGCAATCATTCCCCAAGCTCTGCTTCTCAGTAGAAAAAGCTGGTTCTCAGTAGAAAAAGCTGGTTCTAAGAACACCAGTAAAAGCTATTTCCATGTCACAGAATCATAGGATGGTCTGGATTGAAAGGGACCTTAAGGATCTAGTTCCAAACCCCCCTGCTATGGGCAGGGACACCTCACTTTACACCAGGCTGCTTAGAAAAACACATGTAAAATCAGTGTCTTTTCACATCTTCATATTAAATAATGTCAACATTTTGTGCTTATTATGGACATTTAAACACAGCACAACCCCATATTCACCTTAACAACTGAATGGGGTTATACTACCTAGAAGTATTTTAATGAAATGCAACATGCCTTACTATACAGGAATCCTCTCTCCCAATAAACCAATATTCTATTCCTGTTTGTTGATTCCAGCATGACTTTGCTCACATTTAATTGCATGTCTTGATTTGTCTTTCTTCATGGATGAGGACAGGGATTTGCATCTCCAGAGTACTCAAACTGACCAAAAGCAAATGCTTCGTGATACTCTAGTAAAAATGAATTTGTGGTGGTACAAAACAGAAATAGTCCACTGAAGATTTACATATTTTTTTACTTTTTTTCTGGGAACTCCTTTTCAGTAAAGGGATGAAGGATGTAAACATTTATTTATTGTTATTTTGGTATTTTTCTAAGACTAACAAGCATTGTCCACATTTTCCAGAAAGTGTCTCATCAAGCTGCTGTGCCAAGCTCCATTCTGCAGTGAGACCTGTGACAGCAGAACCAGAAATGTTGGAGCTACTTTCCAAATTCCAAATATGTCTGAGTTGAAAGAGGCTTTGCAGCTTTCCAGAAGCTCACATGCCATGAAATCCAGTGAGACCATGAGGCACCACTTTCCCTTGTTCCTCACACATGTTAGCAGAGGAGATAGGCTGCAGCAGTGGGGGACATTAGAAACCATAGAAAACCAGAAGTCAGTTTGCAGCCCAGCACATTGCACAGTGCATGGAAAAGTTATACCATGAGGTTTCTGGTACATAACTAATTCTTTATTTAGGAGAAAAGATGGAAAGGACTGGTCCAATTAGTCTCACTGGACCTGAATCTGCGTGATGTATTTAGAAGCATTCAAACTAGACAAACATTTTCTTCAGTGGTTCAAACCCCATTTTTTACATTGTTGTGTCTCTAGAATATTACTCTACCTAAAACCTACTAGTAAGCAAAACCTTAAAATTATTATAGTCTGATATTTAAAATAACTGCCTTATTTCAGCCACCCACATGGTATTCCTTACACAACTCTAATAACCTGCTCTTGGAAGAGTATGGCTAGGCAGTTGTAATCCACTAAATGTGGACTAATGCAGTGTTATTAATACATCTACAACTGTACTTACTAATGCCCATGACCCATCAGGCTGCAAGATCTGACTTGGAAAATCTGACTTCTCACTTTACCTCATTATGCTGATATAGATAATTTGGCAGCTCATACTAATTAAAACTAGATTAAGAACCAGAGAATACCAACTTTCTCCTTTCTCCAATGTTAAGAATGAAGTAGAAACAGTGACTGCAAGACTTTTATTAAAGCATTACACAAGACTATAAAATAAACCAAGCTGATACCTGAGTATAAATAGCTGGCCTAGTTAACCACTGTTTCATTCTCATTTCTTTATTACATTTTAACACATGGCAAGAACTGTTGTATTTCAGGTTTCTGAGCAGTTCTGAAGAGCCAATATTATTTAACACACTGTGTAGAGAATCTTAGGAAGAAATGAGAAGGGGTAGATCCTGGTAAATGCTCTCTGTATACTTCTAACTGTGAACCAGCAGTCAACTCACACACATGCACTTGCTGCCTTTTTTTCTTGGTAGCTTATTGCCTGATTTTAGGAGTAAAATAATGTAATCCCTACTGTATTTGGCACAATCCAGCATCTATAGAGATGTAGAGAGCAGAGAGTAGAATTTGAGCTACCAGAGCTGCTGCTGTTTGACACATCATATTCATGGCATGTCAGGAGTAGTTTTTAGTATGTAGCTCACACACTGGTTATGGTTTTAAGTGTTTTTAATATTTGATTGAACCAACCCAAACATTCTTTTTACAGCTCTGAATGCATGTGAGCAAAATCAAGTTCATAGGCATTAAAGCTATTTTTTTTTACAGCCTGACTTTGAGGAAGAGATGCAGAGATCACAAGCAAACTCCAGGGGAACATATATCTTTGTAAGTCTGAGAGAATTACATTTTGCAGAAAGGAGGACAATTGGCAATTATTTAGGATTGCTTTGGGACACTTGTCTTGAACATAATGTGTCCAGCTTAATTTGAATTGTCTTAAGTACTATTCTCCCAGCTATTATTAAAACTGAAAATTGCTTTAATCAGCCCTTATTGAAAAAACAATGCAAACATTGATGGTTCTTGGGTTTTACTCTCAGCGTCTTTTTAATTACATTACGAAATAGTGTCCTCAATTTGAGAAGCAGAGGTTTGTTTTATTATAGCTAGACTTGAAGCATAGAAAACAATGTGTACATTTATATCAAGCCTGTAAGGATTTAAGCCTGTTCAACACCCACGTCGTTACAGTAAAACTAAATCCCAAACTGGTTAATGAACTGCAAGAGTTATTTTGCTTGAAGTAGGTTCTGAAAACACTGCAAACTGGGATGGTAATGAAATAAATAAACTTGCTTATGATCAGCTGCAGTTCAGGAAGATGCAATGTTCTCAGCAGCACAGGTCTTGGCTCCACCTAATGTCAGGCAGAAGCTGCACTGGTGGGATTGGTGAAAAAAAAAAAAAAGCCATTGCCAAAAGCAGACCCAGCACCTAGAGCCAAGTGATGAAAATGCCTGTAAACTACTGGTATTTAAAGCAACTGTATATCTCAGCTGAGAATTACTTTATTCTGTATATACTGTACTCCTCTGATTTCCTCAGCCTTACTGCTCTATAACCCAGCTGTCACACAGCTGACAACGGGCCCATTAGCTCTGCCAAATTATGGTTTTTCTCTTTTCAAACACAGTAGGCTCCTATTTATTAAACCTCTGCTGTCAACAACCTAGTGTCAACTTTCAACACCAGTTTTAAGCCACTCAACTCAGTACTCAGTAATTTACTGGATTAAATACATCACTGTTTTTCACTGCATTCCCTATTTTCTCCCACAAAGCCAGCCAAGATCTTTGATGTGCACGTTGGTAAAATATACCCTTTCCAGGGAAGTATTCACACACATGCATGTTTAACTCCACAAAAAATCCTCACACTAGAAACTGCCAGAATCAGGACCAATCTGTGGGAAGGGCTACACTTCAAAACCTTCTATCTTGTACTTGATTTAAATTACCTCATTTTGAATTAGGTTTGAAAACATTCGTGCTGTATTACTTTCCAATGTGTTGACATGCTTAACAGATGCCTACCTCTCTGGTTTAAAGGTGAATGAATACAGATTACTGCTCTAAAGATGGAGCTGAAGATTTTTGCAAAGTTAGAAGGAATGATACACAAATTAAACCAACAGATTAATAATTTTTTCCCCTTGTAAAGGAGTGATAAATAAGCCATGTTTTCCTGACTGCAGCTTATAGAGTTGGACATCTGTAGCTCATTAGTCATCTACAACTCAAATCATTCAAATCAATTCACTGAAAGAATTATGTGCTTTCTAGAAGAGGGACAGAGCAGTAACAAATTCACTTTTTTAACATTTCTTTTGTAAGTCTTTCTGACATTCTCTGTTGAGCACAGACTACTATATTGTTCCAAATATTTCTTTTT
Source organism: Phaethornis superciliosus (assembly GCA_023637945.1). Taxonomy (NCBI): domain Eukaryota; kingdom Metazoa; phylum Chordata; class Aves; order Apodiformes; family Trochilidae; genus Phaethornis; species Phaethornis superciliosus. The sequence goes on along the minus strand of JAJQWJ010000002.1, from coordinate 68,570,426 downwards.
CCCCTCTCTTTCTCCTTTGCATTATCTAGTGCATGATTTTTACAGAAATAGCCAATTGGTTCATTTTTACCTACCAAAATCTTTCATTTTGGAAATGACGTTCTAAGACTTATGAAAAGGACCCTTGGATATACCCTGTTTATCACAGTACAGTGGCCTAACTTTTGAGTACTATAACTTCTACACATATAAATTCTAGATCTGAATATTTTTTTTGTTTCAAATATTATTGCCACGAATAATGCTATGATTTTAAGGGTATTCCCCAATATTGTAGGTCTCCTAACTTTTTTCCTTTTGAAAAAATATTGAAGTATCTTGCTGAATTTGATCCAAGAAATTCTCTCAAGGTTTAATCAATCAACACAGAGACTGTGTTATTCTCTTTCTACTGGATATCAGGAGAGGAATTTGACAGTCCTCTGTAACAGCAGTATATGATAATGATGGATTTGAGTTTGTATAAATGCAGCCAGAAACTCCATAGCCTGCTGGCACCACTGTAATGGCAAGGAGAGCTGAACAAAACAAATAGGAAAGAATTCATTTTGCCCAGCTGACTATAAACCAAGCTTTATCCTTTGACTGCCTAACTGTAGTTGCACCTGATGTGCTTTTGTATAGGTGTCTGCAAGTAAGCACTAATGCATTGAAAAACAGTCCAGCTATTGTGCTGCTACCACACTGTGCCTTTATAGGATAAGATAAGAGTCCCATTCTATGGTAAGGAATTAATCCTAGACATTATCTCTTCCAAATAGTATAACTGAGTTGTCTTCTGCCAAAATCATGCAGTTTTTAATGGTTCCTCCTAGCAAATGCTAAAGCCTCCTGTACCAGCCCCAGTCATGATAAAATTGTTGTCAAATCCTCTCATGCTCAAAGCTCATTGGCATCAGATCCATAATAAAATTAAATAGAACTATGTTATATGGGACCATCCTGTTCACAAATCCTACCTCCACTTTGTAGAGGTTCTGTGAAGACTGGCTTAAGCTCACAGTAAGGTTTTGCTATCAGATTCTAAATTACTTTAGGAACAGCTATACTAAAAATAAATCATGCTAAGGATTACAAACCCCACAAAGAAAAATGGAAGTTGTAGCTTTTTAGTATCTTTCACACAGTGCTCTGTAAACTCCATTACTTAGCACATGCTGCTGGACACCACACTTGAAAAAAATAACGCATAAAAAAGCCTCTAATAACATACTGCAGGTAAAAGATTTAAAACAACCCCAGAAAAACAAATGCTTGAGCTTCACAGTCCTGGGTGTGTGTTTAACATGTAAGTATATGAAATTAAAAAATGAAAGTAATGGTTACGCTTGCTCCCCCCTTCAGAAATCCAAATCACCCCAATAGTTGTCACTCTCTTGCTTCATATCTTTCTGGTTTACTGACAAACTTCAGTGATTTGATGACTCTAGTTGTGTGAAAACACAGTCCAAAAGCCGCCTTCTGTTTCACATGGTATCAGATTTCCATAGAGGTGCAGTTTCCTAATTACATAATGTTTTTTGCCTGAGAAAGTTTTTACTACTTAACTCTGGCAGGTAATAGTGTGGGGAAAAAAAAAAAAAAAAAAAAAAGCACAAAAAAGGGAAGATCTCTGGGCATGTGCAGTGAGTACATGGAAGTCCTACTTTTTATCTGAAGTTCCTAGCTTTTTTATTTACCTCCCACAGGCTTTCACAAAACAAGTCAAGCTAAAACTTACTTAGGCCGAAGACAAAAAGACCTTCAAATAACTAAGAGAATGAAAAAGAAACTGAAGAAATGAAAAATAGGTTTAGAGAAGGGTTAGATCTAAATGATGAAAAACGTCCTACACTTTTATTGTATATAACCTGAAAGCTCTTACACCAACATGCAGCTTGCCATATGCTTGCTGACAATTACCTCAATTACTCTTGGTCACTTCTCACAACAGTTCCTCAGAGCCCAGCAATTCATGGCTCACACACTGGAAACCTCACTGTAAGACCTTGAATGAAGGGTTCTTTGTTGCTTACAAGTTATGAAGGAAAAAGATTTGTTTCTACTGTTTATATAAACCCTCACAGCACTGCAGATTAATGTCTCTATATGCTACTGTAGCACACAGAGCATTAAACACTAGTAAAATTTCTTTTGCCATCACCTCTCCCTTAAATATTTAGATGTTCATAAGGAGTACAGCTGGAGCAGTCCTGTGTAAAGTCAATGTAGATAAAATCTAACCAAAAAAAGAGAAATAGTTTACCTGACTAGGAATTCCAAATTTTATGTGTTTGCCTTTCAATCTCAAGGAAAAGTTTAATATTCATTAGAAGAAGATGTTCTGACAGCAACAGTTAAGAAATAAATATAAATACATGGTTATAGACTGAAATTCTCTTTCACAGGTAAAATAGTTTGACAAGAAAGCTTGTATCATATGTAAAAATGGGAATATGAAACTGACTACTAAGCATAACTAAAACTCTAGTGGACTGACTGATTGTGTGATTATGCGTTTGGTTAGGTACTTCAAGCAAACTGTTGCCATTCAGAAGAACCCACCTAAAAGAAGTATCTTTTCTCAGTAAAATTTTCTCTAAAAAACAAAGAATGTTTTTGAAGTTTTTTTGTTTGGGGGGTTTTGGTTTTTTGATTTGTTTTCAGAAGCCACAGGTTTTATAAAATGTCTCTCACTGTCACCTGCAAACTTCAGTGCAAAAGATAAAATAATTTCACCAAGACCCAGAAATTACAGAAAACTTGGGAAAGGTGCCTTCCAATGCAGTGAATGACCCTTAACTTTTGCCTCACTATCTGCAGTTAAATCACAATCAATTGCAACCCTGGCTAAAACAATTTAGAATGTCAGCAGAGCAGACTGCAGAATTGTTACACACTGACCCAACACAAGTATCTACCTATTGCATATACTGAAGTTTTAGGGCTCTGCTTACTTTTATTGAGAGATCTTAGGAGATCTTCAAAGGAAATGTGTGTTTTAGAATCAAAGCTCTTTTGTTATGAATACTGTTGCTTGACATGATAATAAGAGAGAGAACTGTTAAGGAGCTTCAGATGATGAATATTAGTTCTTCCAAACACCATGACCTTCATTAACTTTGAAAACTCTTCTCCCCATCTTCATTTTTGTGATATTTTTCTTATCTTCAAAGTAGAGCTGCAGTTCTCAAACAGTTTTGCCTAATCATCCTTGCCAAGAGGACATACCCATAATATAATCAGAAATACCATGCAGAATTCCCTGTCCATTCTCTCTGAAAGCATTTTCTCCAGTTTAGGTGAGCAGTTAGTAGACACTATTATGCGTATCATGCTAGCTACATGTCAAGAGGCTTTTATAGACTAAGGTCAATGCTGTCAGCATCCTGAAGGTTTGACTCTGTTCCTGCCAGATTCTTAATCTGAAATAAATTGAAAGCATTTCATGTGTTTTATTTAATGCTGTGTACCAAACCCAGCAACTACTTCTGCTCATTTGACCCTGCATGACTTGACTAACTGCAATATAAATATATGGCTATATCTGGTCTACCTTTATCAGTCAGATAGAGAATTCCACAGGATCTGTAGCTGAATGAAGAAAAGTCACATAGATGCTGAATCTTAAGTGTTCAGGACTGCTTTATATTTCCAAGCCTGTCATTGTAACAAAAGGCATCCAAAACATAAAAAAAATTCCAAACTCAGTTAAATCTTGTATGCTCAGCCCTGAAAACCTCATATGGTTGCTGGCATAAGGCTGCCCAGAAAGAGCTGGGGAGTTCTTCAGACTGTTTGCAGTGCCCCTTTACTGCTCACTGATGTTTCTGTGATGGCTTCTATATATTTGAGTGGCATCAGGTGTTTAATAGTGTTTTCTGCTTCCTAGATCTTTCTCTACTTGTTTTGAGGAATTGTAATTGATCTGCTTAGCAGTTATAGATCTCAGAGAATGAAAACATTCCTGAGGTTGTCAGCTTACTTATTGAAAAATCATTTATCAGCACATCCTTGACCGGTGGCAGATGGGAAGGCCACAAAATCATGCCTGCCCAAATCGACCTGCTCTCTGAAAGATGTTGTATAGACATCTGTTACTTTCTTCGCATAATGCACGTCTAAAGTCTTGCTTTTACATTGTATTTGCTGAAAAACAACTGAACTTAAAACAATTTGTATTTTTATTAATAGGGCTGAGCCCAGCAATCAGAAAGGCCTTTTTATCAGCTTCACAGAATAAAGACAACTTATAAAAGTGGTTGTAGGGAAAGTTATATTTTAGAAAATTCCAGTGCTTGAGTTTTGCTTAGATAGCCATTTTTATACTTATCCTTGAGTAGACAGATGATAGCAAACCCAAAGAGTATCACCCAATAACTACAACTGTGATATCAGCAATCCTGTGAAACTTTCAAGAGATTTTACCAGCTTTTCTTTCATGAAGTATCTCCTCTGATAACCATGAGGTTCCCAGCAGCCATTTTCTGTTCACTGTGTATCAATTAATTTTTCATGTCTATGAAACATAAGGAAACACTGTTCAGCAAGAAGCTGTTGTTAGTAGGGAAGTTGTGCCTGTCTTAAAATGCATGTTTTCATCCACCTCCTCCCTGTACTTAGCAGCTGTCAGTGATACAGAAATTTGAAAGTTGCCTGCACATATGGGTATGAAAAGAAAGGGAACAAAATAAGGAAGAAAAATCTGAATTTCCAGATGCTACTTGCAGATGAGATTCTGGTTGCAAGCACATATGCAGTCCATATAGTAATTAACTGTTCCAAGAGAGTAACCAGAACAATAGTGCAAAAGGATGCTTCTGTCAAAATCAGCTAAAGGTTAAGGCAATGATTAAGCATTGAGAATCAAAAATACTTTGCAGATAGGCTACATTCAAGATAAAATCATCTTTAGTTTCTTTTTATAAAGGAATAAAATCAGAGAGAGAAGCAACTCAGAACTGCTGAGAATTACTCTGGCTTTGCTTGTAGAAAAATAAAAAGTAAATCCATGAGATTATAAAGCACACTGTACTATATAAAACAAATATACTGATTTCTGCTCATCATTTGCTAAAGCACTCACAAAAATATCTGCAGAAAAGTCTCAAAGTATGGGAGATGCAATTGAAGGTAAGTGTATCAGTTATCGTCATGCGTGGGAGACCCTAGTAACATCTGACACAGAGAGAAAGAAATTACAGAGCTTCTGCCTGGAAATGTTTCTCCTACAGTGACAGAGCTGACATTCTACAAAAAAATAACTAAAAATTCCATTTATGCAGTAGAAATAATGAACTCCATATTGCGAATCTCTTTTTTTTTTTTTTTTTTTTTTTTTTCAGCTTACCCATCATTTGTGAAAGTTCTGACTTTTATGAGTTATATTACTTTCTGGTTGGTTTTATCTCAGATTAAATGTCTCATTTCCCTACAGGAGAGAAAGAAAAATACTGAGGATTGATTTTTATAATTTCAGTGGCTTTAACAGCACCATTTAACTAACAGTAGGATGATCAAGAACAATGACACAATTTCATCCCATACATATTTTTGCTTAGGGACATAACATATTTATTAAAAAGGAGTATATTTTTTATCTTCCCCATCCTACAATATATAATAGGTGCCGAGGAGAGCTCTGTGTCACTACCTGTGACAGTACCTTCACTGGTGGAGGCAACCAGAGGCATTCCAAAAAGACACTCTTTGCGCTGTGTACACAAACCTAATTTTTTACTTTCATGTAAGTATTCAGAGGCTTGAGGAAGACAGAGCACATTTTATGAAGTCATAACTTCTGAATTTCTCCTCATTATTATGTATTGTCGTTCTCCTTTGCTTATTGTTTTCACATTATAATAGTGGAAGGAGCTGTCATAGAAGAACTGTAGGAAACTAATTGAGAATCACTCAGTTTGATTAAGTGTAATTTAATTTTTGACACTTTTGAGAGGAACAAACGCTCTTCTACAAAAGTAAAGTTACTGAGTTTTATTTTATCTGAGTTGAGTTTTCTTCTGAACAAGTTTGAATTCCTGCATTTTTATCAACATAAAATCATAACAAACTCTACATATTATCAGAGACACATCCACTGCTACATTAGATCAAATTACTGCTGGCATAACTCAGAAAAATCAAGATAAAAGAAACTACTACTTTAAGCATAAGAAAATAGTTGTACACTGCTAAATTAGTTCCATATTATAATCCCTATATGTTTTGATTCCAATGTTTCAAAATGATGTGCAACAAGAATAAAAAAATTAATATAATTTGGAATTATTTTATAGGTTTAAAGTAGAAAAATATGCTAAATCCTGCACTTACTTTTATAGGTTCATATATTTGAAAAACTTACATCTAAAAGACAAAAAAGACTCAATGCTATTTCCAATAAATTGGCTAAAAAATGACCTAAGTCTGTGTTATTATTTCACTGTGTTTAATTAAAGCCCAGTCCAAACTCCTGTCAGGAAGTTGATTCTATGTGCTAAAACTGGTTTTGTATTAAGCACAAAGCACTCAAACTACTAGAGTTCAAGAAAAGATAGGATGAGTTGTCTTTGTTCCAGTCCAGGTTTTTTTCAGTGTCAGTAATCAATGCTTCCTGTGATTCTTATGGTGATATAATTACAGTAGTGTTAATAAATATCTATTTACCTATTTTTTTTTCTCCAGCTAACTTGGCACTGTTTGCTTTGTGGTTGACATATTTTTATCCAATTCATTACTTAAAACTCTATGAATTGTGTGGGTTTGTATGTTTGACATCTCTTGCTTTCCAAAGATGTCAAGATCGTAATTAACACCAGACTTGTCAAATTCTCTAACAGTGTAAAACACTGACCTTTAACCAGTGTTTGACTTACAGATGCATGCACTGACAGCTGATGTTCAAAATGTCTATGACGAAGTATTTGTGAACGGACATGTTTAAATTTCTTATGAGAAGTGAAAATTGGTCTTTCTGGGATTTTTCAAACTTGTTCAGCACAGTGCTGTGCTGGTTTAAATTGAAATCAATGCAGTTAAACTGGACTGGTTTTCAAGGAAAAAAAAACAAACCAAAACCCAAATGCATGTAACAGACATTTGTAACTGTGGCTGAAATGTTTAAGAATGGATTTCTTTGATTTCTAGCACATACATATGGAGAAAACCCATATGAACAAATTTGGAAATGGCTTTTAAAAAGAAAATTCACCAAGGCTAGTGTTTTCAGTTTTACAAAGTGAAAACGTAGAAGGTAAGAGCACAGGAATAGCAAACACAAAGTCAAGCAGAAGGCTAACAGATGTAGAAGCTGACTAAGGAACTCAAGAGTCCACCTGGTGTTGCATATGCCTCACTTTTCAGGTGCTGCAATGAAACCACTCATAGAAGTCTGCTTCCCAGATGGAAAACTGTTCCTAAGAAAGGGGAAAAAAAAACCAAAACAGAAGAAATAGTGAAAATCCCGTCTCTGCTGCTGAGAAGGACGTTTGTACCAGAATAATTATTTTCCATTACAAGACAGACATTCAAAATTTGAAGCCTTTGAGAAACAGCACACTCTGACTGCTGCTACAAGTTACTGGAGGAATAAACAGGGATTAAAGAGATGCTGTATCTGCTGCTCTACCATATTAGCTTTTATGCAAACTATTGCAACACAACAAGCACAGTAACACTCAAGGAGAAACAACAAATGCCTGATCAATGGAGCTACTCATGCTGTTTAGTGCTATTCAAGTAACAGCAAAAAACCCCAGACCAACCACTATTTCTGCCTTAAAAACAAAATCCCCTAAAACATAAACAGCAGACGTTCCTTGCTTTAAAGCAGTTCTAGACTTGACATATCAGTCAACAGCATTTTGGGTTTTTTTTTTTTTTTTTTTTTTTGCATTGAAATACACTGACATTGCCTTGGTTTAAGAAGGCAACTTCCTTACTTTAGTATTCAATATATAACAGGCAAGCTTCTCTCCCAAGTAATAAATTTTTCACATTACTTCATGTAGTGTGTCTTTCTATGAGTAAACCTCAGGAAGATGGCAATTCTGAGAGAAAACAAATACAAGAAACTATCAGAAAGTGAAAGCTCCAATATTTACTGTTGTCTTTTCTAAACTAAACCATATATCCTAATATGGGTACATCATACTTTTGAGAAAACCTGTGATGTGAAAATGAAATTATAGAACAATAATCTTCATTATAATCACAGAACCCCATACATCAGAGGCATTTAATTTATATTTCTATTGCTCTTCAGGGATAAAAATGGTTCTCAGAAGTCTCTTAAGAACTCAGGATAAAAATAAATAAATGTCATGATCACTGAGCTATAAAAACAAGCTTATTTCTTCAGAACTATAGAACAATATTTGGAAAATAGAGATGGAGAATATAATACATAACCTTTCATCCTTGTTCATCTAGACAATTACTGTCACTGGCTCATATAAATATCTCTTTTTGTCAGTCTTAAATTTTGTAGCTTTTTGATACACTGCTCAGACAGAAATGTTTTAATAAAGCTTTGGTATGTGTGTCTTGAATTTTAAGGAAAACTACTGTTTATGAAATATGGATAAGGTAGGGAATCTGACACTGACAGAGGAGTGCCAGAGAAAATCAAATCTCCAATATTTTATCTTCATCACAGGCCTATGCTCAAGGTTTTGATGATAACAATGGTGCTTTAAAAAAACCAATTACTAAACACGTGGATGCTCAAGTAGAAGACCAAGAAAAGAGAAGTACTGCCCTCACTTTCCCAGTCAGTATTTCTTCTTGCTGCTAGTTGGCTTCTTAGTCTGCAGCTAACATAGACTCCAGATGGCTTCTGCCTGTCATCATTTTATCCCAGTTGTCACTAGATGCATAGATAACTAGATAGATTAGGTGGGTAGTAGCTTTGTCATTTAAAGCTTTTATGACTCTCCTTGAATATTGCTTTAATTTTCCCCCACAAACCTCCCTCTCTCAAAAGGCAATACAGGCACAGATGCTAAAAACTTTCCTGTACAATACTCAGTGTTCCTTCAATAACACCAGCCCAGGACTCTACAAAGATATGGTGGTTAGCCAAAACACCATTGTACCTTTGATAAAATCTATGAGGGACCCTGCTCTTATGCTCCTCAACTCCTACTAGTATTGTTACACCACAGAATGTGTGGTGTTCTGCAGTCATTGAAAAAACAGCAGTGATCAGCAATTGCTGTGGCTTCTACTCTTCAGCAGTTACTTGTTCCTCTAAGGAAACTGCTAGTGGCTAGACTAGCTCCTGATTGCCAGCTGAGTTTCACAATAAAAAGGAAAGCTCTCCTATATTGTCTAACAGACAGAAAATGGGATATTCACACCCTGTTCTTGCAGTCCTACTTTTTACTCTTAAGAGTCACGATCTAGCAGCACCCTACTAGTTCCTTATTGATAAATCCCATCAGGACACTTCTCAGACCTGCAGCTACCATCCATTTTCCAGGAGACATCCTCTTTGCTCAGCTGTTTGCCATCCATCAGCTAGCTGCAAGCAGTAATGTTGCTACCCAAAGCTTCACATCTGTTGTGGGGTGAAACATATGATGTCATTGTGAAACTCTCTATGGTTTTGTCCAAAGGTATTTTTCCTACTTAAGAATAGGAGAGGTGGCCCTTCTGAAAGGTGCAAACAATGCTTTTGTGGCTGGAGATCTTGAATGTAGCACTGGCCACTCAGAACTACAGATCACAAATAAATGCTACCAGTAGCTAGGAGCACTACAAAGGCTGATTTCAAAAAAATTCAGTGCAGGATTTTACTGAAAATACTGTCTACCTGGTAGAATATAACTTTTCCTTAAAGACAAAATGAATAGGTCAAGAAATCCATCATCGTTGCTTTGTTTCCTGAGTTGGCAGCTTTAGACTGTGCTCTGCAGCTAAATGCCTGTGAGCAGCTGATTCACTTCAGGAAGCATTAGACTGCTCTCTATCTCCAATTCCAAGTTTTAACCTAAAGCTATACTCTCTGGTCACCATCCTTTTAACTTGAGATATCCCTTTTAATTCTGAATTTCCTTTGCCTATGGTCTTCCTTCTCTTCCCAGAGAAAGCCAGCATTTTTCCTTACAATTTTGAATTGTGCCCTGGTTGTCAACTGCAAATTTTACTTGGTTTGAATCCACACTGTTCTCATCCTTTCATTACCAACAGCAATTAAGCTTCTATTTGTTCAACTGTCTTTTGCTGATGAAAAAACAGATTTCATATTCTGGCAAATTAGTATCACTTCTTTAATACTCCAACAGTGTTATACTTTTCAGGCACCTTGCTTGTCTTCCCTTCTTGAATCAGCCTCTGAATATGGTCATTAGCACGAGGTAATCTGACCATTTCCATATCCACACCAGTGATAGGAACATTACAAACACTGGTTGAAATGAATAATTGTGTTCTGCACTTTTCCACTGGAGGTTTGTTGAGGTTTTTGTTTGTTTTTTTTTTTTTTCCTCCTTGATCTTCAGCAGTCTGTAGCAATTCCATCAGAGTAAAGAGATACGCAAGCAGAAGAGCCTGCCTTAAGACTCCAAGAGACTGCATTTTTTAACAGTTTTCCAAATCCTTAGTTTTCTGTTGTGGGTTGTTTTTACTTCTTTTTTCCTTTTTTTTTTTTTTTTTTTTTTTTTTTTTTTTTTTTTTTTTCACCTTTTCAGTAGTACCTCTAACTTTCAAGCCCTGTTAATGATCATGGAAAAATAGCCAAACTTTTCTGACCATTCAGGGACAAGGTTTTTCTCCACCTAAACACTTTCATTAAATCAAGTGTTTATTTCTACAGAAGTTAAATTAGCCCAAATGTTATGCTTTGAAACTGTTTCTCATCTACACAGTTTACTCTGAAGAAGGTCATTTGACTCTTACAAGGAACAGCTCCCATTTCCATGCTTGCATATTGAATATATCTTATTACTAAAACAGAAACATACAAAGTGACTATTAAACCCAACATTTGACAGTCTAAAATGTGTTGGTTGTGGTGTCTTTGCAGAAAGGTTAAACCCCTTTGCTCACTTCTTTCTTACCTGTATTTAGGACTGTCAATTGAGGCTGAATTTGACATGGGTTTTATGATATCAGTTTACAAACTGAGCTGAGATAATAGATTGATTTTAGTAGGTTTCAGAAAGTGTATCTCTACTAGCAGGCACTACTAATTCTGTTCTATCACCTGATGGCCAACAGGAACTAGAGAATGTTTTTAAATTGAACAATATATTCATGGGCAAGAATAAAAAAAAGGTTTGGGGGTGGGGAGATATATAACTGCTGAGTAGTTCTCCCTGCCTGCTGTCCAGAACTGACATTTGTACATTTCTTAGAGCCTTTGAGCCTCTTGTGCAAAAAATCTGCAGTGGCTAATCTGTGCTTGCAGCTGACTTCCAAACAGTCCTGTAGGCTTTTATCCCTGAAATTAATCAATACAGGGAGAATTATTTTCAAAAATCCTGCAGTCTATACATCTGTACTTTGTTCACTCATATTATTTCAGCTTATTTCAGACAGAGCAAATATCACAATCAGCAAGATCACATCTTTTCCTACTTATACAAAGAAAAGGGCAGTTTAGCACTTTCGGCTAAGATCAGAAGGTATCATTGGCTTAACTATCTGAACATTATTTTTTTTTTTCTAATCTGCTTGAAAAAAATACCAGAGAAACAAGACTGGACATGTGCTGTTTAGATTTATGTAAGGTTAGCCATTTCAGAACAGACTGCAAGGATTCTCTCAACTAATTTTGGCTTTAAAAAAATGAACAAAAACTGCCTCAGTATAAGCTTAAATAACTCTGCACAGAAACAATGTAGAATCATGCCTAGCATCTAGTCTATTTACTGCTACTAAGTATGTGGATATCAAGATTAGCAAAAGGCAGAAACATTTGTCCAAATTTGTGATAATTTTAATGTGACCTTTTTAAATGCCTTTAGCACTTAGGCATTTTTTTCATTAATTATGGTAGATTTTGAAACATGGTAATGAGAAAATATCTTCTGAACATGCTTTTTATTAAGTTGCTGAGAACTTGACCCCACATAAAACCCCCTTTGTTTACAAATTTTTGAAAATTTACAGTTTTCCAAGATAATGTCATCTGTGTAGATTATTTATTGCATCAGCCATAACTTCCATTGTAATGTGTAACATGTAAATAGCTGACAAAGCATACATTCAATATAAGCAAATAAAAATCTTTGGATGGTACTGTCTTCTGTTTTTAAACTGAATGCTTTTTCTAAGTTGTTATTACAGCATTTACTCCAACAGTCACATTTTCAATGGTATGAGAACTGAATTGGCACAGCATTTTCTCTTATTTGGAAGGACAGCTCTTCATGTGCTCAGTAAGAATAACACCAATTTGGACTAGTGAAGACTGAAGAATGAAAATGAGGTGTATCTAGAAAAATAATTGTAGGATTCAGCACTTTATACATCCAGTTCACTTGAAAATTCATTACATGCAGTTTAATAATTGTTTTAAATTATGTGTTTTGAACTGAGGGCAGAAACTACAAAAAGGTTTTGCATCGCCTGCATCACCTGATTTTTCAGATTGCCTCATCTATATCCATGTATCAGCACTGCTTGAGTAGTGGAGCAGAGATACAGCAGACTTGTGCATAGGTCACACAAGTGGGATTAAGTCCTGGTCTGAGGGAGGCAAACATACATCTGGCAGCAAACATGCACTGCAAGTGACAGCGTTCTGGGAAGTGCTGGAATGGCACAGAGTAATTTTCTATTCAGTCTAAGCAACACACATTTATTTCTCCTAAGTAGGCTAAAGAAAGGAAAGTACTGTAAGATTTAAGAATTGGGCTCCAGACAAGCCAGCAGGTATTTTAAATTTCCCAGTCCTGAATTTTGATCTGGTGACAGTTAATCATATGCTACTGTTTAATTCTAGGCTAATTTTTAATGTAGAAGTAATTCTCCTAGATTTAATTGCTGGCATTACAACACTGGAGATTTCCCATGGTGACTATACAACTCTACAAGGTATCTTAAAGACAGAAAACAAATGAAGGTGAAACTGCACACATGTTCCAGCTGTAGCACTCAAAAAATATTTCTACTCTAGATGTAGCACTAGGAAAATCTGCAGAGGGATACCCACTGACCCGTGTTTATTTTTCTTTACCCTGCAAGGGCATATTACTAGCTCAGTTTTGTAGTCAAAGTACTAAGGAAGTATGGGAGTAATTTCATCATTGTTACTGGATTAAGAATACAGTATGAAACAGGGCTCAGAACTCAGACTGGCCACAAGCTAGTGCCTCCAACAATTAACTTTATTTGTGTATAATGCAAACAAAGCCTAGATAAACGTTAGAAAAAATTAAATCTGCTGTTAATATTTTTCTGGTCTACTAGCTTTTCATAATTCTGAGACTCACAACGGCAAATTACCCTCTGAATTGCTTTATTCTGAGGGTGTAATTAATTGTCTCTCATGTGTGGAATGTATGACTTCCCTGAACTTGTAGTAAATTTATGTCTTAATCCATTTAGTATTGCCAAAACCTGAGAAAATACACAGGAGTCTGAATCATGCAACAGAAGTCTTCCCGCTCCATTTGCTTCATCAGACATATATCAATTATTTACCAGGCAGAAAGAGCAATATCATTTAGGGCTGTTGAATCTATGGAAAATTGCAGATGGCATTTCTGGAACAGAATGGTATTGCAGGAGCTTCCTGGTATTCATTTATCAAAGGCAAATGGCTGAATAACTTTGAAGTTAGCACAGAGGACCACTTTGGAGAAATGAGGTACCCCCTTCCTGCCTGCCTGCAGCAAATATGCCCTGAGATGTGAATACTAGAGTAACATTCAGAAATCCATAAAAAAAGATCAGATTAATCCTAAAAGAAAAGAATGCCATTGGTACACTTATGTCTGTATGACATTTTCTGGTAATTAATAAGCCTTTCACCTCCAATGTTTTAAGCTTGTATCAGCTGAAGGCTAAAATGATTTCTACTAATCTGAAGTCGTATATTTAGCCTCTTCTACTCCAATGTGCATTTTTTATTTCAGAGCAAAAGCCTGCTCTGATATTCTCTACGGTAGAGAAAGTTCTCACTTTCACACCGAGATTCACAAAACTCAAGGCAGACCCAAACTTGGCTTGGTGGGCTCAGCTGTGCACAGGCTCTGATAGTCATTCCAGAAACTCCTGGATTTTTAGCTTGGTGAGGCTAAGAACATTCTCCCCTCCCACACTCTGCACCCAGTAAGAATGAATATAGGACTGCAGGCATACACAGTGCAAGTTTAATAGGCACTTACCTAGTCTGATGTAGATGGAAACTGCCTGCACTGGAAATACAAGCTTTTTCAGATTCAGTACTCCAGAGCAGAATGTACACATATGCTTCACACACTTGCAGTTACAGGGAGTGTTTAGTATTAAGCAATAAAAGAAGTTTCAACTTGTGAAAATTCCATGACTGACCATTCTGTTGGCTGAGAATCCATCTGGGCACAGGGACGTGGCCAGAAACCACTGCCAGTATCAGATTCTCAATGACTGCACCAACTTTTGCATGCATGGTCCAGCTAAAATGTTACTTTGTGACTGAATTAGCCTCTGAACTGATCAGATTTGTTGCTGCAGGACTGAAGATGAAATTTGGAAGGATGAAACAGTCCCATCTTAAGCAAGGCAAGTGGGGCCCTACTAATTTATTTCTCTTTGCTCAGGCAGGTCTAAGTTCTCCTGAGGAGCAGCACGAAACACAACAGATATGTTGTTCATTTACCTGGGTCAATAAATCAGGGTGTGGGAATATTCCTGCAGTTCAATGCAGAGAAATGAAGAAGATTTTGGGTTCCATTGTCTCTCTCCCTATCCCAGCTGGCATAGGTTGCCATGCCAAAAGAGCAATGAGACAGAAGAGAGCAATAGGCCTCACAAGTTGGTCATTATGCTGGAAAGTCTATCAAATGGATGAGGTTTAAATGTGAAGGACACTCTATCATGTTAGGCTCCATCTGGTCTGGAAGAAAAGCTAAACACTTGCTCTAAAAATTTAATAAAATGACACAGGACTGACTTCTGCTGATACTGAACCTAGATCAAGCAGGTGGTGTAGAGCTATGCAGGGACTGCGTAAAAGAGCTCCAGTTTGCAGTCTTTGGACGAGATTTGGACAAACCAGTAAGGGCTGCTGCCCAGTATAGTATGAGAAATCTGCTGCCATACATTATAAAGAGCTGAAGGCTATATATTGATATCAGTTAAAATTTTTGTTCATCTGTTAATGCAGCAGAGAGCATGTATTAAAATTATGGAATTAATCTGTGGTCATCTTACATAATACCATATAATTATAATTTTTTCTTTCTTGTCAACTAAGTACTTTGGATGCAGAAGGATTTTATTGCCAGGGCAGATTCAGCATGCTGCTACACTTTAAGTCCCTTTTTGAAAAAAAGTCAGGATGCACTAAAGTATTAGCAGAAGGAAACCATTGTAAGAGACAGAGGTGCTGAGTGTACTGCATTACTGCTCTGGCATATGCTTATACAACCAAAGCCTGTATTTTCTTAGACTTGCCACAAGACTACTTCAGTATTTGTCCTGTTTGAGGTCTGATGCTAAGATAATGTATTCTTGTTCTCATGGCATTCTAGACCCAACTAACAAGTAATAATTGGCAGTCTTAACACTATCCTTACAGCAATTGTACCCTACACATTTACTGTTCCTTGATACGCAAAAATTAATTTTCTACTACTGTTAGTGCACTCTTATTTTAGCTCTGTGAAGCAGGATAAAAGTATCCGTTCATTTCAACCATTAGAATTTAAAATTGCATATTATTTGGGGTCATGGAAAATGTAGGTTTTTTAAAAGCACATGTATACTTAAGAACAGACTTCCAGTAAAATTTATATTGCAGTGCATTACAAAAAGAAATGAACAAGGTGAACAGAGTCCTCATCTCAAGCTTCCCCCAGCTTTCTTCTAAGAGCACACAGCTGGCTCTCAGCTTAGCTCCAGTACCATATGGAATAGATCTCTAGTGCCACACCTGGAAGCAATAAGCTGCAATAGCAAATAGAAGCTCTGTACAGCAGGTTACCACCAGAAGCAGTGAGAGTATTGCTGCTGCTGAAGGAAAGGCAAGTCAGTACCTAGGGGGCACCTCAGACCCGGCACAGGACGGGCTTTACCAGCTTAGGTCTGGCCTGTTCTACCCCTCCCAGGAAAGGTAAGGCAGACAGATCTAAGAACACAAGCTTAACCACAAGCTTAGATTGTTAAGAAAATACCACATGATGAAGTGAGATCAAGCGTGGAAATCGAACTGCATGTCAAAATTCCCAGGAATCATGGGGAGGCACTTTTTACAAGGGTATGTACTGATAGTAGAAAAAGTAATGGTTTTAAGATGGAAGAGAGTAGATTTAATTTACACATTAGAAAGAAATTCTTCAGTGTGAGTATGGTGAGACACTGGGACAAGGTCCCCTTCCTGAATGGTTCCAAGGCCAGGTTCCATGCCTGTTGTAGCCAGTGGTGACCCTGCCCATGCAGCCAGGTTAGATATAGATGATTTATAAGGCTCCTTCCAACCAAAACCACACTATGATCAGGTTGTCATTACCCAAGGAACAGGCAGACTCCAAAACATTAAAATGAATACCAAAACCCCACATATTGAGGCTTCCTGGCAGAGGTTAAATACAGATCCCAGCCCCAAGCCCCAGGTGGGGCTGCTTGGGGCCAAGCTGGGCTTATTAATGCCCCATGGCCCTGACAGGCATCAGCTGGCTGTGTGCAACAAAAGATGACATGCCCTGTAATACTGCTCTATGCTGTCTGGAGTTTTCCCAGCCTCTTGTTTTTGCTCTCTACATTTGCTCTCAAAGTAGTAGATTTTGTCTAATAGCTTTTCCCTGAAAAGCATAGTGGTACAGGCTGAGGGGAGGCAAATGTTGAGCCCACAGATACACCAGGTGATGTGGAGGCATGGCCAAAGGGAGATTACAGATACAACTCCTTCTAATATCCTACGTCTTCAAGACAGTAGGAGCTTACATTTCTGCTGTTACTACAGTATATACCTGCCCAGCTCATTACACGTTTCACACATTTTTTTTTTAAGAAATTATTCCCCAAAGACTAGAGAATAATAATGCAATCATCCTAATTTATAAAACTGGAAATCCGTTCTGTCATGTCTCCACAAGAAAAAAAGACAGTCACATGTGTTGCATGGCCTAGCAGGTGGGGCTCAGCCCTGACCCATCACTGGAGACAGCCGAGGTGTCTGGGAGCCCTGGAGGCTGCTGAGGGACCTTCCTTCCCCTCACCTGGGGTTGGGCAGCACCATCCCTAAAGGATGTTACCCGGAGTCAGGGGTGAGCAAGAGGGCCCTGAGCGCACCCACGTTCCAGTGGGCCCTGCCCGAGGCTGAGAGCCTGGCCCTGTGGGCAGGGATGTGTTTTCATGAGAACTACCATCACAAAATTTACTTATTTCATCTTGTTGGCCAGGCAGACTGTGCAGCATTTAAGTAACACATGTACTTCTGTAAGTATGACGAAAATCTTCATTTGTTATTGTTTTTCTCTGCGTTCTGCATTTTGTTAACTTTAGGGTGAACCCCTCCCATTTTCTGTCCCATGTCCACCCCAGTGTGGTAACCAGCTAGTTGAAATAGACATTCACAAATGCAGCAGTGTGCTGAGCTGCAAAGGGCTGGTGACATTCCATGATGTTACATTTGGAGCAGGAGCAGAGCAGCCCTCTCACCACTGCTGGTAATTACATCACTGAGGTACACCGAAATGACTCCACTTAGGTAATAAACCTAACCAAGCTTTTAATTCTTCATTGACACTAACCAGCTAAAACCAAGTGACAATGGGGATAACAAAAAGACCCTCCAGTGACATATAGAAAATTAAGAGGCTCATTACCTGTTGGGGATGGTTTTGTTACACAACAAAGTCTAAGAATGACCCCAAACTACACACACACTCACAGAGGATATATCTCGCTCTCAAGTGCCCAGAAAACTGAGTTGGTCAGCAAAGTGGGTCAAGGGCTCACTCAAGGATACACTCAGAGGAAAAATCACTCACCAAAAGAAGGGTGCAGGCAGTCAGTGCCCTGAAATTTCCTGGGGGTGGAGGGAAGGCATCCCAATACCCAGGAGAGGTCTAGAACTGCAAACACACCCCTGCGAGGAGCACTCCTGGAGGCAGCATCCCCTTCTGTGCTCCATTTTATATGCTGGTGGGATCTGAGTGGTGGCCATCTATTAGATGAGGACCCTGTCTCTTGACCAAGGGTCCCACTTCCCTCTTCTCGCCAGCATGGGAGGACGTGTGCCAGGCTGGCGTGTCTACGTGACCGCGGGCACGGAGTGCTGGCAGAGCTGGGAAAACTGGAAGCTGAGAAAATTAGGAGCCGACTAAATTAGGAGGCTGCTAAATTAGGAGCTGGCTGCTGTCCTGTCTGTATCCCTAGCCACTGGGAGAGGTGGGGGGGGGGCTGTGCTCCTGCCACAGTGTACTGCGCAGAGCCTCCAGTACAGCACAGCTTGACCTGTTTGTACCATGTATGGTGAGTATGGCATTTATTCATAACTGTATTTTAGAACAAAAACCAATTTTGGGTCTGGTTTTGACATGGAAAAACAGCTGTAGTCATGGGCTGAAATTTCTTATATCCTCAGTGTATTCTCTGGATGTGTTGCTTTGGGTTGTTGCTACTGCATCTCGAGTTCTTTCTGCCTGTTGTGAAGTGTTGTGTCTTTCATGTCTGTCCCTGTCCCCGCCGCCCCTCCAAGGATGAAGCCTGCCTTTCAGTCTATTAAAGATGAAATGCAAGATAAAAGAATTAGAAAAGAAAAAGGGATCTTTGATAATGCCTTTGATGTAAATAATGCTGCCTTTGACATTGATTTTGTGAGGTACCCTTTCAGATATTTCATAAGTAAATCCTTCTCTGCTATCATATTAACAAGGATTTCCTTTCTCACTACAAAGTATTTTGGCACTAAACCACAAAAGAATTGTATTTGAATATTATTCTTATAAACCCAATCACACATACGAGATAACTGGTGAAGGTATGAATTGAGGCTCTCTGCAATAGTCTCCTCATGCTCCTTTATTTCCTGAGTCAGTAAGACCTGGATAAAGGCTCTGTTTTTGGTTATCTGCCATTTAATTTCCTGTAGTTGACACTATCATCACGTCTTGCAAGCAAAATAGTGCCCTGTAAACCATAAGCTGGGAATGGCTACACTGAGATCTCATGATGTGTTGAGGTTTTTTACCCCAAAATTTGTCATGTGTTTTAGATGGAAATGATGCTGTTAGCTTTATTAGATGAAAGTAGAAGGGAACAAACATTTGGAATATGGTGGTAGACTCTGCTTAGTGCTGTAGCAAAGTGCAAACCTACTAGCCTTTAAAAAAGGTAACTAGTTGTTTTGCATTTATGTTGTCATTTTAAGGAGCTTTTGAAATGTTCTAACAGCCAAAAAAAGTGAAAATCCTAAATACCTTTTGGTTTATATATATGTAGTTACAATTTTTTTGTGTACTCTGAATCAAATAGAAACCTCCAAAGAATGCATGACTGTTGTCTTTGGGTAACAGCTAACAGCCAACAGTTCGGCAAATGTAAGTTGGCTGTCACATAACACAGAGATGTTGTTCAGAAAGTCTGTGGAGAGTCTGACTGAGCCTCCAAACTTGATTAAAAACATAAAGATTGATAATTCCTTCATCTTAGTTCAAATGTATCTATGTTTCTTTGTGTGATACTAAACATGGAAAATGTTATTTCAAATTAAGTATGAAATTTAAGTTCTACATGAAAAGCAAGTTTCAGTTATACTTCACAATAACTACAATATGCCCAGTGGATTTTGAGTTGAAGGCTGGTCTTCATTTGACTATAATAACCTTTTGTCCAAAAATGCTTAATTTAATTTTTTTTTTTAATAAAAATTGTGGAGAACACATTTCTGAAGCATGAATGCTCAAAGCTGAAAGCAAATTTTTAATTACTACACTACTATAGGGCTCTGGTGGCTAGTTTTGCAAATCACTTTCCTCTTAAACAGATCAGAATCTTGAAACTTACAGCTCAATCTAAAAACATTTGGTGCAAGTCAGATTGATGCTTTGATCTGTGTTGGACTACTTAATACGCAAGTCAGATGATATTTTCATTATTCCCATATGAGTAAGCTGGGTGACTGATTAATTCAGCATGAATTTCAAACCATGTATTACAAATATATTTGAATAATTTGCAAATGATTGTGTGCTAGTCAATTTAATTTCTAATTTTTTGGAAAAGTTAATATTACTTTAATATACCCCAAGAACCTCCCATAAAGAAGGACATGCTAAGACTTGAAAATGCAGTATCAGAAAAGATACCGTACTGTGGGACTCGACTTTTGTGCCAGTAATGAGGCTGAGAGGCTGTGTCATGAGAAAATAACGTCCAAGAGATTCATCATCTGACATTCTATAGGATATATATCAAATTAAACCATGATAGCAAGTTGCAGAGTTTTATTGCAGTTCACCCCCCAGGCAAGATAAGTTTAGTTACAAAAGTTTGTAATTTGAGACATTTTTTCCCACTTCATCTCATCATGCTTTCAGGATCAGGCAGGGAAATGTTTGAGAGTCATGAAAAAGCACTACACAATGCATGCAGATCCCACACATCTTGAAGTTTAACGTTTATGACTCTTTGGGAAAGGATAGGAAACACGTACAGTTCCATCCTTAAGATTTTTTTATGTAGTCAAGTAGGAAAATATGCATATTTCTTCAAATAGAAGTTTTCCTTCTCTTGCCTTTCACAGTCTGGTGCTTGGATGGGATGTGCCATAGAATGTTCTGAGGGACCCAGAGTTGCTTCCTCCCAGCTAGCTGCTATCCTACAAACATACTACCTGTCTGCTGGCACTCAGCTGAATCCTGGGTCTACTGGCATGACTTTATGTTGCTTGTGACTAAAAGAAATCAGCCTAATTGGTTAAGGTCTTGGAACAGCCATGTTACGGGAGAAGGACAAGAGTGCTCAGTTTGGAGTGGAGGAGCAGCCGTGTGGCTGAGGCTCAAGCAAGGGCAGTGATGAGTGCTGAACTGCTGCTGACCAAATCCCACACTGCTGTATCACTTGAGGAAAATAGCAGTTCAGTTCAGGATAGATAAGAGAAAGTGCTGTCATCATGCTTGGGCATCACTTACAAATATCTGAAGGTCAGGTGTCAATAGCATGGGACTCTTTTCAGTGGTGCCCATTGACAGGAAAAGGTGCAGCGGGCACAAACTGGAACACAAGAAGGTCCATCTGAACATAAGGAAAAACTTATTTAATTTGAGTGTAGCAGAGCACTGTAAGAAACTGCCCAGAGAGGTTGTGGAGATATCTCCTTGTCTGGAGATACTCAAAACCCACCTGAACACAATCCTGTGCAACTTGCTCTAAGTGAACCTGCTCTACCAAGAGGGTGGGACTAGCTGATCTCCAGAGGTTTCTTCCATCCCTTGCTATTCTGTGATTCTCTGGTACATCAGTGAGCTTCAGGAAATTCATGTGATGGGAAGATAAAGAAGCAGGTTTTGTCAGCAGGCTGAAAGTAAAAAAAAAACACAAAACCAAAAAAACCACCACCAACAAAAAATTGGGATAGATATTCATATGCAGGAAGTTCCTAAACTGATGGGAGTTATCAGGGAGTGTACCCTTTAAAAAGCCTCAGTTAAAAAAAAGCACTAGCCAACCAGCCAACCAAAACCCAATACATATTGTGGGTTCTAGGAAAGTGTGGAGGGGATAGACAGAGAGTGGTCAGGCTTGCATGCTTTCAGTAAATAGTATCTGTTGTTGCCACTACTAGAAACCATATCCTGAGTAGGATAGACCATTGTTCTGATCCATTAGGGCATTTCTAATGTGCTTTTATCTTAAATTTCCATATTATTCCAATAAACAGGTGTATGTTAATGAATGCTTGTCCTCCACAAAAGGTTTTATTTTTCATCTCTCTTCAAACCATTCTTTTTTAAAGGCACACAAGAGACTGATCAGAGTAAGATGAATGCTGCCATCATCTGTGATGATGATTAACCTTCTTAAAGAAGGGAAATTTTCTGGGAAAGACTTGTTGTTTGAAATATTTCACAGTAGAACTATAGAGGTAAAGTGTACTTTCCTGTCACTGAATTTGTTTTGATCCTTTTAAATTTTTTCTTTAGTTATCTCTTCTGGGATACGTATTTCATGTTATATCTTTGTTATATCTTTTTCCCCAGTATCTTGAGTCATCCATGTAACTTATATAATTTAAATACTGGCACATCTAAACCATTGTTTTCTGTAGTATTTGGGATTTAGTCTTCTGGAATGAAAGTTGCAGGTTTGACAGGTATGTCAAACAGGGAAAGGCTACGTATTCTATCTATTCAAGTAGGGCAATTTTTACACATAAGTAGTTAGATGGTCATAGTTGTCACAGGACTTCTCAAAATGGCACCTTCTCCTGCCTCTTGTGTCTAGTCTCAGATATCTCAAGAATATTTCTGTGCACAGTATATTAGAAAGTGATTAATAGCACAATGTTCTCTCATCACAAGGCTATTATTTTCAATGTTTTGCTGCACAAAGCACTGGCAGCTGTGTCCTATTCTATGAAGCAGCGATGCAGTGTCTGGTCATTATACAATCCTAATGTGTTAAATTATACCAATATCATAAAGCAGTAGAAATGAAAAAAAAAATTGCTCAATTTAAAAAAATAAAATCCTTGATAACTCCCCAGATCTCTCAAAGGAAGCAACAGATGTTGAACTGAAACTGAGAGCCTTTTATAGTTTGGTCAAACATTTATTTCCAAAATCCTATTTTAAATTTCTGCTTTTTGATCAAAATGAGTAAGAAGGGAAGCAGACCACTTCATATCCTAAGTCTTACTTTTGGTTTTTTTTTTAAACATTATTAAGGCTGTAATTGTAGGATACTGAACTGCACAGGGGTCCAGAGTGACAACTGATTCGCATGGACAGTCATACTTTACTTGTTTGGTTAGTTCATCTACACTGTCTAAATTAGGAGAAGGAGATGGGTTCCACTTTGACATGTGTCAGGTGGCTGCTTCAGGAGGGAAATTCAAGTTTGAATGGGAAAGGATGGCTCGCAGTCAGGTCTCAAGTTCTGATACCATTATTCTGCCCTCTGTCCCAGCCCTCTGAACTTTTATCCTCAGCTTCAGTGCAATCCTGCCTAGAACTCTTCTCCAAATGATTCAGCCTCTTGAAATGTCACCTGATCAGATAATATGACTGGAAAACCTGGATATGCTCAGAAATTACCTTAAAATTTTGCTTTTGCAAGCCAACTGCACATGCTGTGTGCCTCCTTGATGTAAAGATGTGACTACATTTTCCTGTCCATTGTGGAACAGGAAGGGAAGGAAGATTGCCAGAGGGGCTCATGCTTGTGACTATGAAAATGTAATTCATGGGCAAAGTACTCCTGTACCTCTGAATAGTATATGCAGTTGTGTTCTTTGGTGCCAACTGCTGGGGAAGTAAATATCCCGGCTACTTGGCTGAAGGTATTGCATCCATGTGAATGGAAATTCAGTTTCTGTCACAAGGAACTATCTGAAAATTTAGGTAGAATCAGTATGTCTGGGCACATCCCAGCCCAGTGCTTAGTTCAGCTGGAAACCAATTCTTCACTTTTAATATAACAAGACAACAAAGACAAACTGTCAGGGAAATAAAAGCTTGGAACAACTGCCAAGTGCTGTCAGCTTACCAAGTAAAAAGGAAAAAAAAAAAAAAAAAGCAGTTGCACAAGGTGTTTGTCTCTGAGAGAGAATTCATATTACTGTGCCTTATGCCAACAAGTAAACTGTAATTTTTTAAAATATTTTTTTTTCTACTGAGTGTGGATTACTCCTTAAAAATATGAATGCTCATTTTGTGATTAAGTTACTAAAGTTGCAGTGTAAATTTTATGCAAACCTGTGCCAGGTGCAAAATGTAGTACTAGTCATCTAATACAAACAAAGGAAAATTATTCTTTTGAAGAGGTTTCAATTAGGCTTTTTAATAATAAAATTTGTCCCCAAAGTTGGCCATCTAAAGAGGTACTAGAAATGACATGTAAAAATTAAGCATGTTCTGATTAGGCAAGGCAACTGAGTTGCACGGTTTACATTTCTAGCAGTTATGCTATTTCACTTTGATTCAAGGAAATCAAAGTAGTGAAAGCAAATCCATCAGCTAACTGCTTCCAGAAGCACTGAAGAGCTGTAGTGTAAAGCAAGTAAAATGATTCTGATAACTTTTCTGCATGTCAGTCAGCTCTATTGGGTGGGTGCTGGATAAGAAATTTCCTCCAGAAAAAAGATATTTTGTATCTACAGTATTAGTGAATATCGATATAAAAATGAATATGTTCTGGAATATTTACATTACATTCTTAAGGTCTTCTACAACAAGGACTAAAATTGTGGCATAAATCTGAAAAGGAAATAAATTTGAAATTGCATGTTTTCATTATGAAGTATTGATAAATGCTAAGAGAGCAAAGAGGAAAATGTTTTGAGAAAATTAGTTTCCTGAATCAACGTTTTGTGTCATATATACTAATTCAATGGGCTGAAATGTTTGCTGATTTTTTAAGAGACCTTAAAGGGCCACTTGGAATGTCATGAACATGCAATAACTAGTCCTGTTGAGAAAAAGGATTATTAAAGAAAGTAAAGCAAATAAAATTAGAGTCAGTAAGCAGAAGCTAAGTGTAATCTTAGATCACTTGCAGACTTCAAGGTGACAAAAGTAAAGACATTATCTTGTCAGTGGTGTGGTATCAGTTCACACTGAGCTGGACAATGCAGACCAGTACTTCTATTCCTTCACCAATGTGGTTTCTAATGGAGTCCCTCAGAAAGGACCAGTGACACTGATTTCAGTACTTGTTTAAAGGAATTGCTTTAACTGTATTCAAATTCAGGATGTATATTGTTGGAAGAAAAACTATTTTCCAACATTTTATGTGGTCTATTTACATGGTTTTAATTGATGTAAGAATATTAAAGCTCTGTTTATGGCTACTAGGAATGCTGAATTCCCCCTGAATACAAATTATGACAATTATATACAGATAGACTTAAGTACCAATATTTAACCATATGCCTCTTCTAATTATAATGTGTTCAGAGGCTTAGGCTTTCTGGATTGATACCCTCTACCAGAGAACTGTTTTAGTGCAGCTATTTTCTTTTGGTTTGCTTTAAGTACTAAAATCTTAGATTAGCTGAGGATTATCCCCTTTAAGAATCTACCAAAAAGGAGATATTTTTTGACTACTGGCAAGAGTTGCTGTTATTTCCCTTCCACAATAGGATCAACTTTTTTTATTTCCTCCCCAGCTTCCCTGAGGATCTGTCTGGATTATCTTTCTAAGTGTCAAAACTGACCAAGTAGCCTGGGAATATACTTCTCTTAGCTTTTACAACTCACCTCACATAGGCAAAGGAGGAACTTTTGTGCTTTAATGGATAGAAGGACTGCTCAGGATTGTCATAATCCTTTTTTGTTAGCAAGTATTTCTGAAAGTAGATATTTTTGGATCTCTCCAAGGATGAAAAACAGTTTTCTCACTGTATAGCAACAGTGAAATTCATTCCTTGAAGTGAAAGTAGCATAGTACTTGTACTATTTTATGTACATAAAGAGAGCATTTTCTCTGCTGCAGCTCTGTCAAAGAGTGTGTAAATAAGATGCAAGAGCACAAAAATCTGGTCCCACACTGGGCAGGACACTTTAGAAGTGCATTGTCTTACAATGTGTACAGTGCTGTGTTTGGGAGGGAACCCTGAGATTCCTCACAACACTTTGGCTGGATTTGTAAATGCTTTTCAGCATGCCTACTTACCACCTGAGTTAGGTTCATTAGTGAATACTGCTCTTCATTGTGTCATTTTTGCAAGTTTATCATTTTGTGATCTGTTTAAGAAGGCAGAATTAAATTGCAAACCTTAGATAGATCTTTGTGTCAGTAAATCTTAAGTCTCATTTTTAAGATACAAAATTATTTAATTTCACAGATTTACTTTTATATAGTGTACTAAGATTATTAAAGGCAGATGTTTCAGTCACAACAACCCCATGCAATGCTACAGGCTTGGGGAAGGGTGACTGGAAAGCTTACCAGAGGAAAAGGACCTGAGGGTGCTGGTTGACAGCTGACACCGTGCCCAGGTGACAAGAAGGACAACATCATCCTGGACTGTGTCAGGAATAGCATGGCCAGCAGGAGAAGGGAAGTGATCTTGTCCCTGATCTTGGCACTGGTGAGGCTGCACCTCTGGTACTGTGTTCAGTTCTGGGCCCCTCACCACAGGAAGGACATTGAGGTGCTGGAGTGCATCCAGAGAAGAGCAGCCAAGCTGGTGAAGGGTTTGGAGAACAAGGTCCTATGAGGAGAGAGGCTAAGGGAACTGGGATTGCTTAGTTCAGAGAAGGCCAAGGGGAGACTTTATTGCTCTTGACAAGTACCTGAAAAGAGATTGCGGGTATGTGGGTGTTGGCCTCTTCTCCAGAGTAAATAATGTCTACAGGAAACGGCCTGAAGCTGTGCCAGGGGAGGTTTAGATTAGATCTGAGGAAGAATTCCTATACTGAAGGAGTAGTCAGGCACTGGAAATGGCTGCTCAGGAGGGTGGTGGAGTCACCATCTGGGTGACTCTGGGTTGATGGTCAGACTTGGTGATCTTAGAGGTCTTTTCCAGCCATAACAATTCTGTGATTCTGTGAGAAATAGGGATTAGACAGTTTTTCCAAAGTCTATGTTCTTGCAGGGGGGCTGTCACACTTGGTGTCTTCTGGTAAGCTATTCAGCAGTGTGATTAAGAAATCCTTCCTTAGCTCAGGAAACCTGGAGAAAAACCCACGGAGAAATTTCTTCAGTACCAGAAGGGTTCTTTCTGAATAAGTCCAACAGTAATGGCTTGTGTCAGCGTTTTTGTAGACATCTTTGATAGGAGTAGCACCTGGAGGATGGTGAATGTAGCAGTGTTCACCAGATAACTACTAGTAATTCACGGCTCCTAGTCAGTAATGTCGTTTGGAAAGCCAGGTTCATTAGTGAGAAAAGAGAACAATCATCAGTATCTGAAACTTTATTAGAGGGGTCTTGCAACCAGAGTTGTATTTTCATGTTTCAGACAAGATTCAGACAGTATTTTGAGCTCCTTCAGCTGTCAGGCTGCCTGTTCTCATTCATTGTATCATCATGGTTCTTAGAACAGGTTGAAGTCTGGAGCATGCAGCCTGGGGTGGCAGAAGACGGTATCAGGTTGAATGTGCATTTTCTTTCATGAAACTATTAGCCTCTCTTTTCCTACTTGCCTTAGTCACATTGTACAGAGTTAGCAAGTGCTGTGTGACACCTAGACCTTTTCCATGTGGGATGAGGAATGTTCTTCTTCTGGCAGGGAGAGTCAAAATGGTTGGCTTGCCTGGAATATGAAAAAAAAAAAACCAAAACAGGAGGCTGAGAAGAGCTGATGGTTCTGACAGGCCCATAGAAAGAGGGACCAGCCTGTAGTTACCTTGGCAGGGTTGTTGCTGAGCCTCAGGACTGTGAAATTTATAAAGGTGCCTGTGAGCAGAGTGCCAAGCCCTTCCCAGAAGGGCCATAAAATCAGCAAGGACAACTGAAACATGGCTTCATGCAGTGCTCTCTGAGGCAAAAATAAGAAAACTGCATACAGGATTTATTTGGTTCTCCTTGGGATATGTATGTGTCTGTTTCCAGCACTTGCCAGCACAAAGCACTTAGAAAGGAAGACAATTTGTAGGAACCTCTTAACTCATCTCTGCTGTCCAGTGTGTGTCTGCATTACCCAGATGTATAAAAGCCTTGACTGGAAGCTGGTGGAGGAGGTGAGTTGTAGTGATGCCCAACAAATGGCAGAGCTCAAATACTAGTATATGAACAGCATTTCAGTATTTGTCTTTTGTATCTTCAATACACAGGAAAGTGAGTGAGAAACTGGACAGATCAGAAAAATCTCACACAGATGGGTGGGGTACCTGCCAGATGCATGCAGAGAGGTCATTTAGTGGCCATGAATAGGTACAAAAGCTTGGCTGCTTGAAACAACTCAGAGAATATGGAAGAAGCCAGAACTCTCAAACTGTCTTCTGCCTCCATGCCTTGAAATACAGTGCTGTTCTGGAGGCTGGAAAACTGTGACTAGTGAGAGACTGTATCCACTTCTTGCTTCTGTGAGCAGATAAAGGTATCAAAGGTGAGCACTGTGTGGAGAACAGATTTTTGATTTTTATACATTTTCCCCTGAGGAAAAAAAAAAGCTTTAAAGTTCTTTAGAACCATGGATTTGTATCACAGTATAATCGTTGGTTTCTTTCTTTGACAGATCATTTTATTTAATATTCAGGGCACAAGATTTTTTGCCAAGTGCATTGGTATATTGATCAGTATCTGAAGTCAAGGGGCCCTTTTCACCTGTACCATGGATAAAAACCAGAGGATGGCTCAGCAAAAAAAAAAAAAAAAAGATTTGGACCAGAATCTGAATGGGTTTTTTTGTCTGAATATAAACACATAGAAGGTTTAGTTATACTGGATATTTTTTTTCCCCTTGCAATGTGTATTAATTGACTCAGAATTTATGAGGCTCATGGGTATCATGGTACAACTGTTTACCTAATAATAAGGGGTTTTACCAATGACAAGTACAGATTGGTTAAAAAAAAAATAAATCTCTCAACCATAATCCTAGCAACTAAGATATCTTACAGTCCATGCTGCTTCATAAAATACTTCCCTAAGCCTGTAACTAAAGGTAAACCTTGGATTGTTTTACTAGTTTAGGTGTGCACACACATATAATTAACACATAGAGTACTGAAAAGTAGCTGAAACAACTTTGCAGCAGTCTGTAATTTTGTTGACTTTGTCAGATATTTTTCAGAATGATCTATATCCATCTTGTATTTCATGTGTCCTATCCTTCACTATCTTCCTGTAACACTTATCCATACATTCCTTCTCCTAATCAAGGTGTGATTCAGGAACGTAATGAATTTTTTTTAGCTTGAAAAGGTATCCAAAATAGCATACATACATACATACCTATCAGCATAACAAGGCTCTATTTAAACTCTGTCCTGACCTCTAGCTAGCTAAAAAATATTAAAGCACAGTATTATGTTTTAAACAGAAGTTTCTAAAATATACTTCTAATCTAAAACTTTGTCTTGGTTTTAAGTAATTTGCTGAGTGAAATTATTTGAATCAGTGTCCAAGGCTTTCAACATTAAAAAAAAACCCAAATGGCAACAATGGAATATCAGATACATAGCAAATGAAATTAGTTTATCAGCCAATGTTGCTAATGAAGCTCCTCTGCTAATGTTGATCACGTGTGTCTCCCAGGTATCATTTCAAGAAGTTATCATATCTGGGAGTAAAAGTAATTGTTACAACACAATAGAAGGCTCTGTTCAACAAACAAATGACTTAGCTCATGGGGGCCTGGTAATGAGAAAGCTTTTTCACCATAGCGTCCAAATTCTTTTTTTGGGAGAATGGCAATGAAACTATTTCGTTACCAATATAAATGCTAAATTTGCCTTTTCAATTACTGGTTCATTCTTTCCAGGTGGGAGCAATAGAGCAAAAATGATGATTAATGGACTTACAACAATGCTGTACATAAATGTTCAATCAAAACCCAAAACATGTATGTCTTAAAATGGTTCTGAGAACCATGTCAATTACTAACAAAAATTGATGCATAGCTTAACCCTGTGCATAATTTCCTAATGTATTTGTGTCAATTAGAATTTCAAGTCTGGTTTTTAAAAGTGGTAAGACATTTAAGAGTTTACATGTCTAAAAGTCAGTGGCACTTTCTAGCAGTTCCATTGCAAGATTTTTTTAAGAAAGAGTTTATTTTTTTTTACTGTCTTCCTGTAAATAAAATTTCACCTCAGTCATGATAGGATGAATGTCCCATCCAATCTAGACTAATTCACAGAAGGGTACTGAATACTCCAGATGAGACAACTTCTGATGGAATGGTGTAAAACAAAGACATGAAATGAGAGAACTCTTATCAATCTTTTCTCTGAAAAGTGCTGAAATGCCTGTATGCTGAAATATTCTGCAATAATATCTGTTTGATGAACCAGAGAAAGCATTTCAAGTTTTTGGCTGCAAATTTGTATTGAAGATACAGGCACACACCAAAGACCAGAATGTTATTTGTCCCTCTCTATAAAATCAGAGTAGCTGTAAAGCTGCAACATACCTAAAAAGACTATTTTTCTTCTGCTTTCTCACCTAAAACCCTGGTTCCCTGTTTCCCACCTGCAGTCTTTCTCACCTGGAAATACCTAAATTGTGAAAATTGCATGTAACAAAATGCATAGTTGCTCTTCCAACCAGCAGCTTGCTTGCACTTTTAGATGGGGAGGGTTAAATGTGAGTTTTCCTGGAAGGGCACTAGGCAGGATGGATTTGATGAGGGATTTGGGGTGAGAACTCTTCTGAGCATAACTAGAGGGATCCTAGTCTTGTTCCTCCAAGTCCTAAGGGCAGTTGCTAAAGGGGCTGTTTCTGTCTCATTCTCCCAGTGCTTTACAAGTGCACCCAAGCTAGAGCTGTAGAGGTCTTACTGCTTTTTGTATTTGGCTCACTTCCCAGACAAACCAGAATGTTGACTTCTCAGAAATGAAGGGCTGTAGGAATATGACTCCTTTTTTAGGGAAGGGAAATGATTAGGTATAGGGATGGATTAAGGAGTGAGAAGTATGGGAAAGCCCTAATTTTGAGCTTGCTCCCATCAAAGAATTGGGACAGAGGTTGGTTAATACTGTTGCTCTTTGAATGGAGAATGCTCTTTGAATGTACCTTTTATGGACCCAGCTTTTCAAATTGTGTAGAAGTCAAGGCAGGATATTTTGCTCCATTCCTGAGCATGCAGTTCTAAACAGCTTCTGTTGATACAGGACAATTTTCAGTGTACACAAATAAACCTGATCTCCCATTTCAGTAAATATAGGTATTTCTGCTACACATGCTCTCAATATGTAAAATTGAGCCCTACTATTCATAACATTTTGAAAATGGAGAAGCTGTGATGGACCTGCTTTCTGACAGCCAGTAACAAATGCAGCCTTCCAGGCAATACTACACTTCCTTTTTATTTTAATCTCTCAGAGTAATGTGGGAAGACTGGCTTTGTACTCATGTAAGACACAATTGTAAGCTATCTAAACTTCTTCACCCCAACACTGTTTAGGGAAATATTGCAAGAAATGACAGTATTTCATCTACTGTATTAAGACTGTCCTTATGTCAGCATTAAGAAAACTTAGTTCAGTTATTGGTTTGGGCAGTGAATGTGGTTAAATAACAGACATAGACTGTGGAAGAAGCAACACCAACTGGGAATCCTTTTCCTGTCCTGTAACTATAACTGGTGGTCATAATTTCTCAAAAAAACAGCATTTAGCTGAATATGCTTTTTTACAGTCTCCTTTTTCATATTTATTTAAGCATGAGTTATTAAAAAAACTTATCCAAACACACACCTTTTTCCCCTGTGGTAGGTACTACTTCATGTAACTCTAAGCTACTAATTCTAAGATATTGAATTTTTTATTGCTCTCTACATTCCTTTGGGAAATAACTTACTGTTTCAGAAAAGCTTTTAAAACACTTCCTTTTAAATGTAAATTCTTGAATTCTGTGAATAGTGAGCATGCCTAGCACTTCTTTTCTTTGCATTTGAAGCACAGAGTTAACTGAAGGTCCCATGTATCTCTTGGAAAATATTGGAAAGTGTTAAATATTGAATACAGTAAGTGTTTCTTCTCTTCAGGGGAAAAAAATGCCTTATTTAAATTCTACAGCAATATAAGATAGATAAGAAGGCTTTCCACAATAAATTGATCTACATGTAATTTCTAAAGGCCTTTACCCCATGGAAAAGACTGAACTTAGAGATTTTAACATTTTTGTCATTTTGGTTTGGATTCTTTCAACTACACCTGTACTTAATCTCAGGTCTCAAATATTGGTTCAAGCAGTTACTGTAGGTATTTTACGTACCTGTTTCGAAAGATTTTGGAGGAAGTGTACAGCAGCAAAATATTCTGAATCCAAAAGCTTGTAAAGAAAGCATGTTTCGTGGTGAAGGTTATTGTTCCTCCTCAGAAGACATGACAGGGTGGTTTTTTTTTGAAAGATGTTGCATCTAAAGAAAAAGACAAACAAATT
This sequence comes from Phaethornis superciliosus, assembly GCA_023637945.1. Classification (NCBI taxonomy): domain Eukaryota; kingdom Metazoa; phylum Chordata; class Aves; order Apodiformes; family Trochilidae; genus Phaethornis; species Phaethornis superciliosus. The sequence continues at coordinate 68,538,077 of JAJQWJ010000002.1, read as the reverse complement.
AAAGAATGTGGGTTTTTTGTGTCTGTAACAGGTTAAATGCTTTATTGTCAGGTTTGACTGAAGCTATGACTGTAATAGGAATAATTTATTGTGTTAGATGGTTACCTGAATCCTTGACTCATGCTTATTTAAGCTTATTTATTTTTGTGCACTGTACACTATTCAGCATGTGTGTGTATGTTTTTATCTGTGCTGTGTGTTAAAGCGATGGTGGGTTTGGTGATGCAATTTCCAAGCGTTAGAATTGGTACGGAATGTGAGGAGAGATACTGAGATCATGAAGAAGTTGTTAGTTGCCATTTATTAATATAGAAAAATAATAAATTAAGTTCAACTTCTGATTTTTTTTCCCTATCACTTATGCCTGTTTCTCTTACAGCTTTCCTAGGTGCTGTATTAAATGACAGTTTTATGAAACTGGTTACATTAATATTGCCAGAAAAAGGTCTGTCAGCTTTAGTTACTGTAATACACAAGTTTGAGTGTACTTTATGCTGTAGTTACTACTGTAGTACAGTATAGTGAATATTCATGTTACTATAGTGTAATTCTATTATAACCACTGAATTCCTGTTTTTTTTTTAAAAAACTCTGAAAATTAAGAGAAGCTTTTACTTTCATATAGCATTGCCAGGCACAATAACAGTGCTTAGTTGCTTCTGCCCTGAAAGGAAGAGCAAAATAGAATAGTTTTGTACTTCTTCTCTCAGAATTGTGATGACCTGCAATGATGTTGTTTCTTGCTTTATGATACTTAATGTAATAATTTTTCTCTACGAATGCTCACAGAATATTTCTATGAGAATCAGGTGATTCCTCACAAAGTAGATTTTTAGAGTACTTCAAAAAAGTATCTGAAAAGATAGGAAACATCTCTGCTCCAAATAACTTATTCAGTCATCTTACAGTCCTCAGGGAAATCTGGCAGGACAGATAAGGCTTTAGTTTCCCAGCTATGCATGTTGGACTGTGTTGCATCAGAAGTGAGAAAAAATGTTCTGCAGAGAAAATTCCCTTAGCAGCCATTCTTCCTTCAACTCAGATGACTGTTCTGTGGGGATGAATGAAAGACAAGTGATAAGTGTAGACAGCAAAATATTAGCAAATCTCTTGTCTGTTATGGATATCAGTTTAACTCGTGATTTGTTCCACTGCTTTAATTTTTCAGAAGACTGGTTTCATTTTTTCTCTGTATCTGAGATAGGTGAGAGAGCTCTGAGACAAGCTTCTTTGAACTCAAAGGCTGAATAAATTATTTTCCTGCACAGTCTAGCATGCTCAGATACAGAAACGAGAGAGCTCACCTGCCCTGGCAGGTGATGCCCAAAGGCATCCAAGCTTAGTGATGTGATTGGAAACCCTGAGGGGCTCTTTGTGTCCTTTTCTGCGCAGTAGCAGGCCTGACACAAGCATCCTCAGCAAAATTGTACTTTACATGTTCTTCCTCTTGCTTCAGAGGTGACTGCTACCAAAGTAACAGTACATTAGGGCAGATAAGTTCCTGAGTCCTTAGGACTTATGATCCTGTTTTTCCTCTTATTTTGGCCTGTACAATTCCACCTGCTAAAGGGTGTGTGTGCATGTTACAGGTCACTTTCACTACATAAGGGAGAGGAGAGTTAGACTGAATGGGAAGCTTTGGTAAAATGGATGTTGCATAGCTCATAGTACACCTTCAAAGGCATGCTGTCTGAGAAATGTATCAAAATCTGTTATGTTCTTTTGTGTACTATACCAAATCCTAGCCATTCCTCTATCAAGCAGTTGCTCAGCTTGCCAAAGGACATCTTGAACCAAGGTCCAGAGAATGGAGCATATAACTGGATCACTACTGACCAGCTGTCACAACAGCCCCCTCCTCCTTCAAGCACTAATGAAAGGGAGCAAATGAGATGGCATGATTCAGACTTTTTATCTGATGCCATCCCATTGTTGTGCTGTAGCACTGAGCAGAATAGAACTGAAGGGAAATCATCGTTCTCATTACATTTTCCAACAGCTTATTAAAAGCAGTTGTATGCTGCTGATATTGCCATGGGAGCTGAATGAAACTTCAGAGATTAAGCCAATATGCTGTTTGAGATAATGGCAATTTATGCAAAACAGCAAGAAGAAGATGCTTTCCTAGAAGCCTTCAAACCCCCACAATTTTAGCACACCTGAAGAACGAGACAGATGTGATGGATGAGATACCTCTGCTCACCTAAATATTGGCTGTTATATTATGATACAGTATATGACCTTTCTGCCTGTCTATAGGCTGTCTATGGAACCTAACCAAATAACTAGATCACTTCATAGCCTTATTCTTTAGTTGGATACCCATATGGAATTAAATACTGGCCACAGCTTAGACCTGCTGAGACCTTTCCAGTTGTGATCCTCTCCATATATGAGGTTATACTTGGAATACTTGGCACATCAATGTGTAGGCTCTGATAGGCTCTGTAATTTAGCTGGGTTAGCTGTTCTAGTCCTTATGAAAACCTTAGGGTAGACAGAAAATACTTTGATTTTTTTTATTTTTTTTATTTCCAAAATGCTGTTATACGACGAAGTAGAAAATATGACTGCATCATTTTGAAACAGGGGATGTGAGGTATAAACATGGCTTCAGAAAGGCCAGGCTTTCTTTTCTAACTCTGGAAAAGCCTTGCCCTGCTGGCAGAGGCTGCATGGCCTAGGAATAGCCTAAGCCTTCATAAGCCATAGCTTTGAAACAGGCTTGTGGCACCAAGAAACAAACCTGTGTCTCATAGGGAAGAACTTATATTCCTTTCATACTTTGAGACAATTAGAGTGGGAGAAGGAATGTAAGACAAAAAGAGATTTTGGTCAATTCACATGGTACCTTCATTAGTTGCTACCTATTTTTTTTTTTAAATTAGTTGAAATTATGACTTCAACACTACTAAGGCTTAATAAGTAAGAAGAAAAAAAGATTGCAAACTGTGTGGCCATTGTTTCTGTTTTTAGAAGGTTTTAAAAATGAAGTTATATCAAATTTCGATCTTAACAAAACAAAGAACTTATTCATAATGTTCAAGAAAAATGGTTTGAAATATACACATGAGTACAGAAAAACACTTCCTTTCTGCTTGTATTTTTCTGAGGTAGCATGTTCTGAAGCAGATCCATTATTGAGTCTTCAGACAATGAAGATAGATTGCTTTTAATGATTTATGTCAGTAGAATTAAACATGATTTATCACTGTTTTCTCTAAAACAAATGACTGTAGAATAAGAAAAGAGATCTCTTGCTTTTCCTTAGCAGAGAAAATTGTCATAGTGTTGGATTCATGGTGGTCAAACTACCCTTACTGCTTATATAATTCAAAGCAGGGTGTTTCTTCAGAAGAACATATCCATGCTGCTTAGCTGAACACACCTATCACATGCAGATAGAGGCCGGAGTTATGAATGTGCCTCTTTGTTTTGATCTGAATTTTGGCAGACCCAAGAAACTTAATAAAAATCCTTCCCCTCCAAGAAAAGTAAAACAAAAGGAAAAAAGAAAATGATTCTAGAGAATAAAGTACAGAAACAAATGGTCTGGCTCAACCAGTCTGCAGATTATTCTGTCCACTAAACCTTCACTGCTTATTATTATTATTATTATTATTATTATTATTATTATTTTAATACTAGAATGGTGGTTACTGTTTGAGAAAATAATTGCAACAATTTTATTCATGAGGCAAGAATTCAATTTCTGCTGAGAAATTTAAATAGCAAGTAAGGATAGTTATCTTCTGATATTTGATAAATGGAAAAAAGATTTAGTTATCTTGAGGTGAGATTGCTTTTCAGAGAGGATGACATTTATTATCTCAAGGACATATTTCAGAAAATCCCTATCCTTTATCCAGAGGTGATAGTTCTGTTCATCAGAGAAGGCAGCAATTGGAAAAAGAAAAGATTCATTATAATTTTGTGTGCTTGAGCAGGGGCTGCAATTGGTTTGTTTCTACAGAGAACATCAGTGGAATATAGAGTGCATGTTGCAGAGAAGGAAGAGATTATCCAGTGAGACTTCTCCCAACTCCTTTTCAATTCTGTGTTAATCTTCCTCTGCTATTAATTCTCATCTGTTAATTCCTTAATAGAAAAAGCATCCCTTCTATTGGGTAGTCAGACTGAGGGTGAAATCACTTCTCAGCTCACCAAAATCCAATTGTTTGAACAGTGAAATTTAATGACTTTCATTGGATTTGGATCCTGTCCACTGCTTCCCCTTCAGTAGTGTCAGCCCCGTTATGTCCTCCTATAACCCTTCTTGGCATACCTACAGCTTCCCTTTCCATTCCCTCTGCCATTTCTGTTCCTCTTTCTCCTCCTTCCCAAGAAGTTGCCTTTTCTGTCCATCTGAACCATCAGCCACATGTCATGCCTGAGTGTGCACCCTTCCCTTCCCTTCCCTTCCCTTCCCTTCCCTTCCCTTCCCTTCCCTTCCCTTCCCTTCCCTTCCCTTCCCTTCCCTTCCCTTCCCTTCCCTTCCCTTCCCTTCCCTTCCCTTCCCTTCCCTTCCCTTCCCTTCCCTTCCCTTCCCTTCCCTTCCCTTCCCTTCCCTTCCCTTCCCTTCCCTTCCCTTCCCTTCCCTTCCCTTCCCTTCCCTTCCCTTCCCTTCCCTTCCCTTCCCTTCCCTTCCCTTCCCTTCCCTTCCCTTCCCTTCCCTTCCCTTCCCTTCCCTTCCCTTCCCTTCCCTTCCCTTCCCTTCCCTTCCCTTCCCTTCCCTTCCCTTCCCTTCCCTTCCCTTCCCTTCCCTTCCCTTCCCTTCCCTTCCCTTCCCTTCCCTTCCCTTCCCTTCCCTTCCCTTCCCTTCCCTTCCCTTCCCTTCCCTTCCCTTCCCTTCCCTTCCCTTCCCTTCCCTTCCCTTCCCTTCCCTTCCCTTCCCTTCCCTTCCCTTCCCTTCCCTTCCCTTCCCTTCCCTCTCACACTAATTCAGTTCTCTGACTTTTCTCAGTTCTCTGTTCCTTCTCCTTGAGCCCTCTGCTTCAGTCGCATTTACTGAAATTGACTAAAGAAGTAAAAAATATTACAAGGAACTGACAGGTGGATAAATAGTGCCATTATATAACTCTCTGCCTTCATTAGAGAATCAGCCGAAGAGTACACAAAAAAGTGGAAGGAATTTCTCCATTTATATGTAGCATGGAATCAAATTGATGTAATTTCAAGATGGGAATCAATATAGCAGTGTGGATCACCATATTGTCATTTTTCAGGGATGCTACCTGTAGGTGTGGTCTTCAGCAAGTTAATAATGTGCCCTTTGAATTTATACTTGTTGACTTAATTTACCATGGGCCACATGCCTCAGGGCTTCCTAGATGACTGCTTTTAGCTTCCCATGATACCTAGAAAATCTGGAAGAGAAGTATACTAACTCAGCACATAAATTAGCCTGTTTTATCCGAATTCCAAAGCCAGTGTTGATTAGGTTTTCGGGTTGGCTATCCTTTGCATGACCTTAATCTGAGCTGAGATTTCTGTCCTTTATTCTGAATACCTTTTCTGCAGTCAATTATTCTGCCTTCAAATCATTTGATCTTTTATCAAGCATCACTTTATATTGCACACAACCTGAGTGGACGCTCTGCTGTCCCTGAGGCTTGCTGCTCTTTGGCCTGTGAAATGGCTTCTTGCCATGCAAACAGAGTGAATGTGGCCCAGCAAGAGCCATCTTTTGGCTCGAGTTTCTGCTGGGGATGAGCAATGGTGGAGCTACCTCAGCAGCCTTGCCACTGGCTGAGAAAGTAAAATAAATCAGGTGCCTAGTAATAAGGAAGGTTAGTTGGAAGGGTAGGGTAGCTAATCAGACATCTTTGTAAACAGTCAGCAGTTCTAAGAGAGATGAGGCAAGCTGAGTAATGTCATATGGACCATTTCTGGACAAGCTCCTTGCCCATTTTCAGTGACAAATCTTCATAAGGTACATGTGCAAGGAAAGACCTTTTTCTTTCTCATTAAGCTGTAAACCTGTGTGACTTGATAGTTTCAAAGAAAGAAAGAACATATTTTTTCAGTCTTCTGTCTTAGGAGAGAAGGACTTCTAAGCCTCTTTCAAAACTAGGGAAGCTAGACACTTCTCCAGATGAACTTAAAAATGACAAAAAAACCCCAACTCAAGCTGCTGGGAAAAGTGGAATACCTTGCAAGAGAGGGATTAAAGTTGTGGAAGAGAGTCACTGGGCCTTTTGATAAGCAGAGAAACCTCTGTGAAGCTACCGATGGTGGATACAGGGCACATTTGACCTTTCCCTGCAGCCTCCTCAGGAGTCTTAGGTCAGTGTTTACAGAGATTTACAGGTATCACAGATCAAATATCCTTAAAACCCTCTAGTTAGTGTGTTCACTGCATAACTCTTCTGTATGTGGTAAATGTAGTCTACCAGTTCATGAGGGCAACTACAGAGTCAGTGGAGGCTGGGGAAGGAGTCTGAGAGGATGGAGAGGATTCTCAGCAGGATCTGAGCTGTGTAAAAGGAGATGCTGAAGCTGAGCTGGTTCCTCTGGGCTCCCTTTCCGGACCAGTGGCAAGTGCTTTCAGACAATGTCCTCTCTCCTCTGAAGGCAGGTATTCTTAAAAGTCTTTTCACTGATTCTCAAGACACTCACACTCAAGAAGTGACCATCTCAGACAGTGTGAATGCTGAGAGACCACGTGCTGTCAAAATGAGGACAAGGGAATCTCCATCCAGGCACTGCATGCCCTTCTCCTTCAAACTCACTTGGGAGTGAGTTGCTTGCCAGGTTTTGGATGGTCATTTTAGCATGCACTTTAGTAAGCATAGCCTTTGGTCATTGCAATGGCCATTATTTCTCTATAGGAATGTATGGATAATGCCATTAACAGGAAAGAAAAAAGACAGAGCAAGCCATGCTTGCTTTAGGAATGTGATGACAAAAGAACATTAAATTGTGCTACTGCTCATGGTTTCATGAGATACACATCTTTTTACTATTCCTGCTCCATATTAGAAGAACTTGTTAATAATAAAAGTTAGAAATCTCGAATTTATGCAGGGTATGGCAAGGGAAGATGGCAGAATCTTTTTGGTTCATTTTGTTTTCTTTCTTTAAGAACAAAGAATAATTCAGGACAAATGCAAGCTTCCACATCACAGGTAGTTTTACCCTTGAATTGATGGAGTTCTCTCCAGAAGTGGTGAGGACTTCCAGTACCTAAAGTTTATCAGCTGTTCTAGTCACGGAAATTTAGCATCCATATTTGGATTTACCAGCCATTTCAAATTGACCTGTTTCACTTTAAATTGAAAGAAAAGATAAAAAAGAAGGGAGAAGGAGGAAAGAAAGTAAAAATTCTTGTAGTCTAACCTTGTGCCTTCTGCGCACAATGTACTATTTCAGATGGCTGGTCCTGATGTATCTGTGGAAAATGCTTTCTTTTACTCCCTTGTGGCAGACCTCCAAAGCCTTGGTACAATCTTTTGGGTTATATAATCACCCAGATGACCTTAGATACATTAATAGAAAAAGCAGCCTTGAAGGGAAAATAACAGTGTGTGTATCAGTGACAGCTTCAACATTTCCTTCAAAAGAACACTTTATTTATTTATTAATTTTAATAGCTATTCTTAGATGAATAGGAAAAGACAGCAGTGGATTCCACGTCATTTTTCAGGTCTTTACTGCTTAGCCCTTCTGATGAAGGAATTTCTAGAACAGTCAAGAATTATTCAAAGTCCTCAGAAAAGTCAAGGCTAAAATTATACCTGCTGTGAGAATTTTTGTGTGGTGTTTCTAACCTACTAGATTTATGCAAATGTGTCCCACCATAATGACAAGGATTGTGTGGAAATTTTTCATGGTGTTTGACCTTTAGCAGGAATTCTGAACTGTTAAAGTTTGAAGTGCCTTGCAGAAGAAGCCTATATACTTCTTTGGAGCCCTGTATGGTCTTTCACTCAAAGCTTTAATTCACCTCTGTCTCTAGCAATTCCCTTGAAAACTTTACTCTTCATGTGAAGAAAGGGTTGGGGAATGAAGTGTGGATATGCTCTTAGGTATGAAATCCAAACAGATTATTTCAGAAGACTTGATGGTGTTGACTATTCAAACTGCAGATGCAACTAGAGAGACACTAAGCACTGCTTATAAGCTTAAAGAGGCTCCTTGCAAATGTTTATTTTGCAACTGGTATTAGCAGATATTGTGACTATTTTATCTGTGTTTTCTAAATGACTGGAATTAAGCAATTGTGGAGCATTTGGACAGATATCTTGAGTTAAGAAATATGAATTAAATACCTTCCACGGTTAGCTAATATTTCTCAGCACCTTCAGTCATTTAATTTATTTAATACTTTTTGTTAGCACCTTTCTTTCTGCAGCATTCAGTGAAATCTAAGACTAAATATCAGGAATAGCTAAATTTTCATATTGAATATGCCAATTGCCTTTTATCTTTAAAAAGATAACTTTTCATAAAGAAATTATTATATGTATATTTTTAAAGAGAAAAGGAATATACAACTGCCACATTTACTTCAGCTCACATTAGTTTTAGCAGGAAATACTGTTTACTAAGGTTAAGGTTTACCAAGGTTCCTATTTTTTAACACCTTGGTACACGATGCTATGATGACTCTGAAGTGTCCTATTGATCTCCTGTAAAGTTAAAGTTGGTAAGATCAAGCATATATGTTGTGGGTACATCTCAGCACATCTCTTATTTGTATGTGTGCCCCACCAGGCCACATTTGCTGCTGTCAGAGAAGGAAAAGCACTACTGAAAAGGGGAGAAAAAGGTGCAGGAAAAAGAGTGCACAAATTTACTCCTTGCTGCTGGAGCACTGAGTTAACACCAGTAACAACACTCCATTTTGCAGGAATTAACTGGTGAGGGCAGCAGAAACCTGCTAGTGGACAGCAAATGGAAAGGGTCTATACAAAAAGGTCAGCACAGTGATCTACACAAAAGTAGCATCACAGATGCCTTGGTATTACTATAAAACCTGCATTTAAGAATTTTAATTATTGTTTCTTAGTCTATGACCCATACTTTCTGCCTACCAAAAGTAATAAGAATGACTTGTGCAGGTTTTTCCCCTTGTCAGGGTTACATCCATTTTTAATGTAAATGTATTTTTTTTATGTATTGTATATTTTGAATGAATTGAATGTATATTTTGAATGTAATGTATTTAAACTAAAATAATAAAATTATGACTTAAAGGATATCTGAGATATATTAAGTGCCAAAAATACAGGCACAATAATTTGCTGATGGAAATTCATGCCATGAATTTGAAGTTTGTTTTAAGGCATAGTTGAAGTTGATTCTTCTACACAGGAAGATTATTTTTTTCTGTGTTATGGTAGCTGGTGAGACATTGTATGTTACAACTACATAGTACTGTGCTGGAAGCTGCTGTGAGAGTAGAGACACAGTTATGTACATTTGTGAAGATGAGACACTAATATCCTAGTAATGACAGGTGATTATGTACAAATGTATTCCCTGAAGGCACAAGGAAATTCAAGAGTGAAAATGATCAATAACTCTAGTTTGCTATGACTCCTTAAAAAGAGATCATAAGAGGAATCTCTCACTATTTATTCAGCAATGACCAAACATATTGTTTTGTTATGAAGGGGCTTTTTGATAAAAGCCAGATATTTGTCCTAATGCAATGGGATGTTAATTTCAAATACCTGTTGTGGGAGATTCAATGAATTTCGCATGGTGGTTTCAGCTTGACTTGTCAGAGATTGTAACTGAGTGCTTCAGAGTTTGCTAAAGGAGACTGAGCACTTAGTTATAGGTATCTTTGAATACCCTAGTCAGAAGAAAAGATGTCAATGTATTTGCATGTGAAGAATTAAGGTATGAAGAGAAGAGGCTGCAAATAAGAGGGAAAATTACATTTCCAAAGATCAATATAGTCATCAGTATTTAAATGAAATAAGGCATTATTAATTTAAGTGACCTTATAATATGAAATTTATAATTAACCTACTTGCTTATAATTAAAAATATAATAAGTATTACTAAACCTGATCAAGTACATATTGTGATTGAACTGTGACAGTGTATATAGATGGCCTGAAATCTACTCACGACCCTCAGCTTAGAAAGCTGGATGTTTCTAAATACCTCTTTATAGTCATAAGACCTAATTAAGATGATGGTAGTCACTGCCTTAACACCAGCAGCATATAGGTAAAATGGCATGGGCTTTTTAAAGGGTTTGGTTCTCTTTTCCTGTTCTTAAAGTATAGCATTAAATACAATAATACTCCTTACATTAAGACACATTGCAATCAATATGCCAGACGCTATTTTCCTAAATGGAATGTGGTCAATATGTAATTTAATTCTATCTGTTTTAGGTATTGTAGACTTCATCATAACATAACATGTAAAATTGTTTAAGTATCAGTGATAGAACAGGAGAAGAATTTGAAGTAGTAATCTCATAATCACTAGTAACTGGGGTAAGATTTTCACTATTGTAGACAATTTCTCTACTATTATTTCTCTGAAATACATATCACATCTAATATTTATACCTCAGATTGTAAACCTCTTTCTATGGTACATGAATTTGCCATACCATTCCTATATAGTGTTGCATGATTAGGGTGGTAAGTCACTGGAAAAGATAGTTTCTTCATGTGAAGTTCCTTAATTTTTTCTGAATTTTGTTATTAATGTCAAGAAATCAACAACTACTGTAGTGAAATAATGTCTTACACCTGTTAGGATGACCAAGGAACGTCACTCCGGAGCTCTCTTTCTTAAGAGGTTGGTGTTTGTTGCTGTGATGACTGAGAAGTGTCCTACTGATCTTCATTAAGATAGAAGTTGACTAAACGACTAAAATACATAGGCATGTGTTATTTATTAATTATCTGTGAGTAAGCTGACAACATGAAAGTAATTTTCCCTGTAAATGGTCATCTAGTGCTGGTGCAATACTGAATTTTCTGGAAGAAGCAGGTAGTTTGTGGTTAAGGCCATGGTCTCAAGTTAGGGCATGGTCTCAAGTTGTGCCAGGGGAAGTTTAGGTTAGATATTAGAAAGAATTTCTTCATGGAGAGGGTGAAATTTTCTTTAGGGTGAAATATTATATATATATATCTTTCTAGAGAAAGATATATTATATATATCTTTCTAGAGAAATATATCTTTCTAGAGGGTGAAATATTTTCTTTAATAAAAGTCATGATAATAAGAAGGAATTCCCTGCATTTGCTAACTTTACATAGTATCTACAGGACTGCTTATAGTTTCCCTGTATCTCTGAGAGTAATTGCTATCTTTTCTGTGGCAAACCCAACCCTTACCTGGCTTTTCCTACTATAATTGCCTACCTCATTGATCTTCTTGGTTACAGGACTTTGTGTTTCACAGCACAATCTATCCAGAACAAAGTGAGTTGCTTAATGACATCCTAGACTTCCTCAGTCTGACAGTCTTTCTGTGTGTCCCTCTACGTAGTTTTGTGTGAAACAAGTTTTCCATTGAGCACTCTGTATCCTCATAATGTTTCCAGAAAAATAAAGACAGGTTATTGTTTTTACTGTGGACAGTGAAATGAGTTAAAACATAGTATAGCAAGCTGAATCTGAAAGCATACCAGTAATTACAGCTGCTTCTCTTTGCTTTTCCTCATATACACCTTTGGTAAAGCAGCATGGCATCTTCAGTCAGTACTCAGACTCAAGGTACTCCTTTGCATACCCAGGCTCATGTGCAGGGCAGGTTTAGGAATTTACTTTTCTTCTGAGCTGCTTTTCATCTGAAAAGCAAAGGTAATGATGGTGATTTCCTTTGCATGGTGCTTTGTGACTTGCTGTTTGAAAGGACTGCCCAAGAACTAGTTATTATAGTTATCATGATTCTTCAAAGACTGCAGCATTGGTTTAGTATATCCAAAGCAGTGTTAGCAGCCTCTAGTTGCTAACCTTTTATATTTTATTGCTTTTATTTACTCAATGAAATATTCTGATATTATCTTCTAATGTAAAATTCTGGCAAATATATTTACTCTCTTAATAGAACAACTAAATGGAAGATTAAAATGTAGATGAGGTGAAGAGCCTAAAGAGAGCTTACTCATTTAATAAATTAGTTTATTACTATAATACTGTACTCTGGAAACAAATTCTAAACTACATTAGCATTCATAAAAAAATTGGTAACTCTGTGGTTTAAAATAATTCCAAAACCTGTTGGGAAAAAGAGGTGATATTTGAAAGGTTATATGACCAGTGTGAAAATTGTTGTGTTTAATGATGGTCTTTTTATTGCTGTGTTCGTTTGTTTTATTGCATTTCTGGATGTATTCACTATTGATAAACATGGCTAACACTTGCAGAATCCTCCTGTGGTGTTAGAATCAATTATTTTGTTGCAGTAGTTAGTTTCAAAAGTTTATAAGTAAAATGTAAAAACATATTTCCTCTGTGTATGTAAGTTTTTGGTTTATTGATCACTTACTCATTATTTTTGAAGGGAGAGAATATAAATACAGCTGCCAATTTATGTTTTCTCTCACAACTACTTTCATGTAAAGCAAAATGCATACTTTCCTAATGATGGTCCTCAGGTGGTTTTAAACTAAAGTTGATTCTGTTTCGTGGAGTTTTATAGCGCTGTTCTCTAGAGAGCTCCATGTATCAGTGAGGGTGTGTGGTTATTAAAGAATACATGTTATATCTGTATGTTTTTATATGTGATTCATACACAATATTATACTGCAGAGAAAAGGAAGTCAGACACCATTTGAAAGCAGGAGCCCTAATTCAATTGTAACTACCACACCAAAGAGTCCATGGCCCAGTGAACAGAATAAAACACAAAGGCAAACGGATGCAAAGGTATTTTACTTTCAGTCAACAGCAGTCATGTCACCTTTTTGCTAATTTCTTATGTTGTAAATCTTATGCAGAGGTTTCCAATTCCAGTTTTTGTACACACAACTCAGCAATACCTTATGACTTAAATTTGTTTGTATTAGGAGGAGAAAATAGTTGAGTCACATCACAAGCCTTTTCTGTTAGTCAAGAATTTCTCTTTTCTTCTTATAAGAAGGAGAATGCATTATTCAAAAGTTTTCTGACAGGCCTTGGTCAGTCCTGTGGGGGTGGTGGAGGTTGGAAGGAGGAAGGAAGTTGGGGTGCAGCCATGGATCCTGTGCCCCATGGGCAGGAGGGATCTGAGTGGGAGCAGGCTCTGAGGGGCACTGCCCCCTCGCTTAGGGGATACTGCAAGCTCAGCCCTTGGTCCCTGCCCAGGTTGCTTTCCTGGCTGGGTCTCACTGGGCTCTGGTCCAGGAGTGAGTGCCTGTCTGGTGCCCTTGTGCACCCCACTTTCCTGCCTGAGGGCCAGTCCTGATCTTTTGCTTCTTGGTGTTTTCTAATCAAATCTGAATCTATCCAGGAAGATATTCAAAAGCTGATTCTACAGAATTTGGTAAAGCTAAGAGTTTCAAAAGCTGGCCAAAGAGATAGCAGATCACAAGGAAGATACTATCTGTTTGGAAGGAACATTTGAAATACTTTAAATTTACCAGAAAGAACTTTAAAGGCTTGGTTAACCTGTTTTCCAGAAACCTCTCTAAGCTTCTTTTTAAGCTGATATTCTTAAATCTGCACTGAAGAGATAGGTTTTAGCAAATTCAAGCATAATGTGTTTTGGAATCAGTGTCTTTTTCAGTTGCAAGAGGAGTGGTCAATAATATTGGCATATAATTTAAATTATGACATGCAGTCCCAGTATGGAAGCATAAATTTATACCTTCTACTTAACCAGTTACATTCATTCAAGAGTCAGTGGGCACAAACTGGAACAGGAGGTTCTTTTTCTCTGAACACTTTTGTTGTGAGGGTGGATGAGTACTGGAACAGGTTGTCCAGGGTGGTTGTGGGGTGGGGTCTCCATCCTTGGAGATTTGGTTGTGGGTAGTCAGCTCTAGGTAGCCCTCCTCAAGAAGGGTGGGGCTAGACCAGATAACATCCAAGAGATCCCTATCAGCAAGTACAGCCACTGGGAAGTAGACTTAACAGAAAAGTAAAATTACAAGAAAGAAAATTGGTTCATTCCTGGCTTAAACCAGGATAGTACACGTACTGGGTTTATGTTCTTCTGTGTTAAAGTGTCAGTCTTGGTCAGAACAGTAACTGACATGAAATGAGTTAAATTAGCAGATGTCAGCAGTGTTTTAATACATATAATTTCTGGAAAATTGTGATAAAAGGGATTTTGTTTTCAGATCTTTCCAGTGGAGAAGTATGCATGGTTCTGCATGCATTCACACTGTATGTACAATGTTCTCAGCATAAGTGGACACTTTGTGTAAAAGGCCTTGGGATGCATACCTGCAGTGGTTTTGCACTTGTGCATGTACCACCCAGATACTTCTAGAATTCTGAACTTCAAAACTGTGCCCTGAGATCTATGTGAAAAATATGAGATATCACAGCATTTCTGGACAAGGGGAGAGCAAATGCCTCATCTACCTGGACTTGTGCAAAGCATCTGACACTGTCCTGCATGACATCCTGGTCTCTAAATTGGAGAGACATGATGGATAGACCACTTGGTGGATAAGGAGTTGGCTGACTGGTTGCACTTAAAGAGTTGTGGTCAATGGCTTAGTGTCAAAGTAGAGACCAGTGATAAGAGGCATTCCTCAGGGGTCAGTACTAGGACCTGCAGACCTACAGGTGCTGCTTAACATTTTTATTGGTTACATGGACAGTGAAATAGAGTGCACCCTCAGCAAACTTGCTGATAACATCAAGATGTGAGGTGTGGTGTGGTCAACGTGCTGGAGGGAAGGGAGGCCATCCAGAGGGACCTTGACAAGCTTGAGAGGTGGACCCATGACAACACCAAGAAGTTCAACAAGGCCAAGTGCAAGGTTCTGCACCTGGATCAGGGCATTTGCAAGCACAGTTATAGGCAGGGTGGAGAGTGGATTGAGAACAGTGCTGGGAAGGAGTTGGGGATGTTGGTTGATGAGAAGCTGAACATGAACCAGCAGTGTGTGCTTGCAGCTCAGAAAGCCAGCTGTATCCTGGACTGTATCAAAAGCAGCATGGCCAGCAGCAGGCCAAGGGAGGTGATTCTTCCATTGCACTCTTGTGAAACCCCAGTGGTAGTACTGTGTCCAGTTCTCAAGCTCCCAACAGAGGAAGGACATAGAGATCCTGGAGTGAGTTCAGAGGAAGGCCATGAAGATGAGCAGAGGGCTGGGGCACCTCTCCTATGTAGACAGGCTGTGAGAGTTGGGGTTGTTCAGCCTGGAGAAGAGAAAGCTGTGGGGAGATCTTAGAAAACCTTCCAATACCTGAGAGGGCCTACAGAAAAGCCGGGGAGGGACATTTTACAAGGGTGTGTCATGGCAGGACAAGAGGTAGTGGTTTCCAACTGGAAGAGGGTAGACTTAGGTTAGAAATTAAGAAGAAATTTTCACTGTGAGGGTGGTGAGACATTGACACAGGTTGCCCAGAGAAGTTGTGGATTCCTTATGCCTGGAAGTTTTCAAGGCCAGCTTGGACAGGGCTTTGAGTAACCTAGTCTAGTAGGAAGTGTCCAACAAGAGGGTTGGAAGTAGATGATCCTTAAGATTCTTTCCAATCCAAACCATTCTATGGTTCTGTGATTAATGACTTTATCTACACCAGGCTATACCATCCAGGTGGTAATCTAATCACAGCTTTGCTGTCCAGTCATTACAGTGCCTTTGGAATAGCTTGGAGAATACCTCAGTTCTTTTGACAGGGAGAAATCTCAGGAGAACATCCCTCTCCATCTCCAATGCCCTCTGAATCCCCATGCGCACAGCCTTTTTAATAACCTCTGTGTGTGGTATATGCATTTATGATATATATACATATATATATATACAGGTGCTGTACCCATAGGCCAGTGAGACACAGATGGTGTTTGTTGTGCTCCTGGGCTTCTGAGGTTCTGCATCTGGATGATCCAAGAAACAACATCCTGTTGCCCATGGCCTCTCTGTTTTGGATTCTCCACCTCCTCTCACCCATCCTCAGCTCATGAGTGCTCAAGAGGACAGAGGAGGTTCAGTAGGCTGTGGCAGCATGTGCAGGAGTGAGAAAAAGAGGTGTGAAATGGAGGTGTTTTTCACAAGGTGCCCCAGGAACTGGGGTTTAGGTGTCACATCTTTGTGTGATCTAGGAGCACAAAGTCTGGCAATGGACAAAAAATAGTTTGGCTAACAAGAGTCTGGGAAACTCTGAGATTATTTGGTCCTTAATTGTGGGTTTTTTTTTCTTGCTGTTCTTCAGGGTGAAGGGGCTAAAAGCTCTTGCATTTTAGAAAATAATAATTTGCATAGATATTTTAGCTATTTCCTGGGAAAGGTTAAGCCACTTTGATACGTGAAGGTAGAAAAAGATGGTTTAACCTGAAATTGATAGAGAGATTACTGCCGATTTCCATTTGCAACTGAGACTCATTTAAAGACCTGAGACATAGTTGGATACAACCAATCTATAGTTATATTAATTAGAATAAACCCACTACTAATTAGAATAAAACTATTTATCATTTGGTTCTTTCTCGTCATTCACATACTTCTAGATCAGCTCATAAATATAGGTAGGACCTGGGACAAACAGGTACAATTTAATGACTATAATGCATCTTCTTTTGACACACACAAAGGTAAAACAGCCAGTGAGCCATTACATTTTCTTTATTTAATAAAACTGCATATAAATGACAGAATGAAAAATACTTGCAGGTAAATTCTTTAGGAGACTGGCAATGATGCTCTCAAGTGTACATTTGGATTTTATTAACTAAAGACACACACAGGAAAGGTGCTGTATAAAGCTAGCATCCCTTCCATTCTGTTTCACTCGTGCTGTATTATCCCCTGCATTTACAGAATCCAGGTAGACAGTGTAGGGTTGAGTGGGGCTGCCACGGTGATTTGTTTTCATACAAATAAGACATCATTAGTATTCTAATGCCTCTATACTCCAGTCTGTTAGGATATTAAATCTTTCAAAATTAGAGTTCTATTTACCGTTCTTTAGTGAGTAATGATGTAGGCAATCTTTGTTTTTTTGCAAAACTTACTAACAGATACAGCTGTACATTTCCATTTTTCCACATGACAGTGATATGAAAAAGAAGTGCTTGACTATTTGGCTGAAATGCAGCAGGGTGAAGGTAAAATGAGCATTTTTGCCTTCTTCATTATGCGTGGCTGGTTTGAAACGTGCTCCGGCAAGGTATAATCCAAACATAGCCTTTTCATAGAATCATAGAATCATAGAATAGGCTGGGTTGGAAGGGACCTCAGAGATCATCGAGTCCAACCCTTGATCAATTACCACCACAGTCACTAGACCACGGCACTGAGTGCCATATCGAGTCTCTTTTTAAATATATCCAGGGACGAAGAGTCCACCACCTCCCCAGGCAGCCCGTTCCAATGTCTGATCACCCTTTCTGTGAAAAAATTCTTTCTAATATCCAGTCTGATATTAGAGCTATCTGATATTTTAGAGCTATCTGGGCTCTCTGTGAAGGCAGCTGTAACTGGTTTCTTTCCAGGAAGGATACACAGAAGCTTTCATTTCAGATGTCTTAAGCCCCAGGAGTAATTAATTCTTGGGAACTGATTTTAATCACAGTCAAGGGCATCTATCCGTCTGCTCACATATATCCTCCTCTAAGCAACATTGTCTGTACACAAAGTCTTGAAACTGGACATGCAAAGTGTCTTGACTGACTGCTGAAAAAATTGAATTCTTTGAATGTGATCTGCATGTTCTACTAGTTAGTGGAATTCAAATTGCATGTATTGAAAATCTAAATGTAATTATTTATATTTTAAAAACATTTTTATCTGCTGTGAGAAATTAATCTGAACAACATAGCATGTTATGTTATATATGGCCAAAATGCTACTGTGCTTTACTTTACAGAGGCTTAAACATGGGCCACTAGCAAAGCATAACTCCAGGCAGAGGTCTCTAATGGGGTCTGACTTCGTCCAAGTAGCTGTAAAGTAAAGTAAATGTAAAGTAAACAAATCTGGTACATTTTGTCCTCAAATATGTACAGACATATTATATACAAGGTTAAAAACAACCTATGCAATATCTACTATATTATTAATGAATCTCGCTTCTTCTAATTTTCAGAGGTTGCAGTTGGTTCTTCATTTGTGTTGAATTACTTAAGATTAAAACAGAAATAAAATTAAAAACTATTTGCTAAACTAAAAGCCAAAAGAGACTATTTGAATAAAAAGTAGGGACATATGAATATGCAACAGAGTTATTAGGAAGTCTTTGGGACTGAAAAGAGTGTTTTATTAAACCATACAGGTGTGCATACTTTGTGTAATTCAAGATTTTAAACTAGTAGAATTCAGCTTGACAAATCTGCCTCATAACTATCTTTTTAGTGAAAAAAAACCCAACAGAACAACATGCTCTCAATTTCCAATTTTTAAAAATATATACTTTTTTTAATTTAAAGAATTTGTTGACTGGAAATACCTATACAAGCTAGGAAAAAAAAAAGTATTTCTGAATTTCTGAAGTTTCAACGAATTCTGATATTTTATTTGCTAGTCTTTCATTAAAATACAGGCAATATAAGTTGTAAGTGGGCAGTCCTTAAATGTTATTGTAAGATAGCTTTGTAGCAAATATTGTGATTGAAATGTATTATGATATCAACTAACAGTGCAGTTATTATAACAAGTATAATAAGAAAACAGTGCAGAAAAATATGTAATTTAATAAACATCTGGATTTTTTTTTTTTTTATGGGGGAGGGATATTAGGGAATTTAGTAGATATGAGAGATCTGGAGTATATCTTCATTTTATTCTTGTTGGTTTCCATCGCTGTTACTCATTAAACTGATAAAATGCTTTAAAATCAAAATTGTTCAGTTGTAAAGATGCATTGCATCCACCCGTCTATCTTTATGTGACAAAGCATGTTGCTGATCTAAAGAAAGACATGTCAACAAACTTCCTCTCACAGGCTACACAAGAAGACATGAAATATTACTGATGCTGTTTGCATACAGATAGGCAGCAAAATACAGTCAGTTATGCAAAGCCTCCGTGTTGATAACACTTAGATAAAGAACTCAATACTTATTCTTTATTTAAGGGTGTATGTCTAATGTCTGAATCTCTTTGCTAATGTATGTGGACATGTAAGAACTTTTTTGTCATAGCACATGAACTTTTATCATGGTTTAACACTGGCCTGGCAATTAAACTGAATAACAGACACTCTCTATTAACCCCCTCTCCTCCCTAATAAAGGAAGGAGAGAGAATAAGGAAGGGAGACTTATGGGTTGGAAAATAAACTACACAACTTTGATGAAACAGTAATGATAAATAGGAAAAATTACTAAATATATACAAAAATACAGGAAAATTGATACTACATCCCTTCCCCCTTACTTTCCCTCAATAACTCTCAGGTCACCCCCGAGGCTGCAGGGCAGCCCTGGGAAAGTCCAGGCTGGAATCCTGGAGTCAGCAGCAGTCGGGAGCTGGAGGCAGGAACACACAGATTCAGGCTGGCATGGATCAGGACCACAGGCAGAGGAATGGATGGAATCCTCCCAGGATGTTGAAGCAAACAGGGACAGGAGAGGAAGGGCCGGAAGGGCAGGAAGGGGTTTGACCCTTGTGGTCCCTCAAATTTATACCGAGTATGAGGTGTATGGGATGGAATACTCTGGTCAATTCTGGCATCTATCTTGTCCGGTCCTCCCCAAAGGAGGGTTTCAGGTGGGACCTCCTTACTCCTTCTGGAAGGCAAAATGTTCCTCAGAGCTGAGCAGTGTCCTTGGCTCTGCACACCAGTCTCTGGCAGTAACTATAAACATGGAGTGTTATCAGTCCTAGAAGCAGACACTGTCTGAGAAACTTGCTGTTAATTTCAGCAAGTGCAACTACTTACAAGAGACTTAGCTGAAAGCAAAAGTACAAGACAGAAAATCACCTTTATCCTGGCCCAAACCAGGACAACTTTGAAATTTATGTTTCAGTCAGTGTATGATTTACAAAATACCCTCAAGCGTGCCTGTCATCTCCAGGTCCAGTAAGAGATCACAGATTTTATTGAGAGAGCTGTGATCATAAAAAAAGCAATATTTTTTATTGTCACCTAAACATGAAGTCATTTAGGTTTTAACTCAATGAGCTGAAATATGAACTATTTGTGATTTCATTTGAAAAAATATACAAGCTTTACAACCCTTTATCCTCATTTTCAAGTCATCATCTTTGCTTATAAAAACTCTGATTTTTTCAGTTTGTTTCATTTGCCCTCTAATCAAATATTTTAAAATCCACCTTTATTCTCTCTACAGGTTTTTAAAAGTAGGATGAGTATTTTCTACAAATGGATAGGGACAGCTGCCAGTCATCTTGTTGCCATTTGAAAGTAATCATTGGGGCACTGGATGCCTTTCTATAGGGAGTATATTCCCTACTGTGGGATTTGTACTGTACTAAAAATTTTAAGCCATTTTTACAAGTCTTTGACATAGATATCTGCAAAAGGGCTATGAAATGGTGAAGTGGCAAAGTACTCTTTTACTTTGGTGACTGTATCTGTTTATCTAGTATGTATTAAAGAGACAGAGGTATAACGGCACAGGGTGATTTCTCCTGGAGTTTTTGTTTCCAGTTTGTCATTTGAACTATGTAATTTGTCAGGCTGTGACTGTTCTATTAAGAGGCTTTTTTTTTTTTTCCCTCAGCCTCAACAGCCTCAACAAGAGAACCACTGCCAGTGTGACAGTATGGCTTTTTTTTTTTTTTTTTTTTTTTTTTTTTTTTTCAGTAGGGACCATGACTACATTTTGTTCCTCTGCAAATAATTACAGTTGCAAGATCATTTATTATTTGCTACCATGCCCGTCTCTTTATTCTGTGTTTACTCTCTAATTTTTGTTTTTTGATTTTGCCTCACAATTTTCAGGGACAATATTGTTACCCAGAATAAAGGAAGTTTTAAATGACTGTGAAGGACCTAGTTTCTTCACTATAGTACTTTATCAGTGCTCTATTGAGACTGTAGAAGAAACCTGAGCCTGAAAACTACTCCATAGGCATACATTTTATCTGTAGTTAACTCCAATGCCTGACTGTAACAGGAACCATTGTGTAAATACTGAAAGATGTTGAAATGCCTATAAGGACTCACAACGGATTATAAATAACTACTGTGGAAAAAAGATCTTTCTGGTGGTTAGATGAGCAAGTCTATTCCAAAAAAACAATTTCTGTTGCTATCACCTATTCTGCCTAATTTTATACCCATGCCTTTGGGTGCTGGTCAAGCTGTTGGGAGTTCCTTATATCCAGTGGAGACAACAAACCACACCTCCAGTTCTGCTGCTCCTTCTCAGTGCTTAGCAAACTTTGGTTTTGTATTCCCTTGGAGGTACCCTAGCAACACAGATACAGTAAGTATGAAGTTTCTGGGTAGGTTTTATACTCATACATATTCATCAGTGTTGCTAGCTGAGCAGAGTTCAGTGCAGGAGCAGAATCTTAACAGAAACAGAGATTTCTGTTGACAAAGCCAGTGCTAGCAGAGAGATGACAAACCTAATCTGATGATCCTTGGGCTGTTGACAGACTCTGCCCCTATCACTGGCCAAGATGATGCCACATCAGGGAGAGCATGGCCTGCTGTCAGGTCACCATCAGCTACCAGCCTAACCCATACAGCAGAGTAGAGTGCTCATACTGCTTCCTGACACACTTAAGCAAAAACTAAAAAATCCAAAAGTTTGCCACTATCAAAGGTGAAAACTGCAGCCTTTAATTTCTAGGTATCTAAGGTAGAAATGAAATTAGGTCCTTCAGGTCCATAGGACAATGCATGAGAGTTTCCTTGGATTGATGTTGAGGCTGTCTCTCTGGAGCTTTTAAATCTCACTTAGGACTACAAGAATTTTTATTCTTGCAATATTAAGAATTCGCAGTCTGTGAATATATCCAAAAAGTAAACAATTATCCCCATTATCATAATAGAAGAATATATGGTATTCCAGAACTTGACTGGAAAAGAAAATGAGACTGACATATCTCTCCTTCTGTGGTCTTCTGGATTAAAAATTTTTTCAAATAAGAGAAAGAGATCCAGAATCAATTAATTTTGCTGCAGAATCTTCCTCCTCACCTGTTCAGAAACATAGACTGTTTTGGAGTCAATTTCCATTTCATCTGATGAGGTTGCTGTACATTGCTTTAGTTTCATATAATGATAGGATTTAATGCAGGGATCTGGAGCTGCAAATTCTCTGTTCTTGATCATAAGGGGTGGAGAATGAGAATTCCTCCCAGCTGGGCACCTACTTCTCCACTGTGCAGTGGAAGTAGTGAAAAAGGATTGTGAAGAGGAGGATGCTGGGTGGAATGGGAAGTAGAAGGTGTTTGATCCCAATGAGTTGAAGAGATAGTGTATATCCCCTCACTTCCAGGGTGGGTGCCAAAAGCAGGCCATGCACTGCTAAGTTTTGAGAAACAGTGGCAGTATTCCGCTGTATTTATTTTTGAACAGTTATTTTAGTTTTAGTATGAAAGTGCTTACTGGGACTTTATGCACTAGAGCATTTTCATTAAAAAAAAATTTTAAAAATGAACCCACTTCATGATTTTTAGATCTCTGTCAAGCTTGGAAGCACCATGGGCAATTCAACCCCAGGATCCACTGGAGCAAGTAAAGAAGAGGAATTTTAAGTGGCCAGGAAAAGTAATGTTAAAAAGTACAGATATTCAAATTCTGCCTAGATTGTCTCAGTATTTGTGTTTCTGTGAAAGGACTTTATTTTTATTTTGTAGAAGAAATCAAATATCCCTTTCACTGTGTAAATTTGGGAATAAAGAAAGTTAGTCTAGGACTTGATTGGCAGAAAAAATATCCAATTGAAGTTTCATGGATCACTGATAAATGCCAGCTTGGGGAAATTAAACTGGGCTCAGCAAGCTAGCTACCTTTTTCTACTTTCAGACATCAATCGATTGATTTGATGAAAAGTAATTTGTTGGAGAGGAAGGCCAACAGGATAATTTTCAGTGCAATGAGATTATTTGCCATCCCTAAAATTGCTTTCCTGAAATCTAGAACTATGCACAGTCCTCTTCTTGACAAGGCTATTAGTAGGGTTGCTCTTTTCTTCCCACTGCTGCAGCCACAGCCTACTCTCAGCTTGAGGTTTTCAGGCCCCCATCCCATCTCCTGACCTGCTCACCCTGTGCCAGACTCTGGCAGCAGCAGGATGTGCAGCTCGAGTCCCTTGGGCACTTCCCAGAGGAAGTTTGAGTTCTACAGCCCACATTCAATGTCCTTGTGCTGCTCCACCTCACCATCCCAGTTCTTAGCTGCCCTGGATAAATTTTGCAGCTTCCTCTTCAGTGAGTAGAGAAGAGGAAGCTGAGGGCAGCCTCTATCACTCTGTACAACTACCTGAAAGGAGGTTGTGGTGAGGTAGGTGTTGGCCTCTTATCCCAAGTAAATAACAATAGGACTAGAGGAAATGGTTTGAAGTTGCCCCAGGAGATCAGATATTAGGAAGACTTTCTTTACTGAAAGAGTAGAGAAGTACTAGAATGGGTTGCTTGAGGAGGTGGTGGATAGCATCCTTGGACATATTAAAAAAATGTGTAGCCATGGCACTTCAGGACATGTTCTGCTGGGCATGATGGGTTTTTTCTGGCTTGATGGAGACTCGCTGATCTTAGAGGTCTTTTCCAACAGTGAGAACTCTGTGATTCTGTGTATTTCTGCACTCTGAGCAAAAAACTCTATGTAGTTCCTTGCTAATGAGCCACCCTTGAAGCAGCCTTTTTGGGTGTCTTTTCCTAGGTTTTCATTTTTATACTTGAATCAGTTGCCTCAGTCACTCTTTAGAATTCTTGGTTGTCCAAGTCTGGTAAAAAAATAGGCAGAGTTGTGAAACATCCTCCATTTCATATCATAGATCATTTGTTAAGTAAAATGTCTCTGTTGAAACATTTGTAAATATTGTAGGTCTGACCATTTTTTTCCTTTTTACAAATCTTTCTGTACATCAGATGTCAGTTGAATACAATTTATTTTCTCTGGAAGGAGCTGGATCTTTTAAAGGTTGAGACACTGAATTCTTGTGTAAAAAGTGATGCTATTCTAAATTGCCACTTAATTTTGACGCTTGAGCTGTTCACTGAAAATGGCTTTCAACTGTCTTCTTTTGTTTAGAAAATGCCCCAGAACTGCAGATTTTACTATGGTTAAATTACCTTAACACAGTTGTTTTTACAGCTTGCTTTTGGAGTTTCTGTTTGTTATACTCATATAGCTTCAATGTTCTTGAACCCATTAATTAAACATATCCACAAGGAATTGATTATTTTGAGCTAAAGAATTAGAGAAGATTGTGAGCCTATCTCTGAACCAGGTTTCCCATAAAATTCCTTAAAACTCAGGTACCAAAATCTCTGATACGTCTCTTGGTCAAACAATCAGCTCCTGGGGTTGTAACTGATAGCAGAAAAATCAGTAACAAGTTGCCAAGTGCATTTTAAAATTTTACTGCTTTATTGTGTTATATATAAAAAGTAATATTCCCTTCATGCCCTAGATGAGAATATAATTGTTTTCAGAGCTTTTCTGTGGACAGAATTAATTTAGCAAAATTTATCCCACACTTTTTCTCTTATTTCTCTACCTGTATTTCTTCTCCCCTCACCACAACTATCTCAAGAGATACCATAAATTATATTCAGCATAGATAGGACAAATAAATGGGGAAAACAAAGAGCAACATAGTTTTCCTTGTTGGAGATAAACTGAGAAAATCCTTGGAAAGTGTAGTCTCAGAGCTGAGTAAAGGATAAGTTGACGTTGTCACAATTTCAGAGAATAATCAGTATGTTCCATAGCTGGAATCAAACCATTTGTAAAGCAGTACACATAATCTTAAACAGAAATGGTTGCTTTCTTATTTTTGGAAAATAACTTCACTGTCACATGACAGAAAATTAAAGAGAGAATTCTTTTCCAGTGCAGGAATAAAAGCATAAATCATATCAGGTCTTTCCTCTGTAGTATTTACTTGAGCTTTCAGGGGGAAGGAGCAGAAATGTAAACAAGTTCACTCTTTTTCTTTCTCTGTATCTTAATTTTCGTACGAAGACCTCTTCTTCAGGGCAGGAACAGTAATTGCTTGGGTCTGAGTATCTTTCCTCCACAACAAGTATTATTTTCATCTGTGGCAGTTCTGCAATACCAGGTTCCAAAAATCCTGGCTGTTTCAGAGAGAGAAAATCTAACACTTCACTCCTGTGTATTTGTAAACCACAAACAAATAATATTTCCCATTCATTATTTAGTATGTAGAAAGTAACAGGAAAGACCTGGAAGACTTAAGTGAGAGTGAGGCCTCTTCAGGACACTTGCAGGTACACGGAAAATCTGTTCTCAGAGGACCTTCCAGAAGGGGAAATCAAGAGAACAAACAAAAGAAGAGAGAGATTTGATGTGACTTGCCCTAGTTTGGAGGGAAGGTCACTGAAAGAATTTTGGGAATAAAGCACAACTGTCTTAACTCACAGGCTGATACTTTTATAACTGGAAGTTAGCTTTGCATCTACCTCACAACATTGATTTCATCATCAGAGAAAGAAGAGAGACAAAACATTCTTAAGCAAGCAGGCAGATTATCATATAAATTTTGAAAATGGTTCAGCTATATTTATGAAGGATTTGCCATGGAATATCACCACATTCTTTGAAAGGAATAGTATAAATTGGAAGAAGGTGTAAGCGTGAGAAGTTGTATGTTTTGTGGGGTTTGGCTCTTAATTAAGGATAATTCCAGCCTATGAACAGAAATGTATCTTGAAATATCTGTCAAATAAAGGCATCTTTCAGGTTTTAATAGTATTGATGAATACCTCTTGTATGTTAAGAATATGTCTTCAGGCTGTTGAAATTAACATCTGATCTGCTGAAGGGCCTAGAAGTTCTGTTTCAAAAGTAGCTGAAAAATGTTGAGTATAATGGAGAAGAGATTACTGAGAAAAGGAATAATTGGAAAAAACCCTCTTGTAAGTTTTGTTTTTTTACAGAAAAATCCACTTTTGATTTGAGATTAGGAATCCTTCCTGATTAGTTGCCACTCAGGATCTTTTATTTCCTTCTTCTTAACCTTTAATTATTTATTTTTCTCTTATGAAAATCATGGAAAACTAAGCAAAGTGTAATTGAATTATGATATTATCAACTCCAGGTAACTTCCGTGCTCCTTCTTTTCTAACTTTCTCCACATTTCAATTCATACTAAATATAATGACCTGGTATTAAAGTGAAGAGGATTAGTCTCCAGGTACTTTTCAGGAAACCACACTTTCAGAATACAATAGACGTAGGTGATTAAATACTACCGTAGGTGAGAAAAGCCAGAAACAATTGTGTAGCTGTTCAGCTCTCTGGGTAATACATATCTTAATATAAAATTTAACCCTTAATGGTCATGTGAATTGTCACATTAATAGATATACCGTCACATTTGTTTTACAGAAAATACTCTAATATTACTGTTCTGAAAGAGGGAACATTGGAAAGAATGCCTCCCCCACTCCAAATAGCTTTTTGTTATGTCTAAGGCCAGACCTACAAAAACTACCAGAGTCTTAACAGTTCTGTTATTAAATTTGCTGAGTTTTCTAACACTGATTATGGGACAAGTTCCACAGGCATCATACATAAGGAATGCTCCTTGAAACTGCTGAGTCATTTCAGTCTGAATAGTAATTTAAGTGAATTACCTTGAATTAGCTGAAACAGATGTGCTCCTGGTTTTGGCAAAATTAACCTATAAAAAATTAAAACAAGTCAATTAGTAGTCAGCTAACTTGATCTATAAATTCCTCTCTAGAGTGATCTAACAAAAGGTCTGGGTGTGGGGTTGGGCTGTATGTTTGGCAGCTAATTTGCATCTTAGCTTGCCTTGCCACAGTGAAAGAATAATTGGTAATGTATGTACTGAATTAAATGTGTTGACTGAAGCTGTAAATTGGAGGAGATTGTGTTTGGTATATAAATCTAGAGAGCACTTTCAGGTTTAGTCGTAAATATGTAACTGAATTCTATGACAGACAATAAGAAACATGTCAACGAGTCATCAGATGTAGGTTTCCAATTATTTTAACAACAATAAACTGCCTTTCTGGGATGTTGTTATTACAAATGTTTCGTCATTTCTAGTTGAAAGAATGGGATGGAGAGTGCATAACTGGAGGGAATTCGTGGGTGAATAGCAAACTAATGTATTCAAAATTACACTGGGAAAAGGAAGACTTGTATTTGTCTTTTGCAGTAGGAATTAATTCTTTGGTGTTTTATTTCTACTGATGTTTTGAAAGAAAGAGAGCTATATGTAAATATTCCGATAGAAGGAATTTATGGACCTTGTCCATCTCTCATATCACAATAAAACCAGTTGGAATTATATTTTAGAACAGTATCAAAAGACTGAAAAGAGGTAAGGTTGTGTTTCAGCAAGGATGCAAGGATAGCAGCCTCATTAACAGAGCCAGAAAACTGCCAGCTCAGTCATGATACTACCTAATTTAACATTCATGGGTTCTCTTGGAAACTGGGGAGTTCTAGTGCTGAAGAAAACACAGTCACCTCATGGAAAGGAAAAGAGATTTATCTTAATAAAGATGGGCTATGTTAATGCCTAGGTTAAGATGTATTGCAGTGTCTCATAAAAATAATTTCCAAGGTATTACTCTGAATTAAGTTTGGTGCACTAAAGGTTTAAGAGTTGCTTGCCGAATGGCTTCCTATTAGTAAGGTCAGGCCATTCTCTTCATACCAAGTGTCTGAAATCCTTCACTAATTAAGTGTCCCAATAAACATACCTCTTTCATACGTTCATTCAGGGCTGGGAGCATGAGACCTTGTTGAGTGTTGTCAGAGACTACTTTCAACTGTGATTTTACACTCAGGGCTTGTAAACTTTTTATGTATATATGTATAAACTTGTATGCAAGATCTGTGCTTTTTCCTAGTAGTTCTAGCATAATTTTTTGCCTGTAACTGTTTCTGTCATTGAAGCTTTTCATTGAAGAACATGAACTTTTTTTTTTCCAGCAATTACTTTTTATTCCCATTTTATATCAAACGTATGCATGAAATAGCAAGGCAGTTGCATAGATGAAGACCAATGCAAAGCATGGAAATTATGGGGGTTGGAAACAGAAATGTCCTTAATTTACAGTTAGCACACTGCAATTCTTTTTCTAAATGTGCTTGTTTGGGTGATGGTGAGCTTCTATGAAGTGAACCTTTATTACTCCTGCTATTATGATAACCTACAAACTACTATGAACAGTTTTATCCAAGCATAAATGTGTTTTGGAACACAGTCTTAACATATGGTATTAATTTTTTTTCAGTTAAAATGTATGCCAGGATTACTCTAGTTCAGAAAGCTATATAGAGATTTTTATACCTAATTCTCTGTTTTGGCAGTAATTGCATTCCAGAAAGGGACAACCCTCTGTCAGACATTTCTACACCTCCCACTCTCTGCCAGGATAACTGTATGTGGGATTGGCAGATGGTGCTCACTCGGTACCACGAGCAGAATCTCATTCAGTACCTTGAAACCTCAGGGATAAGGCAGCTCTCCTAACAGGTTTCTGATTTTTCCAAGGAAACTGTGTATATGTAGGGATGTTCAAGTGTATCAGTCACTCAATTTTTAATGCATGGTAGCCAATTAATCTCATTATTTCGTCATGATTAGATAAAGGCAACTCAATCAAACAAACAGCTCGTGTCGTGTTACAGTCCAGAGTAACAATTTTAAAAAAGGTTTTATTTTTTTAATTACATTTGTTCAACATATTTTTTTAAAGGATTTTTGATATTTTCTAAGTGCATTTGTTTAACATCCCTTTTAAAAACTGCTTTTTTTTGATGTTTGTTTTTAATTTGTTTAACATTATTTTTAGATATCTCATGAATGATTGAGTTGTATTTTTCATTTCTCGTGTTTGATTTTGTTGCCTTTATATCACTGTGAGATAACCAAAAACAGCTGCAGAAGAAGGTGGACAGCTCTAATGGCCTGGTACAGTGAGAGCATGAGGCGGATAGCTATACTCATGACCTGGACTAAATGAAAAAATGGAATTAAAATTGTGAAAAATTATTCTGATGACCAGAGCTGCTTTGTGTAGCATCTGAAATTTATTGCACCCTGTCATTACTTTATAACTTCTAT
The DNA here is from genome assembly GCA_023637945.1 of Phaethornis superciliosus. Taxonomy (NCBI): domain Eukaryota; kingdom Metazoa; phylum Chordata; class Aves; order Apodiformes; family Trochilidae; genus Phaethornis; species Phaethornis superciliosus. Next base: position 68,508,789 of record JAJQWJ010000002.1, on the reverse strand, counting down.
GATGAATTTAATTTCTTAGTTACCGAGGCTTTTTTGGAAAGTAATAAGGTTTTTATATTCCTGTGGATGATAAAGATGTGGTATGCTTAGGTATATATATATATTTTTTTTTTTACTTTAGGAGCAACTCCTTTTTCTATTTGGACCTATTTCTATTTCAGTTCTGGGCCCCTCAGTTTAAGAAGGATGTCGAGGTCCTGGAACAGGTCCAAAGGAGGGCAACCAGGCTGGTGAAGGGACTCGAGCACAGGCCCTATGAAGAGAGACTGAGAGAGCTGGGGCTGTTCAGCCTGAAGAAGAGGAGGCTCAGGGGAGACCTCATTGCTCTCTACAACTACCTGAAAGGAGGCTGTAGCGAGTTGGGAGTTGGACTCTTTTCCCAGATGACTTTCAACAAAACAAGAGGACACAGTCTTAAGTTGTGTCAGGGGAGATTTAGGTTGGATATTAGAAAGAATTTCTTCACGGAGAGGGTGATCAGGCAATGGAATGGTCTGCCCAGTGAGGTGGTAGATTCTCCGTCCCTGTAGACATTTAAAAAAAGACTGGATCTGGCACTCAGTGCCATGGTCGAGCAACTGTGCTCCGGTGGGTCAAGGGTTGGACTTGATGATCTCTGAGGTCCCTTCCAACCCGGCTAATTCTATGATTCTATGATTCTATGACCAAGATAGGAAACTGGGAAGTGCAGAAAAAAATTCTGTGGGAAGGAAACCCAAAATTATGCTTTATTAAAACTCTGGTGAACAAATTCTGTGTGATTGATAGAGGCACATCTGAAGATCAGTGCCCTGAAAGCACTAATAGGCATTAATGGCCTTAAACATCCACACCTGTGTTACCCACTCCACCCATGAGACTTGGGGGCCTATTTCAGCTCCCATCAGAGCACCTGCCTGGGTTTGAACTCTATTACAGTTCTTGTGCCTTCATACTTGTTTACCTGCAAAAATGAATAGTTTTATCTCTGCTGAAGAGTTGGTTCAGGCTGAACATTGCTACCTGCAGGTATAGGTTATGGATAAATACAAAATTCAGCTAAGATGAAATGCTGTAATGCTTACCTATATTTTTTCAAGTATTTAATTAAAAGTATCTGGTCAAAATGCCAACAGCTCAGTATCTACAGTCAGACTTTGGCCTCATAAAGGAAAAGACTTAGTCACATTCAGAAAATGAAGGAAAGCAAGTCTTACTGAGATCAACAAGAATACTGCAAGTATTCAGCTCTATTGGTGGGTTTGGGGAGGGAAGTACAGGCTTCTTCCCTTGAAAGCTGAGCAATTTCTTTTGTCTCTAGGTAGTTAACTCTGGTTTCATATGAAACAGCCATGGGAGTGAAGGATAAGTTTTCATATTTAAAACATTAAGTGATACATTTAAAGTCCCAAATCTCAATCTGCAGGAAATTCCATTGATGGATGTATTCAGGGAGATCATTCTGTAGGTCCCTGTGCATCTTTGTAGGGGTGGTATTTGGTCATGAAGGACTTTCAGGGGTGATAAAACTAGAAGGACCTCACATGGTCTTGCTGCAAGTCGTGTCAATACTAGCAAGGCCCTATGTAAGTGGTCAGAAGGAAGACTTGCATATAAAACCTTACTATTGCTTTCTATCTTAGTTGCTTAGATTATTTTGAAAAGCTACTTATTGTATCTTAATCTAGTGAAACCTGGCTTTTAATATCTTTGTATTTTAAAGTCTACTGATTGTTTCCAGGAACTTATAGGGGAAAAAAGTCTAGGCAGATACAGTTCAAAGCCCGTGCTGACTTCATATCCCACTGCAGAAGAACTAGTGAAAAACTGGATGCATAGAAGCATGGATTTTGGGTAGCATTTGCAAAATACTGGAAGATGTGAGTCATACTCTAACATTGATTTTCAGAAAGCTAGTCATGGCTTGTCTCTGAGAAACTTGCTCTTCATATCTGTGCTGTAACTTGTGTTTTTTTGAGCAGTCCTAGTTCTATTTAGCCCTTGTTAAAAGGGTTATTGGTGTCTGTATACATTTAAAACTTGTCTTGCTTTGTAGACTGTCTTCTAGACTGGATAAACCACATGCATTAATTCAAGGGTGAAACCAAGATTTTGATTCATTAGCTTACTTCACTTAAAGGAAGAACTAAATTTTTGTTCTTCCACTGTAAATCTCATAAATATTGGTGCAAACAGCTCCACATTTGATAAAATAAGCTTCTAATCTTTTACCAAAGCCATAGGTGGTATATGTCTGTCTTCCAGTAGAAGATATCCTTTAGATAAAGTTTGAATTTGGTAGCTTTTTACTATTAGCAGTGAGGGAAAAGTAATTACACTTGAAGGCAGAGGCCACCTGATGGGGAAATCATCTGTACACAATAAAAATAAAATGTGACAACTGTTTTCAAGTGAAATCAACTTTAAAGGCCATCACTGGGTATGTCGCTGATAATTTTGTAGAGCTGTTTTACTAATGAGACTGATTTGGCATGAGGGATTTAACTGAAAAAGCATTATGAAAGAACAGTTTTGTGGGTCTTACAGGTAAACAACAATTAATTTGTTAATTGCTTAAGGAACTTTGCATATTTTATAGAATTTTAATTAAATAGGAATGGAAGGTCCTTAAGAGATAATATATAAAACCTAGGGGATATAGTGGAAGGTAACACAATAATTCAGTAAAATTTGACCTGATTTCTGAGTTTTGAACAAAAAATATCGAAACTAGTCTTGGCTGTGTTCAGGTATTTTCAGTCCTTTTAAAAATGTTTGGGGGTTGACAGATGTTTTTTTCTATTTTTAAGAGCATTGGTTTACTAGCTTTGCTCAGCTCCCTTTTCTTGGATGCTACTGATGAATCCACATAGCATTCCTATGTTAATTTTGCACCAAAGGTTTGCCCCTTGTAAAAATACTTCAGTTCATACTGTGATTGCTTGTGTTTTATAGATGCAAATATTAATTGCATGCTGTTGTAGTTTACTCTGTGTTCTATCCTTTAGAAGATTCTTCTTGGTTTTATTAGTCTTAACTGTGTGTGAGAGAGTTTTTGGTTGGGTTTTTTTTTTGTTTGTTTGTTTTTGTTTTGGTTTTGTTTTTTTGTTTTTTTGTTTTTGTTTTTTTTTTTTAATTTAATTTGCACTCAACCCTCCAGGATTTAAGAGATCTTTATATGTACATGTGAAGACTCTACCTTCAAACCCTGACTTTAATTGCTGTTTAGGTGTTGAACATGCCTGACTTACTTTCCTCTTACTTGACTTACTTACTATCCTGAAGATAGATTTAAGAAACTGGATTGTGAAAGTGTTCATAATGCCTGCAAAGATATGGATACATATATATCTGAACATACATTAAAGATTTTGTTTCGGGAGAGAAGGGCTTTTTGGAATGTGTTTGAAGAATGGTGAGAATTGACCATTTAAGGGATAAAGATGGTCCTTGCCTGAGATGTTTTTCTGAAGGTTCCCCTGCCTCTCCCACCTGTTCGTATGTGCTTTTAAGATTCAATAATGCTGATTTATAGAATCAGAAAGTTTGCTTCTTTGGAAGCAAACACATTGTTGGGCATAGAAACAGAACCAAGAGGCAAATTTAGTGTTAAGTTTGATAAAATGCGAAGTGTGTAAGAAAAAAAGTGCCATTGGAAAGATGTAGTCTTTGACATGGATGTTGGATGTTTATGAACTATGTGAGATGTGGTCTCTTTTAATGTCTTTACTGAATCCCAAGATAGTGCTGCTCCTGCCAGTACACGCTCTCTGGATGGAGCTTTCCATAAGGAAGGCAGCTGCTCTACTTGTCCCAAGGCCAGCTATGCTTTTGTAAACCACAATGATTTTTGACAAGGTGGATCTTAACTTGGCTAATTGTTGTATATTAAAGTTGTAAATTATGCAGATGCATTTGATCTAGGACAGTTATATTTGAAGGCTCTTTTTTTCACCTCCCTCAAATTAATTGAGAAAATCTGGCAGCAAAAGGCCTCTCAGTGACATGTATATCTAGGGGAGGCTCATAGCTAGTGATCTTGTACTGAAGAAGAAAATAACTCAAGTTCACCAGAAATGCTCATTAAACAACCTTAAATTGGTTCCATTGTCTGAAATTTGACTGTCCCTGTTGGACTGTGATAAATGCTGCTCATTACTTAGATGTACCTTTCAGCTTTGGGAAGACTACTACATTTTACAATGTTTCGCATTATTAGGCAAATAGAAGGTAGTCATGTAGACAAATGGTAAAGTTTTAATCAATTAACTAGAGAAGTCAAGATGTACTACATTACATACTGTCAAGCTAACAATTAACATTGAGCATGGAAGTGTTTTCATATCCACTAGGGAGAAAAAAAAATGTCCCTGGTGTGTTCCCTATAATCTGAAAAAAAAATCAGTATATTATTGCGTTATATACTTCTGTCCTCTTTGGAGGCTGCTTTCTTTCTGAAAGCAAAGCAGCTATCCTTTCACATGCAGTTGCCCAAGTGATGTTTCCAGTGCTGAACCCAACATCCAACAGCCTGCTCTTCATTGTAGATCAGGTAATACTGAGCCAGCCTATGAGCTCTTAATTGGGAGCTTAATATGAAAAATGGAGGCTATAACTTTAAATTTAATTATATGGAACAATACAGCATGCAAGTTCCCCCCTATATTGTGTAAATAACAGAATAAATAATACAAAAGACTACTTATAATTTCAAACATACTACTAATACTGAATTATTACTCTATAATAGCATCTTTCTTTGCACAGTTTTCATTTGTTATGCTTTAATTGTCAGGAGTGCTGACAATTGGTGAGCTGACTCCAGAATTTCTAAGGTTTATGCAGAAAGAAAACACTTAGGAAAACAGGAAGAAAAGCTGTGATTTTGCTAAGAGATTTGCACTATAGTATTTAAGTTACAAGTAAAAGGCGAAAGGTAAAGCAAAGGAATAAAACTGCAAGATTTTTATGCATGGCAGAAGGAAGAGAAGTAACAGAATAGCTTAGGCACCTTGAGTGAAAAAAAAATAGCAATCTGTTTCCTTTGTTTTGGTCCAACAAGAGTCAGCAGATTAGAATGAGTGGCATTACATGGTTGGTAAAGTTGCATGTATCTTTACAACAAAATCTGAATAACATCTGATTAAAGCAAACACCCCATGGTGGAATAGGGGGTGTTCTTGGTTATTCATACATGTGTAAGTTTGGGGATGCTGATTTATTTCAACCTTTTTTAAAAAAAAATATATGTTGGGAAAAATTCTGAAGCTAATGCCAATATTACAAATGCTAACTACATGTTTTTTATGAAAAGACATCAGTACACAGATGCATTCTTTTATCTGGTTATCCACATCTTCAAGCGTTGGGGTTTTGTACAATTGTAATAATTTGCATCAGTGGTTTCCATCCTTATTAGTATTCATCCTGAGCAGAAGCCTTGGCTCTTTTTAAACTCTCATTGCCTGATAATTCATCATAATTTGGCATCAAATCACTTTGGCAAAATGGACCACAGTTATCTCTGTTGTACCTCTACTTTTTTCTACAAGTCAGTAGAGTAAGCATAGGGCAAACTTGGTAAAAAAACCTACCACTTTTTAAAAAATTAAATATTGACATATTATTAAGCAAACAGAAAGAGTAAGTTATGGTGTTTACCACTGCAACAACTGCAACAAAATACATTTTGTAGTATTGCATGAAGATTTCAGGTGCATGAGCACAGAGAGTGTGTCTGAGCAAGTAGCAGCCCGTTGAATGGAGTGTAATTGTTTCACAGGCACAGCAGCTTAATACTAGAGGAGCTGATTTTTTTGTTTTATTTGAAAACTCAGGTTAAAAATCTCCTAAAGGATCATTTTGTAAAGAACAAAGTGTGTTTCACATCATTGTGTGCTCAGGTGTGAATTTATTAAGTATGGATACATGTAAAAAAATAGTAATTTTTTACAAGTATGACTTCTAAAAATGTAACAGTCACTCTTGTTTGAGATATAACCAATTATTTTAAGATCTCACCATGTGATGGCCATACACCACAACCTTATTGAACACTTCATGTGACTCTGGGGACATGTACTTATGTACAGTAAAACTGAGTGTAGTTTCCATTTTTTATTTGCTCTACCAAAAACTTTGCCATATCGGTAGACTGAATACATCTGCAAACTAGATATGAGTCTACTAACCATAGTTTATATGCTTTTTTTAAAAAGGAGGGTTGTCTGTTTTTGAATGCTTTACTTGTTTGCTCAGGATTGTTTGACTTGCTGTAGTACAAAATCATGCTAGTTTGTTTACATGAATGTTATATGATCTATCAAACATCACAAATGAATCACAGAGCTCATCTGACTCATCTGAGCTGGAGTAGCTGTTCATGAATGCATCCTCAGCTGCACTTAAGGCTGCAGATAGGCTGTGAAGCACATTAGATTCAACCTTTCATTAGCATGATTGAGTTGTAATGGTTTAACAAGTTTCCTCCCTTCAGCTAACCTTTGCTATCCATTAGCTGGGTGCATGCTTTGCCTGTCAGATTGAGTGATAATGCAGTTTTTGTTTCAGATTTGAGCTAAGTCATGTTATCCCACATTTTGCTCTTATGTGGAAGATTAAGCTAAATTGTGTTGTCTTATAATTAAAGTGGGCTAAAAGCATGCCCGCAGATGGCTACTTCAGCTTGGCAGTGTAGCCATTAAGATGATGATAACTTGCTTGTGTCTGAGCCAGGAGTGCCCTCTATATTAGTTCTGCTGCTCTTCCAAAAAGAAAAAAAAAAAAAAAAAGTGGAATTAAAACAGGAGGAAGGATAGTAGTAGTGTGGAGCTTTCCAGAAATGGGTTTTCTCTCTGTACAGAGCTTCAAATTGGCCTCTTTCCTTAAAATTTTGTTCTTTGAACTTGTGATTTTTTTTTTTTAATTTTTTTTTTAAACTTATTTTTTTAAAGGGAGAAAGGAGTGGTATGTGGGACCACTTATAGTAATCATACTTGTTTTTTAGGGAACCCTGTCAAAGGAGCATTTCAAACATTGTGTGGAGAACAGACAGTTTAAAAGCCTTGAAGGAATGAAAGTGGAGAGTCTAGTAATGAAGCAACTGGAGAGTGATAGCCTTTATTCAGCTGGATCTCAGAGCTGCCAATTTCTGTAACAGCAGTAAGCTTGAAATATGTGCACATACTTGCCTGAGCCTCAGGATACATTTTTATCATTAATAATCTTAGTACCTATCCAAGATTATTCTGCCAACATTTGCTAGATTTGAAAGGCCAACTCAAGGTGTTTCTCCTGTAATAAAGGAACAATAACAGTATCTTTAACCAGCTGACCTACCTGAAGAGGTTATTAGAAAATTTGTCCTTTTGTCCCCTTTTCTCTATTTTTGACTGCTTACTGCAAAAGAATAAGCCAGGTGATACCATGAATCCAGACCTTCCATTTATGAAAATCTTATCTGTTATCTTGAAGGATAATTCAAGTGCCTCTTACTCTTTTGTCTCCTTGGCCATGTTGCATCTCCTATTAGGAGTAGATTTCCTCTCAAGGTGGACTTCAAGAAATATTTCAGATGTTCAGGTGGGAAGATTAACCTGTGAATGAAAATGAGGTCACAGATACCTTTGTGTCTCTAATGGCATCAGATTTTTTTTGGTACCCTTGCATTTTTGTTTTTGAGAGTCAACTCATCTGTGGTTGCAATTTAAGAGGAACGAGAACTGAAGGCAAATAACGTGTTTTAGAAGCTCCAGCTCAGCTTCAGAAACTTGTTACGAGATATTAAAAACATCTAAATAGCTAGACCAAAAGTTCAGTGTATTTCTGTAATCTTTGACTCTAATGGGAATCAGTGGTAACTTGTTAATGTTGAGTTAGTTGATTTCTTTCTGACATTTAAAAAACTGATAAATCAAAACCTTATGACACTATGTTATTATTTTTAATTCATGTTAACTGAAGCAATTAGAAGTACTGGGAAAAAAAAGTGGTACAGTGCCAGGTATTTCCTATAAACGTAATCAATTCTGTAAGGTAATGCTTGCTGTGGATGAAATCAAAGAACTTTGAGGCTATCTTCTTTTGTTATGAAATATTCTTAGTGCAAATGAGAACAAGTCTCTGCTTTTCATAAAAGCTTCTAGGCAGTCATCATGCATAGAAAGTGTGTGCTAGGATTTCTTCAAAATGCTAAATGATTAAAATGTATAATTTGAAGGAGAGACATGAGATAATTTATAAATTTATAAATTCAAGTAATCCTGAGAGACCCAGGGATGGGATGAAAATCAATTATGTGCACAAAATAGGTTTCCCCACAAGTGATAACACACAAACCATGATATTATCATGTATTATATTCCTTTCTTCATCCCCTTTCCCTTATGGTTCATAACAGTCTACCTTCTGAAGATGTTATAGAGCAGTTGCAAGTGCTTATAAGCCTATGAGAAGCTCAGTGACAGGTACAATGCTTTTAATGAAATATGCTTCAAGGAAATTCCATAGTGATGCTTCTTTTGGAAGTAATGAGTTCCTTCATATAAAGGTAATGTGAAGAATGGTTGAAAAGGTGCTGCTTATTGTGATTTGCCACTGTGGCTTATTTCAGTGTTTGAAATCTTCATTGGATACCATTCAGGGCTGCTAATGCATTTTTATTTCTGTTATGTGACTTCCAAAAAACATTCTGATATTGTTGCTGGCAGAACCTTTGTGGATATTTCAGGCAGTTTTCTTTTTTTTTTTTTTTTTTCTTTTGTGACATTGCAATGTCTAGAGAGATCAATTTTATACTGAAGAAATACAGCAGTTTCGAAGTGATCAGTGTCAACCACAAGTGACCTGAAGTGATCTGTAGTGATCAACATTTATCACAAGCATACAAAATCAGATCAATAGTCCACTCAGTAGTACTGAGAAACTAGTCAAGTGACTTCTGAAAACAAAAAGCAAGTTCTAAGAGAAGTACTAATTGTTGTGCAGATGTAAGGCCCTTAATTTTCAAAAGAAGTACTAGCAATGAACAAAATGTATATATTTGTATATATTGTAGAAGAGGTAAAGTTTCTTTAGATTAATAATTTTCATTTCCTCTTACCTGAGACCTTTCTAGCGAGCATATGTACATGTATTCTATGACCTCTGCCTCTTCATACATCAAAGAAGTAAAATCTTACTTTGTTTCTTTTTCTCTATTAACATATAATGAAAAGACTATTACTTTCCTATTGAAAATTTTTGAAAAGGCAGAATGAATGGTTTATTGTAGAGTGCCCGATTGTAGAACAGTTGTCTCATGCTGGGATCAGAGATGTAGACCCGGAAAGGGACCAACTTATTTACCACTGTTACATCCTTTCGTGTCTAAATTGGACTTCAATTTTTTATGAAATGTAAACCAAAAATTCTTATGGGGTCTTTAACATCATGTTTTCTTCATGTAATCTGCTAATTGCCAGTTTACCAAAAACCAAACAGTTATGTTAAAGGACTATTTGCTGGAAAACAACATCTTTGGTTTTTAGGGTGTGTATGTGTGTATACCCACACAAAAAGACACATGGAAAAGGCAATTTTGCATGCTCTTTGCTCCAAAAATGTTGCACTCCTATTTCACATAATCACAGAATGTTCCAGATATAAACAAAACATGATCAGTGTATAACTAACTGACTTATACAATGTGGTCCATATTGATTTGGTACCTTTTGGTGAACAAATTTATTGGAGATTTTGTAACTAAGAAAAAAACACACAAATTCAGATGTGATCTTGGCTATCAGTTTAAATTCTGAATAGATTATTTGAAATTGGAATAATTTCAGTGGGAACAGGTACCCAAGGAAGGAGGATAGTTCCGAACAATTTATTGGTAGTTTGCATCCATGAATAATTCAAAGCCTACATGTCTTTAAATGACATGTCGTGAACTAGATTACTGCAAATTGCAGAAGTATGAGAATGATATAATATCACGTAAATTTGATATTCATCTACAAAGGTTGGTTGTTTGTCAAGCTATTTGTGGGCTTGCAGCTGACCTTTGAAAACTTGGGAATGAATCAAACTAATAGCCTGAACAATGAAAGTCTTGCAAGAAGTGAGCATAATAGATCTCACCACTTTGAGAGAAAGGCAAGTATAATATATAAAACTGAAGACAAGCTTTAATAGACACACAGAACATAGTGAATTAATTCTGAGTATAGAAAGATTAATTATAGCTGTAGTCTTGTTGAGGGCTGAAGACATATGAGTTCATTTTTGGGGTAAGACTCAAGATTATATACCCTACTTTTAATCGTATCTTTAAAAGCACTCTAAAAGTTACCTTTGTTAAGTATGGAACTTGGAGTGTTAGTCCCTTTACTTTTTAAAACTGTGTTTTATTCATGATAATTATGCTTCAGTGTAGAGAATCACTAATTTGTGTGGTTCAAGTTGAATTGTGAGCAGAAAATTAAGAACTGATTTAAAAATAGCAATGCTGATTTACTTTTTTGACAGTTCTTTTATAGGGCATTGTGGATAAGGATGAAATGTACATTGTGAAAGTTTTAGGACAAGGATTGTTTTGTTCAGTGTGAAGCCAAGATTGACTCATGACTGAGGCTCCTTAATACAAAGGTTAGGAAATACTAATGTTGAAGCAGGTGTTTGAACTGTTAGTGTTGACACATTTCTTTGCTTATATTATCAGCTTAAGGTTGTAGTATTCTTGCTGTGGTAAGTAACCTCACAACTTTCCATTTGGTAGGGCAGAGTGGTGTAATTTTAAGTAGCTATGCAGTATTTATGACAACATGGCAAAAGCAATGTTAATCCTCTAAGGAGCAATGAGCATTAAAAAAAAACAAAACAAACCCCGGACCTGAACTTTACGTAGGATTATTTAAAAATGGAAGGTAATCAGCAACTTAGGAGGTAGTCTACTTCTAGTGCAGATCATAGAACACATTTCTTTCTAGCTGCTAGCTGAGGAAAATGTATTGTGTGGACTGCTTTCATATGGTAATCTTGTTGCATACTTTTCTGCTGGAGCTCAAGATCTATTGAGGTGCCAAGAAGAAGTCAAAAGTAGCTGTGTATATGATTTTGCGTTCATGAAAAAATGGATGCATTTAAAATACAAGCATGGCAAGTAAAATTTAGGCTTAACATCACATTATTAGCTGATGTGGTATCACACTTGATCTGTTGGCATCTGAACCACAGGTTGTGTTTAGTGTTGCGCTTAGTTAAAATGATTGTGCTGCACTGAAACTCTTTTTTCAGTGAGCTACATCCAGCCTAATATAATTGTCTTTAAATCTGGCCTATAACGAAAGTTCTTATGAAATGCAAAGCTAGGCAGAAATAATTTGGCTCTGTCCTTCAGAAGCTTTGCCTATGTGAACTGAGCTGTTTGAGCATTTTGAGCAGACACCAGTAAGTGAAGCTCTTCCTCGACATTAAGGAGTGCTTAACTCCTGTTCAAAATTCAACAGAGCTTGGTAGTATTTATGAAGTTACTGTTGTTCAGGCTTACTGGAACACTAAATATAAAATGAAATCAAGTGAGCATCTAGCAAAATGAAAGGATTTTTAGACTGTAGGTGAAGTTCTGTGGCATGCATGACTGTGCCTGCCTCCCCCATATGTTTGTATGGTTTATTGTTGCTTAAATGGTTGTCAACTACACGAAGTGCTAAATTTAATGTCTGGCTACAATATTGCAAATAGGATTTCCCTGTCACTACGGAGATTTTCTTATCACACAAGACAGTTTAGTAACTGTAATGCTTTACTCTTAGACCTTATCCAATACATGACTACATTGGTCTTGCAGTACAATGAAAACGAATGCAGTGAAGGGATTGTTCACTTAAGATGGAAATTTACATAAAAAAGATGCAAACTGTGCTTTCACCTTGTATAGTATGACAACCTTAAGATGGTAGTGTGTGGCTGTGAACTGTTACCCAGTGTGTATCAGCTTGAAATGTTAAAGCCACACAACATATTGAATGCACTTAACATACATGCAAGACAACTCTTGGTCTGAAGAGAATGGCAAAATAAGTAGTCGTAACAGTGAAATGTTTGTATAAAGAGATTTTCTTTTTTTTTTTTTTTTTTTTTTTCCTTCTATGTAAATGTACAGACTCTCCTCTGAAATCTTTCTTGTCACTGTGGTAAGATTTGTGCCTAATAATGGTGTTTTGGTGTAGTGCTGTCTGTTTACAGTTATGCCTAGCTCTCCATCTAGCTTCCCTTTCTGTCTTGTAGAGTTATTCTCTCAAAACTATGGAAGGGGCTGGAATGAATAAAGCTATTGGCTGCTCAGGTTAGCCTTAGGAGGCTGTTGTTCCTTGCAAAAGATGTATGCAAGATGCAGGACTAAGTTTCTTACTAGCTCTGTCATCAACTAGTGTTGGCCACAGTATCTGACTGACACTGTGGATGTTCCAGAAGGTTTTTCTAAGACTGTTCAAAAGGCAGAGAGTATTTTGTGACATGAGAACTATAGAAATTATGCTGACAAAAGAGCCTTATTTACTACACTGGCATTTCACTTTATGGAAAGTAAAAAGCCCTTATCAATGTACTTATAAAAATATAAATACTTTTTGTATGGATGCAGTGTTATCTCATGTACTCAAGAAACCCCTGGCTCTTCACATACTGATTGTCTCTGGTGGACAAAATGTGGCTTTTAAAAAGAAAGCTTGTGTAACATTCCAATGAACTGAATCTTCATTTACTTATTTCTGTTAGTAAAACAAGAGTGTCCATCCTTTTTTATTAAAAAAAAAAAAAAGAAAAGGCACTTAATTCAGAATGAGGTCACTGTTTTTTCTGGCTCTTGTTAAATTAGGCTTTAACAACCATTTAAGAGGCTATGTGTAAGTATTTTGATGTAGTGGTTAAATGTTTCAGAAAAGATGATTCTTCTGTTTGCATATCACCACGTATTATTGAATTGTGGTCTGGATTAGCAAGAGAGAAATATGCTTTAATAGTCTTCTATATATCAAGCTTTCTCAGAATCTTAAATGAATAGTGCTATAAGTTTTGGAGAGCTTGTAACAGCAAGGAAATAGAACCTCTAAAGTATGCTAATGATATTTGCTCTTGACTTTCACATGAATGACAATGTGCTTGTTTGGAAGAGCATCCTAAAATAGCTTCTCAGAGTAATACTAATGCTAATCAATCACTGTGTTTTTGTCTTTCACATATAAGACGAAAGGTGTCAGAGCACTGTTGAGATGCTAGGAGTGGAATAAGTAGGAGGCAAGCACTTATTCAAATTCCTATCTGGACCTGGTCAGACCTATCTAGGCCTTCTTGCTTAAGACATCATTAGCATTTCTACAGCAGCTGAGTTAAATGACCTCTGGTACTGATGAACTTGATGTCTTACTAGCATGAAGATCCACTGAAGCTATGGAAAGGTGAGCTGTGCTGGAATGCTACCAAAGAGTTAGACCAGAAGTGGTTTTGTTTTTTTAGTTATTTGGGTTTTTTCCATATAAATTGTGTCACTTTCCTGCTACATATATTATATCTGATGTATCTTTAACTCATGCTGTGTAGCTCAGTACTGTTCTCTCAGTGATTAGTTTTCTGAATTTTACCAAAAAGTTTAAAGAGGGAACAGGCTTTTATATGATAGAAATACACTTTTATCATGCTTGCTTATATAGTTGTTAGGAAAACTCCCCACACACTGCAGTGTTAGCAAAAATTATGAATTCAGAGTCTTAAACCTGAAAGATGGGAAAGTACTGGAAGATGGTGGAGTTGCTGGAAGTAGCTGTACAGTGCATAGAGCTAACTAGGAGTGAGACTCACAGGTGTTCCAGTGGCTTGTTCTGGCTTGGAAATGGAGAAGAGTTGGGTGGTAGCCAGACTACTGAAGATCAGATGGGCCTCACTGTGTCAAATAAAGTTCCCATTCCCCCTAATTTTACATGTGTATGAAAGTGATTCTGCAGTTCTGGGTAGGGTCCAAACATTTGGACAGGCTTTAAGAGCTTATTTGAAACAGCTCTTTTCTAAATATGGTAATTGTAATAAAAGTGGATGACTTGATAAAGAAACCTTTTTGGTAAATTTGACTATTTCCCTACACCCAGTTGCATCTGGACTTCCTCTCTGCCCTCCTTCCCCTCATCTTTCCTACCTTTTGTGTATGAGCATCCTCAAAAGAATAGAAATACTCAGTCCTATCAAACCCAAAATTCATGTTTCATATTCTGTCTGGCACAGTAGAGTGTGAATTGTAGATGGGTGTGTTTATGTGCTTATTTTATGAGGAGAATCAATAGTTCTCTCTATTTCCATTATTTTGTCTTTTGAACATTGGATTCTGATGTATTCACTATAATACATCTGGAATAACCTTCCAGAGCCTTATTTTCAGGATTTCTTATGCTTAACACTGGCTGTTTCATCACCAGTCCCATTCCCATCATATTCTTTTTCTGTATTAGGTAGAGAAACCACTATATTTAAAGACCATAGGGTCTATGTACTCACATAGTAATATTAGTAATTATCAAGGCAATGTTCCTCGTGACTGAAGGGCTGAAAGGAAGGAGCAACTCCTTTTGAGTTGCTGGAGCTTTTCTTATTCTTATATACATTTGGGTTTTTTGTGATAGTCTACTGAGATGAAGAATTTAGAATTGAATTAAATTTTAAACAAGTGTATGCTTCAAGCTAAGAAGTGATATTTTGGGTCAGCCTTGACTTGTAAGATGGATTAATCCATATTTTGGGAATTCAAGCACTGTATATGAACATTCTCAGTTAATGACTTGGTCATACTGCTAAGTTGCTTGATTAATAATGCCTGGATATGGAGTTACATAAGTTTTATGTAATATCACAGTAAAGCCCCTGAATTCTAAGATCCCAGTTTGACCCATATAATGCATAAGATTTTAAAAAAAGGAAACAGAGCTTTTCTATATTAGTCCTGTTTTCCATTTAATGTCTTTTTAATGTCTTAGAGGTACTGTAACCTCCTAGGAATAAACTTTCAATTCATGTTATCATTTATTTCTGATGAACCAGTTCTTTAAAAAATACTTCATTCTGAGACTATAAAGGCTTTGCTTCAAGTACATCCTGTAGCAATATGGCCCTGTAAGAAGCTTTTGAACTTTCAACAAATCTCAGTTATTCCAAAAAGTAATCCACTGAGCTGCAGAAAGATGCCACATCTGCCTTTTATTAAAGGTGTGTTCAGGGCCCATGGCTGTTCTGCTATGTTACTCTAATGTTGCTGTTAACTTCCAAAGTAAAGAATGTCTGTCTTTCTCTGTGTATTCATCAGGGCATCATGCTTTGTCAAGCTTAGAGAATTTGGCTTTACTACTTCCATCCATCTTTTATGTGTCACGCAATGTCTAGTACAAGGGTAATTGATAAAGAATTGTGAACTCAACTGAGTAAGATATATAGAGTGACCATGCCTTGAAAAATGTGTATGATGTTACTTGCTAATAATAAATATATTTAAAGAATGATTTGTCACTCTAGATGACAGATGACATTTCTTGGTTGGTGCTGTGAGGAAGGTTACCACAGCTATGAGATATGAATGAGTGGACTAAACTGTATTTGTATTCTAAGAAGACAAAGGGTTTTTTTGTGATTTGTTTAACATATTGACTCTCAATGTTAGGAATTTTCAAAAGCATACATACTCGTAGACAATTTAAATCTTGGTTTAGTATTCCTCTCATTCAAAGTTTGGATTTTAATAAGAGATGATGTTCTATCAGTATGGGGAACAACTGATGAGCTTTTTCAGGTGGATATTTCTGGTCATATAAGATTCTGCATGGTATTAATGAAACAACAATCTTTTCTTCTAAATCCAAACTACTTCACATTCAGAGTTCTTTAAGCTATTTGCTAGATGGAGGCTAAAATATGCAGTTGATTACACTATTTTGTTGAATTGGCTATGAATTTTCACTTTCTTTTAGCAGTGCTCAAGATAACGGTGTTGTCATTAAGTTATCACTAGAAATTCTGGGGAAAAAGTTCCTGAGAAAATGGAAGTATTAAAAATCTTAAGTTTCTTATAAAGAATAAAATTGATAAAAGCAAAGATATTATTTAAAATAAAGTCAAACTGAGACTCTCTCCTAGATTTCTTGGCATAAAAGTAGTATCGTAAAGCATTCTTTTATCTTTCAACAACAGACAAAACTATGAGCTTGTACATTTGTCCTGGTTTTTTGCTAACTCCTTGTTGGAATATGAAGAATACATGTTGAGTATAAGAATGTGTTGTGAAGAAGTACATAAGGATATAAAGGCCCAAATAAATTGGGAAAAGCATCTGTTATTTTTTCCATAAATGCTGTTATTTCACTTTGATACCATTGCAATTTCACAGTAATTTGATTAATTTGAGGTTTTTTTTTTTTTATCTGCTTTGAGACCTATCCTTATGGCATGGCTTTTACATAACAATTTCTTAGCTGCTACTGTTACTGTTCTGTATATCTTCTGGACTTCTTCGTTTGCATGTTAAAGCTTATAGGGTTTTAAAATATTTCTTTTACATTTATTTATTTAACTCATGAATTTTGCGCATGCCATCTATGAAAAGCAGATTTTTTAATTAAATAAAAGTCCTATCTCCAGCTGCAAAGTAGCAACTATTATTGTTGGGGTTTGTCTCAAGAAAATGGAAAAAAATCCAGTTGTTAAATAAAATGAAAATTACGGAGGTCATGTGGTATGAGATTAGGGAAGAGATGTTAACACTTGTGATGGTAAGAAAATGTTCTGATTGGAGGAGAGGCCTTCTCAGAGGGGACCATGTATTCTTTTCTTTAAAAGCTGCAGTGACTGGACCTACAGGTGTCCAGCTGCTTGGCATCCCTAGGGGTCAAGTCAGAGGAATTACAGATATCAGGTATCTTGTGCAGTGTAGGATATTACTCTGCTCACTGGAGCAGCTTCTCCCATAAGAGCATTGCAGCAAATTTAATCACAATCTTCCGTTAAATGTCTATGTGATTTGTGCTGAGGAAAGCATCAGTCACAAGCTAGAAAATGTTTGAAACTCATAGGGGCTTTTGCCAAACTATGAGGGAAGAGTTTTTTTGGTTGATGCTGTAATTTCTCATTTGTTTAAGGATGGATAGGCAAGAAAAGTTGTTACAAGTGTGATGAGCCTTGCGCAGAGCTAGAGAGCTGGAAACAGCACAGCAGGAGGAGAAATGCTGGACTTTAAAAGGGTCTTTGCTTGTTGACAGCAGAGATTTGGGTTGTATTTGGGTATGCTGTTTGGATGACAAGCAGGAGAAACATACCATTTCTAAATACACTTTCTATTTAATTCTAGATTCCACAGAAAAATGAGTTCATTAAAAAAATATAAATCACAGATTTTTTTTTAAGCCTGAGAGGGTCTTATGATCTTGTGGCTACAAAAAGGGTAGTAAACAGTTTTGCCAAAGTTGTAGACTTTGGTAAAAGGTGCTCTTAACACAGGTATTGTTGTCTCTTATGGTTTAAGGGGAGAACAGGCTAATTTTATGGAATCAATATGAGCACCTAGAGAGAAGGTATTTTTTTCAGCCCTGGGGGATCCAGGGAGCAGAACACAGAAGGGTCAGTATTTCCTCCTATTTCCAAGGCTACTCCT
This sequence comes from Phaethornis superciliosus, assembly GCA_023637945.1. NCBI lineage: Eukaryota > Metazoa > Chordata > Aves > Apodiformes > Trochilidae > Phaethornis > Phaethornis superciliosus. The sequence continues at coordinate 68,491,148 of JAJQWJ010000002.1, read as the reverse complement.
TCCTTCTCCCTTCTGGCTGCATGGGAAGGTGTGAGAGAGGGTCCTGCTCATTGTCTTCAACACTCCACATGCTCTGCAGGATCCAAATCCATTTCTTCCTAGAAAGAGCCTTGGAGCCTTTCCCCAGGTTGGCTCTGCTGCAAGAGACTTTTGGACACTTGCATCAGTGATTATTGAAACTGGGTTTTGTACATATTTGTATATTTTCATTATTGTTCCATGTGTTACTTTCTCGTCGCTGTTTTATTAAGCCTGCTCCAGTTTTAACTTCCAACCTTGAAGACTCTTCTTTTCTTGTTTCCCTTTTTATCTTGCCCTGGGAGGGTGGACAGGAATAGTAGAGAGAAATTCTGTTCTCTGTGTTTTGGTTCACTGAGATTAATGTTAAGGATTTCCTTTATTATTTTTTTTTAATTCTATTTTTTTTCCGAACTGTGATGTATATTCTTTTTCTATACAGACTAAGTCCCTGAAATCTTTTCAACAGTCTTGCTCCACTGTGTTAATCTTTCTCCAGCTGCTCCTTTTCTTTGAGACGTGACATCTCAAACTGGATGTCTCTGTTCTGGTAGCTTTGTTAGCGCCTGGTCAAAAAAAAGGTAACTTAAGTGTCCTCTAAGCTGTATTTCATTTTTGTGTATCCTGTCATGTTGATTGACTTTCTGAGTTATGATATACTAAGGTTAAGTTTGGGGTTTGTTATAACCTTTGATCCTGAAGGGCTTTCACCTAGCCTTTTGTATAGACTTAGTGCAATCAAGACAAAAGCATCCTTCCACTTATAATTTAGTAAAAACACAGAGGCTTTTTTTCTCAGACATTTCATCTTCAGATGCTTTTGCATTTTAGTTTTATTCTGTTCTGCCATTTACTTTTAACCCTTAATGTCACAGTGAAAAGAGGAACTGCTGTTGGATGTAGGACAGACCTCTTCAGATCTTTGTATTTCTAGTGTGCTATATGTAGATACTTAGTATATTTTTCAAATCTGCTATGTATGGTCCTTATGATAGCCTCATGGAGGACAAACTGTCCTGTCTGAATTTTGAGCAGGTCTTAAGATACAACCACATCAAGAGTTTGCTCAGGTAGTGACAAGACTTCAGTTTTTTATCCCCTAAACATACAACTTATGTTGTAGTGAAATTTGGTGACAACCAGGTGCTGCTAATCATCAGGCAGAGCAGGCCAGAGGAGAGGTTGGTCGAGTTGGGAGCACCAGCACTGACCCAGACTGACTGACCCTGAAGGCATCAGCTTCTGCCAGAGCACCGGTCTGACTTCAGAGAGTCATACCCCAAGAAAGGTTCGTCTTGCAACATGTTGTTTTGGTTTTTTTTTTTTTTTTTAGAAGGAAACCAGACTACTGTGGGATTATTGTTCTTGATAAAAACACATATTTTTTTTTTTTTAATGCTATTCTTATCCAGACACTTTAAATTGTTTCAATATTCACTTCAATTTTATTTATTTATTTTTTAATAATTTAAGTTTGTATGGATGGTCTACAATGTTTTCATTTCTCCTAAACCTTTCTTTTAAAAGGAGTAAATTTTTATTGGTCTTCATTTATCTGCATCATTATTATCTCCCCTTCGTTCACTGATTTTAATTGTGAATAACATAACGAATTTACTGAAATTATCTCAGGATATTCAACAGCATATTGCATCTTACTCAAACAACTTTAAAAACATGTAAAAGAACTCTCCAAGATGCTCTACTGTTTTAGCCAACAATCTTATTCCTTTGTCCCTGGTATTGAGTTACCTCTTTAATTACAAGTTACATCTAATAAAGGCAGGCAGAAGAAGGGCAACTCTTTGGCCTTGTCAGGGTTGCTTAACTAAAGTTCATACTTAACTAAAATGTTCAGCAGATTGATGGAGAAGGTACTTTCTACAGCAAAGTAGAAGCCCAGTACTCAGGCAGTGATTGGTTTTTAACAGACCTTGCTTAAAGATGGACCCTAAGGTACCAAAGTTGTATTTAAGTTCTTGCTTCCTCCTTTTATATCACAAGCAAGATAATGGGGCAGTACCTGGTGAAGATACAAACACTGAGTGTCCATCAACTGCAAGGACATTGCCTGCCACTAATAGTGCTTAAGTGCCCTGGCTGCTACCAAGCCTTACTCTCCTCCAGGAGGAGCATGGTTGATTGCAAAAGGGTGATGTGATCTGAGAATTCATCCTGAGCTGCTGTCCTTCTGCTTGGGCAGATATTTATGCTGTACACTGTTTAACATCACTGAGAGTTTGTCTTGAGCTGTAACAAGAACAACAGGATATAGAGAAAACAGCCTTTGATATTAGAACTATATAGAGACCTTTGCTTTTTGATACAGTAAACTTTTCAGATAAAAAAACCTTAATACTTATTCCCTTCCACAACTCCCAAAAGAACAGACGAATTCTGATATGCAAGCAATAATTTCTCAATGTTACATATTTACAGCTGAATTGCTTTTCTTTTTTCTATTGATAATGAAGTTTAAGCTGAATACTGATTAACTTTCCCCACTCTATTCTCAAGATAATTTTGATAGTTACAGAAATGCTGAAGTGGTACATTAAATATTCTTGATTATACTACTTAGAAAGGATGTTGCTTGAGAATAGAATTTGGATTTGAAATTAAAAAGTGAAATCTGCTTCTTAGCCAAGCCACAAACACAGCATGCAAATAGGGATCTGCACGTAACTGTGATCTTTACTACAGAAAGTGATCTTAATATGGGACCTTTGTATTTCTTCTTGCTGTTGCTTTTGAGGAAAACAGTTTCTCATTTGGGAATATTTAGAATTTAGCAGAGACCAAATCTGAATTACATTTTTGTCATTCACTGTATTGTGGAGTTAAAAGTTTCTATCAGTTTCTCAACTTTCCTAAATCTAATGTTTTAAAAACAACTAGCATGGGAAGACTTGCAAATAAGATAATTAAGAAATATGAATATAATTAAAGCAGTAATTTCTTACTAGAGGTATATCTTATTTATACATTTTACTTTCTCTGTTAGTATGGAAATGAACAGAACAATATATGTTCCTCAAATATTGCACAGCCATATTCTAAGGTTTTTTTTTTTCCATAATTATTTTCAAACAGTCTCTTCTGGAGACTTACAGTCTCTTTTCCCAGCAACTAATAATCTCAGTTGTCTTTTGGGCTTTTAAGTGCCAGCACAGGTCTTACTGGTGGTAATAAATGTGGCAAGAATTGCATTTCTATTTGGACTCATTTTTTCCTGACAGAAAGTATTCAGAGTACTCAGAGGAAAATGGAGCAACTGTTAACTCATTTGTAAACTATAATGCTGGAAATCTTCTAGCTCTTTCTATTTCAGTCATGCTTTTGAGTGTCTCATAGCATGGACTGTCCAAGGTGACATTTTTTCTGTTTCTTGGGGCCTTGGTGGTTCTTTCAAGGAATAGAAAGTTAATCTGAATTTTTGGTTGGGCTGGTTTAGGTTCCTGGAAGTAACTGTACTCTCTAGTTCTGAGGTGAAGTTTTAGCTTCCTAAAAGTAATGCTTTTCTTGACACCTGCGCTTGGATTTCACATTTTGCATAATGAGGTGCCTAATGTGATTTCAGTTGCTTTTTGTACCTTCTCCCACTGACACCCATGATTTGTAGGCTGCTTTGCTTTTATAATTTGATGTGCTGTAAAGCCAACGCTCTTCACTTGCTGGTAGTGCGTCAGTCCTATAAAACTATTCAATGCAAAACAATGTCAGTAGGCTTTGCTTTGTTTCCAAATGATAGCTTTAAAACCTGCAATTTAAAACCACCTGCAGCTAGAGTAAATACCAGTTTCAGACTCTGATCGGGTGCTAGATTTTACTTTCATGTACATGTTTTGATGCACTTTTTCTTTTTTCATGGCAGTGGCACAGGCTTCTGTAGTGACTTCCTGCTTAACTGGCTTCACTACAGTTAATTATCAAACATATAGCAATGAGCCATAATCTTTTCTTTTTTCCTCTAGTGTCTACTTTTGCTGATATGCCAGGCCCTCTTGAGCCAGGCTGGCCCCAGAGAGAAGCGAATTATAAAATCTTGAGTACACAGAATGAGGAATTTTAACTTTAAGAAAAAGAAATAAATCTATATTAACAAAAGATGAGTTCTTAATTGCTTATTCATTCAGATCTTAAATGGCACCTACAACTTTTTTTTTTTTTTTTTTAAATCTGTGTGGCTCGGGCTGATAAATTTCCCTCCTGGGCACTAAAAATGCAGCACACAAATGTGACACAATCTGAGGAAGTGGGGTCACCACAAGAAGTTGTCTGAAATCTGCCTTATGACTGAGAATGATCTGCTTTCCTATGGTCAAAACTCTGGCATAAATGTTTTTTTTACCCTTCACGTCAAGGCAAGGAAGTGATTATTCTACACTCTGAGACGGTCTACTCAGGCTGGTAATGGTCCTGATTCAGATGCCAATGATCAGAAAATGCAATAACACTTGCTGATGAGGCTGTTAGAGGAAGATGGAGGAGGAGAAGGAGCTGCTGCAAGGAAAAGGCTCTTTAAAGGAGAAAGTCATCTTTGATGCTCATGACTTTTCTTACTAATGGAGTTTTGATTTTCAGACAGAGCTGTGTCTATTTCTCTGTTTTCCCCTAGATGTTCAATAGCGTAGCATTTAAGCAATGTCACTTGCAGTCCTTAGCCCCACTTTTAAAATCAAACACAAAAATGTAAGGAGTAGCTAGCTTCTTTGTGGCAAAGTCTTATTTGTTCTTGTTCTAGGAAAAAAAAAAAAAAAAAAAAGGCAAGCAGTTTGCATGGTGCTTCTACAAATAGATGAAGATAAAATTAAAATGTGTGTCCAACCTAATCAGGCACACAGTTGGATCAGAAAGATTATACTTAATGTGTCTAACTCTGCAGTCATGTCACCCTGTTCTAAGAAACCTTGACCTGCCTCTGAAAAAAACAAAACAAAGCAAAAACGAACATAAAAACATAAGCCAAAACCAGAAAAACAAAACTCTCAAACTTAAGAACTGCCTCATTTCAAATAAACTATTCTCTTTGTACTGCTCAAAAAATATTGAGGGTAACAATAGTATATTTTTTGCAGTAAAATCAATACTTATGATTTTAAAAGATGACTTAGCTGGGAAAATGATTTCTTCTACATTTCAAATTCATGAAATCCAGAACAATTGTTTTTCATAAAAAGATATTCTGCTCTGGTATTGAATTTTATTCCAGGTTATGTTTTCTGATGTATACTTGCAGATCTATCTACGAGTGTTTATGATAATCTGTAACAAAAAAAGAACTAATCATCTTTCCAAAATCTAACAAAGTTCTTTTTTAGATAATTGCATAAATGAAGATTTGCTCCTGCTCATTCTGAGAGTTTTTGTTAATTTTAACTCCATTCTTGGAGAAAATAACCGCTTTTTGCACAGCACTCTTGGGGAAAGCTGTTAATTTTTTTTCTTGTTAACAAAGTGTCAGGAGCAGCACCCAAGTCGCAAAGGTGGGAAGAAAGAAAGGACTTTTAGCCCTTGTTACCATCTGCAGGAGCATTCCCCAGCCTGGATCCCGACAGCCCCAAGGAGCACACTTGGGCTGCTCACCAGCTGCTGCCTGAAGGAAGCCAGCAAAGAAATCCCTACAGTCAGAGTGCAGCCCACCCAGATGGCTGTAAAAAATTTAAGCAATTAAAAATTGTAGGTTGCCTTCATCAGCCTCCTCATCTGATCTCATTGTCAAAGACAGCAGGATACAGTGCATATTCTTAGAATTAGGTAGAAATAAGCAAAATATGATGAAAACAAGTTGGTCTTAACCTGGGAAGCTCATCCTTTGGTGGTTCTTCAGGTCCTTCTGGTATTTCTTGATGTTGTCAGGACCATCTTCTGTTTTCTCGTCTCGTGGCCTCACCACTTGCTTTTCTTGGGTTCTTAATTGGTGTATGCAATCAGTTCTTTGTGCCTTGACCTACTCTACAGTACCACTGCACACTGTTTTGAGCTCTTTCTGTATTTTGACCAGTATAGCAGTGCAAAGGAGACAGATGATTTCTGCGATTTAAAATAGACTTGCTCTGGTCTATATTAACACTAGCTTAGTCTACTTAAGCTTTATTTTCTTTTTTTACAGGGTTTATTACTTGGTAGTCATTTGTATCAGTTATTTGGGAGCCTACATTAAGGCTCCAATCAGTATCTATAAATTTTCTTAATTTTCATAACACAAAATAGATTTAGATAAAATAATTGGAATCTTTCAGTATCTAGGAGCCTGCTGTGCTTCAAGTTCCTTCTGATCCAGAGACTGTATCTGTAGATAACTCCAGGTTCACATTTAACTCCAGTTCTCCTGTAATATTTTCCCAGTTATGAATAAGCTTCAGCTGGTGTGTTTCTGGCACAAAATGTTTTATAGAAAGTTTTGCATTAAACTGGAAGTAAAATTACTGGAAGCTGGCTTGTTAGAAAGGGCAATCTGATGGACAGTTATCATTGTCAAAAGCACATGTGAAAATAGCAATCCATTTCATCGCCTTTTCTATTGAAATAGGAAAATACAAACTTGTTCCCCTGTCCTTTGGGGTGGCTTTGGAGATGTATGTAGTATTTTTGGTTTGATTTTAAGGGTGTCTAGTCTTTTTTTTTTTTTTTTTTTTTAAAGGCAGGTATTTTCTGATTGAATTGCAGGATGAATGATTTTGTTCACTAGCAGAGGTGAATGTTCATAAGTATGCTGTATGTTATATGCTGAGTGATAACATTTTCATTAGGTGCTTCTCTGTATTAAGAACAAAGATATTTCAAATGAAATTGAAACTAACTGGGTTATTAGTTACATAGTAATGATTAAGCAACTCTTTACCAAAGTCAGGAAGATAAGAACCATCTCTTCAAAGATAAAGAAAAATAATATGTTCTTGATGAGCATTTTAAATTTAAAGGCTTGAAAGGAATCAAGTAATTCTTAAGATCCTATTTAAAGAATCAGAAGACTCCATTTGCAGAAAAAAGGAGAAGTATGGACTAATTTGATTCAGAATTTCAGCTATTAAAACCTGGTTGAAATAACTGTATTGAAGGAAAAACTTTAACTCACTGGACATAAAACCCATGTATTACAACCTTCCTGTCAGTGTATCTGTGGCTGAATATCTATGCACTGGGGACTCTGTTTCATTGCAAGAAAAATTGAAGTGAAAATTGCCAAGGATTGGATTAAATAATTGTCAGCTAAATCCCTCTGTTGGGACTGTTGTCCCTTGGAAAACAAAAATATGATGAAAGGGATTCCCCCAAAAGACAATCATGATCCACAACTCTCTCTTGCCTCTAAAGAGATTCCTACACCAGACCCATGGTGATTTTATGGTACTAATGAACATGAAGCCATTTTAAATTCTTTTTCTTAGTGAAATAGTTTATATCCAAATATATTTGATGGAGTTTGTATGTGAGAGTCTGTTGGCCTTATGTTTTTTTTAATCTGATGTCATAGAAGATACAAAGTCATCATCTTAATTTCATAGTTTAATTACATTTGTGTGTATGTGCATAAATGTGTGTGTATAGAAGTAAAAACATAAAAAAACCCTTGGTGGCTATTTCAGGAGCTATTTATACACTTTGGATGCTTTATTTGCTCTAAATGTAAAGTAATTATATGGTGAATTTCCATTCACTTGGGAAAAATACTTCTGCATATTGACTGTAACATCTTTGAGTGCCTACAGTAATTTTGTATAAATTATTACTGTGCTTTTACAGTTAACCTGCCTGATTTTTTTGAAGTATTTTCATAAGGCTTTTATTAATTTAGTTTCTTAGAAAATTGATCCTGAATGTCTAAAAGCAGGAAAGTGTGTGTTGGATGCAGCTACTGCAATATTACTGATTTTGCATTGGGGAGATGCTGTTTTCTTCTGTAAGCTTCAGATTTATAGTCTTTTTTGTTACAATTCTGGTGGAATTAATATGGCTTACCGTGAGCTTACCCTGCAGGTAGGGTAACTAAGAAATGAGAAAATAATATATTAACTGATGTGTAGGCTCTTTTATCGAGAGCACTATCAGACGTACTGGGAATTATCCAAGTACTTCAAGCAACCTCAGATGCTGGGCATCACTATCAAATTACAACATCTTTTGCCAGAAGGGTCATCTAGAAACAGCAAAGTAAGTTGAACTTGCAAATACTGCTAACAGTAAATAAAAAATGAAACTAAAAAGAGGGGAAGAGGGACTAGTTAGCTGAATACGCTGACCTCAGCTCTCCTGGATAAGGTAAAAAATGTAAAAGTAATACAAAAATAATTTTCCTGTCTGCCAGGTGGAATGTTTGAGAGCTACTGAAGACTAATGATGCAAGTTTTGATATAAAATGTCAAAATGAAACATTATTTTTGAGATTTACTTTTTTCCCACATGTTTTCCAGGAACTGCAGTTTTGGTGAGTGCAGTATTGTTTGTGCCTTTCTTCTCTCATATGCTCTCTCTCCTGGCTTTTCGCTTTGAAAGCTTGATGCTCCCAGCTGGTCTGCAGGCAACAACTGTACTTTAAAGTCCAAGCCACATCAATAGGAACCAGTAATTGGAACACTGTGTTTATTAGCAGATACTGTATTGAGTGTTCAGTCTACATAATATTAACCTGAAATGGTAGGTTGGGGTGCCACGAGGGCTGATACTGGTGCATGGGCAGGCTGGATAAAAGATGCAGTAGGATAGGAGCAAGATAAAGGGGAATCCCACATGAGAACACAGAATTCTGGTGTGGTGGGGCTGTGACTGGGAGAAAAAAAATTAGCAACTGACCTTTATATGTTCAAAAATAGCTGAGCTATTTTAGCAATCATGCCTCATCCCTACTTTGTGTGTGTAATTCTAGATGATGTGGAATTGTGCTGCAGGTCATACACAAGGGAGCCTTTCTTCCCCAGTGTTGTAATTTAGGTCCAGCTGGTATCAACCAGGCCTCAGCTCACTCACTCCCCCCACCACTGTGGAACAGGGAGGAGAAAATCCATCTACAGGCTTGTTAATTGAGAAAAGGAAAGGGAGGTTTTCATTACCCAATTACTGTAACAGGCAAAACCAGACAGACTCAACTTGGGAATGAAAAATGCTCGGGCATTGCTCACTCCCCCTACTCCTCATCCTCTCCTCTGCTCTTCAGGTTTTGTGGGGGTTTTTTTGCTTGTTTTTTTATTATTATTTTTTAAAAATTATTTGTGTGCGGGTTTGTTTGTTTCTTGTTTTTGTTTGGTTTCGGTTTGGCTTTTTTTTTTAATTTTTGGTTCCCCCTTTCTTGAGTATGCTACTGGTAGAGCACACCCAGCTTGCCGCATCTTCTCAGCCTTGTCCAGAGGTAGGGCCGGAGTCAGAGGAGCTTCCAGAAGCTTCTCTCAGGTGCCATCTGCTTCCAAAACAGCACTGCAGTAACTCAGGAAAACCAATCTTTTAAAAAGTGTGTGATAAGCCACTTGTAAAAAAATTGGGGAAAATTACAAGTGATGGTTTAAACTAAGTTTCTCCATATCAAATGCCCATACAAATGCAAACACTGCTGTGAAATTGTAGCTTTTATTAGGGTTGTAACACTGTTTTCATTTCTAAAAGGCAGGTTTGCAAACACCAGCCCATCTTTCTGCTTTCTTATTCCCTAGTGTACCTGTGTATTAGCAAGACACAGTTTTGGGGTTTTACTGGGGTTAGGTTGGAGGGGGTGAAGGTTTACTTGTTTTTGTTTTGTTATGGGGGGTTTTTTTGTTGTTTTTTTTTTTTTTTTTTTTTGAGGGGGGGGTTGTTTTGTTGTGTGGGGATTGGTGTATTATGGGTTATTCTTGTTGCTTAGGGTTTTTTGGGTTTTAAATTTTGGTAAGTTGGAGGTGAGGCCCAATCTAAACTCTGCTCAACTGGCCTGATAATGACAAAGTAGAGAATTTTAAATGAAGTTAAACAGACTTCAGATGTATAAATCTGAAACTCATCCAGAAAGGATCTGCTTGTCTCTTGGGAAGTGAAGCTATGTGGTTTCATTTTTAAATTTTTGGTCTTGAAATAACGGTACTGAACTGATAAGGTATTTGAGATGGAAATTGTGTGTAAATCTACATATGTAAATTAGAAACAGATTCCTTGTATCTTGTAAATTAACCTTTTCTTCAGCTGGAGGCAATGAAAAATTCAACAGCAGAAAACTATGCAACAAGTTCTGTAACATCACAGCTCTCGTATCACAAGCTGCAAAGAGCTGTCCACAGAAATGTAGACAAAACACGTGCTCATGGTATGGGTGTCTTCCTACTGTACTGATTATTATCACACCACTGTTTGATTATTGACCAGTGTGATATATTATAAATTCTATCTTTCCCTCGGTGTCAGCTGTTGCTTTTCATACTGGAGACAGATGAAACTGTGAGGACTGGAGTCTGATATATTTGAGTGGATTTTAGAAAGGAAAAAAAAATATCCCTCGAGATAACTGATTAACTTGTAGAACAACAGACGTCTGAAAACCCTTTTTAGATGCCTGATATATCTGCTAGAATTTGGATAGCTTTCAGATTTCTTGTTATCCAAATCCTCTTCTATTTTTTGACCAATATGGAAAAAAAACATTTAAAGGGCAGGAAGACTACATTCATTTCAGAGGCATGTTGGGAAATATTTTTCCATAAAGACTTGTTTTGGCAGCTACTTGTATGATGAACTGACATTTTCTATGGTAGAAAGAGGGGTGTTAAATTGATCAAAACACTTCATTAGTGTTTTCTAAAAATACAGCACCTTAATAAAATGATAGCCATTGCTCTGTAAAAATCTCTGGAAATTTGCATCTTCTATATACTATTATGTTCGATATGTCCTATGGAATCTCTTCCTTTTTTATCCTGCCTTCTGCAGAAAAAGACTGAGGATGTCAGATTGTCAGATTTATGTAACTGTTAATGCTTCAGATAACTTTACAAAGAGCGTGGGGTTTTAATTTTTTAAATTTTTAAAAATCTGTTTGCAAACATGAGCAATTCTGTGAGCAATTATGTATTTACCCATCTGACTCGGTTTGCAGTGAAATAAGAAGGGAGTGTAATACAGTTAATCAGGCTCATTTGCCTTTCGGGGAAGGAAAAATTAGAGCCTTCTATATTTCAGTGGTACCAATCTGTCACTTAAGTTTTTGTGATCCTTTTTTTGCATTCTGTCTTGCTTCCATCTCTTGTTTTGTATATACCGTGCAGCTGTGATTGTAAGGTAGTTGTCACCTTTTGGATGATTTCTGTGGCTTAGCTTCAGGATCACCTGCTCTTACATTATCTGTATGGCTCACTACACTGCTGTCATCCTTGTCCACAGTAAAGGTGTATGATAGATCTAGCTGAGCAGCCAGGTAGGTGACAGGATGACAAAATAAATGCAGAGGGAGGGACTTTTTGCAAAGGCATGTAGTGAGGGATAATGGTAATCTTAGGGTAGATTTAGATTAGACATTAGATTAGGAAGAAATTCTTTGTGAGGGTGGTGAGACACTGGCACAGGTTGCCCAGGGAAGTTATGGATGCCCCCTCCCTGGAAATGTTCAAGAGCAGGAGGCATGTGGCTTTGAGCAACCTATTGGGATGTGTCCCTGACCATGCAAGGAGGTTGGAATTAGGTGATCTATAGGATCCCTTCTAATGCAAAAACATTCTGTGATTCTTCGCTGCATTTGCAATCAAAGCATATATAGAGTCTGCTTTGAAACAGAATGTGAATGGAGCTAGTTTATAAAACCTATAAACTTTAACGAGAACAATGCTTTATTTTTATAACTATTAATTAGAATGTATTTATGGATTTTTCTATTCAGCATAAAAAATAAAGGTTTTTATATTTATCTGTCTCTGAAAATTGTTATCATTAGCCATTTTTTGTTTTAAGTGTCATGGTGTGTTGGAATAAGTTGTATCAAGTGGCCTTATTTTACAAATACTGGTATAAATATATTGGCTCGTTATCATTCTGAAATGCAAAAATGAGGCAGCTGTACACATATCTTCAGAGAATTTAGCTCATTTATATATTTAGTCAGACCTAAGACATCAGTTGCTTTTTCTGCAAACATAATGCAATTTTTTACTGCTTATTCAGTTGGCACAGTTTTAGCGTACTAAAGAAAACATCCCCTTTCCCCTTACAGTGATTCATTTATTCAGAGTAAGACGCAGCCATTATATAGGAAAAATAGTTTTCTAGTGTGTATTTTTCAAAATCCTTGCAAGAAATATGGACTTCATTCCTTCACTTACTGAGGGGTTTTACTAGCCTACTCAGTCTTGCTTTAAACTTCAAATATGCTATACTTTGTACTAACTTCATATGATGCACTGTGATCAGTAAAAATTAGTAAAATTTATAGGGCTCATGAGAACTGTTTATACTTGATACATGCCTGATAATTGTCTCTTTCAAAATGGACTTGTTATAGACCCAGGAGAGCTTAACAAATTTTAGAGACAATGACTTAATCTGTGACACATCTGCTCTCAAATTTTCTTTGGAGCATCTTTCAACAACAAAATGCATGCTTTTTTTGTATGTTTTCTTTTTTTTTTCTTAATGCCTCACTTGTGCCTGTGTAATAAAGTACCTGGTTAGCCATTCACAATTAATTTTGTGAGCAAAAAATATGTATGGCAGGTGCAGCTTTTGCCCATGAAAACTGGAGTGAAGGGTTTGATTTCCTTCAGCTGCAATGCTTTTTCTTCTGTAGCATTAACAGCTGCACCTTCATGATTAATCTGTCCATTTATAAAACTCAATATTAACATATTTCTGGATAGCAGAAGAGAGACTAATGGAACCTACATATTGCTGATGAGAAATTTTTCAGTACTGAAGGTAATCAGTTTACTTTCATAACAGTTCTTATGTTCAGGAAGTAATAAAGCTGGAGAACATAATCTTATCATCTAATGCATAAAGTAAATCAGGAGTAAAACTAAGGTGCTTGAGATAAATGTTTGAAGAATGTCAGACTCTGCAATGAAGGTAATACGACACACGTTGATCTCTCTTTTGACAGTATTACTTCCTATTGCTCAAAATCCCTGATTTTTTTGCAAAAATCTTTTAGTTTTTTTTTTTTTTAATTCTTCCATCTTCCCATCTCACTCACACTAAAATCCAGTTGTTATTCCCCTGGAAATGAGTTCTGATGGGTGAAGCTAGTACGCACCTTCTCATTCCCCACCCCCAGTGGTACATGTGGAGGAGGAAGAAAAAAAGCAAAAAAAAAAACCCGAACAACCACATCACAGTCAAGAAAAAGGTAGTTTAATAAGTGAAAGAAAAAGGAGAGAGAAAAAAAGAAGTCATGCAATCATTCGTTACCTCCCATAAACAGACAGATGCCCAGCCAGTCTACAAGCCAAGAACCCTGAAAGACAAAAGCTCTGCATTTTTTTTTTTTTATTGGTAGGCAATGATACATGGTATAGAATATTTCTTTGGCCAATTCAGTTCATCTGCCCCCAGGCTGAGGGGTGGGAAGGGTGTCAGAGTGAGAAGAGGAAGCCTTGATATAGTGCAAACACTGCTCAGCCCTAGCCAAAACATTGGTGTGTCATTAACACTGTTTGAGACACAAATCTGAAACACAGCACTCTATGAGCAGCTATGAAGAAGGGCAGTTCCATTCTAGCCAGGCATGGTACAAGTGTGTGACTGAAGAACAGATTATTTTTTTTCCAAGTCTTCCTTCATCTTGTTCCTTTGCTTTCAACAAAAATTTCTGGCTTTTTCTGCTTTAAGAAACTGCCTGCAGTGTCCTGCTATCGTTAAGATTTCCACCATGCATTCTGCTCCAGTAAGAGAAGAATCTCAGTAGAAGCTCCTTTTCCCCAGAAACAGGTGGATACTTAGACATGTTCTGATTATTTTTCTTGCTAGGTAAATGATCATCTTTTGGCCCCTTCCCAAACACTATGTAACTCACCAGCACCTGATGATTCTTTGAGAGAGTCAAGAGGATTGTGGTTACAGTCTCATTTTCCTACAGGCATCTGTCAGTGCTAAGACAATAATACATTTTAAAGAGAAGGAATCCTTAAGTTAGGAAGCTGTTCAGTGAATGAACTTTTGATAGTAATAATGAAGAAATAGTAGGGAAAGAATTATTTTTCTCCTGTGCAATGAACATAATTCTACCTAGGCTTGTTTGACCTCCCTCCATGTTTGGTTTTTTTCCAGTTTTGGATGAGAGTGAAGCTGTTATCTTTTGTAGCAATAGACTTGGAATAATGCCTGTTCATTAACCTTCACCTGAGCCAATACAACTTTCTGTGGATGTGTAAAAGTATGATACTCTGTGCAGAGAATAAAACATCTAGTGCAGCTAAAGTTTTTCTCATATGTGTTGATATGGTTGGACATGCAAAGACCTGTGTGTTCAGTTTCTGTCTTCTCACTTTGATGATTTTTGCGAACTCTGTAAATAACAGAGAAAAGTAATCTGCACGTTGAACAATACTTTAGGCTTTTCAAAAGAGATTTAAAGCACCTGGTGCTGAGTGAGGTATGAGTATACCCTAAGATGAGACAGCATTTAGTACTTCTACCAATCACTTAAGTTATATGAGCAATATAGTAACAATAATATGCTCTTTCTGTCACTTTCAACTTTCAGGATATTTTATAGTGTGGAACAAAATGATCAAAGTGCTGCTCATATTTTGCCAGTATTTCAGATGGTTTGATTTGACAGTTGTGTTCAGCAGCTCCAAAGGAAGGCTTATTTTTAGCAGCTGAGCTGAATATTTTTATAATAGTACACTAGTTCCTCTTGAAGTTTTCTTTGTATTTTGCGAGGTACTTTTGTAATCAGCTAGTGCAAATCTGTAAATTTTGTATTCTAGTATGTAAAGTAGAATGAGGAAGTTTACAGATTGCCATTATTCTTGTTTTAATAGTAAGCAAATGAATCTCTTAGGAAAGGTGGTCACATTCGGTCAGAGCTAGTTGCATAAAATTTTAGTTATGCTTACGTAAATGGCCATGAAAAGGATTTGTAGACCTATTTATAGAGGAGTAAAATCTCATCCAAATATTTATGGAGTCCTGGGTCTGTAAATGCAGAATTTGAAATAATGGCTGTGAAGAATCTCAACTGCTGTGTGGATGTTCAAAAGTGCTCAGCGCTAAGGGCTTCTGTATAGTTTACAGAGGGAATTTAGAGTATGAATTAATTTTAATCATTTGCATCTATAAGCATTAGATTACAGTGCATAATTATTTTCTTTTGTAAAGCTGGTAAAGCCTTTAGACTTAGAGTAGCCTTTAGCCTCATGAAGATGATAGATTGGGGAGATGGTGACAGCTTTGCAGCAAGAGGAGGAACTGCTGTCTGCATCCAGAGGGGGCTTCCCCCCTGTGGGGAAAAGAGGCAAAGTGATGTCAGGAATGCAACATGGGATGGAATGTGCATACATTCTGGTTCAGGAGACCAGATCTCTGAGTAAACTAAATAGTAAATTTCTGACAAAATAAGAAAATTCTTCACGAAAGAAGATGGGAGCAGGACAGGTAGAGAGCAATCCTTCTCCTAATAAATAATTCTAACTTCTGCCAGCCTTTGTCTTTGGAGGTTGCCCATCTGTGAGCATATGTACAGATGCAACGAAAGGTATTTGAGAGAAATTGACACAAATTATTTTCACATTACGGGCAGCAATGGGGTAGCAGAACTGTGTCAGGACTAAAAGCATGAGAAGTAAAGTGTTTGGGGTGTAGCCTATCCCAGTTTCCGTATGAGAGGTTTTGAGTGCATTTCAGAAGAGGTTTGCAGTGTATGGCTGCAGCTGTGTACTATTCCTGTTATACTTGCTGTGAAAAGGCTTTTACTGTGTATTAGTAGAAAATATTAGATTTAAAAAGCAGAGAAGCCAGGTCATTAATTTGGAATTTATCATAAAGAAAAAACTAAGGAAGTCAATGACGTCTATCTTTCCTTGCAGCTGAAACTTTTGTTAGTCAATGTGATGTGCAAGGAAACTACACTGGTATTTTCATTGCCTAGTTTCTCCTTGACTACCTACATAAGACAATACAAGAAAGTGTTTCTACCCTATCTGGGGCTAAAAAACTTCAGGAAAGCCCTAACTCTGAAGTTGCCAACATGTATGTGGCTTACTGTTATGTGTAGGATAGCTAGATTTAAATTCCCACTTTCTTTTCCTCCTATGATTGATTTTGTGTATTCCATTTGTAGAATAAAAGAATGTGTTTAAACATTTTCTAGATATGCTGCTCTGTAGTTTCCTTTTGCCCTTAGTTTCCTGGAAGAAACATTAAATGCAAATAATTTTTCTTTATTTGCAATAGGTCAGACTAATTTAGCTAAAGTTCACACCCATCTGCATAGAAGATTACTGTAAACACAATAAAATTCAAAGGTCATTTCTGTGACTGAAAGAGGATCAAAGGTTCTCTCTGTGCTATTTTAATCCACTTCAGAGAGTTGTAATGAGTTCAGCAAAGGGTGAAAGTCCAAGGCTTTCCCTTGCTGTTGTCCTTTATATAACTCTATTAACTATTTACTGGTCTACCATTATAACATGTTCAATGGTGAATGAAGGAGAATCTGGCAAGGGGAACTTAGCTGGAGTGTAAGAGCTACTGATGTATGCTGATTTTGTTGATATGTTTCATCAGTTGAACAGTATCAACTCAGAAGGCAGAAGTCAATCTTACCCCTGATTATGAAGCCTGAATAGTTAAAGCCCATTACAAGAGTAAATGCTTATCTCTAGTCAGGTTACAAAACCATTGTGCCTCACACAACTTTCAAAATAATCTTGAATAACAAATCTATATGTGAGATCCTAAGGTGTTTCCTGGTGCTTAATGAGGAATATGTGTTGCTTGGTTCCTGTAAATTGTAAATACTAATATTGCCAGTTTTTTCTTTTGCCTAACAGTCAGAATATTTGTTATGGAGCTGGCCTAGCCCAAGTGGTCCCTTTTGAAGCAATTTCAGTGCAGATTATTGGGCCATGACACTCTTCAGACCAAAGAAGAAAAGTGAATTGTAAATACATTTGGCTTACTACCTGCAGGTAATGATCTCTTCAAAAATCATGGTTTGCAGTACAGATAATCAGAAAAACCTACCCAGGACTCACTGGTCAGTAGTTTGATAGTACAATAAACGAAGATAGTTTGTAGGTGTAACACATAATGTAATTTTTTTTAAATCTTGTCCTGAAGTGATCAGCTGCTCTTTAACTCTTGTTTCTATAATGGGAGCTGGCAGTAACTTGTTATATTGTACAAGGAAATCAGTTAAAATTAAGTAAAATAAGTTTACTTAAGAGCAAGGAGTTCCAGAGAAATACTTTGGGTTTTTGTTCCCCCCTTTTATTTAGCTTTGAGCTGGCACAATGATCTCTGGTTCTGCTTTCATTATGGTGATATGTGCAGAGCTACTGAGTTCATGGTTCAATCAGAACCATGGAATGAGAAAGCTATGGTATTTTTGGCTATGAGGCTGACAAGGTTTATACCACTTCTCATATCTTCCAATGTTCTGTTTATATTTAAAAATGTTTTGAATTATTTGGTTTGATTCTCTCAGATACCATAGTCTTCCATCTCTTTTCCAGCGTTCACTGAATTATAGACCTATAGAGAGGCCAAGGTGACACTCATCCACCCACCCTGTTAGCTTATCTAACTCACTGATAAATGCCTTTGATTACATAGTCATATGGAGATTAATAGGAAAACTTTATTTCTGATGTAGAAAGATTTTTTTCAGCACCCAACCCTTCCAAGTAGCAAAACGCTAGTCTGAAATAGCCCTGTTCACAATAGTCCATTTCAAAGAAACTAACAATGTTTCCATGGAAAAACACAGACTCCATCAATAAATTTTATAAGCTTTAGGGTACTACCCAAAAGGGAATTACCCGCTGAGCAGGTGAATCAATTAATCTGTTTCTATCCCTTCATCTGGAGATTTCTGACTACAATAAACAAAGCCCCTTGAAAGCAATAAAAAGATTTGCTCCTTGACTGCTTCTAGAGAAATTTATGGGATATTGTCCACACAAAGATGTGGGATGTGTCTCTTCCCCAGTAGCCTTTTGAAACTGTGAGAACCATAAAACATTCACCTACATTTCTCCTGTGCTTCTCTGTGAATGGAACAGGTTAGTATGCTGCAATAATTTGTTGTGAGATACTGTGTTATATTCTCATTATTCTCCTAGCGAGATCCTGAAAGTAAGAAATGCAAGTGTTAGTAAATGTAACAGCTTAATGACAAGAGTATTTGATTTCACATTATTTATCTCTTGTGGAGAACAGATATATTGGGTTTTAGACACATCTGTATTCTTCAATGAAAACTAATTTTAGTTGGAAGAAAATTTGAATGCTAGGAAGAAGATCATTAGGTGTGGTAAGCATATCTTTGGGTGATCTTAGTGTGCCTGTTGAAGGGAAGAGTTTCAGGGAAGACTGTCAGAAATTAAGTTTTCATCTCTGAAACCTTTCTTGCTGACAATACTAGCGACAACCTACATATCTCAGAGCTATCACTGAAAAAGAATCATAGAATGTTAGGTTGGAAGGGACCTCAAGGACAATCTAGTCCAACCCTTTTAATATTATCATTTATGTGAGATGTCTCAGCACACTGTCAAGCTGAGACTGAAAACTTTCCAAAGTGGGGAAATCCACCACTACCCCTGGGAGACCTTTCTAATGTCTGACTGTCCTCACAGTGAAAAATTTACCTAATGTGTTTAATTGGAATCTTCCCAGGAGCAATTTGTGCCCTTATCCCTTGTTTTGTCCATGTGACTCCTTGTAAATAGAGAGTCTCCATCTTCTTTTTAGCTGTCCTTCAAATTCTGGAACACTGTAATTAAATCTTATCTTCCTTCCTTTCTCAAGGCTGAACAAACCCAGTTCTCTCAGACTCTGCTTTTATGGCAGGTTCTCTGATAATCCTCTTGGCTTTTCTCTGGACCCTTTCCAGCCTGCCTGCATCCTTTTTGTAGATCATGGACCAAAACTGAGTGCAAGACTCCAGGTGTGGTCTGACAAGTGATGAGCAGAGTGAGATGATGAGTTTTATCTTTCTGCTGGTGATGCCCTCTTTGATGCAGCCCAGCATCCTCTTGGCTTTCTTTGCTGCTGCAGCACACTGTTTGCTCACACTGAGCCTGCTAGCCACCAAGATCTTCCAAAAGCTGAAAATTACTTGCTCTGAGGCTATGGCTATAGCCCTTTCTGTTGGAAAGGAAAATGGGCAAGTGGATTCTGGTGTGGTTAGAAGTAAATGCTTAATATAATCAACATTAACTTTGCAGGACAGAATCCTGTGAATGTCAATCAAACTTTACTGAAGTATTTCGCATGTGGTATGTACCTGACCTTAAGTCTGTTTAAATTAGCAGGTTAAAGTTACTTATACTCTCTCTGAATTAGCAAGAGAAGTGAAAATATTCAGATTGTATTTGATGTATATTTAGGTATGCTTCCCTAAAGGGCACTTCAGTTAGTTTCATGAAGTCTTATGTACTGTAGGAGTGTTCTGAGTTGTACTGCAGTGAGCTGGGAGACAATCTTCCATGTTGGTCTTCCAGATGTTTTATGGATCAGAGATAGAGAAAGCAGTTCTCAGGTAACAGGTAGTGTTTCCTTTCCCACGGGTGCAGTGTAACTCATATGAGTTACAGCAATGATACTAAATGTAAACATACATAAATGGGATGACTTAAGCAATGTAGGAAGTGTTCAAGTTGAATTGTTTTAAAATCTTATCACTTGCAACTTATGAAAAGCTTCCAGTTATAAGTAATGTAGTAGTATACAGGAATGTATGAGTGTGTGAGCGTGGCTGAGGGTGTGCTGTGAGTGTCAGAACAGATACAGCCCATGTGGACTTTTTATGTGGACAAGCACATTTTTTCCAGGTGATCGGAAAGCTCATTTTATTTAAAATCAATTGATTTGTATGAAAAATTATCTATCTCCCACTGTAAAATAGTAGTGATTTTCTGAAATACATACTAGACATAAATATATAGTAAGGCTTGTGTTAAAGGAATTCAAAATGGCAGAAATTAGTCTTCAGATGTTAGGAAGTACTGTCAGCTTCCTTGGATTTTCTCCACACACAGGATAGGTGCATGGCAGTAGGTTGTTCTCATTCAAAACAATACTGCACTTACACCACATTCTGTCTGGAGTGAAAGTATGTAACTAAATAGAAGTTTGTGGCTGCCTCATGACATAAACAACCTGCAGAAAGGAGAGAGCACAACAGAATGCAATGTGTGCTTACACTGGGGAGGAGAGGATTATTTAGTGTTTAACTCCGTGAGGCTTGCATTTTAAAAATCCTGATTAATGTAGTGATTGAGTCTTGAATATTGGGTCCTGTCCCATGACTGTTTTAAGATTATAAGTCACTTCTGAAACCTTGGGACTTACTCCTCTGAAAAGGGAATTATCATTACTTATCAGTAATTATCATTGCTTTCCCCAAAAGGCAAGCTAAATGTCAACTTCTTTCACCTCATAAGAGTTGTAAAGCTTGTCAAGTTGCAGAAATATATTTCAGCCAGAAAAAGAGGGAAGGATAAAAATACCTTCAACCATAACTATTTTAAGTGTATCATTCCTTTTTTTTTTTCTTTTTTTTTTTTTTCTGGAATCTGAAATATAGCTTTTCTCCTAAATACCACTCATCTTCTATTGGACTAGGAACATTATTTTTTGGTGTTTTAGTGCACTTGTTAAGCTATTATGCATAACAAATTCTTTTTTTCCCCCTGCTAAATTTCTAGTCAGTTTGGAAGGCTCCTTTGATAAGTATTATGGCACGTTGAGAGGGAGAGTACAGACAATCAGTGTAATAGTGATTTTATTCACTCAGTGCACATAGGTGCAAAGTGAAAAACTTGCCACAAATATAGTAGTTTGTTACTTCTGCCCAGGGACTACAAAACAAAGCATGTTCAAGAGTGGATGCTGCTTACGCATGGCAGAGGTGGCCTGTGGAGACCACTGTGTGCAGCATGTCCTGACAGTGCCTGACCCCAGGTGGGATATCCTGTGTGTTTACCACATCCCAGCTGTGATGCAGGCTCGACCTGGCATGTGTCACACTTGCCACCGAGATATGTGGTGGATAAAATGGAACTTCTGAACCTGAAAACTTGGGTAACCAAAGTCTTCATATTTTGACAGCATAGGCAGAGCTTGAAAATTAAAGAAAACACCTGAGGAAAGCCTTGGTGCACAGGAGCTGCTTTTCAAATAATCCTACAGCAAGTGGGATGTGCCCCAAAAGAGAAACTATGTGAGAGAAGGCAATTAAAACTGGAACTAATCAAATGTAATGCCAGTTGGTGAAACAAGTAATAGTTTGATATTTACAATCTGTTCTGGTATTGTAAAACTCATTGGGGAGCTGATATGGAGCACAAGATATTTTCTGTAGCAGAGTCCAAGTAAAACCAGGGTACTGATTGTGATTTGTAGAGCTGAGACTCCTTTCCTGGGGGTATCTGACTCTCTGCTATTGACTCCTCTTCAGTGCTTCAGCCTTACAAAGTATTTCATGCCGCACCACAAAATGTAATTTGCTCCATTTCAACTTTGTCCTAGGTGGTAAGACCAGAGTCATCTGTCAGTACAGTAGAGAGATGATGAAATTAAAAAGACAGCTTAAAATCAGCACTTTTACTTGCATCTGTCTTTCATAATTTTACCGTGCCACGCATAGTTGTTTCTCTACTGTCTGGGTAAAATATGTTTAACAAGATGTGCTTTTTGAACATGATTTATTCTGATGCTAATTTAATAGAGCACTCTAACTAGTTTTATGGAAGCTCTTTTGTCATTAGTATTGTTCTTTGGAGACATAGCCAATGCTAGTAACAGATTGAAAGCAAATTTCTCACTGTAAATAACAATACATGGGAATAGCTGATCTGGTAGATTCACTTGAAAAGTTAGGTTTTCCAAGTTCACCTGAAATGCAACTTTTTAAACATCTAATGCTTCTTAAGTGTTATGAAATTTTAAATAACTGAGTGTGAAATAAACAGATTTCTTCCCTTTAAAAAAGAAAAACTTGGGTCTTTTAAGTTCAAATGTAGACTTTTGATTTAGACTTTTTTGGTTTTCTTCCTCTGGGATCATAATTTTAACAAAAATACTTAGCTTCAGAACATAATTTAGAAAAAAAGATAATTCTTTTGTGAATAACTGGAGACCTTCAAGACCCTTCTGGATGTGTTTCTGAGCGACCTGCCCTGGTTTTGGGCCTGCTCTAGCAGGGGCTTGGACTTGATCATTTGCAGAGATCCCTTCCAACCCCTGACATTCTGTGATTCTGTGAACTGCACTGTTTGTTTCTCACTGTACTTTGAAACTGTGTTTAAGTTGAATTTGCTTTCTGGTGGCTTTATTGAGAGAGGGGTGTTGAGAGGGGCTCAATATTTCTCGTATGCCTGAAGTTCCACCTCATAATACACATACATAATGTGTTATTGATTGTCATGCGTTACTGGCCAGAACAAGAATCAAGTTAGATGTTGTTTGAACATAGAACAGAAGAGCTCTTCCCATGACTTTTATTTTTCTGTAAACAGTTTCATTAAGAATATTTGTTGTTTGTCATTCAGACTCTGGGTATCCCTCACCCAGTTGCTTGAAACAATACTGAACTGACAGATTAAATTGTTGGGGAGAAGAAAGCCAATGTAGTGTGAGTGAACCCTGAGGAAACTTAGAAAGATTTATGGAAATTTCTACTCAAACTGTCTTATATTTGGCTTCATGGACTTAAAAGTAAACTTTAAAATAAGAAATACCCAGAATAGAATGAAAATGATGAGTGAGCACTTGGACTCTAGGAGTTCAGAGAACGAAAGCAGCAGTAAAAATATCTCCCAGCTATCATGTAAATCAAAGAGTGAATGATTAAAAAGGAAACTTGGGGAGATGTACTAAATATTTTGCAGAGTAAATAATATATGTAAGGCTGTGCATTTGCACAGATGCATGCTACCAGTCTTGCAGGTATGTTTTCAGATATTAATGAAGGTTGGTTTGTTTTTTTATTCCCTAGGAAAAAAGGTATGAGAAACAGTAGGCAAAGTAAATGCAAGTTAATGCTAGCTATAGGCAGGGATGTTTTACATTGCTCTGTCTTGTGCACTGGAGAGCTGTGTGTGATCATGTATCAAAAGTGATGTCTTCTGTCAGCAGCCAAGAAAGAAAGCATTTAGTTGATTGATGCTTTTCAGTCAGTAAATATATGCAAATTTGTAGTGGGCAACTTGAACCACTGATGCCTCTTTTCCTTAGGAAAGTAGATACCTGAAGCACTATGTTAAAATCTTTTGAGCATACCACTGCTTGTGAGGACTGTTTGTCTCTTCCATCATCTGCTGCCATACTTAATTTCTCCAGTGATCTTTCAGTGATCTTTCCCAGCAGGGGTGAAATAATTCATTAAAAATAGGTTAATTTCACAGCATTCAGTTTAACCATTTATTCTGTGCTGGGGACAAGGTGGAAGATTGAAATTTATCTTTAAAAAATTATTAGAAATAGTATTTTGAATGAAGAGCTACTCCTGTATACTTAGCATGGAAACCAAACAGCTTATGTTCTAAGTTGACCTCTATTTTCACATTATGAAGACATGAATGAAAGGATTACACTTTTTTATTTTTAGGTTTTTTTAAACTCTATTTAAAAAGTGTACTGTTTCCCTGAAGTTGTGATATAGAGTGATAATATGTAGCTATATATCAAAACCATAAAGGACCCCTAAACAAACAATTGACAGCATGGGGATATTAAAGCAGGCTGTAAAAGAACATACGAGAATCAAGTATATTATTGTAGGTCAGTTGAAATAACTAAAGAAACTGATCAAGACTTCTGGTGCCTGAGGGTAATTAATCAACAGTTTAATGTGTGCATGTGCAGTACAAATGTATGGATTTTGAGTTACACATTGGAAAATACTGATATCAGTAGTACCCAGAAGAGGAAAAGACTAATGAACTTTGAATGCTCAGATATCTTTATGAAATCTTATGCCACTTCCTTCATCATTTACACCCTACATTGAGCACAGATTTAGATCTGTAATGTGTGACTAGGTGAGAGAGCTTTTTTGAATTTTGCCTTGCTTCCTGAGTAACGTGAAAGAAAATTCCTATGCCTGACTCAGAACTCAAACTCATGACTTCCTGCATTTTCTTGATGGTTCCGCACTTGTAAATTTGGCCCTCTAAATTTCTGTTTGTTGTGATTACTATGAAAACCTAGCAATAGTTTACTTATTAAAATTGCCTTAGATTCTAAAATTGCCTTAGAAACTTTCTGTGATTATATGATTCTCACCTTGTTCCCCCTCATTGTCTGTCTCATGGCCATCATGAAATTCAAGAAATTTTCCATGCAGCTAGTCTATGGCTTATTTTGATGCTTTAAAGCAAGTTAGCAGGTGCTAGGAGAACCCCATGCCTTGAGCCACTTACACTGTTTTGTCTGTTTTTTTCCTAATCAGGCAAAAAATAATGGAGTTATTTCTTCGATGAAGTGAAACACTACTTGCTCCCACTGGTGTTCTGAATGGGCTTTCATTAGCAAGTTTCCATCCTTCTTTTCACCTCTTTTCCCATCCTCTTACCTCTTGCTTGTTTTCCTATTTGCATGGCAACTTTTGTGGCTTTGTCCATCACCAGTGACTGGAAGGACACCTTTTGATATGGCAACAAAGATTGTGACCTGCTGCTGGTAAATGTTACAGCAAGCAATCTTGACTGTTGTGGTGCTAACTCTAGCATTTAAAGGAGGCAAAGAGGATGTTATATCAATTGCAAAATGTATGTGGAAGGAAATTTACTGTAGTAATTCAGAATTATTCTGATAACATTTTGTTTATGTAAAGCTCGCTTGGAAATGGTTCCAGTTTTAATGAAACGAAAGGGGAGAGGGAAAGTGGCTTGCTTTGGTAATCAGAAAATGGGTTAAAGGCTTCTTCTTGATGTTTCAGGATGCTAAGTGTATTTCCAGGTGTCTAATCTCTCTTGCCCTCTCAAAAACCTTATGACCTTATTGCTGCATATCTTTGTTAATTCAGATGTTGTGACTACCTTTTTTTTTTTTTTCTCCAAGAGTTTTACTCATCCCATCCACAGTCTGTTCCAAGCAAAATTGGTAAGGTAGGAAATTTTAGTATTCAAATCTTTCCTGTAAATTGCCCTTTTATATAGGTATCTGTGAATAATTAACTTTGACTCATCCTGGCTTGTAAAATATTATGTTGTTGGAATCTCTTTATACAATAAAATTGTTCAGTGCTATTATTCATCCTGGTCATTTATATTAGGTCATCAGTTGGGTTTTTTTACATGCTGTTTATACTGGTGATAGTCAAAAAAAAAAAAAAAAAAGCAAGCACAACCGTGTATTTAAATCAAAGTCACAATGACTCAAAGGGAGAGGCTGCAAAGTCATGCCAATGTCTCAGAGTAGTGTACACCTGGCTTTACACTGTGGGTGTACACTAGATTGTGGGTGGCAGCACAGAAGGCCTCTCATCAGTCTTCAGGAACAAACAGAGCTGACGATTTTAAATAGTCAGCTGTCTTCCTGTGATGATTTGTGTTGTTGGAACAGCACTTTTTAACCAGAAATAGAGGACTGAATTCAGGGTGTCCTGCTGCTGTAGGAAGAAAAGATATCTATAGGTCATAAGTATTTTACCAAAAGAGAGCATTTGTTAAATACAGTTTCATTTGGATTGATCACCTCTCCAGGCTGTTATCCTGATGAATAGTGGGGACACTTGAACATAGACAAGAGAATAAAACAGAGAGGTCAGAGCTGAGGCACAGGATCCAGAACTGGAAGTTCTGTATTTAATTCTTGTCTGTGAAATAGCTCCAGCATGACTTGAAAGTGCTCAATTTCTGGTTGGGCTGTGTGTCCTGGAATGAAGAGACAGCAGTAGCAGATGCTCTGCAGGATTTATACAAAGCAAAATTTCTTGGTGCTTGCCACTGTGATAGCAAAAAGCTCAGTGTGAAGGTAACTAATCCAGTTGATACCTTATGGGGAAAGGAGAAGCTATTAAACAAATCGAACTGCAATAATATATCTGCAGTTACATCCCAGCTAAGAATTGTGACTTGAACTTCACATTAATAAAGCTGTCTTTGTTTATAGTACTTATTTCTGAGAAGCTGAGCACGTTGCTGCTGCTTTAATTGCTTAATAATTTCAAGGTGCTCATTTATTTTCTCAATTGCCTTTCCTTCCTTCCTTGGTGTAATTACAAGAGTATTGAGGTATTCCTTTAAAGTGATCCTTGTTGTAGAGCATTATCTTAGTGTTTCAGTTGTTCAGGAAATATTATTTTCTAAAAGAATATTTTATGAGTTTAAAAGACATGTAAGGTTGTGTAAACTTATTAGGAACAAGGTTTTTGACAGGAGTTATCTAACACACCTGATATTTGTGCTTCTGTTATCTGGAGTATGTCTACAGCAACCAACAACTGTAGGAAATTCAGAGTGCTCTTTCAGAAGACCAATACACCTTCAATCAGCCTTCTCAGCCCTGAGAAGAGAACACCTTGACAATATGCTGCTGCTTTATTTCACAGTGCTGCACAGGCATGCTATGGAATGGCCCTACCTGTTCTTCCTTTGTGGATACCAAGATGTTTAGCACCCACACTATAGTTCTTTACCTCGCATCCTACAAAGTTACTGTGCTTCAAAACATTCATTTTGACTCTGAGCAGAGCCAATGAGGACAAACTGCTGTCACCACAGTGACTTTAAATCTGCAGCATGACTATGCAGACTTTAATTTCTGATCAGCCCTGTATTACACTGTTGGGAGTGCATTGCCATTTTTTAGGTTGGATTTTGGTTTTAGTTTTGGTGGGGTTTGGTTCTGGGTTTTTTTAGGGGCAATCTTGGACATTCATGCATCTCTGAAGATCATAAAATATGCCCTCGTTTCCATGTTGCCAACAGTGAGAGAAAATTACAACTACACTTGCATGCAAACTTCTCCTTGATTTCTTTAAATAGACAGAAATTAGATGAAGAAATCTTTGAGTAATGAACCAAAATCTTTCTACGCTTTATTCTATACATGCCAGCTGAAGTAATATAATTTACAATTGCTTCCTCTCCTCTTGCACCACCCTATGTTCATTTATTCAATGAATCTGTATTGTCTTCATTTATACCATCTAATCCTGCAATTACCTGCTATGTTCACTGCTTTCTTGCCACAGTACTTTCATCTCTTTTCCTTACCCAAGTTCATGTGACCTACTGGCTCTGCAAAAGGCAGTAAGTGCTGTGGCTTTTCAAAGCAATCTAGTTGCCAGTTTATCACTTGGTCTCCACTGCCTCCGACCACAAAGATTAGCCAGACCAAATCACATCATTACTTTTCCTCCCAGTTGAAAACTTGAACTTAAATTTCCACTCATTTTTTTGAATCTGGTGGAAATTGAAAAGTTTTGGTAAAGGGGATGACCATAATGCAAATCTCACTTTCAGAGAGCCAACCTAACAATATTTCAACAATATTTTTTGAATATTTCTGTCAAAGCTTAAGTGTTTAGGAAAATTAGATATGGTTGTGAGTTTTTGGTTAAGTTAGAGATGATGAAAGCAATACTATCAGATAATGGTGCATGGGTTTGTGGGTTCTTTGGGGGGGTCTTTGTTTTGGTGGTTTTTGTTGTTTGATTGGTTTAAACCAACTAGTATCAAATTATGCTGGATGAAATAAAGAAGGCAAATTTAAACTGACACTAAACAAATGAGCCAAATATGTCTGGATTGCCATGGACCTCCAGGAATGTGTTTTCTTGACATTGTATACTATCTCCTGCTCAAATCTGACAGTTTCACTGTCAACTGAAGAGAGGAAGAGTCCCACAGACAATAAAATACTTTTTTTAGTGGAAAGCGATATCCAAAATATTTGAAATCTGTCCAATTATGAGTTTATACAGTACAGATAAGAATGCTATAGAGAGGACAAGATACATAACTGTGAAGAGACACAGGGGATAGAAGACTCCAGAAAGATTCCAGTTGAAAAATTTATGGGACATTGACATTGATACAGCTATTGCCTGTGAAACTTAGTAGAAGCATAGAAAACTTGGGCATGAAGGCAATTCTGGAAAAGATTTGGTAGAAATTGCTTGTTCAAAGCAGGGCCAGCTCCAGAATTAAATCCCAATTTGAAATACTTCTGTGCCAGTACTTGTGGGGAAAAGGCAAAGGCCCTTCTTTGCCAGGAAATACACTGGAAGGAATGTGGAAGGTGAGAATAGAAGTTTTCTTATCTCATGTCTTCTGGGAAAATAAAATAGCTGAGAAGCTACCTACTTTCAGTTGATTAGGCAGCTATTTAATAATTTCAGCAGATCCTGATACATAGCATGTGGCTAAAGTGCAACTGCTCAAAATTCTTTACAGTCTGTTTCAGTCTCCAATGTTTTGTGGGCACTCCAGTTCTTGGACTTTTTTCTGTGCTGTATCAGTGTGAGGCAAGTAATGCAAAACCTGAGAAGTTTAATTTTTGTTTAAGATAGCTCTTAGTGACTTGAGCATGTTTGTCTCAATGTGAGATAAGAAATGGTCAAGTGAAGAGGCTGTAAGAAAGGCAGAAGACCTTTTCAATGTCAAATATGAAATTAGCTTAAGATCTTTCTCTTGCAGTCTTTAGAGTTGCAAGGTGTTAATATACTACCCTAGTCATAAAGTATTGCTGCTTCTTCCAATACATAGGAAAACTGTATATATCCTCTTGGAGAATGGATGAAATATGTCTCATTCCTTCTTTGAGAGCAATAAAGCAGCTTGATGTGCCCTTTTTGCTGAAAGAAATCTTTCTGTAACTCCTCTGCATCTCATTAATAACAATAGATGGCTCAGAAGGGAGGGGGCATCTTGATTGTGAAATCCCTAAGGCTTGGGTGCACTTACTCCATAGAAATTACTTTGCTCTGAAAAACTTGTTAAAACAAAATTAAAATTTCTAGCAATATCAGTTTTATTTAGGGAAAACGAAAGCAAATATCAATGTGCCCTTAAGATAAATATGTTTGTAGAAAAACTAATTTGGAGTTACTAAAGAATTTTTTCAGTGAGCTTTCTGCAAAATATCCTGTCTATACAGAGGAAGGGTAATCTAACTTTATGAAGATTATACTGCTTTTTCTTCACTGTCTAGCAACCTCTTTCTCAATAAATATTCCATTGATTCAGTGTGAATGAGGCTTGATAAAACCAGACTATGAAAAATGACAAGGTTTTTTCTGTGCTGCTTTTTGAATTTCACCTAAAGTCCAACATAAAGTGCATCTAGATTATGAAGTCTCAGTCCATTCCTGGGTTTTTTTGATGTTGAGGCTAGGAGTTTACAGCAGGACCTCCACCACATTTTTATCCGGGACAGGCTTGTGTGATGAAGTAAAAGCAGGAATATTTAAAACCCTCTCTGGTTTCTTGTTACTTTATAATTCTGAGTGAAATGTTATCATTTTAGTAATGGAAGCATCTTTGGTTTGCTTCTCAGAAAACTTTTGCTTTCTGTTGGAAGTCAATGAGTACAGAATTTCATTTTGTAAGTGATGACATGCCTGATGAGTGAGGCAACCACAGAACTGCAAACTCTGAGCAAATAGGTAGCCATTCCATATCTTTTCTGCAGTGGGCTGAAAAACTGAATTTGAATGGTCTAGACAGACAATATAGATGAACAGAATTTTATTTAAAAGCCCTGTACTCCCTACATAGCTGCTGAAAAGTGTTGGTATTGCAGAGTAGGGTTTAAAGCATCAGATTGCGCGATACTAAGATGTATTACACTGCTGTGATTCAGTATGTGGTTATACAGAACTAGTCAAAAAAGAAAATAATGAGATAGAAGTACCTTGTAATTCCCTGAAAGAGACTCTGTAGTCCCCCAAGCCTCAGGCTGGAGTTTTGAGATGCTTTTCTGCCAGCTCAAAAGCTACATCTCAAGCTTCTCAAAGGCCTGGGCTTTTTATTTGAGAGAAATAATTACAGTTGATTCAGCTCTTTAAAAATGAAATGGGAGGAAATCAATGTATTCCTTTTTGAGTGTAACAGTTTAATGGCTTTGATCCAAGGAATATCACTCCAAGTAAATGACATTTTGTGTCATTTACAGTGGAAATTTTCAAAGTAATGAGGCAAAAGATTTCAGTGTCCTTAAATATAAAGATGTAAAATACATTTTAAAATGAAAGTGAATTAAAGTCTTCTGGATACTACAATTTATTGTTATTGTATGGGAGGGAAAAAATCTGTCATGGAAATGGACTTAAACATCTGTATTCCATTATTGCCCGTACATTATATTGTTTTTTTCCTTTTTTATTACACTTTTACTCATCGTAGTCAGCCAACTAAGTATTTTTAATCAATGCTCACTGAAAATAGCATAATATAAATAGTGAAATTTTGTTCTTTGGGAAAATGATGAGCTGTGCTGTATGCATGGAACACTGCAGATGCCTGAACACTGACATTTCACTCTTCCTGTCACACAAGAGTGAATGTGCTATTGGAAATTAGGAGGTGAACATCAGTTTAGTAAAACCTCACATAACATAAGTGATAAGCCTTTTCAATAGTTTATCAATGAAAGAGATATGTTATTATTTTCCCTAGTCAAAGTATTTTTACAAGATTATTTGACAATTATGTATATTTGACTTTCAGATGTTATCAGCAGCCCACTTTCTAATGAAATGCTATAATGAGAGCTTGGTGTACTTACAGATAAAAGTTTTTATTTTTATAAGTCAGCCATTTCTCCTGAGAACTAGGGATCAATTTTGTCTTCTGTTTTATAAGACAGGAGTGTTATCTGTGAGTAAAGGTAGCTACTTAGAAACAGATTTGTTAGTAAGTGCTATATGAACCCAAAAGACCTCTCATAAGCTCAGGTATTTAGAAAGAAACCAATTTGTGTGAAATTATTCCTTTTATAAAACATTTCAAAGTAACAGTATTTTCAGGATTTGACATGAGAACAGGACAGGAGAAATAAAGGAATAATTGGCAGTATAAAAGTATTTATGATAAGAGAAAGCATTCTTAATCAGAAAGTGGTGAACTGTGGTGCTGCCCTCCTTTCAGAGTGTCCTTGTACCGCAGTAGATATATTCAGTATTATTAATGGTGTTAGAACTACACAAATGACTTTCAAAAGGAGAATTAAACCAATAAAATTCATCTTGGTTATCTGCACTGGTATGGTCTGTGTGCAGATAGACTTTTATGGCTGCAATGGGTTTTATTTCATGCGTCCATACCTGATCATGTATTGTGTTTATTCATTATTTTCAGTATTTCCTACTGACAACTGAACTGTATGATAAAACTGTACGTTTTATGGAATTTTTCTGTTCTTCAATGATACGTAGAAGCATTGAATTTCAGATAATACATATGGCAGTATCCAGAGCTTACTCTCAGCTGCTTGCAAATCATGTTCTTATAACATTGGATTGTAACCAGCCAAGATACTATCAAATCAGAGTTAACAGTGGATGATGAATTAAAATTCAATGTACTGTAAGTAATCAAATCCCAAAGAAAAACATTTAATATAGCTGTCCAGTGTGCCTGAAATATCTATTCAGTAGAACAATCAGTTTTAAGAAGATTGAAAACCAACTGTTAAAATTCATCAGTACCAACTGAGCAGAACTTTCTGCAGGCAGGAAGGCAGGTGGCAGCGTTCTCCAGTACCAGGGGTCTGGGTCAAATGTGTTTCTCTACTGACTTCATACATTTACAATTCTTTTTATGAAGTTTTAGTACTCATTTTTCTTTCTTGCACATTAACTATATAAATTGTGAATACTGCTTTTATAAAGCATACTGGAGTCTGTGAGAGACCCATTTAAAATGGTGCACTAGTTGCACCTCTGGTGAATGCTATAAAGAATTTTTCTTTTCCAATGAGAGGCTATTTTCTGAATCATTAAACAAAAAGAATGGGAGCATAAATCAGCTGGAAGGCAGAACAGTGGTCTCACTAAAAAGGGGGGGGACCACAATGAAGAACCTGGCTGAACTGCACATAGGGTCCATTGCTAATACATCAAAAATGAAGAAAAAATAAAAGAATCAGGTATCTCTTCATAATGTGTTCTGAAGGAAATATAAAAAAACACATAATAAAGAAATAGTGTTGAGACTGCTAAATAGAAGTATTAATCAGGGCAAGAGATCAGGGAATGCTTTTGCCTCTGTGGATTATTTAGATGTAAATGATTCAAAGAACAGGCAAACCCCAGTAACACTGAGGTTTTCTGGCTTTTTTATGTAGCTGTGGATTCTACTTTCTAGATTTGGCAAGAGTGCCTGAATAATGTTGAGTGAATGGTGTGTGAGAAACACTGGGAAGTACAAATTTGTACATGAAATTTGATCAGTGTGTGGTGTGAACTTCATATAGTTTGAAAGCTTTAATAATCTCTTAGTATGGAAAAATAAGGTGATTGCTCCATGATAGCTTAAGTTTCAATGTAAATCACAAAAGAAAGTAAGCCCTGCCTTTATTCTCTTAGTACCTTGAAGTTAGCTTCTTGTGTCAAAGCAGGTATTCTTGGAGAAAGGAAAAGCTGTCCAACTTCTGCAGAATGTAAATGTGTGATATGAGAGAGGGTTCTAATGATTCTCTATGGCCAGGCTCTGAAGAAACCTGGTATTGGCTCAGTTTGTTTTTATGGAATTAATATTTTCCAATCCCTCTTTGCAGGAATTGGAGTTCTTAAAAAAAAAATATAAAAAACATTTGATTATGCCTCACATTTGTTTTATCTAGAATAGAAAGATAACTATCTGGTGCACAAAGATCAATGTATAAACAAAAGAAAAAGATATATTTTCTTCAGTTCTATTCTTTAGCATATTTTATCATAGTACCATATTGGTGTGCTACCTAGCAACACCATATACTGGCCTGAAAAGTGTCTGTGGTGTGGCCCAGAGGCATGTTGCCATAGCAAGAACTCCTATAGCCACAGTGCCCCATGTGTGCACACTGCCTCCAGCATCATATCTACAGAGAGTATTTCAGTGTCAGTTTATATAACTTAAGAAAAAAACTACCTGAAAATCATGTGCAAATCAAGCCAATGGATGCTAGGCAACTGCCTCTGTTGCTGTAGTGTTGGATGCATGGTGATCTTTCCAATATTTTTGCTACCACCCCATGGTCAGAAACATGTTCAGAGAGATGGTGGAAGTGTCAGGTTGGTTCCCTGAGGTCAACTTGGTGTCATTTCCAGGAGGTCTGTGAGGTTTTGAAAGGGTGATTTAAAGAAAGGAAGAGGTTGAGCTATCTCAGAAGAAAACTTCTTTCTTCTGAGAAAACTCAGAAGAAAACTACTGCAGGGTAACTAATGCATTAAAACACTGCAGCCATGGAACATGGTGCTGTGAGCACTTCACAGTCAGATACTGTTCTTTTGGGATGGTCTTCATATCAAAAGAGTCAAAGGACCAGAGAATATTATATTTTTATAACAAGTGTGTGTTTGTGGGGGAAGGAGGAATGTAATGGGCAGGAAAAAAATCATGAGGTGGTGAATAAAAATTACTATGTGGAAAAAAAAAAGGAGCAGAAGAACTTTCTTAAATAGCTTGTACAACAGCACTAGGAGTCTGTGTTATAAATGAAAGCAATGGCAATTGTCCATTTGTAATAAAGCCTTTGGCTTCGGTGTTGTCTGAAGTGCTAAAAAAAAAAACAATCCATATTATTGTTACAGTGCATTTTAGGCAGGACAGATTTTCTTTAAAAACAAAAAAAGACCTTACCATGTTCAAGGAACTGTAAAGTCAGAGGCATAAACAATCTTTAATTACTTATGGAAAAATGTCATAACAGATAATATACAAGATGGATTATAATTTAGGGACACTTTCAGGTATTCAGTCTGCCTTATAATCAAGATTAAAATTGTGTGAGAATGAAAAATAAAAAGCCACATAACTACAGGGCTTCTCTTCAGGTGTTAGTGTTAGAAATATCATACAGTTAATACCAAAATTTGCTTGATATTTTTATTTTTATTTATATTTTTAGCAGATAAAGAGAAACTGATTTTCAGAACAGAGAATCACAGATAAGTAAGGAGAAATCATCATCTTGACCTCAGATGGCTTTGGTAAAAACTAAAATCCAAACAAACAGTGTTTGTATTTGGAATTTTAAAGTGCTGCTCATCTAAAGCTGAAAACAATAGAGTCCAGTCACTTTGGACAGACTATTTAATGAGGAAAAATGTGAATAATGCTTTTTAAAAATAAATACTTAATGATTTTTAGACATCCAATGAGGCCCTGTCTTGTAACTGCCAAAGAGGGCAAATTAGTTGCAGATGTACTAATATTTTTAATTGTAAACCGTTTACCATCTTGCAAGAGAGCAGCCTTTTTACAAGACAGGTGAAACCAGGAGCATATGAGAACTGTGTATTAAATGACATAAAGGTGGTGCTTATGCTAAGTGCTAAAAATCAGGAGCCAATAACTGCAGAAAAAGTTTCACTTACTTTAATCAGTAATCACCTTCTTGATATCATTCCAGAAGTTGTTGAAGGGTTGAAAAAAGCAGAATTCTAGAACACTTATATTGATTTTCATCAGTGTGTGAAATACTAAGTAAATATTAGACTTGAATGAAAACAGTTAAAACCGAGATGAAAGGATGTCCTGATTTGGGCCAGGATAAAGGTGATTTTCTGTCTTGTACTTTTGCTTTCAGCTAAGTCTCTTGTAAGTAGCTGCACTTGCTGAAATTAACAGCAAGTTTCTCAGACAGTGTCTGCTTCTAGGACTGATAACACTCAATGTTTATAGTTACTGCCAGAGACTGGTGTGCAGAGCCAAGGACACTGCTCAGCTCTGAGGAACAGTTTGCCCTCCGGAAGGAGAGAAGGAGTAAAAAGGTCCCACCTGAAACCCTCCTTGGGGAGGAATAGACAAGATAGATGCCAAAATGAACCAGAGTATTCCATCCCATACACATCACACTCAGTAAAAATTTGAGGGATCACGAGGGTCAAACCTTTTCCTTCTTCACCTGTCCCTGTTTGCTTCAGCATCCTGGGAGGATTCCATCCATTCCTCTGCCTGTGGTCCTGATCCGTGCCAGCCTGAATCTGTGTGTTCCTGCCTCCAGCTCCCGACTGCTGCTGATTCCAGGATTATTCCAGCCTGGACTTTCCCAGGGCTGCCCTGCAGCCTCGGGGGTGATTTGAGAGTCACTGGGGGGAAGGGAGAAGGGACGTAGTTTCAATTTTCCTGTATTTTTGTATATATTTAGAAATTTTTCCTTTTTTTTTTTTTTTTTTTTTCAATCATTACTGTTTCATTAAAGCTGTGTAGTTTATTTTCCAACCCATAAGTCTCTCTCCCTTATTCTCTCTCCTTCCTTTATCTGGGAGGGGAGGGGGATTAATAGAGAGCACCTGCCATTTGGTTTAATTGCTGGGCCAATGTTAAACCATGACATAGGGTCATTAGTCTAAAGAGGACCTCAGAAAAGCAATGGAACGGTTGGAATTATTCTATTTCTTTTAATCCATGAAGGAAATACCAGTCACAAACTGTGTGGTAGAAAAAGGGAAAGAGGGAAATTTCTACAGAATTGGTGGATTCATATGTTTAAGCCATTTTTTTTACACTCTCTTAAACCTTTCATCTTTTCTTATGCTACCAGCTCTGCTTTGGATGAAAATCTTATTCCTGCACTGCTAAGGATAAGAAACACTGTATCACCGGAAACTTCTGTGTTCCTCTGAATTTTGTCATTTCTAAGATCATTCCCAGCAACAGTAAACTTGTGTTAGAAGAATTGTGTTGCTAGCTTCTCCCAAATGGGAGTCTGTAGCTACTTGAGAGGTTATCAGGAACAAAAAAAATGGAGTGAAATACCTACATGGTTTGCTTTTAGGAAGTCTGTTTTCTAATGGTCTACCAGTTGTGCTGTTTACAAAAGAAGAATAGGAAAAAATATGTAAGATTTATTCGAACATAGAATACTAAAATACTTGAGGACTGGATAAAGACCTTTGAGAGCAGGCTGAAATTTCTTATTACTGTAAGAAGAGCTGAAAAAGATGCAGAAATTCTGGTCATTGGGAGAATGGTAAACAGTGAAAAAGAAATTTTAACTGTATATCATGGGGATTTGGGAAAAGAAAAGTTCTACTGATGCTGAATATCACCGAATCATTCTCGTTGGAAAAGACCTTTAAGACCAGCAAGTCCAATCATTAAGCTAACTCTTCCAAGTCCAGTGCTAAACCATATTCATAAACACCACACCTGTCTTTTAAACAGGTCTAGGATGGTGATTCATATGAGGTTGAATATCCAGTTACAGACACTACTCATTTGGGTAAAAGTTCCTTTTATGTACTTAGAGAAAAAGCTACTCTAAAAGAGACTTAATTCTCAGTAGTACTCTGTGAGACACAGGGATAAAAGAGACTAATCAGATCTTCTGATGCTCATTGGAGAACTCCAGAGAGAGCAGTTAGATTTTATCTGGTGGTGTCTTAATGTCTGAAATACTGTGACCTCCTCTTGTATGAATGATTTGTGAAGCATTTTTAATAACCAGTTTTAATAAACAGAGCAGGGTGTGGAGAAAAATCATTCAGCTATGAATGAACCACCACTCCAGATAGAGCTTCAAGGGGAAATATGTCCATTAAAAATGGTGGTTTTTAAATGGAAAAGTCTATATTAAGACAGCTTATCTTATAAATGTGGTGGTGTTACCAGTGGTGTTACTTGTAATTGTTCAGATTGCTGATGCCTCAGGGAGAGAATGGTGGAAGCTCAGTTTCATGTTTATTTTGAGGTGGGTTTTTTTTCAGAAGTAGACATTACTCATGTGCTAGAATAATTAAATTCTGATAAAATAATTCTGATCCTATTTTTAAAATTTCCTGATTATTAATTCTATTTGCCTTTCAGAAATTAGAGATTTTTAAAAAATCTTCCGGAAGTAATTTTTATTGAAACTTTCTGTGGAAGGCGTGAGTCACAATTCAGCATAAAGTAAATTAAATGTCTGCAATGAAAGCAGTGTTTAATTCTTTTTTCAAATAATTCATGCTTAATGTTATGGAAGTTGCCATGGTGACCTCAGGATTGATTTGTTATGTTAAATTTAGTGTTAATTTGCTTACATCTCATTTCTATTTTAAAGGTCTTGCATCTATTCCTTATTGGAAAGATCAGTTGTAGCAGTAGTTTTGAGCTGTTGGAGATCTATTTGTTGTGATTATCAAGTTTTAATACAATTAATTTCAGACCTAACATAAATAAAGTCTTAAAATTATTCCATCTACAGTACCTTTTAATTTTAAGAGACACAGCCAATTTGTTGTAGACTAGGCCTGAAGTTTGATGAGTTAATTAGGCTTCCTAACCTGTTATCTTACCTTCCATAATGAGTACCATAATCATATTCATCTAAACTCAATTATACGGAAGTATATTCACTGTGTGAATGTTTATTTTTAAAGAATGGAGTGAAACGTGGGTGCAGTAAGATGTCTGTGTACTCCTCAGCGTGCAACTTCTTCAGCAACTCGTTCTGTAATCAAGAGGGAGATTCCAGGTCTCTAATTTGGGAAACTGCTTTTGAATTCACTAGAAATTTTGGGCAGTGATGACCAAACAACTATATTCTGTACTTAAAAGGTTTGTATGTATTTAAAAACAAGGAATGCCTGCTATGTCCACGATGTGACTCAGTGTCTAAGATCTGCTTCTTGTTGCAGATGAGGAGATGAGGTTTGAGACTCTGATGTTGTATCCAACCTTAATAGCAGTAAGTTCAAATCTGACCCGTGCTTAATAATTGTGTTAGCTATTTGGGTCATGTATTTGCAGGAGAAGGAATCTGTGGCAGAATTCCTTAATGTGTACTTTGAATTTTCCACCTCTTCCCAGTATCATTTGAGTTTTGCCTAGTTTCAGTTTCAAACATCTCATAAGACTACATTTTTCCCATATTCTGAGCAATTCAACATGAAAACTGCAAAATTTTATATAGTGAAAACAACATGATTTTCCTCATGCTATTGTTGCTTAGTACTTATTTGACTAATTCAGCAAATACATGTGTAAGTTGAGAGAAAATGAAGTTTTAGTGACTCAATAAAGTCATTATATGCACCAATTCTTTCCCACTTATTTTTCCTGCCTCAACCAGCTGTTTTGAGTGAGGAACCATCTCAGATGGGTCAGTGTCTGCTTCTAGGACTGATGACCGTCGATGTTCATACTCATGGCTAGAGAATGCTATGCAGAACCAAGGCCACTGCTCTGTTCTGAGAACCTTGTTATGCTTCAGGAACAAAACAGAGTAAAGAGAAGAAAATCAGGCAAGTGACCAAAATTGACCAAATGAAGTATTCCACCCCTTATGCATAATGCTCAGTATAAAGTTGAGAGACTACAAGGCCCAAGCTTCTCTTTGTCCATGGCTGGTGTCCTGAGAGGATTCTGTCCATTCATCTGCTTTTGATCCCAACCTGTGCCCTATTGAATCCGTGTGTTCCCACATCCAGCTCCTATCTGCTGCTGACTCTAGGTCTACCCTGCAGCCTTCGTGGTGATGTGAGCATTATTGGGGTGGGGGAGAGGCCATGCTAGTGTTTTTTTATATATTTGTATATATTTCATTATTTTTATTTTGATTGCTACTGTTTAAAGCTGTCTATTTTAGTCCCTTATTCTCTTCTTTTTCCCTATAGGGGAAGAAAGGCGGGGTGTTAGTAAAGACCATCTGTCAGTTATTTAATTGCCAGCCCAGCATTAAACTGTGACAACTACCTGTCGTTAAGGTGAAATTAAGTTGCCTTTTTCTCAGTCTGCTCATGTGTTAGACATCTTTTAGAAACATTATGTCTGTTTTAGCACTGTTTGGATTTGATTTATTTGAATAAAGAAGACATCTGTTTTCAGCCTCTGGCAGAAGTTGTGCTAGGAGTTTCTCACCTCAGGAAGGGTTGCTAAGTCTTGATTGGAAGCTCTTACTAAGAGAAAACATGACCTTTGGAACATAAATATAGTTGTTTGGCTGGTAGGTCCAAGCAGCAAATCTATGCTGTGTGAAATAATTTCTGACTGCACACTCTTTCCAGTGTAAGTAGGATGATAACTCCAATGTGAGCATTTTAAGCATTTGAAATTTGTAAAGTATTGTGTGCTTGAATAACTTGTGTGGGATGCAACCTGGAGGCCATTGAGAAAATGAGCTGTTCTATTGGCCTGTCAGGAAAAGCAGCTCTGGAGGAACTAGAAGTGTTTGATGTGTTTGGGGACCATGCTTAATGCTAACCCCACAGTCCTTGGATTTCTTTGCTTATGGGTAGGATGCTGGTCCTAGGAGGAATCAGCAGCTGTGTCATCAGGGATGAGGTGTGAGAGTGAGTATTACAAGGAAGAATTAAGAGTAGTTAAGAAGTGACACTGGTCACAGATCAAGTTCTAGTGCTGTCATTTAATAAGTGAGATGAGAAATGATTCATGAGAGATCTGCAGGAGAAAATTACAGGAATTTTATGACAACTTAGCAATGTATGTGTCAATCTTCCAGGGCGATAGCTCTGATAAAGATTGGACTATGTTATTGAGAGATATTAACAGGACAGGATCTATTGGTTGTTCTGAGGGGTTTTTTGTTTGTTTTGTTTGTTTTTTTAAATTAGTATCTAATTTTTTCTAACTTGGCTCTGGTGGTAAACTGGAAATCCTATAAGCACTGTGAGAAGTAGTAATGTTGTCCCAAATGAAATTTTTCACTCTGACCCATAGTATATGTCTGTGATAAAAAAGAATAATGGATTACTGGTCATAGAAATTAGATATGAATCTCATAATGTCTTGAAATCATTGTCATTGTCTTAAAGGAGAAAAGAAATCAAAATGTCAAGTAAAAGTAATAATTAATATTTTACTGTTTTAAAACATTCTGCATGGCTGTAAATTACTACCCCACCTCTACAAACCAGGTAACTGCAAAAAAGAAAATTGTCTAATAATGTGTTCTTTGAAATTAATACTAATTTAAGATGCTATGTCATCAAACACTAAGTTCAGTTCTTTGTCCGATTTTGATTGTCTGTTCCTAGAATCTTCCTTTATTCTTTCAGCAGCTGCTGCTGTTTTTTTATATTTTATACATAGGTTCTGTGCTGCCAGTGCTGGAATTTTTTGTGATGTTTAACATTCAAAACCTGATTGCACATGAAAGCTTTTTAATGCAATTTAGATGTTACTTTGATTGCAGATACCCAGTTTTATTAATAAAAATAAAAGAGGGGTGACTTATCTAAATTGCTTCTCTTTCATCACAGTTATGGAACACTTTAAAAACTGCTGGAAAACCTACTATAAGACTAGTCGTGCTGTATTTGCTTGATAAAGGATTGTTTTGTAGAAATACTGGGCAACTCTCTCTAGACATAAGAGCAGACTCCATTCTATTTCCTCTTCAGTTAATATCATGCAGCTGTGTTTTTCTGAAGCTGCTATGAGACTGAGAAT
Organism: Phaethornis superciliosus; assembly: GCA_023637945.1. Lineage (NCBI taxonomy): Eukaryota > Metazoa > Chordata > Aves > Apodiformes > Trochilidae > Phaethornis > Phaethornis superciliosus. The sequence continues at coordinate 68,450,469 of JAJQWJ010000002.1, read as the reverse complement.
GCATCCTTCATGAGGCATAAACGTTGTTCCTCTTCTAAACTTCTTCTAAAGTGCCATTACTGGAAATGGCTGCATCTGAGAGATAAAAGCTCTAGGGTTTTTAAAGTCTGCCCCTCTGCTCCCGGGAAGGAAAATGTACCTGGAAACTGAAATAAATTATCAGCTCTGGTGTATTCATTTTTATTTACCTTTAGTTTTTGAAAAAGCATGACTTAAGATTGGATGAAAACAGCTAGAGTATGTTTACTTGCTGTAAATAAGAATTGTTGCTGATATCAGTAAAAATACAAGATATAGATGTATTTAGGTTTTAGTATTTTAATGTTTTATGGAAAACAGAATTGCACATTAGGAAGTATTTTCATCTTTGGAGTTTTCTTTCTTTCTTTCTTTCACTTTTATAGCTTTTGTCTCAGTTCCTTTTACAGATGATTTTCCAGGCAGCGTAAAAGCAGAGATATAGGCTGTGAAATGAAGTAGAGCAGTGGGAAAGATTTCTCAGATACAAACATATGTATCTGTGCTACATGAATAGACTGAGATTACCTGTGAGTGCAGGTGCATTAAAAATGATTGATTCATCTAGACTATCCATGGATCAGATGCACATGGACCAAACTAGGCTAGAAGTGCTATATTCTTTTGTGGACTGTGTACAATTTTTTTAAACATTTATCGTGGTTGTTTTCTTGGGATTTCTGGATATCTGGCAGCCTGCTTAGACAGAGACCATTGTCAAGAAGCAACAACACAGCAGCATCTGGTGTTCTCCTCAGAACTCTTAAATTCACCAAAAATGTGATTTCCAAGTGGGAAATGTAACTGTAGAAATGGAGATATTTGGTCACCATAGAGAAATGAATGTATTGAGAAAAAAAAATGCATTAAGCAAAAAACTCTTTCATGTCTTACTAGGAACAGATGAAACTGGAAGATACTTCAGCTCTCCATGGAACTCAAGACCAGGGATTAAGCATTTTCAGGGATTTCATGTTTTAATCTCACTAGAATTGATTAAAATTTAATCTCAATAAAATCATAAGGATTCCTATATCTCTATCAACATTACAACAATAAAGTTTATTTCAGAACTGTATACTATAATGTTCTTTGAGGTGTTGCATGCTCAACTAATAATTCATAAATGTTGGAATATGACCCCATCTTTTTTTATTTGTAAGTCACTTACTTGTTTCCTGATTCTTAGAATTACCCTGGGTTGTAATCCTGAGCAAGTAGAAGCTTTGTAGCTAAGATGCAGTGGAGATTTCCAGAGCATTCAGAGAGCTTTGAGGACTGGTCCTGTACAGAGTGTTCTGAGCTGCAGATCTTGAGAGGTTATTCACTCTGCCTGCTTCTCCTTCCCCACCCAGGTAGCCTCTTCACTTGGAGAATTTGTTTGCTGTTGCTGATACTCCCATGTCAGTCAACTGAACACAGTTAAGGTGTTGTAGGTAGAAAGTCTTGGGGATAGAAAATCTGGGGTCTCAGTGTGCAGCCAGTGCTGACCACTGTAGGGAGCAGAAAGACTCTTGGCTGGATTCATGGTGCATATGTTTTAAAGAGTCTTCAACTCAGTTCCTTCTCATTTAGTGAGGGGGAAAGGACTGTATTTCACATGGGGAAAGATTTAACTAGCCTTCCAGTCTAAGGTGGTGTTACTGTACACAGCATTTGCTGTAGCTAGCACGAGGAGAGTAGCCAAGGTAATACAGCAGGAGGCCTTTCACCAAACTCTCTGCAGTGCAAAGCTGGGGGTGTTCCCAGACATCTTCACTGCTGTTATTTCTAAGTTGATCAAGGAAATGCAAGTGCAGTGAACCATTCTGCAGCCAAAATTTCCATTTTAGGCTCAATATCTCTGAAGCCTGGGTCTGTTGTGTGAAAACAATAATTTCCTTTGACTCTGTTATCACAGATTTTTCACTGTACTAGCAAATTAACTTGAAGATCTTCATTCTGTGCTCCAGAAAGATGTTTGAATTTGTCAAATGTAAGCTTCAGTAGAATAATTTAAAATCTATTTTTATTAACATAATTAAAACAAAGTAAACATCAGTTATTGCTCTTATGGAAAACACATAGTTTTTGATGAAACTTACAATTTGAGACAACAGTTCTTTTCAGTAAGTCAGTTCTCCAATTTTCACCTATAAAACAGAACACCAAATGAAGAAAGATACAAAGAAAAATTTAAAAAATTTTTAAAAAATGTGTTTTGTCTTTAACTTTTATTCCCAGTCCCCTCCTCTGCCTCTCAAGCTACTAAGGAAACTGCAATTCAACATGACACTAAAATTATAAATTCTTTTTTAATATAAAGTTGTCAGGCTAATTTCAAAAATTTTTTCCCCTAAAAAATGGTCCTTTTAGAAGAAGCAAAAATATTTTTCTGTGTGATCAATGGAGTCCTAGACCCATCTTGAAGTATTTGAGAAATAACATTTTTTCTTGAAACAGAAACCTGAAAGGACTGCAGAAAATACATGCATTTTTAGCTTTAGCTAAACATCAGGTGCATTATTCGGCTATTAGAGATGCAAGCATATGGATTGCCCATTGTAATAAGAAGTAATTTACTCCATCGGACTAATTTAAGCATAAAATAGTATAATGATCAATCTTGTAGAAAATAGACAGGGATAACTCAGCAATTTAATGTTAATTGTGTTATTGTTCCAAAGCCTATATTGATCTTTGAATTACATTTACAAAATGCCTGATAAGATCCAAGACCTAATGAAATACATACATGGCATCAATTTCAGACTTACAGAAAGAGATGCCTGGTCATAAATCCATCTGGTTAGAAATTTGACAAAGCAGGCCAAAGTTTCCTTTTACCTTGCAAGCAGCCCAGCTTTTTTTTTTTATGTTTTTTTTTTGTCAGTGTGAGGGGTAACAAAAAGCTATTGTGGCTACAAGACTAGGCTAGGAGAACTTGTACTGAAGTCATCTGCAACTGTAGACTCCTAAACAGGATAGGGTTTTCAAATGGTGAATGCTTGCCATTGTCTTCTGTTTTAAATTTAAAGGGAGCTGTTGGGGCACTTTCAGTATGACATGCTTTTCATGATCTCACCAACAATTTTTCCCTGGCAAATTGAGCAAACAGAGCACAGACTTGTCCAGGTGCTCTAGTTTTCTGTCTTTGGAGGGATTTGTTGTGTGATGAAAAATCTGCTGTTTGAGAAATGGCAAGGTGAATTGAGAATGACAAAGTAATGAGAAAAGGACTGAAACCTACTGCCATCACAAATAATATAAATGTAAGTTTCTATCTGCCAGACACCTCCCTTCTAAAATAATAGTAGCTGTCAGGTAGGGAAGCTGCAAGAAATGATGATGTTGTTTAAAAAAGCATTTTGCTGCTATGTTGTGTCTTATGAGCAGTGCTGATGTATGTAGTTCATGATGTTCACATGATAAACAGTGCACCTTCTCGATGAAATCAAGTTGTTGTATATCATACACCCAGAAGTTGCAAGGTACAGAAAGAAAGAAATAGCAATTGAGTGGGAACAATCAAGTTTTAGGTGTACCATTGTAATTAATCAGACATGACAGACTGTGTGCTAGTCCTGCTTAAACACCTCTCAGGTGCTTGGTGAGCCATGGTACAAGCTGAAGCCTTCCAGCTCATCCAAATGGAGTAATAATCAGCAGTGCAGGGCAGCTTGTGTGATGCAGAAACATGGAGTTGATTCATTGAAACTGGCTTCTTTTAAGGAATATCCTTGGCCTCTATAACACCTGGGATAGGTCTAACCCAGATTCTGCAGCTTTCTTTGTTCAATATCAGCATGAAGTCTTGGTGCCAGCATTAACTACTGCTTCTCTGTCCTCCTTACCCCTGGAGCAGATCTTGCTTTCACATCCCTGGAGTGGCTGACAGCCTGACAAAGCAGGGCACTGCAGGCAGGATGGTGGGGGGGTATATTTCACCTGCCAAAAAAAGAACTGAGTTCTTAAGGCTTTTGCTTTCTTTAGTTTTGACTTTGTATTGTAGGCTGGACAGAAGGGGATGGTGATTGTGGTGAAGTAGACAGTAACAGTGTGCCTGGAGGGCAGGACCTTCCAAGTGGGCTTTTCTGTTGTTTTTGACACAGAGGTGAAGTTGTGCTCATCCAGTCTAGCCAACCAGAAAGGATGGACCTCTCTAAAAACAATGCTTCTAATGACAGATGTCTCTAGCCTTTTAACCAAATCTCACTTGTGCAGAACTTTTTTTAGGGTCCTTTTAAATTTAAATTTTAAACCATAACTTCAGGAAGATGATGACCGAGGGTATAGGATGGGGAAAAATGAAAGGCAACAGGAGAAAGTAATAAGTCTAAGAAGACCTTATATTAAGGAGTTCCAGTGTTTCACAGCAAAAATCACCAATAATCCTTTTATCCCCTCCTGCTCTGTGGGAAGTAGTTAAATTTACAGCAGCCAACACGGCTCTGCCTTATGTGTTATTTGACTGGGTTATTTGACTTCTTAGCTTCAGTGGAAATACTCCCAGGTACCCAAAAAAATGTAAGAAAACTTTGTTATTGGGAACTGGGATCTTTGTCCAAAGATGTCATTAAGTAACACTTGAAGTGCTATTGATTTTCAAGATGGACTGACTTGGTAAGGGTCTGACAGCAAAGGTATTCACATCTAGAGCGGATGCGAACAAACACACACAAAACCCACAGGAATAATCATAGAATCGGCTGGGTTGGAAGGGACCTCAGAGATCATCAAGTCCAACCCCTGACCACTACCGCTGTGGTTACCAGACCATGGCACTGAGTGCCACATCCAGTCTCTTTTTAAATATCTCCAGGGATGGAGAATCCACTACTTCCCTGGGCAGCCCATTCCAATGTCTGATCACCCTCTCTGGAAAGAATTTCTTTCTAATATCCAACCTAAGCCTTCCCTGGCAAAGCTTAAGTCCATGCCCTCTTGTCTTGTTGAAAGTTGCCTGGTAGAAGAGCCCAACCCCCCCCTGGCTCCAGCCTCCTTTCAGGAAGTTGTAGAGAGCGATGAGGTCTCCCCTGAGCCTCCTCTTCTCCAGGCTGAACACCCCCAGCTCCCTCAGCCTCTCCTCACAGGACTTGTGCTGGAGTCCCTTCACCAGCCTGGTTGCCCTCCTTTGGACCTGCTCCAGGACCTCAATCTCCTTCCTGAACTGAGGGGCCCAGAACTGGACACAGGACTCGAGCTGTGGCCTCACCAGGGCTGAGTACAGGGGCAGAATCCCTTCCCTGGACCTGCTGGCCACGCTGTTCCTGATCCAGGCCAGGATGCCATTGGCCTTCTTGGCCACCTGGGCACACTACTGTAAGAGTGTGAGATGTAAGAGGCGAGATACTAGGAGCTGTGTAACAGTCTGCAAGTGTGGGATTTTGAAGTATCAGAGGTAGGTTTAAAGCTCAATTTTCTTGCGCACAAATGATTTAAAAGCTACAAAGCTCAAAAATATGTTTCAATAGTGCTCACAGATGAATCCCTGTTCCTTCTCTTCGCAAAACTCTTTTGAAGGTCGCTACCATGCAGGTGATTTCTCCAGAGTAGAGAGACTCAGGAGACTGAGTCGCTAGAAGAGCAAATAGTATAGGACTGTGCTCACTACAAAGGAGTTATATTGCTCTCCATCAACTACTTCTTCAATGCTAGTTTATTGTTTAACTGAGCCATAGCCAAGGAATTTTGCCAGAAGTCTCTTCATGGGAGTCTTGTCAAAAGGAGCGAATGTATTTTTGGTTGCCTAATGTTTCTCTTCAGGGAGAAGCTTAGATCACAGTCTGCAGAGACTATTTCAGGCTTAGTCAGTTCAACGAAGAATACAAATTTGGATCTTTGAGAGCAAAATTAAAGATCATGCAAGCTGAGCCCCAAAAATGCTTGCTTCTCTTCACTAGCTTTCTGCATTTGTATGAGTGGTGAGATCACATCTATCAGAGCAGACACCAAGAGAGAAAACACCAGCCTCTCTTGTTTTCATGGAAACAGCAGCAAAGCACAGAGGATCTTTGAACTTCAAGCTTTAGAACAGAACACCAGGGCTTCTCTCTTGATCTTCAGTCAGTGAGGCAGAGACAAGAGTTCAGTAGAGGTTAGAGAGAAACTCTTTGAATTAGAACAGAGCTAGGAAACCTTTCAATCTATTGGACAAGTGCTTTCATCTTTCAGTCAAGACAGGCTATTACTAAAATTGGAGAGTAAATGTGTTGCCAGAGAATTTTTAATAAATATTAAAAATATGTATGCAAATCTTCAGATTATTTTCACTTTTATTAATACTAGGTTTATTTTTAGCTAACTATACCAGATCATTTCTATCTGGATAGTTCCTTAATTGTCTCCTTCCCCCTTGCACATGGTAAAGCTGTCTCATTTCTTACATTGTCTCTTGAAACAGAATTGGAGATGCTGCCAAAGACATCCATCAATTCAGTCCTTGCAGGATTTGAATATAAACTTACACTTTTGAACTCTGTGTTTGGAGATCTGATATTTGACTGACCTCTCACTTTTCTAAGAATTGAAAATTGACCATTTCATCATTGCTATGCCCAAGACAACCTGCAGCCATCACTTTGCCCACAAGTCCTTTTGTTTTAACTGAGAAATGCTACTTAATTTCAGATCCAGTCTTTCAAGTAATATTTCTAATCATGTGATTATAAAAGAGATACCTCCTCTACCATTACACTTTTGGATTGATTGACTGACAGAAATGTCTGGACTCTTGTGCTTCAAAAATTTCATTTGTGGTGTCCGTTCTTTTTGAGGGAATGGTAGGAGGCTGGGGAAGTAAGTTTTCCTGTCCTCAGGACACAGACAGGCTATGTAACCCACCCGCTGTTGGGCTGTGAGTCAGTGCAAGACCTGGATTCGTAATATAGCTTCTTGTCCATAAGCTATGTTGCCTGAGACAATTCCTAAAAGTTGAAGTTGCTGCAGCTCTTTTTGGTGCCACTAGTTTTTGTAGATGTTTGATTGGCTGATTCTTCATCTGGAGTCACAAAAGATTTGTACAGACTCACTGATGAAGTGCAATTGATTCAGCAGCTTTATTTTGTTTCACTTACAACTTTTTATGCAAAAGACATCCCACTAGTAGCACTGTCAGAATGCTTCAAGTATAGGCTCTAGGAGCCAGAGGCCAACAACATATCTGAACATTTATGTAAAGCTGAGACTTGTGCTAAAAATGTACATGGTGAACATGGAAAGATGTAGATTCAGATTGACACCTGCTGCTTTGACTTGTCTCTGTTTGATATATCTTTATTTAGGCATTCAAAAGCTTTTCCTGATTCCTTTGATGTTAGTCCTTTACAACAGGATGTGAGGAATCAGAGAAGGATGCAGGTGAGAGTCAATCCCTGACCTCTCATTCCTCAGACTCCCTGGAAGCAGAGGGCACTCTTATTTAGCCTTTGCTATCATAACCTCTTGACCTCTTATGGAATAGGGGTTTGGAGAAGAAAATTAAAGTTTATCTTAAAGAAAAGAAAAAAAATCTAATTTTTTTTTAATGAATAGATCTTATCTGCACTATTAAGTTGGCAGATTTACAGTACCATATTTCTGTAACAGGTTTCAATATAATTTAGCTGTCTAATCTGTTCTTGTGCCTGATTTCTTCTCAGACTGATGACAGTGCAAACCTGTTTTTATACTGAAATGCATACACAAATTGGATACTGGGGCACACCTTCCCATCACATGGAATACAGTTTAATTTATTAAATTGAAATGTGTTTGTGTGAAACTGGGTGGTATTTTTTTCTGATTTATTCCTTTCTGACTTGCCAGTGAGGACAGCTGGAAAATGTCTTCCAGTTTTTAGCTGAAAATTTTTAAAATCTTTCACTATGAGAGACAATATCTTGAAATGATTATTTCTGTCAGAATTACTTTAATCTTTTTAGGGCAGGGCAATGTTCTTTGCTTTCATTCCTACCTCCTCTTTTGCTCTATAACTTGCATCTTATCTTGTGGCCTAAATATAAATGGAATAGACACTTCTGAAGTGATAGTAAAAAAAAGAATGTTTTCAGAATTGCAATGGTTGCTGTTTGCCTGATAACTCTGTCTGAGTTATTCCTTTTCCTAGGTAATCTTCTTGTTATGGTTAAGTTAAAATAAACTTGTTAATTTAATTCATATATTTTTCTTTCCTCTAAAGAACTACATCTATGATTAAATCATTGTAGCTAACTACAAATTTCCCCTCCTTCTGCTTACCTCATCCTGGTTTTACCTCCTGTTTTTTTGTTTGTTTGTTTGGTTTTGTTTTGTTTTGTTTTTGTTTTGTGGGTTTTTTTTGGTTTTTTTTTTTTTGTTTGTTTGGGTTTTTTTGTTTTTTGTGGGTTTTGTTTGTTTGTTTGTTTGGTTTTTTTTTTTGTTTGTTTTTTTTGTGCTGGTAGGCAGCTACCAAGTGTCACACACATTTATTTTCACTGTCTTACCAGGTTTCTTGCCTCTACTTACCTTGTTTTTTCTATGGCTCTTGTAGTCACTTTTATGTCTTTTCAAACTACTGGTTATTTTCTTGGTCTCTCATACTTGCATAATTATGACTGTGGACTTCTAAGGTCATTAGTATTATAATTCCTTCATATTTTTTATTAAAGACCAGGAAAAAAAGCTGAAGAGGTGGGAAAACATTGTTGCTAAATCATATGTCCATTTTTCTGTCTGTCGTGTTATGGGTGACAGAAGATGATCCAGCAGTTTTCTCTTGCAAACATATTTTCTATTATTTTTTGCAGGCATATAAACACTATTCACATGTCTTGAAACTCCTTGAAAAGTTTTTTTCCTCATGCTAGGTATTTATAAAATATTTTAAAAATCTACAGTATATTTTTCTGGGCCTAATAATTCCAAATAGAATTATTTATCAACTTAATACTATACTGATTATGCAGAGTAAATGGAATGCAAGACACGTCAATCTCTCTTTTAGTCTGATTGCAATGGGAAGAAACATTTTTATGAGAGAGCTGGTATTAATAGATGATAAGAGCATAATGCAGAGTTCAGTTATTTTTAACTTTTCTTTTAACAAGCTGCTCTGCAGAGCACATGAAATGAAATAATGACTGAAGATTAATGTCGGTCAGAAATATTGTGGTCTCTCTGTGGAGAAAGAACCATATCTGGTTGCCATCCTGAGAAAAAATCTGGATTGCATCCCTTAATTGGTATGTCCAAGAAACCACTAAATTGCCTCATACCTTTTTTGGCTGGGGGATGTAAAGGCAGGGTTGTTTTTATTCCCCTCCCTACCTTTCATTGGTAACTGGGATTAAGTCATCCTTGGGAAATCAAGAAGTGAGACTTCCACATCAGAGATACTGACTAGACCACGTCAGCCTCACAGGAGAGGAGGGGGGGGAACCCTTCATGTTCCTCTCTCTGCCTCTCTCTGTCCATGACTGATCTTGATGGAGAGAGCTCACACAGCTCCAGAGACTGCACTGATGTGGGCTTTTCCTCTTGAAAACATTAACAGAAGAGAAAATACCCCCTTTGTTTATAAACCTGGTGCAGGTTTTCTTATGTTTCTTTGCTTCCTTCTGATTTCAGTCGATGAAATTTCCTCTTCTGTGCTTTGGTGAAAAGGTTTAGTAAGGGCATTCAAGCCACCCCTGCATTCCAGGGACACACAAGTGATTATATTGCTTGTTAGTACGGTATTTATGTGGCTGAGAGGAGTGCAAAGACACAGGAGGACATGGTGCAGACAGAGTGGAAGGAGCAAAATGCTCTGTGTGTTTTAATCAGGAAAGCTGGAAATCCCTTGTGCTCTGTTACTGGGGTCAGTATCTTATGGTAGTGGAGAGGCTGGGGAGTGATTGCTCTCGTATTTCAGCATGGAAAGACATTAGAGATGACTTTGATGTTGTAGACAAAATCTCTTCAAGGTAGTGCTCATGAAGAGAGAAATATTTGGAACCTAAATATGTTTATATATCTCCTTACACAAGACCCCTGGCAGGAAAAAACAAAACGAAACAGTTGTTCCTTCCAGTCCTACAGAGGTAAGAATTCATAATTGTTTTCCTTTTCTCATGGAAAAATATGGATGACACCTCAGCATTGTCCCATCCTTTTGTGTACGCGAAGGTCACTTCATTAAACTCCAAGGTGTTTTGACTCCCATCTACACCCTTAATTCCTGTAGCTAGAAATGACTGTGATAGTGATAGACTGGGTAAGGAATTTACTTATATCTTTTAAAAATACCTTTTCAGTAATGTATTTTTTTTCCTGTAGCATTTATGGTGCTACTCTAACATGCCACAGTCTTTTGTAGTTCTTAAAATGAATGTGTGCCAAAGCAATACCTGTTTACATCCTTGGATGAAATCTTCAAAAACATCTTGTAAATTATTTGGAAAGGAAGAGATGAATCTGAAGAGAGTTTTAATTTAATAATTAATTTCATTAAGGACTTTGGAGCACAAAGTAAGTGAGCATTATTTATAACACAAAGCTCTGAGTGCTCTTCAGTGGAGAGGAGGATCAGAATATCATATAGCAGAATAGGGTCACCTAGAGGAGACTGTGGCAGAAATGTAATGATATTATTTGCTAGGCAAGTGCCAAGGTTGTGTTGTTCCTGTTACTAGTCTTTAAGGACAGAAATAACAGCAGGAGGATGAAGACTTAAGTATGAGGCAATGACAGAAAGAATCAGAAACCAAAATTATATAGTAAAGAAAAGGTAAGTGTAGTTTCAGTATGTATCAGTTCTTTCTTCAAGCTGGCCACTGAAGGTAAGAAGGCACATTATAAAAATCTTCCATCATATCTGGTCAAAAATGCTTTAAAAAAATCAAAATAATTGTTTAAATTCTCGTAAATGCACCTTTAAGTTGCTGAAAATAAATATTGGCCATTATATTTTTGTCATCTTTAGAACCCCCCCCCCCCTTTTTTTTTTCTCTACACAGAGCATGGGACTGTTTTTGTTTAATAGGGCAAATTTCCACATTGTGACCCCACACCTTATACATCTGTTATATCCATTTGGTGAGCACTCACTTTGTGTGTCTACTGCCCCATATGGTAATGGCACACAACTTAAGGTAGCATCCAAGCACCGGGCACACAGAGGAGAGAAGTAGCACAGTGTGGGACTAAAGGTGGGATGAGATGACTGGTTAACAAGCCCAGCTTGTGCTTCTGTGACTCAGCCATAAAAGAGGACAGTCTGCTTGGGGAACTTGGGATTTCCCCAGCTCTCTGGCTCCTCTGAGTCTCTGGTTTGGAGAAGTGGCCATGCCTCTCTTCCTTCCAGCACACCTGATGACCATGGTTATATAAGTATTTCTGTGCCCAAATATTAATTTCAGCCCAGTATTACTGCATTTACTTTCATCTTGACTCAGGTAATTGTACTACTGGTTTGTGGTTGTTACTCTCCTATTATTTTGTATCCTAAACCTACAACCTGACAAGGCTGCCTTAAGCCCCTTACTCAGAATATTCTTTACATGTAGAAGTGGCACTAATACACTCCACAGCACTGAATGGCTGATATTTTTTCTACAGGAAACAAATTACAATCTATATAATTTCATTTTTACTTTGTTAAAATTTGATTTTCCTTTTTGATACCGATTGACTATTTGAAATAATGTCATCAAATCATATTTGTTTCACTAAAATCTTTGAGCAGCAACTTTGCTGCAAAAATAGTTTGTGTTTTAGGTTCTGTTCAAGCAGTATTTGAGCTTCAGTTCTGCCTGCAATCTCTGTAACAACATACAAGAAAACTGTATTTTTTGATTTGTTATGTTGGTCTAATTTCTGGAAAAAATATATGCAGTGCTTAGGGGGAACTTAAGCTTATATAACATAACTATAATGGAAACATCCTTTAAAAGGCAAAAAAATCTCTTATTTGGTATAAAATAAACAGTAAAAGCCTGGAGCAAGCCTGCAAGATGACCACTGTGTGACCAGGGGGCTTTAGCATGGGAAAAATACATAGAAGCTGAGGGAACTGAATTTGTTGAGCCTTGAGGAAAAAAGGCTAAAGAGGAATCTTACTGCCTTCTAACTGCTTACTCAGTGTAAAGATGGAGCCAAACACTTCGCAGGTGGATTATGGCAGGACAGGAGGTGATGGACGCAAGTTGGAATTATGAAAATTTTGAAGTAGGAAGAAAATTTTTTTAAACCATGACTATGATCAAAAGCTGGAGATTGTCCAGAGAGGTTGTGGAAATTCGCTTAGAACTTGACTGGGCAAGATCCTGAACATCCTCCTCTAAACTGGTGCTAAGTGGGGTGACTAAAGGAGTTCCATAGATATTACCAGAGGACCTTACCATCCAAATTAATTATTTATCCCTCTGTTTCTACAAAGGAACTTTGCAGTGCCTAGTACAAAAATTTCTAAGCTACTAGCAATTTTACTATCATGAGAAATATTGAAAACTCTTTGGAAAGATAAGTTCTATTTCTTCATAAATTTTTTCCCCTCCAATAACTTTCTTTCCATGCTACACTAAAAGAAAACTAAAGCTCTAGAAATTTGGTTATAAAGTGACTTTTGATAAGATTTCCATGATCTGGACTGTTAAACATTCTTGCAAGAACTTAAATCAGAAGATATGTCATAAATTGTAAAGTACTTGTGTTTTTAATACATCAGTTAAATAAACTGAGGTATGTTTGTAATTCTAATTTAAAGTATATGCCTAATACATATTACTTTTTACACAAAACTGATGTGGTGCTTCTTGATTTTGTTTTTGTTTTGGCTTTTTTTATAAGTTACTGAAGGGCTATTAGTAACTGATATTATTTGTAACTGATTTTTTTTAATACACTACACATTCACTCTCAAATAACATTTTTTAAAGAAGATTGGTCTCCTTTAAATTTGAGCCAAATAGAATAATGAAAACTCACTAATGGTTTAATATCAAACAGCAAACTGGTAGCACTAATGAAGTTCAGCTGCAGCTTTATTTTTTGCAGGAGAAGCCTATGTTAAGCAAGGGTGTCTATAAAGACCTTTTAATTTGTTTTTAACAACTGATTTGCTAATCTGCTTATTTTCTCATAAAACAAAGAAGTGGTTGTGCCTTTTTAACTTGGCAAACCATTTCTCTCCTCCTGTGAACCAGAAGAATTCAACAGAGAAATCCACAGCTTTTCAATATCATGTTCTTTTTTATCCAGTAAATGGAAGTCCTCTCCCAGATGGAGAAGTGTAACTCGTTCTCTTCCCAGTTCAACAAAAAACTAATAGTGAATACACTCGTGTTTCCATATTCTTTGTCTCCTCGGATGAAAAAAAACCCAAACATTTTTGTTTTCTTTTTTCCTTATTTAGAAGTGGAGCCTGGACAACTCGTGACCATGAATTGGAAAGTGGTTATCCTTAATGAGCTTTATTAACATTTTGTTGTTTAATTTAGTGATATCATTAGAGCTTTTTCTTACTAGTCATATGTAGAGCAAGAAAAGAAGTCCAGTGAGTACCAATGGGTTCAGGAAGTTTTTGAAATTGTTATTCTATTGTAGATTCGTATCTTCCCTAGCTCTACTCTGTATTGGTGGATAAACTTGTGCAGCTGTTGTATTCCTAAAGTTTCTTTCTTTCTGTCTGCTTGTTTCCAATAGTTTCTACTTTGAGTTCTCAGATTTGTCAAAGATGTCTCACTTTGGGCTTTCTATCCAATTGCCTGCCTTTCTACATTTAATAAAACTGTCTGCTCCAACTTTCAAAGCTACAGCATTTTTTTTCTGAATGCTTGTATATCAGAGGAATAAAAAAATTGATTTTTGCTCTTGCTAAAATATGACATTCTCCTCCCATGTAAAATTTTTTCAGGATGCTCTTCTGTACAGATTTCTGTTCTGATCAGTTTGTTTGGCTTCTTTCCTATTGCTTGCAGCATTACTGCATCCAAAATTCCATATTGAAAACATTCCATTGCTTTCAATAGGGTTCTGAACGCCTTTGTTATTTCTCTTTGAATCTTTTCCAGTTTAGTTTTCCAATGCTACTTTCTGGTTCTTCCTGCAAAGGTTACATTTGACACCAGTTGGCTTAATTTAGGTACTTAAAAGAAACAGATTAGAGTTAGTTTCTTAGCATATACACATACACACACACATACATATATTCAGGGTTCTTTGAAGTTACTGTGTTTCACATATATACTGGATATAACATCACGATACTGATAGCAATACAACTGTTTTCTGAGGACTTTGTTGGACATGCATTTACTTGGGCTTAGTAAAAGCAAAGTGTGCTGCAGAAGCTGCAAGGAAAGTGAAAAAAAAATATTTTTCATACAAGAAAAACAATGCACACAGTTGAAAATCAATGTGTACAGTAAATACTGAAGAGCCATCAGAGTAGGAAAATGAAAATACAAAGTTTTTTCTGTGTTCCCTTTTGTAGAGATGTGTATATATGCCCTCAGATCTATGATTACTTCCACAGTATTTTGATAATGTCTAAAAATAGAAGACTTAGTTACTAAAAAAAAATAATTAAAAAAAAATTTTCAATCTTTAATCTTAAAAAACTGACAATAAATTGACCACAACATGTAATACCTAGTAGTAAGAAATCTATGACGAATATCCTAATTTTTCAGAATGACTCTCCCCACTTTACTTGTAATGTCATGCAAACTGACAGCACACAACCATTTTTGGAATTAAGATCAGAGCTGATCCTGGCATCCTGAGTCTCTGCACCTTCTGGTGTGGGGTTCAGGAAGTGTAAACTTCTGTGGATTACTGCAATGGGATTACTGTTATGTTTTAGGGTTCATGCTTATGGTGCCATAAAAAGGAGGTGAAAAATTTTTGCAGTAATATGTTTACTTCAGAACTGTAACTAAAGTGACTCCTAAAAGCATTAATCATCTGTCTTGAAAGAGAGATTTCGTTCCCTCCCTCAAAACAATCTCCAGATTACTTTTTGGCTGAGACATCAGTGGGGAACAGGAGCGATATGAATAGGTACCTCTTGCTTGATGAAAAGATTTAGGTCATGGTATTGCATAGCAGAGGTGATCTGTCACCACTGATTACAGAATTCTTGAGTATGAGATGTTTATGAGGTCCAAGCTCATTAAGAGGTTTATAAGAATGAAAAATTTGTGTTAATGCTGATGTATGTGGGATTTCAGAGTCATCTTTGGCAAGCTCTAGAGATCACTTTTTTCCTTCTTACTTGTAGTATCATACCATTTTCCCCATGCACACTGCTTCCTTTACTAGGAATAGGATATTCATCCAAAGAGAAGACAGATTTCCATCAGATGAGATGGAAATATGACACTAGTCGAGCATGCTTCATTTGTTCCTGGTAATCATTCAAAAGACTATTTATCTTTAGTCATAAACTTCTCTATAATGTTCAGAAAAATCCCGACACGACTGAAAAGAAATGAAGAGCTTCCCGGTTGCTCCATTTCATTGCAGAAGTATTTAAAGAGTGTTACTATTGCCTCTCTCCTCAGCATTTTTTTATTAGTTATGTAAAAGAAATTCAACTTTGTAGTTCTTTTTACATTATTTTCTCTAATAATATTAATAAAATAACAAAGAATAAAGGTGAATTTATTTTTTTTTCAATATACCTGGAAGAAAGCTACTGGATCTAGTATGAGTGATCATCAAAAACAAATGCTCAGACTGTACATTTCCTTTTTCATTTGTGTGGAATCATTTTTGATGCTAAAGGACAACCTTCCAAAATCTACTGACCATGACACTGGGCTAGTTGACTGGAAGAAGAAGATGGAAAGTGAGTAATTTTTTTCAGAGGTAAGATTTAGACATACAGGAAACAAAATCAGAAATTCCATCCTTTTGTTCCCTTTTACAGTTCATTTCAGGATACTTAAGCCGAAATTCAAAGAGGGAAAAGGGGTGATACCAGAGATCAGTCAAAACTGTTCATCAGTGTATCTGCCTTTTAAAGAGCAATTGGGATGAAATTATGTATTTCATAATGTTGTTTCTACTATTTTGCTCTTAGGATTACTGTGGAGCAGTCGACTTGCAACCAGAACTGCATTAAATGATGTAAGATTGAGTCTTTGGAAAGGTGACACTGCTTCCACTTGCTAGGGACATTCTTCTACTTAAGCAGTGTTTTATCTACTGAAAATAGCAATACAGAGAAGAAAAATTGCATTGGGAGAAAATATTACTCTCTTTAGTTGTTGAGAGAAAAGTGACATGAGGACAAGGTGATCCCTGTAATATGCAGGCACTTTAAATAGCAGATAAAAATTACAAAATGGTCTTTGTCAGTGACAGAATGGCTGGAATTTGGTTGAACTATTCTGAAGAGGAATTTGAAGTTCATATATGCAAACATACTTGGATGAAGGTCTGATACTATACAAACTCCATCACCTATATACATTTTTTAATAAGAGAGGCAATATTTCACTTGGGAAGAAATTATGTCTCCTAAAAAGAAATGAGTCACTGACAAGCAGTTGCAATGTAAATATATTTATAAGGACCTTTGATTTATCAATTTTGTTTTTGAAAGATTAGTTTTTCATGCATAGTAAATTTAATTTATGAAAGAGTTGTGACATAGTATTTCCACACTGAGATACTCATCTTTTCAGGAAAGTGCTTTGAAAAATAAATTATGGAAACATATATTTTTATATTGAGATTTTTTTGTAGACAGTGGTTTCTATCTATCTGAAAATCAAGCTCCATAGCTGGACCATGATTGCAATTCATTGTAAAAAAAAAAAGCAAGTAGCTATAACTGCAGAAAGCCAACTTAGGTTTTGATTTATGGATGCCCAGCAATAGTTTCCAGGTGGATTCACTTATGTTTGTCATAAATGGTCATTAACTTCTATGTGTGTTGGAACTAATCCACAAAATATCCTTATCTCCTCACATGTTTATGTACTCCTCTTGGTCTCCTAGCCTCTTGACACAGAACTGGTTGGAGTTGACTGAAGAGAATTTTCTTCTTCACAGAAATAAAACTTTTTCCCATAAGTCCAGAAGTTCTGGAAGTGAATTTTCTTTCTGGATATATTCAGAAAATGTACTACTTTTTTCAGAGCAGAGCTCTGTCTATAGTTCAGCTGGTGCTTGGGATAAGAAAGTCATGTTTGTTAGATTGTAATGAAACAGTAGAATGTCCTGAACACAGGAGCATGAGATGTCAGGTTTGCAAGGGCCAAACTGTCATTGCTTTGGTATTAAAAAGAGGAGTGACAAAGGCAAACTCCCTGCAAGAGCCACACTTTTTCCCTCTGCACTCTTTGAAGGGAAGTCCACAAGTCTGTTACACCTTGCCAGTTCTTGCAGCGTGTATTTATGCAGTATGTTTGTGTCTAGTGAGCATCCTGAGACTGCAGTACTGCCCAGGAATACTGAAAGGAATTGAACAGATGTAGACTGAGACAGAGGGCTCTGGCTTCTTGTCCACAAGAGAGGAAATGTTGGTAATAACACCCTCTTTTGCTGGAAACATGGGGTTTACTGGTTGAGTGCTTTATGTTCCACAAAGAGACCGCATCCTTGGGTGCCTGAAAGTGACATAATTCTGTTCAGATTAAGTCTAAATGACCTACAGCTGAGCTCTGACAAAACAGAAATATACACAAGAGTTTTGTGAGAAAAATGAGGCACTGGCACTGCCCGAGGGAAAAATTGGTGCTGAGGCAACTTTAGAAGTTAAGCAGAGACACAAAAAATCTGAGTAAACTGACAAAGCTGAAAACAAGAGGGGTTTATTTATGTAATCAAAGATGGCTTAATGCAGCTCAGCATGTGGGTGCACTATATATTTGGTTATACTTTGATTTCAGCCCAAAGCAATAAAATTGATCTTCAATTAACATAATGGTTTAGCCTCATTTCTACAGTTTTTTTTCTAACAGCAGTTCTAACAGAAAACTTCATCATCCACATCATATTTATTCTGAAGCTCCAAGTTTTTCCAAATGTACCCTAGTGTAAATAAAAGATGAAGTGCCATGAAGATGATCCAGAGGGCCTGGAGAAGAGAAGGCTCTGGGAAGACCTTGTGGCCTTCCAGTGGCTGAAGGAGACCTATGGGATAGCTGAGGAGGGATTTGTTACAAGGGCATGTAGAGATAGAATGACAGTTAATGGTTTTAAGCTAAAAGAGGCCAGATTTAGATTAGAAATTGGGAAGAAATTCTTCACTGTGAGGGTGGTGAGACATGGGAACAGGTTGCCTAGAGAAGCTGTGGCTGCCCCCTCCCTGGAAGTGTTCAAGGCCAGGTTGGATGGGGCAGCCTGGTCTGGTGGGAGGTGTCCCTGCCCATGGAGGGGGGCTCAAACTAGATGATCTTTAAGGTCCCTTGCAATTCAAACCATTCTCTGATTCTATGAACATGACCCTCAAATTGTAATGAACCATGTCACCGAAGAATGACAAGACTCAGCAACAGAATTAATAGATGTGATCACACTTTCAGAAAGTTATTGAACTTTTTTAAAGAATGAATTTCAAATATAGAATTTAGAAGAGAAAACAGGCATCCCAGGACTTAATCTTTACCCTTAGACATCGAAACACAGTTTACAGTAAAATATACAGCTAGGCTGAAGACTGAACTTTTAGAACTTAGACTGAAATGAACTTTTTGTGCAACAACTGGAACTGTGGAGGTTTTGTAACATTTCTGATTGTTTTACTTGCTCATTTTATGACATGCTTTAAAGTTTCAGATGCTTTGTGCAGGGACAGGCCCCACCATGGCTGATATATCTTGAAACTAGCAAGGGCTTTAAAAAAAAAAAAAAAAAAAAAAAAAAAAAAAAAAGTGGAATTTTTAAGAGTTCATTTGCTTTTATTCCTTGGATACATCTTACTGATCAGGTTATTCTGAAGGATAAATCTTTGTCACTGCCTGAGGTGGCTTTCCATGATTCCTCTGCATGAGATCAGCACAACTAAAAGACAATTTTATATTTCCTTAGGGCGACATGATAGATGCAACTATTAGAAAGCAAACTAAATTTAGGAGCAAATGTCTCAATATATTCACTTGTAGGAATGGGTGGCTAGTTTTTCTTGAAGTGCTTCTCCAAATGGACACTAATAATACACTTATCTGAGCTTGTAGATGTCTTATTTGAGTTTGCTGTGCATCCCTGGCCACTGCACAGGCATAATGTATTGTACAATTCCACTCTGCTGTCCTAGAGTCAAGACAGTGGCTATTTAATGCATTCTGCTTCAATAAACTTATCCACATGGAATATTTTGTTGTCTTAGAGCTCTTTTGCATGAATATTCTTAAATGTTTTCTTGATTCACATGAGTTGATTCACATAGGCAAATGAAAAAAAAGTCTTATCTGATGTTGCCTGGAAACATTAGCCTTGAATATGAAGTAGAAATTTCTCTGAGGGCCGTGTTCACTGCTTGTGCATTGTTTCTAAACAAACTGCTGAGCACTGGAAAATCCCAGGCAAATGCAAAAAGCTACCTCCCCATGAGAAACCCACATCAACCAAACCTGGCTTCATTCTACAGAAACAGAATTTCCAGACAGACATAGAGATGTTGTCTAGGGGAAATGAGGTAAGAGGTTGTTACTCATGAACCACTGAAAAGAGCACCCTGTGGGATCTCAGGAGATGGGGCCAGTTCTTGGCATTGGTCTGATGTGAGGAATTTGGGATGGTCTTTTTCCTTCTTCATGCCTCCATGTTTTTATGTCTCTGTAGGCTATAACTGTTTTGAATCCTAAATTCAACTTTTGTGCCTGGGAGAAAGGCACTCACACCTTGCCTCACTTGTGTCCTCTGCAAATAATTTCTGTCCTTTCTGCAGCCTCGCCCTTTCCCTAAAAAAAAAAAAAAAAAAAGTCTTTCCTTTATGCTTCCTTTTATTACTTATTACTGTATATTATCAAACCATTACATAATTTTTCATCAAACTTGGATGTCATAAACAGAGTCACAGTTCATGCAAAAAAGGTACTCCTATTTATACCTTCCTGCTGATTTAAGTTTAAATATTAGTGAATCACTTCATCTTGATTTTCCCAAGGAATACAGAGAAATTAAGATTTTCAGATTTACAAAACTATATGTTTTCTTTCAACCTGTTCCAGTAGTCTTTCATTTGCTTTAGGAAAGACAGAGTGGTGGCAGAAGTATTAAAGTATTGTGTTATTATTCTAAAGTACTGCTGAAATATAGTATATAAAATATTAGACTTTCAGATACATGATACTGTGTTTTCTATTCAGCACTGAAAGTAAGTTGTACAGACTACTCATCTTGATGCCATACTGAGCAAGGTTTTGAGGGTGTCACGGTTTAACACTGGCCTGTCCGAATAACAGATTTAAACCGAATAACAGATTTCTATATTAATCTCTCCTCACTGATAAAGAAAAGAGAGAGAATAAAGAAGAGAGACTTATGGGTTGGAAACTAAACTACACAACTTTAATGGAACAGTAATGATAGATAGGAAAAAATTACTAAATATATACAAATATACAGGAAAATTGATACCTCGTTCCTCCCCACTTTCTCCTAGTAACTCTCACGTCACCACCGAGGCTGCAGGGCAGCCCTGGGAAAGTCCAGGCTGGAATCCTGGAGTCAGCAGCAGTCAGGAGCTGGGGGCAGGAACACACAGATTCAGGCTGGCAGGGATCAGGACCACAGGCAGAGGAATGGATGGAATCCTCTCAGGATGCCGAAGGAAGCAGGGAGGGCAGGAAGAAAGGAAGAAGCAGGAAGGAAGTAGTGTTTGACCCTCGTGATCCCTCAAATTTATACCGAGTATGACGTGTATGGGATGGAATACTCTGTTTGGTAAATTCTGGCATCTATCTTGTCTGGTCCTCCCCAAAGGAGGGTTTCAGGTGGGACCTCCTTACTCCTTCTGGAGGGTAAAATGTTCCTCGGAGCTGAGCAGTGTCCTTGGCTCTGCACACCAGTCTCTGGCAGTAACTATAAACATCGAGTGTTATCAGTCCTAGAAGCAGACAGTGTCTGAGAAACTTGCTGCTAATTTCAGCAAGTGCAACTACTTACAAGAGACTTAGCTGAAAGCAAAAGTACAAACCAGAAAATCACCTTTATCCTGTCCCAAACCAGGACAGAGGGCAATGTGAAATATTTCATTATTGTCTCTAATAAACTGATACTAAAAAATCTCCTTAGGTTTTCCCATGGATTCTGGTGCTGAAGATATTGTTTAACACTCTGGGAAGTGGGATCTGGTCTCATGACAGGTAGGAGTGCTTCATGCTCATATCCAGCTGGCTTGGAACTACCTGGTCTCAATAGGAGCTCTCAGAGAACTGTCTTCAATACTACTGTCCTGATGACTGTGAGGAGGGAGGCAATACTGCTCTTGTTTACAGAACACCTGGGGTATAAAATGGTTTGTTGGGAGCTGTGCTGTGGCAAGATTTACCGAATTGGTCTCTTTTCAACAAATGTTAAACAGCAGCATTAGCCTTCCAAGCAGCATTGGCCTCCTCAGGTGAGGAAATGCAATGTTCAAGATGGTTTTAAGATCAGTGATGTTAAGGTACATGAAATTATAAGATTTTCCTGGAGTATTTGTAGCAATATAAACATTTTTAAGTGTGATGGCCTTGATTGCACTTAAGAAACTATATTGTAGCTTTTTTACTCCACTTGCTTTGATAACCTGCCAGGACTCTTACAGAAGTAACACAGAACTAATGAAAACGAAAGAGAGGATTAAGTAACTCAATTACTTTGTTAGTTTAAACATGCACTGTATTTGCAAGGGGAGATATGGTGCTGGCTTTTTTTATACCACTGGCTTTGTTTCTGATGTTTTACTTTTCTGTAAAAAATTGATTATCACTCTCTTTTTGTCAAAAATATTAATCGTTGCCACAGTTTAGGCCTAGCCAGTACCAAACAGGCATCTGCTTGATCAGCCCCCCATTCTCCTCCACTGTGGGTCAGGCAGGAGAAAATTCACTTTAAGGCTTTTTAATAGAGACAAGGGTAGGGAGGTTTTCAATCCCCAATTAGAGTAACAGGAAGAAAAACTGGCAGGTTCAATTTGAAAAGAAAAAAAAAACACCTAATTTAATCTACAAGGCAAAAGAAAAAACATGACCAGATTTTAATACCTTCTTTTGCCCTCAACTCTCCCTTCTTCCCCGTCCCAGATCCCTCACTGCCACCTCCCCCTCAGGGCACAGGGAGGGGAAGGGGGGGTTCAGGGTCAGTTCCCCACACGCTGTTTCTGCCGCTCCTTCCTCCTCAGGGGGAGGACTCCTCACAGCCTTCCCCTGCTCCAACGTGGGGTCCCTCTCCCGGGAGAGTCCTTCAGGAACCCCTGGGCCATGAGTCCCTCCCAGAGGTGCAGTCCCTCAGGCACAGACTGCTCCCGCCTGGGCTGCACACAGAGTCACGGCTGCTGCGGGAGCAGTCACCTCCTCTGGCACCGGCTCCTACATGGATGCAGAGACACATCTGACCCTCTCCCTGATCCTGCACAGGATGCAGATCCACATCTGCCCCCTGTGACACTTCCTGGTTGCAGCTCCCCATCTGCTCAGGGTGATCCTTCAAGGGTTACAAATCCATGTTTGCCCCACCATGGCTCTTCAGGGACTGCTCCACCATCTCCTCCATGGGCTGCAGGGGCACAGCTGCCATCTCACCATGGACTGAGGAGAGATCTCTGCTCTGGCATCTTCTCTCCCTCCTTCCTCCTCGACCTTGGTGCCTTTGCTCTGGCATTGCTCTTATCTCTTCTCCTCTGCTCAGCAGGTCTTTCTTGTTTATTTTTTCAGTTTTGTTCTCCCTTTCTTCAACAAGTTACCCTCTCTGTGATCCTGCACAAGCTGTAGCTCCATGTCTGCCCACTTTATCCCACCATAGTCCTTCTACCTCACTTTATCCTCTATTCTGCTCTTTTTATTTTATTTTTTTTTCCCTCCCAGTTTTATTTTGCTTTTCTTCAGTATGTCACTGGCAGAGGTGCATCCATCTTTCCATTGTATCCACTTGGCCATGGATTGATCCATTGCGGCCCCTCCAAAGCACCACTGCACTGACCCAAGACAAATGTCAAGTAAAATCTGTGCTGTGTTGTTATTTCCACAGTCTGAGGAGAATAATTAGTAAACTAATTATTGAGAATGCAGAATGCAAAACCACATGTGATCAAGCTCTCCTCTTTGTTTGAATGGTAATTCATGCTTGCACTTGTGCCAATGGCTCTCTCTCTCTCTCTGTCTCTCTCTGTAAATCTTTTCCTCTTTCTGCTTCCAAATATGTTTGTGCATAACTAAGAATAACATCATCATGTTTATTATTATGTATCTGTATACATATTAATATATATGTTTATTATTATTTTATTGTTTTATTATCTTAGTGTTTATCCATATTAGGGAAAAGCCCCCAGTAGCACACTTGGCATGTATTCATTCTTCATTTTTGAATGTCATCAGGTGTCAGATTTTGACCTAACGGTGGAAATTATTTTATTTCTTTTTCAGTAGAGAGCATTGTTTTATACCTATACTGGTAATAGAATATATTAGTATTTATCTAATATGCAAGAAACATTTCCAAACTGCTCTAAGAGCAATTGTAACTCTATGGGACTTTTCTTTTTCCTGGACAAACTCATCTCCTTCTTAATTAACATTTTAGAGTGAAAAATGTCCAGCAGCATAAATTTCACAAAGTAATCTCTGATTAGACTTCATACAATAGAAAGAAATGCTTTTCCCCAAGAGCTGCACAGTATTTTGGTGCACACAAATATGCAGCCTGCCCATAACCCTAGCAAAATTCAATTACTCAGAGGGGTGTAAACCACATTTTATGAAAGCAATAAGACATGAGTCTTGATGATTTCTGTGGGAGACTGTTACACAATTTAAGAGAGTTTGCAGCCCCACACTGAAGGCTGAGTGGATTTAACCAGCTGAGAAGCACAGTAATCTCCCAGAAGCACATTACCTTGAATATATCTTTGCTATTAATTTAAAATTGTTTTCAAAAGGTAATGAATCGGAATCATCAGTATAGCAATAAATATAGTCAAATCAATAATGTAATTCTGGTGATTTTTACGTGGAATATTGATGCAGGCATTACGTTACAGCTCACTTGAGAAATCTGCATTATAGTTAGCAGTTCCTTAACTGTTTATTTGCTGTGTGATCTGTCACCTGAATTTTACACAAAGATCTCTCTTCAGTCATGAATGTAAGAAGTACTCTAAAAATATTTTGTATCTCAAATTAAAAACCAAACAAGACCACCTCCAATAATATGGGTAAGATTAAACTTAAAAAAAAAATGTTGATTTGTGTCTGTTTTCCCTTATGTCTTAAATGTCTATGAAATAATTTTAAGACCTTGCAGAAGTTATTCTATTCTTATTGTAGCTGTGAACATAAAAATCTTACTCTAACAAAAAACTTACTCTTCTGCTGCTGTGATGCCTTTATGACAGGAAGGTCAACACTAAGGAAATACTTTACTTGTCACATCTAGTATCTAGAAAAGAAAAAAAAAGGAAAAGGGTCAGTTTAATTTTCATTCAAGTGAGCACTGTTGAGTTTTTTGACTTAGAATTATGACTCATGATTTACCTTTGTGATAAACCTTATAAATGACAGCAGAATTTCCAGCAAGGCAATAAATCCAGCCATTTCTATTCCTCACATATTATTCCTCACATACATATATATCCACCATATGCCAAATCTGGGAACAAGAATGCCTCTTATTAGCATTGCAGTGGGATAGATCTTGGTGCTAAAATAAACCTACAACCTTCTGTGTGATAGGAAATATTTCTAAAATCATTGCCCTAAAATAATTCATATCACTGAGTTGTATCAGTTAGAGACATTAAAAGCCCTGAAGTATAGATGTAATAGCATCCCCAAAAAAACCCAAGCCCACTCAAGTGATATTTGATAATACAGATGCATTTGTTGGTCTGTAATTTTAGATCTAGCTTTGTAAGAGGCTCCATGGTGGCTGCAGCTCTCTGGATGTAGTATGGCAGCTGCTCTCCGGATGTGGCATGTTCTCTGCTGAAACAAAGTGGAGTTCTTAATGTTTCAAAGTAGAATTTGCTGAATTTTATAGCAGCTAACCTACAGTTTGTGGTGCACAATGTGTATTCCAGTAAATAAAGTCACTGTGTCTAAACATATAGTTTACTTTTGTTGAAGGAACATTTTTATTTTCTGCTCTGGATTTCTGAACAAACATCAGAAAAGGACTGGACTGTAATGAAGTATGAAGAATGGTAACAGCATCCTGGGTTGCATGAGGAGGGGGATTGTCAGCAGGTCAAGAGAGGGAAACCTTCCCCTCTGCTCAGCCCTGGGGAGGACACACCTGAAGTACTGGGTCTGGTTCCTGGCTCCTTAGCATGAAAACCATACAGTCTAACTATAGCAACCCCAATGCAGGGCCTCAAAAGATGATTCAGGGACTGAGGCTCTATCAGGTTCTCTTCAGGTGTTCCCAGAGACAGGATGAGATGCAATGGGCACAAACTAAAAAGCGTGAAATTCAAAGATGGAACAAGAACTGTGAGGTGTCCAGATGCCCAGAGAGTTTCTGTAACTTCTCCATACATGGAGATACTCAAACCTGACTGGATGCTGTTCTTGGAAACCTGCTTTAGTTTATCCTGCTTGACAAGAGGGTTTTGGCTGGAAGATTTCTAGAGGTCCATTACACACTTAATAATTTGATACTGGAGAAATTGAGCTAATAATACTGGTTTGGACTACACCTGAACTCTTTCTTCAATATTATTTCATAACCCTTCCTAAAATTTTTTGTCGTATCATACCAGAAATCATAGGAACATTAGTATCTTGCTAATCCTTCAAAGGTCTATGTGCAATTAGGGTGAAAGAAATATTTTCAGATTAAGATGCTAACAAATTGTTCTGTGTTTGCATTCTTGCACTTGCCAGTAGTTGTGATACATTTTCATATGCAGGCACAGGATCCAAAAATAAACTTGTGTGCGTAGGAGATTGTCTTTCTTCTTTTTTAGTAACATCAATTGGTGTTAGGATTTCTTCTTCCTCAAGACTTTGCTTTGACTGTCACAATTATGACATCACAACTGCCCCATAATGGCAAGGATGCAATATTTGATATTATTTTGGAGGCTGGGTGAATGTCAATGAATGTGCTCACTGTTCTTGTTTGTTCTTAACTACAGTCTTATCTTTAGTTGCCTCTCACACTTAATTTTTAACAGCAACACACAAGTAGTGTTGCTAATCGTCTCTGGGCCTTTGTGGACTAAAGTTTCCATACCATTCAGCCACCTAACCCACAGGTATTTTTCTGGCACTTCTATTCTTTTCTTCCCTTGCATGTAACCATTCCCAGTCCTGAACATGTACTGTCCCCTTGGAGACAGAAATAACTGGTGAACAGAACCAAAATCTAAACCATTCAGCAGTTGGATGATTTTTAATCTATTTAAAATCTATGGTAAATCTGTCTTGCTACTTGGGGAAAAGTTCAATTTGCTACACACTAACTAGAGCATAAACCAAAAGGTTAGTTGAAAAAGTCATATCCCAGAATAGAAAATAATTGCCTCTTTATGTAATTTGTGTGGTAAGTAGTTTCTATTCTTAAAAAAAAACAATCAAAAAACCACAAACCCTCCCCCCCCAAACAAACAAACAAACAAACCCCCCCCAAAACCCCAAACCAACCAAAAGAAACCCAAACCTCAAAACCATCAGCATTTGGCTCTTAGCACAAGAGGTATAATTAGGTAAAAAACATGGTCAAATATTCTGAATAATTTAACTTTTCATTTTAATAGCTTTGTAGAATCTGTCTTACATTCTTGAGATTCCCTTTAGTAGTATGTCATCTGTCATCTACTTCCACAGGTGAATGTCAATTAGAGTATGATTTATTTCTGTAATTGTTTCTAGCTTTGCAAAAGATTGTAAGTAGAGTTTTTCTTAACACAATGTCTTGACAGCTTTGAACACTGAGAACTTGCTTTCAACAAAACAAATGCCTGAAAGATCAGTTCCTATCTGATGTATTAAATATTCCCTCCTTGATTGACATAGTTGTTAATGCACCTTAGGATGCGGGAGCAACTTCTTATCCAACTTGTCAGGCATTAATGACTCTGCATATTTCCAGTCTTCACTGTTAATGCTATTGCTGCTTTTAAACATGTCAGAGTAGATTCCAGACAGAGCTGCAGCTGTCTCAGTCATCACAAACTTATTGTGGTCACCACCTAGTTTTGAGGTTCTCAAGTTATACCTGGCTTTGTGTTACCTCTGTATTCCCTCAGTTCTTTGAGACAACTTGAGTCAAATGAGCTGGACTGAATGCAAGAATGGTGTTCCCATAAACTATGACTGCCTATTGATACTTTTTCAAATTTTTTCTTTTTTAGTTAGTTTTTATGCAACTCTTAACTTAAGACCAATATTTGGCATGGATTTTCCCCCCACTTACTTAAATAAAATTCTGGTATTTGACATTCCTCTTCTGTTTCTAAACAGAATAGAATGTTGAAATTCAGAGCAAAATGAAATTTTAAATTGTTCTCACTAAGAGAGGACATTAATTTCTATATGCTAAATAAAGTAAAAAACACCCCTCATCCCCACTCATTTGCTCCACATTTAAGAAAACTTATAAAGTAGCTTAGGACCTGGGACATAAGAATAAGTGAGGTAATGCTGTATAGGGTCTTCTTGACTTTGCAGTCTAACATGGGAGCTGCAACTAATGTTTTTCTGCAGACAGGAATTGCATAGGGTTCTCCTACTTTATCAGAGGCTTGCTCCCCATAGAGTTGCAAGGTCTTGATAGCCATGGGTCTCCTTGATGCTTTTCTTAAATCTGTTTGTAGTCACCAGCTGTCTCAAAAGTTATTCAGAGATTTTCGTGACTGCAAAGAGGCAGCAGTGCTTTAGTGTAATCACACTGACATAATTTCCTCAGCAATCAAGCTCAAATAAATAAACGTTCTTTGTCTGTCAAGTCACTTCAGAATGGCAAGTCAATAATTTCCTACAGGAAAACATCAAAACTTTTCAGAACTGAGGTACATCTTGCTGTTGATTATTGAGCAGAACTGATTAAAATCTAATGAACCTTTTCCCTTTGAGAAGAATGAATGACAGATTTAATTTTCATCTGGAAATTCTCAATGACACAACCTAGAGAACTTTCAGCTGGGGAGGACAGGGCAAAGTGTAATGACATAACATAGCTCACTTGTATCTTTAAAGAGTAAGACAGAGAGAGGAGTCAGCAACTGGTATGTTTGATGTGTTTAATACAAGCTGAGCTAAAAGTTTTCTAGAATTTACTGGAGGTTCAGACTCCCATAGTTGGGGGCAGAGTATGTCATTTGCTCTTCCTTTTCCCCACTCTTTTAAATACCATCTGCAGTAGTTATCTGCAGCTGTGATTTTGAACTGGAATTACATGTGGTTATAACTTTGGGAGATTGTCAACCTATACCACAAGATAAAGGACATCTATGGGGTATTTTTGTTCAACCACAGGCTTGCACCCAAGTTGTAACAGAATGAAATATTATGCAATGTAGGTTATTCATGACTTCTAATTGTATTTTGATTGATCCTGCAAACATAATTGCAATATTGAAAATTTCTGTTTTGTTTTTATTTTCACATTCTGTTCTGCTTAAAAATGGATATACTACGCACAATTGGCATGTTGTGTTTTAGCATGCTTTGCTTATTTATTTATTTTAAAATTATTTATGTTTTACAGAGATAAATCTTTCAACATATCTGTATTTTTAAAGGGGGAAGAAGGGGGGTGGAAGGGTAGTGGTGAAATTATGCTTCCAAATAACTTACTGAACAGAAGGGCAGTATCGTTCCTTTTTAATTGTTTTAGCAGTCTATGAATACGCTCAGCAGCAGAGAACAGACCCATACAGTAAGGGATAACTCATAAGCACTGTAGAATACTCTTGGGTGGCCCTGTTACTGTGAAATATATTTTTGGAAGATTTAGGTGACAGTTCTAACCTGCTAGTACAGCAGTCTTAAAATGCACAGCTGCTTGTCTGTTGGCTTTGTGTGCCTGTCAGTTGTCACTGACAGCACACAAAAGGGTTATCAGAACAGAGGTGTGAGGTGATTTCATTGCAGCTCTATTAGCTCTTAGTCCTCCTGTGAGTATAATGTCTTGAACATTATCTTCACCTTTTACCATCAGTATGAGAAAGAAAAAAAGTGTGTATTTCAAAGTGACAGGATGTGAATAAACCCCACCATCCTTAAGTCTGATTTTGCACAGATCTGTGTGGTTCTCTAACTTCTAATCTTTGCAGCTCTTACATTCCCATCATGTGGGATTAGGTAGGGAAAATAAACAATATACCTACTGAAATTTTATTTACAGAACTGTTTGTGGTTTGGAAAAGGACTTCACATATCGTTAGGAAGAAGGGAGAAAAAAAAATGCAGGGCATAGACAGCAACATCAAGTAGATAGCAAGGGCATGATTGGATCTACCACAGATGCCTACTTGGATTAGAAACCCAAAATCCAAGTTTGCTGAAGAAATTCTGTGTGCTTAGCAAAGTGTACACACCTGTTCTTTTTATCTCTGAGCAGAAAGACAGCTTTCTGGTTCAGAAAGTCTTCCAACATACCCCTACAGAAACTTATCCCGACAGAGTATCAGCATCTTCAAATGCCCTCTGGTCAATGCTCTTCTGATTTTGATCTTGTTCCTTCTAATATTCACAGAGAGCACCTTGGAGCCTGTGAGGGCACCGCACGCCACATCTGTTCCTTTCTTCCCCGTGAATTTAAGTGGACATAACCTGACTTCGATTTGATATGTGGCTGTCCTGGTTTGAAGGGACCAGGATAAACAATTCCTGTGCTTATACTGACCTGAGACCTCCCACACACCCCATGCTGTGGGGCTGTGTCAGGGGCTGTGTCTGTGTCTGTGTGGGTGTCTGTGTCCGTTTCGGTGTTGGTGTGGGTGTTGGTACCGGTGTCGGTGCTGGTACCGGACCCCAAGGGGCCAATCACAGCGCTCATTCCCGCAGCATTCAGTGTGAAATGGCTCCTGAGGGAGCCCGGCCCGGGGCCTCCATGGCTGGGCAGCTGCCTGGGGTGGGTTTGTCATCTCTCCCCCTCTGTGTCCCTTCTGTCCTAGCAGACATGTTGTCTGCCCCTGCCTCCGCAACTACAACCGGCTCGGTTGTTCCAAGGCTGTTGCAGACTGTCACTAGGACCCTGGACCGAGACATCCCCATCTGCTCCTGAGTCTGGCTTGGGACTTTTCTGATGGGGAAGTGATTACTAGCTGAGCAGTGTTTGTATATATTTGTAATTCGACGTTGACATTACTATTGCTATGTCATTACACCTATTCCATTTTTTTTTTTGTTTTTTTGTTTTTTTTTCCCCAACCTTAAAGTCTCCCTCCTTTATCCCCCTTTTTATGTTCCCCTGGGAGGTAGCAGAGAGCATCTGTCACCTGCTATTGGCTAAAACTGTGGAAGTGGCTGAAGGGACCCATAGGAATGGCCAGCATAATGGAATGATTAACTGGAAGAAATTACAAAAATAACACATTCTTTATTGCTTTTATATATTTTACTTCAAGGTATTAGTATAGTGTGGTCAGCGATGAATAGAAAAAAAGGTATTCACTATTCCTCTTGACAGGATATTAAATCAAGACTGTTTAAAACAAAATTTATATGAATGTATTTGTATAGATTAAAGTATATTACAAATTAATTACAATGGATTAATGTGAAATACAAATATATTACTATAACTTACTTAGTTTTCTCTTGGAAATTGCAGGCACAGTGGCATAAGCTTAATTTTAATGTTGCTTACTGATTAATGAAAAAACTGTATGTTTTGTACGATCTAAGATCTTGAACAGTATTTAAACTGATTTTCCGAGGGAAGCTGTAGAAGAGGCCTTTACTCATTTTTAGCAGAGATCTATTTCCAAGCATGCAGCTGTTTAAAATTCTGCAGAACTCTCTCAGTACCTGTGGTTACATTTCTGTAGCATGTAACTTTTAAAGTCACGGAGCTGGAAATCATAGGCTCACACTGAAAAGGCTGCTACTATATGACTCTTGCATATTATCCAGATAAATTGGTTTTGTTAGATTCTTAACGTTGCTTATCTGTGCAGTGAAACTTTGACATCTCTCTCGAATGTTGATGTGTCGGTTTAAAAACAAGATGCTCTATTATCTTTTCTGGTGCTTATTTCAATGTGTATATCAGCAAAGGCATGTTTTCACTGAAGAAAGTAGAAGGTGTATCGGTAGTCTTAATACATTGGTTGCTTTTTCTTTACTGAATGTAGCAGATATCCCTGGTTTTCTGCCAGCTCAATGAAAATCTGCTGGCTTTCTTTTTTTTTTTTTTTTTTTTTTTTTTTTTTTTTTTTTTTTTTTTTATGATAAATGAAAAAGTAACTTGAAATGGAGCAGCCTTAAGATCAGAAAGTGTGACTGTGAGAATGCAGAATGAACATCTCAGCCAAGAAATTCTTGAATACACCTAGGAAACAGATGAAGCAGGGCTGCTTAGGTATACAAGAATGTGTTCCAGGCTGATCATGTTCTGACTTAACTGTATTGTTGTGTGAACTTCTTTTGACATCTGTCCAGAAGCCTTCTGTCTGCTGTGGACTTTGCAGAATACAGCACTAAATGATTTTGTGTTTACAGCAGCTTTCTAAATCTCCCATCATTGCTGCTTTGCTCCTGCGCAGTTCTGTTCTCCCATAAATCTTGCAGTACTTTCCTCCCTCCAAAAGTCTTTGTGTGCTTTTTTTTTTTTTATTTTTTTTTTTTATTGTCCATATACTGCAACATAGAATGGCAAGCAAATTCTGTGTTATTTATGACAACTTCTGTGGTTGCCAGAAAAGCGCAAATTTTGTCATGATTTGAAGTACCATAAAAACAGACTTCAAATAAGGGGTAGTTCTGGAAAGCCCTCTCCCATGACCCTAGGGAGTTAACAACTTACTAAGACTCTGATTCAGCTGAACTGCCTTTTAATAAGGTATTTAAGTCAGGAAAGAGAAGATAGTTCTGATTGACTCAAAAAGACTTAGAGTAGTACAATACAATACCTTCTTGATATAAATGAGATACAAGTGTAACTATAAAGTGATGAAAATGCATTTCAAGTGGCTTGTGTGCTTTCTGCATGACGTGGCATAGAGTTAGGTTGTTTTGTGAGAAGCAAAACAAACTAGGCTTGGTATCCTGTCTCCCTTGTTAAAATCTTTCCAAAGAATAAGCTAACCTCCTGCTCCTTTGTTGCACAAGAGATAAGGACAGGCTCTGACATCCCTGCATAAAAGGTGGCTGGTGTGCATTATGCTTCCGAATTAACTGGTTTACAGCTGTCGAAATGATTGTACAAGGGCTGAGTTTCTCCTAATCTGCATGTCTATTCACTACCCATCTGCAAATTCCCATAGAAAAACTCAACACCTTAATCTTCTGCCATTCTTTAAAAATGTGTTTGATATTAGCAATCACCTGGAAAGGAGAAAGTGGGAACAGACTGTATGGACCTTGCATTTCTCTTCTGCATTTGTATGCAGTTTGTCTTGAGCAAGACCACTGTCTACAAGAGGCATTATGTACAAAGACAGCAAAATTTCTCTTCAACTGTGGTGAGACTATTACACATTTTTAACATGGATCACTAGATATTTGGCAGTAAATTTTCTGTACTTGGTCTTGGTGCAACTAGCTCCTATTTTCTGAAATATCACAAGAATAAACTTTTTTTTTTTTTCTGGCAATCATAGTGAAAAATGACAAGGACTAAAAGAGACGACTGTTGAAAAGATGCATAACTTTGTTTAAAAGATAAGTCATGCCTCTTTATCAAGGAAATGCTTAATTTCTTCTCTGATTTCAGATGCCTGTGACACTGCCAAGCCTCAAGTGTTCAATATGAAAATTCCCATGCTGAGTATCTCAGCATGAATTTTTTTTTTTCTTTTTTTTTTTTTTTTAATGATAGTTCATCATTCTGTGATTCCAGACAAGATGATGCAGGAAAAAATGTCTCCAGCTTAACTGGGACAGAAGCCAAAAGTTAATTTTATTTAAAGCAACTGTTGAGCTATGAAGTAAGAATTTAAAATCTGGCATCAGTGTGATCCTAAATAAGCAAACTATCAATAAGCTTGCAGTTTGGATAAGAGAACTCTCTATTTATCATAAACAATATTTGCAATAGACTAATTTAAGATAAGAAATAAAAAATAGTAAATATTATTTCTTACCTTCCTAAATATCATAAGTAAAAAAGTTACTCATTTATATCCTGGTCTTGTTGGTAGTAAATAGTGGCGTTTCCTTTAGACTTTTAGTGCAGCACAGTGTATTTGGGGATCAGTATCTAGCAACTTCATAACATTATTGATTATAAAATCAGTAAAAATTTTCAAGTGTTGTAAACATAAATTACTCATGTTGTTTTTCTCTAATCCAAGGCTAGCAGTGTGCTCAAATTTACTACCAAGTGAAACGCCAAGAAGAAAATGTGTTTATGGTTTATTTATCAGCACATTTATTTGTGTGTTGCTGATATCCTCAAATACTCTCATGTTGGGAAGATAAAACCATTGTCTTAGGGATAAAAGCATAGCACTAAACAAAATTGGAGAAAATGGCAAAATTCTCCTTTTTTTGTGCTTAAGGTGTGACATAAAAGGACCGTGACAGTCCCCATCAGTGACATGCACTGTGTCCACCCATTCTTATGCATCATCACTTTTATTACAGTTACAGTACAGCTTGCTGAGAACTCTGTCCTATGAGATACTATGATGTTAAGAAATATGATTGTGTTAAACTGTAGATGAAGGCCTTGCCTAGATAATGATATTCAGTGAAATCTTTCTTTTTGAGGACTGGAAAATGAACCTCTCAGAGTATTCCCGGAAACTCAGCTGTGGATATTCATCTTCCATCATATGGCTTTGAATTTGAGTATCTATTCAACCATTTTCAGACAAGAGCATATGAACATACCCAGTCAGAATTTGCTCAGATTGGCTGAAAGGAATTGATGCTGTTTGTTTTAAAATTGAAATTAATATATGTTCTCTATGGCTGTAATACAGAGATTTTATTTATTTTATTTTTATATTTATTTTATTTTATTTATTTTATTTTTACTGTAGGCACTCAGCAGAATGCAGAGAGGAATTTATAGTCACTACACAAGACTATCACTTTGATTTGGTACTACTTGAAAACCTAATTTCCTGAAATTTGCTGTATAAATCTATGTCATGCAAGTGAGGGAAAAAAAAATCCCTTCAACTTATTCCCTCTGCATATGGAAAGAGAGTGCATGTGTTTGGTGGAAAGGGAGAACACATTGCTGCCACCATTTAAGGATCAAAATGGTAGTAATTAGGGACTGAAAAAAATACACTGTTGGTAAGTTACAGGTTTTGGCATGTATCCCCTGCTCAGGTCACTCTTCTCCAACGAGGAGGGAAGTGGCAGTAAGAGGGACAAATTGGGATGTGGGCAGGTGTTGATGGCAGAGGAAGAATTGTACCTCGGGCAGGTGGCACTTGAGCCCTTGTCACCTGCCTGACAGCTGCTGCACAGGCTTCTGGTGACAACTGGGGAGGTTGCTGCTCTCTGGCTGCTCCACGTGTCATAACTGGCTCATAACTGCTGTGCACCAATTATTGCCTCTACATAAGTGATTTCTCCTGATGAGTATCTTCTAGTTGTCTTTTTGTACAAGGGGTAATGAGTGTCAGTGGAGCAGCCTGGGGAGGGTTGGTTACCTGTGTGGGAAGAAGGGATGGAAAGAGTGTCTGGTGCCTGGTGGCATGTTGGGGTGTGAGAAGTGGGGAGCGGGACTGCTTGTCCTTGGCAGGGAGTTTTATCTTATGGGAGCAAGGAAAAAAATTAGTTTCAGTGTTACACAATCCTTACTCAGCTAGAAGTAAATTCAAATTGTAGGAACTGCTGCTCAGGTCTTGATGCTTGTGGACAAGCAGTGTGTGGTGCAGCTTCCTGTGAGGGGAAGGATGCTCTGTGATGGTCAAGAATAGCAGGAATGGAAATTATGGGAAAAAAACCAGTTCCACAACTGACATGTTGATAATTATTTATCATAAACTAAATTCGTACTGCAGAATCAGTAAAGGAATTATCCTACCCACCCCACTCGCCCTATTCCTCCCCACCCCCCTCTCCCCAGATGTTCATTGATTGGGTTAGTATACAAATGAAAGCATTTCTATTAATGGGTGTTTGAGTTAAAAAAAATAAATATTTGATATTAATTGTAGCCCATATTCTTATGCCTCTAACTTTTAAACACTGGTAAAGAGCAGAAATAACACTGGGAAGCGAAAAGGCCAAATGGCAAAGAGTGATTCATAAAGTAAGCACTAAAAGGATAAAAAAATTGCATGAAAAATTTAACTACTGTCTCTGAATACACATATATCCTCATTTCTAAAGCTGCCATAACATTTCCTGAACTATGATTCACACTCTCTCTCTTGTCAAGTTCCCTGTGGTCAAATAGTGTTCCCTGTGACACTGAAGGCATTTGGTTAGGATGCACTAATTTAAAATTAAATCTATCATCCTCATCAGCAAAAGAGCTATATAAATACATTTGAGTTTTGGAACCATTATTGTTTTACTTGGGACAACACCATACAGGCAAACTGCTACTCAGAAAGCAGATATCTCAGAAACATTATACTGAATCAAGCATTTTATACATACAAACATACATTCCATACCCATATTACTATATATATATTAGAAAATGTTTAATGATGGAAACAAAAAATGAGGCATGAAATTTTATTTTTTCTGCATACAATACTTCCTGACCATTTATGTCAATGGATGCTCAGTTCATATTAACTTGAAAATGAGTATGAATGTATTTGCTTAGAATTTTGATGCAATTAATGAAGCTCACTTTGTTGCAGATGAAAGTTACTAAGGTTTTCTGTAACATACTTGTTCTAGTATGTGCCCAAAGAACCTGACTTCCAATGCAAGTTCAAATAATTCTGAACATGTGTAGTATATTTCTGTGTGTAGTATATTTCTATGTGTAGTATATTTCTATGTGTAGTAATATTTCTTGCATGTGAATTTGAATTTTGTGTAGCATAGCTGTGCAGTGTATGCACTTTATGCATATATATTTTCAGACATACATCTCTTCCATTGGATGGAAGTCATTGAGAATTCCTGCTTTAATTTGCCTGTGTTATACAGTGTCTTCAGACAGCAATATTTAACATTAGTTTGGACATGGGGGTTGTATTAGTTATGGTATTGGATTTGTGCAAAGGATATAAAAATTACATTATGAAAAAATCACTTTTTCAGTCAAGCACATCTGGCCAAACAGATTCTGGGAAACAGTTTGTTATAAAAACAACAGTTGTTGTAAAAATCTATGACCCCATTCAAAAAGGTTTCCAATTAAAGTGAAAATTTGAGCTGCTGACTATCTTCTAATAAGGACCAACAAAAAATAAAAAGATTGATGAAGGAGCTAATAATGTGTTAAGTAGATACAGGACTTCTATTGAGTTCCCAGCAAATCAATACAGTACTAGCAAAAAGGGGAGGAGGAAAAAGTAAAAACACTGTGAGGAAAAACTGTAGAATTTTGTTTCGTGTTTGGTTACAATCAAGGGTGCATAAGAATGCCTCCTGGTAGGAGACTACTAGAAAAGGAATGTAGCTGTGATATTCATATCATGAGAAGGTCAGTTTAATCTGAAGAAATAACTTAGCAAAAAACCAAAAATTCCTGCTTACTGTTTTTATTTCCCTACACATGAAGATGTTATACGAAGTTTAGGAATCACAATCTGAGTTCTACACATGGACGCAGAATGGAAAAAAAAAGGTTTTATCTAAGCCTGTATGTTACCCCTGCAAAGTTGCAAATAGAAGGGAGCCAACTAGATTGCACTTGCCTTTTCAGATTGATAAAGGTGTTTCCCACATTGCCTTCTCTATTTAATGTCTTTAGTTTGTTGTAGCTGACAGTCACAGATGCAGCAATATTCCTGCCTACGTGCTATACACATGTGCTGATACAGAAAGTAAAAATTAATTCCCTGTTGTCATAATGCAACACAAAAACTTAATCCTTCTATTTTAGCCAGAATTACTACAATTCTAGTTCTCACTGAATGCTGGGATGATCTCTGGGATATTTAAAGAAAATGGAGCTCAGTACTTTCCTCCTTTTCGTGGAGCTGAGTATATAGCTTCCCTAGGGCTACTCTGCTAGCAAATATATCAAACATGCTTTCTTGCTTTGGTTGCTCTAAAGCTCTTTATTCATTGGGTTTTATAAACTGAGAGTCAATAGCCAGGAGTAACAAACCTTTGCAAATCAAACCACGTAAATAAAATTATTTGAAATTTGGGAGAGAAAACCTCCCTAATTTCTTTCCGCATGAAATATACTTGGACCTGCTCAGAACAATCAGAGCTGTAATCACAATAGTACAATAGTTTTATTTTGCAGAGATTAAAGTCAAGAGTGGAATCTAGAAGGAGCAGAGGTTTAATTCTGTGGTTGTCTGTGGTTAGTTAAGTTTCTGATAGATTAGGGGCTGTTACCCTATAAATGGAAGTACGGGGTAACTGCCCACAGTTGGCTTCACATTTAGTTTTAATGTACAATGCTTGTGCTAGTTTTTCCAGTGAAGATCAGTAGGAAAGTTTCCTCTGAAATTCTTGCAGCTAAAAGTACTTAGGATGCATTTTGGGAAAATTTTCCTTTTTGCTTTCCCTGAATTAGGCCAAAAGTAAAAAATCTATAGTACTGAATAGTGATGTCTTTAGTGCTGGTTTTAGAAGTGACCAAGCAGGTTGGGGTCTCCACTAATCTAAACTGCATAGCAGCTGAAGCAAATCAGTGAGTGGAAGAGAGAAAAGGGCAGTATGATCCAATAACCTTTGTCACATCTGATGTAAATTGTCAATGAATTCTCACCTATATGCTTCTGTACGTGTTTTAGCACACCAAGTACTAAAGCATAATATTTTGTATATCTCCTGACTAAATTTATGCTTTCCACCTGTCTTTCTTTTAAGAATTACTCTGTTGCTGTTAGGCATGAAACATTTTAATGGAATTTGCATGCTTCAGCCTTAGTTTCTTCTTGCTGACTGTGTGTGTAAAAACCCTTCTGCCTTCCACATTCTTTTTCAAGGCTGTGATAACTGAAAGTCCCTGTCTGTCATCATCTTCCTTCCTTCCTGCCCCCCTTGCTGACAAAGGCATTTACATTAGAGAGGCTGCTTGTGGAGACCTGTGTCAGTGAAATTTTTTGACTGAGAATACAGTTTATTCTACTACAAGAGCTGTTCTGCTGTGGCAAGTACAGAAATAACTTCTATTATAAATTCAGCTTTCAGAGAATGTCATTTGCAAACATCCTTCAGATCCTGCACACCATGTCAGTTCTAATGAGTTAGAAGTAAGTTTATTCAGCATTGGTAATGCATGATGTGTAGAGGATCAAACTCTCTCTTTTCTTACTGCTTCTTTTGTTATAACAAATGTTAGTGCCAAAGATTTATACCAAAGAAGTAAGTAGACAAATCTCACTCTGGCAAAGGAGTTATCTGGGAATGTAATGCTTTGGCATATAACTACTAAATCTCAGTATTGTGCTTGCACAGCATGTGGTGCCAGGAGGAAAGGGAGTTGGAACTATATTGTTGCATCCATATCCAAACCTGAGTGCATCTTTTCATTATAGGCTGCACCTTCTGGTTGCATGCATCAGAAGCAGTACTTCACATATGTAAGACTTTTTTTTCTTTTTTAAGATTAACACAACAGCAAAACTCTACTTGATGTAAAATATAATATAGATGTGATGAACGTCACATATCAGTTATGGATTGAGTTACTAATTTTCTCAATTTTTAGGATGAAGAAGGTGAACTTCAAAAATATCAGAAGTTTTACATTCTGTTCTTCCTCCTAATTATCTGCTCAGATGTCTGCATAGGCGTAGGAAAATTCAGTTTTGCAATACATAAAGATCTTGCTTAGGGTTCAGAAATTTGAGAACTAGATTAAATTCTTGGCTCACTTGTACTGTAACCTTGACCGTATGCAAGACAGACACACACACTGCTTTCTTTTTTTTTTACAGCCCCTCTTTCATACCGTTGACTATCTATGAATAGTCAACAGTTGTGGACATATGAATGTCCACAGTTTATGCAGTGGACACCTGAGCTTGATTGCAAGCTGTTGTTCTGAAAAGTTACTGCATATTGGTACACCACCAGGATGTGTTCCTTACAGCCTCGCTAAATACTTACTTCAAATCTTGATCCAGTTCCAAGAGTCTGAAGCAACACATGTGTTACGGTCCGGAGGTAACATTTAAAATTTATTTTTGTTTGGATACGCGAAACAAAGTCCAACCATAAAAAGGTCGAGTGCAAGCAGATTTTATTTGACAATTAATACAGGCAAAGATATGGAGCAAGGCGAAAGAGGGAGAGATGAAAAGAAGATATGAGAGAGAGAGAATTGTAAGAAAGATAGAGATAGAAAAGTGTAGGAAAAGGGTAAGATAGTGGGGAAAAATGAGAGAGAGAGAGAGAGAGAGAGAGAGAGAGAGAGTCACCACCAGGGGTCCGGCTGTCCAGCGAAGTTTTCTTCGGGAGGGTGCTGATCCTGGACAGGGTCCGATGCAGGAATGGTGGTGGGTCAAGAGACGACAAAAAGGCCAAGCATGGACAGCCATATATATACCCCCAGCCAAAGGTGCAGCTGTCAATCATCCAGGTTCCTTGGGAGACAGGCTGCCCAGAGGGGAGCAGAAGGGTGTAGTCCTCCACCCAGTCATCAATTCTTATCT
Source organism: Phaethornis superciliosus (assembly GCA_023637945.1). Taxonomy (NCBI): domain Eukaryota; kingdom Metazoa; phylum Chordata; class Aves; order Apodiformes; family Trochilidae; genus Phaethornis; species Phaethornis superciliosus. The sequence continues at coordinate 68,410,496 of JAJQWJ010000002.1, read as the reverse complement.
TCTTTCTGGAGAAATTCCTCTTCTGTTTAGCCAGCACATCATGCCTCCAGGAAGGTCCCAGAACTGAAGGCTGGACCTCAGGAAAGGGGAGTAATCTCCACCCAGTCATCAGTTCTTATCTTCTTCCTGGTGCCATCCTTCAAGCCACCACAGCCAGGTACTTCACAAGTACAATGGAGGTGGCTCAGTCCTGCCTGGAGGGACCACCCAGCATTGCAGCTGGTGCTCACAGAAGAGTCTCCACCCAGAAGGTCTTATCACATTCCGGAGGTGTCACCTCCTGCTCTGTTCTGGCCAGACAAGTTCTCCACCCCACCCAGGGCTATTCATTCTTTAAAATTGATTCTTTTGAGACAATTATAAATCTGTGGTCAGAACCACACAACATGGAAATAGAGTTTATGTGAATGAACCAACTTAAGAAGCACATATCCCAGCTGCAGTTTTCTAGGTGGCTGCCTTACTTCACTTTTGGGTTGCTAAGATTCCTCATTCACTCTTTGCCTTGGCTGTGATGTTTCTTCTATCAGGAAGGAAAAGTTTATTCCTTTATTCTAATTGCTGTGTAACAACTTCCATTGGTTCCAACCTGGTAAATCTTGAGAGCTTTATAAGGAACTGTCTAGAAGATTCAGTCCTTTTACTGTTTTTGGAAAGAAAATACTTGACAGAGAGGGATGGTGCATGACAACATCCACTCCAGATTAGTCAGTGGATCAGTGTCACCGTTGAACGCTGGGACGGCATTTAACCTAATGACAGAATCTCTATTAACCCACCTCCCCTCCCTGCTAAAGGAGAGAGAATAAGGGAGAGAGACTTATGGGTTGGAAATTAAACTACACAGCTTTAATGAAACAATAATGATAAAAAAGAAAAATTATTAAATATATACAAATATAAAGGAAGAAACAATACCACATTCTTCAAAAGTCCTTCAGGAGCTTTTGTTTTGTTTTGTGTGTGTTTGTTTGTTTGTTTTAAAAAAAGAAAAAAGCTTACCAAGTGAGCAAATAAGCCAGCCATGCAATTAGCCTGCAGATATACAACCTGTAAAGTTTGGAAAAGTCAAATCATTTTACAGAGAAGTTTGTTTTCACCTTTTATTCTTTCATTTCAGAGTCTTTATATAGCTTTATCAGAGGCAACAGAATTAGAATTAGTCCTGATGCATTATAAACAACAACCTGAAAAGATAACTATATATATTATTAAAACTAATTTTTCCACTGTATTTTACACACCTTTAAATCCATTTCATCATATAATTGTACAATGTGTGTTTTCTCCTTGCAAATGTATCCAATCCCCAGTACAATATAATGCTATAAATATTATAATTTGGACTAGAAAAGGGCACGAAGCTTGGGTCCTGAACACAGAAGTCTAGTGTCAGAGCACTGTTAAAAGAACACATACATTAAATATTTAATTACTGTCAATATTATTAGTATTAATAATTTATGCTAAATTGAGATGTAAATTTTCCAGTGCTATAAAGAGGGAGAGCCAGACATGAAGGTCTCATTCAGACACAGGGGAATTTAGGGCTGAGGTAGCCAAAAGAATGGAACCACTCCACTCAGTAGCCTAAAATTTATCAGTAATTTACAAAGTGGGATTGGTCTGCCATGTGGATAGTAGTTTCTGTTTTACACACTCAGGCACACAGGCCAATCACTAGACACTCACAAATGTCTCCAGCACAGTGACAGTGGTGACCAGTACCATGGCCTTGGGGAAGGAGGACACTTTCTCCATATGACTGATGAGTCTGATTCCTGTCTGGTGACCAGACCTTTCTGTACTGTGGATAGGGCTCAGCCTTCTGCTTGCCTATAGACATCTGTATTCCCAAGGGGGTGTTGTTTTCACCAGATAGTGCATATTGTTGACATAACTGACCCTTGGCCTTGTTGGTCACCCCAAGCAAATTGTCTGATGGTTTTGTCATAACTGAACCCACTCAGCTGTTACTATCACCAAGCATGCTATAAGCATGTAAAACTGTTCATCTGCAAATCTTTCCTTGCCATGCATAGTTAAACCATGAAGCAGGGGCAGATACAGTGCAGAGCTTTTGGGAAAGTCATCCCCAGAACTATCGCCCGTATGTTGCTTGTTTTGGCTGCACATACCATCGGCATCAAATAAATTAGACCTGGGGAGGTGCAGTAAAGGTTTCACTTATCTGAGCATTACTTTTGGGAAGGCTTCATCCCATTTCACTATTCTGCTTGGTGTCTTTTTTTTCTTGACTTGAAAACTCTCTAATTCCCAAACTGAAATACCCAGAAACCCTGGATTTTTTTTATGAACCTTTGCCATCTTTTGCTCAGTTCCATGTATGGTCTAAACAGTCATAAGGAAGGAAACATAAAGATATAATGTAAAGCTGTATGCTACAACAACATGACAGTCTGTCTGTTATGAAAAGGAATTATTTTCTCCATCTCTGCTCCTCATCAAGAGAGATGGGTGGCTTAAGCTGCTGGAACAGAGTTTCTGCTCCTTTCTTGTACAGCCAGAAGAATCTTTGCTAGGAGACTTGAATTTTTTTGGCTGAAACATACAAATGTGCTTTATAGACAGCTGCCCTGGAGTGAAAAATTAAGGTTTTGTAGCCTGAAGCTGAGCTAATAAAGATACATGCCTTTTTAAACACAACACGTCCATTATGTTCGTTATCTTTTAAAGTGCAACATTTCCCTTTAAGAAAAAGATAAGGAAATAACAGTGATGGCTGCATGCTGCTTATGGAATAGACATTGCCAAACCCATTCTTTAAGATCACTTAATCAAGGTATATACATGCATATGTGCATGCACACGTATCCATAAAATTTAAAATATGTGGAACTTTTCAAAATTTTTATCCTTGTAAGTGTATTTTATACTTTAACATTGACTGCAGATGTGCAGAGCAAGAGGTGGTGTGCACATGATTCCATTTGGGGTAGTGACACGTTGGCATCAAAATACATTTTTTTCTCTTCGGTGGAGGCAGCTTAACTTCCATTACAACCCATATAATTCCATTCCAAATAGCTTAATTACAGTCAGTTGCTGTCTGTTTCAGAGGGAAGATCACACTTTTCATTTTTGTCCCCACACTTTATATTTTGATTATATGGACACACACTATTTTCAAATGCTTTTACCGGGCCCACAGTGTCCCTCTAAGGACAATCAGTCACTTTTTAAAATTGTTGGCCACCATATGGATGTTAATCTTGTTTGTTCAGGACTTAAAATAAGTAGAAAATGGCTGATATATTTGCTTTTGCAAATATATCTTCTTTCAAAGAGGACTTCTGGCAAGCTATCTGAAATGGCCTTGGAGAATAATATCACATAGTGGAGTCCTTCTCATTTGGTCCTGTTATAAGTATCTGCCACCTTGTCAGTAACTAGATTATTTTAATCTTCAAGTTTCCTCTTACCACAGGAAGTACACTGTATTATCTTAAAATTTGATTTATTTTTACATGAGAGATTTGAATTTGAGTTCTCCTATGAAATATTAATTTTTAATTTTTTTTTTCCTACAGTGTTCCTCTATAGTAACTTCATCTGAAAGTACTGAGACTTTAAAGGCAAGGAATCAAAACTTGTTTCTTTCCCAGGAATCATTTTTTTATAAATATTCCTGGTGTTTGTAGTCTGGACAGTTCTGCTTGAGTCTAGGTTTAGTGTGAGAAAGGGTCAGTCTGCATCTGATATTCTGGTTTGTGTGTCCAGGGGTGCAGCTTGGGATCAGCAGTCTGAGTCCAAGACCATGGAGCATGAGGGTGGTGTGGACTTCTCTGGGCCACTCCAAGTCTGCTGTGGGGTTTTGGAAGGAAAATAATAATATTAAAAAAGCGTGTGCACACACACACACACACAAAAAAAAAAGAAAAAAAAAAAAGAGAAAAAAACAAACAAAAAAAAGCAGTGGACAGTTGTAAATTTCCAGGATAAAGAATTTATGTGTACAACAAAATACATGTTTTTGTAGAGTGCTAAAACATAGGGATTTGATAGAAACTTAATATTTCATTTGTGTAAGTTTTAATTCCTTTTTACTTTTGATGAATGCCCAGATACTTGTGCAATGTTAAAAATACAGACTACTTTGGGCTAACGCAGTCTTTACTATACTAATTCCGCAGAAAAAAACAGTTACTAATTTCTTGTCTTGTCTAGTTGGTAACTTCTCCAGTAGAGTGTTAATTTGATCCATCTAAAAAAATTATAAGCAAAAAATCACATTAATTTCCATTATTACCAAATGGGATGATTATATTCCCACAAAGACCATGACTTTCGAACTATGTTTTGTGCATGTGTTTGATTTTCATTAAATAAAATTAATCTTGCTGGAGTTGCTAGAAAAAACAGAGCAGAAAGCCCTAATTACAAGGGTTAGACAGAGAACTTCATTGCAGCCATGTCTAGACATTCTTGTAACAACACAAATATGTGAATTTGTCATGATTTAAAGCATTGTAAAATACAATGGTAGTATTTATCATTCCCTTCCAGAAAGAGAAATCCAATTTAATTAAATGGAGATCCTATTTTACCAGACTTCCCTGGCTTTGATTCTTGCTTCAATCACCCTGTTTTATTTTGCTTCATGTCTCTTTTAAAAATGTCCTTCAAGAGCACCACAGCTATATTTTTAATAAAATGTTTTAAAACTAGTGAAGTTTGACAATTTTCAAAATTCTTCTCAGGAAATGATAAATAAAATTAATGAAAAATATTCCTCTGGGTGCAGGTGTTGCTGAATATGGAACAATCACCTTATGTGTCTGTCTTTTTGTCCCTACTATTTGATTACATAAGCTGGCATTAGCTGTCTGAGAACAACAGAACAGCCTAAGGATAAAAACTGTCTTGTGGTCAGGTGTTAAGAAGCTCGTCAAGTGTCATTGTTCGCTATTTCTGTCATTAAGGTGGAGCATTTTGATGACAACTGGCAGGGATACAGGTACTTTCCCAGGACACATTTCCTGCAAATACTGTGTGTCAAAAGGAAGTAAAAACATTTTGAATATTTAAATATATATGATTATTAGTATAAATTATTGTTGCAATACACTGAGCCAAGAAATGCAAAGAGTGAGAGAGAGAATGAAAGACACATTTTCTTCTTCACTGCCAAGCAGGTGAAAAATACACATGCAGTGCAAAACAGCTCATTGCTTTCCTAAAACATTACACCTGTTAAGCAGAATAAGCCATCCTGTATGACTCATGTGAACTAATCTTTTAAATTACTGCCTATTTAGATGTGCCCATTACCACCTACCAGAACAGCTTCATTGCTTTCTTAAGTTTGCAGAGTACAATTATTAGAGTGCAAGGCAGAGGTATCTCTAGGATAAAGTGCATACTATATTTCCAGATAAAAATATAGGGTGGAATAATTTTGTATTGATACCTGAAGTGTGAAACTTTCACTAAATAATCATTTAGCAAGTCCATTATTTATTATGGTATCAAAGGTGTATTAATCTGATAATTTAAAAATGTAGTATTTAGTATGAAAAATTGAATGTAATCCACTTTATTTGGGCCTGATAGTTAAACATGAAAGTTTCCTTTCCTGGCTTTTAGCTCTTGCCCTCGTAAGTGTATTTCAATTCTGTAATAGCCATTCTATGATACACTTGTATCTCTTCATTTAGAATTAATAAAAAACCTCAATCCAAAACTTTTCTAGAATTTTTATTGAATGAGTACTTGAAAGACATTATAACATATAGGAAGATCATTACTAGCTTTCTAGACGTACCAAGTACAGGAACAATTCATACTCAGTACATATCTTCTGACAGGAAGAGATGTTTATTTTGCATTAAACAGTATTAAAATTACATTACAGTATTCATAGCAGTATATGTATATATATTTAGCTTCAAATTCTTTGACTTAGATACATACACACACATGCACTCATATATAATTTCTACCTTGTCTTCCACTCTTCCTATGGAGTTCTAATCTAATCTTCCATGGCTTGTCCAACCTAAATTTTTGACAGTTTCAGAGTTTATTACCCATATACTCTTGCTTTGAAGAACACCAAAGAACATCACTGAATACTGTACTGATGTCACTAATAAAAGGAATTTACTTAAGAATAATGTCACCTGATAGCACCAGAGCTATAACTCCTCAGGTATTGGATGCTCTTTTCCAGGACAGTGGGTGCTCTAGGCAAAAATTAGATAAAAATTATGTCAGACATAACCTTATTTTTAAAGTAACATTTCTATCTCTCAGTTTTCAAGAACACAATCTACAATTTGTGTTACACTGATTTAAAAATGCTTTTCTAGCATGGCAGTACTGTAAGTAGTACTACTGTAAGTAGTATATATGTATTCCTGATTATTACAAGAATTTCGCAAGGTAATTCAATTAATAATTAATAATATGGATTTACCTAGTTAGGGCCAATAAAAAGATTCCCAAGGACCTCAGGTTAGAGGTACTATATCTTATATTTCAGCCAAATTGAAAAAATATATATCTTGGTTTTGGGATGTGATATATGTATGAGTTTATCACAGTACCTTAAGGTAATCTTCCTAGGGAAAGAAAACCAACAAACAACACCCAAAATCTTTTGTGTTGTTTCTAAAGAACTGCCAAAAGTTTTGTATAATTTTCCACTGCAGTGACTTCTGTGTCCCTCGATAAGATTTCTCATAGGGGAATTAAAGCATATGGTACCAAAGCTGGAGGCTTAGTAATACCTAACAAAGTCTCTCTTTGATAGTGAATAATAATCTGCAAGACATTTCAGACACTTGTATTTAGCATCACAAACACATGCATAAGTGAAATTCTGTTCTGTACAGTAACGCTTTGAAAGTACCTTGCTTGTTTAAAAATACCACTGGGAGAAACAATCTGTTTTGCTAATGTCTCAGGCTCTTTCCTAGTTTGAAATTAATGGTGTTTTCTTAATGATATCTTACTGTTGGGAAATGGGGAGTCTGCTCTGGGTGCTTTGTTGCAAAGGTTGTTTGGGAAGAACTGACAAGTAACCTACTTTTCCATTCCCAGAAAGCACTTGAAAAAAAGAGACATGCATTTTCTTCAGTGCTAAATAGTAACAGTTTCAACACTGATTCTTTTTTTTCTTAATAACTGTGAACCATTAACTTCCCAAAACACACAGTCTGTAGATCTGAAGACTCTTAGTACTCTACTGCATATGAAGACCTTTGGAAAATTACAAAGGTGCTTTGAGAAAGAAAAATCCTGGTTGAAATAAAGGTACCACAGTGTGGTCCCAACAGTTTCTGATACGTATTTCCCTTTATTGAATTATTAAATACTTGCAATTGCATTTTTTTCAGTGTTTCCCTATTTGAAGGAGAACTAAAGGGGGTGTGTATGTTCCTGATTGCAATCCCTGATTGATAGGGAGAATGGCAGATTGCTATTAATGTAGTCAGCTCTTTGAAAGAAAAATACTAACAAATACTGATTGCTCCTACCAAGAGCCTCTCTTGTTTATTGCAAGGCTGATTGCTTTAAAAAACACATTAAGAAAAACAAAATACGCTTTTTATACTTGCATTATCTTTTATATAATCTCTTCCAAATACTTTAAAATGATGGAGTGAACAACTTGCGAGGTATAGATGACAGAAGAGAATGGTGTGAGGACAGTACATTTTGACTGTAATGAAAGTATATTTTAAAAGAAGAGGCACATTGGTTAGAAAATGTATGAGTCTCCTAGCTTATGCTGTTTCAAACATTATAAAGATATTGATTGGTACTGTAGGCTCATATGCTTTTCAGGCCAGAAGAGCTGGATTATTTAATCAACGTTACCTAGCAGGACAGGAAATAAAAAAATAAATAAAATATTCAGACATGCAAGAGTGAGCTGGAGATTCGTATATATTGCTTCCATATGATTACATGCATTATCCATATATAATTAAAAACATTCAGAGAAACTAGGAGTCAAGCCTTTCGCAATCCCCCTCCCAGAAAGAAAAGAAAAACCAAGATGGTGCCTGGTCAGGACATTTACTGAAGCAGCATGAGTTTTCAAGGAATGTGAAGTTCATATGTCTGTTTGAGCAACCAGAATTCATGTTTCCAATTTGATTTCTATAGCTACAAAGTTATGTACTGTTTGATGGACAGCTGAGATGCTTATGTATTTTAATCTAGAGGTTATTTTTTGCCTCACTAAATATGATGAGAATCTCAATAAAAGCTTGTGAATGTGTGAGAACACACAGATTTGGAGAAAGACCCCGAGTTTAGGCCTTATGGCCAAGACTCACTTTTACATTGAATGGGTAAGGAAGGGTTGGGCAGAGGCACCTCAGTGGTGGTAAGTCAAAATTTCAACAGGGCTGCAAGTTTTTTAAACCAGTAATGGTCAACAAGGAATAGAAGATTATAGAGAAACATTCTGATTGCACATGTAAATACTAAGAAGTTAAAAAAACCCAAAACATCAAGAGTCCCAAAATGTGAGGATGGCTTTATCTGACATGATGACAAAAACAAGAGGACCCACTGCCAAATATCTAGACAGAAAAACAGACTCATTTAAATATGTCAGCATGTATTTGTGAATATGGGATTTACATGTTCTGATGAGAAATGTCAATAACAGCTGGCAGTATGTCCAGAAATGATATCAAACCATCTGGATCTTGGTCTGTTTAGTGCCAGAACTTAGTTCTGAGTGTTGCTTACTGATTCTGTTAAAGGTCCCCCAGAGGTCCCATCTCTGAATTAAAGAGTGCTGGACATCCAGTGAAAGTGCAGTTGTTTTTTTTTAATGTTTGCAGGTATAAAGCCTAGATAATGCATGTTTTTGTGCCATAAATTCCAAGGAAGGTCTTGTTCCAGCAAGAAAAATAGCATAGTGTATAAATCAGATGTGCTTCTTTCTCCCACTTTCCCCACTGGCTCAGATAATGGGAAGAACAATTTTATAACCACTTTAGTTTCATGTGCCTTGAGTACTTCTCAGAGGTTTTTACAACAAAATAAAAGGTAACAGTTCATTTGTTAGGAATACATTTAAGAGCTAGAACCCAAGTGACCCACATGAATGTTAAATGTATAATAATTTAGAAAGACCTTCCTAAAAACTGATCATTCATTCTGACCTGCAGGGGCTTCCTTGGGATCCAATATTCCCAGAAATGAAATGCCTGCTTTACTGCTTCTGCATCTTAAACACAATTTGGTAATGAGTGGGATTGTTGCAGACCTAAGATTTGCCATGTTAGTCTACTTCTCATCTGTCTAGTGATACAGCCCATGACTGTGACTGTGTGGTGAGGTAGGCTACCAGCTAAATGTGACCCAGAGTTTACTTTCTGACATGCAACAGCCTATCCATAAGAATCTAATCCCCTGCTTTGAAAGACACCTTTTTTTTCCACAGAGGTGTTCCTGTGAAATAGCTTCTTCAGAAGTTTTTTTGTGATACCCACATAGGTGGGGTTAGCATACAGGGCTGAACCTTGGGTGCTTCCAACTTGCCCAAGTAAGGTCAAAGAAAGTGTACCCACCCCTGTCCCTTGGTGAATAAGTCTGGAAAACTGGCAATTATGGATGAGGATAAGGTACTCAGCAACTTCTTTTTTCCTCAGTTTTCTCTGGCAATCTCTCTTCTCACATCATTTGAGTGGGTCACCCACAAGGCAGGCACTGGGGGAGCAAAGTCTCTCCCACTGTAAGAGAAGATCAGGTTTGTGACCACCTGAGGAGTCTGAAATATGTAGGTCTGTAGGATGCATCTCAGAATCCTGAGGGAACTGGCTGATCTAGTTGCCAAGACACTCTCTATGATACTTGAAAACTCCCAAATAGTTGACCTGGGAAATACCAACCTGTCAGCCTCAGTTCTGTGCTTGGGAAGATCATGGAACAGATACTCCTGGTAGCTATGCTAAGGACATGGATTTGAAACAGGAAGAATAACTTCACCAAGGGCAAGTCCTGCTTGATCTAACTTGCTTTCTAAGTTGCCATCTATGTGGCTTTCTATAGTGGAGTTACTACACTAGTGGATAAGGGAAGAACTATGAATATTGTTTATCTGGATTTTTGTAAGGCCTTTGACATGGTCTCCCACAACATCCATCTTCCTAAATTAGATATGGATTTGATGGGTGGATGAAGAATTAATTAGATAGTCACATCCAGAGGGTATTGGTTAATGGCTCAATGGAGGCTGGTGACAAGTGGCATCCCTCAGGGGTCCTATTGAGACCAATACTATTTAATATCCTTATCAATAACACAGACTGCACTCTCAGCAAGTTTGCACATGACACCAACCTGAGTGGTTTAGTTGACATACTCAAGAGAAGGGATGCTACTCTGAGGGACCTGGACATCCTGGACAAGCTTGAGAAGTGGACCTATCTGAACTTCAGGAGGTCCAGTGCAAGATCTTGCACCTGTGATGGGACAAGCCCCAGTATCAATACAGACTGCAGGATGAAGGGATTGAGAGCAGTCTTGCAGGGAAGAACTTGGGGTATTGGTGGATGAAAAATTGGATATAAGCTGGCAATGCATTTTTGCAGTCTGGAAAGCCAACTGCATCCTGGGCTGCATCAAAAGAAGTGTGGCCAGCAAGTCAAGGGAGGAGATTCTGTCCCTCTACTCCACTCCACTCTGGTAAGACCCCACCTAAAATACTGCACTCATCTCTGAGGCCCCCAACATAAGAAGGATGTGGACCTGCTAGACTGGGTCTAGACGAGGCCCAGAAAAATATTCCAAGGGGTGGAACTCTTTTCCTATAAATACGGACTGAAAGAGTTGGTGTTTTTCCTGTTTGGAGAGGGCCCCAGGGAGACCTTATTGCAGCTTTTCAGTGCTTAAAGTAAACCTCTAAGAAGAATCATGATAACCTTTTTAGCAGGGCCTGCAGTGATGGGACAAGGGGTGATGGTCTTAAACTAGAAGAGGTAAGATTTAGACTAGATGTAAGGAAGAAATATTTTACAGTGATGGTGGTGAAACACTGGAACAGATTGCCCGGAGTGCCGGTAGGTGCCCGGGGCCTGGACACATCCAAGGTCAGGTTGGAGGGGCCTCTGAGCCACCGGATGTAGCTGAATATGTCCCTGCTCACTGCAGGGGAGTTAGACTTGATGACCTTTAAAGTTCTCTCCCAGCACAAACCAATCTATGATTCTATGAGTCTGGATTCCTGTAAGGGCATTTTGGCTTATATCAGGTTGACATCATATTGACTCAAGGGCTGAAGACACTCAGTGTTTGCAATCAATTACAAGCCAATTTTTTTTCTTGTTTGGGGTCAGATGCAAAACTATTTATACTGTTAAAAAATCTACTTCATGGTCAAGGTAGATTTCAATTTGATGTCTCTGTATTTCCATAGTGATTTTTTTCTGCTGCATGGTCTCTTTTCTCTCACTTCGTCTGTATAAATTTAATTGCTACTTGTGCTCTTGTTCATAAGCCAACAAGGCTTAAGGCAGTCATGCCCCCAGCACTCATGTACTTCATGAATAAAATGACCCCTGTTATTTCTAAAGAGTAATTGTATACATATAGGAGATATATACATATAAATACAGAGTGCTTCTTTATAACTATAATTTGGTTCCATTTCACAGAGAGCTGATGCTTTAAAGAGACTTCAAATTAACTTACAAATATTGCAAACTAGTGAGTGGATATTAATATTATTTTTTTTTTGTTGAGATAATGTGTTTTCCTCAGAAGTGTCCCAAGATAAAAGATGGCATCAGATCTAAATGACAGTGTTTGCTCTCTTGTCATAAATGGTATGGGATAGTAAGGTGGCCAACTGAATTACCAGATCCTGATAATAATTAGTCTTTCAGGTTACTGAGTGTTCTGAGTCGATGTTTTTTTGTTATTATAGGTTGTTTGCAAGACACTAATAACTTTTGGACGAAATGGATACAAATGAAAATAGATGTTCAGAACACTGTAGATATTTAGTTTTATACAAGACACCTGTGAAAGAACCTGGTGAAAATGGAAATCTAAAACTCTAAGTGACTGATTGCTACTTATAAGGAAAACAACCAACCAAAAGAGAACAAAAAACCTACCCCCCAAAAAACCCCAACCAACCAATCGAACAAACCAACCAAAAATACCCAAAACCAACCAAAACAAAACAGTGATGAAGGAAAAAAAGTTCTTTTCCCCCAGGTATGGTTTTCTTTCACAGTGGATCAACAGTTTTTCTTTAAGTGTTCCGAATCTATAAAAGTAAACCACAAATCTTACTTTCTAGGTAAGCGGGGAATTAAACATATACCATTGTACTTTTTTCTTTGATATTTCCAGTTTTTCATTTCCAGTCCTGGCATGAATGGAAGTTTTCCTCATCTAGTTTCTTTACTACAGGTAAAAAGGTTTCCTTATTTCTGTATCTCTAGAGCACAAATGAGTCAACAAAGTATGTTAGTGCTGTTATTTTGACATAGGGCTGAAGATGATCAGATTAATAGTTGAGACTCCATGGCACTCGGGAGAGGGGATGAGGAAGGAGAGGAAAGAATAACGTAATGGATATTCACTTAAAAGAGCAATAATGTTAGTGTTATTAATGAAAATAAGTATAAAAACAAGGGAATTTTCCTTTTACGTCATCTGCCAGCTTTAGAAGAAAACTATGCATTAATTTAATAACACTCTAAGGAAAGACTGGTCTAAAAAGAGAAAAAAATAGTAGCATTATTCTTTCTGCAAAATATCACAAAATAACTTACCGCTCTATGACTAATCATCCATTTGGGAACATTAAACTGGAGTTTTGCTGTTAGATATAATTGGCTGTCTTTTATCTCTTGTGTTTGGATAACATGTTTTTATTGACATTAAATGATCCCTGGGGGATGCTGAATACCTAAATTATTAGCACTCCTGAAAAAGAAATTGTGAGAAAAAAAATTTCCATTCAAGTATCACAGTGATGCTGGCTCTTGCATATTTTTTTAAACATGAAATATGATCCTTTGCTTTTAATTGAATGAAATGTGTGTCACATAAATGCAAGCCAAAGAAGATACATAGTAGTGTTGTTTTATTTTTTTAAGTGAAAATTTGTTTGCCCCTTAACATTTTGTGAATATACTGAATAAGCCTATCCTTGGAAAAAATTTTCTGGTTTTATTTTAATGCTTCCTGAAATGTGAGGCCAAGGGGTAGGCATCTTAAAAACTTCATTATGCTTGACCATCAGAGGTGTCCACTTTGTTCTGCAACTGCGTCTGGATTTCTCCCAAGTAGATAAAGGCAACTCAATCAGCTGTCAGCTATTTTCTAAAAGTAATGTTTAACTTTAACTTAAAAGTAATGTTTAAAAGTAATGTTTAAGAAATGTCAAAACACAGTTGTAAGAAGTGATAGTAAACAAACACAATTTAAAATCATCCAATTTTTTTTTTAATGTTAAATTAATGGACTTATAAAACATCCAGTTTTCAAAAGTGGTGTTCAGTGCTGTGATGTGAAATGAGCTGTTCATAATATGTTTGCTTGAGCTGCCTTTATCTCACCATTAATTTTTCATTTGTCATATTTGATTGAGGTGTCCTTATCTAATTGTGATATATTGATACAGATCATTCACAGTTAGACTGCTTATGCAATGTTTTAAAAAACTATGTATTGCTGGGTAAACTTTACAGTTCATGAATACATATTTTACCTTTGTGAATCCTAGACAAGAAATACACAGTCTTAAATAGGAAGAAGAAATTTATTTCTAGGGAATATCTTTTCTTAACAAATCAAAGACTTTTACATTTGTTTCCCTTTATTTTATTAAATGCTAAATAAATGCATAAAGTGAGCTTAAAACTACATAAACTATATAAAAAATGTTGTAAACTATGCAAAAAAATATGTGCATATGCATTTTATAAACACACATGCTAATTTGAGATAGAGTTGTTGAAGAAAAGACAAATGTGTCCTTTGTAGGTTTTAATAAGTATAACATCTAGTAATACAATATACTTTATAATAACACCGCAGAAAACTTTATTTCTGAATAAATTACATACACTAGCAATGAGTAAAATGTATTGAAATGCTCAGTGCCTAATCTGTAAATAAAATCTTAAAGGCCTCATCAGAAAAATTGTATTTAATAGAAGAAGGTGTGAAAGATAAGTTTTAATTAAACACGGAATGATGATTATGAAATGATCCATTGTAATCTTGTAGGACTCTAGATCAATGGGGCTTAGAGACCAGAAGCTCTAAAGTGCTCTTTTTTGTTGTTTGTTTTTTTTAGTTCAGAGAAGAATGGTCTTTTGATAAATGTAGGGTACAGTGACAGTCCCATTCCCAAGATTGCTCTGATGTTCTTATCTGACCTTGGCAGCTGCATAGCTTACATCCTCCTGAGATTCACTTCTGAAAAAAGACACCTCTGTTTTTCTAATTTCCTGGAGCAATTGGAAGCTATATTTCATCTATGTGATGTATTTGGAGTGTTTCAGCTATGAGGAACTACTGTAATATTTTTGACGGAAGATGAAGAGAAGAAATTGAAGTGCAAGTGTGACAAAAGACAAATAGCAGCTAATGGGGAAAATTAAGAAAATAATAGAAAGATGGAAGACAAGAAATTACAAATGAAAGAAAGAGGGAAAGGAAGGAAAGGAAGGAAAGAAGGAAGAGAGGGAGGGGAAAAATAATAAAATGATTATTTTTTTCTGCTTTGCTAATATTCTAGAAAGTAGCAGCATGTGCCGTGATGTTTCAGATACCCCTTTTTTCTTAAAGACTTTTTAAAAAGTACAGTTTTTCTGTATTTTCCATACCCAACCAACTTTACGATATTATTTATCAAACCTATAAAGGTGTGTCAACTAAAATGCAATGAACCTGCTCATTCCTTGTATTCTGTTAGTTGTTGAGGCAGCCTGCATGGATGTGGTTTTCTTGAGACATTGGTGTTCTTGCTGTCTGCTTGCTCTGTCCTTGCCGTAACTCAGCTCAGCTGACTTAGCTTGCTGTGAATGTTGCCTGTTGAAAGAGATAACAAGGCAAAATTGTTTCATCTCTATCACTTTTTGGAACTGCAGTGTATCTTCACCATGGCTAAAGGATCATATATTAGTGAAGTTATCCAGCTCAGTGGTTGGGAAAGGTTTTATATTTTATTATTGAAGTAGTTGGGGGCTTTTTTGTTCAGCTCTTTGAGGACAAATTTATGTGTTCTCACATTGTGGGGAGTAGATAAAAAGTGAAAAGATAATTTAAAACTCATGGATTAAAGTTATTGTAATTTTTTTTTTTTTTTTTTTTTTTTTTTTTTCCAAGCTCACTCTACTGAATCCCTGTGAATTCAGTATGAAGCAGGAAATCCCCAGCATCTCCTGACAGTGTTTATGTTTTTGGGAAATGATGATTCCAGATTCTAATCAAGAAGATTCATTCTTAGTCAATAACTGTCGTGATTCTTACTACATTCCTGAACAGACAGCACTTGCAAAGCAGCAAACACATACCCCTTTTATTTGGTTTTAAGAAAACATTATTAATAGCTGTCTGGGAAGGGAGAGTTATTAGAGAATGTGTGATTTGTCATTTGGATTGCAGCTGCTTTCCTGGTGTAAAATACTCCTCACAGACCTGTACGTGCATGACCTTAAGTATGTCTAGCTTAATTATAATTTTAAACAAGTTAATTAGATTATTTGATGAATTATGATATGGAGAGAACTTGGCACAGCATTCAAGATGAATGAAAGCAAGCCTTGACCTTTACTTCTATCAGTGTGTCCTGCATTTTCTGGTAATGCTTCTTCCACAACAAGTACAAATTTTTGTTAAATTCTTTGTGAGGAAGTTTTAAATTCCTCCAGTTTGTGGAGTCATAAACAAAAATCTTACTCTCTATTTAATTTTTCTTATTAGGGCTTCAATATCATTTGAGTTACACTTATATCAGCATCTGTGACATCCTATATGAACAAAGTTAATGCAGTTTAACTATTTCCTTTGTCTGTATGATGAATCTAAAAGTAGGCATTAACTCTTACTAAATGAGTTCAGGCATTTTTGTAGGGATTTCTATAAGCTCTGATCTTTCTGCAAAGTGGAGTGATCAGTTTATCTATTGAAGAATAATATAATTTTACAAAACCGAAAAGAGGAAAAATCTCAGGAAAACATGAATTCCAATGAAGGAGTATAGAAAAAGGATCAGTCACATATTTATTTAAGAAAGCAACTTTTCCCTGAGCTGTACTGCAAATTTGGGTAAGAAAAGTCAGGCTGCGTTAATGCAGCTATTAAGGCATCAAGGTTGGTGTAACATTCAAATCTTTTTTTTTAGTAGTTCTTTAAGTAATTCACATGAAAAAAGACACGTAGCAAAATAACAATTAATCAGATCTGATAATCTGAATGAATACTTAATTAAAGATTCAATATTAAGTTACAGAACATATTCTTTATATTGCTTAAACCAGATGTACAGATGTGTACTCTAATGATGAAAATCACATGTATTTTACACAGTCTGAGAGACCACTGGACATCAGTTATTTCCTTCCCACGTGCTGTTATTCATGATAGTAAGATTTCCCAGCTCAAATGACCCTATTTTATCTTTGTGAAATGGTTGTTTTGCAAGATCTGGACAGTTATGTGGTTCAAAACATCCATACCTTTTTTCAGACGAAATGGCAGTGGTGAGAAATTGCACATGTCAGTGAGTTTGAGGCACTGGAACCTGAGAAGATACTTCTTAGTGGTTAAAGTGATAGAGGTGGTGTTATTGCTTTTATGTATTAGGACCAGGAGAGAAATTAAATTGCTCAGGAATATCTACTCTAATATTTTCAGTAGTTCAGGCCCATAGTAGTAAAACATTGACTTCTTGACACTTTCAGTTTAAAACAGTGACAGAAGCCTCTTAATAGAAATGAATTAGCTGAAAAGTGTGTTTTTCCCCTGTCCTGTGTGGGTAGTCATCTGAAAAGGGCTATAAACAGTCCTACACGTTTGTGTAATCCAAGTCTGTTACTCCTAGGGCCCAAATCACTGAAGAATCTTTCTATTTACTTCAGCTGTGGATGGATTTGTTACATAGCAAAGTACTCTCAGGAAATCTACTGATATAAAGCAGTTTTCATTAGTGCGTTTTACTTGAGAACTTTAAAATAGTGTTCTACCTAGGCTTATTCTTGATGCTGCAGTAGTTGTACCTATGCATTGGAGAGACAGATGAATTAAAAGGACTTTGTAGGGATTTTGTGTCTACATTTCTTCTTAAGATTTGCTATTGCAAATTTAAGACTGTTCACAGGAGAAAACCCGTACAGAAAAAGAAGTCACTAGAATTACATTTATGTATTTTCAGATGGTGGTGTAAGTAGTCTGCAATTTTGGAAGAGGACTGTAGAATATATGGTACATTAGAAAACAGATATACATTTACTTTTTCTAGTTGCTTGAAGCTACACAATCTTTTTTTCAAAACGTAATCACCTTTTCTTCTCTGCTGCAGAATCAATGTTCAGCTATCATCTTTATAGATGAAAAGGTTATAACAGTTTTGCCAGAATTGCAAGCACATACTTTTAAATCAATAATATTTTTAATTTAATTTAAGCATATATAATATTAAATATTGGTAATATACTTAATGGAAGTCTTTATTAATATTTATTTCTGTCACTGGAAGAAGAGGAAAAATGTGCATTCTGTTAATATGCTTGGAATAAATGATACATTTGATGGTAGAAATCTGACTCAAAATGTGACCTTCCCAATAAAAAATCCAGACTATTATTTATGTGTTCTCTGGGGTATTTTAACAGAGAAAAGTACTTTTACTTCTGGGCTGTGCTGTTCTTGAAATAAAAGCAATTTCAGACCTCAGGTTTGTAAGCAAATCTTTCCATTTTACACACCTTCAGTCATAGCTAGCACTTGCATTGGTGGTACTGAAGAAGTAACCTCTTTGTTCCCTGAGCTGGAATTTTTTCCTGGGATGTTATGAATTAATCTTTGGTACTCATGGGCAAAAGATCATGTTAAAACCAAGGACATGGCAGTATTTCATAAAAAGGAGAAAGATAGTGAAATTTCCTGAAATACCATTAGTTCCAAGTGGAGTTCCAGGCCTGGAAAAAAAAGACTGTTTTGAAAGAGCACGGCTCTTCAGATACTAAACTTAAGCTACTGGGCTTTATGTATTGGCAGATGAATTTGTTTTCAGTGTTCCTCCAGAATCTGAGGCATCTGGTACCATGTGGATGTTTGAGTCAGACCACTGTGAAAAGTGCAGTGATTGATTTCATATCCTTGTGTTCATCGTGTGCTTTGTCCTTGTGAATTTTCAGAAATATGTTATCTAAAACTTGTATTGCTTTTTTTTCAAGTTTCAAATGCAACAAATCACCCAAACCAGAACTGTCTTCTTTCAGAACAAAGTCTAATGACCTGTGGAAAAATCACTCCTGATCACGTATATTGCTTTTCCCAAATATGCAGCAGGGCTCAAGCTGCTGAAGACTTGCAGACAGCTTATTAACTACATAGGAGTTAATAAGACTCAGGTGATGAATGAAATAGTGAGCAGGCCTAAACCTGAGCTGTACTGACAGATTCTCCTTCAAGCTGTTTGCTATTTCTGTGTGAGTGGGAAGACAATATTCTTGCCTTGGGCTTGTGTCATGATGCAGATAATGTAATGGCAGGTTTATTCTCAAGCTCAGACAGTGTACTTCTTGAAATGGCTTGTCTAGGACGTCTCATAAGATTTAAATAACTTTTTCTGCATAAATTATTTCTGCAGGTTACAAGAATAGCTCATAAGTCATTAAAATTGTTAGAAATTTTTATTTATTACCATGTTCCTTGGAAGTAGTATAGCTTAGAGAAAGAGAAAGAGAAAGAGAAAGAGAAAGAGAAAGAGAAAGAGAAAGAGAAAGAGAAAGAGAAAGAGAAAGAGAAAGAGAAAGAGAAAGAGAAAGAGAAAGAGAAAGAGAGGGTTGGGTGTGTTCTTCAACAGCATCCAAAAAAACTGATACCAAATCTTGTTTCTACTAGATTGAAGAATTGCTGTTTTTATAATTCAGGTATTTTCCTTGTTACATTTTTCACTGATTATCTGATTTTTGAAAGTTTAGTAATACTAAATGAGCTTAAATTACTTACTCAATGTTTGACATCTGCTGAATTTGTCAAGTAATGTGTGTGCAGTTGTAATTACTAATAATGAGAATCCAGACACCCTGGCATTGGAAGCACTCATGCAAAATAGTTCTGTTGACCTTACATTTCATAGTGATCTGTCAAGTTATTAATTATACGAGATACTCTAATAAAATTCTGTCTGGGTCTTTTATGAAGATCAAGAGCAGAAATTAATTTTAGGGATTTTTTACTTCTTTTGCTTGTATTGACCCTAGACTTACCTTATTTCCATTGGTACCAATACTAATTGGACAGATATGACTAGCTGTTTCTCACTTACCTATCTTGGCACAAATATTAGACTGGATGGTGTGTCTTTGCAGAATGAATGGGACTGCATTTCTGTCACAGGGCTAAAAATTGTCCCTGCCCATACTGGAGATGGTAATAGGGATGCTACGATTCCATTGCCATCTCCTGGAAATATTTTTGATGTTTAGGCTGGCTAGGACCACAAAAAAGTTACAGTCAGCAATCTGAAACAAGGCATCCATGACATGAACCCTTTTAAGAGAGCTAGCTCTCTTTGAATGAGCAAACTGTTTCAGCTCCGTAGAGCTGAACTTAAGGATCGACTTAAGTGAAAAATGAAAATGAAGGCTGCGAAGGAGGATGTAGGAGTGAACAACATGTGCTCAGAAAAGGCATGGGGTTTTTGTCAGCTGTCAGACTACTTTCTTTACATGTATTGGGTGTGGCTGTCCATTTACTGCTCAGTATTTTGTCCATGATGCTGCTTTCCTTTTCTATGTGATACCTGGAGCTGAATTGCCTTTTTTGAGCATTAAGGGGTATAGGCAGCCTCAATCTCCTTCTCACTATCTCATGATAAAAGGAATAGGGGGACAGAGATTTACCCAGTACGGCTACGTGTCTGTCTCCTCCTCCACTCTGTGTGAAGGGTTTTTTTTATTGTTTATTCTCTGGTTTCTAAAACCAGGTACTACAGCTACTAAAGATCTAAGAGTCTAATGAAGGCAGTTGTCTCCCAGCAAGCTTGTGGATTTTTTTCAATGAGGTCTGTTAGAGTCAAGATATTCTAGTATAATATTCAAAAGTGTTTATGAGTTTAAAGGAGATTCGAGCCTTGTTGATTAAAATATATTTCTTCATGTATTATTGTTAATTTCAGTGTTGGAAATATACAAATGCAGGAGCTCTTAGACCTAGACCGCATAAGAGACCATATATGTAAATAAGTGTGTTTATGATTACAGATTTTATGCGGGCTGACAGCTCATCAACATAAAGACTTATGGTAGGATGCTTGAATATTTTAAAATATGTCACTGAATATGCATTTGAGTTCTGAAATCAATTTATTGCAGCCATGTTTGTGCTGCTTCTGCCTTTGGGTTTTGCAGATACTTAAATGATTGTTTTCCTGTCTGGGAAGAAGATTTTAAAATTACCCACATACGTATTTATAGAAACTGCCTTATAAAATGGTAGACTTGAATATGCATGCCAGAAATATCTGTGTACTCACTCAGTACACTGAAGAGTACTTCAGTGAAGTCTTAAGATGCATCTGTTCAACCCTAACTATGAAAAGAAACATTGAATTTTGGAGAAAAATGCTGTTGGATATACAAAATTAAACAAACAAACAAAGCCTTTAAAATGGTAAATAATTGCATATCATAACCACGTTCCAATAAACTTGGAATTTGTATGGCTATTTTGTAAGAAAAAAAAAAAAAGAAAAAAACAGAAAAAAAAATTGGTGGGTAAATTTTTCTTAGACCTTAGATACATTTTCATAACTTTCTAATGAATTTTAGAAGCAATCTGTTGTATCCCAATGATCAAATCCTATTACAGTAGTAACATGCAGTTATTTCTCACAAGATACTTTTATGCACAGTAAGAATGCATATTGGAGACACAAAAGCTACAGTTACTTGAATTACTGACTTAAACTTTCAGCTACACATACCCAGGGCAGCTTTGCCCAGGAAAAGTTATTTAAGATCAAATGTGTTATTGCATACTGTAATCCCCCTGAAGTCATCACACATCCTTTTCAGAAAGATCCTTGTAATATTGAAACTACTAAGTAATCTTAAAGCTAGTGCATAAAACTTTGCAGCCTCTGTCATTTAAATATTTTACCATGAAAAGGATTTTTTCTCAGAATTTTTCATTAAAGAAGCAGTGCAATTACAGTGGAAAGTTTAAAGAACAGGTAGGATAACATCTAGTTTAAATATGTTGAATGAGACAGGCTGCACTAAATAATTTTGGCTGATTGTTTGGAAGTGTTCAGAGAGGTGTAATAGAACTTAACTACAACACTGGAGGCAATATCTGCCTTCTCACCAGTGGCAAGTATGCAATCATATTCTATCACTTTTAAATGAAATGTTGGCTACTTTGTACAAGCATGAAAAAAAATGTCATATTTGAAGCAGAAATAATTCCTTCCTTCAACATTTCTTTTTTTAATTTCATGTTATTCTTTTCTAGGAAATATAAAATGCACTAAACAGAGGTTTAAGGGAGAAGAATTAAACAATGAAATTATGGAATAAGAAGCATAAATGTGCATTTTAAAGCAATTTCATATAGTAGGTACATTTATCTGACATAGTTAGTCAAATATAACAACAAGAAAAATAAATTATTTTGATGGATTGCTGGGTAGTTTTTTTAATGTAGATTCAATAATAGTCTATTAAAAAGTTTCTTCCCTCAGATAACTGTTTCTTTGTACTTCATCAAAAAACCCAGAGCCTTGCTTATATAGTTTATAGTTGACTTAATTTAAAATTGATCCTTAGGAAAATATTCAGTGTGGGTATACAATCTTTATGTTTTATATTAAAAATTAACACTTTATAATTTTTTATACATCAATAATATTTTCTAATTTTATAAAGAATGAGGGAAGTTACATGAATTGGGTGAAAAGCAAAAAAGGAGAAAAACCCAGAAAACTGAAAATACAACATTTCCCTTACCTTGGAATTAAAGTCTGGGGTTTTGCATTTGAGTGATGGAAGCACAGGCAGCTACCAAGTATATTTCCATTTGCCCTTTTTATAATTGTTTCTTTATTTTAAAATTTCTCTGACTCACAATTTAAGAACATGAATACTCTATGTCATATCTTCTCAGGTGAAAGTTTATAAAAATCTTGGGTAATACGGTTTTTGTTAATGATTTTGGAAATCATGATTGAAAGAAATGACTATAGATTGAAAGTGTTTCTAAAATCAAAGTCTCTAAACAGGCATAGACTGCTCAGCTAGAAGACAGTAATGAATTGGTAGCAGTAGCAATTGTACATCTGATTTTTAGAGTATTATGTATATGTTAACTTATGGGTGCTTAGAATCTTGTGTGCTCTCCACCATTATTAACTGGAACTATCAAAACATCTCCATCAGTTTTTATATCCTCTAAGTGCATGTGACAGGCCTTTGAAGCTTCTCTGTGCTGTCAGTGAAATTACTGGGAGGAGCTGTAGGTGTTCTACATCCATTTAACTTCAGTGGCAGAGTTATAATTATAGTAGATTTGCTTAACTATGATCACAAGAAAAGTTTTCATTTAAGTGGAAAATTAATATTAGTACTTATAGATATTTGCAGAGAAATGACACACTTCTATCAAATGAAACCATATTTTGTGCACCAATCTAGCTCAGGTAGCTGGAATAAAAGAACAATGCACAATAGTATGAGTTTAATGAACACTAATCATGATTTACAGTATCTGAATAAGGATACTGTTAATAAACTACAGGCAAACTCTGAAATGAAGGCCACTTTTTCTATTGCTGTTTGTTTGGGTTTTTTTAAGTAGCATTAAAAAAAAAAAGACAGGGGAAAGCTATAAAAAGGCTGGTATAACTTAAAGCTGAGATGAGATTTGCATTTATGGAAAAATTTAGTTTTCTGATTTCATATAATCACAGAATTGTTCTGATTGTAAAAGATCTCTAAGATCATTGAGTCCAACTTGAGAACAGTTCCTCTTATCGCTTCTTAGTAGGGAGAAGAGACTGCCTGCCACCTCACTACAACATCCTCTCACACAGCTCTCCTCCTCTGGACACACTCCAGCACCTTAATGTCTTTCTTGTAGTGATGGGCCCAAAACTGAACGCGGAACTTGAGGTGCAGCCTCACCAGTGCTGAATACAGGGGGACAGTCACTTTCCCAGTCCTGCTGGTCACACTGTTTCTGTTGCCATCCAGGATGCTCTTGGCCTTCTTGGCCACCTGGGCTCGTATTCAGGTGATTGTTGACCAACATCCCAGGTCCTCTTCTGCTGGGCAGCTTTCCAGCCATTCTTTCCCAAACATTGCATGGAGTTTTTGTGACCCAAGGGCAGGAGTTGGCACTTGGCCTTGTTGAACTTCATAGAATTGACTTCAGCCCACTGATCCAGCCCATCCAAGTCCCTCTGCAGAGCCTTTCTACCCTCAGGAAGACAACACTTCCACCCAAGTGGGTGTCATCTGCATTCTTACTGAGGGTGAGCTTGATACCCTCATCCAGACTGGTGATAGAGACATTAAAGAGAACTGGCCTCAATTCTGAGGCCTAGAGAATACCACGTGTGACTGGCTGCAAAATTGATTTAACTCCATTCACTTCAATTCCTTGGGCCTGGCCATCCAGCCAGTTTTTTTACCCAGCAAAGATTTAATGAGGTTTAATTAATTGTAAAAAAATGTAACAGTATAAATGCAACACCTATATCACATATGCCTGGGACAAAGATCCTCTAAATGTCCTATGTAATAA
The DNA here is from genome assembly GCA_023637945.1 of Phaethornis superciliosus. Taxonomy (NCBI): domain Eukaryota; kingdom Metazoa; phylum Chordata; class Aves; order Apodiformes; family Trochilidae; genus Phaethornis; species Phaethornis superciliosus. The sequence continues at coordinate 68,386,511 of JAJQWJ010000002.1, read as the reverse complement.
AATATTTATGAAAGTGTTAGTGAGAAACATGTTACCACTAAGCACTAATGGCCTGCTCAATCCTTAGCCCAAACAAGGAATTTCAATTCTAATACTTCATTCTGGCTGATGTGGAGTAGGAGGTTATGCAAAGCTCTTTTTAAGCCATCATTTTTATTTGTTGTCACAGGGCAGTTATTTATTACAAGTATCCAAAATAATTTGGAATAGCCTCAAAAAAATGTTATGAAAAATTCAACCATTTGTGTATTATGAAATACATCTCCTGCTCCAGGGCATGAAATATTATAACCACAGATGTCATTCAGTGGTGAAGCATTCTTCTACATCTACATCTTGTCCACTGGAACTAAGATGCTCTGAACTAAAATGGCTGCCTCTGTGTGTGAGGGAACAATGTCTGATTTACTCTTCAGTAAGTGTCACTCTTCCCTGATTTTGTAACCTAAAGGCATTGAGTTGCATTTCAGGAACATACCAGCTGTGCACCAAGTTGTTTTTAACCAAAACCAAGCAGTGCTGAGGTAAATGACTTAATACCTGAGTTCAATTGGTGGGTTAAATCTCATGTCATAGTACGAGAGTTGGCTGAAACAAAATTTTCATTTGGGCGTACGTGGAAAATAAACTGCTGTTCCAAAGCTCTGCATTTGAAAGATGTATGTAATAATTCACAAGTAATGCCATCTCTGCAATTAAAACTTTGCTGTTACTTATTTCCTTCTGGATGTTTTTGCTTTTAAGTGCAATTGGCTTGTACAGAGTCTTGTATCTTCTTCTTGTATGAAGGATGGTCAGGTGCTTATAAGTGGTAGAAGAAAAGCAGCAATTTACAAGCAGCTTACAATATCAGTGGAACCTAGGATGATTTTTCTCCTCTTTCTTTTGATTTAATGATCTCTATCTTACTGCCCTTTGAAGAGCTTAAGAATTAAGCAGGTATTTTAAAAACTTCAGAAAATTATTTTATACAGAGGTTGATTCTTCTAGCTTTAGCACTGTATTCCCAATAAGGATTGGAGTTTGGATCTGCATAAAAAATGTAACTTTTCTTCCTCTTTGTCAGTATTCCAGTTCTTAGTAATTCCACTAATTACTTCATAAATTCAAAATAATTGTCAAGTATATATTAAAAAATGTATTTTCACATACTAGACTTTTTGTATGCATTATGGTCCTCAAAGGTGAGATGGGTATATTGAATAGTTTAAAGATGTTTTATAAATGACACATTTCTATAATAAAATTTATATTCCATGTGTAGACCATATTTGAAGAGATTAATCAGGTTTCAAAGATTTTGGGGTATAACTTACTGATCAGAATATAGATATGATTAAATAGACATAAAAGTTCTATATTAGTCCTAAACAGACTTATGTTATCTTACACAATCAGATAATGCCATCTTTTTTGTACAGCAAGTTTTAATTATCTATTGATAATCAGTCTCTCTTTTATTGCTGGTACATGATAGCTGTGTGGTGTTCTGTTTTGTAGCTGAAGTAACCTACCTGGTTTTACTGAAATCTTTGTTAGTTACTGCAGCATACAAAAAGTTCACCACAAAATTAATGCCTCAGCTTCTCCAGAAACTTCACACTTAGAAAACTAGAGAATATTGGAGAAGCTGTGAAGAAGAAAATCATTAACATTCAGAGGCTGAATTCTGCTATGCATTCATAGAGTAACTACCTCACTGCCACTAAGTCATTTTGAATTTAAAGATAGACTGATAAATTCTGATAGGCTGTTCTGATGAGAAAAAAGAGTCTGTTTAGTGATGGTTTGGAGTAATAGGTAACAGGTAATAATTTTAAAAGGTGCACAGAATTAAAAGCTGATATTTTATCTGCCTGAACAAACAGAAATACCATAGTGGCAGTTTTCTTTCTCTTTCTTGCTTAGGAATTAAGTAAATTCAAACAAAAACTGTGTTAAAGTGTTGTTACAAACTTAAGTCTTGTTATAAATTGTGAATTCTTAGAAACTGTATTACAATTCTTTATTCAAAATAATAATGATATTCAAAACAAAAGATGCATGCCAAAAGTATACTTTCAATTGTAATTCAAATTCTAACTATGTCTGGATTTGTTCCTATTGCCTGAGTCGTCTACTGATTTCAGGGAAACTGTCATGGATCTCGGTGTTTAACCAGCTGAGTATTTATCCAACCACTATATTTTGGGTCAGTGCAATGGTGTTTTGGAAGAGGGAGGGGAGGGCACAGGGCATCCGGAAGCTTCCTCAGCTCCAGTTCTGAGCAGATGTGCGAAGCCGAATGCACCCCTGTGAGTAACTTGTTGATGAAAGGGAGAACAAAACTGCAAAAATAAACAAAAAAAGACTTGCTGAGCAGAGGAGAGGTGATAAGAGCAATGCCAGAGCAAAGGCACCAAGGTCGAGGAGGAAGGAGGGAGAGAAGATGCCGGAGCAGAGATCTCTCCTCAGTCCATGGTGAGATGGCAGCTGTGCCCCTGCAGCCCATGGAGGAGATGGTGGAGCAGTCCCTGAAGAGCCATGGTGGGGCAAACATGGATTTGTAACCCTTGAAGGATCACCCTGAGCAGATGGGGAGCTGCAACCAGGAAGTGTCACAGGGGGCAGATGTGGATCTGCAGCCTGTGCAGGATCACAGAGAGGGTCAGATGTGTCTCTGCATCCATGTAGGAGCCGGTGCCAGAGGAGGTGACTGCTCCCGCAGCAGCCGTGACTCTGTGTGCAGCCCGGGCGGGAGCAGTCTGTGCCTGAGGGACTGCACCTCTGGGAGGGACTCATGGCCCAGGGGTTCCTGAAGGACTCCAGGGAGAGGGAAGGCTGTGAGGATTCCTCCCCCTGAGGAGGAAGGAGCGGCAGAAACAGCGTGTAGGGAACCTAACCCCCCCCTGCCCCTCCCTGTGCCCTGAGGGGGAGGTGGCAGTGAGGGATCCGGGACCGGGAAGAAGGGAGGGGAGGCAGAAAGGTGTTAAGATCTGGTCTTGTTTTCTCTTTCCCCAGGCAGACTATTTTTCCTTCTTTTCCGGGTCAGTCTCTTTTTTCCCTGTGATCCTAACCAGGGAGTGAAAAATCTCTCTATCCTTACCTCAATTATTGAACCTTTAGGTGGATTTCCTCCCCCCTATCCCGCAGTGGGGAGAGAGCAGAAGCCTGGTTGGTACCTTCTGGGCCTAAACTGTGACACAGTCAAACGAATTACACAGGTCCACTGAGATGGGTACCTCTTGGTGCTGCTTTAGGTAGCCAGTGAACTTTAAAGTAGCGCATGAGAGGCAGCAAAAAGAATATTAGATACTTACATACGCACGATTGCCTCTTAGTCCTGTTTCATCTAACCTAGCAGTTTCTACACGGTCTTCTCCTTGAATAGGTAGTTCCTTGTTTAATCTGAGAAGTAATTCTGCCACTGTTAACTTGTTCTGTCCCAATATAGAAAATTGCTTTGTTGAAAGCAAAAACTCACAAAATCCCATCATAACTTCAACATATTAATTAAATTGATCTTTTAATGGGCTTCTTGAATTAACAGAATTACAGATATTATCATATCTAGAATAGGCATTTTCAACCATCTTCCATTTGCTCTCTTTTCATCCCCTACCTATAATGTGGTTTTTTTCCTCTTCTGCACCACTTAAATGCTTTAAGCAACTTCCATGTGTTTTTTTGTTGTATTCTTTTGTTGTTGTTGTTGGGTTTTTTTGTTGTTGTTTGTTTCAGTTTTATTGTTGTTGTTGTTGTGGGGGTTTTTTGGGGTTTTTTTTTTGTGTCTGATGGTAATGATCTTTTCTGAATGAGTTACTGAAGTGGGATACAGAGGAGTGGTGCTGTGCCCTGATCTTTGAGATGAGGCTGGAAAATCTGATCTCAAAGCCTTCAGGTGCCGCAGAATCGTGAGTACAAGGCAGTACTTATCAATGAGGTAATAGATTATGCAAGTGGAAGAACCCGAGCAATGAAGTAAAATGATCAGAAATCTAGTGGAGAGAAAGGACTGTAGGAGGCAAATAGCTTAGAATAATATTTGGGTCAATCAAGACTCCTAATGCTCCAGTTTTGAAGTACTCTGTTTCATAATGAGATGACATGACCTGATAGTGAGAGACTTAGTCATGCTATTACAGTGTAAATGACTTTATCATGTTTCTTTTCATTGCAAGACAGTGTTATGTGCTGACTTCCAACACATTGTTCTTTGCTATTTCATTGTGGCTTGCTGAGTTATAAATCATTTTTTATTGCTGTGCCCACAGGCTATTTGCTCTTTCATCATGTTGTTATTAAACTTCAGTCTTGTTTCTTGTATGTTAGCTGTCACCATGTCATATGTTTATTTGAAAAAAACATAAAATGGGCTGAATGGTGGTTTCTGCCAGAAAACTGACAATGTTTTGCACTTTAGGGGGGGTTAAAATTATTGCTAAGTTAATTGTGGTTTGAAAGGCCGTTACTAAAACCAGTATAGAAAAGGACAGATAATTTATAGTCCACTGGCCAGTTCAAAGCCTATATTTTTTGTGGGTTTCATTTTGGTAATACTGCTGGACAACATTAAAGGTTGATGTGTGCCCCATCTAAAGATCTGATGACTCTCAGTTCTTAACAAGGCTATTTTAACATTCAAAAACTTGACTTTCAAACAAAAATGAATCATCACCAGATTGAAACAAGGGAGACAGCAGCTGAAACAGTAGCATAAAATTTTAGAGATAAACAAGGTGTTTTATCATTATGCAGCTATAACAGGAGTGATGAGAGAACTCTTTATAATATATTTATGTATAATTACTTTAAAATTTAAAAAAATCTATAGAAAATTTTATGCCCATCTGACCATATACCCATATGTAGATATTGGTCCCTATTCCTATGTAGCTCAGGTTTGATCTATGTTTTTATTCTGCACCACAGTGGTTGATGAGTCAGAAATTTTATTTGCTTGATCTCTAATTTCTCACTCAAGTTCCTCAAACCTAAGTACTTTTTGATACAATCCCTCTGTTGACTGTGGCTCAAGGTCCTCTGGACTCTTCCATTCTTTTAAGGCTGACTTCTATCTTATAACTCCTCGACTTCATTGTTGATTCAATGAGTTCAGTGAAGAACTTTAGATCTTCCCAGACACACACACTTAAGACCAAAAAAACAAACAAAAAACCCCAAATGAGCCCCGTGTTATTGACTTTCCTAACTTGAGACTGCCAAAAATTCATGTCAGTTTGAAGTTGGACATAACATTCCTGGACTGTTTTCTTTTACAGCTTCTTGTGACTGAGAATGGAAGAGTAACTGAAGTCTCTAGAGATGAATGTATTGATCTCTGTCTACAAGCACAGAAAGCAGAGAGTAAGGTTTTGCATCATAGCTAAACCAATCTATAGTATGACTTGTTCCTCCTCCTCACCAGTCTTAATTTTCCTCCTATTTGTCCTGTTACTCTTGCTTCACTCTTCAAAAACTCAACCAGAAAACTACTTGCTTTGGTTAACTCTGCTCACAAATGTCAAAATTGACATTGGGTGCAAGAAATGGAACCTAATGGCATTAAACCTTATATTGGCATAACATCAAATCTTATCCTGGGCAGCCCTTGGTGGACCTGTCATGGCTGACCTGAGGTGACCTAAGAGAGAAAAGAAAAGAGATTTAAAGTTTTATTTCCAGAGGCAAATTACCATAAAGGCCAACACTTCTAATCTATGCCATTTTGTGTGTTACATCATTACATGAAAATTGGTACTTGGGAGGTTTAACACAAGCACTTAGTTATGTTCCTGACAGCATAAATAAAAGCAGGCCAACATTTTAAAAAGTACTGCAGTCTAGCACTGAGTATGCTCTCTGGAATGGAGATGTCAGAGCCAAGGGGACTTTGGAAAGTGAAAGGGAATTTAATTACTTTGTTACCCAGCCAAGAAGTTGGACTCTTAACAGGGAAAACAATGTAACCAAGCATAACCATCAAGGGAGAGAAACAAAGTTGCTATATTGCCTACATGATGCTGCAGTGATGGAGTTTGGCACCTGCTAGCTAGTCTGGGAGAAAAATTCGGCTCCAGTCTTGGTAACACTGATGTGAAGAGACACCTTCAACCTCTCCTTTCTCTTTACTGCAAAGTTTCCCAGCAAAGCCTTGAGATCTTTTCCAAACAAAGACTTGTGGGTCCCACTCCAGCACTGATGTTGCTATGCTATGCTGCTGAGACCTCACTATCTTTAGTGGAGGAGGCCTGGGTTTTAGTTTTAGGAGGTTTGGGTCGGGGAGATTGCCTCCGATAAGTCATGAATTAGAATCACTGTCAAGACTGGTTTAGAAGACTCCTCTGCAACATAAATGGACTTCTAAATTTCACTATTTATGTAGAACTTAAGGTTGGATTTCTTAACAGTATATCACAGGAGTAAGTATGTGGCTTAACTCTGACAGATCTCAGCAATTTTACATGTATACTGTGTATCTGTAAACTACAGATACTTTTCTTTTATCTTGACAATATGGCAGTAATTCCTTCTACCTGTTTACAATGAAATTTTTCTCTTATTTCCTTGTCAGTTGGGTTCAGGCTTTAGGGTTTTTTTGATTTGTTTTGGTTTTTTTGTTTTGGTTTGGTTTGGTTTGGTTTGGGTTTTTTGTTTGTTTGGTTTTTGTTTTGGTTTTTTTGTTTTGTTTTGTTTTGTTTGTTTGGTTTTTTTTAAGTGAAGATAGTCTATTATAGAAAAAGCACGACATAACCAAATAAACAGGTGGAACAGGTAATATTCTGTAGGTTGCCCTACTAGTAGTCTTTTTTTCATGAAAGGACTAATTAGACTAATTAAATTTTATCTCTTTATTTTTGTCTGCTAGGAATGCCATTATAGGAGCTTGTCAGTGCATAATGGGATACCATAATTGTCTCACTGTTCAGCTGGAACTGGACTAAACTCTTCATTTACTCTGCTCAAGTGCAAATTGTACAGCAGCAGAAAATGTTACAATTAGAAGAGATGCTTGTGTCTCTGGAATCAGAACATTTCAACATACTCAGCAAAATCAGTCCAAGCATTGATGCTGAAAAAAATTACCTTCAGGTGCAGGGGCTGTTATGTTTGAAACACTCTTTTTAAGAAATTGCATTCCATTAGAGCTGTATGTAGCATGGAGACAGTGGGTAAAATGACAAGTGTGTTTACTTTTTGGGTATATGCAAGGCAGCACTGATCTTACAATGTGATGCATGTGATTTGGGAATGTTCACAGTAAGAAATATTTGTATTCATAACACCACCCAAAGCACAATTCTATGTAGATAACTTTAGTAGAGCAGAAGATTTTAATCTCTTCAATCTAAATCAAAGCTCTAGTTTTATTGTCATGGTATCCTCATACCTAGCAAGCTAATTCCAGGACTTCTTCAGTCTATGCAAAAATGCAACTAAAATGCAATTTAAAAACCCATCAAAATGTAGTTTTTAAAAGTGATATTCAGGACTGTGAACTGAAACGATGTGTTCGTCATACATTTGATGGAACTGAGGAGTTGTATCTTTCTGCCTTGCCATGAGTAGGGATATTTTCAATAGATCACATTGCCCAAAGCCCCAGCTGACCTGATCTTGGACACATCCAGGGTTGGATCACCTCTGAATGAAGCAGCTAAGAGAGGCCTTACTGCTAAAAGCTATGACCTTCCTGGCAGAGCTGCATTCTTCTTCTTCAAAGGAACCACTGCCTCAGTAACTTCTTTGCTTCATCTGTTGCAATTCTTTCTTGAACTACCCTGGAGGCTCTATCTCCTATACAGCTTATGGAGGGTCCACCCACTTGGCACCTTTCTCATCCTCAGACCAAGGCTGTGCAAAAGTTCACCCTACTAATTGCTTTCAGGGAACTGAATTCCATGTATCTCCTGTCTCCCAGATTTAGAAACATTTCTGCTGTTCATAGTCTTCTAAAACAGTTAGCCTTTATATATTATATACTGTAAGGCATAGTATGCATAAGAGGTGCTTTAAAAATCTATGATATTTACCTTGTACTGAAATTTATCTATTAAAAAAAAGAGAGAGAATCTGGAATTGTCCTCTCCTCAAAATTTCAAGTATGATTTCAGAGAATCACAGAATTACAGAAAGTTAGGGGTGAGAAGGGACTTCAGAAAATCATCTAGGCCAACTCCCCTGCCAGAGCAAGGTCACAGGTGTCCAGGAGTGTTTTGAAAGTCTTCAGAGAAGACTCCACAACATCCCTGGGCAGCCTGTTCCAGTGCTTTGTCATCCTCCCATGCAAAAGTTTTTATTTATATTTATTTGGAACCTCCTATGCTCAGGCTTGTACCCATTGCTTGTCATTGGACATAACTGAGAAGATCCTGTCTCAGTCCTCCTGGCACTCACCCTTTACATAATTATAAATATTAATGTGGTTGTCCCTCATTCTCCTCCAAGCTGAAGAACCCCATCTCCCTCAGCCTTTCTTCATAAGGGAGATTTTCCACTCTTGTATTAATTTTGGAGGGTCTGTGATGTATTCTTTCAAGCAGTTTCTTGTTCTTTTTGAACTGAGGGGCCCAGATATCTCCACAGTACCTCCCTTTAAAGAAATTTAGCACCCATGTCAATCTTGTCTTTGCATCAAAATAATAACTTAATTACTTCCTTGTATTTATACTTCACTTAATCTATTAGCAGAGGCTTTAACCACTCACTTTAGCTTTCACTGTGTCTACTGTTACCACACTCATTGAATTTACTGGATGCAAACCTAGGTTTAGTTCAAGTTTTCATTACACTTGGAAAGGTCAATGCATTGGACAATAATATAACCACACTTTTTCTACGTTTGGCTGCATGTCAATGTAGCAGTGAAATTTTTCTGTCCCATGTTACCATTAGAAGGATCTTATTAAATGTTGTTTTTTTAAAAGTGCTTTTATTCTTAGGTGACTATAGGTTGGTTTATTATGATTTTTCCATTCCCCACTCTTAAACGTAGAAATATCTTGATTCATTAGTATTTATCTGTCATTTCACACATTGCTTATGGACAGCTTGAACAATGAAACAAATACATCTCCTTGCCATTTTAAAATATGTATAATATACCTGAAAACTAGCAGTAATCTACTTTCCCTGTAGATATTTAAAGACAACAGAAATTAATGATGCAAGACTGTCTAAAATATTTGTTGATGTGTTCCTAAATTTCTCTCTCCTCCCAAGATGATCCATTGAACTAAGTTGACAGCTTGTAAGCACAGTAATTAAATAAAGAAAATAGAGCTGTGTAAACACAAAGTGTTGCTTAAAGGTGTTTATCTGGTGCATTTAAATGATTAGCAACATAAACCAGTAAATTCTCAGTTGCAGTGAACTGATGGATGAGAGATTGTGAAGATTCACTGAGAGTTTCCACAGGTGAATCAAGTAATTCCAGCTTCTGTGGCTCACAATGTTGGTCTTATACCATGTGTGCATAACCCTATAAACCTACTAATTAACTAAAACATAATGCAGACTAATTACTTATGTTAGGGTTTTGGTTCATTAGCATGTGTTGACTGCTTTCTTTTCATCTGACAATAGGAAGCAGCTCTAATCCAGTGCAACAGTTTTGAACAGTGCCTGCCCCAGTGAGCTCCCATTTCATTTTGTTTTCACAGATACTTCTGTAAGAAATAGCATTACTTAATAGCTGACTGTGCTGAGTGCTTTGTACTGGACTGATAAGTTGTCTCTGAAATTTAAAATAAGCAGAAAAAATAACAGTTGATTTTATAAATCCTCATATCATAGGAGTTATCATATGTGTTGCTTGTTGTTTTGACATTTCGTACAGTTTTTAATATGAGGAGGAATTCCCAGATGGAGAGTTTAGAAATAATAATGAATCTGTGAACTCCTGTCAGTGACTGAAAGGTAAAAAGAACATTTTAAGGATGTTGTCTCATACTTCAAACACTCAGCCTAAGAAATTCAGAGATAAGGCTACCCTGAAAAACTTGTAATAACCAGAGGAAAAATTGTAGGAAGTCAACACAGAAGGTAGCTTTAACAAATTTAAGATAACCTTATCTCTTTTTCTCAGTGGCAACACAAAGAGGAGAAAGGAGGAAAAAAAGCAGAAATTATAAAAAAGGATTTTTGTGCTTAGCTGTGGCAAGTAAATAATCCTTATGTTTTAATTATAAACACGGAAGGATTTCAGTTTAAGTATGGTTATGTGCCTATGACTTATTATGGAAAAAAATAAGAAAGAGAGGCCAGAAAGAACTGGAGAAAGTATGTGCTCTTCAAATAATGAGGATTCGGATGACTTCATTAAAAGAAAAACTCCCTGAAACACATTCTGCTGAAGCGTTTTAAAGCCAAAAAGAAAAATTCTTGTTATCTTTGGAACAAAAATTGGAGAAAAACTATTGATATTTTCTGATGATGATCCTCAAATAGTACTGTAAACAGGATCTAGTAAAGTCACTAACTTCAAGACTGAGTTGGCTGAAGAAGTCAACTGAAATCCTCAGTTAAAATAACATGAGTAAAGAGAATCATAGGATCATAGAATTTTGGTTGGAATAGACCTATAAGACCATCAGGTCCAAATTTTATCCCAGCATAACCAAGGACACCACTAAACTATGGCCATAAACACATCTACATGTCTGTTAAAAACCTCCAAGGATGGTGACTTCACCACTTCACTGAGCAGCCTGTTCCAGTGCCTGACAAGTTATTTCAGCTTTATATTCTGATGGAATGGAAATAATTCCAAGGAAATCCTAGCTTTTGCATTAGAATGGGCTGCCCAGGGAAGGGGTGGAGCCACCATCCCTGTAGATTAAGCACATCAGGACATGCTCTAATGAGTGATACAGGTATTGGTACATATATTTTATCCAGGGGGGATGCTGAAAGTTGGATGTGGTGATTTTAGAGGTCTTTTCCAACTGTGGTGAATCTGTTCTGTAATTCTGTGTTTCTGAGAGATCAAGGTAAGAAGAAAGCTTTTCTGAAGAGCTGTGCTGAATTTTATGGAAAATTTTCTGAGATGTAGAAATAGAAATAACTGTGTGAATGTCAGGAAAAAAAAGGAAAGCTTCTGCCTCTTTGAAGTGCCTCTTGATGACACAATCTTCTGACAGAATAGGCCTAACAGAAGCTGTTAAGTGAGTTTGCCATTACATTAAGGATATAAATCAATTAAAAACATAATTAGCAATCATCTCAAGCAATTTTCATCTGCAAAAATGAAAAAGTTACAGATGACACCAAAGACAAGCAAGTTTAAGAGTGTGTGATTTGTTTTGTAATGTTGACCACTGGACAGTAAAGTGTGGAAGCTCTTCTTCAAGACAAGATTGTTTTCCAAATTTCTAATTTGCTTTTATATTTAGTATGACAGCTCTGGGTGTAATACCTTGAAAAATCACTTATAGGTTATTAAGGGATTCTTGTTCTCCCTATTTGTTTACTAATAGCAGTTTTAATGAAATATTTTTGCTACTATTTTTCACAGCCTTATGCAAAACAGAAAAAGCCTAATGTCACACTAAAGGCAGCAGCACACAGTTTGGCCTCTGTGAAGCTCCTTCAGTGATGACATCAGTTATAAAAACTCTTCAGGGTAGAAATAACATTCACTTTTAAGTTGGACTATATGATTTCAACAGGTCCCTTCCAACCTAAACAATTTGGTGAATCTGTGATTTGTGTTTACTGGACTCAAGCTGGTTATGTTCCCCACCTCCACTGTCCTGACCTCCCCCCCCCCGCCCCTTCCAGTTCAGGTGGTCAAAGTGTATTCCTTTCTTTTTGGAAAAAAATGGGAAAAATGAGTTTAGGTGTATTTAGAAAATGCTATAAATCAAGATTATTATACTAACTGTCACTGTAAATTTGTTTTTAGGAATTTTCACAGGTATAGCTGGCTGAGGAGAAATATGATTTGACTATCATTATACATAGTATATTTTAACCATATTGATCCTTAAGAACTTTTGTGCCACAGCTGCATACAAATTGCTTATTTTGATAAACATTCTGCAAAATACTAATGAATATGCTTTGAGAGACTTGCATTACTTATCAAAGCTAAACTCATTAATTAATGTAGTCAATTTGTCACATACTATCCCTGCTTCTCTTACTGGTGTGTAATTATCAGACAGTTTGCAAACAGCAGCTATTTCTTGGATGACTAAGGGTTTAGTTGAAATCTTTTGTCTTTTTCATAAGTAATACAAAATAGGATTTGGCTTCTGGATCTGAGACACAAAATAACATGTATGAAACATTTTTAACTTCTATGGCTTATGAATGTGGAAGTTCAATGTCAATATTATCAGTTCAATTGTTCGACTTTTGCATTTTATTATATTTCTATGTCTCCAAGTTAAGATGCTTGAAATTTCCAAAACATCAGAAAACCTAAGGAGAAAAGATGTTTTCCTCTTGTAGGAGATCCTGGCAGCATTTGTTGTATACAGAATATTTCATGCATCATTTCCCAAAATAAATCTGTGCAAACTTTCATCAGTAACATATGCAAAACATTATCTTAGAGAATATTATCTGGTTATGTACTCTACTATATGCAAAACATTATCCTAGAAAATATTTGGTTATGTACTCTACTCAAAGCTGTTTGTGTTTTTATTTATATTTTTTTATTGTGGCATTGAAGAAAAAGCAGTAGATTAAATTAGCCAATTAAATATGGTTTCTTTTTGTGGGGTTTTTTTGGCAGATGTCTGTCTCTGCATGAGGGATCCCCATTGTAGAGTCAAGTTTTAAAATAGCTTCATGGGCTATGGTACATTAAATTGGAAAACTTTTTTCTATTTTTTTTCCCTAATGCTGGATAAATAGCAGTTAGGTTGTGCTGAATTCAAATAGGATTCTGCTTGGAGCTGTCATCAGAAAAATCAATAATTCATTTGATGGAGCTGTTACCCAGCCTACTAACCTTAAAATGTCAGGGAAGTCCCTGCTTCACTTTTCATTCCTATCCTTCAGTTATGATCAAATATATTATCCTTGTAATTTCCCTTTTGGCTAGAAACAGTGATCACAAAAGCTCTATGAGCCCTTTGAGGCTAAAGGACAACAGGATATAGACCAGAGCAAAGCAGTGAATCCTGTCTCAGGGTACTGCCTCCACTTACTTCACACTTTTTAAAAATTATGAAAATGGGTCTACACAGGCTTGTCCTTACAATGACATTCACTCTGTAAATGTCATCATCCAGCTGAGTGAAAAATATCCAGTGTGCAGGGCCAATAATCCTCTAGGCAGGCAATTATGAAAAAGTAAAAATAAGGGAAAAAAAAAAGGAAACCAGGAAAATTTCTTCTGAAACTTTTGCCCGTGTAGAACCCTTCACGGTGAAAGAACATGTATAATGTGAATTCTTTCTTACCACTTTTCATAACAAGAATAAACTGATGATACTTTATCTACAAACTCTTCTCCTAAGATGAATATGGCTACAACTTTAGATCATTTTCCTCTGAGGGAAATTATAAAAAAAATCAGTTAAAGTTGTGCATACTGTTCATACTGTCTTTAACATCATATATTTTATGTGAAGAATTAGTCTAAGACAAAAATTTTTGTTTGACATAGATCATGAAACAACTGTTCAACCATTTTTACTTATCCACACTTTTAAATGGTTAAGTAGTAAATAAAATGATCCAATACATGAGAGCAGTCACAAAATGGCTTTAATTTTCCCTTCCTCTCCCCTTAGCATTCTAAACTTTTCCTTAATTAGAATTTGCTGTCCAGTATTAGTAGATAAAAAAAAATAAATTTTGTGTTGTCAAAATACTCAAAATGCCCTTCACCAGTTTCTAGTTCTCCTAAATTACTTCTCCTTGGTACATCTGCATTTGTGAAGCACTGCAGTCTAAGCTGGGAGAGCCTCTTAGAAATGTGTTCTCAGACAGATTAGCAAAACTGAGAGCCTGTGGAAAGGAAAACAGTGTTTAATACTGCAGTCCCAACTTTTGACTCTCAGTGGGAGGTACTTCTGGAAGTAGCCAAAACAAATCTCTGCAGCTACAGGTTATTTTTCCCCCTTTAGAATAATTTTTGACAGTTTGCAAAAAGGTGTCATCTCTGCTTGCAGGGGATGCATAACATTGAGTGGATATAGAGCCTAAGGTAGAAAGTGCTGCTACTCTGTTTAATTTCCATTGCAAATTTCATGTAACAGCATGGAAATGACACATCAGAAAATCTCTTTCAAATCCCTTCTGTTCCTCAATGTAAGTATTATATTTCCATTTCCTTTTTGGAAAGCTTAGTGTTTAGAAACTGAGGGTCAGCCACTCAGTCTGGGGTAAATTACCAGGGCTTCTGGAGTTAGGGCAACTGGCTCCAGCTGAGATCTGCACTGGAGAGGAGAGGAATGTGATACATAAGCTTTGTAGGAAGGCTTTTATTTGACCTTTATCATAGGAAAACATTATTAATTCACATTATGGTTGTCTGTGACACTTCCACTGAAGAAGGCATTTGATATTTTAGAGACAATTTATATCTAGTGTAAGGCAAAAGTCACATAATAAAAGAATGAAAATGTATTTCCTTCTGAGCACTGGTATTCTCAACTATACAGCCCTCAGAAACATGGGAGACAACCGCATGGTGTGATTTGGTACTGTATTTTTCTATATTGATATTTTTCCCCTTAAAAAAAGAAAACAGAGAGGAAAAAATGATTATAAAAATACCTTATAGAAGTATGTGAGATTTATTTTGGGAAATCAAACTGAACAACATGTATTTTGTGGTTCTGTGGAGATAGGGAGGAGCTGGTTGTATTATCTAAAATTGAGTCTGAGAAAAAGAAGATGTGAGTTGGAAACAAAATAAATGGAAGGGATTTTAGTTTCCTTACCAGGGAAAGAACATTAAAACTAGTGCCTAAGATATCTTCTTTAAATTCTAGTTCTCTGTGATTTTGTGATAAGGTACAAGAAGGAAAAATGCTTAACAGAAAACCTTCATTCTATTCTGGCAGCAAATGGTCATTTCTGCTTCTCATATTTGAGTCTGAATACAAGCAGGGGTACTCCAAATGTCCCTCTGGAAGTGTTATGACATTTTGTATTGAGAAAAAAAAGAAAAAAGGAACTAGCCAGCACTAATTTTTTGTGCTCTTGTGTACATGATTAGAATAGAGCTCTAAAAGCATCAACTCTGGAGCATCTGCAGTAACAGAAACCAGGAAAAACATACATGTCATATTTAAGAAATACTACCCAAAAGATTGTTGATACTATATGTCATAGCTTTTTAGGTGAATTCAGATGGTAAGCTATGTGGATTGACATTCATATTGTTTGCAGACTATGAAGTTCAGTGTGCTGAATTAAACTAACGGGGTGGATAATTTATTGGTTTGCATGGATTTTTGCAAATTAGGCCTTTAAAATTAAAATTCTGCATGAGTTTCTGCTTATGCTTCCTGCAGTAGCTCCAACACATGCATTTCTAGGTAGGGGAATCTTAATTTCATTTAATTAGGGCAGTTATCCTGACATTTAATCTATTAAGAAACAGGCAGTTTTTATGGTGTGTGGGGAACAATTAGTAGGAAGTGTTTAAATACTCACATAACTTCATGATAACTGCTAGCTAGAGCTGAGTAGTATCTAAATAATTAATACTTCATTTAAATTTCTTAGCCCCCTAGAAAAATACACTTTTATTTGGTAATTAATTGAATATTCTTCCTGAGTGACAGCTATAGTGATGTACCTTCTGAGTTTAGTAATTTAAAAGCCATCACTTTGGTTTCTTTCTTTTGCTGGAAAAAAACAGAGACCACAGAAAGTGAAGGGAGAGCACACAGAAAGAACCATCTTTAAAGGACAATATGAGGATATTAAAAACTAATTAATCATGTATTTGCAGGTGTCTAAATAATTGACAAACTAATCATTGCTTTATCTTGCTCCATGAGGCTAATGAATGTTCTCTTCATTTTGTAAGTTGGAGCAAACTGTGATGACTTTGTTGTTTTGCTGATTCCTCTGATAAAATAAGGAGTAGGAGAAAAAAGAATACAGAAGTATTTTTATAGCATATTTTATGCATAGATTTAGGGACATTATTAATTAAAAACCTCTCTGTATGTTCTAGACAAATGCATTTAGGGAGATAGTTAAGAATCAAACCCATTGGAAGCTGGGAATGGAAAAAAAGAAAGTATATATTTCAGTGTGCAGTCACTTTCAGAACCTTAGGGACATCATGTTTGCTTTTCAATTATTTAACAGAAATGCAGATTTATGGGAAAACCAAACCTTTCAGGGTTGCTTAGGGTATATAAAAGCTTTTTGTTTATGACAGAGAAAATGGTAGGCTCCCTTGAGGAAAAATCAAGATGCATGTCCAGATTATCTTTCTATTCTACTATCTAGCATTAATTAATGTTGACTGGTAAAAAAAATAGCTGAAGTGCACAAAAAATATGCATGTTTAAGTCCTGAACAGATAAAGCAAAGTCTATTATACATGTATAAATAATACAAATAAAATACAAAAAGTACAGAAATAAAAACAGTGTACAAAAGTATAAATAATACAAATGAGAAACGAGTGTGGCCATTTCAAGAAGTACAATCAAGTCATAAGAATACAATAATAATTATTAAAAAAAAAAAAAACTCCATTAAGCTGAAAAGTAGATGTAGGCCAGATAGTTTTAGGGCAAGCTTTAATTACAATAACCTTTCTAGATATCCATAAATGGCCTTTGGTGCTGGAAAACATCCAGCCTAGGTTTGAATGAAGGCTGAAATAAAAAAAAAATTACAAAAATAAGCTTTTACTGTTAGAGCTATAGAATTGCTACTTTTTTTTGCAGAGAAACAGACCTAATGTAAGTTTTTGCCTTAATCTGACCAAGGGGTATTGGGATGGTCACTGGTTACTCCCATCCAAATCTCCTTTGGTTGTTTGTGCTGGGTCACGGGACATGAATCTGAGTCACCATGAGATTAATTTTCCTGATTTCAATTTTATGTCATGCTTTCTGTGTTCAAAGTGGAGCTCTCATTAGCTTCTGTATCTGTTGCAGGTGAGGTCTGTAGGTAATGAAGAATACAGAATGAGTCCTTTGGGAAAGGGTGATGTCAGTGACTTGTCTAGCACCAAGTCTGGTGAGAGAAGCAAGGACCTGATTCATTCTTTCTTTCACCAGAGCAGCATTCAAGCATGGTTAATCTTTTATCAAAGCTTGCTGTGCTGTGTCACCCGTCTCTTCCCTCACACAGCACATCCTCTGGCTAATAAAATAATAGCTTTAGCAAGGTATCATCATGAATGTCTTCTAAAATACAGTGCAGTGAGATGTATATTTCAGCAGTAACAAACATCTACACGTACACACAAATGCAGTGAGGAATCCTGCAGCCCTGGAAAGCTGCAGGCTTGAATGGGTGCTATTTCTTCTTGTTCCCTTAACCTTCAGACTGGTCTCACCAAAAAGTTCAGATTTATTGCTTCCAGTAAGCCATTAGTCCCAGTCTTGTCTTTTCCAGTACTTCCTAGTATGCCATCCACTCTCTTCAAGTTCCAGTCTTATAGATTGTTTGGTAAATACAATGGCATGTGCCAACCTTTCCCTAAAAGAGGCAAATTTCCCTTTCTGCTTTAAACCCAGTACCCTCTATCAGGACAGTGTAGTGCCTGTTCTTCCAGGCACTTCATTTCATCTGATTTTTCCATGACTTTTAAGTCTTTTTATCTCTTAATATGACTTTTCCATTACTGACTATTTTCTGATCAGGTTATTACTCAGCCCGGTTCTTCCTCTGTTATTGTTCTCTTTTTTTTTTTTTTTTTTTTTTTTTTTTTTTTTTACCGTTGCAGTTCTTTGCTAAAAGCCAGTTGCCAATTCTTGCCTAGGCATCATAGACCTCATTCTTTTTAGTCTGATTTAAATCTTACAAGCAAGACTGAAATCATTTACAGGGAAGTAATTGATGCCAGTGGAGAATCTGGGCAATTTATGGGGGAATTGCTAGTGGTATCTACTATGGAGGTTTCCTGACACTTTCTCCAATCAGACCTTTTGTTCAGTGGTTTATGACTTTGCAGCATTTTATGGAGATGAAATTTTCCATGCTGCATGTCTGCCTCAGGCTATAGTTAGCTAGATTCATTCAGAACAACAAAGTTGTTTCCAGGAACAAGGCTGTAGAAAATGCAGCAATTGTTCATATGGAAACCCCTCCAATGTTTAGAAGACAGTTAATTTTATCAAGCCTTCTCTTACTGTTATCACGCCTGCCACAGGAAAATCCACAAAGAAATTAATTATCCTTTCTTTGGAGAAGGTTGTGACCTAGCTGGCAGAGGTCCAATATGAAAAGGAGTGTGATCAAGTAGTTAAAAGCTTCCTCATAATGTAGGTGCACAGAGCAGAATAAGAGCTGCACCAGCAACTCTAGTCCAGCCTTAATTTCTTGAGTGTGCCTTCATGACTTAACACTCTTTTAGAATCATGACATGTCTGATGAGTGAAGCAGTTCACGTTTAGCAAAAATATCTGCATAGTATTTGCTCTCTACATCCCCTAACTCATAGCATCTAATTTATCACCTCCGTCCTATTACAACAGTGATAGAAACTAAAAACAAGTAGCAAATCTTCAGGTTCTGTCTTTAAGAGCCCGTTTATTGCATTTTACCTGGAAAATAACATTCGGTACCAGATACTCTCTTAAATTATACCACCTGAGGTTGGTTTACCCTTCATATTCTTATTATCTGTGCTATTAAAATATGATTTCTTCCCTGTTATAGCAGTATGATGTAGGTATGGACCACTGATGAAAAACCCTTTCTTTTTTCCAGTTTGTTATGAATAGACCTGATTCTAATCTTGAATTGATTTTCACTGTGCTGAAATCATTGACAATAGAGCTGACTTTTGACTTATACAGAGGTAGGATCAGATGCTGAATTGAATGTATCCAACAATTAAACATGATACACCGTTTGAATGAGTAGAGTGTCTGTTAAAAATGATCAGTTCTTAACAAACTTATTAATATTCACAAATACCACTCTAAACTTTGGTTTCATGACTATGTAGACATTCATATAGGGAGAGATCAATTAGCTTAAACTCTTTAGCATTGAGCCTCATTTGTTTTGACTTACTTACCTTTTAACAGTGGTCACTGTTTTAAAATGTATTATATCACAGTTGCACATGGGTTTATCAGAGATTAAATGGAGTTGTGCACTTAAGCCCTTTTAAAACTCAGAAAGAGTTAAGCAGCTAATTGTCTGGAAGTTTTAAAGACTTTGTGATAATTTTAATGTATAACTTACTTGGGTCAAAATTAATTTTTATTTGTGTTCCTTTTTCTCTTCTGTTTTTTCGCTTATTTTATTTCCAACTCCAGGAAAAATGAATTGCAGTATTTTATACTGTCTCAGCTGCGAAGATAATGAATACTAGAAGAATCCAAGGATGTGGGCTCCCTCTGTATGGATTCCTCTGTTAGTTTTATGAGACATGCTGTGCTTTAGATAATATCATTAATATCACTCATGGATTTGTGCTTTTACCTTCTGTCTAGGAGTCATGTTTAGCAGAGTGCTTGGTTTTACTTCTGCAATTTGCCTGTATTAATACGTATATGCACGATATGGTCTGTATAAATACACGATCTATATTGTGAAAATAGGTTATATATTAGTAGTTTAGCTATGTATGTACAATAATATTGTACTGTAATTGCATTAAATATGTTATTACACATGTAGAAGCAAATATTTAACAAACAATATGATTGTTTTTTTTATCTCTTGTTTACATTGGAGAGAGCAGGTCACAGAAATAAGCCCTGGAAATGCACTGTGGCTTGGGGTGGTTCCTTGCTTAATGTGGGTCTGTCCAAACACCAGTATTTAAAGCTCCCATATGTGAACACAGCAGTCTCTGGTGGATGTATGTAATTCCATTAAACCTGGAGCAAATTTTAAAAGCCTTATAGGATTTTATGGATAATTTGAGAAGCATTCAACATTACCAGTGCTATTGCTCCAGGAGAAAGTGAGAATTCCTAATGCCATGGGGTTGTGTCTTCCAGTTTTATGGTACCTGTGCTTGTGTTGCTGGTGCATATTTAGTGACAATGTTTTTTGTGTTGATTTTTAATGTAAAATGTATGTAAACCAGTGCCCACTCTCTGAATTTTTGTCCCTTCCCAAAGAAAAACCCATTGTATATTTAAGTTGCACTGTAAACTTTCCATCTTCCCTGTATACCCTGCTACATGTGGTCCATTACAGTGTGTGATGAGTTTAGCCAGCAATGCTCTTGGGCTGCTTAGAAAAAAATATTTACTGTATTGGGAAGGGTGCATTTATATTCAACATGAAGCTCCAGAAGATGTTCCTCCTGGAGATCAGCAAGCCTTTAGGTCACTATGAATTAGAGACTTTAAGAACTGGAACAGTGGTAGCCAAAGCCTGTGTGTTAAAGCCTGCTATGTAGCACAGAATGAGCTGTCAGAATTGTCTTAGTGAGACAGATCACACACAAAGGTCAGTGTGCATATGAGATAAAGGGCAAGAAAAGGTACAGAAAACAGGCAAAGTGAGCAAGTTTCTGCCTCACCAACAGATAAGAGTTGAGCAACAGAAGGCAGAGCTCTTCCTTGAATGCATCAAGAAGCTGAATAACAAAAGAAAAATGCAATTTCTCAGACTAATCTGATTTTTTAAAATAATTAGACTTTTTTAAAATTAGACTTTTTAATTACTTTCTAGGAATAATGTAAGCTGTAATAAAGCACATTCATGGAGCTTCATTGTTTTACAAGATTCATGTCTGAACACAGATT
The DNA here is from genome assembly GCA_023637945.1 of Phaethornis superciliosus. NCBI lineage: Eukaryota > Metazoa > Chordata > Aves > Apodiformes > Trochilidae > Phaethornis > Phaethornis superciliosus. The sequence continues at coordinate 68,365,656 of JAJQWJ010000002.1, read as the reverse complement.
CTAGAAATAATAGCAGTCCTGTCAGGAAATGGAGCTATGTCACATGCTCTGATTTGTCAAAAAATAAAATTAATGCAAATATGAAGGATGACTAATTAGCACTTTCACAATAATGACTAGTAATAATTTGAAAAAATACCTGTTCCTAATCATAGTCTTATGACAAACTTCAGTTATAAAAGAGTACCCTTAAATGTCATTGACTAAATTCAGATAATGAAAATGTACATTAAATGATCTCATAAGCAGCTCACAGACCTTCCATGAGTAGAAACAGAATTTTAAATTAGATCAGTAAATGGTGTGTTGTAAATTATTTGTTCAGCTGTATTTATTATTCATCCAGTACAACTCATTATTAAAGTTATTAATGATTATGTCTTCTTTTTAACTTAAGAAGGCTATTTTGTTGCCTTAATCATACATTATAGCAATTGTAATTATTTTGAAAATAGTGTGATTAATTTTTTTCTGCAGAAAATTGTCAACCTTCCTCCTACTTTTACTATGTCCAGCAACATGTTGTGTTTGATTTGGAAGTAAAATGTCAAAGTTTGAATAATAATAGCATTAAAAGGCAACCCCCAGCAATGCTACAGGCTTATGGAAAAGTGACTAGAAAGCTGCTTGACAGAAAAGGACCTGGGGGTGCTTGTCATCACTCATCTGAATACAAGCCATCAATGTGCCCAGGTGGCCAAGGCCAACAGCATCTTGGCTTGTACCAGGAACGGTGTGTCCAGCAGGAGCAGGGAAGTGATGATGTCCCTGTGCTGGGTGCTGGTGAGGCTGCACCTGGAGTACTCTGTCCAGTTCTGGGCCCCTCACTACAAGAAAGACATTGAGATGCTGGAGTGCATTCAGAGAAGGGCAACCAAGCTGGTGAAGGGTCTGGAGAACAAGCCCTATGAGGAGTGGTTGAGGGAATTGGGAATGTTTAGTTTGGTGAAGAGGAGCCTGAGGGGAGACCTTATCTACAATTGCCTGAAAGGAATTTGTAGCAGGTGGGTGTTGGCCTCTTCTCCCAGGTAAATAAAAATAGGACTAGGGGAAAGGGCTTCAGGTTGCACCAGGGGAAGTTTTGACTAAATCTTAAGAAGAAATTTTTTACTGAAAGAGTAGTCAGGCACTAGAATGAGCTGCCCAAGGAAGTGATGGAGTCACCATCCCTGGTGGTAAAAACTGTAGATGTGGACACGCTCTAGGATGGTGATATTTATTTGTTTGTTTGTTTGTTTGTTTGTTTTACAAGCTGTGAATGAACCATCCTGAAAGAATTTGCAAAACCAATTTGGTAGATCTGTCCATGTGTGTGTCCATGTATTTTACATCTAATAACTATACGAGAAGTTGAAAATGTCTGTTGGTTTGGCTTTTGTTGAGGGGTGTCAGGGGTGGGTGGGTGTGTTTCTGAAGGATAAGGGTAGCAATTTCCAAAGTTTGCTGCCTGTAGGGTTTTAAGAGGAGTTTGACTACACCTATTAAATATGCTATTAAATTTTTATTTTTTTTTTTTAAGAAGTGAAACATTTTGTCAATAGCAAGTGTACTTTGACATATTTGTGCTAGATTAATCCAGTACTTCTTTGACAAACCATAAAATTCAGTTAATAGATGTGATATAAGAGGATGTGTTACTACATTTGTTGTAAAATAGAGAAAAAAGAAAGTAGGTTTAGAGGAGACGTCTAGAAATCTGCAGAACAAGTTGTTTCATGGTTTGTTACATTTATAATTATTATTAATGTAGGAATTCTTTCTTCATTCATAGATATATTTCGTCTGGTTTTTGAAACCTATTTTGTTCTTGACTTAGAAGTATTTCAGTATAATATATTGTAGCCCCAAAATATTTCCATTTATACATCCTACCTTTTCAGGCTTTCAGTTTTTTTGAATATTCCTATGGCCTTGCTCTGCACAAATGTAGGAAAGTCCCTAATTTATCTTTACTATACTATAATATTTTATGTATACATTCACCAAGTGTTGTCTTTGAAATTTATAGTGCAGATTTTTTAAGTTCTCTGCTTCTATATGGAACTTCTTTCATGTCTCTAATAATTTTCATGCCTGCCTCTGAAAATGTTTAATTTCTTCCCTTTTTATTTTTATTTTGTCTGTTGAAATAAATTATGCTTTTAATGATGCTTAGAATATGCAAAATTCTCACCAGGCTGTAAGTTAGAAACTATCATATATTGCTGTTTTCAAAATTGTCTTTGGAGACTTACAAGAACACTGTGTTTCTTCCTTTTCAACTCTTTGTCCTTTTTGCTTATAGTTCTTTGTTATTACTAGTCTTACTCTGAGTTTGAAAACTGGAAAACAAAGGCCCTTGCAAACCTGAAAAGCTCTTTAGCTTTAAATATCTTGCACATTAATTATTCATATTTAATCCTAAAAGATATTCTGATGGCTCGTTTCTTTAATTTTTTATTATTTTTAAAAAAATCAAATACTACTATTTTTCTTATGTGAGTAGAGTAGCTGACTGTGGTGACATATATTTTCACATGCTAAACACTTGTGGCATAGTTTTTACTAACCTGTTTTCACAGGACATCTATTTGAGAGGTACTGCCTTTGGAAATTTTTTCTTGAAATTATTACCTTCGACATATAAAAATTACATTTCCTGTTTGAGTCTGAGAAATCCTCAAAGTCCACAGACTGCTTCCTTCTACATGGAAGACACTGGAGTAAAAATGTCAAAGATTGGAATTTATGCTAGTTGACTAAATGATGTGGAAAGCAGCCAAATGGAAAACCAAGCCAAGACACCCGTCACAAGACAAATAAAGCCAAAGCAAACGTGAATGTGTGGAAGGCATTAAAAATCACAACAAGAAGGCTGATAAATAAGTGGAATGAATTAGTTTGTGAAAAATGGTTTTGAAAAAGCCTTGTAGAAAGTGGTAGGTGGAGGGGCCAAACAATGAAGTAGTTGAAGAAAAAAAATGTAGAAATCTTGTCAACTGCTGGTGAGCACTGGAATCTGTAACTAATAAGCTCTGCTACAAATAATTTTGAAAATCTTTTTACATTTTCTGGCTTCTAGCCCACTGAAATTAGGGCTATATGAACAACTTTCCATTTTTATATGAACAGTTTTTAAAAAGAAAAGGAAAAAGGGCAAGGATCTCCACATAAGAGAATAAGCATACCAGATACTCTGTCAGTTGCCCTACAGTTCACTTCATGCAGCTGTTTTCTGGCAGAATACTTCTTTCAAGAGCAGAAACTGTGATTAATTTCTAGTGTTGTGAGCAAGAAATTAAAAGAAAAAGGAACTTTATAAATTATATTTGTTTTTAAAAAAGATTAGTCTCTGATAGCTGTTTGAGCTGGAATTGCAGAATTAGATGTTGGAAATAATCTTTTTATAAACACAAGGGGGAAAAGTAATTAAATGTCATAAATCTGTCTCCCCAATACCTTTTGCCCTCGGTAAACATTGTTCGTATTGAGAGCTACTGGGCAGATATTGGTATACAAGATGATTCTTTGCTTTTAATATAGCCACACTTTTCTGAATGCATTTGTGTAAACTATGATGGGAGATTGTTGTTGCACATTACTACGCAAAATACATGAAGTTTAGTTCTTCTGGTCTTCTTGCTCAATTTTCTTGTTGAAAATATGACAAGCAGCATTTGTATTTCATGTTCATTCTGTCAAAAACTAAAGTTTCTTGAGAGTGCAGAATGAAAAAAAAAGGTACTCCTAACATGTCATCTGTTGGCATGTCTGAATGTGTAGAGGTTCAGCCAATCTAATGTATCTTACTTGTTAATTCAAATTGTTTATCTAGGAATTTCAAACATAGTTAATTACTGTAGCTAAACTAAGAGCAAAAAAGACGAAATTGACCATGATATAATACAAGAGAGAAGGCATAGTTCTACAAATATCTTTCATTTACATACACCAAGCATCTGTCAAAGGAAGAAATGGCACCTGTTCCCTGCTTCCAGCCAGAATTTGCAGTCTTTGTGCTACCCTGCCCTTTTGGCTGCCTGAGTTTTTGATTCAGCACAGTGAGCAGAATCAAGACTCTGGTTTAGCTGAAAGGTGACCGGGCAGGAGGAAAGCATTCAAAGTTCAGCACCCAGTTCTGTTCATGTTTTCAGAAGTAAACTATTCCATTTCTTACTCATTTGATGTTACTATTTTTTTGTATGTCTGATTTCAATTTCTTTGTTGCATTATTGATTTTTTCTTCTCCTTATATACTATGAATAATAATAATAATACGAATTCTCCTCCTTTCTTGTCTCTAGTATTTGAAGACTTGTATTTGCTCTCATCTGTCTCATTCCAAGTCTAAGCCGTCCCAGTTTGGCTATACTTTCCATTTTGTTAATTTTTTCTTGCCTCTGTGTACTCTTCTTACAGTTCTTCCCTGAGCTTTTTTCTTGAAAAAAGGTATCCAAAGCTGTACATTATTCCAGCTGAGAACACAGTTTTGAGGAAAAGGTCAGTAGCATCAGAGAGCAGAACAAGAACTTTGGTTCAATTTCATCATTAGAGAGAAATCCTTTTCCTTCCTTTTAGAAAACTACTTATCTATCTGTGAGGTGTTAACTATTCCTTTCATGCACTTATTTGAATCTTTGGTGGAACAACAAGAATTCTTGGCTGCTTTGTATATCATAATCTGGATTTAAAATCAACCCAAATTTAATTTTTAAAAAATGAAGTAGTCATGCTGGAAAAAACTCAGCTTCAAATAATGGATCTCAATTTGTCTCTTTACAAATACATGAAAATACATGATACAGTAAATGCTCATTTCCATGTGAAGTTGAAACAGAAGATAGTTCAAAAGCATTTTTGTTTTTTTGGCAGTATTATCAATGTAGAGCACAGGAACCAGTTAGAAACAAAGTTTTATAGTTTATTTTCCATTTTAACTCTCTTTTGCACCAATTTGTTTTCCATTATGCTATAAAATGGTGTTAACACAGCATTAAACTCTGTTAATGCAGCATAAAATGCTATTATGAAATACAATGCCTGAGATTCTGAAAGTAAAATTATAAACCAAGTATTTGCTGTATACTTGCTTTAAATTCAGGCATAAAATAATAATCACCTGAAATTGTTGCCAAGATATTTCTTATAACCATTCCCATATTCTGCTTTTTGCAGTCAAAATCAGATAAGCCAAGACAAAAGTCACAGAGTTTTTCTCTGGTGACCTTTTTCTATTTATGTGTTTTTCAAAACACTTCTTTAAAGTACAGCTGCTGCAAGCATTAGGATTTAAATGGAAATCATACTCCTTTATGTCTAAACATGCTTTAATAGGTTATTATTAGCTTTTTCTTGAATTTGTAGGGATTTCATGTTAACTAGGTGACAGTTTTCTCTGTTTGTTCCCTGAAAACTTAACTTTCTCATACTCAAAAGTTAACTGAAATTACACAGCCTCCACCAGAGACAACACAATTATGCAATATCATAATATATTACCAAATATCCAGCATTAGGCAGTCCGCTGTATTTCACAGAAATGTCTCATTAAGGAAAACCTATGTTTTAAGTGGAATTTCTGTCAAACTATTGAAAACTATTGAGTACTACAAACTATTTTGTAATCTGTGTTGTCACCAAAGTGTTCCAAAATTAGTTAAAAACAATTTTAAAAATAATATCCTGTAGTAGATGCCTGCAAAATACTCACTATATTCACTGTTCACTAATTCACTATAGTGTCTAAGCACTGCATCATCCAGGATGCCCAAATATATGAGGACAAAAGTCTATTCTGAAATCTAATGCAATGTAGTCCAGGAAGTTGGAAAATGTAAAATCCCAACCATATTAGTTGAAGAAATTATTTTAGTTTGAACTTCAGACAATTGCATTAACAGTTTGCAGATATCTCTGAAATACTAAGGCTGTATTTCCAGAAACAAAGCCCAGGGAAATGGAGCATTAATTAAGGACAGTGATCTCCTCAAAGTCAGGAAAACCCTGGACACAGTGTGAGCAGTGAGCCGACTGCTGTATAAAAGCAAAGGAACTCAGTGGTGCATGAATGACATGTGAATTGAACTCACCATGATTTTGATGTTAAATGCACTGTGTAAATGTAGTAAATATGGTGCACTGGATTTACTAATTGGCTGTTATCTCTGCAGTTAATTAGCTGATCACCTATGTTATTTCAAAATCTGGAAATAACAACTGTACAAAGTGGCAATATCTGATTCAGGAAAAAAAAGATAAAGGGCATCTAGTTACAGTGCCTGAATAAAATCTCTCTAATAACAAATCTGAATGTTTGAAAAACAATGATCATAGACACTAATGATATATTTTGAGCTGAGTCTCAGAATCAGTAGTCAATCCAATTGTTAAGGACAAGTGAGCTGCATTTTCTCAGTTGCCTTGTCTTTGGGATCCTCTCTCTCCCAGTTGCCCTCCAGACTCCACTTTTTTCTTCTAATTGGTTTGTTTTAGAGTGACTGTTGCCATGTTAAAATTTTCTCCTGACCCCTTCAACATTTCTGAATTGCTCTGTATATGGTCTCCTTTCCCTTTGCTTTAAATCTCAGGGGAATCTTTCTCACAAACATGAACTCAACTGCCATCTCTGTGATTATGTTTTCCATTAAGCCACCTCCTTCTTTGTCACTCAAAACTACAGCACCAGCCTTGATACTTCCACCTTAGATGTCCATAAAACAATGTTGTTTTTCCTCCACAATTCCTATTTCAGTTGTCACGATGACAAAACTCAAAACCAGATAAAAATTTGTATTCGTGCAGCACTACCCTGAGTACAATCTCTGCTCATGAAAATGATCAATATTGCCTCACATTTTCCTTCTCCTCCTGTACATATTCTGTGTACAGATCTATTGTCTCAAGTGGACTCTGTAGATCTCTTCTCACATATGTATGTGTTTAGGCACAGCACACCTATGATAAACAGTGATTGCTGCCCATTTGGAAGCAGGGCATTCCATGTGTGTTGGCACAGTTTGCTACTGTGGCTTCTTGTTTTCATCCTCATCTAGAAAGGGTTCATTACAAAATGAGGCTATTATTTTTACAAAATCTTAGGCACTGAGGAATGTTTGTGTATTGAATTGATTGGTTTGTTTTTAGATTAGTCCCAGTGCAGGAATGCATAGAAATATCCCATGTCACTATAACAGCTAAACATTTTGAAATGTCAAACCACAGCCTGGGACTTTTAAAGTGAATGATAAATAATATATCTACTTTCCCTGGAGTAGTATATTGTGTACAAGTTTGATGACTTGTCCAGAACTTGATAATACAGAAGGCAAAGACTTTGAATGGCTACGTATGGAAAAACCCAAACAGTAATTCATAGTTGACCCAGTCCAACCTTTAAACTAACTTAATTTAGCTCTAACAGTCCAAAGCTAAACAACACTTTATCTATAAAATTTTTAGACACATTCAGGGATGGTGACTCTACCTCTTCCTTGTGCAGCCCATTCCAGTGCTCGATAACCCTTTCTGTAAATAAATTTTTCCTAACCTCAACCTCCCCTGAAGCAACTTGAAGCCATTTCCCCCTGTCCTAGTGTTAGTTACTAATGAGAAGAGACTGACACTCCTCTCACTATAACCTCCTTTCAGGTAGCTATAGTGAGCAATAAGGTCTCCCCTTAAGTCTCTTCTTTTTCAGACTAAACAACCCTAGTTCTCTCAGCTGCTTCTTGAAAGACTTGTGCTCTAGACCCTTCACCAGCTTGGTTGCCCTCTTCTGCACATGCTCCAGCATCTCAATGTCCTTCTGGTAGTGAGGGCTCCAGAACTGAACACAGTGTCGAGATGTGGCCTCACCAGTGCTGAGTACAGGGCTGTGATCACTCCCCTCCTCCTTCTGGCCACTGTTTCTTACAAAAGCCAGGATGCTCTTGGCCTTCTTGGCCACCTGGGCACACCACTGGCTCGTGTTCAGCCTGCTGTCAATCAACACCCCCAGGTCCATTGTTCTCTGGGTAACTTTCAGCCACTCCTCCCCAAGCCTGTAGTGTTATCAGGGGTTCTTGGGGTCCAAGTTCAAGACCCAATGTGTTCTTGCTGGAGCTCATATAGTTGGCCCCAGATAATTTCTACCCTCAGACATAAACTAACAAATTTAAAAGACTTGATTATGTATTTTATTCCTCTGGATTATCCTTAAGGAAAAGCAGTTAGAAACTGGTTATAAAACTTATGAAATGCCTAAACACTACATAAAATAATTTCAGTGTCACATTAAGATATAATGTAGCTTAAGCATCAGCCTTTGTAGCTTTGTTTTTATTTATTTTAAATAAGGAACAATGTATCACAGAAGCATTAAATGTATAGTATAATGGTACAAGACGTTGCAATAGCATTAGTCTGTTTGTGTCTATGTCTGACACACTATTCTGGTTTTCTCAGAGACTGATATTGTAAACATTACTACCTTGTTATTTCTTTTCTTTTTTTTTTTTTTTTCCACTCCCGAAAAGTAAAATTCAAATTTGTATTTTTTTCTGATGCAAATTAGTGAACAATGTAAAAAATGGAAAAATTGAGTGGTAAAAACTGGTTTTTAGTCTTCCAAGTGAGGTATGGTTTACCTATGTTTGAAATGGACTGAAGCATTTAACATCCAAAACAGACCTGATATGCTGCTAAATTTACATTCTTGTTAAGCTTGGTTAGAAGCAGAGGGTGTTAAAAGTCATGAAGAGAAGTTTGACCTTACATAAGTCAACAGCACTTGTTTCAAAGCATTCAGAAAGAATTATTTTAAATAAGGACAGATTTGTCTAGAATATATAGAATATCATGTTAAAATGAGCCCGATTGTGTTATTAGTAGACGAATAAGGAGCGATATTCCCCAAAACCTTCTTGTTGCATTTACAAAGCATTGTGAAAGATTGAACACCTTATATAATAAAATAATTTTAGGTAGTGGCCCTCAATGTAAATCCAGATCCTGTTTTGTCAGGGCTTCAATGAACCTCTACATCTCTGAGGTGAGACAGATCACAAATCTAAGAGTCTGTGTGCTAGCAGACCAGATTTCTAGGACCATGGGATTTCTAGATTTCTAGGTCATTATAGTTATGAGTATTTCTTTGAGTATGTCCACAGAGATAGTGGGGACAGTATGAGATGTCATTGTTCTTAAAATACCCTCATGAAATTTTTCTTTTCAGAAACTGTTCCAGCAGTGAGAAATACACCCTTACTGAGTGAACTGAGAATGTTAAATTTTATCTGCTTGGGGTTTTTTATGCTATCAGATTAATGTCCTTAGGCTGGAGGGAGGGGGTGGGGGGGGCAAATGAGGAGAGAAACTGGGCTAGCTTTGAGTACTGTGATAAAAATACTGAACTTCCCAGCACAATATGTATGATTTTCATCTTTCATTTGAAAGGCAAGTTACTGAGGCTCCACAGACAGAAAAGGGTTTTAATTAACCTGTCTGACTGGAAAGGTGGTATCTAGGCAGATACAGCTCATTGCATTTGAAAGAAAGTTACATTTTGGAGAAGGTTAAGTCAACACTCTTATGTGGTAAGGTATTGAACCAGTATATTGCTTTACTTTTAATCTTTGCATTCAGATAAATGATGCAGATGTTTGGTGTTTTTTTTCCCAGAAGATGTCAGATACAACAGATTTTCAACTGTGAGAGTGTAGGTTCCCCCTGCTACTTCTGCTTTATTTTATTACTAACAGCACTGCCATGGTTGCTGGCAGTAATTGTTAAGTTCACTGCTTCATCTTTATTTCATTTCTCTGTGTTCCCTCACCTCACTGTTAACATCTTCTAGTGTGAGCAAGGTCCTGATGCTGGGAAGCAGACACCCCTTCTAGCCTCATTGACTTCCATGGGAATAAAAGACATCCACTGCCTCTGTTAGAAACTGCTACTAAACTAGCATGAAAGAACACCCTGCTTCCCTCAGATCTTCCCTCTGAGTCCTGCAGCAGGGTTTATACCTTTTCTTAGAGGAATGAAATGAAAAGGGAGATTTTAGTCTTCAAAAAATTTCATTGTCTTATGAAATGTCATATCAGCTATGATTAAGAAAGGCTCATTTGATGTTGTGCTGCTTTCCCAAGTGCATTCTTTGAAACTTGCATCCAAAACAACCACTATAGGCTAAGAAGATGATAGAGAACAGTACATTATCTGAGAAAGATTTTGATACTTTACAAACAAACAAACAAAATAATTTGCAGCAACCTGACAGAGAAGAAACAAAAAACATTGAGGATGACAAAATGTCATCTTTTGAGTCACTGCATGCTACAGAACTTGAACAGGGTTTTAGGTTATGTTGCACTGACATTTGTCAAATCACCAATTTTGTGTGAGTTCATAGAAACTGACATAGTGTTACAGGGAATGCTTAAAATATTGAGAATTCATTAGAATTCTAAGGCACAACTAGTAGAGGACACTTTAAACAGTTTTAAACAGTTTCAAAAATAACCAATAGGCTCAGTAACCTTTTTTTGGGGGTGTGTGAAAAAGCAAAACAAGAAGAGGGATATTAATATAAATTAAATCTTCAATTTCTCTTTATATCCCAAATTTAAACATTGTAAAGCACATGTAGATGAACATACTAAACACCTGGCTTGCAACTGAAATTAAAGATATCTTAGGTAACCCCTTACATTGTTTAGTTAATTCTTCATATTTTAAAATGAGAATACATCTACCATTAAGCCTGCAATTCAAATGAAATCACTCATTATGTATCTTCTTGTCACATTATACCGATAGATAAAACGTTTGTTATATGTAGCATTTTACTGCATTAATGTAAAAAAATAATAAAAAATAAATACAATTATTAAAGTCTACAAATTCTTCAGACTCAACCGGGACACTCTATCTTTTACTGGTTTTATGAAAGACCCTTAATTAAGTGTTTGGAATACCTGATCTCTGTTATCTCTCCCTGCTAAGGAGGACAAAGGGGCATTATGGGATTTTTTTTCAAAATTATGGCTGTTCTATATAGGGAGCAGGTTCAGGAAACCTTTGCTAAAGTGGATAAATTCAGTTCAGTTACTTAAAGAATTAAAAATTAATTAAAATTAAAAGATCTCTATAAACAATCCATATCACTTTGGATATTACTTATTAATCAGAAAACGTTTAGTGGATTAAAATCAATAAACAGAAGAGTAATATTATTTATAAATATATAAAGCTTAGTTGTTCAATAAGAGAAAATACAAGTTTTGAAACTGGGAAACAGTGTATTGATAGGCTTGGAAACTATATCTTAAGTTTTTCTTTAGTCATTTCCTTTGATTCTTTTGGAACTGATCTGTAATAAACATCATAAAAAATAGGCATAAAATTTGCCTCTATGGAAATGCCTCTAGGAACTATGTTTTTTTCTTCTCTTCAGTAACTTCATGTTTCAGGGGTTTATTTGCATCTACTTTCCTTAGGGTTCTGTCCCACGGCATCATTTCTAAAGGGATTTCAGTCAAACTCACCATGCCCTCAGGCAACCCATCTTATTGACATGGCTTTTTTGGTGTGCAGTGGACTCTAAAAGTCTGCATCTCCTAGGGCAGGAGTGATAAGGCAGTATCTCAGCTTAGCTGCCTGGCCAGTGCCTAAGAACTTCTGGCAAATAAGCCTAGAACCACTGGTTCTTGTATGGCCATGCTGCAAGGCCAGAAAATCTTGGTCCAGGGCTAATGGTTCTTCTGAGCCAGTACTGTTTTACTGTACCCCTGTAGATATTGCTTCTGATAGCTTAAAAACTGTTCACATGGTTGAACTACCCTGAGTTAAAAGACAGTGGGTACGAGCAAGGTTTCCACATGCCAAGATGAGAAGAACTAATTTTAAAGATGACTCCTTAAGTGGATAAGGTCACTAAACATTACAGTCCTTTGGCACTGGGAAGAAAAAAAATCATTCCTAAGTGACAGAGCTCTGATGTATTTTTAAGCCAGGTGTGGAAAAGCATGCTATCTGGGAAATGCTTTATTTTAGAAGTGATGCAAAAGTGTCTAAATGCAAAAGAAAAGATGTGTGAATTAATTAGACACAGCTGAAATCCTCAGAAGCAGAACAGAGAAAGTAGAACTTACTCATGTAGAATACTGATTGCATATTGCCAAAACTATAGAGGAACAGATCTATTTTTCTAGTTTAACTTTTTTTTTTTTTTTTTTTTTTTTTTTTTTTTTTTTTGATATTGAGCAGATTTTCAAAACATAAAGTTAAGTTTAAAAGTATTCAAAACCTACAGTTAGGTAGACCTCTTTTTCAAAAGTGAAAGTTTACATTTTGGTAATAAAGCAAATGTCTTCATTTATGTCATAATCTGGTCATGTGCTTGCAATTGCTGTGTTGTCTTGGAACCACCTGAAAAGACAACATTTAATGGGAAATAGCTTTATTTACCATAACAGCTCATTAATTCTCTTCCTGAAAGTTCAGGCTTATTGTGAATATATTTTTGTTAATGTATTAACACTTGATGCTCTCATCCTTTTGTTTTTATTATTTATTTTTCCTTTTGAAGGCATACATTCTCATGATAGTAAGACTAATCCACCATACTCTTATTACCAAAGACTGCTGGATGTCCATGAGTGATGCACAGACAGATAATTGCATATTTACAAAAGCATTAAAGCAGAGAGGTCTGTACTACACTGAATACTGCTCTTTACCAGTTAGTTAATAATATCTCTTATGAAACATAAGGCAATCTTTTGTTGAGCGGTGACACTGATAAATATGGTTTTCAGTTGTTTTGGTCATTTCCTCATTTAGATTCTACTCCTTAGGGAAGAAACAGTTAAAATTATTGCCAGGCTTTCTTTCTGATTATATTGGCTCATTGTTTGTTTGCCACCAACATTTGGTCAGGATGGAACTACTGGGAAAAATAACCTTTCTGAAAATGCAAAGTGCTGCCAGCTTTGAAGAGAAATGACACACAGTGGATATTTGTTGTTTAGTGTTTGCATTTCCAGGGTCGTTTAGAAGGACTGGTTTTTTTCTGTTGGTGTTCATATAGCTGGTATATTTGCTGGATGTGACTTAGAATGCTATCAAACAAGTCTAATGCATCCAGTGACACTGAAAAATCTGATGAATCCATGACCTGATTCTGCAAGGCGTCTGCATGAAACAATTTAAAGTCCACTGATATTACATAGGGGTAAAGTTGACTGTGTTTTTGACAGGGTCATACAGTATTGTAGATTTCTCTGGTTGTATTATTTTAACATGAGCTTGTGACCATCAATATCCACCCAGTCTGTTTCAAACTTTATTATTTTCCATTAAATACCAACTCGTTACACAAAATAGCTGGAGATATCTCATTTTAAATAAGGCCTCTTTTGGTGTTCATATAAAATGCACCTGCTGGCATATTTGTAAAGAACAACCACTGGAACAAGTGAGCTTTCAGGTTGAGTTCTTTTTCACTCTTAAAGTAGCAATTGGCACCTACTGACTGTCTAATAATAAGTAATTTTAAAAATGACAGAATTTTGTTATCTTTTTAAATAAAATTATTCTAGAAATAAATTAATTAGCTTAGTTTGGATTCTGATATCTTTTACATACGTTTTTCAGTGAGTTACTTTAAAGTGTCACAACATTGTGAAAAGGAAAAACCAAGGCATAATGATGCTAGAATTTTATGAGTCGTAGGTCACTTGATAGTCTTCCTTAAGTGTCTGGCCCTGGAGATGAGTATTTTTACTATTAAAAAAACCAAACATCCAAACCAAACCAAACAACCAGAAAAAAGCCAAAAAACCCCAACCAACTACGATCAAAAAAAAAAAGCTGGAAAAAGTGATGCCTACAGGCTCAAGGAACATATGGCAAATCAGAAATACACAAGGATATATAAATACAGAAACTGATCAGTCTATACTTTTACACTACATCAACATGTTTTGGGGGGCTGACTTGCAGTGTTTTGAGATGGAGATCTATTTCAAATACTATAGGAATGTTGTGCACTAATCCCCCCTTTTTTAATTTCTCCAGAAATTTGGTGTCCATTTGATTTGAACTTATTAGGCCCCTAACAAATCACTATTATGAAGTCGGAACTTACTAAGGAGATTGAAGGGCAAAATTAAGTTTCTTTAAAAAATAAAAGCAACCAACTTTCATTTTGCTTACAAAATTATTGTTGAACAATCATATTTCATGGAAATGTCAAGATACTTTTTTATTTTGCTGACTTGCCCACACCACTGAAGGACCATGGTCTCTGAGGTACCACAGACCCCCTTTTGTGCTGTGATACTGCCTGGTATGTCCTCTGCTATTTGGCTGTTTGCCTCTAACAATGAAAGAATGACCCTTTCTCCAACACAAGTTTTCCATCACTCAAGAGGTAGTCTGCCTGCTCTCCTAGGAACAAAAAAGTATCCCCTCATCTTTAGGTGAGACAAATGTCACATAGGTCCAAAGTATGACCTGTAGACCCATCAGTATAAAAACACTGCAACAAGTGGTCACAGGGTTTCAGTAGGGTTTTCAATAAAAACTTGCTAATAAAAATTCATAGATGTTATGAAGGTAATTTTTTTCCAAAACATAGAAGATCTCAATGACTTTGAACTGCATTTCCTGAGGTACCTCCGTGATAAATAATACCAGCTGGGGGAGCTGTGTCACTGCAGCTCTGAGGGACTCTCAGCTCCTCTTGGTCCCATCTATGAGAGAAAAGTAACAAAGGGGACAAGGGCACGTTAGAAGCCTGCCAGTGACAAAAGGCAACAATTAATCTTGACAAACTAGTAGAAAAGAACAGATTAGCTATGGAAAAGAATAAAGAGAAAAGGAAAAAAAAAACAAGCAAACAAAAAAAAAACCCAAAAAACCCCAAAAGCAACAAACAAAAAACCATCCCAGATTAGCAAAATCAGGAAAACTGAGATGGGCACTTCAAATTTTCTGTCTTTTGAAGCTGACAAAGCAGGAAAGATTCCACTAGCAAAATGAGCTAGCTTTTCTAGAGAATATAGCTTGAAGGAAAGACAGAACACTAATCTAGAAAAATGGATTAAGAATTAAAAAATGCTTTCCCTTATCTCCAGTTTCCCCAGCTGTATGAGCTTGGGAAAACAAATCAATTCAGTATTTCAATGTATATACATAGACTGAAATCTTTCAGTAACAGAAACTTCTTGAACCATCCCTTATTACCTCAGTGTGGTATGGAAAGCTCCATTTCAGAGTAGTTGTATCTTTTGCTTCTTTGTCTGAAATTCCACAGTCAGAAAAAAATCTTTATTATATTCCTAAATTTGCTCTCTCCAGCACTGTTATTTATATTCTACACCATAAAATATTTATGGAAAGTTGTTATGTCTCTACTCAGCATTCCTTTTACTGTGCAAAAGAATTTAATCTAGTCTTTTCTTGCATGATAAGACTTTCATTTTCTCTTATGATCCAAGTAAACCTATCTAATTTTTTTGCATTATTTTCATGCTCTTATTATTACTATAACACCAATCATCAAGGTAGGCTGTTTGTTTTTTTTTTTCTTTCTCTGTGATATTCTAGTCTCTTCTAAAACAGGTAGCCCTGTCCAAACTTTTTACTAAAAAAGGGGTTTGGAAATCATGTATTTAATAAGACCTATTATTTAAAATTGAAATTTTCCTGAAAATCTCACTCAGTCACAGTATTTTCTCTGAAGGCTAGTGGTTATCAGCCCATTAGTAGTTTCTTATCCATTGCTATTACAATTTGTCTTTTCTAACTTTGGTAGTTTTCCATGTGATGGTACCAGTTTCACACTGAAGTAAAACTATCTGTTATTTCTTGTATTTCTCTCTTAAATTTAGGACATTTAGTTGCCAGGTTATCTTTGCTAAGGCTTTTAATGTCTAACCTAATTTTCTTCAACTTCGATATCCAGAGTTGCTCCTCCTGACACAGTATTTTGTTATGATACCTTGCACATTACTACCTTTTATGAACACTGAGATCAAACAGTTAACTTCTGAAATGGGCTGTTGCTTTTTAAAAAAAAAAAAAAAATTAATATGTTCACTAGATACTAAAAACAAAGCCAACATTCTCTTGTCTTACAAATTCCTTGCATGAATGCTTGCTGCATTAATTTTATGGTTGAACTCAATGATCTCAAGGATCTTTTCCAACTTACAGGATGCTACGTTTCTATAATGACATGATTCTGTATTGATTACTCTCGTACTTCTTTCACTACCTTTTTGATATTAAGCCTTTTGATATGGAGAAATTAAGATTCAGAATATAGCTGAGACTTCTAAGTATACCATAGTGAGTAATAAGTTGTGACACACAAATCAAAATAAGAGATAATTGGCTTTACTCTTAAGATGTTATTTTCCTATAACAACAACAAGCAGAAATTTGAAATTAAATTTAATATGAAAGGCAAAGATAATTCTTCCACAAATTATTGTTCTTTATATTTTTGGCTTAAAAGGTTGTAAGTTGATAGTGTTTACTTCAAATTCTTCTGTTACACCTGTTTTCAAATAACAAGGAAAAAACCTCTTAATTGTCTGTTATTGTCCTGGGGTGCATACTTTTGAATTATTAAATAATTCATTACAAATTTGATAGTTTTCACCACTGTTAAATACGCTCAACCGTCTGTCATATGTCTTCACTGAGTCAGTTGCCAGCAAGAGAGAATCCTCGGGCAGTCTTAAAGAGGAATAATTAAACTAAACAGCATATCCTTTAACAGATTAAAAAGTTAATGTGACCAGCTCAATGAAGACCTGGTCTGCTTTTTGGCCAGGGGGATTGGTATAGGTGGGGCAACACCACCTTTTCCTGATGGGGATGTAAGGGGACAGAGAATAAAGAGACTTTAGCTGTTCTATGGAAACATGCATAAATTCACTACTTTGTGGGTTATCTTGATGGAAAGATACAGACATGGCAGTTCTGGAATTCTTGGAATATTCTCACTGATTATCATTCCTCATCAGTGTGAACAGGGGTTTTGCTGAGACTAACCACTTTTTTATTATTTTGGATGTTGAACAATAATGACCTCTTTGAAATTATTAAGTAGCTAAACTTGTAGAAAAACTACATTTCTGTTTGCTAGGGAGATCAGAATGAAGTTAATGAGCTTGTCCTGCCAGAAACGTAGTCTGTAGATGTTACTCATTGACCATTGGACATACTTGTAATTTTTTCTCTACAGCTGAAATTAGAAAGCTTACAAATCAACAGGTTTTTACCTTGTTTCTTCATGATTTCAAAGAAAAAAGTTGTTTATGTGGAAACTTTCAATTTATGAAAAAGCTGATGGTCAAATCTCAAATGCAGTCTGATGTGTCTTCCTATCTAAATCTGCAAAGCAGCTGTAGAAGTAACTTGGCTGGGGTAAAGTCTGCGGAGTATTTGCATGATTACATAAAGCACTTTAAATAAAAATTTACAAGCAATCAGAAGACTTTAAAAAAGTGCAGTTAAGAAGTACAGCATAACATCCTTCTCCAATTTCCCCTCATTAACTACTTCATTTTTATGCATTCTGTACAGTTCCTGATCTCAAGTCAAAATGTGTCCATGATCACATCCAAAGTGAACTCTCTCGCAGTCTACATAATACGTTTCAAGATTAATTCCTCAGTTTGTATGACTCAGTAGCATCTTCCAATCAAAGAAGTTTTAGAGATGAGATTGTTTTTATCATGATTATTTCAAATGAGTTTAAGTGACATGCATATCCTTTGCTTTTCACTGTATATTGTGAGGCTTATTGGATCCATAGTCTTATTTCAGTCCTAAAGTAAAACAACTTGCATAAAGATTAATAAATTTGCATGTATTATTTTCCATGACAAACTGTCAAGTAAGTTAAAAAGAGTCGTAAATGGTAACAACCATTTTCATAACTGCTCTAAGTCTTTTCTGCATTATGGGCAAATTCAAACACAGTAGTTAAGTTTCTATTGTCTTACTTTAATCAAAAGTAGATACGGTAAGAGAGTGAAATATACAACATTATCTTTCTTTTTCAACGTGCTGTTCATAATTTCCAACCTTATGTCTACAGATGTCTACAAATAACTTCAGATATCCTGTTGGATTTTTGCTAAGCTCATAGAAGGCAAATAATATACTATCTTTTCTTTTTAATTTCCTGTTTGTAGATTTATAGATACTTTTGTGGTTAATTTTGTATGGTTTTTCTCAGGAGTGTTTAAACTTGTACATTTTATTAAATACATGAGAAGTTTTGAGAACAAATCTCCTATTTTAGTAGAAGAATGGTGAATAATGAAAACTTCATTGTATCTTAATTTTTAACCAGATTTTGTTTCCCTTAGACTATACCATCATAGAAAATGAATCTGTGATATGTCAAGGTGCTGTCCCCTTGAGGGTTACAGTGAGTCAGAATATGACACCCTTCTGTTTGGGTCAGTGAACACTGAGGTGAGATTCATTAGACTGCAATAAAAGGGATTGTTCCAATAACAGTTTAAACAAAGGCAATAAATATGAAATAGAAGTATGTAGTATCAGATTTTAGGAATTATTCTGAATCTAGAATTTATTGTATGAAAGGGCATTGAAGTGATTGCTTGAGTCTGATTAACAGATTTGGGTTTCCTAATCTTACTGAATTCACTGGATATTTAATTTTTTTTTATTTGACATTGCAAGAAATAAATTAGGTTCTTGATGCATAATTACCATTTACTAGTGATTTTATGTGTTACAAAAATCACTACTGTACTGCAATTAATAACTGCCCCATAGGGGAACTTGTAATTCATCAAGACAGAACAGAGAAATCATGGAGAATTCCATAGTTCATGGAAAAAAAGGGAAAAAGGAAAAATATAGGGAAAACCCCTCCCTCTTTCCATATGATGCCTCTTCTTACATTAGAGTTTTCCAAATGAACTTGGAAATCAGGAAACAAAGCTGGTGGCAGAACAGTGAAGTACAGTAGAAATTACCTGTAGTTGAACAGTTTAATGAGTATCTCCTATTTAAGTTGAACTTGGATGCTAACCATTGGAGAACTGCTGTTTTGGGGTGGTGTGGTGTGGGTTTTTTTGTTTGTTTTTGTGTTTGGTGTTTTTTTTTTTTTCCCTGAGGAAAGGAAATTCTAACTGTATCATAGGTAAGAATGAATGTTTCTGGTGAAAGCTAATGTGAAAATGAGCTGTATAAACATGTCCTGAACAATTTGGGAATAACCCAGCTCATCTGTTTACCAAGTAGACATTTTCATCGATTGAAAACTCAGAAAACCCTGCACAAGAGGTTTGGGCATCTGCCACAGTTTCTCTGACATGGAAGTAGTCATTGTCAGATTTAAAATGTAGCTTACTGAATGTATTACATATTTGCCAAGTCTACATGCAGTCTACTCCAAGTATAATTTCCATGAGCTTTTATTTTATTCTGAGCATTTTCAAAACAAAAAATTATATGTCTAGTCTTATGCAAATGTGGATGAGTAAATCATGTTTCTGTGAAATAAAATCTATAAATTCCGAGGTTTACAAAGAGCTGTGTTACAGGGGGGTTTTTTTGAACCTTTTACCAAGTATATTAGTAGAGGAGACAAGGTCTGGCAGCAGGGGACTGCAGGGGTGGCTTCTATGGAATAATAGCAGGAGCTGCTCCATGCTGGAGATAGCCAGCTGCAGCCATTTCTGCAACAGACCCATCACAGGCTAAGATCATCAGCCACAGGGAGGAAATATCTGGTAGATATCCATAAGAATGAGCAGAGAAACACCCACACACACAAAGAAAGGGAAAAAAAAAGAACGAGATGAATCAGAGGGAATTTCAAAGTCAGAGGAGAGTTTCTGCCTGGCAGAATAAATATTCCCCTGCAGCTCTTAGAAGAGACCATGGTACAGTAAGTGTTTCCCTACAGCCTGTGGAGAAGACCATGCCAGAGCAGATACCTTCACTGGGGCCAGTGGACAATCCCACACTGGAACAGATGGATATTCCTGAAGGAACTGCGGCCCACTGAGAGCCCATGCTGGAGCAACAGGAAAGTGTGAGGGGGGGAGGATGAGCAGAAAGAAATTCCAAAGTACTGACTCAAGCCTTCTTCCCCCATGATCCCACTTGCCACTCAGGAAAGGGGATTAGAGGAGTTGGGAGTGAAGGAGTAAAGCTGAGGCCAGGAAGGCAGAGAAGGAAAGGTGTTGCTATAACTTTTGGTGGTTGGTTTTGTTGTTGTTTGGTTTGGGTTTTTTTGTTTCCCTCTAGTGGAAAATACTTATTTTAATTGGCAATAAATTAAGTGAATTTTCCCCCCAGTCTGTTTTGCCCATGATGGTAACTTGTAAACAATTTTCCTGTCCTTATCTTGAGACAGGAACATTTCCTCCCCTTTTATTTTTTTACACCCAGGGGGGAGGGAAGGGGTTTAGCAAGTGGCTGGTAGGAGGTTGCCTGGTGGCCAAGCCTAACCCATTGTGCCAAGCTTTTAGCATTATTGTTTTCTCCCAGCACTTTATTGTCTTGCTAATTATATATATTCTCAACTGAAAAAGTTCAATAAGATGCTCATACTAAAGTTAACTATATCCATATAAGGTTAGTATTTGGATGTATATAACTTTAGAATACTGAGCCATTAGACCTAAAGGATGAAGAGATGAAATGGTTGTCTTTCTTTCTCAGTTCTCAGGCATCTGTGAATTCTCTGCTTCAGTCAGATTTGCAATGTTCTTTGAACACAGATGTCATCATAATTTTTTCCATCATTTATCACAGGCAGATGTGGTGCTATTGAAATTTCAATAAAAAAAAGGAGAAGATTGTCTTGTCCTGCTTGAAACCAACAGCCCACATGTCAATTTAAGGAAGATGTCTAAATTAATATTTCAAAATTTCAGTTAAACAAGAAGTTGCTTCCTTAGAGTTTCCTTACAAAACTATTGGCTTGGAATTATTTATTTATTTTTTTTTTCCAGAGGGGGAGCCCTTGTGTCAGAAAGTAAGATTAGTTTGTAAAAACATTTTTTAAAGTCTTTGGAAACCATTTATAACTCCATTTTCCTCTCAGTCTCATTTGGTTTTCAAAATTGGTGACATTCCTTTTTTATTATTCCATTTGTAGTGTTATTTAAGAATAAAACCGTGAATTTTCAAGCATTAAGTTCAAGGAAACATGACTGAAGTACTTTCCTACTATAGAATACTCATGTCTTCTATTCCATGGGAAACTTTCCTATATCCTTTGCATAATATTTATATGCTTCACTGCTTTTCCTTCTATCCTTACTTTTCGTCTCTACCTCATGTTAATGAATTAGAGAATTTTGGGATACTTGGAAATCAGAAGTCTGTCAAAAATAATTCCTTCTTCATTAAGATAAAGCTGGAAGTCTGCCACAGCACTGCCAGAGATAGAGATTTCAATTTTCTGGTAGGCTGAAGCATTAAAAAAGAGGAAAATAAAATGCATTCTAAAATTCAACTTTTCTTTCCAGCTGAATTAATTACAGTATACTGTATCTGTTGTGCTGTGAATGCAGCTCTCCAGAAATCACAGTGGGACTGCTAAACCTTGTCCAGCTTTGAAGATATTGGCAGCTGTTTTGCTATGAGTTTTCCTACTAATCAATTTGAATCCTCTGGGAGATTGAAAGGATGGCTGGATGTTGCCTTCTTATTTAGCTTATTTGCTATGAAGAACCTGTGATGCATTGAGGTTACTTACCACTAGGTATAGTAAGGTTATGTATTGCTAGGTAACTGAAGAATTGCCTCCTTGTCACTTCCATTGATTGCCCAACTTCAATATACAGTTATGGGAAAGAGCTGGAATCATTAGTCAATCCCAACTACAGTAGTCAAAGTAGACACAGTTGAAGTCTGAAAGGTGAAGTTAAATAGAGATTCTAGACCATAGTTGATGTGTTTTTCAACAGTAGATTTATTTGATGAAAGCAATGAAGTTCACATTTCCAATGACCTGATTAAATTGTAACAGGGCTCAGCTAAGAGTTTACATTATGGATTTACGTCAGAGTGACCAACTCCCAGAGCAGACCAAAGTGAAGCAGAATTTGGCTGTGTAAGTCTAAGTATTATGTTCCCTCCATGTACATCTAGGACACCTCCACCTGTCCAACAGGTATGGTTTTCAAAAAAAAAAAAAAAAAAATGGGCAAGAAATTGTTTTCATGTCACTCCTCTTTTACTCTCATTTTCCTATTATTTTTTTTTTTTTAAGTATAGCAAATAAGTATTACTTTTCATACATAAGCAGCCATACTATTAATGATGGGACTAGTTGAAAATCATACCGCTAAGCAGGTATAGATTCCCACTGTGTAACATGTCTAATAAATTGCCACGGTTTAGGCCCAGTGTTACAACCTGGGGCTCATTCACTCCCCACCCCACTGTGGGACAAGGAGGAGAAAATCTAATTTAAGGCTTGTTAATCAAGACAAGGATAGGGAGGTTTGCATTCCCCAATAACAATAAGAGGCAAAAACCAGACAGGTTCTGTTTGGGAAGGCAAAACTAGTTTAATCTCCAAGGAGAAAGAGAAAACATGCCCAGAGCTTAAAGCCTCCCCCCTCCCCTCTTCTTCCCCCGACACCAATTACTTCCCTCTTGCCTCCCCCCCAGTGGCACAGGGGAACAGGGAGTCAGGGCTTAGGGTCAGTTCTCCACACGTTGTATCTGTCCTTCTTTCCTCCCCAGGGGAAGGACTCCTCACATTCTTCCCCTGCTCCCACCTGGGCTGCACACAGAGTCACAGCCTGCTGCGGGAGCAGTCACCTCCTCTGACACGGGGTCCTACGCGGCTGCAGAGCCACATCTGACCCTCTCCGTGATCCTGCACAGGCTGCTGCTTCATGTCTGCCCACCTGTGACATTTCAGGGGCTACAAATCTACATTTACCCCACAATGGTCCTTCAAGAACTGCTCCACTGTGCTCCTCCACAGGATGCAGGGAGACAGCTGCCATCACACCACTAAGGAAATCTCTGCTCAGGCAGCTCCTTCTTCACTGACCTCAGAGTCTCTTCTCCAGCATTCCTCTTTCAATTTATCTTCTACTCTGCTCTTCAGCTTTTTTTTTTTTTTTACTTTTTGCAATTTTGTTTCCCTTTCTTGAATATGTTACAGAGGCACATCCAGCTTCCCCTATCTGCTCAGCCTTGGGCACAGGCAGGCCTGGGATTGGAATCAGAGGAGCTTCCATCCTCTTCTCACAGCAGACACCCCTGTGGCCCCCCAGCTTCCAAAAACCACAGCACTAACCCAAGACTTTTGGGTTAGTTAAGCCCTAATAAACCTGTCTCTGCTTTAGACAGTGACAGATGCTCTCTGTTATTCCCCACTACCCTCCCAGGGGAAGATTAAGATGGGAATAAGGGAGAGGGACTGACTTCAAGTTTGGAAGAAAAAACTTGAGTAGGTTTATTGAGGTAGTAATAGCAAATTGCAAATATGTAAATATGAAACTTACCCTCCTCAGCTGCTAATCACTTCTAAGCTGGCAAGGTCCCAGGCTGGAGTGAGCAATAGATGGGTCTGCCCAAGTCCAGAGTCTCAGGGGCAGTGCACAATAGTCTTAGAGCAACCAAATTGCTCCTACTTGGGAAGGTTGAAGGCAACCATTTTTTGGTAAAACACATCCTTTTCCAGGGAGGAAATAAGGACCAGCAGCAGACAGATCTTAACCCAGGTAGCACACCAGCCAGAGAAGCCACTAGAGGACTCTCTTGGGAGCCATTTTATACTGAGCACCATGGGAAGGAATGATGGAATTGGTCTATTTGGGTCTCCTCCCATAGGCACAGCTGCTCCCAAATATATCTGTCACAATAGGCAAGCCTTTGTTTGGGGGGGGTTTTAAGCATTGTTTTTCTGTCCTGGTCCTCTCAAACCAGGACATACATATGAAGAACATTAGATGGAATAGAAAATTGAAATAATGAATGTTGTCATATATGTATTTTAGTTAATACCTGAACCAATATTTTTGTAATTTTTTATTGTTGTAATTGAAAAATATTTATACAGAACAAATACCTGGTGTATTTGTGTTATTATAAAACCCAGCATGGACCATAGGAAACCACTTCCAGACAAGCTACAAACAAAATAATTCATGAAGTTTGGTGACATATACACAGTTCGTCTGACCTATATTAACTTGTGTTTGTAAGAAGTTGCAGACTGAGGTAAGATGTATCTATTGGAATAACATTTTCAGTATTTTTTATCTTAATCATTAAATTATTTAATTGATTTTGCATCATAAAAATCACTAGTTTTTGCTTTATGTGGAGGTACAAGTTGTATAACTGCACACACAAAATGTGATGTATAATGCCCACAGTGCTTTCTTTTAGACAGTTTGGTCTTGGTGTGTATAACATTTATCTTCTAACCTTTGGAGACAGCAAAGCTGAATATGACCTTGTTTTCAGTATGCTATGTTTTCTCTTTAGCCACTTGGAGTTACCGAAATCGTGTAAATGCAAGACTTGAATAAATTTCTCTTTCTTTACGGATTACAGTTGTTTTAGCTGATATTTCACTTTTTGAGGGTATGCACAAGGCATACATGTATATGTAGAGTATGTATATTTCCTGAATGAATCAGGTATTAAAGATTTTGTCTTACCAAGTCAAGAAAATCTTTCCATTAAGTTAAATGTATGCTCCATAAGGCTGCTGGCTTTGTGGGTATCTGCAGGTAGGGAAAAGAGATGGAATGACTAACTGTGAAAGCATTGAACATTTAGAATAAGGGTGCAATTACATTAGTCTAGACAGGGAATTTGCTTGGCTTCCCTATTCCAATAAATCACTGCTCTATAATTCTTAGTGCAATGGATGAGATCACACAGCCAATACTGCATTCAAAGCCATGAGTTTGCCTGGTGCAAGAAAGAAAAGGAGCAAGAAAAAGTGGAGAACTACCACAAATATCAAAAGATGCTAATTTTGCATTGAGAGCAGTCAATCATGATGCAAAAGGGATACAAAAGGCACAAAATAAAATTAAGAAGAAGGAAAACAGAGGAGTAAAGACATTAAAACTTTTACTACAGAAAGTAGTGCCAGTGTCTTTTCTCAAGATTTTTAAAACTAGACAGGTTACAAATTGCTGGAACAGCATCAAATAAAAAAAAATCAAGAAAATGGTCTCACTTTGTCAGTTTTTTTAACCCTTAAAATTTTATTTAGTAATTTAAAAAATATTTTTAATGTGACAGGACAGTAGTACATTAGATGTGTGTGGTGGAAGCACTCTGTTCCACTTACCATTTTTCTCACTTTATACTTTCTCTCTTAACTCATAACACTGATGCTTCTGTAATTAAAAAAAACACCAAGAATTAAAAGAAATTAGTAAATAATAAGTAAAATAGGTTACAACTTAAAAGACTGCTTTGAGTACTGTCACAGTTTAACACTGGCCTGGCAATTAAACCGGGTAACGGTAACAGATGCTCTCTATTAATCCTCCTCCTCTCCCTGATAAAGAAAAGAGAAAGAAAAAGGGAGAGAGACTTATGGGTTGGAAACTAAACTACACAACTTTAATGAAACAGTAATGATAAATAGGAAAAATTACTAAATATATACAAAAATACAGGAAAATTGATACTATGTCCCTTCCCCCTTACTTTCCCTCAATAACTCTCAGGTCACCCCCGAGGCTGCAGGGCAGCCCTGGGAAAGTCCAGGCTGGAATCCTGGAGTCAGCAGCAGTCGGGAGCTGGAGGCAGGAACACACAGATTCAGGCTGGCACGGATCAGGACCACAGGCAGAGGGACGGATGGAATCCTCCCAGGATGCTGAAGCAAACAGGGACAGGTGAAGAAGGGGAAGCAGGAAGGGGTTTGACCCTTGTGATCCCTCAAATTTATACTGAGTATGATGTGTATGGGATGGAATACTTTGGTCAATTTTGGTCATTTTTTATCTTGTCTTCTTCTCCCTAAAGGAAGGTTACATGTGTGACCTCTTTACTTCTTTTCTCCTTCTGGAAGGTAAAATGTCCCTCAGAACTGAGCAGTGTCCTTGGCTCTGCACACCAGTCTCTATCTGTAACTATAAACATCAAGCATTATCAGTCCCAGAAGCAGACACTGACTGAAAAACTTGCTGTTAATTTCAGCAAGTCCAGCTACTTACAAGAGACTTAGCTGAAAGCAAAAGTACAAGACAGAAAATCACCTTTATCGTGGCCCAAACCAGGACAAGTACTCAGATTTAGAAGTGTTGGGCAATTTTTAAATCTAGAATTCAGACTGCATCTAACAACCTAATTCTAGCCTTTTCCTTTGAGCTGAAGGTCCATTAAGGATTGGAGCAATAGATATACTCCATCAGTCTTTCTACAAGTATGGTGTCATCTGTATGGAATACAGTTTGTACCCTCCGATGGCTTTGTGCCAGGTTAGCCAAGGTACAATAAATGGGGAATCACATAAAAAGCACAGTCATGATCTGAACTAAAATTGTAAGTATATGCTTTGTCAGGAGCCCAGACAGATGCCTTCCAACCTTTTATCAGCTTTGTTTCCAATCAGATTTCTGAAGTGCTGTACACAGCTCTCATTTGTAGAAATCAACGTAAAGTACCATGCAAGCTCATTTTGTCAGTTTCTTATAGTCTTGTTACATATGCAAACCCTTATTTACTATTTCTTATTTTATGAGAATGGATTTCATACTTAGGATAGAAGGAAAAAGCTTTTTAGGAAAATCAAAGCATGGGGGCAACATCAGTGAAAGTGAAGAGAGAAGCCAAGAGGGTGTGTTAAATTATTAAAGTAATCTGTCTAAATTTTGATATTGTCTTCAAAACACTGACATTCTTCAGCATGTGTTTGTCTTAACTATAGACAATTGCAGCAGCACCACCTTATACCTTAGGTATTCTGATATTTTCTGCTTTATTCCTTGGGGCCTGTAACATGGCCTGTAACGTGTTCAAGTGAGGGTTTTAGCAGGACTACCATGATTTAACTATATGCTGTACAGAATAGTCAGAACAGTTTGCCATCATAAACAGAGTTCCCACAAAACAAATCAAATCAAATCAAAACAAAACAAAACAATCAGGTGTGAGATCTATTCCTTTTATGAAAGTGTCAATATGAGTGAAATTAGGTCAAGAAAAGTCTTACCCCACTTTTCACTTGATTTTCTGTTTAGTAAGTATAATAATGGACAGTGAGATCCTTTTTTCCAAGAGATACACTTTGATAGTTTTTAATGTAAGAGTTTCAGAGCATAACTAATTGTTTTGCTATGCTGACCAGAATACCTTTCCAAATTTAGTTGATAAGACAATGTCTGGGAAATTATTTTCTTAGTAACATTTGCTCTGTCTGCCTCTCTAGAAATTCAATAAGAAGTCAAGATTCCATGTTCTCAATGCTCTAACTTTTTTCTAAACATTTAAAAGTATTATTGAATTACTGTGTTATGACCAGTAAAAGACTTTCAGTCCATGATAACTAAATAACTAATGTATAAATACATACATGTGAAAATAAGATTTTAAAACTATGGGACTAAATAATTTTAAGACAGAGCTCTGGGATATATTTATATAGTATGTATGGAGATTCTTACTACAGTTGCAACAGAAATATCTTACCCAGGCTGATGTACTTTTCCATCTCAGTTCATGTATTTTATCACAGATAGTGAGTACAGAGCAAATTAATTGAAGCCCAAGAAGCAAACAGTATTTTGGGATATCCAGAAAGCTTTGCATGCTTCTTATTCTGTTTAAGCATATTGTCTGACAAAGAGGGAAAAGATAAAAAGGACCGAAATGTCACTCTTTCTCTCAGCTTCTGCTTCTTTTTATGTAAACTAGAGTAATAATGAATGGATGGCTGTGGCAGAATGGCTGAAACCACATGGATGAGACACTATGCAACCCACTTTCATTAAATAGCACCCACATGGAATGAGCTGGAGAATTGGGTTAAGTTGTGTGATTTTGGTATCTCTCCAATGACTGTGGCAAAAGCATAGCTTGGAAAGGACAAATAGTGTGTAAATCCTCTCATTTACCTCACCTGATGGCAGCAAATATATTCAAAACTCACACAGTGCCTCACTTATCATCATCCGAGTTCTACTCTGAGAGTGAGATACTCTGCAAATACTGACAGGTAGAAGTACAGGAAAAAAGAATATGGCTTTGATTTGTCCAGTCATCTCTGAAGGACTGCTGCATCCACTTTTTCTTGAACTTTTTCTGCTATCATTTGATGTATTTTAAAAGATCATATGGTGTGCAGAAAGTTGGCAAGAAATCAGACAATATAGCAAGTCTGTGTTGTGTGAAGTGTTTGCCTGTGATTTTCACACATATGTGTTCTGAGAATGACATTTTTCTCCAAAGGCTTTCTTCTTCTGCTGAGACTTCAGACAGACTTTGCAGTTCCCTTTACAGGCTGTATTGCTTTTTTTTACACAAGTTATGTGTTATTTTATTCTGGGTCCCAAGTATCTAAGAACAACAGAAGTCATAGAATCATAAAATAGTTTGAGTTGAAAGTCCTTCAAAGATCATATTGTTCCAGCCCCCCCTGCTATGGGGAGGATGAAATAAAATGAATCCCTAATGAAAAATGAAGGTTAAAATGTTTGTTTCCTTTTAGTTAGAGAAACATTTTGGGGGAAGTTTAATTCTGCATGATAAGTATATTAGGGACATGTTATATGACAGAAATAATATATTTTATACAAACATTATATCTAGACATCTATATGTAGCTGAGGCAGAAAGTAGAGAATTTTTTCCCTTTTTCTGATCAAGCATGTTTCCTCTGTTTTCCCATAAACTAATAAATACCTTGATATTTTTGAAGAGCAACAAAGAAAAAATGTTAGCATTTTATATAAGAATGAAAGACAAGTATTAGCTATATTTTGAACTGATACCCATCAGAACATGATACCCAGTCCTTACAGTGGGCCCAGGGTTCCCTCTGTACAAACTGCAGGAGATTCAGAGCACATTTGTGATGCTGCTAACCCCACCTGAGGTATGACTTTCAAGATAAAACACCAGTTCCACCCAGTATATAAATTAAAGCTACTTTATCAAATGCTGCTATCCCTCCCCTCTCAACATGACAACTGTTCAAATTAGAAAGTAAAGAGCTGTATCCCATCATTCCTTCAACGTGCCATAGATCATAGATTGACTGGCATTTGAAGGATACAGAAAAACAGGAGAGATTTTTTTTTTATTTTTAACTTATAGAAGCTCCTTGTTAAAATACTAGCAGTGTGTCATTGCTCAAAGGAGGTTTATATGGCAGAGAAGGGAATCTAGTTTCACGTACAGATGCATTCTGAAAGCTGTCATTGCAATTTAGACAGGAAGAAACATTTCTTTATTGCTCATGTTTGGAGTACAATAGCATTTTCATCTCTTTGAATACATGCTTCTCTTTCTATTTTGAACTAAACACACCAGTGATCTACATTTGCTCATTAAGATCCAATGCTTAAGAATTACTGAGAAAGTATTAACAATAAGCTTCCATATGGAAGTATAAATAATTCACACGTTGTGTGTTTTGTTCCATCTCTTAGGGAATATAAACTTGGCAACAATCAAGGTGAGTGTCATCATTAATTATAGTTAAAACGCTGAAGTAGTGATACTTTTCCTGACAAAGCAATGCACGTAGCCAAACTTTAAAAGAAGTTTATAAAGGAGCTGAATGAAAATTAAAATTATAACACTTCTGTAGATACTAATGTGGTTACTGAACACTCAGTCAGGCATAAAAACACAGTTGCTTCAAACAGTAGAGATAATTTTTATATGGCATGATACTTTTGCAGGATTCAAAAAGGCATCTGTGCCTTTTTAAAATCATGGGTGCTATCACTTTCAGAATATGTGCTGGAAATATTTGTTCACTATGATGACTCTATTCTTGCTCTACATGCTCAGCCAGTTTCTTGGGTTTTGTTCATTGCCATTTGATTGATTTTGTGGTGGGTTTTTTTAGCTTTTTAGATTTGGGGTTTTTTGTTTGTTTTGTGTTGATTTTTTTTTTCAAATGTTCATGCAACTTTGCCGATATGGCATAGCAGTTGCTGTTTTGTAATATATGGTCCCTGGACCATAATATAATTTCAGGATATTTGTTCTTGGAAGTTTCTATCTGATCATTTTCCCCTCTCTGCAAGGAGGTTATGTAACTGTGCTGCAGTTGCTGAAGTGTTTTGCGCAACTGAAAGATAAGGGAATTTTTTTCTTGGTCTGTTAGGGAGTACTGAAGTGTTTTTGTCACTGAGCAGATGCTGCATTATTCTGAGAACTGCACTACCAAAACTCACAAAGCCACTAGATACATCTGTGTGCATCTTCTGTCTGTATGCTCTAAGTAGATATGAAGCCTTTAGCATTTTCAAGAGCTGATTAGGACATTCATTACACTCCTTTCCCACCCCATCTTAGTTGGTGAAACACATTGATTGGTGGTTTCATGCAGAACTAAAGCCTTGGACCTAAGTTAAAGCCTAATACTGAAAGTACCATAGGGATGTAAGACAGACAGACAGGAAGGCAGATAAAATTATAGGATTTGTTCTAAGTCTACATCAACAAACCCACAGAGGTTTTTTTTGTGTGTGTGTGTGTGTGTTGTTTTCTGGTTTTGGTTTTGTTTGTTTGTTTTGTTTGTTTGTAATTCTAGAAAGAAGTAAAACTGAACAACCGGAATATAGTTTTTTAACGCAACATCTTTTGAACACCGTCATGTTTTAGGACTAGAGGGGAATATATTTTGTTAACACTTGACCAGTAGTAATCAAGTAGTGGTTTCAGGGCTTGGGTGGCCAGGGAAACTAAATCTCACGCTCTTAAATAGGTCCTGAATTCTGAGGAAAATAAATTTGATTGTCATTAACCAGTATGACTAAATGCACATGAAATTTAATTTCTTGTAATTTTTAAGTCTCAACAGTTCAGCCAGGGGATAGGAAGTGTGACATCCACAGCTATTAGTCTCATTTTCTGTATTCTATATTTATATGATTTGTCTTGATACCATAAGACTTCACTGATGTGCAGCAGGGTGATATTGAATGTTCAATAACTCTTCCTTATTGTAGGATCAGACTCAATCCAACTGAGATCAGAGTAACCACTGATACAAGAGAGCCTATCCTGCTCTTAAGCTACTACTGGAGCTAGAGAAAAGGAAATATAAATGAAAGTCTACAACTTACAGCAGTTCTTTCTTTTGCTTTTCTCATCTCTGTTAAAATTAAAATGGCAAGAAGCCCTTGGCAGCAGTGCAGTAGCCATGGATGACTGTAAATCCCTAACCAAGAGGGTGGGCAGAGGGTGGCAAAAGAGATGAGAGGTCAGATTTCCAGCTCTGTTCTTGGGACTCCCTATCATGAAAGCACCATTCCAACTGAGGGACTTGAATGGGACTTTGCTATTGTTTTCTGAAAATTAAAGGCGAAAATAAGAAAACCTCAAGCAAAAACACAGGACAAATAAACAGCTGCAAAACCATTACTACTTCTTTGTACCTGGCTTTATTTAAATGGTGGGTCAGCTTCTCTGATCTTCCAGGTGTACTTCTGTGGTGTTGAATGTTTCCATGGCACTGTGTGCTTACAACAGCTACCTTGGTGAGGGATTCAGCTACCAGCTTGCAGAGAGTCTCTCATCTCAGGAAAATGGTGAAGGGGGTTTATCATGAAGAGAAGACTTACCATTTTTTCCTCTTCAGAGTACACAGAGAGATGACCTTAGAGACACCTTTACTGGAGCAGTGGATGTTTATTTTCCCTGTAGTATCAGCCCTTGAGCTGAAGGTGAATGAGAGGGGTTATTTAAGCTGGAGTGTTTGGACACTTCTGTCTCACATGCAATATGTCATAGAATTTTACCTAGGTATTGCCAAATATTCAGTTAAATGATGATACACTAACGCCTGTAAAAGTGGTAGCAGTATGGCTCCACTGGTCAATCTGCTTTTAAAACATTTCCTTTTAACACAGGTTTGTTTTCTCCAGTCTACTTTGTTCTCTTAGTTACTTCCTTGCTTTCACTAGTACCTAATACTGCAACCTTAACAGTTCAGTTTGTCCCTAAAATTTATAAACCCTCGTGTAATTACAGGTGACTTTTATGGGAATTAGCCCCAAAGTTAGTTTCTGTTTTCTTAAGGGACACTTTAAAACTACTTGTGACTTTTCTATATCCAGAGATAAGACAATTAGAAAGCTTATAAGGCTTGTAATTTGTAATTTTACTCAAGTCATGTTCACTTCCATGTTTTTGGTAGCATTGAGTACTGGAAATCTTCAAAATTATTTTAAAGTGAAATTTTTAGTGTTAAAGCCTATCATGAGCTTGCCTTTAGTGCTAGCAATTCCTGGTCAGTTGCTAGCCTGAACTATATATTTTGAAAAAAAAATGTGGAAAAGCAACTATATGAGACCACAGGAAGCGATAAGACAGTAGTTTGTCCATTTCCTGAGGTTTGTGTTAGGAAGGGAAAAAATAATGTTTTTTATTGCTCTGTAATAAATAAAAATACATACAGGCACTGTTATTGCTGCAAAGTTTTGCATAGAGCACCAAATTGATTTTCTAGTATAACTTTTACAAATAACTGAATAACTTCTCTTGCTCTTGTCAGAGCTGAAAGCTGTTGACCTCGCCTGCTCAAAGCTTATCAGTAAACTCATAGTTATAAACCAGTTCTATTTCATTCTCTGTTCTGTTTCTCTGAAGAGATGTACAATGCCTGTAGAGGACATAAGTGTGGTATTCTAGTGAACTTGAACCTCAAAGCTGCTGCATTGATTATGTGGAAGCTGGCACAGGGAGATGAGAGCAGATGGTTTTGGTAGTCAAAGTAGCACTGGAATTCTATACTGTGTTTGGGTTTTTTGTTTGATTTTGTTTGTGTTCCATTTTTTTTTTTTTCCTTAAGGGTTGATATTTTCAAGTTGTGTGCTGTTTCTTTGCACTAATCCAAGCAGAGGAAAAAGGCTGCTGAGCTAGTTACTTATGTCTTATATTGAAGAAAATGTTTTCAAAACCCAGGAAAGATGCATGGTGTATTCCTGTTGTATTTTAACCATTCACACAATATCTTTGAACACACTCTTTTTCCTTTTCTTCCTCTCTTTGTTCACCAGAAATGAAAACTTGAAGTACTTATCAGAAATTAAAACCTGAAGTATTAAAATCAAGCAGTGACATTGAGGCTATCCACTGCATTTCAAGATTTCATACTCTGATGTTCTGAAGAGCTCAGAACAATGTAAAGCAACCAAGAACACGAGGGACTGACAAAAGTAACCTCTGGCATGGCTATTAATGATTGAAATTCAGAGCTAGTAGATAATATTTTTCTATAAAATATCTTTGAATCATAGTATCTTCTTAAAAAAATCCTTTTGAACAGAAATTTCAGTCTTTTTTGTCATTATTCCAGTCATTATCTTCATTATCAAGGCTCTTGAAATATCAAAGGATCATTGTATAGAAAAAAACTAAAAACTCTGCTTTCACATAATATTGCAAACAGATCTTCAAATCATTGGTTAAATAAAATTTCTTTGTGATATGATCAAAACTCTTGTTCACTTATCATATGAAACACTCCAATCGGAGAGCTTTTGTTGTTATATATTTTACAGTCAAATCTATAAATATTTTTGGTGGAAAATATTTTAGATATTTTTAAGACTATAAATACTTTAACGTATTTTACAGGATCTCTTCTTTGTGATTTACAGATTTCTCAGTTAACAATGGCTTTGTTTGATAAGACAGAATTTTAAACAGTCATCTTTTTATCTACAAGATTAGGAACTCCAGATAAAACCAAAAAACTTTAGCACTGTGAAACTGAGTGGACTACAAAAATCATACAACAATAATTTATTGTATGACTACAATATATTGTAATCCTATGTTCCTTTGTTTTCAGTTTTTATTTTCAACAGTTAAAGCATCTTAGTATTGTTATTTATAAATGAACTACAGTACAATCTATTTTGCAGCAGAAACAGTATTGTGAAATTGTCTGATTTATGTATGTATGACTGACACCCTAAAGTTATTTTTTCATGTGAACCAATCATCTTCTCCTTCATACTGAACTGCAAGTTTTTATTAACTTCTATCCTTACATAATGGTTTAAACATGCTTGCTAACTAAGGATAGAACCACTGTGGCATAAAAGTAATTAATAACAGAACCTTAGAAATTCTAGCATTATGTTCTAGAATGAATGAAGTATAGGGATTTCTCCTCATAGTTAATATTACATGCACAAATCTATTCTTTAGACTGCTTCTTTGTTTTTTCCATTTTTTACTGAGAAAACCAGTATCATATAGTATGGCAAAAGTCCTTTTCCAAGCTTTATTAAGTACCAGTTTGGTTACCAAAGGGAAATCCAGAAAATGCTATTCTGAGGAAGGAAATCAGGTTGGTACTTCCCTTTTCAGTAGGCTATCTCTACACAACCTGCATACTAAGCATCTTCTTCAGATGAAGAAAGATTGTGTGCTGCTTCTCAGACTCCTGAATCTGACTTCTGTGTGTTTTCCCCTTTCTGAGGGCACTTAAATCCTTCATGCCCCCTCAAACTTCACTAGAGGCCTCTCCACCTGCAAGAGGGCTTTTTAACACTAAAGCCTTCCTCATTCTCTCAGGAATTTAATGTTACCAGTGTTAACTATTGTCTTCAGTACAACAGAGTCTTAGCTTGTAGGTTGTAAAATATGTTTGGCTATAAAGGGAAGGAAGGTTCTCAGACTTTGTTTGGAACAGATGTACATGGTGCAAGCATCACATCTCAGAATAGCACTGGAGATAAAAAATAAAAATTTGTTACTCTGTTCAGAAACATTTTAACTTTATGTACAGGTTCTTCATTTTAAATGCAAAAAAGATAGATTTCTAATATCACAAACATTTATTCCATCTCTTCTTATGGAAGTAGTTGATTGTTTTCAATTGAGCTGCAGCATTTCTATCTGATCATTGCAACATTTGATTGCAAAAAGCTCCCTATACTGTGGAAAATGTCTGTTGCATGCCGATCACAGCATATCTCATTGTGCAGCACAATGTGCTTTCAAAAAGTGTGCATCCATCACTATTCTGTCAAAACAATTAAGCCAATATCCAGAAATCACATTTAGCTCAATATTCTGTGGAAATATCTAATTCTCAGAAGTTTTCAATGGAAGTTATCAGTCCTTCATCATCATACAGTCCAACCTTCTAGTTAGAGGACCTCATCTATATCAGCGATTAAAAATGAAAATTTCTTAAACAGAGGATGAAGGTATGGCACTAAGAATTTCAGGCTGGATTTTGATTCACCATAATTTTGTGAATCAAAGAAATTTTGCTGTTCTTGGATGTTATACAGCTGGATCAAGAAAGAAGCTGTTTTAGTAATACCTGCAAATGATACACTATGTAGTAAAGATGTTTAAATGTTGAATCTATATAACTGATTTACTGAAGAAGAAAATTAGTAACTTGCATTATGGAAACAGGCTTGCTTTTTTTTTTTTTTTTTTTTTTGGGACCTATAACTAAAATAAGGGAAATGAATAAGAAACCTTCAAATGAATTTGAAACCTTCGAATCTTTCTGCTTAGAAAAAGCTCAAATAATGTCATCCAGTATGCCAAAGAAACACCTTTGTACACACTCAAGTAACGCTTTTAGGCTTGATGGAATCCACCGAAAAGCAGGTGATACTTTCTTTGATGACAACAATTACAATTTATCCATTTATGGTTCAGGGTTTTGTTAATTAGCACACATCCAAGGTATCTGGATTGTGAGATAAAAAATACTGATTTGTACAAGGCAGACATTTCCATCCAAGACATTCTCTGTGTAAAAATTAAAAAAAAAGAAATAAATTAATGTTCTAGTAAAGAACTACTGAAAGGGCTGTAAAATGTGGTGGGATCTGAATGCAGTTTTAAGAGAGCAGAACTGACACTGCTATAACTGAATCTGTCTGCAGAGAAACAGCATGTACCTTGGATATACACGACTCATCTGTAGTAGGTGAGGTTATTAATAGCAATGCAGAGGTTTAGCACAGAACATGTAAGTCTTCAGATGGGTAGGAAATTTTTTGTTTGTTTGTTTATCCTCATGAAGAAATTACATTATTTCCAACATTTATTTTTGTGTGTATAAGCTTATCACACTAACTAGTTTCTTTGAAGTCAGTTCTTAACTTGAATTCACTTGTATATTTTAATTTGCGGGCTATTGGCATGCATAGTATCATGGAGCAGCTAAATAGCAAGACTGACCTACCATCTGGTAGGTATATCCAGGACTTTAAGTGGCTCACACACACAGTGCTACCAAAAGGAAGACACTGGCCCCACCATGACAGCTAGGCTGAGTCAGACAGAGATGCAATACTTTTTCATTTCAGAAAGGGCAAAATTGCTTTTCAAAATTTTCAGCTGATATGCATCCTCTTTATCCATTACTTTGGCTGCCTTTTCTTTGTCCATTCATTAAAATAGTTTGCATGCTATTTCTTCTAACTGGGGGCTTGGATGAGGGGATTTATGTGGATTTCCTGTGCTTATTTCTGTAGAAATAAATGAAGACCAAGTAATATTTCCTCTGTCAGCAGTATTTATGCATGTCTTTTTTTTTTTTTTTTTTCTTTTTTGTGATTCCACAATATGCCTAATGATATGACTAATCCTTTTTCCTGGTGTTATTCTCATTCATTTCTATTTAAAATGAAAGCAAACATTTTTCAAGGCTCTTATGGAAAATGTTAAGGCTTTTGCCACCATGAAATATGGATGGCAAAGACAGGACCTTTCTCTATTCTTATTACACAATAGGTTTATTAGTTACAATGAATTTTGTTTACCACGGAAAATGGTTTCTTTTAACTTCTCCCCATACTTAAATTCAGATGAGACAAATTACAATATTTTAATTGAGCTACTCTGGCTTTTTTTCCTTTTGAGCTCAATTTCCTTTAGAGCTCAATTTTTTCCTTTTGATTTCAATTTTTTTCCTTTTGAATGAGCTCTCTCTTTAGAG
The DNA here is from genome assembly GCA_023637945.1 of Phaethornis superciliosus. NCBI lineage: Eukaryota > Metazoa > Chordata > Aves > Apodiformes > Trochilidae > Phaethornis > Phaethornis superciliosus. The sequence continues at coordinate 68,328,536 of JAJQWJ010000002.1, read as the reverse complement.
AGCTTTCATCCACGATATGGATGTTATCCTGTATGACAATACTGGCAGGCAAAGAACTTGAGTAACAAATAAATACTATGAGATTGACAGAGAGAAGGGTGGAAGAAGAACCTGTTAGAGGGAAAGAAACCTTCATAGCAAAAGGTGACTAGGTGGATATGATTGCCAACTCATCCCTGCCTAGGACTTAGATACCAAGTATATCATATTTTGGAATCAAGTCGTGAAAATGGTAAGGGATCTGACTAAGCATGTCTTCATATTTTATTAAAAAGTATTTTACTAATATGCTAGTTCAGTTAACTTTAACTGATTAAACTTAGATTTATCTTCCTTCAAAACCTGGGTGTTGAATGCAATATCTGCTTATTAACAGTAATCAGAAAATTCTCTGAGATCAAGATGAATTTCTGTAATGAGATTTAGGTGCTTTACCTAGTGACTCACTGAGAGGAAAAAGAAAATTTGGAGTGCTTTAAAGTAGCAACAAAACAAACACATAAGGGGATAATCGAATAACAGGGGGAAAAAAAAAGGAAAAAATAAATGACTGGCTCAAAACCTTAAAGCTGGATCAATAACAATATTAAAAAATCAATGTTAAAAAGTATACACCTGTGGTTACCAAAGTATGATGATTCATACACTTTAAGAATCTCAAGAGGAATGACTTGTGCACAACACATTTTATTTATTAAAATTGATTTTCACCAGATCCAAAGAATAATTTAAGGGTAAAATTTAAGAAGGTGATATGTGTAGATTCATTCCAGACCTATTTCCATAGAATTATATCAGAAGATATCCTACGGTTTGATCCTTCAAATTTCTCTCTCATGTAAAAATATAGGAAAAAAATATTGGAGGAATTTATTCTGGCAATCACATGTGGATCCTTTTGGTATTCATTACACTTACTTCAGAAGTACAGATGTACTCAAAATGGAAGGAATTAAAGCACATAAAAATAAATGTATTTACTGAAGTGTGCCCAGTTCTGGGGCCCCCAGCACAGGAAGGACATTGAGAACTTGGATTAAATCCAGAGGAGGGCTATGAAGATGATCAGAAGGATGGAGCAGCTCTCCTGTGAAGAGACACTGAGAGAGTTGGGTTTTTCAGCCTTGAGAAGGGAAGGCTCAAGAGAGACCTTAAAGTGCCTTCCAGTACCCAAAGGGGCTACAGCAAAGCTGGGAAGGGACTTTTCACAAGGGCGTGCAGTGGTAGGACAAGGGGTGAAGGCTTTAAACTGGTTGTGGGTGGATATAGATTAGAAATCAGGAATAAATTCTTTAGTATGAGGGTGGCGAGACCCTGGCACAGGTTGCCCAGAGGAGTTGTATGTGTCACATCCCTGGAAATGTTCAAAGTGTAAAGTGGCAGATGTCCCTGTCCATGGCTGTGAGGTTGGAACTAGGTGGGTTTTGAAGTCCCTTCCAACCCATGCTGTGATTCTGTGACTCCATGATTTACGCATGGCCATGGTTCAGCAATATGTTTCCATGTTTTTGTGAAGATTCCCACTGAAACCAATAGAACTACTTACATGATATGCAATTAGCACATACTTTAGTGCTATAATAAAGTAAATCTTGTGATAGCTTAGCAGACAAGGGGATGAAGTTAAGCTGAAGTTGTTCAGTTAGGAACTAGAAAAACTTTAAGTGAAAATATTATTTTACTGTGTTTAGAACAGCTGAAATATTGAATCAAGATGGTGTTGAACATGTCATGTTGATGAAGAACAAAAGGGAAACTAGAAAATTTGAAAAATCTTTATTTGATGGTATGAGCGTGAATATTTCTTTTCATTTTGACATCAGGCTTTTCTTAAAATTATTTATGTTTAATAAAGATAAGGTTAATATATTTCCCTCCACCAAAAAAGTCTAAATATAATGATTGGTTTTCACCTATGGTTTGACCAATCACAAAAAAAAAAAAGATTATGCCTTTAGTTCTGCTCTCCATATTGCAACATTCAATCCTTGGAAACACTGGATCAGTAAAGGTTATAAAAATAAAAAAAAATAACTGAAATGTTTGGGAACATGCATTTTTATACCTACAGATTACTCAAAATCCTGTGGTAACTGTATGAAATCTCTCAAGGAGATGGTCATCTTATAATTTTTAAATAAACTTTATTTAGTAATTTATCATTATGTGAAAAAAAAACTACCAACCTCTTTATATAATAATGTTTTTAATATATTTAAAAGAGGGGGAGAGTGGATTGCCTGGGTCTTCAAAGTAAATACAAACTGATGATGAAAGCCTTGATTATGCAGAAAGACAAGTGTTCAGTATGTTTTGTACATGGGCACTACTTCTGAATTTATAGGGACAACTCAAATACATGAAGTGATATTGAACTGTCGTGTTGTCAGGTGGAATCTAATGTTATACAGCAGATCAGTTAAAAAACCTGAAGCAGTTTAAACCAAATGCAGGATGGGGAGCGTTTATTAGGTCATGCTAATAATATTAGAAATGTAGTAGGTGTTCTCATGAAGAAAAGTAATTTTCCTTTTGAAAGTGGACCTTTAGAAATGTCATCACAACAGAACTTTTTTTTTTTCATTTTGGTTTTTTTATTTCTGTATGAAACTCAGGACCCCTCTGCTTATATGCCAAATTTGGATTTCATCACTCTTTCATTTGTGAAAGCAGAAAGCATCAGAACCAACTTAAAGATACCAATAGGTGCTCTATGTTACTGTCTTCGTACAGTAACTTCATATAAATTGGAAAATATTTTGAGTTTTTTTCTGCTGTTCAGAAAACTTAAGAAATTTAAGAATACTGTGACAAAGGAAGGTAAAATCTGCTAACTCATATATGCTTTTAATTAATTGTACCCTCAGCTTGTGTTTAATTTTAGCTTTTTAAAAAATGTGTAATTAATTCCTTTTTACTTAAAATAAGAAATCATATCACACTAGCATTTCAATGCTTTACCTTAACAAAGAGCCTATAAGTTAGAAATTATTAAAAACTAATTAATTCATATGAACACTAATAAAAGATGTTAGGTTGATAAGAAATACCCACCAGTTATCAAATAATCACTCAGTTATGCAAAATAGCTTTCAAAAGAAAGAAAGCTTACAGGTGAAAAAAACAGGAAAAATCAGTTTTGAAGCGTTGATAATACAAAATGTGATCCAGCACTGAGCAACATTCAGGTGAATTTTCATCTTATGAAAGCTATGGCTGTATTGGCCAAGGGGGTCAGATGGTTGGAAAAGAACTCCAGAACAAAGCAGTAATGGTGAGCAGCTGATATTCATAATGCAAGCATTTCACAGATTTAGTTTTACTTCTCAGCAGCTTTAATCTTCTCATGAAGACTAAATGTCCATTTGCAGTTGGAGAGCAGCTCCTAGTTTAGTTTCATCTGAAAAATAATCAAGTTCAGGTGCCTTGAGATCATTTTAACAAGCAAACAGAGTAAGAGGGGAATGCTGGGACACTCAATGCAGATGAATCCTAAAATGGTGCCAACGTGGTGTTGTGACTCTGAGTAGAGTTGCAGTTCTGGTGCAAATCCCCTGATCAGCCTGGCTTAAAGAATCTTATTGACTGGGTTCACAGAGATCCTGGTTCATGCCAGTTGGAGACCTTTTGGAGGAAACTCAAGTAGAAGCCTCTCACCAGGTATGCTCTAAGTCTGCCACATCTGCCTCAAGGAGACGTAAGGATCTGAACCAATTTGTCTTTTGGAGAGGGTTGAGAAAAATTTCAAAAAGGACACAAGACTAAAAGAATCCCAAAATAGAATGTAAATACTATAGATATATAAGCTTCTTCAGTACACAAATTGCCTCCTTTTATGTACATTTATTAATTTACACACAGTTTAATGCACAATGTGTCTACTGGTGGTGATTGTAATTTTTCTCTTGGAAGAGTTTATGGTTTATTTGGTTTTGCTATCAGAAACAGTCCCATCTTAAATTTGTATTGCTACAAAGCCTTTTGAAGATTTTTTTTTTCTTTTTTAATGGTATCCTGGAGGGATGAGGCAGAAGGAGAGAGATTTGTCACCAAAGAGAAGTCAGTACCTTGGAGTCTGGGCCATTGCCTATCTGTGAGACAAGCCCCTTGTTCTGTGTGGTTACAACTGTGATTCAGCAGGAGACATCTGGGTGCTCATTCACCCAATAGCTGTGGCTATTTATGTATTAACTTATTTAAGTTTAAGGTTTAGGAGAAGTGTTAGATTGAATTTTCTTAGAGTTCAAATAGAGTCACCCAGTACCCACTCCTTCTGCTTTTTTTAGTGTTTTCTTTATCACCCTCTGTATTACTCCCACTGGGATCTAGGGATCTGACAGCACAGAATAACTTACCTTTTCTTTTCATTTAAGCTAGGGTAGTTCAATTTTGTTTTCAACTTGTCTTTGGACAAAAGCTTCTACTTAGACAATTTCTCATTCTTCTCTGCTCAGATCATAGTTATTTTGTTATCAATGGATGAAAGAGAACAGCTTCTCAGCTGGAAATTTGGAAGACAGAGAAACTTGGGACCTGCTAAGTTTTGTCTTTGAAATACAAAGGAGACAAGAAGAGGAAACTATTGTGTTTCTTCCTTTTCTCAAGTACTACACAAGCCATGAATTAAATGTATACCCTTCAAAGCTAGGAAATGAAGTTATTTAACTACTTTCTTATGGATAACTTACAGCACAGTATAGTAAAGTAGTAGATAGTAAGTAAAGTAAATAATATAATGAAAAGTAAATAGTATAGTAAAGCCTTTGGAATAGTGTTTCTGGATTATGCTTGTACACTTTAGTGGATTAAGTATCAAATGCAATGGTGAAATTCTTCTGTTGATGATATATGGTGTATTTTGGGGAAAGAAGCACTTGAAATACAGAAGATCATTTAAAAACTGGAGATAAATAGTCTATACACATCCAAAAAGGAGATGAGATATTCTAGTTCTCAGACCAATGTTCCAACTATAGAGATGTTAATATTTTATGCTGATACATTTCCCATCTCTTCAGAAATAACTGTAGTCAGTATAAGTAGAAATGTTAAATGTTTTTGCCATAGTACTGAAAAGTACACTTCAAAATGTCAGGGCTTTCATTTTTTAAAAGCATGGTGTGTATAGTTTGTGCAACAGAACATTAATTTTCTGAGGTGCATTTGACATAAATAACCTAAACTGTAATGTTTGCTTTTAGAGGCTCAAGGTGGGTTGGCTTTTACTGTCTAAATGACTACATACTTTGCTATAGATAGTGGAACTGTAGCTAGACTATTTCTAGTTTATCTTAAAATTTTGTATAAAAATTCAGAATAAGTCCTGGGTCTTGACATTACTGCTATAAGCATTTTGTTTTAGTAAGTTTCTAGGTTGACTGGTACAGAGAAAGTAGAAGGAAATCAATAGAAAGGCACACAGGAAGACACAATGTGAAAACTAGTGCTTTAAAGCAATCTCTGAACCAATACTTGGTGACAACTCTCTTCCCACACTTGTCTTCTTATTTGGGGCAAATATAATGAAATTTATTTTAAGATTCCTCTAACTGAAAAGATGACTGCAAATGCATGCTGAAAGAAATTTCCTCGTTTTTTTCCTGGTAGTGTTTGTTAGTACTGTAAATATGTATACTGGATGACAAAAATCCACTAGATTAATTCAGTATATTGATCTTGGAGCTTAGTTCAATCTGTTAGTGCAACCTGGGGCCCTGCATATGTGCCAAAAATATACAGCAATTGACAGTTACAGCTATGTAATGACCTAGATAGTGACAGGTGGCTCGCATTAGTGTCTTCACCAGCTGGAGCAGATGTTCCCTGTCAACTTAACACTCATTAGAATAATTTCTATGTACATAGGTTTGGAGCTTTCAAACTGATGACACAATAGGTATGTGCTGGTAAATCCTATTGCACTACAGTTGTAGTATCTCTAGATATTGCAGTGACTAACAATTGCACGATGCTATCCAGTATTGTGATTTTATCTAAGTTGGAGAAGAAATTTCCTTACTCAATCAGATTCTTTTTCTATTTTTTTTTTTCATTAAAATGTTAAAATACTTTTGTTTCAAGATAAACATGAATATAAACATTTTATATTTTCTTTAAACTAGATCTCCAGGTAAGAACAGGCTTCTCCTATGTTACGTTCTGAAACTGTAACCTACTTGTAGTGAATTATTAGGATGGCTGTGCCTGCACAAGAAAGCCTTTTACCTTGTTAAGGCAAATAAAAATATTTCCCTACCATTTTGTAGGGCTTGAGAGTTACAGCATGCTTAGACAGAGAACAACAGTTGCAGGAAGCAGATGTGCCTCTTTTGGCCTGTGGTCGAGACACCAGAAGGCAGTGGGAGTCAAAAAGAGAGGTTTCTAGATCAGAGACTTTCCTGATGTAACGTGGCAGCCACTGGTGGGGTCTCTGCTACCCTGCAGATGTCTGAGGCTAGATACAGGCACTGACAGCAGCCAGGGCCCAGCTCTGATTTCTTCCCTGCTGTGGAAGATTACTCCACCACAAGCAGTCCTGCTAGCTTCATATAAAGGCATCTGGTTTTTGCTGGCATGTTAATTTTTGCACACTAGTCTCATGGAAAGTTGCATCAATGGTTATTTTTTAAACCTCCTTTCTGGATTGTTAGCAGAAAATAAAATTAATTTACCATCCAAATTTATTGATGGTAATAGCCTTTTTCTGTGAGCAAAAATTATCTCTGGCTGCATACATGGATTTTTTTTTTATTCAATTAATGTGATTTCAGTCCTCTGTTGTTTTTTTTCAACCTTTTGAAAGTAAAAAGAAATTAACATCCTATTTTTAATTGGAAAAAACAGTGATAATTTTCACTGATATAGAAATGCTTGTAGTTATTTTGTGTGTCTATATGTGACTGAAATAAAACTGATTTTTAATTATTTTTTTTTAATCTGAAGCACGTAGAACTATAAGTGTATTGTTTTTAGGTACATAGGCTGGCGCTCTAGAGCATTATAAGAAAACAGCAGACGCTAAATTATCATAGACCCAGAGAGATTATGAGTTGCACATCCCTGGGAAGTTTGTACAGATAAATCTATAGGGCTCCATAATAAATTGAGCTAATTTAACACCTAAAAAAACATGAAATAACATGTCGTTTGGTTCTTACAGCAACTGATATTGAAGATAAAGTAACATAAAAGTGAAATCAGTGGTTTCTATAATTTCAAAGATTATGATCAAGGGAGGAAAAAAAAAAAAGTCCCCTGTCTTTATGTAACACTGGCAAACATGCAGATGGAAAAAATCATAGTCACTCTCCATCATCCATTTTGAGCTCTGCAGAGGCTTGCTCTTCTAAGAAGAGTGTCCAGAAGGAGCATCTCAGGTGTTTTCTTTGCAAAGCAGAGCTGTCAGAGCTCTGCAGAGGTCAGTGGCAAAGTATGCATCCCAACCACCTGGAGATAATGGCTCTATAAGCTGAGACTAAATTTTATGTACCGAACGAAAATGCAGTATACAAGATGAAGTCAATAGCTACAGTTTCCATGTTCTGAGTAATCCTCAGTTTTCCAAGAAGCTGATTTTTAGTTGCTTCTTCAATTTTTTGGCATTTGTCCCTGGCTCCTCAGAAAGAGCTTTGTTCAGGGACTTGTCACTCCTCTCCAAAAGGTCTGGCCTATTACAAATAAGTCCAGGTGCCTGTATCCATTCCTTCAAGGTGACAAAAATTACTATGTTGTAAACAATGCTTAGAGGAATGGAAATAACTGTGTGCTAGCTCAGTGGTGAGTGACAGCACCCCTTTTAGGGTCGACCACAGCAAGGGTGAACTGATTAGTTCACAAGAAAGTTACCATGCATTTCTTACATATCCTTCCTGTAGAATAGGCTCCAAATGAGTCAGAACTCCTTTAGGGTACCTAAAGACTTAAGGGTTGAAAATGTTTCACAGATAAGGATTTAGCCATATCCACCCTTGTAACGTGTTTTACTGCTGATTTGGTACTTGGTTGTTGACCACAGGAGGGCAAGAACAGGCATGGTGACTTCTCTCTGGGAGCTCTGGATACTTTACTAGAAATGCTTGGATGCTTATGTCTGTACCAAAGATTGGGGGTTATTTTTTTTCATCCTCATAGTTTTTGAGATAGTGGCAAGCTGATCAAAAGAATTACAATTTATTGTCTAGCTAGCAAATGTACCACCTTTTAAAAATGCTCTAAGGCTTTATTGTATTTGGCCATGAAGTTAGTGGCAGCCTTTAAAATAAGAACAGGTAGCTACTCTGCAATTTTGGACTTGGTCAGCTGCAATTTGTAAGTTTATTTTTCACTCACTTTCAAGACAAAATAATTCCTTACAAACCAAACATGGTTCCTCTTTATTTCTTACTAAGATTCCCTTCTGTGGCTTGGAAGTCATCTTGCTTACAAGACAACAAGAGACCAGTATGTAGAGCAAAGGGGTTAACAGCTCAACCCAGTGGTGGGATTTGCATGATTTGCTGAAGCATTTTAGTGATGTGGACAGAACACAGTATTCATATAATGGTCGATAGGCACCTGATATCTGTCTTATTAAATAGAAAAAAGCACACAGCTTTTTAGGCACACAGCTCTTTACATCTAATAGCTTTCTCAGGAACATACACAGGAAGCCCAGCTAGGAGACAAACAACATTTATGAATAAATAGTAGAAAATTCACTGGCATTGAACTGGCAAGTTTTCATGTACACAACCTGAACTGGGATCTACAAAATCCCTATGAACCTGCAGCTCCTGATTGACTCACTGTGGATCATAACCGAACTGGGTGAATTTGGTTTCTTTGACTCTTTTAAGATAAAGCTACTGTAAATAAGTGCACTGGATTAAATTTACTCCAATTAACATTTATTGATGAAAAAGTTGTAGCCTATTTTTTGTGTTCAGGGAGAAAGGTAATTTGGTAGAAAATAAACCCCCTTGTGTTCCATCTGACTGTCAGGTATTAGAGGAGGTGAAGGAAACTGGGCTTAGATTCTGAGTGATACCCAATTTAAAGTTAGTAGTCTGGTCTCACTTGGTACATATATTGGACTATCATGAGTTTGGATGCACTACTAACTCCGCAGTATCTCTCTGGTTGTGCTTATCATGAATTGTCATTGCCACAGTTGGAGAGTGTGCTCAGAAAGCTCTCACGGACAGATTAATGAAAAGTGTAATTTATTGAAGTAGCAGTACATAAGATCTTTGGATTGCTTGTAATAAATTCACTGCCTGCAAAGCACGTGCAAATATCTAGGTTGTGAGGTAATACAGCCTGGCTACAAACACATAAAGAAAGTGAATCTATAGAGTTGTACACAATTCCTGGGGAGACTCTCAGTACAGATGAGTCTTTGCATATTAACCAAAGGTGTCTCAATGATGGAGAAGAAACTCTCAGCCTGTCGACTGGTCGCAGAGGTTAGGGGTGTGGGTCATTCCTTCAATAGGATCTTCCTTAACATCCTTCCCCTGTTGTGTACTATTATACTATTTTACCTTATAGGTGGAGCTTGAGTGACTCAAGGCATACTTCCCTTTATTATGGTTGGAGCAATGTTCTCTTGCTTCACATTTAAAGGTACAGACTAGAGAAAATTCAGAGCACAGGCTCTGTAAGGGGTAGTCGCACCGTGGAATCGGGTAGCTTTTCGGGATGGTGGCATGGTTTGGTGTTATAAGGAGATTATAATTAGTAAAATTCACCTAAAGGACAGTATTTTATCTAAAGTGACAGATTGTTGGCCCAGGGTGTCTAACACGCAGCTGACTGGTACCATAGTACCTTTGGGTCCCATTGTTGCCACAGGGCATGGCTGTGGTGTCTCCATTCTCCTCCCTCTTCTACACAATTTTTCTTAAGAGTTAGCACATCAGTTTCTCCTGATATTGCCAACAACTAGGGTTACCTAGGAAATTGTTGTATCAGGAACCCATTGCACATTAGCTGCATTTTACACTGCTTCAATGCTGAACTTTCCTCAAAATGTCAATATAAGCTCAATTTCTAAATTACCTCTAGCGATTTTTCCACACTACCTTAAAGTCAGTGATTTGCATGTACATGTTTTCTTTTCACATGCTGGTGAAGGTCAGCTCTGGTACATCTTTTGAGTACTAGATCTTGGCCCAAGAAAATGAAGACAAAAATCACCCATGAACTTACATAAAAATACTATAGCAATTCAAAGCCAATACATTTGGTAGCACAAGAAAATGAGAGATGAGTTGTAAGTGCAAAAACTGGAGGGAATAAGAGGGTGTTAGATGTTGAGCAATAGTTCTGCCCCCTATCAAAAGACAAAGGAGAAAAACCAGCATGAGGAAAAGTGTATTTTATGCAAAAAGCCACAACGTTTTTTAGAATTTAATTATGTTTTGTTCACAGCATTGGTTTGGAAGAGATAAGGTGTCAGAGTGCTATAAAATGTTTTTACAGTATTTCATAAACACCTGCATACCATCTAATATAATTTGTAGACCATATTTGTTGCTTTTACCTTGTAGATGACACTTGGAAAAATAAGTTTTCAGTTCAATTTGGAGCATCGTATTTGCTAGGTACAGACTGAGCTGGGAAAAACCCTACTTCAACTAGCTGAAAAGCAAATAAACAAGCAATAATCCCTTTCCTAGCCTATCTTCTAACTTCTAGATTAAATGTGATTAAACTGACAACTGCCTCCCTACACATTTATCCAAAATATAGCTCAGTAGTGTAGCACTCATTCTGCAATTTTTGCCCAAATGTCTGTTTGCACTTCATCCTACCTTGTATTTATTCCTTTCCTTAATTGGCCATGGTGAGCCACCCTACTTGACATCCTCTTCATCTTCAGAGCTCAATGCACAGTGGATTAAATTGTAAAGACATCCTTCCCAGGTGCATGACCTTCAGCAGGAGCTACAGCTGCCAGCAGAACTCAATATGTAGCAGCTCATTTACCGAGGGCTGGGGCATAATTCCTATACTCATGTTGGCAGAATGATGGGAGAGGCTCGCCTCAGGAGTTGGAAGGCTTGTGAAAGATGATGAAAAAGGAAAGAAAAGGGGCCAGAACCTGTGAGACAGAATTTCTAGAATATGTGAAAACTGGCTGGGAAGCACTCAGGAGCAGAACTACTAGAAATTTTTATCAAATCAGAGTTTTACCAGGTAAAATTTGTGAACAATGAGTATCCTGTTACTGGGGGAGACAAGCCTTTCTTTATGTGGTCTTTCTATATTTATCTTTCAAAATCTAGCGTATCATCTCTTTTGGTGTGTTCTTTTAGTATAAATTATATATTAAATGTAAGTGCATATGTATATTAAATATGTTTCCAGGATGGCTGTTGACTAATAAACTTCCTCATAGCTTCATGAATAATAAAAAAAAATTGGTTGAGTCAGTTACTCTTAATTTTATTTTCATCCCCAGAAGCCTGTTCTGTAAGACTGTGTGTTCAGCTTTGAAACTAGTTGTTGCTAGTGGGAAAAGTTTTGAGTTGATAATTATATTAACCTTGAATGTGATCCTTCTAGCCTTCTAGTTCTTTTGTCTTCAGCTGTTGCTATTTCTTGTCTATTTGACTTTTTTTTTTTTTTTTTTTTTTTTTCCAATTCAAGAATCTTGGCACACTCAATTTTGTTTTTAGCAGACCTTTATTTTGAGCATCTATGTATCATGGAGGTTTTAGTCACGTCTGAGTTATTTCCTTCTGAAAACATAGTAGGTACTTCAGTCTTAGTGTGTTCAAATCTTCCCTCAGTCTTCCTCCAGCTATAATTTTTACAAGTTGGGTGTTTTTCCTACTTTTAGTTGATCTAGAAGGATAGAAGAAAAGATAGGGTGCTTTTATAAAGGTATGGGATGTCACACAGCTAAGCTACGTCTCTTTATGCTTCCTTTTTCTTACTGGTGCATACTGCAAAGGATCTAGCACTGAATATAGATTTTCTGTGTGATTATTTGACCTTAGATTCCTATCCTTTAAAAGTTATTTAACATTTTAGAGAACTGTTTTGAGGCAAAGGATGCTTTGACATTAAGTTGAATAGTTCCTCCTAAATCTAGAATGGTCTGTCCTAAATCCTGAGGTAGGTTGTGGAGTGGAAGAACTTTACTCAGCATGTGCTTCAAGCAGCTGGTACTATTAAACAAACCACTGTGTTAAGGGACTTTCTTACCTCCCTTTTAACTTGCAGACAGTTTTATAACATGTTGAGTTCTTCTTATTTCATAGAGAAACCAATTCTCCTACTGCCTTCGCTCCTCTTCCCCTCCCCCCCGATTTTTAGGAGCATTTAGGAGAAAGACAATGTACAGACTTCATAAATATCATCACTGGACAGTGAACATTTATATTATTATTATTATTACTATTATTATTTCAGCATCTCTTTCCACGTGTATGGTATTTGTTAAACTGAACCTGTCCCTGACTCACTCCTCCCCATCTTTTCCTATCTTGAATTTTCTTCTAGATGTAACAGGAGGAAAAATGGACAAACAGACACACAAAAGATGATGCTTTGTATGGTGGTAGTCAATATTAAATGTGCTAAATCAAGATTCTGTTCATAAATTATTTTTTTTTTTAAGTAGTCTCAGATCTTCCATTTGTACTGGTTTTCTATTAGCAAACTGATTTTTTCTGCTGTCCATTGCATACCAGAGAACACACTCTGTTAATTTGGAAACAATTGAAGCAGTGTTCCTCTGAAATTTTTTATGCCAATTTGCATGTGGAAAAAGTCAGGAAATTTACAAAGAAAAATTAAAGGGCCGCAAATAATATTTCTTCTACAACTGAAAGACACAAGTTAAAGATATTTCGGCCATATCGTGTTTTGAAAAGATTCTTAATAATTTCTCTGTGGCTACTATAATCAAGGACTCTTACATGGCAAAGCACTGTGGGCTGCTGGTCTGAGAAAGTCGGAGAAAACATGCCATTTTTTATTTAAGTATGTAGAGTTGACTTTCCAGATTAACACTCTTACTGGCAGCCACAATGGGGTTACCAGTGATGGCAATACCCCATAACTGCTGGTATACATAATATGACTTTTCTGTTTGTAAGCAAGCATTCAATCCAATTCTAGATTGTAGCTATCTGAACTGTAAAATTTGTTGAGGCCTTCTGTGTGAAGTCCTGAAGAAATGTGAAATACTGTATAACAGGGGAAAATCACTGATGATTTTCCTCTCTGCTGTTACTAACCATAGGGCTTCCCCAGCTGGATGTGGATTTATGCATTTAAGTGTGGCAATTTTAAAGTTATTCAGTAGAATATCCTGCAGTGAATAATGTTATAGAGGACATCAGTTAGTGAGAAAATGTAGAAAATGCTGACATTTCTAATTAGAAGATCCTATTTTCTGTTTGCTTTATGTTTTTTGAGGTTTTAAATATTTTTTTCTGGCCACATATTTGTTTCAAGATGAAGAGTTTTTTAAATATCTCTGAATATTATTTCACTGTTTCACTCAAGAAGGTTAGAGAAAACTGTTAACGTGCCAACATGAAACTAAGTGTTTTTAGGTCCCTAAGTCTCTGGGCAATCTTCCATCCTGTGAAAGAGAGATTTGAAATATGTCAGAGAGTGTGGAGCAATCAAGTTAGTGAAATGCCTTCAGCTGACATCAAAGTTTGCCCAATTCAGTTAGGCTATAAGACTGAAAAATCTTATTTTGTAAATATTTCCTACAGACTATTAAAGACCTAAGCAACTGTGTTCCTTAATTAGGTACTGCATCTTCAGACAACTCTGTCTCATCCAGGGCACCTGGGGCACTCCCTGCCTTGCTGCTGTTATCAGATTACCCCTGAGCCTTGTAGCAGAACTGAGTGCATCATCTCAAGTTGGCATGCACCAAAGATGGAAACCTACCACCATAATCTGTCACTCCATGCTCAGGCACTTCAGGCCAGTTGTTATATACAACCCTAATGGGTTCTCATTTGCCACAGAGCTGGAAATTGTTGGCTCCATACTCCTTAAAAGAAAAGCATCTAGACTTAGGGCATTATACAAAGAAAAGCTACATAGTGTTAACTCTGACAAATCAAATGTATAAAATGAGGAAATGTGATTAAAAGTAAAATCAAGACTGAGTTTGCCTGGATAACTTAAACTGCCTTCACACAGGGGCTTTCTGATACCATTTTATTCCCATCCTTTCAAATTGTGGTTTCCTAAGATTTCTGTTTATTTCAGCATATATTATTTATCAATAAGGCTTGGAGTCTTATATTGATATAAGAAATGAAGCAAAAAGTCTGTCATTCCTCTGTCTCTTTTACTGCAGACATTAGATAGTATCTAGTGAGTGTGCACCTTCAGGAAGATAACCAAATTAATGTACATACACTTATACATTGTAAATTATCTTCTATTTTAAACTGGAAAGTAGAAGGTACAATTAGCTGATATTTATGCACAAAACTTTACTTTTTAGAATAATTTTTAGTATACAGATCTAGGAATTGACTCAGCTGAATGATCCTTGAATGTTTTATTTTATTTTCCTTAAGTCAGCTTCTTCATTAATTATTAAAGAAAATTAAAGTTATGCTCATAGGGAAAGAGATTATGATTATGTGAACAAACATTAAATCCAGATTGTTTATGGATCAGCACTTAGGCACTTGTCTACTCTTGAGTATGTTGCAAGTTTAGTCTCCTTTGCACTAAAAGTAACTGATGGGAAAAGAAATGACTGCTAGTAATGAGATGCAATTTTTAAACTGGAACAATAAAAAGACTTTTGGGGAAAGTATCTGTCAGTATGGGAATTCTTAGTTCAGAGATCATTTGCAAGCCAATGTTGCATGCCTAGAAGTTATAAACATTGGTCCCTTTTTGCAGTAAATGTCTAAGGATGCATGAATTAAAATCAGAACCATACCATACTGTGACCATAAGGGTAACATACCACATGGAAAGCAGTATGTACAGTTATGGCCACCAGAACTATTTAACATATAGTTAAACTGGAATGGTCAATGTATAGCCAGAACACATCTGAACATGCGTTTTTTTAACAATCCTAGTGAAAAGTGAGATGAGGAAAAGAAATAAACTACAGCATGACATAAGGTATGAGAAAGGTTAGTGGATGCAGCAATAACTTTACTGATTCAGCTAAGCATGAGTACATCAACCTGTGTAACACAACAGCTTTTAATGTGTAATAAATAGCTTTACAAGAAGAAAAAATTGTTAAAAGTCAAGTGGGTATGTTTTCTGACCATCCTAATTTTCTGTGCCAAGTGGGCATGTGATACTGGAAATAAGGACAATAACATTTTTAAACTTTTAAAAAATATTTTGAAAGTAGTAAATTGTGGCACCTAAACATTAATTAATCTTAAACTACACCAAAAATTACATTAAAAAACTGCATTAAGTTGTCTTCCGAAATGCAGTTGACTGCAAATATGACTAGGATTGTATTTTTCATCTGTTTATACAACACCATGAGAAACTCTGAAGTTCCAAGAAGCAAGGCTGAAGTAAATAAGTCTTAGTGTGGTATTTTGTAACCTTGCATAGCAAGTATTTCTAAAGTGCTCTGATCTGAAAAGTTAGAAAAATGTGGATTTTCATGATTTTTTTTTACCCTAATTTCTGTCTTCCCAAGAATAAATTTGAACTATCACAGGCACAATTAGTGTGTTTAAGTTAGAACAGCAATAACAGAAGAAGTAACTGAGGGATTGCTCTTCAGTCTTAAGAGACTTGGGAGTAGAAGAATAGAAGTATCCAGATTGATATTAAATTTCTCTCTAATATCTACTGACTTGTACAACCATAAACAAAGGATTTGTTTTCTTTTGTGTAACTACAAGCAAACAATGTTGTAAATATTCAGACTAGTTTTTGCTTATTTGTAGAAAACAAAATTACTTACCACTGTAAGGTTAGAAAAATGTGTTACAATCAAAATGTTCACACTAAACTATCCACTTCATGAAAACTGGCTTTCAACATAGTCTGTGTTTCTTAAAAAATAGTCACTCTCAGTTATGAAAATCAGTTACTCCTTCATGTTTGTTTGTTTTGTTTTTTTAATAATAATGAACCCAACTGATCTAAAGTGAGACAGATGCTACCATTAGATCCTGATCTAATTGGGAATAGACTAAACCTTTAAAAATGGCTTTACTAAACTAGGAGTCTAAACCACTCAGCATGAAAATAGGCAAAAATTATGATGGTCTTATCTTTTCTTTTTTAAATTTATCAAACATCTGATACCTACTATGCAATATTTAGTTGTCTTGGTTGAGATACCAGGTATCATGTCAATTTGCCACATCACATTTAGAGTCTACATATAATGATTATAAAGATCTTTTCACAAACTTTTTTGTAAAAAAAAATTTAACAGTTTCACAGACAATGGAATATTTTCATCTGAAACGTTTATTTTCCATGCATTTTCTCTAGAACCATTTGTAAATCATCCTACATGTACTACCATTATTTTTTAATGCTGAAGCAATACGGACAAATCTTGCCTGAAATAATGAAATTGGAGAAGTATTGCTATAATTTTTTTTCTTTATGCATACTGTTAAACACATATTTTTATCGCTGATGTATTCAGTCTTTTTCACTGCAAGAAACTGTGCTGAATTTTGGCGTAGAGTCTATTAATAATTCTATCCAGGGGGCTTGCTTAGTAATTTCTTCATGCTTTTAATTCTGTCATCAGCAAAGTTACCTGAGATGCTGTAACAAATTAGATTCAATTCATATCTGATCTCTGTGAGTATGAACTCTGGCCAAGATAATCTTGTTTCTGGCAGAAGAAAGTGTCCATAGCTATTACAAGGTTGGTTAACCTATATAATGAGTGGTGGTAAAGAGAAAATTTTTCTGTATGCAGCTGTTTATTAATAAAGAACAAATCATCTCATACTATCAGCAACACTTTAACAGGATCAAAGTCAAATTGACAAATGACTACCTGTCTCTGTGTCTATTTATTTCATATAACTCCTGCCTTACTGATCCATCAGGTCACACTTTACGTCAGCATCATTAGCCCTGTCAAGCCAATCTTACCTAGCCAAACCCACCAAGACTTTTACTGCTGACTTCAATGTAGGGACGAGCTCTATTGGTCCTGGTTTCTTATGGTAGTTTCTGTTCCCTTGGATCACTTTTATTCAGTGATTTTATACAGTTCATTTTTATTTTGAGTGTGTAAAAATTTCTTTAGGTTTCTAAGATATTGTCACAACTTTGCTAAATAAAGTTTATGTTTTAGATTATGCAGTGAGACAGATATGTATTCAAACTAATGACTTACAGTGCATTAAGTATCATTAGAGTAGTTTTCTGTGTGTGCCTTCACTTCACTACAGAAAAGGTTTTATGCTGATAGAGTTTTTCAATTGTTGCTTTGAAGTATGGAATAAAAACTGAACTTTTCTTAAAGAGATAAGTATGCACTTTATTTGCTAAAACTTTGATTCAACAGCATCTAAGTGATGTTTGTATTTTTCACCAGTGAGATTTTGTTTCCTTTACCTTAAAATCAGTCTCAACTACTTTACACTGTATGATCTCTGCTAACTTCAAGGAGTTTAAATCAGGATATTAGTTTATTATCAGTCTTGACCGGCTGGTCAAGAAATAAGGCTCTTTTTGTGAAAGTAAAAGTAAAGAGAATTATGGATAAAAGTAGTAGGGGGGTTTATGTTTAATATGTTGAATGACAAAAAGTTATAAGTAAACCAAATTAGTGAGACCAAGTTTGGTATACTATGTCATTTAAATCTTGGATTAATATGCTTGTATACCAGTTTTTTCTATCAACTTTTCACTAATTAAAATATGAATAAAGCAATATTTACCTACAGCCTAAATTTTTCTGGTTTTATTGAGAAGAATTGTAAAGTAGTAAATGCAAATGATATTTTCCTCTTTGTCCTAAAGATAACTTAAAGTTGGGTTAAAGCATACGATATAGGTTCTTCAGAAAAGAGGAAAGACATAATCTGTTCTCCATGCTCACAGTATATAATGGGTTTAAATTCTGTGAGTATTCAGATTAAATATTAAAAAGCACCTTTATTATAAAGATATGTAAGCAGTGGAACTGATTGCCTGAGATCCCCACCTATGAGTAATCTGTAGGAGGCTAGATAAATTTCCATTCTGCCAGAATCAACTGGATAAGTACGCATGAAACCAAAATTTCTTGGAAAATCCCGGCATTTAGAACTGCACCCAGACCTAAATGTCTAATATCTAGATGTTGGGGGTGATGTGGAAAGTGTTTGCATGACTAGGTTTTTAGAGAAAAGGAAAAAAAAATCTGTCTTCTAGCATCAGACTTCCTTTAAAAATACATCTTGATTATATAAAAAAAAGTATCTCATTAAGTAATTAGAGATTAAAGCAGACTCAGAGGCAAAATATAAAATAGTAAAAGGCTTTTGATGCAGGTCATGATCCAGCTGCACTATAGCCAAGTTAAAAAAATGATTGTACCTTTAAAGCTGACTGATGAAAACAGAGCAGTCAGCCTGAGGGAGTGGGAAATATGACTCCATTTGGAAGACCTGCTCTCTATGAGAAAAAATGTATGCTGCTGTTGACTGTGTTGTTTCTGATCTGTAACTAGTTCAGAATTTTGGTCTCAGGCCTGTCAGAATGCTGCCTCAAAGCACAACTAAATTCCTTCAGAAGTTACAAGGGAAAAAAAGTCAGCACAGATTAAAATATTTTTTTCCCATAAAAAAAAAAAGATTCATTCAACATAAACCTTTTCATGTTTCTTTTATCTCAAAAGCAGATCAAAGATTAGTTAAATTAATTTTATGATAGCTGAGACAAGACACCAACATTTACATCCACAGTTAATCACAAAGACTTGGACCTTGAGACACCTTCTACACCTCAATGGAGAAGGTTCAGAAAGGCATTACATGACAAGGTTGGCAGTAATAAAGACCACTCACAGCACCCTAGCTGTCAACAGGATGGTATGACAGTGTTCAGATCAAACACGTAATCTAGTTAATGAGGCTTGTCTCAGGAACTTGCCAAGAAAGTAAATGTGTGAGTGATACAGGTACTTTGTCACAGATTAATAGAACATTAATCAAGGCAAGGTACATTTTCATATACCAGTGACAGAAGGATTAGGTAGCATGGGAGTGTTAAGGTTTCAAGTGCCGTTGAGAATGCAGAGTCTAGTTTCTTTGATTTTGTTCAAAGTAAAATGATTAAATCCAAGTATCCTGCAGTCAATGCCTTATTATTTAAAATTATTTTCTCAGGTATCTTTTGGAAACTTGGGTAAAGAGCATCACAAATCTTCTCTGTCTAGTTTCCAAGTTTGCCTACACTATGTAATTTCAAGAAATTAAACCTGTGCAACCTAACTGGGTTCCTCTCTATGTTTTAGCTTCTTCAGGGTTGAGCCATGGGATACTTTTCTGTGTTCTATGAACAGTGGTGCAGAGCTGCTGAGCCTTGATAAATGGTCAATTTTTGTCAAAGTATGCTGCAGCAGCAAAGGAAGCCAACAAGATGCTGGGTTGCATCAAAGAGGGCATCACCAGCAGAGACAAAAAAATCACCATCCCACTCTACTGGGTGCTTGTCAGACCACACTTGGAGCACTGTGTTCAGTTTTGGTCCCTGCTGTACAAAAAGGATGCAGACAGGCTGGAGGGGGTCCAGAGAAAAGCCATGAGGATGATCAGAGGACTGGAGCACCTGCCATACAAGCGAACTGGGCCTGTTCAGTCTTGAGAAGAGATGGCTTAGGGAACACCTTATGATAGTGTTCTAGTACTTAAAGGGAGGTTACAGAGAAGATGGAGACTCCCTATTTACAAGGAGTCATGTGGACAAGACAAGGGGCAATGGGCACAAGTTCTCCTCGTGAGATTCTGATTTGAATGCAAAAGGAAAAATTTTCAGTATGAGGACAGTCAGACATTGGAATGGTCTCCCAAGGGAAGTTGTGGATTCCCCCACGACATTTGGAAAAGTTTTAAGTCTCTGCTTAATGGAAAACATTTGTAGAGTTTTGTCTCATCTTGGTGGGGTGCTGAGACATATCATATAAACAATATTATCAGAAGGGTTGGACCATATGATCCTTGACCTTTGAGGTCCCTTCCAACCTGACATTCTATAGTTCTATGGTTCTACGATCAACACAGCCTGTTGCTTCTATTGTGGTTGAAGAATCTCAAGATAATAATAACTGGTTTTTAAACTGCAAAATTAACTAATGATTTAAATGATAATGTATTATTACATATAAACTCATGATAATAAAGCAAATATATATATTTTAAAACAAAAATATTGTTAAAATACACTAAGGTGTTTGTAGTTCATAGGAGCTATCTAGATAATTTTTTAAATTTAAAAAGTTATAGGCATTGTAATAATTGTGTTTTTCAGCTATTCTTTCCCTTCAATTCAATTTTTCCCTTCCTTTCAATACTAGAAATCTATCATAAAACAATATAAGCTGTCTCACAGATTGATTTTTTTTTTGCTGATAAACATAGTGAAGTGGAAATTCTAGGAGCAATGGGACTGCCAAAAGTAAAGAGAAATGCATTCACTGAAGACACTATGATTTTAAATGCTATTAAAATACTTTCAAGAGAAGCTATAAGTATTTCCAGAGCCCAAATTGTGTTTAGTCAGATTTTCACACAGTGGATCTCCACATGTGAGCACTTGGCCCAGACCCTAGGGTTAGGGCAGGCAAGGAGCGTGGTATTTGCAGGCAGCATCAGTGAAACAGCAAAAATATGGATAGCAAAGACATGGTCAGTGTAATTTGTCACTTCCAGAAATAGACACAAGCTATCAGAGGTCTCCAACAAAAGAAAAGAAACCCAACTTCTTCATTCTTAGAAATATACTGCCTCCATAATTAATTCCTACTCCTTAAATACGTGCCTATGGAAGAGGATATTCTTGATATCACTAAAATTTGTTGTCATACTAATTTTTCAGGACAAGAAATACAGTAGGCCAAGACATATTATGAAAGTTCCCCCAAAGAGTAGCTCTTCTGGATTGATTGCTTGTTTCTTGGCTGTATTTTTAAAAATGCAGCTACTGGTTTACCCATCAAATTGTAATGTACAAGGATGGCAAATCTAACATGAACTTTCAAGTCAGTGGTATGCTTTGTAATATCATCTGTATATTCATATTCCTTATTTTTTGTCCATGTTTCCATTTTACCCTGCCTCTGCAGACCTTTTCCCATTTACTCTACCTCTGTTCATCTCCCTGAAGCAAGCTTCAGCTTCTTTTTCTGCTATAGATATCCACTGTGAGACTTTTCTGCACTGAACAATAGAGTTGCAACTGATGCAAATGTACGGTGTATATGGGCATAAATTCATACAAATCAAGCTAAGGTTCAACATCTAGGAAGATTAGCCAAAGATTCTTAAGGAACCGTTGTACAGATTTCTGAAAACCCTGACTTACCGTCATGAACCATCCCACAGAGTTTGGTTACATTTTCAACTATTTTATTATGCATTTGTTTCTTCCTTACCAAAATTTATGGCTGGCAAATGAAGAAATTACTTTTAAACTATTTTTGTAATGGTTAAACTGGTAAGTATGAAGTTTGCAGGATGTTAGCATAACTTGCAATGGCTAAATAGATAATCAAATGGAATTACTCTGAAGAGCTAAATAGATAATCAAATGGAATTTCTCTGAACTACTTAAGAGATGGCATAAAGAAAATTCATTGTAATCATACTGTGGAATACAGAGATCAGTCAAAATGGAAATACTTTGTAAAATATGATGGAGATTTTTTACAGGCAGGAAATCTGATAAAAACATTCTAAGACATCCTGTTTCAGCTCTTCACGAACCTTTTTCCACTTCAAAGCTATTTATTTTAAAGTAGTATAACATTAAATAAACTTTAAAAAAGGAAAAAAATACATAATTTTGAAGAAACTCATTATTATTAATAGGTGTCCTCTATTAGGAAATTGTGATTAATTTTTCTACTTCATAACAAACTTTATTTTAGGGTTGTCTATCTCTTGAATCAACTAGAAAACCTATCCAGACTATTTTAACAGAACTCACAATAATTTTCTCAGCCCATAAAAGTCCTACCAGCTCTTTTGCTGGAATATAAATCTGTCTTCCTTTGGATTCAGTGAGAAGAATGGTACAGTTATATTAGCCCTGGAAGACAGACACATTTAATTTCTTTGGAGAGAGGAATTGAGATAGCCTATCTTTAGAAGTAGTCTTATTTCTTATATTTTAATAAAATTCCATATACAATCTTGAAGAAATGTGACTTTCTTTAGCTGTGTCACATTCTTGGGCACATATTTGCTCCACTTGGTGGCAGCAGTGAATATGGCACCACACACATCTTGATATTGGCAATGAAGGATGCTTTTAAGAGTGTAGGTGTTAATAACATAAAAAAACACTTCTCTGCCCACTGTGTGACTTACAGATCTTACATTCTGGCTGGTCAGCATGTAAGTTATGGTGATTTCCCTGACCTATGTATTTGGTCTTGACTCTAGTGAGAGTACTATAAGAGAATACATAACTATTTTTGCTACTGATTTCTAAGCAAAACTAAATGAGATTAGATTCTTCATAACCTATATGAACCTTAGATTGTACCTAATGTTTCTGCACCTTCCTATCCATTTGATTTCACTTCTTCAGTGGTGGTTATTTTAAGTGTTTGAAGAATTTCCTCCCCAGGGGAGAAAAAACCAACCTACTCATACCTCCCCAGTGTAGAGGGGAAAAAAGTGGTCACACTGCCCAGTTTGATGCTAGTGGCATCAGCTTTTAAGGTAATGGGTAGGGGGTCTAGGAAGTGAGAAAATCACAGGGAAAGACAACAAAAAGAAAGAGGGGCTTAGTAATTTGTCAATAGATATGTCTGCTTATTTGGCTATGGACATTATAACTCTGAGCACCCTAAAGGGTTACTACAGAGATACTGGTAAATCAACTCTGAAAGATTAGATTGAGTACAAGACAGGTCTTACTTTATATTGCATGTTACCTCAGAGTAATATATTACATTATTACCCTTCACAGTATCATCCTGAGCAGGAAAAATAAAGTGCCCCAAAGTAAAACAATTTGTCATAGCAACCTCACATTTTCCAAATTTATTCTGGAAGATATTTACCTCATACTTTCAATAAGTGAAGTATTTTGGATCTCAAAATGTTAGAATTTCCATACAATGCTTGCAGTGATGGCTTGGAGAAGGAGGGGAATAGAATCTTTTTTTAGCAGGAAGGGAAAGGGTAACACCTGTATTTGACCCTGTGTTTTGAAACATCAGCACTTAAATTAGCTGAACCTCTCTGAACAAAACACTGTCATAAAACAATATCAGAGGATATTGGGAGAGAATCTTTGCAAATGCATTGCATATAGATTCATTTGTCATAGTAGGGATGGAGTGCTTGTACGATATAGTTCCAGTTGTTTGCCTTCTTCAAGGAAATGGCTGTGAAGAAGGCATTTAATGATGTTTTGCAGTCATCCATTGTGCCTGTGGAAAGAACAGTTATAGTCGTTAAGCATCATAATTCATGAAAATGTAGAATACTATTGTATTGCTGGAAATCACTGTTTCCATCCATTGGTCACAGAAAAAAAGGAAAGTAACAAGAAAGCTAATATTACATTCTTATACACAGCTCAGGAATTTACTTTCTAAATGATTGTTTTGGGGTTTTTTTTGTTGTTGTTGTTTTTTGTTTTGGTTTGTGTGTGTGTGTGTGTGTGTCCATTGTAGGGATAGTACTGACCTGTACTTTTCTTATGCATTTGCTTTGTTTGGTTTTTATTTTCATAACTTTCTCAGTGAGCTTTTTCTCACCCAGCAACACTGTGAGATGTAACATTAGCTGAGGATTTTGGTATTTATTCAGGTATTTTGTTGAGCCCAATGACAGTCAAGTTTGGGATGCCTCTGGGATATTCTGAATAACCAATGCTCTTCCTGATCCCTGTCTAGTACCATAATCTGGTTGTTGGTTAAATATGCAGGAGGAGGAAGAGACTTCTGCCTTAATCAATGTAATTCTCTCACATGTTATCTGATCCTGGTTCTGTTGAAATGAATATTTCAAAAGTAATTAGATCAGTTGTTAATTTTCTAGATTTTTCCTTTACTTTCAGTTCTGATATCACATTATCTCTTTCTATAACAGAAAACAGAGAAATGTAGTTTTTCTGTTCTCACTGAAACTAAGTAGAGCCTTAACTACATTAAAAAACAGGGATCTTTGTGACCTTTGAGTGAACTGTAATGAAAATTATTTGCATGACTTGGATTTTTTAATATTTTTAAATGAGAAAAAATTAGATTGATTTTGACTTATTATCAAAATACAGGCTGGTCCTTGCTCACCAGTCACCTGTTTTATTATTGCTCTAAACTGATTTTGTCCCTGACAATATATACCATCATTTTAAGAATTTTTCCCATAATTTTCAATTGCTCCATCCAATAATGGTATTATTGAGGGCTTATCTTTGGTCTAGAAAGTAAAATTCTCCAGTTCTCTCCTGCTCTTCTGAAGGCAAAAGTTGTGGTGTGGGGTTTCTTTGTTTGTTTGTTTGGTTGGTTGTCTTTTTTGTTGTTGGTTTGGGGCTTTGTTTTGGTTTTGTTTCTTTGTTTGTTTTTTCTTCTTTGTAATCTGTAGTTGTGGTTTGCCATGTCTGCCACTTCTCTTGTATACTGAGATAACATTTACCACTCAGACTCATAGAAATAGCCCATTCAATTTAGAATCTAACCAATTTTCCTAGCACTTCAAATAAATTGCTAGGCTCATCGTGGTACAGCAGAAGGGTCAAACAGGCTGCAGTGCACAGCACACAGATAGGAGGGGAAGTGGAAGCAACACAGTGTGAAACTGCCTGAGTAGGGGATGTGGCAGGAAGCAAGCCTGAAATCCTCACCATCATTCCCAGCTATCCTGCAGATAAGCAACTTTCAAATTTCTTCAGAATTCAGGAATCATGGAAAGGATATACACATAATAGGTTATAATTTATAGGTAGAAGACTACCTCTACCTAGGGTTTTAGCTCTTAAAACTCTTAAACTTGAATAGCAGCATACTGAGTATAATTTGGAAGATGTTACAGTATATTCAACAGTAGGCAGCAGGTGGTGTTGGAAATGTAGTCTTTGCTTTTGAGGGATGAAAGTAAAACAGACATATAAAGGTGACAGGTGGTGATTATTTCTGGGAAACCACAGAGATCCAGAGACTTTGCTAATTTTGGCAAACAGTTCATAGCAGGCAACATCTAAAAATTCTACTTCTTTTTGTTTGTTAATATCCCAATCCCTAAGCTTATTCTTGAACAAAAATGCTCAAGTGTTCCCTAAATCCACCAAAGAATGAAACAATTAAGATTTTATCCAAGCCTTCCATAGTCCATAAACAATACCATTACTGTAGTATGTCTTGAATATTCTGTTATTGCCAGCATAACCCTCTGTCTCTCTGTAGTCCTATTTTAAGTCAATGAGTCTCTTGATGCAGATATATTTTTTCATACTGAGGAGTAAAGAGCTCAGAAACAGACTCCACCTAAACAAATCTGTAAATAATCCTTTTTCTCTAGGAGAGATCTGTGCATTGTGTTCCCCCCATGGTTCTTAGCAGTGACAATTTTAGCTAGACCTAAAAGTTGTGTGCTATGTGTTTACTCCCTGACTGAAGGGGCTGTTATTCCACAGGCACATGCGGTTGTTCTCTGTAAGACACTTAGTGTCTGCTGTGTCTGTAAGTAATCCTTCCAGTAAACTCAATCCTTATACAGATCAACACAAACACAAACAAAAAAGGAGCATAAAGGATCTAAACCAAACGGGGTAGGGATTTCTGTTAAAATGCATCAACATGATTTGCTCGCTTTCAAAAAGACTTTCTTTTTGCAGCTTCATTACTGTTCACAATCATGATTCAAAACATGTAGAAAGAGTATAAAGCCTGTACAAACAATATAAAAAGTATCCATTCTTTATCTAGTTTTAGACTTTAAATACCCCTTCACTAGCTTTTTTTAAATTTTAAACAATGGATCTTAAAGTTCATCTAGTTCTAACCCTCCCAACATGGGCAGGATAACCTCTCAGTAGACAAGATTGCCCAAAGTGTTCCATTTGCTTCAAGAATGAAGGTATGTAGAAGTAACTTGTACAAAAATAAGTCCATTAACTAAATCTTAGAGAAGTGAGACCTTTTAAAATCTCATATATTTGTTCACAGATTATTTTAGAAGGATCTATGATCAGATCTTCATGGGAGACTGATGGTGAGGATAGAGTTTCTGTTGGGCAATGTGGATCTGGAGAAATTTTCATGTGGTTTAGACACATTTGTACTAGAAGATTTTGAAACTTTCCCTAGGTATCTCTCTGTAGCAGTACCCAGAATGTTGCTCACCTGCTCCCATCCCTGAAACTGTTGTATCCAGATAGGCAGAGGATGAGGGCTCCAGATCTCTCACTGTCTCACAGATCCCAGTGAGATTTACCACAGCTGTGCTTGAGAGAAAAGCTGTTTTAAGCCATCTATGATCTGTGGGTCATACTGCAATTGTGGCTAATGGTAAAACAGAGATGTGGGCTTTGTCACTCAGACGGGACTTAGACAAGTCAGCATCATGTCTTAAATAAGACTGTCTGATTTCATCTGACAAGTTGTTATCAGTGACTTCAATGGCATCCAACTCTATTAAACCTGTGCTGTCCTTCTGGGACTGCCTTTGCAGGGTTAAAAGCAAAATTCATTTACTGAATTTAATTCCAGCATTTTCTGTTTATCTTTTCTAACTCTTATGCTTAAATGAATAAAAAAGGGGAAATTATAGGATTTGGGGTGTTCTGCCAGGCTGTGTTTCTGTAGAATAGTATGATTTTGCAGACACATTTTCTATAATGAAATGTTTGTCTTCCTACCATTATCTGTAAAACAAATATTTCACAAATTTGCTACAAATTTACAGCACAAGCCTGTACTCATATGTAGTGCTAAATTGCTGTTTTAAGCACTTATCTTATATTTGTAGAAAATCTAAGCTCATGCTATGTAGTTATTTAAGACATAAACTTTTGAAAGTATTGTATTTGATTCTTTAAGGAAGGGAAATAGTTCTTTTAGTCAGATGTTTTATACATTGATTCTAAAATTAATTACTGACGAAGTAACTTAAACTCTCGTCACACTGTGTACTCTGGTGTTGTGTACATTAATTATACTGGAAAATATGTAGGGAATCTTTAGGACTGTGTACTAAATCTGAGTTTTCACTGTACAAAATGGAGCAACTGAAGCGTAAATTCAAAGGATATTACTTAGTTTAGCAAAATCTCAATGTGGCCTAATCAGTTGGATTCTTATTAGCAGCTCCATTCATCTCTGTATAGGTATCAATTGTGTAGTCTTAGTTCTATACATGATGTGTTTTCTTTCAGTCAGAATACTTCATCCTAAGAGTCCAAAATGAATTTTCTCATCTCCGACAACAAAATCAATATTTCAATCAAATATCTATTATTGATCAGTAGTTTTAACTATCCTGTCTCGTAAGGAGTGATGTGCATGGTCACCTGGGATTCCAGAATGAAACTGCCTATGCATATGGATCTGTCTGCATCATTTCATTTTTGGCCATCTTTGCTGTGGTGGCCATACAGGTTGTTGTGAAGAGTCTGGTGTATGAGCTTTACATAGGCTTAACTTTCTCACAAAGAAACCTGCAGTTTTCTCTCACTATGAGTGAACTTTGGGGTGCAGCAATAGCTGGTCACCCAACTATTGGTGTTCTATTGGACATGATGTATAGAAAATTACCATTTCACACTGTGACAACCAGATGACTTTAAGAGCTCCTAAATCAGACATCCAGGAATTAAGGCTGCAGTCCTTTGGGCTTTAATCACTCATAATGCTGTGCCAAAGTATTTTATAGCAGAATGAGTACTGAATCAGGGAGGTTTATTCATTTCTGTGTTTATCCATGGTAGTAGTTCTATTATGTTCGATGATATCATAATTCTTCCCTGGAAGGCATAAATATTTTCAGTTTACATTTTCCTTACAGCTTATGACTTATGTCTTTGTCTTTGCTTATTATTGTAAAACCCAGAAAAACAGCAATTCCTCTTTATTTCTTCTTTACTGTACATTATCTCTTAGGACTTAATGGTAATACACAAAAGAATATTTACTAAGGTGATTCTTCTAAGGCATGGCAGTACATTTTTCACAAATATGTGGAGATCAGCAGTGAAGGGATGAAGTAAAGGGGCAAGAGTTGGAATTTGTTTTTGGCAAAAGAGGAGAGTAGAATATAAATTGATTGGTTATACTTAAAGAAAAAGCAGCAAGATTTAGAAGCAATAAAGGTACAATCAAATACTCTTGTGGAGCAGTTGCAACCAACAAAAAGGCAACTCAGTCAGCTGTATATAGTGGCCAGAAGTGAATTTTAAAAGTGGTACCCTTGTTCTAAGTTGCACTCTCCTCTCCTGCACTTAATCTTCTATTTGTTTCTGTGGATAGAGAGTTTAAAAAAAAAAAAGGGAAAAATCAACAACAGAGGTATCCTTTCAGGCCCAAGAATATTACAATTGAAGATCAGTTAAAAGAGAGAAGTATACTTGAAAAGGTGGCTCGTTCTTATCTGAATGTTCTTAATTTTCCAGGGTATAAAAAAATTTTCTTCAAGTCTGATTTTGCTCTCTACACCTCTACAGTGTTCAGGGCTTTTCTTTCTCCTTTCACTTGTATTTTAAAATTTTATTTTTCAAATTAGATCATCTCTATATTCCTTTATCTAATAATCTCAGTGCATCACCAGGCAATTTTTAAATAATAGTATTTATCAAGTACATACTTGATATTAATTCATAATTGTGCACAAAGAAAATAAAATCATTTTAGGCAGTCTGAATCCAAACAAGATTTAAAAAGGAACCAATTTTTCAATTTTTCCAAGTATTTTTAAGATTTCTGAACATTTTCCCCTGCTACTTCAGAACATTAAGTTAAGAATGTGTTTATAAAATGAAAAAATATAAATATGTTCTAGGTCAATTAAAACGTTACTTTTTAATAGTGTTAAAGCATTACTTTTTTCAAATTTTAACTATTTCTAATTTGTGTAAACAAGTTTTATAAATACATTTTATTTTGTAAATAAAGCCAATGTAAATATCCTGAAGCCTTTCTCATATTTTCCTTATTGAAGAGAGGAGGGGAAGAGGGAGAGGTAGAAGGAAATAAAAAGAAAGGAAACACTTAAAAATTGTTCAATTGCAGTATTTTTCATGTCTGTGGTAACATCCCTAAGTGCTCTGTGATTATATCAGAAAGACCACTTTTGAATTCAGATGTTCTGCTCATTCTGTGTCACTTTCAACTCTCTTATTTCCTTTGTCAAAAATTACATTCTCAACTTTCTTTGGTATCAAACTAATATTTGCTTAAAGCATGGGTTGATAAGAAAAGATTATTATAGGATAGCAGGAAAGAAAGTGCCATTTAACACTGATTTTTTTGATTTATCTTGAATTGTCATTAAAAAAAATGTACTTTCAAATGGTCTGATAAGGAAACAGGAGTATAATAAAGACTTTTAAAAGAGTACTTTACATGTTGTAAACACAAGTAGACTTTCAAAATGTTAAATTTAATTGTTCCTTTCCATATACACAATATTTCCTATGAATGTTCCCATTCAACCGTCTTCCTGAAGAAAAACACTCTGACAATTTTATGCAAACATGGCCTCATTTAATATAAAATGTCTGGCTTGCATTCTAATACAGTGTGGAGAGAAATTGTAATCAAGTTGAATCATCATTTTTCATATGTCAAGGTTAAAAGAAATATTTCATCTGACCATATTTCATGTTTAAATCTGTGTTGAATATAAAATACTTTGTACACTGCTGCACATGTTGGTGGCTTTGCCATCTCTAGACTTTCATTATTTTTATGGGACACCAATACGTTCTGCACCCACTGATTCCTACTTTGCTTCTGGACAGCCCACTTCCTTTAGCTTATATTTTTGTTTAGCATTACAGTACCTTAAGAGATTTTTTTATTTATTAATTTTATCCCTGAAGCACAGTTGTGCACCCTGTGCAAAATCCTCGTTGAAAATATTGAATTAAAAATTTCTATGAATGAAATGGTTGTATTCTTACAGAAATAAACTATTTAAGTACATAATGTGCATTAAGAATGATAGTAAACCCACTGATGTCAAAAAAGGTAAATGACTAATAAGAATCTTGTCTGAAGATGCCATCACAATGTAATCAAAGCCCTTGATGGCTTTTAGTTATAGATGCATAATTCAAATTTACCTGCATGTAATGGATCCTTATCTTTTAAGCTTACTCCAATCATTCCTTTCTTCAGGTATCTGACAGTGGATGAATAAAAAATAGCACCTATTTTCTGTCCATCTCTATTGTATCTGTAGATTTAGAAGTGTAAGCTGTAAGAATACTTTCTCCATGTACTGACTGATAATCCTGACTGAGAACTATCAGAATCAGAATGTGGTCCAGATACTTTTGGCAAGTTTGGGGCCAGTAAATACATTTAGAAAAAACAGCAGTGCCCTTTTTTTTTTTTTGCACATGAAAGAAAAGGATTATGCTTGGAAATTCTGTTTGGCTCAGTTTTTATTTTAAAGGAAATATTGAGAAACAAAGAAGTTTCAAAGATATTTACTTTATTCATAAAGAAAAATTTTGATTAACTTTTGAAATATTTTTCTGAACTCCAGTCTGAGGAAGTGAAACATAATGCTGATGGAAGATTTTTTGTTTCAAATTTCTTTTCAGGGAATGTGTAAATGATTCATGATCCCCGACTCCCTAGTGAGCATTCAGGGGGTAGCAATAGAAGTAGCTTTAAAAAAAAGATTTGAGAAAAACCAGTGTCAGGGTACAGCTGCAAACTAGTATCTGGGGACAAAATTGATAGCTTTTCCTTTGATCCTTTAGAGTCTGAGCTTCATATCCTTTTCTATATAAATTTATTATTGCTTCAAATATAAGAACAATTGCATGACAAGGTTCTGAGCTCTTAGTATGGGCATTATATTTAGAAAACATTTCTGAGCATCTGTGCATTTTTTAAATATATTTCTTTCTGGAGGACATTTCAGTATAGCAGCTTTTGCTACTAGACATGCCACATATGCTCTCGTAAGATAAGGAAAAATAATTAATTAACACCTAAATTATGCCTATTTTTAATTATAATTATGCTTAATTAATATATGAATCTTTTATAGTGCATTATCTAATAGTTTCAATCATCAGGTTGCTGCAGGATGAAGGGTAACAGTTTCCAACTGGAAGACTGCAGATTTAGGTTTGATATTAGGAAGAAGTACTTTAGTGTGAGGATAGTGAGACACTAGAAGAGGTTGCCCAGGAAGGCTGTGGATGTCCCTACCCTGGAAGTGTTCAAGGCTAGGTTGGATGGGGCTTTGGGCAGTCTGGTGTAGTGAGAGGAGTCCTTGCTCATGGGTTGGAAATGGATAATCTGTAAGGTTCCTTTCCAAACCAAACTATTCTGTTTCTATGATTCTATGGTTGAGATATTGCAGTAAAAGCCAAAGACTTTTTTTTAAACAAAGGGTAATATACAACTTTTCTTAAAGAAGCATTCTTTCAGACAGAGTTGTCCTATTGTAATCTCACTAAGGTGCCCAATTACAGTTTCCTTCACCCACTTCCTATTCTGTCTGCCTATCTGCTCTTAATAGTCTCTATCATAGATCTCACTTTCATCTCTAAAGTATTCATATATTAAAGGAAAATTATGAATCAGAGTTTGGCTACCAGTAATTTTTGTTATATTAACAGAATTAAAGACAGGCATAAATTCACTGGCTATGCATTTACTTTTTAATTAAAATATTCTAAGTCATAATCTTGCTTACTAGTATATGTATGCAAACATGTACAAATATCTATCATTTAGTTCTTATAAAAAATTACATTGTTGCTCTATTTAAAAGTAACCAATTTATCTTTCACACATTAGCTCTGGAAATGTTCTATGATGGTTTGATAGCTGCAAATATTCCCATTCTTCTTGAGGAGAACTTTTCTATGAATAGTCACTCAGTCACAGACCTGCCCAAAAGAGTTTGGCATTGCAGAAAAACAAAAATAGTGTAATTTAATGGAAATTGTAATATTTTGAAATAACTCTTTTCATTATGGTACTACCACAACACTAATTTCTTGATGGTAGGTTAGATTAAATATGCAAAAACATACTCCTGCAAAAGTGAAAGCAGTTTCTTCTGTATGAAAATGTAGCAAGGGCCCCTTCCTCTTTGCCCACAGAATTTTTCACATCAGCAATTAAAATCTCGTACCTTTTGAAGCAGAGACCTAAAGACCAAATGCCACTGTGAAATGTCCCTGCAGGACAATTTACAGTTTGGTGACAATTGTTTCAGCCAGCTTTTTTGATAGAGGGAAGAAATAACAATCATTCTTATGTGCTCTTTGGTATTGACAGATTACATTCAGGTTCCTGCCTACTGGAGGACTAATGAATCTCTGCCCTTTAAAATGATAACTACTATCCTGCAGCTATCTTCCTGGATTCTGGTGCTATTTTCAATCTATTTACATTATCTGGTTGACATAATTTTCCATGTTCAGGCTGTGAGACCAGTCTTGATTTATTATATTCCATGGCTTTAACTGGTAGCAATTTTCAGAGTTATGATTAATAAGATGATGAGACGTGGAAAAGTTAATGTGAGTGATTAGAAAGGAATCTGCTGATGAAGTTACCTTGTTTACCTGAGGCATGGTGGAAAAGTACATCACTGCAGGGATTCATTGAAAAAACCTATCATGTACAAGGCAGGGTATAAATAAGGAAACGGTAGTTTAAGAAGGGACAGTTGTAAAAACTAAGAAAAAATAATGAACTAGAATTGAAATGCCATAAAACACTTAATTTACACATACAAATCAAGCTTCTACCAGAAGCTAAGGTAGTTTTAAATATTTGCACGTATTTCATTCATCTCCAATTTAATATGAAAATTATAAAAAGCCTTACTCTTAGCATAATATGCATAACATTTCACTTGTAGTTTATTGCTGCTCATTCTATAATATGTTTAAGCTACAAAAGCAGTGTGTTTTCATGGGAATAAAACTTTCAGGAAATCAGAATAATTTATTGCAATGAAAAGAGCTTTGCATAATCTTTCACAAAACTAAATACTGGAGCTCTTCCCCTTAGAATGAAAAAATAGTAGAGGGGAAGTTTAAAAGACAGAAAAAAATAATTAGTGGCTTGTCTTGCAGTTAGACTTGCAGTCAAATCTGAAAGTGAAAAATACCAAGGGCTTTGGGAGAGGAATATGAACTCAGGCAGGGGGGGGGGTGCAGGGATAGCCCCACCTGCTGTGCCGGTCTTAAAATCATCGGCTTGTGCTGGTATTTCCCCATTGTCCATTGTAACGTCTGCTACTGTTTTAGCTACAGACACAGTTCATGCCTTTTACTGGCATCATTTTAGAAGAGATGAGAAAAAACTTTCCTAGATAAGATTGACCTTTTTCCGCGCCTGGCGGAGCAGGTTTTTCTGATGACGCAGCTACGGGAGCAGTCACTAAGGCTTGAAATGCAGCCACTGCAGCCTGCTGCACAGCTGGCATCTCTTGGAGAGTGTTCATTATCACTTTCCAAGTAGCACCTCAGTCTTCAGCAGCCTTTGCACCGTCTTTTCCTCCAACAATAGCAGTGTCCCACAGTTTATTGCCTGCTTGTCTCCATTCTGTTGGGCTAAATAGCAACAGAATCCTGCATCATTCCCTGATCCTGAGCCCACATAATCAACTCATGGATGAGTCTCACGTTACTAGGAATCCCTCTCTTAGAGAGTATACTGCCTACTAACTGCACTGCCGCTTCTGTCTGCATTTTCTCTTAAATTAGCAGTGCCTACCTTACAGGGGTGAGTGGCCAGATGGCTTCCAGCTCCTACCGCGACTCTCAGGTAGTGCCAACCCCGTCTGCGTTTCCTGACGTTGAGGTCCAGGTAAAACCATCGCTCAAAGCAACACCTGCATCCGTCGCTCCAGGCAACAATATCAATTTAAGGCCCCATGTCCCTGTTCAGGCACCATTTTGTCGGGAAGAGCGTGAAAACACGGAGCCTGTGACTAAAATCAGTATGATTGATACACAGCATTCAATTTTATTAATAGTTACACAGCATTATATAGGGTTCAGAGGGCACGCCTCTTTTAGATAACAAATTCTTGCAGTTAACTACTTTTTGGCTAGGCATCTTATTTTTCTGTAAACAGTTTGCATCTACCAAACTAGTTGCTCTAATCACTCTTTCAGAGACACTTCAAGGTCAGGTTGTTTACTGCTCTCAGGACTGGAAGTTTCAGTCTGCTTCATAGTTCTCAAAACATGGATTGGCCACAAATGCTGGGTGTCCATGTTCCTTCACAAATTCCTCCACACTAGGGCTGCTTGATCCTTTCTGTACTGAGAGGCCCAAAACTGCAGACAGTACCTGAGATGCAGCCTCACCAGTGCCAAGTAAATTAGACACACCATTCCTTATACAGACCAGGATATCATTGGCCATCTTGGCCACCTGGACACACTGTTGGCTCATGTTCAGACAGCTGTCAATCAACACCCTCAGGTCCCTTTCTGCTGGGCAGCTCTCCTGCCACTCCTACCCAAGCCTGTAGTGCTGCTGGGGACTGTTGTGGCCAAAGTGCTGGACCTGACACATTTGGCCTTATTGAAACTCATGTAATTGGCCTTAGCCCATTAATTGAGCCTGTCTAGATCCCTCTGTGGAGCCTCCCTACTCTCAGGATGATCAGCACTTCCACCCAGCTTAGTGTCATGAGCAAATCTTCTTGAAGAGGTGAATTCAGCATCTTCAGAAGTCTATACAAAGATTTCTTGCTTTTGAGTAGTATTGACTTTTGGTTGAGTATTCAGGCTGAATTTGGAAGATTTCTAATGTGTGATGAAGTTTAAAGACATCACGCTTTAGCATTCTTCATCTAGTGATCTGTATAGAAGTCTAGAAAGAGCAAGACAGGAAAGACATATTCCCCTCCCCCTACCAATCTTGATAGACTTCCCAGAGCAAATACTTTAGCATTTGTCAAGTAATGATTATGATATTACCTTTTTGTCTAATTCCCATGACTGTTGTGAACAATAATGAAGTACTAATTTAAAAAGCTTTGGTGTGTTATGATCATAGAATCATAGAACCATAGAATGCTTTGGGTTGGAAAGAACCTTTAAAGGTTATCTAGACCAGAGTCGCCATCGTGTTTTTCACCAGCTTGGGTTGTGTGAGGAGAGAGGTCACCAGTAAAGACCAAGGCACTCTTTAAAAATGAAAATATTGTATTACTCTTAGCTCTTCTGCTTCTGTGGCCTTGAACAAAGTGCTTGGTATCTTTTCTTTCCAGGAGTCCTAAGGTCAGACTCAGGTACTCTCAAACCACCTCAGAGCCAGGCCATGCAAGACGTGTATTTTGCCTTGTATTTTCAAAATTTCTGCTTGTATAATAAGTCCAAATGTTTTGGAGATATTCAGGATTTGAAATTCAATGGCCATTTCTCAAAGTAGCCGATTTTCTGTCAAAATTCAACACAAAGTTTGCTGGATTTTAAGTGGCTGTCAGCAACCTTCACTTCCTGCTGAGAGTGGTTTAAAATCTGCCCACACCATTAAGGTACCTTTATGGGATCTCTAGTACCTTGAAATGCTAGAATTACAGACTGCAAAAAAGATGCATCATTCCTTACAGAGTACTACCTTACTCCCTTGGTGGAATAATGATGTTAATAGCTGCTGCAGAACCCAGTCATGTGAAAGCTGTGGTTTCAGCATTAACTGTGGTTAAACAACGAATTTTAGTGTAAACCACTGAGAGTTGTCTACAGTAAATTATACTCAGGAGCTATCTATCTCTTTAGCTCTCCCTGGTTACTGGCAGCCACCTTACTTCCCATCTGCTTGCTTTCTACAGATGAAGGCTTCTCTCACTTTCGAGGAAGCTAAACATGGCTTTTGGTGAAATGGTCTGTAAACTGCAGACTGTAAAATTTTCTAAATGGCTGCACAGGGGAGCTGCTAAAGCCTGATCAAAATTTGGCAAGGAACAGACAGAAAGTCCGGAAGGTTAGTATTTTTAACCATCCTTAAATGTGAGTATTTATACCTAATGAAGGAATGCAAAACAACTGTCCAAGATTTATAAGCACAGTAATTCAGTTGTGCACAGAGTCACTTGTTGGTGTGCAGATTAATAGTCTCACTTTCTAAGCATTCAGAGTTGCAATTAAGTAAAAGGGAACTGTGGATCTGGAAAACACCATGGCCTTGCCAAGCCATCTGAGCAAAACTTTTTTTTTCACTACAGTGAATTATTACTACATATGATTCAGAAGTGTCCCCTGCTTGGGGCTCAATCTTAACTCAGGTTCATGGAGAAGGTTTTTTCATCTTAAACATAAAGGACAACTAAGAATGGTATAGCTTGAATTGTCTTTGCTTCTCTGTTACTCTTTTCTGTTCTCTACATTTTCTTGCACATACTTTATTTCTTATGTTTGCCTCCTTTTTCTTCAAAGGATTGCAAAGTTTTCTCTCTTTCCTTCTCTCATCTGTCACTTCTGACATCTATACTTCTTCCTAAGACACTTCTGATACTTTTCCATAATGGTCCCACAAGCTAGCAAGAAGGTAAGGAACTCCTCAGACTTTGGATAGTGATGCAGAACTGGGGAACTCATAATAGATGTCAGACTAAATCTAACAGTAGTATAACCTGCTCCCCAGGACAAAATTTCCTTAGATGTACAGACAATGTACATGACTATTAAAACAAAAATTTATTCTAATTTGGAGGAATGTGCTAATAGATATTCTTCTCTCTCTATGTTTCTCTGTTTCTAGAGGCTGTGTTCCCCCGTAGATATGTTGGAAGGAAAGGAATAGTTAAGACTTAGAAGAAAAATCTGTGTGATTCCAGAGATGAATATGCAAATTTGTGGAGGAGATTTCTTTCCTATGCAACCAAGAAATTCTTTTGTTCATGACTATAAATAGAAACTGTAGACTTTCAAGCACACCAGATGACTACTCTTATGAATTGTCCTGCTCCCACTGTACAAGATAGGAAAGTTTTCATCTAGATATGTTGTTAGATGTGTAAATTACTGAATTATCCACCTATGTTGGCAGAACTGTAGTAAAAGTAAGGGTCTGACAAATTAACTTCTCGTCCCTAGCCATTTCAGCATGTGCGTAACTTTGCTCACATGAGTAATTCCATTCGATGTTATAAAACATTAGCATCCTCAGGACTTCACTGGGTAGTTGTTTATATGTCCTACATGAAGAAACTCAATCAGCTACTTTGTGGTTCCCCTAAAATTTGCCATGAATATCTGTTCTGTTTGAAGGTTGCTAGTAGAACTTGTACAAAATTCTGAACTCTCAACAGTAAACAGCATAAAACACCTACAAAATGATTTATGGCATTGACCAATAAGCTGCATAAAAAAACACAAAAATGATTTATGCTTCTTAAGCTCCCCCGGTAAGAAAATAAGAGGAAAAAATGGAAAATTCAGGCACTTTCGCTTGCGTATAAATGTTCACTAGAGCGGGAAGGAACATGGTAAACTTTAAAAATGCTTCTGTTTTAAATTTGTGAAAGAATTTCCTTTTCACTTTCTTACAGGCACACGCTTTTCTAAGTATAAATCTTTAAGTTACACATGGTAAACAAACTGTTAGTCACCTCCATAGCTATCACAAACACCAGTGAAAGTTTCAAGTAAAAGAAAGTAAATTAATATGGACCATTCACAGGATTTATAATTTCCTCCTCAGTCTCATCTAAAACACAGCAATAATCTTTCCTCACAATATATTTATGTAGTCTTACATTTCTGAAATTGTCTCCAACGACTGAAAAACTAAAATTGAATATAAAAAATTTAGGAATCTGTCCAGCATTTTGTTATGTTTTAATCTATATTCACATTAGCATACACTAGCCAAAAAAAAAAAAATAAATCTAAGAATAGAGCTATTAATTTACATCCAGACCTTTAGAAAATGAAATACTTTAAATTATTCACGTTAGCTGTTTTATCAGCTTGCAACTCTTCCTGCAACTCAATGAATAATCTTTCTGCTTACTGCCAACATTTTTTACAGAATTTTGTTTTACTTTTAAATATGTTTTTTTAATAAATTAAAATAAAGTTTACTTGTTACATTCACATTTTTCTATTTCTGGAAGGATACTAGCAAGAAGTGCCCCCTTTTAAATCCTTGTGCATGTTCATAGTCATAATCTAACTTGAAAATTATCATAAAAGAAGTCCTCTCATAAACAGTAAGTCATCTATTTGATAATCCAAAAGTTGGTCCTTTGGAATACAGGTAAGAATGCTCCCGGAGTCCACTTTTTATCTTTGTACCCATTTCCACAGTCTGTTCAAATGACAGTCAAATGTCCTGGTTTCAGCCAGGACGGAGCCAATTTTCTTTCTTGTAGTTTTTCTTTCAGCTAAGTCTCTTGTAAGTAGCTGTACTGGCTGAAATAAGCAGCAAGTTTCTCAGTCAGTGTCAGCTCCTAAAACTGATAAAGCTCAATGTTTATAGTTACATCTAGAGAATGGTATTCAGAACCATGGCCACTGCTTGGTTCGGAGAAACATCTTGTGCTGGAAAGAAAAAGAGATCAAAGTTGTGACACCCGCTACCCTCCTTTAGGGAGGAGTGGAGCAGACAGGTGATCAGATTGACCATGGGAAGTATTCCACCTCACATGCATCATACCTGGTATAAGTTGGAGGGAACATGAGAGTCAATCTCCCTTTGGCCATGGCCAGCATCCTGGGAGGACTCTGTCCATTCATCTGTTATGCCCCCTTGAATCTTTGTGTTCCTACCTCCAGCTCCTGTCTGCTGATGACTCCAGGTTCCCAGTCTGGGACTTTTCTAGGGCTACCCTACAGCCTCAGTAGTGACATGAACATTACTGGGGGGTGGGGCAGGAGCATGAAATATCTTTTGTATATATTTCTATATATTTGAAAATAGTTGTATACATTTAATAGTTTTTCTTTTCATCACTACTGCTTCATTAAATCTGTGTAGCTTAGATTCCAGCCTGTAAGTCTCATTCCTTCATTTTCTCTCCTTTCGCTGCAGGGGAAGGCAGAGGGGTTAAGAGGGAGCATCTGTCATTTTTCTAATTACCAGCCCAACATTAAACCTTTACATAAAAGCACCGACACAGAGCAACATCAAGTCCTCACACCTCAGGGGACCTTGCTGAAACTGGTGGTCTAAATCAGGGTACAAATTAAAACTCTCTAGGGTTTCAGTGTTACATTACAGATACAGAAGGAGAAAAGAATCAAACTTAGTACCTAAGTTTACATGAACTTTGAAGTAAGTCTCACCTAGAATGAGATACTATCTATATCCTTTTTATAATATATATTAAAAGATATAATATATCTTTAATTTCTTTTTCTTCTTTTGCTTTTTGCAAAATGTGATATTCAAAGACTGATGATTTTTCTATAGGTTTTGTACCTCCATTCTGTGTCCCAGCTCTGTGATTCAGGCTTATTCTCAGAATTAATCTTTTAAAAATATCTTTAACTATAATTTTGGAAAAAACAATATTTATTACCAGAGAGCTGAAAACTCACACAATTTTCTCAATGATCAGAGATCAAAGAGTCAGTCTTGAAAGTCAGAACTTTTTGCTTGGATATTTACAGTCCTATATAGGGTTATTGATTTCAGGAGAGCTCTGCAAATGATTACCAAATGTGGATCTGGCATTCACTCTTTCCTTTAATCAGTATTTCTAACAGATGATCTGTTAACAGAATATTATTAAGCATTAGTCTTCTCAAGTACTCATTAACTTTCTACCAAAAAGAGAACTTTTCATAGCTCAATGAATAATACACCTTCTTTTAGCAGTAATTGCTTTGGTGCTGTGTGCATATGAGAATGAGGTGCACCAACCTGCCAGAATATAAATGGGGAGAGATTCATGGGGTGCCTGCTATGTTGTGGAACTGTAATTAATAAGCAGAAACCTGTTCCTGAGCATTAGGATGGGCAAATGATCATGACACTGGGTCTATTAGTGATAGCAGACAACCACTGAAACAAATTCTTAGCAAAACTGATTATTGAAAAAGTATCTGAAAAGGAAATGGCTGCATTGCTTGATTAAACTAATTTTTACAGATTACAAGTGACCTTAAATTAGTTTGCACAGTTTAGGTAAACTAAAAATGGTAGGCACCTTAAGTGAAAGTTACAAAGCATCACTCTCGATCTGGCTGAATGTACATTACTGGCTAATGGATTGTGTCCTAGTAACTACTTTAGGCAAGCTACAGAACAAGATGGATGAATTGCCAGATATAGTTTAGAAAACCCTACAGAGAAATCAGTCTCCCTTGACAACACCAACTGTCCTTCTTTTTTTATTTAAGAAAACTGTTTGTTTACATTTTGAGAAAATATAGATCCTACAATTTCTATTGAAAATAATTTAAAAATTATTAGAATATTGAAATGTTTTTCAAGCAGGTGTGAACTACTTTGGTAACTAGTCACTTAAATACAGCATTAAGCTATTACACATACCTTCAATGTGTATTTTATCTTAAATCCATAACAGTGACTTTATGGCTTTTTCCATGGTCATCTTAATCTATGCAAATGTGATCCAGCAAATTTTAGCTTAAAACTTGTATTTTGCCTGCCTGCAATAAAAATCTAATTCCAGTATGAAAAGGAAAGTTTACTTAGTAATTTTTTCATTTATAGAAATTTATTATTCTCATCCTATACTGTTTTATAAGTAACTAATGAATAAATAGATTTGACTATCCAATAGGGTAGACATTCTCTTTATAAAATTCTCTTTATTAAATGAATTTCTGTTCAGAAGCAGAAACTATGTATAGGAATATAGTGAAAGAAAATAATTCTCATACAACCTACATATGAAATTCTTTGCCACAGACTGTGGTAAAGGGTTAGAAATTATGACTAAAAAAAGACCAGTTATATTTAGAATATATCATCAAGTGTTTTTCAAAACAAGTGATCTTTTTAAAGGAACCAAAGCTTTGAGTTTTAAAGCATGAATTGTTGTCCTTAGTGGAAAGGTAAGAATGTGCTGCTGAACTGTCCCATATTACTTCCTGAGAAGTAACCAGTGTTCATTTTTAGGCACAGTTCCTTTACAAAATGAGTCTTTATTTACAAGAAACACCAATACTGTTGGAGTTAAAGAAATTGGAAGGATATTTGGAGTTACTGTGTCCAGTATCATTGCCTCTGTTGGCAACCAGTGTATATGATTTCCTTCATAATTTAATGACTTATATTAAGTACTGTGAATAGAACTGTCTTGGGCACCAAGAATTTAATTTCAGGAATCAGGTAGGTCTGCTCATGGTGCTCTGATTTTTATAAGGAAACTACATATGAGGGTGTTTATGCGTGTGAGTCACGCAATTTGTAACAATGAGACAATGGCAGCTCAATGAAACACGAGAAACGAAAAATTAATGATGAAATAAAGGCAACTTCGGCAGACTTTGTGTAGGTATTTTGACAGAAAATGAGATACTTTATCAGCCCTTAAATTTCAAATTCTGAATTTCTCCAGAATAATTTGGACTCATTATTTGGACAAGCAGAAAGTCTGAAAATCCTGGGTGAAAAACAGGCATAGGATTTGCATGCCCAGGCTCTCTGAGATCACAGAACCCTGGGATGGTTTGGGTTGGAAGGGATCTTAAACTTTACCTAGTTCCAGCCCCCCTGCCTTGGGCAGAGACATTTCCCACTAGACCAGATTGCTCAAAGCCCCATCCATCCTGCCTTGAGCACTTCCAGGGAGGGAGCACCCACAGCTTCCCTGGGCAACCTTCGTCAGCATCTTAACACTCCCCCAGTGAAGAATTTCTTCTTAAGGTTCCAAGCCATTGTCCCTTATCTGATCATATTTAGGATTACATGCTTATCACTTGTGAAAAGTTCCTCCCCAGCTTCCCTGGGGAGGCTCCCTTCAGGTACTGGAAGGTTGCTATCTCTTCTCCAGGCTGAGTAACTCCAACTCTGTCAGCCTATCTCCATAGGAGAGGTGCCTCAGCTCTCTGACCTACTCCAACATTTCCATGCCTTCCCATTTCCTTATTAAGATAATACTTTAAAGTTGAAATTGGATTCCTTATTGAGTATAGATAAAGTAAAAAAGAGTAGCTCAACTAATTATTTTAATATTCAGGCTTTATGACTGCTGATCACGAAGAACTCTTCTGGTGCTAATGTTTTTGTGATTAATGTATCCATGGAAATCTGATAGTAGCTCAGTGTTCAGGAATGTTCTGTGATTTATTTTTCATTATGAGGTTTTTTTATTTTAGAAATTCAGACCACATAAAAGAAAGCTGAAAGGTAAGGACAAATCCAGATGAGAAAAAAGATGAACAGAAGCTAGTTAAGAACAATTTATAATAATTGCATCAAACAGCATCTAATTAAGAGTGCAAGCAAAGATGCCGTTCATTGATTCATGAGATGACAGTGTAATAACAATCTACTTATGATATGTAGCCTTTGTACTTTATGAAATCTGAATGGAGTTCACAAAACCTGTTTAAGCCAGTGCAATATTAGCTGAGTCCACTATTTAATTAATTATTTCATAATAAATGAGTCCCTTGTTTACAGCAATATTTTAATTCTAATTTATTTTCACAATTTAAAAAAGTGTTTAATTGCTGTAATGATATTAGCTGGCTCAGCTTTTATTACAACACTGGACATAATTACCCTCTTTTAAGGTAATTTATAGATCTCATTAACACTCTTGCCTCTCTGCTGTGATTAAAAATCTCCTAAGAATTGAAATCTCTCTGAACAGTAAGAGAATTATTGTGATTTATTGTTCACTGTTGCTGCAATGAGCACAAAGCTGATTTATTGTGGCTGATCCCTGCTGAGGTGACTGGAATTGGACAGAGAAAGGGGAAGGCAGGAGCTCTTGTTGAAGTTTACTCCTTTCTATCACAGAGCTACAGTTTAATATGTGTCCTGTCATTTGCTTCCACAGAAGCATGAAGAAATTAGATTATTTCTGCCTAGAAACTATGTTGTTCCTACGCAGGCAGCCCATCAAAGGATCTGCTTCTCCTCTGTCATGGTGGTCATGCTGGTGAGATCTCAGAGACCTTTGGGAAACACAGGCAAGCACTGAATGGGAAACCTCATTCCCCATGAGGCATCCACTGCTTCTCATACTTCATAGAATTTGTCTCTACATATTAATGAACTCAAAGACTAATTGCTCATAAATAGCTTCAGTTGAATACTTAGTGGTTCAGACAAATAAATGCTGTTCAGCTATAGATTTAAAATGATGTTGCATTGATCTACTTCATGACAAATAGGTGTTTGATGTAGTTCTCTGGATCTATTTACAAGATTAAACTAATAATTTTA
Organism: Phaethornis superciliosus; assembly: GCA_023637945.1. NCBI lineage: Eukaryota > Metazoa > Chordata > Aves > Apodiformes > Trochilidae > Phaethornis > Phaethornis superciliosus. The sequence goes on along the minus strand of JAJQWJ010000002.1, from coordinate 68,284,855 downwards.
AAATGTTTTTTGAGCACATGGTAGTCTGGTTTTCCTTACTTTTACTATTAATATGGATAGATTTACTCTGCAAAGCAATATGTATTGCAACTGAAATATCCGATGGAAAAAGAAATCTAAAGAGGGTAGAATATAAGATTTTATGATTGCTGATGAAGCACTAAGTTCCTGTAGTTGATTAAACTGACAGACAGTTTATAGGTTCCTACTTCCATGGAATTGATAATTTTAATTCAATATAAATACTGTTACAGCATTACATATCTGTAAGGTACATATATATTTTGAAGTAAAACAAGTTTCCAAGTAACAGAAAAAGTAGTTCTGGTTGAAGTCCATTAAAACTGCATCAACCCAGTTATACTAATTTTGTTGTATTTTAATAGGTTTACAATAAGTTTAGATGTGTTCTAAATGGTGTTACAAAGAGTAATGTGTTGATTTGTAATAAATAGAAACTATATTAATGTAATAAACTTTCACCACAAAGCTGAAGAAATGTAGGAAGAGTAGACATCAAAACCAACACTGAGATGAAGTTCTGGGATATGCACTATACACAGTGTGGAAAAAAAATGTAGATCTATGCATTCTGTTAAAAACCCAAACAAACAAAAAAACAACCAACTAAAAAAACCAACCAAACAAAAAAAAAAGAAACAGCACCTTCACAAAATTTGTGTAATGAAATTCTTAAATACTATTTTTGAATGACCTTACAGCTTGCTGTTTCAATAGTGCAGTCTATATACAGTAAGAGCTGTACACATGCTTATATGCTCTAAGAATATATAGATAAATACTGTAATTCTGTATATACCAAGTCTATATGCATTAAGACATATTCTTAAGATCCTTATACTCGAGATAACCAATTTTGAAGAAAATAGGTGTTGTGTATACTGCAAAATGTAGCTTACTTCTCCATACTTTTAAGGAAAAAAAATAAGTGCAGGCGTTTTGTACTTTTGTCATTTAATGGTTGCTCTTTGTGAGATTTTCAGATCAGTGAAACATTTTGGAGGATAGAATTTAAACTTAGTATCTGCTAGCAGCTAAAAAGAGTTTTAAGAAAAAATCAGTTGTCCAGATGTCTTTTGTTGTGATATAAAATACTATGATTTATTTATTGATTCCCCTTTTGCTTTTAAAAAATTCTGCCCATTTTCCTATATTTGGAAATTACTATTTACACCTTGAGTATATGTACCATTCTGAGAATACCATTTTCCTTTGAAAATTTTTTGAGGGTGGTAGTATCTGCATGTAAAGTCAGAGATTTAGGTTTGTGGGCTCAAGGACTCCACTTATTAATGATACCAGAAATGTGATGTTGTGCTTCAGTAAGAAGATCACAGTTGGTGAAGGGTTTGTGTGACTATACAGAGAGACAGCAGCAGAGGCTAAACTCTCTTCAGGACTGTGGCAGGAGAGTATCCCTAGATATCAATGCTTCACATAGTGGATTTTATAAAGCTTTTGCCTAAGGAACTGGTGAAGGGGAATATGGAAAAAGAATTGAAAGAGGAGCACCGCCATCTTTAAATGACCTTTGGTATGTAATAGCAGTGATTTTATATCCAAATCTGGTCTGGTTAGTGTTATATTTCACATAAATGAACTGTACAACTTAACTGGATTTGTATATAAACCAACTCCCAGATGAGGTATTCATCACAATCTTATTTGTAACAAGACATTTTTTTGCTCAAGCATGATTTGTATTTATCCCACATGAAGTTTTATCAATTTACTGGGGTTGTTTTTGTTACATTTAGAGATAAATTTTCTATCTAATCACTATGGAACTCTTTTACCAGGATGAAAGATGCTTTGTTTACATGTTATTAAAAATATAGTGTTTGCTGGATGATTAAATACTTGTTATGTGATGTCTTTTATCTTTTGCTATAGATATAACACCGATCTATAATGATACATAATATTTGTGACACTAGTGAGAACAGCTTAGTATGCATGGAATTTTTTTACAATGAAATAAATATGTTTAAACTAAAAAGAGGACAAAAAGTGTCAATTATTTACTGATAGCTGAATGGTTTGGGACACCAGTAAGGACTGTAATAACTATTCTGATCAACACAGTGTAATCTTTCCAAAAGATTACAATTCAAGTACTCAATGAAGTGATTACACTGTTTCCCCTGGTAGAAATCTAATTAAATACTTTACAACAACATGTATGTCACGTGCATGTCACACAATGCACAGACCTAGTGCTACAGCTGTATTCTGTCCTGAAGAGTTTGCAGTTTGAGAAAATAAATACTGAGACTGGATAGCATTGGTCTTTTCATATTAGAACTGAAATTCTGTTTCCTTGATACGGCTGAGGTACCAATGTCAGTGCAGAAATCAGAAACTGAAATGTGTTCTCCCAGTTAGTTTATCTTTCAGATGTTCTAAGCACTGAAAATACCTTTACTTTTGATTCACAGTCCAGTCTAATAACTTCAGGCTTAGGATCCTTTTCTTAAATAATATAACTTTAATGAGTTTTTTAAAGCCCTATGGATAAATGGTGCTGCTGAACAGTTAATAGAAAGAATAGCATGATGTCCAACAGAAAACTCGTGAAGCATAACATGCTCAATCTAATTTCAAAAGACCTTCAGAATGTACTGTGGTCTAATAAAAGATGACACACTTCTGGATGATTATTCAAGTTCGGCTTGCTACCTAGGAAGTCCTAACTATTTTGTTCCTCAGTGCAATGCCCAGAATCTGATATACTGGAAACACAAGTAATTTAGAAAAGGAGATAAGAGACAGATATGAAGGTTTGTGCAATATTTGTACAAAAACTAACTTATTATGAAATTAGTGAAATTATTGGCAGCAGGTAAGTATTAGTATGTGTACAAATGCTGCCAGTGTTAGGGACAGGAAAGGAAGAGGAGCAGGGGCAACACAACGCGTTATCTCCCAGGGAGAACAGTGCTTGTTCATTTTTTTCTCTTTTTTTCTTTTTTTTCTTTTTTTTTTTTTTTTCTTTTTCTTTTTTTTTTTTCATTTATTATTTCATTTTTTCATTTTCAACATTTTTTTTAGGCAAGACTGCTTTTAAATATTTTCCTTTTTTTTTTTAGTTGAAAAGTCTACTTTCTCTAGACTTGTGTTGGCAAAAGAACCAAATGCACAATAGCACACAAAAATACAGTTCTGATGAAAAACCATTTTCTGTCTCATGTCAGAATCTGAGCATAGGGTAGCCTTCCATTAAAAATTTTAGCACACTTTTGAATAAAAATTAACAACCTTCATCCTTCAAAACACATGGAGTTTCGTATATGTATATATATCTGTATATGATGTATAAAAGAGTGATTTAATTAGAGAAATGGTAAAGGAAGAGCCTTATTCTTGCCATTTTCAAAAGCAGTCTTACAACTACATATTTCAATTTTCAGAGTTGGTGTTTTTAATTTCAGCACTATGAGGTCGTTTGTGTTCCTGCCATAAACAGTACAGATGACATAAGCAGCAGTTTAGAAGGAAAGAACAGCTTTAGAAACTGTCACCATTCTCTTGTTTCTTTGTGTATTGTTTTTGCAGCCTTTGTACAAACTCTTGGCTTGGAGCCTCTATTATAACATAAATTGACAAGCTTGGGGATCTTTTTATTTTTTTTCTACTGCAGCACAGAAAGAAGTGAAAGTACTTATTTTGGTCAAAGCAAGAATCACTATTTGAATAGGCACATCTGAAGTAGGAGAGAAGAGCCAGCTGATGAAGAAATAAATCTGGAGAGGTAGAAAGAAACTAATCTGGGTATAATGAATCTAAATATTATTCTTTTTCTCCTCATTTAATAGGAATACTGTAAGAACTGCCCTTTCGTGTTTGCATTGGAGAAACAGGTAGAGATCAACAGTGTAAAGGCTTGTATGATGAAGATGCAGGGGGAAAAGGTAAACATTTAAACTACAGGAACTCTTGGAATTAGGAAATCTAAGGAAGAGATAAAAATTATCTGACTTGGGGACTGTTTTACACAATATTCTCAGTTTCTTCTCAGTTTCTTTGTATCTCAGTTTTCTTGTTTTCTTCCCTTTTAAAAAATACTTCTTTAGATGAAGAAAAATGTCATATAGCATGCAATCCTGCAAGGCCCTGAGTATGTTTGCCTTAGTATTTGTATGAAAAATCTTAAAAAAATAATAGAAAGGTATGTAGTGATGTTGAATAGTTGAAGATAGACAATAGTCCAGGAAGCACTAAAAAGGATAAAACCCCAGAAGTGAGATTCCAAATCTTGCTTCTTTGATCTATAAGTGGTACAAAAGTTATAAGGAAAGACAACTGTGTCCTTGGAAATTATTTAATAAACTATTTTTTTTTTTTTTAAACTTGCACACTGAACTGATTACAGATCACTTTTAAGTGTTTTTTTTCTTGATGTCAAGTATTGATTTCTGGAAACATAAAGGAAAAAATCAAACTGCAACTAAAAAAACCTTACTGAGTAGATACCAGGCCACCATTCAAAATGCTGAAAAATTTCTTACCTCTGCCAATAATATTTAAGTCTACAGGATGAAAGTTTTTTTACCACAAAATCAATGAAGGTTGTAGGTCCTCAGATGTTCTTCAGGGCATATGGAAATAGTTTCCCTCATTTTTTTTTTAAATGGTAAGGTATTAAGGGAATATTGCTGGCTCCAGTTCACATAATTATGCTGGCTTCCTTTATGCTGGTGGGAAAGCACCCTTCATTTCATGGCCAGTACCATTCTCAATTTCCAAAGATATTAAAGGTATAATAAACATGTCTGCCTGCTTAAGAATGAAATTTACATTGTTTCATTATGTAAGCTTTTGTTTTCTTTTAGACTTATATAAAGTTATGCAGATTTGTATGCAAACTATATTCTTTTTTTTCAATGAGTGGATAGGAAATTGCAATACCATCAGTATTACTAAATAGTCCATTCAATCTCACTCCTGACTTATCTTTTAAATTCCTTGTCAGGTATGCTTAGGAGTGTGTCTTATTGCACAAAATGTTTTATAGCTGTCAGGAACTTATTCTGACTTTTTTTACAATATTCTGGGAATTAATTGGGACATCTAGGGTTCTCTGAGGAAGCACAGTCACTTCTGAGTGATGTGTGGAAAGTACAGTAAATTCTCATTATATAAAAATGCCCTATGATACAAAGGAGAAAAAATAGACTTGAACATAGTTTTACAACAGAAATTGAATATCTCTATTAGTTTCAATGATCTTTGAAACAGATACAAAGATAAAATCTACAGCTAATTGCAAGTGCAGTTAGCACTTCATGAGTTGTGAGAATGGCCTGATATCATCAGAGGGAGTGAAAAAGAAGGAAATTTAAGGTCAGAAGTAATGTAATTTCTGAAGAAAATTAGAAATAATAGCAAAATGCAGGAAGAGGTTTCTGCTGCTAACTTTGAGACTTGAAAGAGAAAGGATCGGGAATACAAATTGTTTTGTTTCATGACTGGACTGATAATTTATGAAATATCTAAGCTGTCATTTGCCACATGCATATTGAAAGATGGGAATATTTGCTAATACAAATGGCAAAGGCTTGGGTATGAAACCAATTTAAATGGCTTAGGAATAAACACAGCCTAATTTTCTTTGCTGTAAAAAATTAAATGGCTATAAGGAACCAGTCTATTAGATAAAAATCTGTGCTCTGAAATGTATGTGAATTCCATGAACAAATAAAAACCAAGGGTCAGAGACACCTGAAGTAAATTACAAACTAGGGATTGTCTGCTGAAAATACTACTCATGCAACTTTTCTGCATGGTAGCAGAACATCAAAAGTGAGAATAAAAGGCCTTCTGAGATCAGTCAGGGCTGATGCTCAGAAAGGGAGCAGCATAACTGTGGTAACCGTACCTAGAGTTACCTTGAACTGCTGGATTAAACCCATTTCTCCTGGGTGAAATCACAAGATTTTGTGGCGATTGTTGAAAAAATAGAATTCAAGATAGGAGTCATCAGAAATTGTAAAAAAGAATCAAAAGTCCTTGCAGAAGAAATGGTCTTTTAAATTTGTGCAGATGACACTTAAGAAACAAGTAAGTAAATCTCAGGAAGCATATAAATGAAGCACAGTTGCCAAGCTGAGCTGCAGGAGGGTGACCAGATGGTAGAATGATTTAAGATGATTCCTAAAATCCTTTTGTTCATCTTACCTCTTTAGTTTTCACTTACTGAGCTCAGCAGATATTTCCCATTTCTTCTTCACTGATTACTCCATGTGTTGTCATCATTCTGTAATTAGCTACAGCCTGGCAGGTGGGATCTTCTGGGACTTTCAAGTGCTGGGTATGAGACATCAGGGACAGTTAGTTACAACTAGGCTTGGGAGAAGTTATAGAACTTCTGTGCCTAGACACTATTTTGTCACATATTTTTCACATAATCATAGAATGGCTGGGGTTGGAAAGGACCATCTAGGTTGGTAAAGATCATCTAGGTCCAACCCTCCTGCCATGGGCAGGGACACCAACCACTAGATCAGGTTGCTTAGAGCCCCATCCAACATTCCCTTCAATATTGCCAGGGGCAGGGCTTTTACTGCTTCACTGGGCAACTTCTTCCAGTGTCTCACCACCCTCACAGTGAAGAATTTTCTCCTAATATCTAACCTAAATTTCCCTCTTCAAGTTTGAAACTGTTGCCACTTGTCCTCTTGCTACACCTCTGTGCAAAAAGTCCTACCTCAGCTTTTTTGTAGGCCCCCTTCTGGTACTAGAAATCTGCTGTAAGGTCACCTCGGAGTGAGGCTTCCTCTTCTCCAGGCTGACCAACTCCAGCTCTCTCATCCTGTCTTCATAGGGGAGGTGCTCCAGCCCTCTGATTATTTTAGTGTCTCTCCTCTGGACACAAGCAAGGAGCTTTTTATGTTGGGGACTCCAGAACTGAAGAGAGTACTCCAGGTGGGGTCTCATGAGAGCAGAATCACCTCCCTCAGCCATCTGGCCACACTTCTTTTGATGCAGCCCAGGATACAATTGTTTTTCTGGGCTGCAAGCACACACTGATGGATCATGTTAAGCTTCTCATCTACCACCACCCCCAGGTCCTTCTCAGGGCTGTCCTCAGTCCTTTCTCAAGAAACCATTTCTCAAGCTTATCAAGGTCTTTCTGGGTGGCATTCCTTCTCTCCTGCATGTTGACTTCACCACAGTTCTGTGTCGTCAGCAAGCTTGCAGAGTGTTCACTCGATTCCGCTGTCCATGTCACTAAGATGTTAGGGACTGGAACATCTCCCTTATGAGGAAAGGCTGAGGGAGCTGGGTCTCTTTAGTTTGGAGAAAAGGAGACTGAGGGGTGACCTCATCAATGTTTTCAAATATGTAAGGGGTGAGTGCCAGGGAGATGGAGTTAGGCTTTTCTCAGTGGTGACCAGCGATAGGACAAGGGATAATGGGTGTAAATTGAAGCATAGGAGGTTCAAGTTGAATATTAGAAAAAATTTTTTTACTGTAAGGGTGACAGAGCCCTGGAACAGGCTGCCCAGGGGGGTTGTGGAGTCTCCTTCACTGGAGACATTCAAAACCCGCCTGGACACATTCCTAGGCGATGTACTCTAGGTGGCCCTGCTCTGGCAGGGGGGGTTGGACTAGATGATCTTTCAAGGTCCCTTCCAACCCCTAGCATTCTATGATTCTATGATTCTATGATTCTATGATTCTATGATTCTAAATAGCTCCAGTAATGATTTTTTTGATCATTCTTTACTAGTCTACAATGATAGTGGATATACTTAACCCTGCCCTGCCACTGTACTCTCCTGAACAAGATCTCTTCAGCTGCAAACTCTGATCTCTGTCTTCAGGTTCTACTCCCAGTGCTTCCCTTAGAGCAGTGACAGCACTTCTGCATTGACCCCTAGTCAAATATATCACTGCTTGCTTGAGTTCGTACACCCTTCTACAACTGATCAATGCATGTACCATGTTGATCTGGTGATGAAAAAATTTTACATGAGACTTTCATTCTAGATTTTCACTCTGTTTCTCCTAGTTTTTGGAATATTGCTTTAAAGTTACATATTGACAACAAAAGGCATCACTGTGAAACTCACTTATGTTCTTTTTCTTGACTCAGAAATGGTATAAATAAATAACTGCTAGCACTAAAATTAATATGTATGAAGGAACGGGAAAGTGTAAATCTCATACTCAGAATTCAGAATATTTTTTTTCTTTTTTTTTTTTTTTCTTTTCCTTAGAATTGAGTACTGTAAGGTCTAAACTTTGGTGTTGAAGAAGGACATGAAGGCAACTTCAAAAACATGATTGATTGCAAGTGGGTATAAAGGTGTTACCCACAGTTTGCTGATAGTGTGAAAGGCAAGATAACTAAAATTTATTTTATTGTGTAGTTGGGTCAAAAACCTAACAATGCCAATGACAATGGCACTTCTGATTCACTGTTCTAACAGAAACATCCATTGATGACAGCTATTCCAACTGTCTCACAGTCTTCCCAAGCATCAGAATCCCCACCTCTCTTATTCAGACATCAGTAACTCTGGCTTTCCTCTGACAGGTCAGTGAGAAAACACAGCGCCTAGTGATGACTATTAGCCTTGAGTCAATACAGGTTTGTTTCAAGCTAAAGCAAAGTCAGACATCATATAAATGTTTATAAAATTAATTGAAATTAATTGGCTCTCCTTTGATACAATAGAGTGTTGATCAGGTCCAAGAGAATTATACTTAGAGACTGGGATACATATTTTGCATAATACTAGTATGAAAGCCTCCCTATGTCTGTCCTTTTTCCGACAAGCTCTTTGACTTGAATTAAAAAATGAACTTCTAAAATGTTTTTACTTTTCTGCATTCCTTTCCATACTTCAAATAAATATTGAATATTCCATTTGAGTATCAAAGATCATTTTCTATGTAAGTAGAATCTAAATACTTTGAGAAAGGTCAGAGAATTTCTTAGTGCAGAAAAAAAGCATGACACTTTCACACGTACATTTGCAAATTTCACATTTAATATTCTTTCTGTTGCTGTGAGAAATCACTAGAAAAGGATTATTAATTGTATTATCTCTGTCAATTTTGCTGTCTGCCTGCTAAGTTAAAATAGTAGAAATCTGTTACATTCTTTACACAAGCATATTTTCTTTGCTGTCAGGGAAACCTTGGAGAGGGATACATTAACAAGTCTAACCTTGCTGTAAAAAATCTACCTTTTTTTTTATTGCTTTTTATTAAATCTAAAGCCCTTAGAAATAGCATTGTGTAAATACATGGGGTGCACTTGGAGAAAGAGCAGAATATATAGCAGAACAATAGCATCATATTTGTGATGTGACATTTTCACCAATTAATTATTCATGTATTTTTAAAAAGCAGAATTAATAAATTCATAATTATTCCTAATTTGACATACTTTTTAATATATCACTCTCTAATAAGTTACCAATTATTTAATAACTTCATGTTTTGATGTGTTATTTAGCTGGTAGTCACTTTAAAGAAAAACACATGCAATATGCTCAAAATATTAAGATATTAGCAGAAAAAGTGTCGACACTTAAAATGGCAAATAATCATTAAAGTGCTCACTTATGAAGAGATAATATGGGTATGATCAGCTGGAGAAGTGTGAGGAGTTAGTCTAATGGATAACATCATGATACAGTCTAACACGAGCTAATTCCTTGGTTTAGATGTCTGGTTTTGATCTGCAAGAAGTGATGATGAGAAAATTGTAATTAACTGAAGTCACATTTTTTTTTGTCTGCCTGAGCATGACATAAAACTTACGGGCTTATTGTCATGCTTTAGGCTCAGCCAGTATCAAGCAGGCCTCCACTTGCTGTGGGACAGGGAGAGAAAATCCACCTGAAGGCTCATTAATCAAGACAAGGATAGGGAGGTTTTTGATTCCCCAGTTATGGTTACAGGCAAAACCCAAACAGGTTCTCCTTGGGCAGGTTGCAGTTTTGTTTTCCCTTTCTTGAATATCTTACTCACAGAGGTGCATCCAGGTCCCTATATCTGCTCAGCCTCTTCCACAGGTGGGGCCAGGACTGGAACCAGAAGAGGTATCAGCAGCTTCTCACAGGAGCCCCCCCCTGCTTCCAAAATACACAGCACTAACCCGAGACACTCATCATGAATGGTGACAGAGTTTGAGATCAGCCACCGTAGACTGATGCTGCCTGTAGGCCAGGGTCTGCTGGTGGCTCTCAGCTCACTTGTTCTGTCACACTTGCATCGCTGTAACAGCTGAAGGTGATGCCTGTTGAGGGATGTTAGGAGTCTGGACACCTTCTGCAGCCTGCATGCAGGACTCACATAAAACACAAGCACAGAAAGAAACATCCTTCTCTTCTTCATCTGGCAGAGACAGGTCAATAGCACAGGCGCACACACACACAACACTATTTTCACAATCACACAGAGATAGTTGCAGATTCCCTGAGCATTAGCACAACTTCTCTTTCACATGGCTCCCCTGCTCAGCTTCTGGCCCCTTTACCCACCACCCCATAGGGTCTCAGTCCCCAGCAACCTGCTCTAGCTTGATGCTCGCTAACAAACCCATGTGCATGCACACACTCATTCCACTTGTGCTCCACATTCACCAGTCCCCCTGGGAAAACCAACAAGAACCCACTCTCTGCCTGTTAACCTGTCCTGGATCTGATGACCCCACTATTCACTGGCTGGTCCAGCTTCAAGTGCCAGTACCCAGCACACAAGCTGTCACTTGTGTTGGCTCCCCAGCCATTGGCACTGAGCCCCTCACTTGCCTCGTTCCTGCTGGTCCCTCCCAGCATCTGTTTTTTTGGGACACACACCATTCTGACCCCAATGGCTGAAAGCTGAAGACCCCACTCAAACCAGTGGCTGGCACTGAGACCCCAGCAGCTGCCAGCACAGACCAGGGCACCCGCACCCCCTCTCTGACTCCTCACTCCCACCAGCTTTCACTGACACATACACAGCTGGCATTGAGTCCTTGCAGCACACACAAAAATAGGATGAAGAATGGAATTATGCAGAGATTAGATAATATAAAAAAAAAAAAAAAAAGATAGTACAGACTGCAGTGATTGGATGCAGGTCTCAGACAAGTGTACTGATCAATGCTGTTTTACACACAACAGTCCTGTCTTCCCCCCCTCTTTTTTCCTTCCTACTCCCCCTTACTTGGCACATCCCCCATGGAACTGTACAGCTTCATCCACTCCCCCACCCTTCCCAGTTCTGGTCTCCCCTGTTTTACAGTCTTTTAAGTTGCAAAGTCCAGGTTGATCTTCCTGAAAGTGGTACCAGTTTTGCTTGTCCATCAATTAGAGTGACTAGTGAGGTTTGTTTCTTAACTTGTCTCCATGTTTGTTTTTTTAGGTCTGTATCTCCATGTATTTTGTTTCTGGTCTCCTTGTTTTTCTCTTAGTTTCCCCACTGACGTGTTCCCTGGTCAGATAACTTCACTGGAGTAAACTTTCTCCCACTCTCATACACCATCCTCAGTTAGTGTCACTGACCAGGTTTGGGCCTCACAGTGAGGTTATGTATCTGAATCCATTATAGCACCACAACTGGACCCAAAAAATCACTTTGGCACAAACCTGAAAGAGACTTGCTCCATAATAACATATAGCAGCTGATTTGCTAATGTTGACTGCTGCGTAGTAATTGAAATTCTAGTTCTACAAGGTATTTAAGAATGTATTTATTTTAACTTGTCCCCTGAGGAGGTGCTTGAAAATCCTGCTCAAAACGGGCCTTGGGGACAAATTGGATGATAATGTTGAAATGAAAAGCACATTCCTAAATATCTTTTTAAATATACTTGTGTTTTAAATAATCATTATGTTTAAAATTATATTATTATATTATTATGTTTAAGAATAATCCTTTTGGAGAGCAGCATATGTGAAAGGGACCTGGGGGTGCTGATGGATGGAGGGACCTGGGGGTGCTGATGGATGGAGGGACCTGGGGGTGCTGATGGATGGAAAGGTGACCGTGACCCAACAATGTGCCTTCGTGGCCAAGAAGGCCAATGGCATCCTGGGGTGCATTAGAAGAGGGTTGGTCAGTAGGTTGAGAGGTGTTCTCTTCTCCTCTACTCTGCCCTGATGAGGCCACATCTGGAATATTGTGTCCAGTTCTCGGCCCCTCAGTTCAAGAAGGACAGGGAACTGCTTGAAGGTGTCCAGCACAGAGCCTCCAAGAAGATTCGTCTCTCTTATGAGGAAAGGCTGAGGGATCTGGGTCCCTTCAGCTTCGAGAAGAATGAGGGATGACCTCAAAAATGTTTATAAATATGTACAAGGAGAGAGCTAGGAGGATGGTGCCAGGTTCTTCTCAGTTATGCCCAATGATAGGACAAGAGGTAATGGATATAAACTTCACCATAGGAGGTTCCATACAAACGCGAGCAGAAATTTTTTACTGTGAGGGTGGCAGAGCACTGGCACAGGCTGCCCAGGGAGGTTGTGGAGTCTCCTTCCCATTTAAAGCCCATCTGGATGTGTTCCTGTGTGAGCTGCTGTAGGTGACCCTGCTCTGGCAGGGGGATTGGACTTGATCTTTTGAGGTCCCTTCAAATCCCTGACTTTCTATGATTCCATGAATCTAAAATGGTCTGGATCACTTGGGTTTTAAAATATTTTTTGTTTCTTTTTTTTTTTTTTTAAACACAAGTGATGGTAATTCAAAGCTCAAAATGAGCCAGCAAGGTGGTCTTTTGTTAAATATTTTGTTCTGTTACTTTGACTATATGTCGGTAAAGAGTTTATTACTTGTTCCATTCTGCCACTTTTATCACTTTTTCCTTAGGCCTGAGGCGTTCCGAGATTTCAGTGAATTTTCTGTGATTAGACTTAGGGATATCATGCTTTATGTTGCACAGTGTTTAAATACTGAGTTTCTGAGGTACTGATATATAAGGGTTATTTCAAAAGCAAGCTTAAAAACCAGTTTTGTATTTTTATCTGATCCATTTTTAAATAATCTTTGAGAGATTTATGTTGACTATGTCTAGAATCAACCTTTCTGTTTCATCTTAGTATGCACTGGGTTTACGGACTAGCAAATAAATAATTTGGCTGAGGACATTTAAGCCATTGTTTTACTCAAAAGTTAGATCTCGGTCATGAAAAATGAGTCACATCACTGCTACTGCAGATGTGGGAATGCAACTTCCTAAACCTTTCTTTACTGGAAAAAGAGAAAAAAGAAAAATAAGATTAGTTCTTCTCAGAAATGGTTTAGAATTTACTTTCATACCAAGTATTATTTTACTCAGACAAGTATGATTGTATAATAAAATTATACATCTGGAATTTCCTAGAGAAAATAATTTCAGACTAGTATGCCTAACTGATTTCCTGTTATGATATATTTTTTCCTTTCAAAGTACAATATGTTTTAAATTTTTGCATTTCAGTAATAATTAAAGGATTTTCTATTGTAGTAATCATAACATATGAAACAACAATGAGGTTAGTATAAGACATTGTGAGATCACACTGTGTACTGACAGCATTTAGATGGCACCATACAAATTATCACAGCATAATCTAATATCCAATTTGTCCTATTAATAAGTTTAATATAGGATTATTATATAAGCATTTACATAAGAAAGGCTTGAGTTTACCAGAGAAACACAGCTGGACATGGATATATTTAATCTGGACTGAAAGAATTATCAGGGCAGTAAGGTCCTGGTAAAGCCTTAAAAAATAACATTTTAAAATCTTTTAAGATGTAATTTGATATGGTTCTGAAAAAGCCTTTTTTTCTTATAGATCAAGGGCCTCAGCTGAGTGACTCCCGGTGCCTCTGTGTGATCCCATTTAACTAGTAATTTAATTTGAAGGAATATCTGTCATTGCTGATCTCATAACCATTCTTGTGCATCACCAAAAAAGTCTTTCAATCAAAACCTGATACATTTTTTGATACATGCAAGGATATATTGGCTTTTCTTTATCATTTCTGGACATTTGATATGTGCTACAGTAAGGTAGTAACTCTATTTCTTTATACTGTTGCTAAACCAAATGAAATTATTGAGACAAGTTCTTTTTCTCATAGAGTAGTAGATTCACTCTTCCTACATATATAAGAAAAATGACACAAATAATAGCATTCCTTAAAAAAAACTTATTTATTGACTATATTCCTATATTCCTACGTTCCTATTTATATCTTAAAGTATATTTCTATTAATTTATTGAGATGGCTGAAAAACGTGTAGATGTGTTGTTTAGATATGAAAACCACTCTGAATGACATGCAGTAATAGAAAGCAAACTTAAATACAACTTAAAAAATATTAAATACACATTTTAACCTTAAAAAATGGTGAAAATTAGGAGACAGGACTTTTAAAGAACCGATGCACAGAAAGATTGTTTCCTAAGACCAAGTCTAGTTCTTTAATAGCAGAATAATTTTGGACTACTTATTTTTCAAAGACATAAGCAAAGACATCTACATTTTGGATGCCACTGGCTATGCGTAGACTGTGTAGGAAGGAGCCCTGCAAGATGAGATCATGGAATCACACAGAATCATACACAGTCACACAGAATCACAGAATTGTCACAGTTGGAAAAGACTTCTAAGACCACTGAGTCTAAATGTCAACTCAGAAAAAAACACCATGCCCACTATAACATGTTCAGACATGCCACACCTACACAATTTTTTAAATTCCTTCAGCGATGGTGAACCATCACCAACCTGGGCAGCCCATTCTAGCACCTGACTACTCTTTCAGTAAAGAAATTATTCCTAATATCTAATCTAAACCTTCCCTAGTGTAACTTCAGGCCATTTCCTCTTGTCCTATCATTATTTACTTGGGAGAAGGGGCCAACACCCACCTTGCTACACCCTCCTTTCAGGTAGTTGTAGAGAGTCATAAGGCGTCCCCTCAGCCCCCTCTTCTCCATGGTAAACAATCCAAGTTACATCAGCCTCTCCTTTTAAGAGCTTTTCTGTAGATTTTTCATCAGCTTTGCTGCTCATCTCTGAACTCACTCCAACACCTCAATGTCCTTCTTGTAGTGAGGGGCCCAGAATTGAACTCAGTACTCAAGGTGCAGCCTCACCAGTGCTGAGTACAGTGGGAGAATGATTTCCCTGCTCTTGCTGACCCCACTATTCCTGATACAAGACAGGATGCTGCTGGGCTCCTTGGACACCTGGGCACACTGCTGGCTTGTATTCAGCAGGGTGTTAACCATCACCCCTATGTCCTTTTCTTCTGGGCAACTTTCTAGCCACTCTTATCCAAGCTGGTAGCATTGCACGGAGTTGTTGTGACCAAAGTGCAGGACAAAGCATTTGGCCTTGTTGCAGTTGATACAATTGGCCTCATCCCATTGATCCAACTTGTCCAGGTCCCTCAAAATAGGCCTCCAAAATTTGTATAGCACTGCATGGCTAGCAGGTCAGTTTGCTTTCAAACACACTCTCACAGACTGTCCACAGGCTGCCTCTGAAGCATGTAACAGAGATGGAAGAGGAATGAGCCACTAATACTGACATCACTCTTTTAGAATACTACATCTGTAGTGCTCTGAGTGCGGAAGTTGGCATTATGCTCACAGCTTTATTATAAGTAAAGTTCAGTACTCTACTTGAATGAGAGCTTTTTAAATATTAAATTGACCATACTTAAATAAGCATGGCCTCTAAAGAGCTGATGTTAGGTCTATGCAAGTTTAGTAGAAAACCTCAGAATAAGAGTTATGTCTGAGAGGGAAGATATAATTAGAAGTGACAGAGACACTTAAGGGAGATTTGAGAAAAGAGGAAACATAAAAATAAATAGCTGCAAAGAGCTGATACCTTTCTCTTCACCAAAAATAAAAAAAAAAAAAGCAAAAACAACAACAGAACAACAAATGAAAAGATCGGGCAATTTACTTCGTCGCATCTGGGAGCTGAAACTGTCAGGCTCATGTAATTTCTGTTCATTAGCTACGTTGCAGTCTTGGTCCTCCAGCTGACCTCAATATATCTGTTGATTAGCCAAGCTCTGTCCCAAATATGAAAAATACAGTTTTAAGAGAGAAACTCGGGCTGTCTCAGAGCATTTTCTTTGAGTCATACGAGTTGCAATGACTGTGCTCTGTGTTGGATTTGGATCTTTTTACTTGTTGCAATTCTCCAAAAATTTCTTTACCAGGCAATTTGTGATGATTCATTTTGTGTTTTTGAGCTCCTTGATTATTCCTGTAATGGGGACAGGTTAAGAAAACCACTGTACCTGTCTCACATGTAGGTACCTTTTCTGAAATACAGACCTTTGAGACTGTAAAACTCCATACTATGCAACTCATTATTGGTCAAGGTGTAAGTCTAGGCTGGTTACCAAACAGATGACAAATAGATGATCTCTATTAATCCTCTTCTTTCCTGGAATCTGAAAGGAGAGAGAAAAGGGTGAGATACTGATGTGTTGCAGGAAATTAAAACATCTTTAATGAAAAAATAACAATACAACAGAAAAGGTATACCACTACTACTATTATTACTACTACTTCAGACAGGATCTGGATTCAGACACAGATGATCAGGAATACAAAGAATGGGATCATATGCAGAAAAATGGTAGGAATTCTCTCATGATGATGGCCATGGAAGAAGACAGCTTGGGTCTCATCATTCCTCAGCCCATTCCTCATCCCTCATAGTCAGGCATGAATATGAAAAGCCTATTGTGTTTATTTTCACTGGAAACAATTAAAAAGCTTATGGAACTTCTCTAAAAAAAGAAAGACTTCAGACATTCTGAGGATCAGTCTGTATTTTTGCAGATGGAAGTATATTATAATGATTACATTTATTCACTGAAATAAACAACTGGTTAAATAATTGTTGTGAATCTAATTGTGACTTCCAAAAATGATTGATAGAGGAAGTATTGTACCCATGGAGGTATATGGTTTACAGGGAGAAGGGACTTTTTTTTCACACAAGTAGGATGGCTTAACAAAAAAATGTTACTTTTGGCCCAAGGCTTCTCTTAAGATCTGAAACAGGATAATTTGCCTCATACTGAGACAACAGTTCAGGATGAGCTCTGATGGTTCACAGTTCTACTTAATTATATATAGGTGATATTTTACTCATATGTAGGTGTGGTGCTTAGGGACATGGTTTAGTCGTGAACTTGGCAGTGTGCAGATCCACCACATCAGTTGGATGTGATGTTCTTAAAGGTCTATATATCTGCTAGGCACACCCATAGGTGATTCCTTTTCAAAAGAAGAATGAGAAATGGCTCACTGCAGTTAAAAAAATTCATCTTTATTCTCCTGACCAAACAGATGTCATATCATAGAAGAGTAAAAGGTAGTTTTGTAAAGGAGATTTGACACATTCCTAATCAATAATGTAGGAAAATACTCTCAGCAAAGCAACAGGTACACAAGTTCAGTCTCCCTGCTGCACTTCTTCACTCCTTCAGAAATTCCATTCTCAAATGTAGCAGTCCAAACCTTTTTGCATTAATATATGCAAAATTACAGATACAGTTGATCTTCAATATTCAGAAAATGCTACAAAAAACATCTGTGACAAGTAAGAAACAAACTGTCAGGTCACTGAATAGAAATTAATTGTCAGACTGCACTGTTTTTATTTGTCTGTGTGGATCAACTGCAGGGGATGTGTCCTCTGGGTTTGTATTTAATGGGCAGTTCTGAACTCCAGTCCACTTTTCAGAAAATAAAATGCATTTTACAAGCCTCATTTGAGGACATTGTATATTTTTTTTAATTACTTTGCTCCTCACTGCTGATTAAATATCTCTGTGTTTTGTCTGATTCTCTCAGTAATGTTCGTATTCAATGCTTATGACATCATTATTGCTTTCATGGTAATGAAGCACATTGTCACCAGAACTGGACTGCCAGATAGCTGTAATTGTCCTAAATGCTAGAGCTGGGACAATATCAAGTAAGGAGCAGCAGCTGAAAGGGAAAGTAATTTCTAAGTCTACAAAAATGACAACAAATGAAGAACAGAAATGGCTGTGAAACAAGGGAATATAAGCAATAATTCTGATAGCTTTGAAGGTTAAAAATACCAAGGGCTTTTGTCAGGGCATTTCTTTTCATGGCCAGTTAGCAAGGACCTTCTAGGACTGCTGCGTCAGTAGCATGACCCAAGGCCATATTTATATCCTGGTGCTAAACCATCCTCCTGAGAGCTTGGTGTGACTTATACAAGAAGTGGAAACTTTTTCCACTAATGAGCTACAACTTCTCCACATGATGTGGTGTCACTGCGTGAGGACAGAACCTTCCTCTGATGAATGTGAACTCCAGTGTGAACTCCTGCTCCATTCTACCTGTTTTTGGAAGGTGTTTGCATGCTTGTGAGGTTCCAGTAAGGCTTTGCTTCAAAAGACAATTGGTAACTGGAAGCACTACAGCCCCACCCCGCCCCTAGCCCAAAACAAAAGGCATACAACAAGGGAGAGAGGGAAGGGGGAAAGAAATGATGCCTGGAGCTCTGGATAGGACTGGCCTACCATCCCAGAACACCTGAATCCCGCAGGTGGTGGTACTCTTATCTTTTTTTCTGAAATAAGCAGGATGAATGATGTATTTGTCTCAAGCAGTCTGAAGGCCTTGAGAAGAATTAAGAAGGGAGGCCATAAAACCTGAGAAGAGACAGCTTGAGGAGATATGAGGGAAATTATAAAGCTTGAGAAAAAACAGCACCTTGACAGGCCTGCGTTAGATATTCTTAATTTGGAAAGATAATTAGGGGAAAATACCTCAACAAAACCTGTTAATTCTGCTGATGCAGCAGATGGCGAACTACAAGGGAGGTCACCACTAGACAGAACTTTTCATGTCAAGTCAGGATATCAATGATTGTCTGGCAGCTGTGGCACAGTGAGAAATGGATAGAATAAAAAGAAGAGAGACTCATTTTTACTCCAGGATTTTTTTTCTTTTAAACTATTACTATTTTTAAACTACTACTTCTCTATTTTTTTCTAGGCAGGCTAGCTTAGACAGAAACTGCAGTAGAAAGGCAAGGATGTTCTTCAAGGATCTATTCCATCCCATATCATATTTACAATATACTGACATGATTTGTATTTAGACACTGATTCTACAGGGGCAGGTAGGACTCTAAGACTTTCTGTCTAGAGGTAGAAGTGGCATAAGAAGCTGGAGCTCCAGCACTATCATAGACTCACAGAATGTCTTGAGCTGGAAGGAACCTTTAAAGATCATCTAGTATATTCTTGCTGCCATTGGCAAGGATATCTGTCACTAGAGTATGCTGCTGAAAAGCCCATCCAACCTGACCTTGAACACTGCAAACTAGGTTGTCAAAGCCACAGTACTGAGTCCAACCTACACACAGACTTGTTAGTCTAATGCATACCTTTGGATGATGGTGCCTTATGAGATCAGAGAGTGGTAATCTAAAGTGTCCTTTCTGAGATTACTGATTGATTGATTGATTGATGCTTGAGGTTAATGAGTAATAAATTCCAGCTTCTTTTGTAAAAATGAAGCTGTTTTATTTTGGGTTTTTTATTTATTAAATTAATGAAATAAATAAGTCATATTACTCCAGTTAAGCTAGGCACAATCCCATGGGAACATTAATCAATACAAATACTTTCCTTTTTCTAGAAAAATGTAAAATTTTGAGGATATGGTAAGTCACAGTCCTCCCCAAATAAAAACTAATACCATACCCATTAAGAATTAGTCAGACCACTAGAAATATTCAGCACATTATGAAAGATGAGGTTTTATGATCAAATACATTCTTAATCAATTTATTTCATCACTTAGAACCTAATTGTTTCATTATGGCATTTTGTCCCTCCTCAGAATGAAACAATTGATTTAATACACTGTATAAAATGACTGTGTTTAAGTTAATCAAACTATTGTCAGTTGATGTCTGAACTAGTGCCCTGCAATTAATATATGGGGTGTTCAAAATATCAGTTAGAAATTACTCTCCTTGATAAATGTCTTTAATTTACATGCATTTACTGGAAATTAAGAACTAGTACTCCACAGCTGAGAGACTTAATCCTTTTAAATTCCACTTTTAAATTATAAAAATCACAACAGAACAAGCTACATATCGCCGATTTTCATCAAGATATAAATTAAATACTTTAAATCTTTGAGTACTCTGTTAGTGTCCAAGAATTCAATACTTCTCACAGACAACTAGATATTTTTCTTAAGTATCCAAGTCTTCCCAAATGAAATAGGAAGCCAGAACATTAATAAATTTCAAAAGAATACCACTTTTACTTCCAGAAGTAATTAGTTACTGATTTTATCCTTAGCCTTCTTATGAATCTTGCTTACTGAGGCAGTGGAGTAGAGTTTCACGTTAGATATTAGGAGAGAATTCTTTGCCATGATGGTGGTGAAATGCTGGCACAGGTTTCCTGGTGAACTTGTGGATACCCCCTTCATGGAAGTGTTCAAAGACACTGGGTGGTGGTTTTAGCAACCTGGTCTAGTGGAAGGTTTCCTTGCCATGGCAGGAGGACTGGAACTAGATGATATTTAAGGTCTTTTCTGACCCAAACCACCCTATGATTCTATGATTAAATAAATCATAATTATTGATGATAGATTGATAGATTTAAAAAAAGGACTAAACTGTATTTAGAGGGAGCTGTCACCTGTACCTATATCATAAGAATATACAGAATGACATAAGAATAGACAGAATAAACAATAACTGTTTTGTATTAAATGTTTCAGGTTTTTCTTTGGATTTTAGTCTTGCTTTTGGAAAATTTCAATTCTGTATGCATTTTTATATAATGTGAGGTTATGCAGATATTCTCACTAAATGCAGAGATTGCAGGAAAGAACAAAAAAATCATAAATTCTAAATCTATTAAAGATATTGTGAGATCCGCTGAGCCCTGAAGAATACAGGACACAGGGATTCCCCCCTGCTCACCACATAGATTCACTGAGGCTACCCATAAAGGCCGCCAGAGATGGAGCAATACTTTTAGCAGCACACAGTTATAACACTACCAGAGCTCTTACAGCCTTCTTTTTCTGCTGGTTAGGATTGAAGTTCATTGGTGCAAACACACATGACTATACCCTTTAGATTCAAAAACACATCCACATTCACAGATCCCCTGAACACTACTGTGGTACCTTCACCCATCCTATATCCATGTCCAGACCTGGATTCTGTTACTCAGCCGCTGGCTCAGACCTTGATTCTTTCTATATGAGAAGTTATTCCTGAGGGCTAGTCCACCTTGAAATTTTCTAGTGAATTTACACATGCTCACATGTATAATTAACATGTCAATTCCATATTTAAACATGCTCACAAAAAATTAAATTCACTAGGGAAATAAAAACAACATCCACATCTCTCCAGCTGCTGGCACACTGCGATCTCTCACACACAAACAAGCACATTGTCCTTGATTCCAGCACCAGATTCATGGTTCCTCTGACCCCACAGGTCCTTGCTGACACTTAGAACCCTGCGTACCCTGGTTTCTCTTGTTGCCTATACCTACATGTGGTTCACAGTTCTTCCTTCACAGGCTGGCACTTAGACTTTTCAACTCACTGCAAACACACACCTTGTAAAAAACTCCAGCTTCTGGCAACTAGACCTAAGGGCACCGTGGTTTATCACTGATTCTCCAAGAGATGGAATTTAGACCTTGCCTCAGACATACATAACCACATAAGACAAAAGATTGACATTACACAAAAAAAGAATAGATAAATACAGGATCTCCTAATAAGCTAGGATAGCCTGCAGTGATCAGGCACAAAGCTCAGTCAGACAAGTGTACTATCACTGCTATCATGCGAACAGCCCTTTCTGTCCGTCCTTCTTTTGATTTTCCTTTCCTTGTTCCTCCCCAGTCCAGCCTGACTGTTCCCCTTTCCTGCCTTTGGCTCTTTGACTGCACATTCTATAGTAAAGTCTACATAATCCTTCAAGAACTTTTTGAAACATATAGTAAGTTTCACACAGTACCGGAAATTTCCTCAAATCCCATAGTAATCATTATAGTAGAATTTCCTTCTTTTTATCCCTTGGAAGATTCAGGTTGGCTCTTTTCAAGGCCATGCCTGATTATTTCCTTCAGTCAGTGCTAGGAGACTTGTGGCCTTAGTTAATGACCCTGTTATCACCTTCTTATAAATGTTTGTAGGTCTCTGTGTTTAATTTGCCACTTTTTTTGTTATACTTTATTTCTTTTATACTGAACGGTGTTTAAGCAAAATTGATGAACCCAGTGATCTTACATGACACAAAATCATACCTATAAATGCAGATCAACAGGGAGATTTAGACAAAACCTAAGAAGCTATTTCACAATTTGACTGCCCAGTTCAAAATTCGCAGTCTAGCATTGAAGATACGTAAAATATTTTGCTGCCTATGATTTTGTCACTAAAACAAGTATATCCTGAGTGCATGGAAAGGATTGAAACTAACTTAGAAATAAGTAATGTTAAAGTATCTATTAACCTTACTTCAGTCATTCCACAGTCACAAATATATTGGTGCCCAAGACACCAGTGTATTGAGTTCTACTTAATATTTCTTAGTACTCATTTCCTCCTCCAACCACATTTTCTTCTCACTCATGAGTTAATATTTAGGAGAATGGGAGGTGCTGAGAAGATTCTACCAAGAACATTCCTCAGGCTGGCAGCATTCACTGGGGAGTGAAATGTTCCATTTTATCAAAAAGAATTTCTTTGTTAAGCTCCACCTTTACAAAAGGTTTTCCTTTTGTAATTATTTGTTTTTCCTTTTGTAATAATTTCATTTTCTGAAGCAAAAATGAAAGTATTTAATTTAAATACAGTAAAGTAACATATTACAATATGTAGAAAGCCTGTATTTTTAATCAAATCTTATTTATTGAATTACACCCCAATTCATCATAATTATATATTTCCTTTTCTACTAAAGTTCATTACTAGTTATGGAGTGAAAAAAGTATAGCAACAGAAAGAAGTGTGAAAATGTTTTTTCAAATTTCCAGTTAAGTTTACAGTTAATTTTTCATCTCTAAACTTAGTGCATGTCTTCATTGATAGGTTATAACTTTGGACCTCATATCAGACATTTTAGTGTACATTGGAATAGACTGAAATTGCAACTGAATTCCTTAGGATGAGATTTATGTGTTGGAGGTGGCCTTTTTTGGTCCTCTCTATTGCAAATGCGCATTGCAAACTACTGTCTCCTTACTACACGTGCATTTGTTATATGATGGTAACATTTGTCAACCTCAACCACTTTTGTACTGTGCACTTCACAAATGCTATCTGAAGAGACACTTCCTTCTCCAAAATGCTTCCATTTCAGATCCAAAGAATTAATATAACACAGTGGGCAACACATAGCATTGAATGTGGTTTTAGTTCTCCAATTCTCCTAATTTTAGACTTATTCAATGCTGTGAGAAATTTAATTTGTGAGTATCTGTTTGAACCATGACAGAAAATCGCTAGCAAAGGCACTTCAGAAGATGCATCTGTAGGGTCTAACTCCACTAATGGATGTCTTCACATAGACAGGCTTAACAACTCTGACAAATGATCTTGGAGAATCATGTAAGGCCACTTAAGAGGTCACCATTCTGCCCCTAGCTGTCTGGCAGATCCTCTGTTAATTACTACCACTCCCAAATACAGTAGAGGAAGAAGTAAAACTGAGCTGATTCTTTATCCCTAATCAAACTCCATCAGATGAGTTTTAGACTAAAATGTGTAGCCTATAAACCATGACTACAAGCTGGCAACCCTTTCTTGTGCTGTACTTGTAAAGGAATTTCTCACTCAAGGACGAGGCATGAGCAGTGCTTCAGAGCAGCATTTATGCAGCATCAACTGCCTGATGTTCAGTTGCATAGTTTCAGTCTTTTCCAAATTATAGCACAGTGGCAGAAGAAACTTTTTACTTTGTTTGATCCAATAAAAGCTAAAAAATATAATGAAAAGTTTTGGTTGTTTTCTTTTCATATAAGCATGCCTTTTTTTCCCGCCAGTGTTCTCCTTTTCCATTATATACCTGTTTTTTGGGATCCTGATTAGCCAAGGTGTGTAAGCATGTGCTTAAATCTTCCTGAATGAACTCACATACTTCTAGCTAAATGACCACTTCAGTGATTTTCTGACTGTGTGCCCCTTGTGCTCTCAGCCCATTTGGTGTCTAAGACATACAGTGTTCTAAGATCTGGTATTTAGATGGCTTTAACACTCATTCCTCCTGCGTCTTCTTGATTTGCAATAATTGTATCACCAAACTCACTAAGTAAAATTATTTGGTATTAGTAAGGCTGGTATTCCACTTGCTGTAGGAAATTTTCAACCTTATTTGCTCAGACTGAAAGCACTTTTGAGGTGTAAGTTGGTTCTCAATTTGAGAATCTGCAGTTCCTATTGTCATTCTCTCAGTTGAGCTTTGTGGTGTTACTGTATTGCACATACAAAATTATAGTTGTTGTATTACTTGGTAACAGCAATCTTACTTGTCGGGCCTCAGATAATATTCAGTACTGAAAATGTTCTCTCATTCAACAGCTATATACAAACTTATTTAAAATTGAAAATATAATAAGGCAAGATTGACCATGGTATCTAATTTTCCCTTCATATGGCAAGGTGATGTCTCTGAAAGTGGATTTTATATTCAGTAAAATATATTCCTGAGGAATATTGTTCTAATGAGCGGATTTTAAATGAAAAAAGACTGCATAATGTTAATACTGGCATTCTGATATTAATTTCTATAGACTAGTACATCAACCACAAAAAGTACTAGAATTTTTTAGTTTGTATGTGAAATTTATCTATTGAATAGAGACACATATGACTTATATAGCACTTTAAAGTTATGCCAGTATCAAACCCCAAAGCATCAGCTATATGTATGCAGAATTTAAACAAAAAATTGAGGAGTAAAACAAGCATCACATTTTGTGGATTATAGGCCAAAGAAGAGAAAAACTTCTTTAATAAAAAGCAATGATCTTTCAACTTTATTTCAACTTATATTTAAAAAGGTTAATTAATTCTCAGCTAGATCCTCTAATATGATAAGTTGCAAAATTTAATAGAATCATAGGATCATAGATTCTATTGGTCTGAATTCTCTTAAAACACCAGGTCTACACTACAGCCTCTGGGGAACTAGGCAATAATATTGCTATTACAACTTTATGAGTAAATACAGATAAATATTAAGAAACGTATAGTTCATCAACAAAAAAACCCACAACGGTATGTTGCTAGGATCAACATGTTTTTTAACAGGTATATGTGAGACTTTCATGTTGCTGCAGCACAATTTTTCATTGTTGCATGTTTTTGATACCAAGTTCCATAGTTTTAAATTGTGACCTCTGAAAAATTTTAACTCACTAACCAAGTCATTTACCAAAAATACCATCAGTTATGCCATACTGTCACAAGCTCACTTAAATTTGCTAAGTGAAAAATTACAGAAATCATATGAATTAAATATCCAGTTAAATGTAGACCTGAAAATTGAATGGACAGTATGGGTGGAGTTGGTATCAAACGTGAACAATTAACTTTTAGAAAGGAATGTTTACTTGATCTAACATGATGCTATTTCAAGTCATAGCATCATCATGGTTGGAAAGGAGAGTCAAGATCATCAAGTCCAGCTAGCAGTCCTATACCACCTTAAACAATAACAGTTTCCTGAAGTGCTACATCTACATGTTTTTTAATACCCTCAGGGATGGTGACTCTACCACCTCCCTAGGAACTGGTTCAATTGCTCCACCACTCTTTTGTGAAAGAGTGAAACAGTGAAAAAGTGAAATATCAGACTTTGAAAAAATAAAATCTGCTTTATTGCTCCTAATGATGGTTCATGAATGAAATGTGGCCTTTTTTTTCTTTGCACTCTACATTGTTCTTTTAAAGGGATAGCTTGTGGTATATTTTAGTAACATCACTGGTCTCAGACTTATGAAAATTTGGATATGCATTCTTTTAAGTTTATTCCTGATACATAACATCACTCTATCAAAAATGAGATAACGGAAAGAGAAATTAAAATGAAAGTAATCCACAAGCCAAGGTTTTAAGAGATAAATCCTTAAGCCTTTACTACCTTTGTTTAAGAGAAAATAAATGCATAATTAGAAAAACGTTATACATAGAAATGCCACAAAGAGGCATTTCATCTTCGGAAATACAGCCATGAAGTAAGTAAATAACCAAAGAGAAAACACCTGAAGTAGTCCTAGTCTAATTTTCACTCATATTTCCGTGCTTGTGGAAGCAGCCTAATTTTTATCTAATGCTCCTGACCTAGTCAGGAATAAATCAGAGGTAAAAGTCTTTTAAGGCCTTCACAAAAGATTCTTATGTGCTTAAATTTTGCTATCTAAACACTAATAATGCCTCATCCTTCCAGAAAACACCACATATCACTTAAATTTCCTTTTGCTAACATGCACCAGCAACCTAGCATTGTGCAATGCCTTGGTGTCTATCTCACATCTAGCCACATTCAGATCCAGAAAGATCCAGAAAGAAGATATGTCCCAGGTTAGCAATTCTGGTTTAATATGTCAGATGTCACCTAAGCAAGACTAACTATGCCTTTTTATTTGTCATGACCAAAGAATAAATCGTTTATCTGGCATGCTAACATTCTTGATCTGACTGATTGGATTTTAACCCACCCTATCCTTATGCTATAGTAAATAAGAATTCATTACTTCTCAAGTAAACTACTGAATAAAAGTCGGGGTTTGAAAAATATGGTTCATAAAAGACAGTGACTTAGAAGGACTATAATGCATACAAATACCAAATATAACTTGAATAATTCAGTTTCCCAGCAAAAAAAATCATACCTTGAAGAATTAATTCCCTATCATCAGATCAATATTTTCTCCTTTTCCAATATGTAAGCAAGCAAATATATCTTAAATGGTTTTATGAAATCTGTTTCCTCCGTACAGCTTTTGGCTTTGCAGGCTAAAAGATTTCTATAAAAGGGGAAGAAGAAAGAGTTTGGCTCAGCAGCCCACTGATTAAGGCTACCTTGGAGGTAGGTAGTCAAATTTTAGACTATTTAGGTAGTGTTGCGACTGATATTCATGCACTTGCACAAACCAGAATACCTTCAGTAAAATGAACCAAGACAGCTCCCAGATCTACTCTTCAGAGATGCAAGGAATCCTATCCATTTTCTTGAAGGAGATGTTTGAACACAGAACCTACACTTTAAAGCAAAACAGGAAGAATTTAATAGGTGATAATAAATTTTGAATTAACTGTTTTTTCTAAAAAAGAACAGGACTGGCTGAGAGATTCTCCTAAGAGAGAAGCTATGTATTTTTGAACTTGGACAATTAAAAATTCAGATTTGTATATCTAACTCTTTTTAAGGGGCTGCTTTGTATTTCTTGTAGGTTTTGGGATACACAGCTACCTGTCACAGACCTTTAAAATTTCTCTCTTTCAGTTTTTCTGTGAACTACCTTTTTACAAGTTAGATAATGAGATGGATATGGAAAGATGATACATCTGATAGGGAAATATGAAGTTGCTGACATTAATAATATTCTTCATTGTAAGATTAAGAGTGGGAAAGCTGTCTTAGCTGTCTTAATTAATTATCCCAATTCACAGGGAAAATGAAGTGCTTAAATCTTGTCTAAAAATCTTTAACACATGGGGATGTAATCAAAGGAGATAAAGGGAAAATGTAATACTTCTGGGATTTCTGTGATAGTTTTATAAAATGGCTTGGATCTTAATTTTTCATCTTTCCTTGGAATTTCTAGGTTTTGTGACATTGTAATGAGAGTGCATATCCTCAGTCTTTTTGGCTAACTTTAAATTACTTGTATATTATCTACACTGAGTATCTGTGGGATTCTTCCTTGGTTTTCTAATTGAAAAACAAATGTTTAAAAGGTGTCTTACTAATAATGTTTAATATTTTCATGAAAAAAAGCAAGCAATACGAAGTCTAAATTCAAGTTGGAAATGTTGATTCCAAGAACAAAAGTGCAATTCTCATTCTGTGGCAACACCGTTTCTTCCTTTACAAATTAAACTGATTCATGGTAGAGAGCAAAAAAATTATTTTCTGATGTTTTAAAGCTATTTATTTCAGAAACCGAGACAAAAGAACTGTAGAAGTGTGTGTGTCTCTGGTGGTTTCAAGAAGCTGATAACCTATGGGCAATGTGTAATAATGGTAATTACTACTGCTATTGGATTGAAATTGAGATGAAAATAATTCCTTTTATTTGTGCCACACCTGTCAGTGACTGATGGAGGTGTAAGTGGTAAACTGCTTCAGTGGAGCTGTGTGGAAGCTTTGGGCAGTGAGGACTGTGATATGCCACTCTGTGTTGCACCTTTGCAGTTTCTTTAAGATCTATGACATCTTGTTGTCTTTCAAGTTAAGTAGGACGGTACTAATTCAAGCTCAACATCCTTTCAGAAGCATGATGAGACAAATCTTCATTTAGAGTAATTTGGCATAGAATCCTGGTATAATGCTGTTGGTTCCCTTGCACTAAATTAACAGATTATCAAAACCACTGGAGAAAAATGTCCACTATTTTACCAACAGATGGTGTTCAGTCAACACTATCTCTCTTTCGGGGGTGCTGATACTTTAAAGCCTAAAACTTATCTATGATAACATAAAGGTAACGACCTTTTAGCTAAAGAAAACATGAGATAGATTTATTAAGCCTGGTACAATGTAACTGACTGCAAGTCACTGGTATTTCCATACCAGTGAGACATCAGTAGAATTTTTTCACTGATATTTACTACAAGACCTTTAGGATATAATTCCCGACTTGATATTTTATCTGTCTGTTTTAGCAAAGAAAGCTATATTTTGCTATTACAGATACCTGATGCAATATGGCAGACTTGGGAGCTGTATGTGGGAATTGCATGCTACTGATTTAACTTTTTAAAGGAAATAGAATAGGAAAAATATTACAAAATCCCCAGCCAAATATTTTACTTTCACTTAAAACTTTCCAAATGGTTTAAAATGGACCTTTAAAAATAGCAGACTTGAGATGCCCGAGATTGGATATAACACCATGGAAGAGATGCTTGCACTTGATGGTAATTTATGACTCTACAGTATGCCATGTCCTTATATGTCCTTGTCATGCTTGTCCCATGTACAAGCCCTTTTGATGACATAATGCTGTTCCTCAGGGTTAGCGGAAGCTTCTGGGACAATCAAAGTCAATGGGATCTACATGGTGTCTCAGTGACAATGCTTCAATGAGTTGTCAAGCCTATGCTCTAGACAAGGCAGCTGTCTGACATGCAGGACAACAGGCTGCTGCCAGGCACATAAGGGCATTTATTTAATACAAAATGTAATCAAAATGGATAGCTACATCTATTTCTCACTCACATCAAAAATAAAGCTGTAAAGATGCCTTCATTAGGACGTGAGCAGCTCCTGAACGAGGTGATTATCGACAGCTTTTGCTACTAAGAAGTACAAGTAGAGTTTAAAATTACATTGCTAATTTGAAATACCTATGTTTATCTTATGAATGCACTTTTTTTGTTTGTTTGTTTCGAGTGTTAAGTTCCTGGGTTTTTGGTTATACCTATGTATAAACACATGTGGTTTTGGATAATTCTTCATATATTCTCAAAGAAGGTCAATTTGTTCCATTAGGAGACACAATTTTGTCTAATGTCTTCTGGATTTACCTTCTGGGAAAAATCCAGAAACTTTGTCTGTTTGGGCAAACATGAGTGTTTTAGCTCCTTTAAGCTAGTTCAAAGCACAGGAGAAAGACAGAATTTTACTAAGCTCCAAGAAGACAAGATTATAAATGTTCTACCTGTTTTGAAAGGTAGCTTATTAATAATTTAACATATTTTTCTCTTTACTGTTTTTCTTGGAACATTTCTTTAAAAAGTTTCTTAATTAAAAATATCCCAGAATTTCCACTTTCATGTTTTTATTCCCTCGAAATCTATTATGAAGCAGACACTGAATATTACAGTACATTTTTCATAGTCTTGATTTGTTAATTTGCAGTGCTAATTTTGAGAATCTCTTTGAAGGCAGTTTAACAGAGGTGGTACTGAAGTCATATTACTGTAGCATGTTCCCTATCTACCACTGAAAAGCTGTCCCTCAGTGCAGGTCTTGAGGGAGCTGTTTGGCATGACACTGTCAATGAGTGCTTAGGGACTCCTTAGTGCATGCATCATTGATTTAAAAGACAGTTATAGCTCCTCTGGAATCATTTGTTCTGTCCCCATAAATATACCCTTAGGGACACTAATGCACGCATTACTGGAACAATAGTGCATAATAGCAGTTCGTTCAGTTTTACACTGATGATATGGTAGTTGAAGGTGTCATTTGATCTTCAGACAAAGGTAGTTAGAGGATAATTTTACAATTTCAGAGCAGCAAGCAGTAGTTGCCTCCTTTTTGTAAAGGCTAAACTCTGTGTTATCTTAAATCCTGAAAAATCTTAGTGACCAAAGTCCTAGTGAAAATGAGATAAAATGGACGGGTTTATGGCAATTTGCTTTGATTGAAGGAGTTGACTTTTTTCCTTCTCTCTGTTTGGGTTGCTGGAGGTCTGTTTCTGAGTTCATCCTGTCCTTTGTCCATGTTCTCGGCCAACAATATTGTCCCTGTTGTGTTCATATATTATTTGTTTTATTTGGTTTTATTTTCTTGCTATGAATTATATACCTTTATTTTAGAGATAGTAAAGATGCTAAATTGCTGTTTCTGAATATTACATTAAGCAAATTTTGAAGTGTAAATATGTCATGAAGAATTTAGCCATAGGAAATCAGTGTTGTTTTAGGCAGAAAACAAATTGGCTCTCAGTTTGTACTGTAAATGATAGAAGCTAGCACAGAAGAAGTGTGAAGATAGGTGTCTGACATCTCTACAAGAGATGGGGAGTGTATGCAGCATTTATGATCTTTATATCAATATAAGAGTGAAAGTGAAAAATAATAATGAATATGTTTTGGCCAGACCAAAGGATACCTTCACTAAGTGCTCAGGACAGTGGGTCTCAAACTTCCTTCCTCTTCATATCTTATTCTGGTCACTTTCTTGTCTTATATTGTTTGCAATACATAATACTTACAGTAATGCTTTGAAAAATTGATTTCTACTACAATGTATAGTCTTACAGCTCTATGTTGACCAATTACACAAATAATTTTTCCTCTATCTGTATTAGGAATAATTTTCCAGATCATGCATGTATTTAAACAATTATTGTTCCATTAACCACAGTAAATAAACACTAATAAATACATAGGAAAACCAAAGCAAATTAATTTTTAACCATGTAAACACACGCTTATCTTTAAAGAAAAGATATCCACCAACAAGATCCACCCACGTCCGCTGCCCTGAACAAGAAAGCAATTTTTTTGCAGCTTCACCTTTGGATATAATGTGTGTAACTGCAGCAACAGGTAACAAATTCAAGGAAGAGTTCTTGCCTGTATATCTGCTGAGTTCCACGGACAGAAATATTTGCCCTCCATTGATTTGGCATGAGAACAAAGTCAGACTGATTCGGTCACAAAGGCAAAACCTTATTCATTCATGCCAGGCAAACACTGTCATATAACCAAGACATCTTTCACTCCTTGGTATTCACATCACATCCAGAAAAAATTATACTGGTACGTTGTAATTTACTTTATAGCAACATGTAATAACCAACCTTTGAAAGCTTGGTTGGCTTCAGAGGAGAAAAATTAAGAGGTTATAATACAGTCTATTAAAATTAGAGCCAGACAGATAGCAAGGACTTCTTTGCTATATACGCATTCTGATGGGTCTGAGATTAATGATCAAAAGAACTAAAGACTTCTTAAGATTAGTTATTCTATAAATGAAGTGTTTATTTTGTGACACAGAGTCAACAAGTGGGGGAATCAGCCTCCTTTTTATTTTATCATGATAATTTTACCATGAAGAAGCATCTGTAATTGTCTTAAGATTAAAAAAAAAACATGATGTATTGTTTTGAAATTTTTAACTTAAAAATATTATGGCTAAAAAACCTTGTTTAAAACATCTTTCAGTGGGTCTTTAATGAAGTTATTGGTGTCACAAGAATATTTCCTTATTAGTAAGATCAAGCCTTGAATCCAGTAAATAAAAAAAGAAAAATAAATATGCAATTAAAAGCCAGGAGAACATTACATTATGAAAAAATAAAAACTTTAAGATTTTTCTAACCCAAGGTTCCTTTGCCAGAAATCACATAGACACTAATTACATTACTGATTCAAAATAATGAGATATATTCTAAATCATCACTAACAAAGTTATGATAATTAATTACTGAGATGTTGAGAATAATTAGCCTTCTTGCCACCCTCATTATATATGGGCTCTCTGAAAATGGAATCCAGTGAGAAATAGAGTTTATGAAAACAAATATAAAGTAATACAGTTGCTCTAGTCTAGCTTTAACTTTCTAATTAGATCTTTTAAATCTTCACTGTAATGCAATGCTTTTCATATATAGGTAGCTGATATTTCTCTGAAAAGCAATGGCTTTGTAATAGACACATTATTGTACTAGTGGGACAACAAAAGCACCTAGTTGCCTATTAGAACAAAATAGTGAGATTTAGGTGTCACATCAAGGTTATTTATGTATTGTGAATTAATAATAACACACTTCTTTTTTCATCAAAGTGCCATTTTCAACTTTTTAAGAGTCTGTATATACTTTCTTAAGTCACTATGCATCTAAAAGGAAAATAGACCACTCATTTTGCTGTTCCCTTGAAATTTAACCTTAGTGCATACAGTTCTCCTGATATTATACAAATAAATGCCTCTGTACAGTCTAAATGTTTGTTTGCATGCTAACATAGGCCAGCCATTATGATAAAAATAAACATTAGACTTACACTAAAAAATTTGTTAATGTTTTAGGTAGACTTTCAGTACCAACAGTTTACATAAGAAGTCATGAGCCAGAAGGAAGAAAAATTAACTCTATATCATATTAGCTATGCTAATTAGGCAAAAAATCAGGAACAGAAGAGTAATAAACCCTGTAAGTTTACATAGAGTTAGCGAGCACATGCTTCTGAATTAATATGCAGCAGGGCCTTTTTTGTGCCTTTAACTTGAAATATCATAGGTCCAAATACAGGTTTTCTTAACTTGCTCATGCCAAATACTGGGTTGTGTTTCTTTTGGCAAAATCATACCTGATTCTAAAAGCATATCTGATTCTAACAAGTTCAGGTTTCTGTGATTTTCATGGTTTGTGTTTCCTGGAAGACTGTCTTCACTGCATCTGATTTTAGAATATTGAGCACCAATTTCATCCAATATGAATTATGAACTAAAAATCCATTCTTACTGTCACTTAAGGTGGAGTGACAGTGTATGGAAATATAATACTCAGTTTCCTTCTGCAAGACTTCATTATTCCAAGTAGGTTGGCTGGAGAGGCATGTTAATTTTTTCCAGGCTGTCAGATACTGTTTAATTTGTCAGATATGGTTTAATATGTTTCACTTTCACATATATTCTGCTTTCTAAGTTACTCTATTTATTTACTCTATCAGTTTTTTTAACTTTTCAAAAACATCCATCATCCAAATATCTATGAACCCTCATCCATGTGCCAGTTGACAAGATTAAATAAGTGGGATAAATATGGATTCGTGAATCAAAAAGTGAAGCACTCAAGTTTTGAGTTAAGATGCTGAAATGGTGAAGACTTTAAATGAAACCTGTGGGCATGGAGATGTTTAGAAGTCTGAAAGGCAATCCTGGAGGAGGATCTGAATGGTGAAGGTAAAACCAGCGTTTACATTGAACTATGCTAAATTTTGTTGGTCAGTTGAATGGTATTGTACAGAGGCTCTTGTATTAATTGATGAAAAATTTATTTTTTCTCCTCAGGTTAAATGAAAATGCTACTTTGACTTCTCCAACTTCTCTGCTAATTAATCCAGACCTGAGAGTGGTGATCTATTTCAACTGCTTTCCAGAAGACAAAA
Organism: Phaethornis superciliosus; assembly: GCA_023637945.1. NCBI lineage: Eukaryota > Metazoa > Chordata > Aves > Apodiformes > Trochilidae > Phaethornis > Phaethornis superciliosus. Next base: position 68,250,758 of record JAJQWJ010000002.1, on the reverse strand, counting down.
TTTGTTTTATTTTGCCATACACTTAAGAAGCAGCTTTTTTACTTTTGTGTCTCTCTGAGGGCTCATTCACAAAAAGATGATATTTCACTACAAATTGTTTGGCAGCTGACGGTATAATATAATATGTCCATTAAATTAAGAAACAGCTCACAAATATTTTTTTATTATTATTATTCTATAAAAAGAGGAGTAACAGTTCGTGAAACTCACAAACAATTAAGGGCTATGAAAATGGTGGCAGTCTGTGTTCAAGGCCTTAACTGCACACAGACAAATGATTCTCTTTAGTTCTGCTTCACAACAGGAAGCCATTGTTACAGGATAAATGTGCCCAGGGTAAAACATACTGAACCTCGGCAAATTGATTTGTGAAGACATAAAGCTACCTTAGACCCAGTGGAAATTTAAGAGATTATTCAGGGCAAGCTGGAGCAGACAGAAGGCAGTGGTTTTGAGCAAAAAATATGAGGGGTGTTTCCACTTGAAATGCAGAATATGTTTCCATAATGACACAATTCTGACATCTGTGATGCTTTTGTGCTGTCATGCATCTGAAATGACTCTGTGCCAGAAAACTGTCAGCTTCCCCTGGAAAAAATAGACAAATACAGTCTAACAAAACCAAAAAGCCAAACAAAATGGACATAAATAATTTAAACTATATTTCAACATAGTATTTATACTACAGTGAGCAAAGTACAGTTTGCACACACAAGCAAGATCATTGAGATATTTATTTTTCTCAAAATATGTATTAAAAAAATATCAATAGCTCAAAAAATTACATGAATACAGTACAATCTGAATGTCTGTCCAGAACACTTCAATATGTACATATGTACACTCCAGGGGTTTCTGATCAGTAAATTTCTTTCAACTCATCATAAAGATACTGCCATTATCTGACTTTGCCCCGCATTCCCATGTAGTCTTTGTCCAAATTTTAAATGTATGGGCACTCTAACTTCCTTCAGTAAAGTCTTGTTTTATGTTGCCTGTCTAATTAAAATGAAGGTATTGCATAATAGTTTTCTAATATCTAATTACATTTCTGGTTAAAAATAGTGTAAATCTCTAGGTTTGGTATTCTGGAAGGAAAAAATAGTTGTGTGGAGCATATCTATTCCAGACAGGTTACACTATATAGGCCTTAGTTGATATTGCCCCAAAATGCATATTATGTCACACAAAAATTACATCAGACAGTAATGAGGGATAAAACTCATATAGTATATTTATGTTGCTAAAGCACTTACCTATCTTGATACTGCAGAAAGATCTAAAAAAGACTTGAAGAAAGGCACAATAACACATCTGTTTTTGTAGCCGTGAAGCTTGAAGGGATTGTTGGAGGCATCTCCAAATGTCAACTTAAAGCCTGATCAATCAAGAGAAGAAAAACAAGAAAACAATGCAGCATGGGCAAGGCAAATGTCTCACCTGAAACTTCTACAAAAGAACAGTACCCTTAACCTATTTCAGCACAAAATACTATAAATACATATACAGATATATATGGAAATATAAATATATAAAAATTTTTACTTTCCTTATCATACAGTTTTTAAAGATATCTGAAAGGTAATTATATGAAATCATTAACTTTATTCCCCCCCAATCAACTAGAAGAGAAATATCAGTGACAACCAAACCCTCAAACTCTGAGTACTTTGAAGCACAGATAAATTTATTTAGTCTCATATTGAAAAAAAGAAAAAAAAAACAAAAACCAAATGCATAACACATAACAATTTCAGCCCATTTTCTTATAGGCTTGTAATATTCCACATTTTCTTTTTCCTTTTAGAAATGAATTATAGATGCTTAGATAAAAGAAAAGCTAAAAGAGTCTTCTTTTGTTACAATGATCTTGTTGGCAGAAGGATGAACTGAATAAGCTGTCTTGGATTGTGTACTGTAAATAGTTCAACTATGGTCTCCATGAACTACTTGTGTCATGTTTATTTCACTTCTCTTGTTGTCATCGTTTCCTTTATCACATACAACCACTAAACTAAACAAAGCTGACCAACCTTATTCCAGTGACTGCATTCTCCTGCCCCTCAGGAGGTTTACACTATGTGTGCAAGTCATTTATTCATTATATTGAGAGGCTCAAGGTCCTTTTGCAGGGAAGTAAGAAGACCTGTCTGTGTGAGGACTCCTACTACACCCTGAGCTTCTCTTTCAGAGAAGCTGAGTGGAGGCATCAAGAGACTAACTTTGAGAGCATGATGTTATATTCACATTCACACTTTCTCTGGTAGTACCTTGGACCTTAGTACTGGAAGTAGTCTAAAAAGCTCTATTTACAGTAAGAATCTGTGACAAGCTGACAACACAGGCAAATTGAGTCCCCAGTGTGTTCCACTCTGACTTCAGGCTAGCAATAAGCCCTTGATTAACTTCTTGTGCTGACCTTGTTTACTAGCTTAAAGCAAGTTTATCTCTCAGCTCTGCACAGTTTTACTCAGCTCTGGCACTGCTAAATTAACAAATGGGACAATATTAACATAAAGCGTAGGGTGACATGCTAGGAAACCAGTGGCAGAGAACAAAATACTGAAAATGACCTTTGTAATGAAAGAGCCAGAAAAAAATTCTGTTTTGACTACAAGGAAACCCTAGTCTTTGGGAGAAAAAGGAAAACAAAACAAAAATAAACAAACAAAACCTGCAAGAAAACACAACCCAAAACAACAAAAAAAAAGCAAACCCAAAAGCAAAAACAGACACAAGCACAACAACCAAACAAAAAACAGCCAAAAAACCCGAAATCACAAACAATTTCCTCATTTCCCCCATCCTTTGAAACCGACCTGTTAATAAGACATTTCAGAAACTGTTTCAGAAGGGACAGTTTCTTAACTAGAGAGAGCTCTAAAAGGTTCCCTTCATTAAAATAAGAGCAAGACCCTTGGGTAAAAGGAATATGCTGATGATTCACAAATTTCTGAGCATTCAGGAGACTTTCGTCAATAATTAGAATCAATTTTGGGGGCAGAGAGACAGACCTATCCACAGTTTATTTGGGAATACTCTAATGCTGTCACCAGAAGAGTCTGTGTTTCATTTGTCTGCCTCTGCAGCATAGCTGAGGAATTGATATATCCAAAGCAAGCTGTATTTGAAACATATCAGACCACTATTAGTGATGGATAGTTGTTTCAGTAGTTTCACAGTGTGAATACAAGCAACAGAGCCTCATGTGTTGTAATCACCTTAGCAAATGCAATACTGGCATCAGAAGATGGCACTATCAGTAGAAGAAAGGGCAGCAAATTTTTCATATGGTTGTAATGAAGTTCAGTTAATAGGGTAGAAAACAGAAGATGTCATAGGTGAAGTATGAATTGGGGAAAAAATTAAATAGATCTCTAATAGTATCAAAGATATCAAGACGTACTCCAAAATGATGTATATGTTTCTTGCAGAGTTTTGGACTTAAATGGGTATTTCTGAGTCTAAACCATGTTACAAATAGTCACCTACTTTTCAGACACACCATGTGGGTGTGATCGTGTTTCTAGTGCAGACAAAAAAAAATGTCTTCTCACACCATGACAGTGTCAAATTTATTTAGGTGCAATAAAGATGGAAACTAGCAGGAACTAAATTAAATATAGCTAGCAGGCGCTAAATTAAAAACAAGCAAAATGAAACAGTTATACTTTGTAGGTAAGGTAACAAACTCCTTCCTGCAGGACATTATGGGGGCTACTTAATACTTCAAAAAGCAGTTGAACATGTTTGCTGAAGAAAATACAAAACAGATCTCTAATTATAAGAACATGACGTGATTTAAGATATCTTTGAACTGCAGATGGATATAATGCAAGATGCTGTCAGGAAGAAATATTGCTACATACCTGCTTCATTCCTAACATCTTCTTCAAATTTCTGCTATTTGTATCATCAAAGAATAGATGCTATGTTTGACTGGTCTTTCATCTGATGCAAAGAAGCTAGCTTCAAGTTCCTCTGTAACATAAGTGAGGCCTTCCAAAGCATACCAATACCCTAAGACACTATCAATGAAGTCCACAGTAGACAAAAACAACATTCCAATTTGTAAGAAGGATAGAGACATATGAAATAATTCTCTGAAATATTAAGGGCTTTGCATATTACAGACCCAATAAACTAAGTGAGTTTTTTCTGCTTACAGAATCACAGAATCACAGAACCAGCCAGGTTGGAAAGGACCTCTGGGATCATCAAGTCGAACCCTTAATCCACTACCACTGTGGTTACCAGACCATAGCACTGAGTGCCACATCCAGTCTCTTTTTAAAAATGTCAAGAGATGGAGAATCCACCACCTCCCTGGGCAGCCCATTCCAATGTCTGATCACTCTCTCTGTAAAGAATTTTTTCCTAGTATTTAACTTAAGCACTTGAAACAGAATCAGGTTTCTGCTTGCTAACCCTGTAACTAAGGAATATGGTACCTTTCCACCAACTGTAAAAAAAGACAGGGGAAAATCTGGTTGTTAATTTCTGTCAGACAGAAAATTCGCAAAGGCTTTCCAGGGCACAGATCATAATTTTATTGATACTATTTTGATGGCACTTCTCAGGTGAATATGGTAGCAGAGCCTGTGTTTTTTCCCCAGTGATGGGCCAAAAGGTATTCCCTTTTTTACTGTATTTCTTCTACAGTGAAGGAAGGAAGTCTTCCCTTGAAAAAAAAAAATTAGTGCTTGTTGATTTTCTGGTAATGTTTAGCACTTGGATTACCCAAAGGAGGGACTGCCTAGGAGGTAGTAGCAAACTCTCTACAGCACAGAGTCAGTTGCTGCGGCTGCAGCCAAAAAACCACTTGCCATGCCAGTTGTTTCTACCAAGAGGGGTTCCGACTGTTTCAGCAAATCCACCATAGTGTGAACTTCCAAATTTACTCCTTCATCATGCTTTGATAACTGCTATTGCATATCTGATAAATCTTGTGCAAGCTGTGAGACCTTGAACTGATAAACTAGTAGAGTTATAAGAATATACCTAACTGGAATTAATTCCCTAGCCATCTCTCTGTTGCTCTGTAAGCAATCATGCATTCTAACCAGACGGCTGCCAGAGCCATATGTCATATCATTTGTATTAATTTTCCTTAATTGGTCATAATATTAACTTACAAGTGCCTGCTGTAGGTGATGTTGAGGGTAGAGTGTCCTATAACACAAAGTGTTGACATTAATTGTTGTCCAAGAGGACACATGGCCTAGAATTACTTTGTTTGTTTTAGTGCCCCAGGAAATACTTGCATGTTGTTTTAAAATGGCAGTTTTTAATCTTTTCATTTGAATGGAAATTTAAATGGAAAATGGAACTGTTGCCATCATTTATCTTTGAAAGTTTAATGATCAAGCCAACAAATAGTGCTTATGTCACATCTTTCAGTTCAAAGCCTTCAGGGTGGTATCGGAATTCATTCTCAGGGCTCCACCTTTTTCTGGAGCAATAATAACATGTACAATGTATAGGGTTTCAAATGCTCCTTTCTTTCTATAGTGTTTGTCATGTGACTTGTATTTCTGAGAGGCAGTTTCTTTCTAATGCTTATTCTGTATCTTAGCATCACATTCACCTACAGCTTTACTCACAGGAGTTCTGCATCTTTGAAAACGTAAGCTGTAAAGATATAACTGTATCTGTTCAATTGTCTGATGAGGCATCTGCTATCTGTCTATCAGCATGAATAGGTCTCTAGGGTAAGCCGTGAAAGTAAAATGGTGTAAAAGAAATTCTTATAATAAACCCTTGTATCTCTGTGCATTGTCTTTATGAATTCATAATTAACCATAAAGATTTAAGGTAGTAATTAAGCCAAACTAGTTCTTTTGTGCAACATTTCATCTTTATTCAGCTTCCTTTTTCTGTATTTATTAATGTACTTTAGGAGAGCAGTTGAAGCTGTTTCTGGCACATGAGGTGAATCTCCTTGGTGTTTGTAACTGCTCAGAGCCATGTAATAATACATCAGCAAAATAGGAGGAGGCATTGCAAAATAGGAGGAATGTGGTATTTTGTGTATATTTGTGTATATTTAATAATTTTTCTTTTTCATCACTACTGTTTCATTAAAACTATGTAGTTTAGTTTAGTGTAGTTACAAGATTTGCATAGGTAATTGAAGCAGTTAGTGGAACAATTATTTGATCAGTGGCAGAAGGAATTTAGATTATACTCAGAATGTCACCATGACTCTTAGATAAGAGTTTTTGTAGTAAAGTTGTGGCTGTAGGAACACCAGTAGCTCATCTCCTGAATGCTTGAGTTCTAGGAAGAAACTAGCATTAAAAGACCTTTTCTAGAAAGAATACTTTCACAAATTGCTTTCTTTAGTAGCTAATTTAGACTACCTGGTTTGCCATGAAAGTAAATGTCTAGGATGCAATCCAGCACAATAGGGAAACCTGGGGAGATGCTGATGTGCCTCTTCAGCCTCTCTATCTTTGCTAACAAGAGTAAGAGAGTGACGAGTTGCCCTGAACATACTCCTGGTGTGAAAGGCTGGGGACTTGGCACTTGGGCTTCCCAACAGAGACTAGGGAACTTGATCTAGATAAGTTCTTGACACCAGTCAGACTATTCACATGGATCTAATGGAGGAACTTAATTTTCTTCTACAGAAAAAACCTTCTCCAGAGAAATTTCAATGCAACATATGTTACATGCATTTATAAATAGTGACTGGTAAGACTCAGTTTCAAGCCTTGTGGCAATAATTATAATTAAAAATATAAACAAATATTAACCTGTAAAGAAGAGAGAGAGAGAGGCTTCATTCCAAATGTGGGTTTGAATATTTCTGAAAATGTCAAATATATGACCTGAGGTGAATGATGTTTAATATGATCACCTGGGTTTTCCTAGTTACTTTTGTTGTTGTTGTTGATGTTGTTGTTTTGGGTTTTTTGTTTGTTTTTTTGTTTTTTATCTTATTTCATAAGAGAGATTAGTTATGAATAACTCTTCAAACAGATGTCAGATTATTTGTCCAAGTCTCCATTACTCAATAGAATAAGTGTCTAAGGACAGCTGGCATTATATATATAAATATATATATATATGCATGTATTTCCCACAAATAGATCTTCCATATAATCAGACAAAGAAGGGACCAGGATGATGCTGTTGGTGTTGATCATATAAGCCCAAGTGCTGACAGTTTCTGTGTAGAACATGTTGGCCATGCTGACCCATGCTGTTCATGAGTGTTTGTGCATGGGTTCCTACTGGGAATACCTGTTCAGCTCTAGTGCTGCCTCTTTGAGGCTGACAGATTCAGCATCACCTAACACAATATTTCATGGAAGTTTTGGGGAAAAGAAATATGTCTAACTATGCTGTGCTTTGATAATTATATCAGTTCTGAGGAAAAATGAAAGAGTACCTGTCATGCTCATATCAGTGTAATCAAAAGTGAGCAAAAACCTTTGATACCTTGTACTTCATATTGTACTAGATAGCTTCTTTATGGACATGATTTTCAGGTTTATTTGATATCAGTAAAGGCAAACTGATCTTGTACATGCCTGTTTAAAGCATGGCTCAGTGACATGGTAGCAGACAGATGAAATTCACCGGTCAGATGAGTAACTTTCCAGTGTTTGAAATGACATGAAGCTGCATGCAGGCTATTCTGTTTGCCTGTTCAGACTGTATCAGATGAAACCGGAGAAACAGACTTACATATATGACCATGTGCTCCCCCATTCACAACTCAAGGTCAAATGTGCAGGTTCAGCTGCTAGTCTGCAGGGACAAAAACATCTCAGTTCCTCAACACTGTACTATTGACTGATAAATGCATCAGTTTTGTTATTCCTGCACAAAGGGTCAGGACACTCTGGCAGGAAGAAACAAATGCTAGCATAAAAATGTTAATGCAAAGAGAAACGTATTTAGCAGAATTACTGTCAAGAGCCACCTCCATCTAGCCACATAAAAATCACACATATGAGTAATCATTCAGAGAACTCATGTCACATGTAGATGGATTATGTGTATTCAGACACCCCAAGACAGACAGGATGTCCATGTCATGATGGAGGTGAGCAGAGAACCCTCAGGCAATCACTGAGTTCGTTGTTATGGTCATAAGACAGATTGTGAAGTGAACTAATATTTAATGATTAGTTAGGTACATGAGAAATAATTAACTTAGGCAGGATTTTGTGGTGACCTGTGTAATTAGCTAGAGGGTCCAAAAAAACCATGACGCAAGTATTAAAGAAAAGGGGGTTTAAACCAACTTACTTTTTAAGAAGACATTAGAGTCCTACCTCAAGGTTAAGATAAATGAGCAGTGGAAGTGTCATCCAGCAGCAAGAGACAAATATATAACATACAGAGGACAGCCTGCTTTATCCACCGAGTCTTCTGCTCCTTCCCAAATGTTAATGTTTGCTGGAGGACTGATTCTCACTTTTGAAAATTTTAATGAGCTAATTCCCCTATGAGAGAGGGAGGGAGGGCATTTATTTTAATTAAATAACCTATACACTGAAACCATAAGATCACAAGCAACCAGATGCTCTGTTCACTCCAATTAATGATGCTTTGGGATTTCTGATATGCAGAAAGAACCTTGAATAGATCATACTTAATTATACACTTATATTGCTCATAGTGAGCAAGAATGAAGAGAGTGGTCCAGGGACATGAACAGTAAAGGGTATCGTGTGTCCTCCTAAAGTTAATTAACGAGAGAGGTAGATAATGTTTCTGGAAGTTTATTACCTATAGCTATCAATATGACATTTAAAGATTATGGCAAGTGTTGATAAATTATTTTTAGTGAAAGTTTCCTTGCTTTCTTCATATTCTCTCCAAAAGCAGTAAGATTACCATGATAGAGGCAAAGAGATGTTGAAATATGTGTGTTCATAATTATAGAAAATACTTAGGAAGACAACTTTGGGAAATACATTTTTTAGTCTTTGCAATTCCAAGAAGTAATACCTATATGCTAATATCTGAGACAGCCCTCTCTAGTATCTTTAAATCCTTTTGTCTCAGTTGTGAATTTCAGTTATCAGTGATTCAGTGACACATGTTCTAATGGCTGATATCATGTTTTATGCTGTCTGGGATCTTCATTGAGTTTTTCAGGGTAAGGGTGAAGTGCTCACCAACTATTCTATAGCACAAACAATGTTTGTGCATGAGAAGTTTTTTAGCTGTACAGAAAAGAAGATTCAAGTGCTGTACTCAAGACCATCATCCACTGTATTCCTTGATATTTAGTGATCAGGATCAGCTAGTCCCTTGTTAACCTTCGGAAACAGTTTACAGTGAAACACATATTAACATTTTAGGGGAATGATAACTGAAAGAATAAAAAGGCTAAACCAATATTAACATGTAAAATTTTTCCCACCTCTTGCCAAGCAGTTGTTAGAGAACACTGATGAATGCTGGCTGGTAAGATGCAGCTCACTCATACTGTGTGATACATATGAGACAAAAATATGAAACCCATGGAGGAGCACAATGAAGCAGTCCATGAAGAAGCATGGTGAAGCAGTCCCCAGAGTACCATGGTGAGGTAAATGTGGATTTGCAGCCCCCTAAGTGTACCAGGTGGGCAAACACAATGCTGCAGTCTGTGTGGGATCATGGAGAGGGTCAGATGTGTAGGAGCCGGTGCCAGAGGAGGTGACTGCTCCCGCAGCAGCCGTGACTCTGTGTGCAGCCCAGGCGGGAGCAGTCTGTGCCTGAGGGACTGCACCTGTGGGAGGGACTCATGGCCCAGGGGCTTGTGGAGGACTCTCTTGCATGAGATGGACCCCACATTGGAGCAAGGGAAGAGTGTGAGAAGTCCTCCTCTGGAGGAGGAAAGAGTGGCAGAAAAAACATGTGGGGAACTGACCCTAAACCCCCACTCTTCATCCCCTGGCACCGCTGAGGAAGAGGCAGGAGTGAAGCAATTCGGGCCTGAGAAGAAGGGTGAGGTGAGGTCAGGAAAGGTATTAAGATCTGTTTGTGTTTTCTTTTTCTGATTGGAGACTAAATTAGATTTTTTTCCTTCCCAAGTTGAATATTTCTTTTTTTTGCCTGTTACCATAATTAGGAAGTGACAATCTCCCTGTCCTTGTCTTGATTAAGTAGCCTTTGGGTGGATTTTCTCCTCCCTGTTCCACAGTGGGTGTGGAGGGTGGGTGAGCAGAGACCTGGTTGATAATGGCTTTACCTAAACCATGACAGTCACAAATATTGAGAGATGAAGTCTGTATTTCTATCTAGTAGAAATGTCCAATAGTAATGTAATTTTCCTGGCATTTAAATTTCTTCGAATCCTTTCTTCTCATAGGTATAACTGGACTTTCTTCCTTAAACTGAGTAATACTCTACTAAAAACATAGGTCTGTAAAGACTGAGTTTATTTTAATTTGATCAAGTTTATTAATAGTTTTGTAAGAAAACGTCATTTAGAATTTAGTAATTTAAAATATATTTTTGCTTTGCAGATCATTCCATAATTCTCATACTTCTTTGCCCTGAAGGTAATATGATTTTTTTTCTTCTTTTGAAACACTCAAATGAGGAAAATATCATGTGGATTTCTCAATTTCTATATTCATCCCTTCAACTGAATTTTTAGTGTAATTTTTTTTTGAAACTACTGTTTTGGAAAAGATTACATTTATTCTTCACAAAACCCATTCTATTGAAAATAAAATCTGTAATACTTTCAATGTTTATTACATAATGCTGGTCCCAGTGATGTTAAAGAATTAAGTATAGTTTTCATAATAGTTTTGAAATGCTTGACACTTTTACAGAAGAGGATGTTTGCAAACAATCCTGTACTGAACTGATCATAAACCAGCAGGGGATCATCCACAGAACATATCCTTTCCATGGCTGTGGTGAACATCTAGCAAAAAACAGGTCTGAGTTTTATCATGTCATTTGAAAAGCATGATAAAAGCTTTGTTGGACCTTAGCTACCAATGCCACTGCTTTAGGGAGAACATAATAGCCCTGTGTCAGTACTAGGCAGGTGAGGTATGAAAACAAGTGATAATGAAGTGAGGTGAAGAAGAGGGGAAAGAAAAGAGGGAAGAGTTTATACTCCATGCTTTTTTCTATTGTAAACTGTGTTGAAGAAGACATAGTATCATCATCTGGGACTGTGGACTCTGTTACTCCTGGTGTTGCACACAACACCTCCTTTGAGACCAGAGAGGGACAAAATGCTTATCACCCTCTGCTTTCTCCCACAGTTTCCAAAAAGGGAGCTTAATTCACTAAATGCATGTGAGTGTTACTGAGAGTGAATGACACAAAGCTGGCCTTTAGAATGGAAGAGAGATTGTGGGTTTTTAAATAATCATCAAGTAATTAGTCTTCTTTTCTTCTCATATCCTTGCAGTTCCAGAACCTATAGTAATAAGTAATCTCCAAGATAGCAGGATCTTTTGGTTCTTAGCAGTGCTACAGGGCTTGAAGATACTTTGTAAAGGATATCTCTCCACTTAATATTCTCAGTAAAAATGGGAGTTAAGGCTGAAGAAGTTAATTCTTCAATCACTTATGACTGAAAGGGCTTTCAATTAACACCATATTATACCTGCTAACTGTCAGTATAAAACTGAAATCATTACCAGACATGCAAACGGAAGGAGAGATATTATAAGCATATCCTCTATTCAGTTAAAAGCACACATATGGCTAGATTATAAGTTTTCACTTCTCTTGCAAATCTTCATATTTTAATGTCTAGAACAATTAAATTAGTGGAGACTGCATCATATCTACTCGTTGCTAATGTCTACTGTGATCTCTTTTGAAAGGTTAAAGGCAGGAATGACACCTACTTATTCATATTCTTCTGCTATCTATGCAATGACATACCTTATTGCTTAGGAATGATATTCTCAAAGGTATTAATGTTAGTTACGTGTCCCAGTATCATTAGAAAACTATTCCCAATTCAAAAACGTATTTTGCAGTCCTTTCTGTAGAATGAAAGTGGAGGGAAGTTTTAAACTTAGCTAGCATCATCTGAAATATTTTATATGATCCTATCTGTTAGCCTTGTTCACACTTATTGAAGGAAAGGACCACAGTAGTTATTTAATAGTACCTAGTTATCAGTCTTTATTCTTGATATGACATATCTTTGTTCATTTCCCTGTTAACAGGAATTTCTAAAGTTTATGCTTATCATTACCTTTTTACTAATGATAATCAAATCACACAGTTACTGCTAGGTCAAACTTGCAATAGCTTCAGTGTTAACTGTATATAGAAAAGGAATACGACCTGATCCTAAGAACATGAAAGATAATTTCACTCACAGATAACTTTATGAAGTTTGAAGATAATTTTATGAATGCTCATACTCAGCTGCATTTGTATATGATTGAATACTAGATCAGGATCACAGCTAGGATCAAACCTTTTCTTTTTCACAATGTTTAATTTAGCATATCTGAAAATATTTTGATTCTTGCTGTTTCTCATTGGTTTAATCAAAAGCGGTTGTCACTGAGAAAAAAATATTATTAAAGAGCAAGTCTCAATTCTATGATTTCTTTATTTACTCAGATACATATTTTAGTTATTTTTCTAGAGCATTTCACCATAATTTTCACACATCTGTATGTCAAAACCTTTATTAAGAAAACGGAAGCCAAATACATGCATATTAAACTTGCATTTGCTCCTGAAGAATATACATTCCATTAGGATAGCTCTATTTGAATCCTCAAAGATGAGAGATGTCACTGTAGTATTCGGAGTTTGTGCTGCTGTTCTCTGTTAAATCAGAGACATTTAAATTGAGTCCCTGCTGCTGTGGAGAGAACGTTTTGTGAATTTTCCAAATTATCCAATGTATTTCTTCTTGATAATTGCTCTTAATTTTTCCTTGTAGTTTACTTCTCGCAGCAGTGGGGCTATGAAAGGCAAACACAAATAATTCTTTAAATATTGCTCCCATCTGTTATATTGTTGCTCATAAAGCAGACAGATATCTCTGTCCTAAAATGCTTACTTGTTAAAAAAATAGCATATTTTGGCTTTCATGTTTGTCATGACCTGGATAGGGCATCTGGGGACACACAGATCAGAACCTCTTATTTTCTAAACTCCTTATCAGAGAGGAGTCTAGGTGCAGCTGGATCCAACCTTAGTGTCGGGCCCTTTCTGGGAGAGATTAAAATGTTATGGTCTGCGGAAATGCTCAGCCCCTTGATTGAATTAAGGTGAAACAACACCCAATGTCTGTATTTGAACATAGTATATAATTAAAACTAGGGAAGGAGTAACTTGTAGAAGCTGACACTTTGCTGATTATATATGCTCAGGCCATGCAGTCATAAAGGCTGATAATTTTAATCCCAAAAGTCACAATACATGTATGTTCAAGCAGACAGCCCGGGGAAAAAATCATGGTAGGGCTTGTGTTACTTAACAATTTTAGGAAGGAAAAAAGAAAGAAAGAGAGAGAGAGAAGAAAAGTTAGTGAGCTACATAATAGAAAATCACAGGTCCTCCTTTTGTAGGCATGTTGCACTGAAAAAAAATTTTAGCAATGATGAGTAAGCTTTGTTGAGACATATCAGACTGAACAGCTGGAACTGATCTCTGCTCACTCCTAAATCATTATCTCCATCCTTGTCCCCATATGGAGGCTTTTATTTCCACAGGTGCCAGTCCTTTTGTCTGGCATTCCTTTTGTTTTGTTGGAGGGCTTACAATGGTGATTTACAGGAAAAGACAATAAATGGGCCAAAATACTGAACTCATGCTCCCAGATAGACATACATTTGATTAATCACCTGCTGTATTTGCCACTTTGTAACATTTGGTCCACTAATGTGTTGGATTGCACTGAATATGCAGTCTTTTTACTTATAAGAACATACATTTTCTTCATTAGCATGTATTTTTGTTTTGTATCATTCTCCTTTTGGCTATTTACACTGAGTCTGGGGCAGGGTCTTCCTCATTTTTACTGCTTATCATCTTTCTCTTCTTCTCATTCACTTTAGATGCTCTTTCGTTCTCCCATTTTAACATTTTTTTCCTTCCTTGCTCCAGTTTTTTTCATAAGATCATTGCTATCAAAACACAGGTGCAGAGTTCACGTTTTCTGGGCTCTGATGCTCCTCCTCCTAGTCGAGAAATGTCTGTCTCTTCCCTTTTGAATTAGTTATTCAAGAATGACAGGTCAGTAAGGAGAAAGACTTGCAGGAAGAAGCTCCACACTTGTGAAAGGAGTGGGGCTTTTCAAATATACTTGAATTTGAGATGTTGGGAGGCAATCAAGAAAAAGAGAGACCTGCTGGTATCCAAGGAAACCTGATGCTTCTCAATGGTGATTCCAGCACACTTACCTTTTTTTTTTTAATATTTTAATGTCATTTTAAACTTCCTGGCTTCTTTGACACTGTAAGTAGAAATATAAAACAAATTCCTGTTTTACTGAAATTCCAGTCTAGCTGGCATTAGAAAAAGGACTGGAAATTTCTCAAGGAACATATTATTGTGATGATGCAGTTAATTTTTCAATGCCTTTTAACTAAAACAAATGGCAGCTTCAAAGCCCTCAGAATAAATTTGTATTTGAATCTCAAGCAAGATTTTTTTTGTTATAGTTAACATACTACTGTAAGCACTAACATTTTTCTGATTTTGGTATTTTGTATGAAATGGTTACTGAAATCAAGATCTGACAGGAGCCCTCAGCTTCTGTGCTTTACTCTTCAGTTTCTTGGAATCTGGCTCACAGCTCTTTGTAAGGTTTTTATAGACACCAAGGTCACTACTTGGTTCTGTTAAAATTCTTGTGCACCAGAAATGAAAGGCAGGAAATGGAATCACACACAAGTGATCAAAATTTACCAAACAAAGAATTCCACCCCATACATGTCATACTAAGTAAAAAGCTGAAGGTCAAGGTCTCTGTACAAGGCCCTCATCCTGAAAAGAGGAGGGGTTAATAGAAAACATCTGCCAGTTGTTTAGGTGATGGCCCAGCATTAAACCTTGGCAGTGGTATATAAGTTTTCTTTCCCCTGTGAATTGTCTGAAATATGAACATTTTCACACATCTCCTTTTAAAGAACTTGTGGAAACCTTATAGTCACTGGTGCTTCTACCCAGCTGCCACATTTGGTTGAAAGACACAAGTTATTAAGAGAATGACTCAAGATTTCACATAGATGTAGGATTATTATACAAATTTGCTTTCATGAGAAACCAGGCTAAAATTGTCTCAAATTACCATGTAAGTTAAAAAATGAAATTATATTTTGAAATGAAAAATAAGACCTTTTTATGCTTAATAAACATAGATAAACTATATAAGGAACAAGAGTTTTCAGATGAAAATCTGGACATTAATTTAGACACTTTTCAATTTTATCTAAATAAGATTTCTTGATTAAAAAGGAATTTTGTCTAGGTACAATCTACCAGTTATGATATTCAGAAATATCTCCTAGGAATTTTTTCCAAGAAAACCAGAAAAACACCCAGATTTTTACATAAAAATTATGGCTCCCTATACTACTTGTCTGGCAAAAGGTAAGTACACAGAAGTAGACAGCATTGAGAATTATATTTCATTTGCATATTTTAGACCTATCATGTCAGAGAAGCGGTCAAGTGTTCAGGTGCAGATTATTAAAACCACAAGACACTAGCCTTATGAATAGCCTAATTAGCTCAGCTTTAGAAAAAATAGCACATTACAGTGATCATAATGCAAAAATCTGATGTTCAAAACAGCATGAAACTGGCATTTCTAATGGCAAAATCATCCAGGAATAATAAAAACCTCCTAATTTTCCCCTCCCCTCTGATTTTCAAAAGAGAATTTTATACAAAGTACCCTAGCTGACCCTCCAAAGACAGACTATATTTAAGTTTTAGTGGAATTTCAGAGGCTTTTTCTTACTTTAGGATTAAAAGTTGTTGTTGAAGCATTTTCAAAATATTGTAATTAATTTAATTTGTCTACATGAATATCCTAGGTAGTGCAGCCAATTAAGACCCAGTACTTTGGCCCTAGGGCTTCACTCTGAAACATCACTTAGAGAGAACTAATGCAATTATCCTTATCTGAATTCTCTGAAGGAGATTGGAAGCAAATACCAATTCAGTCTCTTTACATGGGCAAAGAGGCACTTCTCTACACATAATCAAAGACGAAACATTTTCAATAATATATGCAGCCTAATTAAAAGTTCAATTAAAATAACTATAAGATCCTTACAGATGAACTTTATGAAATACTATTTTTCCAGACAAAGTTTAGGACTCTCACAGAAATGTTATAAAATTATAACATTTATTTATAAATCTACTTTATCCTTTAAGATCTTTTTTTGCAACAACTCAGTCTTGCTGCTCTCTTTTGAAAAATGCTTGTGAAAGCAACACTCTCTCCTATTTTATCTTATCACTTATTTTAGCATGGCTGTTTCTAGACTACCATTTGAAAGGTTCTCTAGTTCTGAAAAAGATGAAAATATTCTATATTGGCACAAGGTTACAGCTTCATTTCTTCTTCCTTCAATATTAGCAAGCAGACTGTCCATATTCAATATATTTTTCCAAGATTCTTGGTCTGACACAATATGTTATACTAGATATTTGCTTGCTTTAAATTATAGTGGGGGTTCAACTCTATATATAGCTACAGCATTGTTTGCAAAATGAAATTTTGCCTTGAAATTAGTTATGAATGAAGTTGTTTGCATAGGAAGCAAAGTTTGCTTGTTCTGCACTGACCATAGTTTTCAGATTCCCAACTTTAATACTCATATCAAAAAAGAAGCATATAATAATGTCCTTTAAAGATATTGAAACAGGATGAATTATCTGAAGGTATGTTTAAGTAGAGGCTCACAACCCAACGAAATAAGCATGAGAAACCTATGAACAATTGTCCTTCTCCACTCACTGTCAGTATCAGTTCCTGTACTAAGTTCACAGGAACTCTACTGACCAACAAGTGGTTGAGAACAAATTTGCTTTGTCAGAAGAACCTCTCAGCTCAGATGCAAAATTAAAAATAGTATACCCAAATGTTTTGGTGTTCTGTCAGTCTGAGACTTCAGGAATAATTTTATACACTTTATTACAGTTCTTATATCAACCAGTTTGTAAATACACATTAATAGAAAAGTTAGTTTAAGACATCCTCATGTTCAGATTGTAGCTAAAAGTGTCAACTCCTGCTCTTTCCTGAGCTGTCTTCATCTTGTTTGCTTCTTTTGAGTGTACTGATAAACTGAAGACATCTAGCAAAGTAAGAGGTTGGACCTGAACCTCTTCACAGCTTTACTTTCTGCAATTTTTCCTGTTTGGCTGCTTTGCCCTCACATTCCTAGCCCCATGTTTCTACACGTGGAATGAATAGTTTTTAACTAAATACAGGGCTGTTGATGTTTGATGTTTATTACCTATATGCTCCAGCCACAGACCCTGCAGTAAAAAGGAATTGCAAAGTAAATATGAATTTATCAGTTAAGTTAAAAAGGTCATGGGAAAGTGCTGTCAAGTAAATTACAGAAGTTCATGGTGACAAGATATGGAAGAGATCATTCTGTCAATCCCATGGCCAATGTTATTGCACCTGCATTGGCACAGGTGAGTATCTACCATTAAGAGTTTTTTTCAACAAATTTTGTGGCTCTGGGAAAGCTTTTGAAATCTTTGACCCAAAGGTATACTCCTGAGCAGCATTTCAGACTTCTCTGAAATGAGAATTTTTAACCAGACTTTCTATTTCTGCTCATAGCAGCATTATTATTTGACATTATTCAGACGCAGAGTCTCAACTCTTACTGTCATATCTACTTTGGTTTTTTAATGATGTTTAGGACAACATAATCATGCTAAAGTGGTGTTTTTCCTAGTTTGGCATGCCCAGCTCTATTTAAGATCTTAATAGCTTTATTTCTTTTGTAAAAACATGAAGATTGTTTCACTCCGTCTAAGATTAATTGACAGGCTTAGTCCCCTTTATCCAGATGAGAAAATTTAAGTACACAGAGAACTTATATGAATTTTTGCTGAGCAGAACAACTACAGCATAACTGGAAGCAGAATTAGAGGTACCCTTTATCAGTACACTTTATTGTGCTATGAAAATATCAATTTTATATTGTATTTGCTTTCTTATTCTTTTCATTTTCCTCTTTTAATCCACTTATTCTATTTGCCTGGGCTTTCTGTGTAAACATTTTTTTTGCAATTATTTTTCTGTTCCTTCAATTTTTCCCTATATCTCCTTTTGTTCCCTCATAAAACCGGAAACATATTCATATTCACTCTGGCAGACATTCTTTTTTTCTCTTGAAATTAAAGTGTCTTAAATATTTTGCCAGAACATTGATATAGCTCCAACAAGAAGGGCTGCAGATGCTTTCAGTTATCATATCTTATATGGCTTATCGTATACTTTGAGAATATGAGCTGCTAGTTTCAGAACATACCTTGCAAAACAGAACCTCATGAGAGTATGTCAAGCAACAGGTAATTTGGGGGCCCAACACAAGCTGACTGATGAATTGGTCTACTAAGAGCTACTGAAACTTTGGTGTTTCTCAGAAAACTGTTCAAGACAGCTCTGAAAACTCTCAAAATAAAATAGAGCAAGACACCTGTGGCATTGTGCAGCTACAGAGTAATGCAGCATAGTTCTTTTTGCAACACAGCTTTAGATGTGAGTTTCTATTCTAAATAAACTTAAGAATACAGACACCAAGTGCTCCAGAATTTAAATATCCAATGAAGAGTTAAGTCTGAAAAATCCCATAACAGTTTTAGATTCTTTATTATAGTGCTACATTTACAACCATCTGAGCAATTATGTAGTAATAATGATCCTCTTTTGATGAACAGCTTACTGTCTGACTATAAACACAAACACATCTGGCTTGCACAGTCAAGAATCTTTCCTGGCATGAGGAGAGACTAAGTTCATGTTAATCATAATGATCTCCTTAAAATCAATAAAAATTGTCTACTTTATACCAGTTTCAGAATTTTTGTTTATCTGATTTGTTGTTATTTTTTCTGTCCCACGTACTAAATTATACTAAATTATTTATAGGCTAATTCAATATCTCTTCATTCCAACACTTTATTGCTTTCAGTTTACAGACTTACATTTTTTCCAGTGACAATGCTTCTTTAGGAATTTTCTGTTCACAAATTATTATAGTTCATAAAAAAACATTTCTCTTTGCCACCTTTGAGGATCTTCTATCTAGTCTATAGATTCATCAGATTCTTACAGCAGGTTGAAAATAGAAACTATAGTCATAAGACTAGGCTGACCTAATACTTTTGCATGTGTTGAAATACATAAATACAGAACTGCAATAAGAAGAAATAAAATTTAAAATAGTGTCTATCTGAGGTGTTATCCGTGGACACAGTCAGTCTTAGTTTCCTTTTTGTTCGTTTTGTTTTTTCTGTATTAGTACAGATTATTGTCTCAGTCCTCAGTCCTTTAATCAGTGGCTTCCTGAGGATTATTTGTTTTTTTAAAGGAAACTGTTAGAGAAAGGAATTTCCAGTGGTGTCCTATCAGAAGAATGGATGTAGATGCTATGGCTAGACATTTATCAGGCTTGACTACAATGTGGGTTTGGGGACACACAACTACCTCTGGCACAGCTTCAAGTATTTGAGGGTGTGTGATGTGAAGACCCCAGTCTTACAGTACACAGCCTGTATCAGGTTCTGCTGTGTGTTTTTGCTTCATAAATAATTCTGTTATGAATATATGGCAATGGAGTTTCTGGACCCTCAATAATAAAATCATAATGCCTGGTGGGTCTTTGTGTCACCTTCAAAATAGCAGTGGGGCTTCAGAATGCCATGCTTTGGAAAAGGACGTCCACTGCTTAATGAATTTGAAGTATATAACTTAGGTGGGTTTCAGGGAATATTAGTCCTCTGTAAATAGCATTATCATGTCAAGAAATACAGCCATACTATGGCCCAGTGAGAAAGCAATTACAGAGATCAGTTTTGGAAGAGAAATGCAGCATTATCAGAGAGATCCTTGTGCAGGGTCAAGTTGTCTCAGACAGAGCAACACCAAGACATGCAGATCTTTCTGTGGAGGACATGGGGCTCAGCCACAAAAAAAAGCAGCAGAATCAGGTTCATTAGCTTTATTTCTTAGGGAAAAAAGTGTTTTAAAGATCAGAGGTTTGAAGCTGACAACAAATAAAAGTGCATGGGAAGAATGTTTTCTTTTGCTGATATCAAGAGAAGAAAGTTGTTTAATACATGGAAAACCCAGATGGAAAATTTAAGCCAGATATAGTTCCCTATGTTTATATGAACATGTGAACAAAAAATAGGAGAAAGGGACATTTGGTCTCCATGTTTTTTTCTAATCTTCTGCTTCAGGATGTAGCAGGAATAATCTCTGGCAGAATTTTCAGACTGTTTGTTATACATCCTAATTATTAAACATTGTAAGCTCATTAAACTTGACATGTGTTGTGTATGCATTTATTGAACACCAGATCCTACAAAAATTTGCCATTAACAAGAAATGTTCTAAGCCATAAAATACTATGCAGATCTGAACACCTTTATCATCTTTCTCTTTGATTCTCATTAACAGAGCTGCTAGCATTTTATGGTAGAGACTTTAAGGATTTTATAAGACCTAATGCATTTTCAGTGCTGCCTTAACAAGATTATTAAAATAGATTTGGTCATGGGTACAGTACTGCTTCATTTTTTCCAATTATGCAGATCAGGATTAAAAAATTCTTCCTCCTGAAAGTATTTAACACTGTCTTTTCCTGCAAAGTGTTTTAGCTTTTCTTTTCTTATATAATTTTAATTTTATGAGGAAAGAGTTAAATCATCATTCTATTAGCCAAGGGGAATTTCATTACAAGGTGACAGTAACAGGTCTTAGGAATTACTTGACGGTCTGCTCAATTTTAATTCCCTAATGAAACTTTTTGTCCAAGAGATAACTTCCTTTTTCTGCCATGTTTCTTCTACAAATTTCTGGTTTTTTTCCTAAGTGTAACACAATATTTGTTTTAGTTCCCACAATAAGAAAAAGACACTGATCCTTCTGAAGACTCCCAATGACTGGATAGTTACCTAGTAGTTGAAACCTGTGGATAATGATACGTGTTGGAAGGCTTGTTGATAGAGAGAATGTACTTTTACCTGATGGAAATAGATATGTAAACAGTCAAGCTTAGCATAAAATGGACTTCTCTTCTCTGAGGGAGAACTGCACCATTTACCTTTCCTAAAAAAAAAAAAAAAAAAAAAAAAAAGGTAGTTTAGCATCAAACATCAAATACACATCAAAGCTATTCTAGAAATAATGTGCACTCATTCTTTCACAGACATACAGCTATCATTCAAATTTGTCCCTGAGGAAGCAGGGTGACTAACACATTTGTAGATCATAGAATCACAGAATCAGCTGGGTTGGAAAGGACCTCAGAGATCATCAAGTCCAACCCTTGATCCACTACCACTGTGGTTACCAGACCATGGCAATGAGTGCCACATCCAGTCTCTTTTTAAATATCTCCGAGGACGGAGAATCCGATACTTCCCTGGGCAGCCCATTCCAATGTCTGATCACCCTCTCTGTGAAGAAATTCTTTCTAATATCGAACCTAAACCTCCCCTGGCACAACTTGAGACCATGCCCTCTTCTCTTGTTGATAGTTGCCTGGGAAAAAAAAACAACCCCCACCCGGCTACAACCACTTTTCAGGTAGTTGGTTACACACACATGAAAACTGTCAGATTAGAAAACCCCACAAACCTGGAGTGAAAATGTCAACAGAATTTTGGTCTTGTGTTCCAGATACTTAGGGATCTATGTCCGTAGTTCATCTGCTAAAGACTTCACACAGGCATGTTAGCACAGAAAAACTACTACTTTACACCAGAAGAACTGCTTATCATGAAGCTGGAAGAGCTGGTTGTGTGGCTTCCCTGGTCTGGAGTGGGAAGTAAAGGGAAATATTGTAGCCCAGCATCTGAGATTCTGCGAAGCGGAAACCAATCCTGCTGCTGCTGTATAGGATTGCAAATATGAATTACTTTTCAGCTGTTTCTTGGATCAGGTGCTGAGACTAGAGTAGAAAATCATTATTGTTTCCACGTTTTTTTTTCAGATATGCTGAGCATCATGCAAGAGTATGTGGAGAGAAGGGCTGCAGTGCCAGCTGAAAATAATAGCACATTATTTGACTCCACTCATGAGGACACACCAGCAAAACGGAACAACAAAACAAGATACCAGGACACTGTAGAATGGATATGAAAATTGTGCAGACTCATTGCTGGTCACACAAGACCTAAAAAAGATCAGATGAGTATATGTATAGAGCCAAATTTTCAATTTACCAGCCACTAGCAGTCTGACTGTAACTGGAATTATGGGTGCTCAATATCCTTGAAAATTAGTTCCATCTGTTTCTATTTTCATATGCAAATCTGAAGGCTGAATACTGTGAGCATTTGGCCCTATAATTTAATAAATCATTCTTCCAGGAATCTTGCAGACCTGGAAACTCTTGGCTATAGAATTTCTGAATGTTTCCTGAGGCAATTTTGAATCCTGCTGATGCCATTGTAAAAAGTGATTATGTGACATCAAACACAAATTAAATAAGCAGATGAGATTTTTGTGTAATGTATAAAACTCGGCTTTGTTATGGAGTAAAAGCTTTGTATTCTATCAAAGGTCACATGCTTCTCTATGAATCATTTACACGTGTTATACTTGAACAGAGGGCTGGAAGTTCTGTATCATATACTATACAAATGCAGTGACCTCAGAAGAGAACTTTCATGTTCAGTTATACATTTTGAAAATGTTCTATTTAAGTGAATTTAAGTAATGTAAGTAATTTTCATTGCCATACATTCTGTACAAGCTGACCTAGGAAAGACTAGAGGAACTATTTATAAACATCCGGAGTGCTTGCTAAGTATACATCAAGCTGCAGCTTAATCTCAGATCAAAAACTAAGAACTGAAATCACGGAGCATTTTAAGCTCAAGACTTTGTGAAGGTTGTGCACTCGGTTTGAATAAGCAGATTCAGACATACACAGAGGGCACTTTGTAATCAACTGAGTGGGACAATTATGACGATGTCTTCAGCCATTGAGTATAAGTCTGAGAAAACAGAGCTATATGTGTAGGTAGGATTTTCAGCATCAGGGCCAGGAAGTGAATGTTACTCCTCAGAGGATATTGTACTGCCCAAACTTGTCTCAATCTTAGTCTGTCTCTCCACTGATGCTTTGTTTGGCAGTTCTTATTCTCTTGTATTGAATAATATGATTAATACTAAGTAATACCATTTACTTTACAATTCTTACAAGATGCCACATTTAGACAAATGTAAATTTTATCTTAGCATTTTCATCATTGTTGTCCTTTCTTAAAAGAGAATATATGCTGGATAATCTTTACAATCTGAATGTCTGTTAATACTGGAAATATCATGTTAGCTGTCTGCCAGGCAAAATGGCAGCTGGGATTCTTGCCTCTCCTTACCCTACAGGATTTTTTTGTTCCAACTAAAAGGAATGCCCATCCTAAACTGAGGCTAATGTATTTTTTCACAGCTCTCCTGAATAATCTTAGGTAGTTCCTGGCCTGTTAGATTACACTACCATATTAATATGACTTGCTTTCTTTACAGTCAACAAGCAATCAAGGCTGGTAGTGTGTATAAGCCATGCAAAGAATTTATCAACACTACAGAGGCAATGAAACCGAAACTGTTTTATGCAACTTAATTTTTTTCTAACCCATCACCCACTGTGTATATCTTATGAATGTCCCAGAAGATTAATATGCAGATGCAAAATAAATTGCATTCTAAAGTTTATGTGGGGGCTTTTTAAGTTTTTCTATTTTTTAAATTTGTAACACAGTCTTTTTCACCAGATGGTTAGTTCTAGTCCCTTTCATGTTCATACTCTGTTATGTTTGTAAAAGACCCAGCTGTCAACTGATAATATTTCACTGCTGAATCTATCATGTGTGATATAATTGCTCATTATGTGCTTTGGAATAAAGTTAAAGAACTATCAACACAGTTATTTCTAACTCCAAACAAATGAAGTAGTAGTTTTAAATATCTGTAGTTCCCAGATGACATTTGCCTATTTTAAAAGTTTGCTTTCTGTGATAGATTCTGCTGTTTTAATGGGTCTTGATTTTTAAGAGCATTGTATTCAAGAAAGGCATTAAGAAATATCTTCAGTTTTAAGCATATTCTTAAGTCTGAGGCATACATTTTCTGGTATCTGGACGTCAGGGGAGGCATCACAATCGGAATTTTCCCATGAGTATTTTTTTAAGAATCATACTCCACAGTCAAAGATGCCCAATTGCAATGCGATGTAATGCTGACCCAACAAAGCATTACTGGTTGCCACCAGAAAGACAATGAAACTTTGAGTGCTAAGTCTCTTTTTCCAAAGATAATGAATCACTTCAAAGGGCAACTGGAATGTAGTAAATGTTTTCCTCATTAAAAATATTACTACTTTCAGTAACAGTTATGGTATATTACATTACAGATGGTGAAGTAAGTAATTGGTAAGGTTTTCTTTAATTATATGGATGAAAGATCTTGTCTGCAAGCCTAATTGTCATGATTTGTTATCAGCAATAGCTCAGGGATTTTTTAAAGAGTAAAGTAAAAGAAGTATTTCCTAAATAACTCGGCATTAATTATGTGTATATGGGAATTTTAATCATAAACTCACAGAAGAAAACTTTCTCCCTTTAATTTCTGACATTATAATAATCATGTTGCATTGTTTTGTTTCTGCTGTCATCATGTTGGAAAGACTGTACTCTCCTATTTGGTGAACATGGCAACGCTTCCCCAGAAACACTGAAGTCATTTATTGAGATAAGTAGGGGTCTGATTCAACTTCCATCAAAGGTTTTTTGAGTCATTTCCATTGAACACACTTGAAAAAGGCTTTCTGCCTGAGATTCAAATGTGAGACTGAATATGACTTGAACATATTAGACGTGACTTGTTTTATCTTCTGCTAAAATTCAAAGGATCTGTCGATGAATCACCTCTGCAATTTCAAAGATGTTTAAATATACTTTCAAAGATAATAGAGCATGCACTTCTGAATGTGGCTTCTTTGTGAGTTTCTTTTTTTTCCCAACAGAAAAAATTCATAACCTTTAAGTTTTATCTTTATGAAAAGCTCTTCAGGGTCAAAAGACCTCACACTTTTTTGTGTTAGTAGTACAAAGCTATATATGTTAATGCCGATGTTCAATGCTAATACCAAAAGAGTCAGTTATGATTAAGTGACCTAGTAAAAGGCTTCGGTCATTTGGGGAAACATATTTAGTAATTTTATCAGAATGTCCAGTTTCCTTCCTCATCATTGATATTAACAAAAGATGAAGACTAATGTGAGCTCATAAAACTATCAAGTGAATCCACTGGTCCCCTTCAGGTTACCTAATAAAAAAATGTAACTTTTACCAAGTTCTACAATTATTTATTGAAAAAATCTTGTCTTGCATTGCCACTTGTCCATTACACTGTGAATTTGTTCAGAAAAAGCAATCTAGAATAGTTAATGAGGGATAATTTCTCTTCATTTTTGCTTTAAACTGTTATCTGCAAATTTTTACCCGACTTTTGAAATGTTGTGTCTTCTTTTTAATGGGTCAGAGCACTCGGATCCCTTATAGAGAACATCAGATATTAATGTTACATTGCTTATAGTACTAACAGTACTTTTCCTCATTATTCCTACAACATTCGCTTTCATGTCAGTCTTAACATTATGGGATCTTTCAAAGCATAAAGAGGAAAATGTTGCATCACACTGAAGGAGAGATGTTTTATTTTGATCATGTGCTGTTTGTTGTTTCTTTATGATGAAAATTTCAGACAGTTTATTTTGCATTTATCCAAAATCACTTTGTTAAATTCACTTCTTTTTTTTTTTTACCTTCAGATTGTACAACCGATTGGAATTGATAAACTTCAACCTTTTTATGTTAGTATAACACTTAACAAAAGAGTTCATAAGCCTCACTAATGCACAAACTATGCTTATATAATAATTTTTAAATTTATACATATATAAATTTATTTTTATATAATACATTTATAAATTTTATTTTTAATTTTATTTACACATAATAATTCTTCGTAATTTTTCTTAATAACACCAAGGTATAAAATCATGTGCTGAATATACAGAAAGCAATACACCAATTGTTTAACTGTATTTACAGTAGTTGTGAGATTCTGAATAAATACACCCTGAGTACCTCTTCAGAGCATCACAGTGGGCTATACAAACTCATGTATGGATCATTATCTAACATCAAAGTGTGATAAAGGAACAGAACATTTTCTATGGGCCATTTGGGACTTTACAAGTCTTCCCCTAAAGACAACAGACTCCAGTTTATATTGCAGTGATGACTATTTCTTTCTGTGCATGGAAGAATAAAATTTTAGTACAAGTGGATGGAAAATAATATTCTAGAAGTATTTCCAGCTTCTTAATGGCTCAATCATCATCAGAAACACATTACAGCAACAAAGGCAACTCGAGCAGGAAAAGTTAACTAAAATTGTGCTAGAGTGGACCTTGCATTAAAGTGGATAAAATCTTACCTTTGTCCCAGAAAAAAAAATTAACTTCTCAAAATAGAGCAAAGGAAGTCAATAACATCGAAGTAAAATGCAGGATTATTTAATAGCATTGCTATTCTAAGATTTGTGTATACAAAAATACAACCCTTACATGGTTAGAGATCTGTGTAATTTTCCTGGAAAAAAATAATCATTTAGAAGGTTCTTTTGCACTGACAACCTCACACCTGCAATTAAATAAAAAAGAAATAAAGCCTTCAAAAAAACTTCCTTTTGAATATGCAAAGTAACCTCTAGAAAAAATATGTAGACTTTATGATCTGATATATACTTTGGTTCTCAGTTATTTCCAAAGCTCAAAGTCCATAACATGCATGTAATTACCTGGAAATTTAAACAATTTAAACAATTAGTGGTTATAATTTTTTATGCAAATAAGTAGTTAGAATATGCAAACAAACGGATGTCTTAAAGCAGATGAGACCATAAAAGTTCTTTAATTATTTTACCAAGTAGTTTATTAGGACTTTGTAGATGAGAAAAGCCCTATTTTACTACATCTGTAAGCTGAGCAACTACAGATGCTGTATGCCACATATAAGATTTGTCTCACTGTGGTACAACATTGTACAATTTTGCCCTTTTGGTTAATTATTCCTAGAGGAAGAATAGCCTCAGTGAGAAGCATGGGCTACATTTTTTTCCATATATATTCTCCAATATAAATATATATATGAATATAGCTACAGGCAAGATATTAAAAGTAAAAATTTTCAGACAAAATATAACCTTTGGTAGACTTTTATGGAAAGAAAACTATGATTCAAATATGTGTATGTAAAATTATGTGTGTATATTTATTTCTATGTGCACAAATATGGTCAGAATTAAGTAATATGTATCTTATGATGACAGTTATCTCAGCCATTTCCATTCATACTGAAAGAATGACTGTTTTTAAACTTCACTCAGAATATGTAAAATGGTTTATTTTTGGGTTACCAGAGTGGACTGGAATGCTAAAGCAGAATAAATCACAACCTTCTGGCTGTGCAAACCAGTCCCTATGCCAGTCCCTATGCATGAAACTGTGAACCTAGTATCAGGAAATTTTCACTGGATGACAGTGGAAAACCAGAAAATGCTGTAATATAGCTAATTAAATATATTTAATGTCTCAAAAGAATATTAAAATCATATGTGAAAGAGCAGACATTTTTCATATTGGAATTTGAAATTGATTCTTCAATAATATATCCGAACTCTATGGAAAAATGCTATCATAAATTCTAACCAGGTGCTCTTTTAAAAGAGTATTTTACTTCTCATTGAGAAGCAATCTCAGATAAATATGGAGTCATCAGTTTTGTTTCTTTTTTTCTGCTGATAAGCCCATTCCTAGGTACATTAAATGCCTTCCATAAAGGTTTCTATCATAGGTTGCACCACACATACTGTAGGATACTATGTTTAGTGTGAGAGGAAGAGGGATGATCCTTAAGAGTCACGTGGCATCTATTCTTCAAGAATGAAATATATTGGAAGAGTATGATCACAGTAATAGTCTTCAGATATTATCATAAGTAAGAGAAGATACCAGTCAGAATGGGGGTAAGGATAGGGAAATAGAGATGGTAGATAAATGTACAACAGGAGTGTTGCTAATGAGCAAAAATCTCTAGCATTAGAAATATATTTAACTGTGATGAAGATGCTACTTTTCATGTATTCAAAGTCTTCTGTTATGCTTTAAGCCCATCTGGCAACTAAGCCCCACATAGCCCCTCACTCATCCCCCAGTGCTGGTGGAATGGGGAAGAGAACAGGAAAAGTAAAAGTGAAAAAAACAGTGAGTTCAGATGAAGACAGTTTAATAGGTAAAGCAAAAGCCATGTGTAAAAGCAAAGCCAAACAAGGGATGAATTCATTACTTCTCATGGGCAAGCAGGTGTTCAGCCATCCCCAGAACATCAGGGCTCCATCACATGTAATGGTTACTTGGGAAGATGAACCCCATTACTCTGAACAACCCCAGCTTCCTTCCACTTCCCTCATCTTGATGTCAAATGGTATGGGTTATCCTTTTGGTCATTTGGTTTCAAATGTGTCCCCTCCCAACTACTTGTGCACCCCTAACCTACTTACTGGTCAGGGTGAGAGGAGAAGCAGAAAAAGCCTTGGCTCTGTGTAAGTACTGCTCAGCAATTACAAAAAACTCTCTGCATTATCAATACTGTTTTCAGCACAAATTCAAAATGTACTCCTACACCAGTTACTATGAAGAGAATTGACTCTATCCCATCTCAAACCAGTCTATTTTCTTAATACTACTACTACTTAGGAGTGTAGACACTGCACTCAAAAATTTTTAGAAACATAATAAAATCTCAAGGGGACCAAACCAAACACCTCTGATTTGGGAGTTCAGGTGAGAGAAGTCTCACCTTGCTCACTTCAGGTGAGCAGTCTCACCTTGCCAGAGAGGACAGTGTCCTGAATCCTGTGAAGTGCCCCATGGACCTAAAATGAGAGACAACTACCAGAATCACAGCAGGCAACTTATGAGGAGGAGGCCCAATGTAAGGGGAAATTAAGAAATAAGAACAGCAGTATGTGCCTGAAATGCTCGGTAACCCTGGCTACAGACCTTCCTCTGGCTACATGCCTTTCTCCTGCTGATTTTGAGCTGTGTATGTAAGTTGTTTTTTTTAAAGTCAAAGAAGGGTTTAAGCTTTACTTTTAAAGGGACATAGCTAAATAAGATGCTCTTCTTGACCTGCGACCTTGTGTTCTGAACCACAAAGGAAAATGAAAATCATTAGCCACTGGGTAACAGCCTCCAGTATGTATCACTCTTACTTCTCCTTTATGGCACATGATTTTCTATATTTACTTAAGTAAGTATACAGTTAATAAGAACTGTATCTAAGATAAGGCAATATAAAAAAATCTCTCAGGTATTTAATAGTATTACAAAAATAGCTGAAATAAGATAAGAATTAAAATGGAAAATTTATTTTTTTAGCAAATATTTAGCTATTAAATCTTGAGATAAAATATTGCATCTGTGAGGTCTGAAGTGTCTTTAAGCATTTTGTTATTTCAGGCTTAAAGTTCAAGTGTTTCCAACATTCTTTTTATTAGTAAAAAGACTGAAAACCTTAGTCACTTAAATAGTAAATGAGCAAAAACCAGAACAAGCCAGAAGTAGATTGATGAAGAAAGCTCAACAATTTCTTACCCCTTTTTAGACTTTTGCCTTGAGCAAGACCTTTCTCATATTTGCTTTGCAGATATGTCTCTGTGCTAATGTTTTTTAGGTGTGTTTATAAATAGTTGGTGAGACTGGGAGTCGTGCTTACATAAATAAACCTAAGTAAAGACCTGAATAAATCTGACCCTAAGAACCGTGGCAGACCTGAATTTGCACTTGATTTGGTGATGCCTTATGGAAGAACAGAAGACACAAGAGAAGACACATGATGAACATGACTGTGACAAGCATGGGGAGACAGAAATGCAGCTTGACAAGTATGATACTTCCAAAGACAACTGACACTGAGGAAGGAATTCAGCTCATATTCCTGGCTAACAAGGAAATGAGTTTTCACAAAAATCCTGAAAATATTATCAAAATTTTATCTGCACCTGAAGTCTTAATATCATTGTAGCAATTGTATGCTGCTATAGTACAAAACAGAAACAATAGTTTTATTTTATGTTTGCTATTCATGTAAATTATAACTCTTAAATCTTGATTTCAATTTTCCAATTATTAAGATCTAAGTTAAATGAATTTGGCTTTAAATTATTTTTTCATAGACACTACAGCTCTGAGGTAAAAATTCTTACATTTTGAAAAAATACTTAAATAGAAATTTATAGTGCTACAACCAGTCTTTTTCGAACCAAAAAAGTCTATTTTTTATTAAGTGGTATCATCTCAAAAACACTTTCAAGACAAATGTTTTAATGGGATTCTTTTCTTCCATTCCTGTTTGAAATTTTGTAAAAGTTGTAAAAATAATTTGACACTAAATTAATGTGCTTGAGCTGAGGAAGTTATTAACCTCTTCTCTAAGAGAGAATTAGAATTTACATACAAAAGGACTTGTCAGCTTTTTCAGCTAACACTGACATTTGACTTTCAGACATTTGTACAAAACTTATCAACTCATCATGTAATATGATGTCTCTCAGAAAGATAATTGTTCAGAAATTTCTTAAAAATTTGTGTTTAATGACATAAGAGATTGTTGATACATTTAGTCTTATCAGACATTGTTCTCATTGTATTGCACTTCATATTAAAGATATTAAAGAAGCACAAGGATCCTTGTGTGACTGAATTGGTAGAAAATATTTGGTTTTAATCCGTAGCATCTAGTGTTTATTTCAACTCGAGTAGAAAATTAGTTGTCAGTAACAACTCTGTGGACTGCTGTGAAGAAATTAGGCCAACTAGAATCCATAAAGATGGAGATGAGAAGTTGCACTTGCTTGTACTCTGATTCTGACTGAAGGTGCTAGCCACTCTGCTGAAAAACTCTTGAAAAAGATAGTAAGTTGCTACACTTTCCATCCTGAAAAGGATGATGTTTCTAGCTCTCAGAAAGTGGATACTGGAAGACTTCCTAGAAATACACAATAAAACCCCTTAACTGAGTGATGGCAGACATTTGGTAGAACATCTTTACTGAAGTTCCATCAGGCTTAACATGACTATTAAAAGGAAGGGGAAAAAAATGTTCAAAGAACCCATCAGTATGAACTGAACTTTTTACAACCATCAATCTTTATCATTTCAGAGGGAATATACAAGGGCAAAGTTCTCTGTAACAAAACTCACTCTCTCATAATTCAACTTAGAGGGGAATGAATGATTATTTTACATTGCAACTCGCTGCAATACTGACTGAAGTCAGCATTAATCATCTCGTGAGTGACTAATTTGTACCAAGTTGGCTGTAAAACAGAAGGCAACTTACTTTCTGAGAATAGCTGGTCACTGAAAACAACTCATTAGGTCAGAAAATACTGAGCAAGCTAGCTCTTTGCTTAATCCTCTGTTCAATGTTCTTAATTCAAGAAGAAGGGAAAAGGGAAAGAAATGAACATAGGATGTCATAGAATCATAGAATGCTAGGTTAAAAGGGACCTCAAGGATCATCTGTTCTGATCTCTTTAAGCAGGAACATGATTTATATGAAATGGCTTAGCACCTTGTCAAGATGAGTCTTACAGATGTCCAGTGCTGGGGAAGCCACCACTTCCCCGTGGAGATTATAACAACATTTGACTGTTCTCATAGGGAAACTTTTTTTTCTGATATCCAAATCTAAATCTGGGAAGCCAGTAAAGAATGGCTGAAATTATTGCTTATATTTTCTGAGGCAGGTGACAAGCTCCTAGTCTGTTCCTACACTTCTTCATTTTACATTTTTCAGAAAAGACACTTTTTCACTAAAAGGAATTTTAACAGAAAACATCAAATGCATCTGCTGCTGGTTTAGAACTGAGTTTGCTAACATTTTTTATGAAGCTCTATTATTTTGATCTGTACTTCATGAGGTTCTGGGCTAACTTATGCCTTCTTACAGGATTGTTAGAATCCAAGAAACCACCAAAGTAATTGAATGTACATAAGAAGAGCTGATAACAGTATATGCAGCGTCTTAATATCTCCCCAGAGTTCTCTAATTTGTTGACAAAAGCCTATAAATCCTACATAATTATAACCATTAGGTACAACAACTGAGATTAAAGTATGTCCTTAATAAGCATTTAAAATATAGCCTATTTAAAATTTTTTAATTAATTTAATGGAAATATGTAGCTGCCTGCATAATTTACCCTTAAAAATCCTTTGAGGTAAAGAACTGATTGGCATATATGCTGAATATCCTGAAGAAGACTGTTTTAATTCATTTGAATTCATAAGTGAATTAATGGATTCATCACTAAATGCTCAGAAAAAGTAATGTGTGAGCCAAGAGGAGATGTCTTAATGGGAAATAATTTTTAATAGAAATTGAATTGTTTTGTCAGAAGAGATTTGAAATTTTGTCATGGAAGGTGTTGGTAGTTTTGTTTTTGGTAGGTTTAATTCTTGTAAATGTTACAGTTGCAGAAAAAACATAGGAAAGAGACATGTAGTGGGACTATAACAACCCTTATTAAGTATTAGAGGTTTCATGATTGAAATAACAGCAGAAAATTGCTGGTAGTATAGAAAGTACCAAAACCAACCTAGAGAAGAAACCTTAAAACCAAATAAGGTTACCTTGCAAAATATTCCTTCTTCAAAGGTTGAAACAGGTATCTGCATCCCTATGACTAAGTAAGCACATGTAAAGTCAAGTACTTTACTTTTTCTCAATACAAAAATGTAAGGCAAAAATCTTTTTGAGATCTCTATCATGTCACTCATCAGTCACAGATCTGACATACAAAACTCTTCAAGCTACCCTTTCCTCCGTACCAAAGAGGTGTTCAGAGGTTGTTCTGTTTTCTATTTCAAAACAACCCTAGTGGCATAATCAGGTTTCCATTAGTTTTGCTGAGACAAAGCAGTGGATGAAGGTGTGCCAGTGACTGAGGTGATATGCAGAAACACAAATTTTCTCCAGCCATTTTTTTTTTTTTCTCATTATCATCAGGTACAATTTTCAGTTGTTTATTCTATATGGAATGCAAATAAATATGCTAAATTTAAAACTGGTTTTGCTACGGATTATGAAGAATTAGGCATAAGATATGATGATATGAGTGATTTAACTCCTCATTAAAGCCAGGAGTTGTACTATTTTTTTCTGTGCCTTCAATGCAAACAAGTTTATGATAAAATTGTCAAATTAATAGATGTAAAAAAAAAAAATCACAGTAATGGATATCTGACAATTGTCTGATATATTACTAAAACCATCCTTCAAGCTTGATGTTTATGCACTGACAAGCAATTATAAGATTCCCTTGGGCATCTCAGATCATGTTAGGCTAGAGAGAGATTTAATTACCTGGCTTGAAAAGTATTGTGGTTTGAGGTATTACAGAAGAAGTAAATCTGAGATGCTTGGATGTTTGAATTTCCTGAGTAAAATTCATTATGCTTTGCAGGTGGTTTCTGCCCTCTAAGTTCAGAGTTTTGAAGGCTGTTTTACTTTTCATTTCATCTTAGTGATGATCCAAGACAAAGAACCTGGATTACTTAGTTCATAAAGGTAATACATATGCTCCAGAAATACATAAAACAGTCAATGGTGTGCCTGAACCACTGTTACACACCAAGTAACAGTGAAACACTGTATGAATCAGAGTTTTCTGACACTTCAGTAAAAAAGAGAAAAATGTACATGTAAGTCATTTCTGTGACATAAAATATATACTTACAAAAACATTGCTTCCAGATGTAAATCTCTGATGTTTCAGCAGATTCAGAGACAGTTATTTCAGAATGAAAAATGCAGGAATATTGTGATCTGTCATTTTAATAATCAAGAAAAGTTTTACGAGTCTTGCAGATCTTCTCATATCTGTGGTCTAAGATATAACAATCACTCAATTTGTTCTGGGGATTTTTTGGATCATCTTCTTTCCAAAATAGGGTCAGGATTGGCCTGAGTATCAGTTATATTCATTCTGACCCTTGGCAGAAAGTCACAAACATGCTTCCAAGAGAGTGTTGCTTCTCTGAACAGTTTTTGCAGGTCAAATGTCCATGTCACATGTGAGTGAAAGTGTTGTATGGTGTCAAGACTTTGTAGGATTACAGTTCATCCTTTGGGATGGAGGCTTCCAGCTGACATCTTGTTGACAAATGGTGACCTCAAGGCCAGATGTTCTCAAAAGAGGTAGATTTTATAATAAATTCTAAGGGTGCTTTCTGAGTTAAGAAATGAAATTTGCACAGCTGAAGTGTTGCGTTCAGATCAAGACAGTTGTTATGATCCAAGACAAAGAAGTTGGATTACCCAACTTATAAACTAAGTGTAAAGAGTAGATGGTGTTCCTGAATCACAGTTGCACACCATGTACAAAGTAGGTAACATAATCTTTCCAACTACCACCCATTTTTCATCTAGAGATCATTAAAAATGTAAAATTCGATGAAATAGCCCTTCTGTTATGAAGCTGCTCATCTGCTGATCAGAGAGACTAAGTCTTGCTTTTTACTAACTACCACATTACACAGCAGGACAGACAGAATAGATGCCATCCTCTTTTCATGCTCACCAGACCTTGACAGCCACTCTTACTGTGGCTTCTCTCTCTAAAAG
Source organism: Phaethornis superciliosus (assembly GCA_023637945.1). Classification (NCBI taxonomy): domain Eukaryota; kingdom Metazoa; phylum Chordata; class Aves; order Apodiformes; family Trochilidae; genus Phaethornis; species Phaethornis superciliosus. The sequence goes on along the minus strand of JAJQWJ010000002.1, from coordinate 68,215,832 downwards.
ATGTAAAAGGGAAGTCTAAAGCTGAAATCATGAGATATGACTGTAGATTACTCTTTCAGTACTAGCTCCCAATAGGACCCATACAGGGTTTCAGGGTGACATGGGCAGGACACTGCTCTGAGCCTTTCGAGGAATCCTCTATCACAGTGTACCCTGCTTTCTCTGAGTCTTTTCTCTTCTATATACAGTTTGACAACTTTTTTAAGAAAACATTTGGTTTCCAAGCTGTAAAGGTGCTATATAACTAGTATATCATGAGTTTAGGAGCCATTTGGGCAATCATATGTGCAGGAAAGACTGGATTCAGATAAATAAATTGTATATAACATCTCTTGGTTTAGTGTTTTGACCATCTAAGGTGAAGAACTCCTGTGGTATCACAGGCTACAGATGGTGGATGGTAGCTTGCCCTAAGAGTTAGAAAAGGACTAAAATCCCTGCAACTGAAGAATATGTAAGCAAATAGATTTTTTTTTTTTATCACTTATATTATTTCACACCTCAAGTACTGTGTCCAGTTCTGGGCCCCTCAGTTCAGGAAGGAGATTGAGGTCCTGGAGCAGGTCCAAAGGAGGGCAACCAGGCTGGTGAAGGGACTCCAGCACAAGTCCTGTGAGGAGAGGCTGAGGGAGCTGGGGGTGTTCAGCCTGGAGAAGAGGAGGCTCAGGGGAGACCTCATCGCTCTCTACAACTCCCTGAAAGGAGGCTGGAGCCAGGGGGGGTTGGGCTCTTCTCCCAGGCAGCTATCAGCAAGACAAGAGGACATGGTTTTAAGTTGTGCCAGGGGAAGTTTAGGTTGAATATTAGAAAGAATTTCTTCACGGAGAGGGTGGTCAGGCATTGGAATGGACTTTCCAGTGAAGTGGTGGATTCTCTGTCCCTGGAGATATTTAAAAAGAGACTGGATGTGGCACTCAGTGCCATGGTCTAGCAACTGCAGCAGTGGGTCAAGGGTTGGACATGATGATCTCTGAGGTCCCTTCCAACCCAGACAATTCTATGATTCTATGATTCTATGTTATGTGTGCATGTGGGATTTTGCCACTCACACACACACACAAAAAAAAAAAAAAAAAAAAAAAAAAAAAAAAAAAAGAAAAAAGAAAAGAAAAAGAAAAGGAAAAAAAAAACATCAAAAAACCCCAAGCCAATACCAAAAACCAACACAAAAAGAAGTCCCAGATGAAAAATCCCTTGCATTTCATTTAAATGGAAACTTGCATTTCATTTAAATGGAAACTTATGGGAAAGAACTGCTGGCTAAAAAAAAGTCATCTAAAGCCTTATGTGAAACATAAATTTCTAATCTCAAACTTTTCATAATGCAATACCTTTTGGGGAAACGAGGCTGCAAGGCTAACAAAAGTTTTGAAAGAAAAAAATCCTAATAATTATTATTGATAATTAGAATCACAGAATTGTTTTGATTGGAAAAGATGTTTAAGATCATGGAGTCCAACCATTAACCTGACTCTACCGAGTCATGAGCTAAATCATGTCCCTAAGTGGCACATCTAAATGTCTTTAAACACCTCCAAGTTATTCAACCACCTCCCTGAGCAACCTGTTCCAGTGTTTGATAACTATTCTGTTGAAGAAGTTTCTTCTAATATCCAATCAAAATCTCCCCAGCAACAGTTGGGACCCTTCCCTCTTACTACTTGTTGCTAGGTAGAAGAGTCTGACTTTCACATCATTACAACTTCCTTCCACACAGTTGTATGGAGCAATAAGGTTTCCCCTCAGCCTCCTTTTCTCTGGACTGAGCAATCCCTGTTCCCTTAGATGCTCCTCCTAAGACTTGTTCTCTAGACCCCTCATTAACTTCATTGCCCTTCTCTGGACATGATCCAGCACCTCCATGTCTTTCTTGTAGCAGGAGGCCAAAACTGAACATGGTTCCCATGGAGCCTTACCACTGCAGAGTACAGGAGCATGATCACCTCCCTTCTGCTGGCCACAGTATTTCTGACACAAGCCAGGATGCTCTGGGACTTCTTGCCCACCTGGGCACACCACTGGCTTATATTCAGCCAGGTGCTGACCAGAGCCCCCAGGTCCTTTCCCACCAGGCAGCTTTCCATCTACTCTTCCCCAAGCCTGTAGCACTGCATGGGGTTGTTGTGACCCAAGTGCAAGACCTGGCACTTGGCCTTGCTGAACCTCATACAATTGGCCTCAGCCCATCTATCAGCCTGTTCAGTAAGTTAAGAAATAAAGCTTTCAGTTTTATTGAAAAAAAAAAAAAACAAAAAAAAAACCAAAAACAACCCACAGACAAATGCAAACACTTTGAGCAGCTGGAACTTTTCAAAAGGATAAAAAAATCACACGTGTTTATTGATCAACAAATTAAATGAAAATGTGATAACCCTGCTCCTGTTCCTCTAGAGTTCCTCAAGTCTATATTTTGAACTGAATAAAGAAGAGAGTTTAAATATCAGTAGAACCATCTCAAAATACAGATTAGCATTGATATATGAGTAACAGAATTTTTCCCAGGAGAATTTCATTCCAAAGTTTACCCTTAAACTGAGCTTGGTGTTCATTAGAGCTTGATATTGAAAACCTCCAGAGAAAACTACAGACAGAGCACTGTGGATATGTATGGCAATTTACAGCAAATTGTTTTTAAAAATTTACAAAGTGAATGCCAGATGTTTTAAAGAAATTGCCCTTTGAGACTTTGTGTTAATAAAAGAACTCAAGGTAATATTTGAAGTTAGCAAAATCTTGCCAGCAAAAAGTAATGTTTCATATTTAATAAAATTTTAATTCTATAAAAACACTGTGTAATGAAAATGAAGCATTTCATATTTCCTTATCTATCAAGGTGTATTTATTTCAATAGGCTTTAGTTAATTAGAAGTAATTAGAGGTTCTCAATTTCCTCTGCATCTTATGTATATGTTTCAGAGTAGTCCATTATTTCATATAAATGAATACTCTGTCTACACTGCACTTTCACTTTCCAACATAAACAAATGGGAAGCAGTAGAAAATCAGTGCTTTAGAGGGATAAATAGTAAATGAAGCAAACAGACTGATGCTTCCTTTTTTTTTTTTTTAAAGTTCCAGTCTGTGAGCTAATGCATTACAGAACCTGAAAGCAACTTCACATTTTATTATAACTTGTCCTAGCTCTAACAGCATCTTCCTTTACCCACTGGGCCCAAATCATAGGTTTAGTCTCAGACAGAAACAGATGTCATCTCTTTCACAGAATATAACTGTAATCAAGGTTTTATCAGAGACATTTTAGGTTCTTTATATTGTAAATGAGCTTCTTAATCCATTAGGCTGATTATGCAAAGCATAATCCAGGGCCAGCCTTTCAAAATTCATTTTATAGATGGAACATGGCTATCACACTTTTAAAGATTTCTAAAAAACGATTGCCAGTTCCACACATTTGGGTGCATCTCTGATGGGAAATGTAAATGGAGTTGATAATGACTGCAGAATGCCAGGAAACTGCATGAGACTTTTTATTAACATTGATAAGTTACACTATATGCAGATGAGCCAGTGTGCTAGCTTCATTCTTTTTTAACCTTGGAAAAAAATTAAGAAGTTATTTGAGGCAAGAAGAATGGATGGATTTTTCCTTACAAAAAAACCCCAAACCAACACAAGTCCCAAAGAAAACCAAAACAACTTCCCCCGATTTTTAAATTTTAGTAAATTCAAACTTTCTCACCTATGACTATAACTTTCAGAACAGTAGTGATGGCACTAATAATTAATATAAAGTATTGATATGCAATTAATAAAGTTCTAGGATTAGGATTAATTCAACTACTAAAGATCAGATGGCACTACCACCTTATATGGAATGCTGAGGGGTGAAAATAATCCATTCTTTCTACTAGTGTGTATGCATGAACAAGAATAATGGTTGACACAGAGAGATGCCCAAGAGATGACCTATATGACACTAGGTGACATATTTGTTTCTGCAGTTAGAACGTAGGTTATAAGGCTCATGTATCACACTAAAAAAAAAATGAATGAAAAGAAACATTTACGAGAATTCTTTGTTCCATGCCTTTGTTCTTCATGTAAAAGAGTGAACATCTGACCTGGACTATAGGAGAGCTGACAGCTTTGTTAATCCTATAATGATTACACTCCAATGCAGAGATGTTTGGTTTATTATAATAATTTTTATAATTATTATAATTGTTATAATTTATGATTTATCATCATAATCATCATCTCATAATTCATCACTATGGTCATTGTTGTGGTTATAATTACTTCAATTTGGGTCAGAATTAATCTATGCTTCACCATTATTTATTGAAGATGTGTCCTAGGTTCATCAAACTGTTATGTTGCGCTTATGAAGTAGAACTATTCATGTGCTGTGTGTTTTCTTGTGCTTATAGGTTTGGACTCAGCTGATAGTCCAGGCTACTGAAGAGAAAGGAGTTGGGTCTGCTACCCACAAAAGCTGCCTTTCATTCTCTATTCTTTGCCATGACTCCATGTACAACTTATACTGAGCTGACAGTCTGACGGGAAAAACTGCAGACATGCCCATAGTTCCCCTTACTACACTTTAAAACATGGGAAAAAAAGAAACAATTCAGAAATATGAGGTCATAAGGTTATTTTAGCTTGTTGTTGGCTTGTAGTTTGGATGCAAGGTTCTGTGGAGCCTTATGGATTAAACTTTCATTACACCATTGCTCTCTAGAGAATCTCCCAGTTCTACATTCCTGAGACAGGCAGCAAAACCCCACACAGTTGAAAATGTGTTGACAGATACATGAAAAGTAATAATATCTTTTTCATCCACTTCTACTCCCTTTACCAAGCACAAGAAAGTGTTAACAGTGCGAGGGTTTCGAGGATAAAGCAATATTGTGCTTTTGAAACTTTGTGATCAAATAACTCTTTTTGTGATGTTGCCAGCAAAATAAGTGATTAAGATTTTCAAAATTAACTGTCTCCCAAATGGGAAATAAAATAGACCAACATACTCAATGTTGTCTCTGGTACTATTTTAATTTTATTTGTACCCATTTAATTTATTTGTCAAGAAGACATTCAGGTCTTCCCTAAAAATTTTGGGTTTTTCTTTTTTTTTTTCTTTTTTTTTTTCTTCAAAAAGAACTCATCAGCAGCCTCAGGTTCACACTTCGTGCAAGACCTGGCAGTCCTACATCTTTCTTGTTTCTTTCTTTCCCTACATGAAGCTCCCTGTTCTTTCCAGGCCATTTTGATCATTATTCAGTTTATTCTTTGTGAGCACAAAAGTACATCAATGACTTGCTGTGCCTGCTGACTTCCCTCTACATTGAGCTAGTTTGCCAGCCTTCCAGACTTCCAGACTTCATATTTTGTCTGGAAGAAAAATTTTGGATATGAGATATAGGACATACATACAAACTGTGTCCTTGACTCCTCTTCCTGTTGCTAGCTGTGACTCCTTCAGCTCTATATTAAATAATTTTTGTGTTTGTTTGCAATAGTATATATGTTCCTAGGGAAGTGATTTATTCCTGTCATACATTCCTGAGGTTACTGACATCAGGGAAGATATAAGAGCAGATAATTTGGTTTGCTGTCTGCATGAGACTATATATAAATAAGACAATTCTCAGCATAAGAATCACTATCAGGCTCCAGCTAGCAAACCTATCTAGCAAACCATATATTTACTGAAAACCTATAAGGTATTGATTTTGTCACTACATAGTTTCTTTATGAGGAAGCTATAGCAGCATCTCCAGTTCACTCCATTTTTTTATCCATTGTGCATTCTGGTTTTTCTTGGGAAAATATTTTGCTCTGTATAACGGAAAGTTTCTGTTTTTTGGCAAATGATGAGCATTTTTAACAATGATCAAAAAGCTGGGCTTATGAAGGGCAAAACATTTCAGTGAAGCATGAAAGTTTTGATGAAACTTCCAATAGAGCCCTGGATATATCTAAGTGTGTTTGTGTCAAGAATGCAAGCTCCCTCCTCCTCCTGAATGAACAGCTCAAGCAGATAGTAGTGCCGATGAGTTTGTTCCTTGACCACACTCACTGCTAACGTTTCAGCCCACAGCAGACAAAAATAGATGTTTAGGAAGGTGTAGAAGGTAGATTCAAGGTGTAGAAGGTGTAGATTCAAGGGACCAGTATAATGGGTGGTATGGACAAGTTTTAACATTTTTAGTGCTCTCCTATTTGTGTCACACTCCATCACTATTCCCTAATATATTTTGCAGATTCAAATGTATTCCTTTGAATGCCCCAAGATATGCAATGCAGACATTCAGATTAATGCTGTAAAAAAATAGACCAGTTCCACTCTACTGGGTTGCAGTACTGCTCACATTATTGCATACAGTAAGAAACTTCAAAATTAAAAAAACTCACTTCTATCTTGAGTCACCATGTGTATCCCAGGGGAAATCCTGAGACAGCAGGTAGGTACTGTGAATATAGCCAGCATATGGTCCTGTAGACTCAGGGCTGTGGAACATTCCCAGGCACCTTATGTTTAAAGATGCTTATATGCACATTAATACAGTTAGACCTTAGGGTCTGATTTCAGATCTCTGAGGTAGGACATCGCTGCATTCAGACTTCCAAGCTCTCCATCAAAGATATGGAAAATGGCAATGGCTTTCTGGCCTTCTGAGCTCCCTGTCACAAAAAGAAATATAGAAAACCTAAATATTTTTTTCTAAAATATCATTTCAGGCAAAATACTCTATTATTTCCCCTATTCAGGAACCTCTCCAATTCTTCATTACAGTCCAAAACATTTTTTCCGTCAAAAGTATAGTTTTAATAAGTCTCTATAGGTTGTTATTACTACACATGTTGTTATCATGGGGCTGGGCATTTTGGTTTTGTATTTGATTTCTTTATTTCTCTTTGTCTTTCATGTTATGTTACAAGAGATTTTTACCTATTTCCACAGAACTTAAAGTCAGTTTTCAATGGGAACTAATAAGGCTTATTTCACTGTTCAGTTATGGTATCAAGAATTTTTCTTCACATCTATATATCTATATATTGATAGTTTGCTATTGATGCCACCAGAATCCTTACAGCATATGTCATATCATTTCCATTCCACTGCTCTTCCTTTTTGTTCATTACAAAAAATGCAAATATTTGCCAATATTTCTTTGATTGAATAAGATTTATGTAAGACTTCAGCACTCGTGACTGAGCAAAGTACTGCAGCTGTTCAAACTTTCACTGTAAATTTTTCAACTCAATAAGATAAACATGGGCTCTATTATCTTGCTTGCACATAATGTTGTAGCAATTCTACAGTGTTCATCATGCTGGCATTTTCAGCAGCATGTCAGCATAGGCCACTACTGAGACTGTAGGTAAATGCTGGTTTGGAGAATTACAGAGACCATCTGCAAGGTTTAAATCATTATGCACCCGGGGTTAAAACAGCAGGAGACAGCAAGCAAAAACAAGCAAGAAGAAAGATCAGCCACTGATGATCACTAGTCACTCCTGGCCAGGTGTTTGGAGAAGGTACCAGGACATCCTTGTTGAGTCATGGGGACAGGCCTAATGGCTGGGAAGGAGCTGGGTAAGAAGGGGTTTGTACAGAACCCCCTTGGAAGGTCCCCATCTCCTTGGGGCTACTCTAAGCACAGCACTGCTTACCCCCTCAGTGTCATAGGGCTGTGGCCTTGGGCTAAAAACCTCATGTTATCTGTTGGAAATAAGAAAGATATCGAAGAATGAACAGCATTAATGAAATTTATTTGATTTTTTTTTTTTTTTTTTTTTTTTCGTGAGGGTGGTGAGACACTGGAACAGGCTGCTGAGAGAAGATGTGTCTTCCCCCTCCCTGGAAGTGTTGAAGGCCAGGGTGGATGGAGCTTCAAGAAACCTGCTCTACTGGGAGGTGTCCCTGACCATGCAGGGAGATTGGAACTAGATGATCTTTAAGGTCCCTTTCAACCTAATCCACTTATTTTATGATTCTATGATTCTATGATTTTTTTATTTCTTCATGCAGCATCATGTTTCTCAGTATTTGCAGGCTCTTATTAAGGCATTAGCACTTCCCAAAAGGGAGATTAAATGTACCAAAAGTCAGGAAATAGAAGGTAATTTTTTCCCTCCATTTATTCGTATTCATGTTAATATTTTTTCATTTATTTATGGCATTACGGATTGTTTCAAGGGGACTTCAGAAGTCACCAGTCTCACCCCTCCTTTACCTAAGGGAAGGGTAATTATATACAGGGTTGTTGTAATATGGTATATAAGCCTCTAGAGATATAGATTCTGTAGTCTTCCTAGACCACCCACCTACTGCTTCCTTTTCCTTGACTTGGTTTTACTTTGCTGGTCTTCTATTCAGATATGAACACACTAAGTATCCTAGAATGTGAATATGTTAAATTCCTCTGCTCTCCCACCCTGTTTCCACTGAGTGTAGATTTTAATTTTCATGTCCTACCTCAATAAAAGTCCTTTGCTCTTCTTGATTTTTTCACCATATATCATAGAATCATATATTGGTTTAGATTGGAAGGTTTCTTTAAATAAAATGGGTTTTGCCATTTTACTTTTGTGATATTTATTTAGCTAGGCTAATAGTCCTTCAACTATTTTCCACTATTCTCACTTTAAGCTTCCTACTATTATTCTCTTTTATTTTCTTTATACGGTGTTTACATTTTACAGAAACATTAGTGTGTCAAACTGAATACATTACTCAAGACTTCCTCAGCAAGTAACAGATCAAATCAAAGCAGACAATTGCTTTTTTGATGTTTTACCCTTCTCTCCTCTCTGAAGCTTAGTCATGCAGCTCTAGGCTGAAAAAGGATACCTGTTTTCTTACTAGTTTCACAACCCTTTCTTTTTGCTAGAATTTAGTGTAGTAACAATTTTTAGCATATATTTTTCTTGTTACTTCATAAAACCAGAGGAATTCCTATTGTAGCCATGTAAATTGGAGTTTCTGCCAGCAGAGGTGTCCCAGCACTTCATCTGGCATTTTCAATGCCTTCTAATGGAAGTGCAGAGCTGCAGCTTCTGTGGAAGCTTTCTGAAGCAAGTCCCTCAGAGCCTGTGTCTGTCCTAAAAGATTTGAGAGTACCAGACATGTCAAAGTATTTAAAACCTTACAAAAAAAATAGAATAAGCAGATACTATTCTACAGCAGGATATCTGGTGATATCTTGGATAAAGGACAGTACAAATGGCAAGACAAGCCCTTTAAAATGTGTTTCAAAAAACAATAGTAATAATGGGATAGCACAACTGACTTCTTCACTTGTCCTGGATTCCTGTTGTCAGAATCCAGCTGAGATTATGAGGTGATGTCCCAGGTCAACAGGGATGGATGTACTAGTTGCACCAGTAGGCACATATCTAGTAAAGGATAGTGAAATATGAAACAGACCAGGCTGCAGTTCCAAAACAGTATCCAGATTCAGACTGAAAAACTTTACTATGGATGACTGTGCATAATTTTTATTTTTCAGAGACATCTCCTTCACGGATACACTGTAAATATTGAGGAAAACCACACTTTCTGTATTGTTTTTATTTTCTAATTTATCAAGGAAATCTACAGAAATCATTTTTAATGTATTATAGAACAAAGGGATTTCTCAACAAAACCATTACAAAAATAGTTGTGGATACTCAAATGATTTGAGTATAATGCTGACTGGAGAAGCAGATACTCTTATCTGCAGAAATTGAAATATACCTTGATGATGTGGCTTTTCTCACACTGGAAGAAACATTTTTTTCCTCTCTTTATTTCTCTCCTATCACCCATAACTTGAAGAATGATTTTTATTAGCTGAACTAGTATTTAGAATGCAGCACTGGCATCAGCAAAATTTGAGAATTCCTTGTTTTCAGCTGTTGAGCTTTAGCCAGTCTCTTTGCTCAAATGCCACATCTCAGAATTATGAATCAGAAACCCAAGATCTCTAAATAGGAACCCAATGGGAGGCAGAGACAAGTTCTCTCTGATCTTTCAAAGGCATTGCTTACTAGAACTGATGGAATTTTATACAACATGCTCATTATACAGAATAGGTATCATTCGGGATTTCATCAGACTATATACTCAGTAAAATTTTGGCACTCTTTTGTCAACTATCATTTATAGCTGAATAACTCTTTCAGTGATTAATGAATACAGTTATCTGCTAGCTACATTTTAAAGTAATACTTGCATGTTCAGTAACTGGGGAGCTCTGTTAGCTTAGAAAAACTTCTCTTTGGTTACTGCATTTGAAAGGAAAAACAAGATATCAGGAAGGGGTGCTTAGTAGACCTTCTAGGAAACCCTAATAATATAGATTCAATGCAGGAAGATGGCTAATCAGATTCAGAGAGATGACTGTTAAAAGAGAAGTCCTGACTGCCAAGAGCTTGAAGGCACAGCAACAGAATGGGTAGCAAATTATCACTGATAGAATCAGCATACATATATTTTGCTGCACAAGGCTCTGGGGAGGAAGAACCAATTCTGTATGTGGTAACATGCATTTCTAAGCATACAGTGATCTAGTCATATATTTGAATTGCTCAGGGAAAACAAACACACCCACATTCACATGCATATGCTTCTCTAGGACATAGAACATCTCCCTGAATGCAGAGAAAAAGAGTTTCTCTTTCACATCTGACAATAAAAATTAAAATGTCAGATGAGATGTGAAAGAAGAAAATTAATTTGGCAATCTTATGCCCTTCCATTAGGAAGGAAAAAGGGACAAGAGAACATTCAATTGCTGTAACTAAAATGAGCATTAGATATCAAGAAGGAACAAGTGAGGGAAGAAACTTCTGTCTGACCAAAGGAATCATCTGCCAACACATTGATTTCTGAGGGGGACAACAAGTTCCTGGCTGTGACCAGAAATAGTGCCTTTCATTTCTAGATTCAAAACTGGAAAAGGATTTGTAAACAATTCATCTGGTGTGGGCAGATAAGCAGTTTGTCCCCAGAAGGAAGGAAAAATGTAACTGTATAAAATTAGGTAGTCAACTATTTTTTTTATTATAATTGATTTATTTTTTAAATTTGTTTTCTGTTGCAGATAGCAAATTGAGTCTCCATTTTAATTCAGAAGAACTGTTAGATATGACTGTTACAACCATTTACTGGAATCTATCTACTTCACATCATCTACATAAAGGAATTTTTATGTCATTTTAAAGGATGTTGGGGTTTCTCTGAGAAGAACAGCCATATAGGCCATATACTGAACGAGCCATGAGAAATGCTGGTAGTATTAAACAATGTCATTTGTTTAGAAAATGCTGTTTTACAAACTTTTGCTGACTTAAATCTAGTATTAAACAATGCTGTTTTTTAAAAGACAATGTGGTTTTATAAATCATGCTGAGCTAAAGGACCTTGAAGCCAGCTGCAAGGTCAGCTGAAAAGTTACAAAAAAGATGAGCTACATGCAGAAGATAGAAGTTGAAGACAGAAAGCTGGCGCCAGCAAATTAGTCAACCAAAACAGCCTTATGTAATCTGTGCATGGACATTGCTAACTAACCAATAAGCTTGAATGTCAGGAGCGTGATCACCGCATGATAACAAATCACTGAATGCCATGTATTTAGTAAAGATGCACTTGTCTGTATATAACTGAGCTAATAATCCCTGTGTAATAAACAGGGTTTTAGAGCATTGACCTTACCTCCATGAGGATCATCACTGACTCTGCGCTGTAACCTGGGGCTCCTCGTTTAAGTGTTTTCCCCGACAAAAGGAGGCTTTGGTTATACACTTAAAGAGATAGGAAAATATGGTTCCTCAACCCTTGCAACCATATGCACAGCTCACTTCCCAAAAAAGAATGAATGTGTACTCCGTTATGTCCACATCATGGTCCAAATGCATTTAAACATGATTACATTTAAAATGATGTAAATTTCTCTGTCATTACCCAAAGTAACTGTCAGGCACTACAAAGCTAATTTCAGACAGCAAGGAAAATTCAGACAGGTGATGGAAATATCTCTTGATGGAGAAGAAGGTAAATTTAAGAAAGGGGGGCTAAAGTAGGCTTGTCCATGATGGGTAAACCTGAAATTCAGGAATGGATGTTTGGACCAGAGCAGAAGATACTCTTTGGTTTTCTCAGCTCCATTATGAACCCTGAAACTTTGTATCTCTGCTGTCAGAGATCTTGGTGGTTTTTTGTCAGAATACTTTTTTGTGTCCATCTTGGTTTCCATCCATTTTGGTGTCCGTCTTGTGACTGGATGAGAGTTCCATAATTAATTTTAAAAACTGGTTATCTGATCATGAGAGATATCTTAAAAAATACTTTGTACAATGAATAGGAGATCAACAGGTATGTCATCTGAGGAACTTTCAAAAATATTGCCAAACTGAAAGGCAAGTAAATTAATTTAGCTAATAATTAAGGTAAACATTAGACCACTAAATTACCTGTCTTAAAAATTTTGCTTGTTCTTTCATTAGAGTCTCAAATTGGTTCATCTCTGTTGAAACTACTTTCATACAGTATTGTAAAATATTTTTATTTCCAGAAACAATACACGACAGCATAATTAAAAATTATCTATAATAATAAGATAAAGCATTTGCTTTGTTTTATAACTTCAAATACATCACTTCACCCCTTTGATTCTCTGTTCTTCCCTCACTTATTTATCTTTTTTGTTTTCTGAAATTGTAGGCTTCTAAGGCCATGACTGACTCTTACTATTTGCATTTAATTCTGGAAAAATACCAATTTGATAGGTTTCTAATCAAGAGACAATGGGTGTCTTGCAACTGCCATGGTACATGGCCTCTTTGAGGAGGCAAGGAGATTTGCAGTGAGTCAGGAAAATGCCTTTCTTTTTATATAAGGAAGAACATAGGCAACTATCAGAGATACTGTTGTTTAACGTTTGATATTTCTACAGGTAACAGTAACAGCACAAATATGTATAATGCATTTAAATCACTGTTCTGTGCTGCTGCTGGTATTTTGTAGTTATTACATCTTCAGGTAAAGAAATGCAGTTTCAGGCTTCACCTGCTGACACGGGGGAAGTGCTGGATTGCCTGCTCTGACCATGTAATTTGTAATGAGTGACTTCAATATCTATGCTAATAAAGCTTGCTACACCCCCTGTGTAAGCTTGACACAAGCCCCAGTGGCAGAGAAGGTACAGCTGTCTAAATTAAATGGAATATGTCTGGGTTGAAAATGAATGAAATTATATTAACCAGTCACCTGTGGATACATATCATATGCTATCCTGTGCTGAGTTTGCCATGTGAGTGTCTGGTATCTTAATATATTTCAAGCTTTGACATAACAGAGAAGGAGTGTTTCCCTCACTGTGAGGAGGCAGTTTGGCACCACATTTTAGCTGTTTACTAAAATCTTTCTTTTGCTTCTGGAAATGTACTTTACTACACACATTTTATCTACAAAGTCTGTGTGATATGGGGTGAAGCTTGACCTATTGATTTCTACAGGAGTGAAGTAAAGGGCATGACAGATTCAATCCTCAAGATTTCATATGAAATCTGTTAAATTCAGAGGAACGATATATGTTGAAGGGCTTTGTACCTAGTTTGAATTAGACCAACCCAGGTTTAGTAAGTCAGAAAGCTTTATTTACATTTATTTACACATAGATAGATCATCAGGTTATAATTCTGAAAGAATTACATATAGATGTCTTCATAGCACTCCTACTGTTGTTTTTTCTTGTCTTTTCTTTTTTTTTTTTTTGTTTTGTTTTTTTGTTGGTTTTTTTTTTTTTAGAGAGAGCCCAGAAACCTTCACTACATGGTAAGATGATGGTGTTGTTTTTGCTGTACAAATATGACATAAAAAGGAACAGTGCAAGCAGGTGGCCCAGGAGTCAAGAAGAGTAGAAGGCTAAATATTCCAATTCTCTTTTCCACTTATGGAACTTTTCATCTGTCTGATATTTTCCTGCCATAATATCTACACTTGTTAGGAAAGACTTAATTTACCTTTCCAAGAAGTTACTATGAAACTTTCAATGGATTGGGCCACATACTACATTCCCAATGTTTCACAAATAGAAGCTGACCAACTGCATTTTCTGTTGAGTTGACCTGTTGATAGAATAGAGTGTACAACGGGGTGAAACAGCTAGAATAGAAGTATCAGGTTGTGTAAATCCACTTTTTTCTCTGACTTTTTCAGATTGTCTTCAATTTAAGTCTGATTAGATAGGCTTTAAGTGAGTGTATGAATTTCACCCTAGGAGGGTGTGGAACAGTAGAATGATTTGCAATACTGTTGAACTGTAGAGCAGGGAAGGACTGTGACATGAAAGGAATAGGGAAGGCAGACATTAACATCTACTTGAAACAGACACAGAAAAAATTCTCAGGCAAAGCAAACATAGTACATGTTCAGACTCCTGTCAGTAGCTTGAAACAAACAGATCTCTGCTCTACGGAACAGAAAGAAACACTTATTTCCAGCACTGTCTCCATGATTATTCAATTAGAAACCTTTAACTAAAGAGAACAAGAATATCTTATGCAAATATATAGAAGAGGAGGTCATGTATTGCATTTTTATGGAATTTAGTTAGACATCTGCTACCTTTATCTTGTACTTTGTGATGTGCTTTCCACACGGCATATTCATTTTCTTTAGGAACACTGTTGCATCTCAAAACAAAACAAAACAAAAACCAAACCAAACCAAACCAAAACATAGCAAACGAGTATTTAAGATTTATTTTTATTCTCCAATTGGGGATTGTTTTTGAAGCATTTTGATACTTCAAAGCAGGTAATTTTAGTATTTATTGTAATAGCACATGCAGTTTAATTTTACTAATTAGCAATCTATATATTCTTGTAAGTGGCAACAACAATTAATCATTATTTTCTGTAAATCTCAGCTATGTTTGAATTCAGATGCAAACATTTCTAAAACTTCATTAGAAAACCTGACAATGAAGAAGAAGAAGCCATAGGAAATTAATTAAGCTGAAAGAAAATAATGAAAAGAAACAAAAGAATTATGGCATGAAAAATTTTTTCCTCGTGAAGAAACCACCATCCAATTCAAAATACAGTTAATAGACATACATTTAATAGATGCTTTAAGATAGGCAGTCATTTTATTAAAAGTCCAATTTATAATTTTGGTTATTTTTCATGAAATAGTTTTTTCTCGGCTCTCACTGACTGAAAGCCCTTATTGTTTCACTTGGAATAAAGTTGTGCCTACAGGTTTTCTTTCCTTATGGTAATTCAGTCCATGTGGCCACCAGTCAGTTTTGTTATGCTGATAGCTGTGGAACAGTAAACAAGAATCTTCAGACACAGATTAACATACAAAAGTACATGTGATGTTGAAGCTACAAGCATGATTAGATTCAAACTTGATATTCTTTGTCAGAATCTGGTTAATTTTAATCACGTTTTTCCTAAACATTAAGAACATAAAGATCCTCCAAAGTTGTCTAAACCTGACATACTGTGATTCTGTGAGTCCACCTCCAAATGTATAAATATACTAAACATGCTAAATTTTAGTCTTGCAATAATATTCTGAAATACGGAAAATTATATTAAGCTAGCAATCTATGACGTCAGAATATGGAAATTGTGTAGAGAGGGTTGCCAGGCTCAAGAATGTCAAGAGCATGCACAATTGTGTCAACCCTGTCCTTTTTAACCAAAATTACTTCTGAATTGTATTGTCATTTATATGGCAAAAAATCTATTTAGGGAACAGGGGAAATTCACAAGGTTAACAGAAACTCAGGAGGAAATTCTTTTTCATAAAGCACATAAGGGAACATCATTACTCTTATACCTTACATCTCTTCCTTTGAATATTTAGAAGTATTAACAGACACTGAGTCCACCACAGTTAAAGAGTACAACAGTACACTTGTTGAAATGAACATTTTTTTTTTTTTTTTTTCAATTTTACTGTCTTTGTGACCTGTTTCAGGCTGTATTTTTATTTATTTCATACTGCAAATATCACTGCTGCATTAAGTATCACACTGGAAACCAAGGGTACAGACTAAATCCTGGGTAGATACCAAACACAGGCCAGGAAAACAAAAAGATGGATAAGCCAAGTTTAATAGTCTCTAGTGATTTACAAGTGTTTACAGAATGTACCCAGTTTCCTGGTCCAATATTGTCAGAAGCTCTCATGATCAGGAGCATTTACTGGAACCCAAAAAGAACAAGCTGGATGAATATTTGCTTTTCATCATAGGAGAGGGCACCTGTTTGGAAGGGACACTGAGAACAGGAAGCGGGACGTAGTTCCAGAAAATCATCCTTGACTGACTAGATGTACTTGAACTCAGTAATAATGAAGGATGGT
This sequence comes from Phaethornis superciliosus, assembly GCA_023637945.1. NCBI lineage: Eukaryota > Metazoa > Chordata > Aves > Apodiformes > Trochilidae > Phaethornis > Phaethornis superciliosus. The sequence goes on along the minus strand of JAJQWJ010000002.1, from coordinate 68,199,499 downwards.
CAATGCCATAGAAAAAGCTCTTGAAATCAAGAGATTCTTAGATGAGATTTCTGTTCTATTCCAGTCTTTGTCAAGCACTTGACACTGTAAGGTGTTAATTTCAGAAATAATTGTCTGACTGATATAAAGAAATTATCTCATGACACCTACTTTGTTTTGGTTTTGTTTTTTTTTTTTTTTAACCCTTCCCCCAGTGGAAAATCGAGTGGTGGCATTTTTTAGTCCAATTTTTTTAAAAAATATCAAAATAATATCAAAATAGATAAAATTGTGGGGTAGTTGCAAATATACAAGGTATAAACCAAATAGTACAGCAAGCCCAAAATATGGAGATTAAATATGGAGATACATGCTAATACACTTTATAATCATGAATATCTCATCTGAAAATGCCTTCAATGTGGAGCTACATCTTTCTAACCACAACCACCATGGTTATTAGCTTTGAGAAAAGAATGTGAGCTGTAAGCATTCTCAGTGCATTTCAAATCAATAATAAAATAGAGACATTTTTTGTTTCATAACTATCATTTACGGGTTAAAAGTTTTCAGCTGATACCTCATGATGATCTATTAATCTGTCTCAGAGGAGTTCGAGCAAAGGGATAGGCATATTTATCTTCTCGTGCACATGAATCACCAGTATAATACGTGTTTGTATTAGAAAAAAAAAAAAATGGATACAGAACTTCATGTGAAAACAAGGGTAGCCTCCTTGTACTAAATTTCTGGTCTCCTGTAATCTGAGAGGCACAGGAAAGGAACAGTTTGAGGAATATTCCTTATTCTGGATTATATGTTTCACCATATTTATATCAAATACAGATTAAAAGAAACTACAGCAGAGAATTGCATGTGTTTTACTTGTATTAATGTGTTACCTACTGGAGTCCTAATGTTATAATCCACTAGAGTTTAAAGAATTACTTTATTTTAAAAATTATAATTTATTTATTTTATTTTTTATTTTGCAAAACACTCAGTCCAAGGCTTAAGCTTTATTTGTAAGTTTAGCTTATTATTACATATCAATTAATACCTTCAAGCATTAGTTCCCAAGGATCTCATTGGTAGACAAGTGGTCTTTTATTTACTATTTTACAGTCCGTAAATTTGAAGAATTACATAACATTTGTTGAACAGTCTTGTGGAATTCCTATTGAGTTGGAATTTTTTTAAACTCTACTGATTACACACTTAATTTGCTCTGATTTTATAGATCTTGAATTTCTCAGTTTATTTTAAGAGGCTACTTTTCACATAACTTTCTATGACTTTATGAAGAATCGGCATCTGTTGACCTTGCCTGCATTTGGAATTACTTATATTGAATTGATAATTTTTCCAAATTAATCTTGGAGATCATTTAAATTTTCCTGAGGAAAGAAAGTGGGGGGTTTTTTTGGATGATTTGTCATAGATATTGAGGAAAAATAAATTTTGTATTCAAAAAATATTATATCCATTTATATTTCCCAAAAATCAGGTCACATAAATTCAAAGCTTTTGTATATATTTTTTTCTCTTATTACTTACTTATTCTTTTCCCTTCATCTGTATAACTCAACACTATTGAATTCCATGCAGCATGAAGTAAAATAAAATGGCTTAAGTAACAGACTTTTCAAACATACATGATGATTGCATCAGTCTCAATGAAGTGTATATATAGAGAGACCATCAGCAAAGTTATAGTGGAGGTGTTTCCTATTTCTCTTTTTAAAGGAACAGTGTTTGCTGCTCATCTTCCAAAAGATGTAACAAATCCCTACTGTAAATACAAGTTTCTTGGAGCTGTTTTCACTGGTGTTGCTGCTGAATAACTTCATTAGGATGTTTGTGTGCTTCCTTGTTTCATGTTAACTTCCAGACCTGGAACTTTTTGTAGCTACAGTTACAGAATCATCTCATGATTGTTCCTGAGTTGGCTGTAATAATTTTGGGGAGTGGAGCCAGCCTTGCCTGATCAGTCATGATGCATTCAGTTTGTTCCTGAGCTTTACAACACCCTGTCTATTTCTTCTTTCTGTTCTTCCATGAGAGCATGGGAATTGCTCCAATCTCTTGCACTGTGTTTAACTGAATGAGAGCAAATTTTAGAACCAATCTATTCTTCATATAAAAATATTTTGTCCAACTGGAAGGGCCAGCCTTTTCCACAGACTTTCTCTATTTTATTAGTCCTGTTCAGACACTGGCTAAATGCTTATCAGATAATATAATATCACAGGCACCTGAAAAAAGTTTTTCATATTTTGATCTTCCGTGAAATGTTGCAATGTAAACTGCTAGAGAAATTTCTCTTCTGGAATTCTGTATTACTTTCACTGCAGAGTTTTATAATTTTGCAATCTTGCATTGCAGAATTTTCTAAGGAGCTGTGATCAGTTCCAGCTTGTAATTTGCATCCAAGCAAGGTGCATACTGTACCAATGAAATTTTTTAAAGTGTCAATACCTTTTTTTTCTCAGTTTAATTTTTTTTTTTTTTACTATAGTAATTGATTTTGAGGTCAGTGGGTTTCCTCCTTTCAAGAGTTCTTGTGTTGCTAAATTTTCATTTGATTTCGAGGTGACAAATTCTGCTTGAGACTTCTGAACAAGAGCTTGCATCTGTTGGAATGCAGTATTTTTGTGTGTTTCGGATGAGTAGTATAATCATATTTCTATTATTTTACCAATGATATTTAATGCAAGAAAGACCATAGCGACAATTTTGGGACATATTAGATAATACTCCCCCCTTCCTTTTTGGGATATCTCTCGTGTGCATAAGCTACAAAAGGACATTCAAGAGATCAATCATTTCTCCATGCAGAATCTGGCAACATTTTGACTGAGCAGCCAGTAAATAAATTCACTCCCTAGCAAAAGATTAAAGGGGTGCACTGACTTATTTCTTGCATCTCATGAGTTGAAACGTATATGTTTGAACTGGTGTCTTTCTTTTACATTGCATCAGTTAATCCATGCCAGTTACCTCCTAACTTTCTAGTTATATCACACAGGCTACTGTGGACACTTTTCTTAAATATAATCATAGTGGCGTATTTACTGCTGTCTCTCTCTATTTGCAAACACAAACATTTTGCAGTGTTCTGGTATTCTGCATCTTCAAAGAGGCAAGGAAATTGTTTCCAAATCTTCTCTGATGTGAGACATCCTTCTGTGGGTCTTAGACACTGTGTTTCAGTTCGCCTACTGGAAAGTTTGAGTTATGATGATCACGTTCTGTTGCTTTTCTGGGGTCTGAAGTCAATTTAGATTGAAAACTCTCTTAAAACAAAAAAATGCCTAGATCTGTGGATGTTGCATTAGATGTATAGAAACAGCCTAGTCTTTTGACTAGAGTTTATAACATTTTTCAAAGAGTATATAAATTTCTTAATTTACTACAGAGATGTGGTAGTGTTGATATAAAAACCATTACTGGGGTAAGCATTGGCAAATCTAAATCTTTTAAAAGCATGCTTTGTATCTATTTACTTCACATAGGGACCAATCCAACACTGAACTTTAGAAAAAAGAAGAAAAGACTGATTTTTAAATTTTATATTATGTGTTGTTTTTTTCTTTAAATAGTCTCTTAAATCATAAACTCATTAAATATAATGAGTTAAAAGCTGGTTCACCTTTATTCTTTTGGTGCAGAAAAATAGAGATGGTATTTTAATACAACCTCAGAGTAGAGGAGATGTCTGTAAAACATTCCCCTTCAATGAAATTTTTCTGTGGTTTAAGAGCTACACTGTTTTCAACAGAAAACTGTATTTGTTAACATAATTACATCACTTATTCCATATATTTTAATAGAGCATGAGTAATAATTTGGGGGGGGGGGGGGCAATAATACTCTGTGTATGGCTAAGAAAGCATCCTTTTTTGAACCCCTGATCACAAATTTCAGTTTAAATTAAGTTTTATTCAATAAGGTTTTCCTACAAATTCTCTTTCATATTGTCAGATTTTCTAGCATGTGAGACGCATCAAGGATACAATGTGCTGATTTCTCTACACATGCTTGAAAACAGATTGAAACTCCACTCCAAAGCTCTTTGTGTCTCTGATAATGCCAGTCATGAGTTCTTTGAGGGACAGAGATCTTTTCTACCTTTTTCTACCTTTTGGAACTTTTCAATGCTGGGTAAGTTAGCTGAGCATATTCATCACACAATCATTTGTGGGGTTTTTTATGTTAACAAAATCATTCAACATTTTCAAGCATCCAAGTGGCTGCAAAGCAGAAACAGAAGAAAAAAGATTAATTCTTTTATTTCATGCAATAAAGATATAACAAAACTATTAAGCATGAGATGACAGAATAAACCAGAGAATGTAGTGCACATCAGTAATATAATGCATTTGTTTACGTAATATTATGAAGGCAGAAAGGGGGAGACCAAGTAAGCAATGTTTGTGCAAACCAATGGAAAACCTAATGGTCATTGTCTGTCTTGTAAAGAGATGGAAGTGAGGGGAGGAATGAACTTCATTTAAAGCTGCAGCTGTGAGCAATGTACTTGTGTTAGCATAGGAGAGAGTTTACTGTTGTGTTGATGGCTTTTTTTCTACCCTTTGGATTTTGTTTTTCTTTAACAAATTCCTTGTTCTTTTTTCTGCAGCATGGCTCTGAATCAGTTCAAAATGACTCTCACATAAAAGAGAAATTTTCTCCCCTTTTTTGTCTCTCTCGTGTGGGGATTGAATAGCTGACAGCAGACCATTCAAAAATTCAGTTTTGAATTTTCCTACAGAATCTGTAGAGTTGTCATTTTGCTTCCCTTCATTATATTGCATTGCATTCACACACTGATACCATCTCCTGAAGACTTTTTGTTCCAAATGATTAAAAATTGTTGGCTTTGCTCAGAGATTTATCCTGTGCTAGACCATTCAGTTGGTAGAAAAACATTATTTTTTGCATCTATAAAGAGTTTGTTTTCAAATGAGTACTTCAGACATACTGAGTTTAAATATGCAGAGCAGAGAACAAAAATAAGCAGAGAAACAGAACATATGCTTCCACAAAAGAATTCAAAGCAGTTCAACATTCAGTAATTCAGTGGAAAAAGACTCTTCAATTTATTTATGTTATTTCATACTTTATAGAAACCTCTACTGGCATTTGTATGTGCAAAGCATATTTCTGCTATTGCATGAGCTACTTAAGCAGTTAAAAGATATATGTGTCAAAATTTTATAGCCTAACACAGAATAAATGTGTTAATATTACATTAATGTAGTCATTCTTCAAATGCTTACTTTCAAAGAAAAGTAAGTAATTTTCGTTGTATCACTAGCTTCTTAAAAACACTTATGTACAGACCATAGTATAATGCACTAGAAGTTTTTAAATCATAAAATTAACAGTAAATAAACAGTGAAACAGAATGTATTTTCCCCTTTTCTTTAAGCTATTCTTGAGTATAAAATTCTTGAATATAATACTATTGAGTATAACAAAAGCATAGTCTCAATATTTCTTGGCATTTTCCATTCTGCTGGTAAATCTCATGACCGGCAACCATTATGTGGAAATTTGTGGAAATCAGGAAATGAATGGTCACTACTGCAAGGCACAATATAACAATAAGCTTGTTGGCCCAACGGGAAGGCACTCTCGTTTCCAAAGATCATGTTTGCAAATTACTGCAAGACTCCTGGCCATGGTCATACATGTCAACAACAGAATGAGCAAATCTTGAAAGTTCCTTGCTGATTCTAGTATTAGAGATCCAAGGAGACATTTGCAAGGCTCACTCACCTTTCAGCAGTCCAATATGACAAGCGGAAAAGCCTGACATAGATAGGAGGTTAACTGTGGATTATGGTGGTTTGAATGAAGTAACATCACCACTGAGTGCTGTTGTGCCTGACATGCTGTAACTTCAGCATGAAATGGAGTCTAAGGCAGGAAAATGATATGCTAGGACTGATATTTTAATTTTTCTCCATTCCCTTAGCATCAGAGCACAGACTCCATTTTGGTTTTACCTGGAGGGGAATCCAGTACACCTGGAGCCAATTGCCCCAGGGGTGGAAGCACAGCCCAGACACCTGCCATAGACTGATCCAAACTGCACCAGAGAAGGATGGAGCTCCAAAGCATTTTCAGTGCATCAGTGACAGCATTGTGTGGGGCAACACAGCAGAGAAAATCTTTGAAAAAGGTAAGAAGATAATCCACCTTCTGTTGGAAGCTGTGTTTACTGTTAAGAAAGGTCAAGGGACCTGCCCTAGAGATACAGTTCTTTGGGCAGGATGGGCACTGCCACATCCCTGTGGATGTGGTGAATAAGGTAATGGCTATGTCTCCACCTACCAATACAAAGGAGACACAGGCTTAATTGGGTACTGTTTGCTTCTGGAGGATGCACATTTCATCACACAGTGAAATTATGAAGCTTGTCAGTTTCACTTCAAGGACTATATCCCTTAAATGTAAAAAGCAGAGTGGAAGCTGGTTAGTTAGATTCTAAACTATGTTACAGGATTTAGGGACAGTTTCAGATAATTGCAGCCTCTGTCCAGGAAGCATGGAGAAAAGAAACAAACAGAAAAAGTAATAAGGCTTAATCCCTTGTGAGGACTATTTGTTTGTTGTGCATAGTATCATCTCTCAGTTCTCAACAAATATTTGCAAGCCAACATGAAAACATGAAAAGCAGCCAAGCAGTATTGTATCTGTCACTTCTGGTAACGTTAATTTTGCCTTAGAAAAAGACCTTTTTCTCCATCTAATTTTGAATGGGTGAAGTGAATTAACATGTAATCTGTGATTCCAACAAAAGATGCAATGTGTTTTGGGGTGTTTTTGGGGGTTTTTTGGTTTGTTTGTTGTTGTTGTTCTTGTTTGTTTGTTTATTTTGTTTTTAAAGGATTATTAAGTGAATGTAATGCATGAAAAAAGTTGTAATGAAATAACACCTCTGGGAGCGAAGCCAAAATATCTGACTTTGAAGGTGTTTATATCATCTGCTCCTAAAATGAGGTTTAACTGTGGGGGGGGGGGGGGGGACGGGGACGTGGGTGGGTGGGTTGTGTGTTGCTTTTTTTTAAAAATCATTTTTAAAACCCTCTCTACCTGAGACCTTCATACTGTGTTCTCAATACAGAGCTGTTACATATAAGATCCTCTGACATGCTTTTTAATAAAAGACTATCCCAATTTTATGGGCAGAATCCAATGGATTAAGTATGCTTAAGAGAGATACTGGAGGATAATCTGTACTTTCTAATGGACGTAATTTTTAACAAGAACACACAAAAAAAGCATTATCTGTCTATTATTTAGAAGCTGTCTAAAAGTTAAATATTGCAGTTGTCTCATTATCTGAAAAACTGCTGATATAAGTACAGAAAACCAAGCCTTCCAGAGTGACACTTCCTCTCATCCTCAAGGAAGTCTCCCAGCAGTAGCCAAGAATCACCACCTTGAAGATTCATTTTTATCACTGTTGGCTCAAGATGACAGAAGCAGACTAGGTGATACCTAAGTTTTATATTAGACAAAATGAATTTCATCCACCCAGTATTCCTGTATGTCACATGAGAATTTGGTTCTTATTTTCTAATCATGGCAAAATTTGCAATGTTCTGACTCTGGCTTTTTCCTGAGAAGTGGAAATCTATACCTTCAAGTTGAGAAACATATGCCCTATACTGTAATGGGAATATGCTGTCTGTCCAAATCTAAGCCAAATACCCGCATTCTCCAACTGAATTATTATTATAAATTCCAATATTGTAATAGTGGTAAATAAAATTACAATATTCAGTTAAAGAGAGAAATAAAATTGGGCTGGAATCAAGTAGTCCACAAAAAAGGCAGAAACAAGGAAATCTGTGAATCATTTCACACACACAAAAAGACATACAAACATAAGTACTGTTTTATTCAAGTGAAGTAACTATAGTAACCTGGTACTGAGCTATTTTACAGGTACGGAGGTTAATTTTTTTGCCAAACGTATGTAGTATACTTCATGCACAGTACAAAATCATAAACATCATAGCTATTACAAGGGAAGTAGTGTGATGCAATAAATTCAAGACACTTTTTTCCTAAACAATGAGAGAGAACTCTTTTACGAAATGTAATGGCTTATCATGTGGTCAACTGACACAGTTTAATAAGTACAGACTTACAAAATATCCCATTAATTAAAAGTATTAGTTGACCCAGAGAACAGATTTCACATAAGGTAACCATAATGGCTCCCACAGCAATATTATCAATATAATTTTAAGCCCTTTTAAAATTCTTTCACAGATTTCACAGAAAGTTAGGGGTTGGAAGGGACCTCAAAAGATCATCTAGTCCAACCTCCGTGCCAGAGCAGGGTCACCTACAGCAGGTCACACAGGAACATGTCCAGGTGGGTTTTGAATGTCTCCAGGGAAGGAGACTCCACAGTCCTCCTCGGCAGCCTGTTCCAGTGCTCTGTCACTCTCACAGTGAAAAGTTTTTTCTTATATTTATTTATTCCTATGCTCAAGCTTGTACCCACTGACCCTAGTTCTGTCATTGCACATCACTGAGAAGACCCTGGCTCCGTTGTCCTGACACTCACCCTTTACATCTTTATAAACATTACTGAGTTCACCCCTCATTCTCCTTTCTCCAAGCTGAAGAGACAGAGGTCCCTCAGCCTTTCCTCATAAGGGAGATTTTCCACTCTATATTATGTCCCACTTAGCCTGCATATTTCTTTTCAAGTGTTACCCAATGTGTCAATACTATACTTATATATAATATGCAGTATATATTTGATGAATTAATGAAGAAATCCTGTCCTAGTGAGATTCGGAACCCTACTGAACAAATATTATGCTAATCACACAAAAAAACCATCACATACCATAATATACCATATTCATCCTAAAATATAGATTGACAATTAAAAAACAACCAGTTTTCTGCAAATTGTACATATCCCACTAAAATACAGTTGTGAATTCTCCTTTACTGTGGATAGCTGTTTCTCCTAATGAAGTGTTTAAAATACCAGAACTGAGAACGTATCATGGGTAGCTGTGAATGTGGTGTGTCAGGGAGCATTTAAGCATTACTTATAAGAATCCAAACAGCAGAATAGAAACCAATTCTAGCTGCATATCATAGCCTATGGCATAATGGCCACTGCCTTAATATTGGCAATTGTACTAGGCTCCTACTTGTGACATTAGAGTGAATGTGTATTTTGGGGGGATATAAAAGTATTGACCAAACCATTATCTCGTGGAAATAGTGGATCATCATGGCCAATTTCCTTATTAAATTACTAATTCCTTGCCACAAATGACCTCCATGCTCTCTATGGATCTTCTTCATAGAACCACTTTAGCTTTTGTATTTGAAACAAAAATATTTGTAAATTTCAGCTATACTGACAATTTACAAGTATTGATTACATTTTCAATTTATTTTCTTCTTATATTACTTACTGATTTTATTCCAAAATTATTTTTTGAGTTTAACCTTCTTAAATTTGGTTTTATTTTAGAGTCAGATGACTTGAGGAAGTTCTGGGATGTATTTTTAAGTTTTCAGAGCCTCAAGATGGGGCTCTGAAATGTGAATTATCAACTCACATTTCATGATAAATCTTTCAATAGGTCCAAATATTACCTTTCATTCTTATTCTTCTTCATTTCAAAGCTAAAAAATTAATGCATTTTGGTGTTTACTGAAGTTAATAGGAATTGTAAAGGTTTGACTCATTTGAAATGCAGGCTTTCCAATTGCTGGAATACAGTGTTAAGATCCTAAAGTAGCATTCCCTTACTGAGAAATTTTACTGCATACACAGAGGCTCTACAAGTAGGAGATGCATAATTTAACACTAAAAAACAAATGGTTTTTTTGATAATACACCCAAAGGTAGCTAGGACTGATGAGCTACAACCTGAAGCATAAATATTCTCACTGCTCCTAAACTCAAAGTCTTTGTTGGTCAATTAGTCCTCAGGGAGTTAAAAGTGAGATTTTTTGCTGTGCCTTGGAGTTGGCGGATCCTCTGTGTTGCCGCGTTTTAGTCTGTTGCCTAGCTATGTCAATATTTTTCTTTCTGAATCTTCAGATGCTGCTTATGACAGTCTCAACAATTGCACATCGTGTTATTGTTCTTCTCATCTTAATAAATATTTGCTAAGTAAAACTGTCAAGATTACCTAATTTAGGTAAACTAACCCAGGATTTGTGTTACAGAAACATAAAGCTGGAAGTTCATTAAGTTTTACAACCTCTAGCTAGTTTGAAGATAACAGTGTTAGTACACATCCCAGATATATGCTTACATTAACTGTTTGGGGGGCAGAGGGAGCAGCACAGTGGGTGTTTATAGGAGAACCCTAGTTCAGGCTCCTGGCTTCCAAATGCCTTTCCAGAAGCCTGTAGGGTTACCAGATATCATGTCTGCCATTCCCTATGAAGATATCCCAGTTTTCATTGGCACCGGACAACTATCTTTAAACATGTGAATCAGTCCCTGTAAAAGCACACAAAGTTTTATCATTTTTAATTTATTTTAACCATTCTACTTCTTTCTCTATAAAGATGTATTTCAAAATCTAATTTTTTAAAAAATAAATTGATACATGAAATTTTCCACATTACACACCTGTGGCAAGATGCAAATGAGACTACCACACTCCTAGAACTGTTTTCTTCATGTGTAAAGTAGAAGTGAAGGACTGATAAATTTTCTCTGCCTGGTCACCAACAAGGGGACCAGCTTGAGAAAGAATGCAGAAAGTCAGTCTGTCATATTTGCCTGAAGTATTGTCACTGATTTCAGTAGAAGTTGGAGGCTGCTATCTGTCAAAGAGCAGGAAGGCTCTGCTACATCTTTTTTTTTTCTAGAAGTTAGACTCCTTGTAAATGAGGATTTTCTCATTCTTCTGAACAGTTTCTCTTTTGAATGTGAGACAAAATGTTATAAAACATTCTAGCATTCAGAATTTCACCTTTCCCAGAACTTCAGATGTCTTTGTAACCACTAGACACTGTAAGATGGATTGTCAGAAGCCCCAAATCTAATGATGGTGTACAATGAAGTGCAAACAGGTAGTTAGGTAACATAAAATGCTTCAATGCTAAACAGAATTATGAGGATGCAAACAAGATTAACATGGTAAATAGCAGGAAACTCAGGGGATAGGATAGTGTGTTCATGAATAAACAGAGCGGTGTGAAATCATGGTGAAGTATTTATAACTGAGTGGGTAAATCTGCTAGAGAAAAATCCTTGTGCTGAAATTAAAGCTTTCTTTTATACTTGTTGATTTTTTTTTCCTTCATGTTTTTGGTGAGGTTCATTTTCTAACTTTGCCTAAGAGTCTAGAAATCATGACCATGAAGAAGAAATCACTAGTTTCTGAAATTTGGGATATAAATCCTGTAAATAAAAGAAGAACCTAGAAGGTTTCATGTCTTTCACTGCTTACTTTATACATTAATCTTAGCCAAGGTGTATTAGCAAAAGGATCTGTGCTTGGTCTTGGAAAGAAAAAAGTGCTACAGTGCCCAGTGGTTCAGGTGTTTGCCTGAGGAGTGACACCTGCTTCCTCATACCTTGTGTTATTTTGAGACACCCTGGCCATTTGTTTATTTAGAAAATTTCTTAACATTAGGGAGGAACTATGGAATGCCAAGTCACTGCTTGAAAGATCATCAAGTTAAAAAAAAAAAAAGTATTTTCAACTAGACAGGATGAAAGTTCGAATTTAGATCTTTAAAATCAGCTTTATAGTCAGAAAATCACTGAGGAAGACAGGAACAGCTTTCCCACTAGGGCACTCTACAGGAGGTAGAAACCTCCAAACTTTCCATGAACTCTGTCTTGTCCTGCACATTACATATCATGTGATACTTATAATTGTGCACCATCCAGTCTGAGGTTGCACCTGTTTCCATGGTAACCTCTTATTAAATTAAGTAAAGCAATGTTGCTTCTTAGTGTACTGAAAAATGATATTTCAAGACAAAAGAGGTTTAATTCTGCTGCATCAGAAAAGGACATTTTGAAACCTCAGATTTGTCACAAAATTATATTGCATTCTCCAGCCTTCTCTGATGGTAACACATGGTACCTGTGCATGCTGATAGATAGGCACAGCCATGCCTCATGTGCTCCTCAGAAATAGGTGAAGGGTAGTATATACCTACACAACACCTATGGAAAAACACAATCTCTAGCAGAGGGACATACAATCATATTGTCATTTCACACATCCATCGTGACAAAAGACTCATGAAAAATACTAATTTTGGTAATTTTCAGGCTACACCATCCGACCTCAAACATTCCACAAAAGGATGAACTAAATTTGAGTCATGAATAAAGACAGGATGATTAGACATCTCGGGCAAGATGGTTGCCAAAAAACCCAGTATTACTGCAAAACAAGTTTCTGTTTGTCCTTAAATTTTAAAGATCCAAAACTTGCTTGACACTATGAAGATCTGCATCTAGGAGCTCTGTGATATAAGCAGTTTCTTGTGGCTAGTTTAATGTGGTTGTTGAAATACATTACTGGACATAATGGCCAAAGACAGTTGCCAAAAGTACACTGCATAAATTGAGAGTAAAAGGAATGAAAGGTCATGATTTTCTCCTTCTTTACCTTTTTCACTTCCCTTTCTCTAAAAACAGCATCAGTGATAAGCTAGATATTTACACTGTTGCATAACATTGATATATTCTGTCATGCACATCATTTGCTTTCTTACAATCTAATTATTTTAAGCATTGTAAGGATGTCAGTGAGAGAAAATTGGAAGAGAAGAACAGAGAAAAGAGAAACAAATCTAAGAAGTCAAAATTCCTAAACACTGATGCCATTAGAAGTTTAAAGTTATGTTTTCAAGCTTCTAGGTAGAAATAAGTTTTTTCAGAGTTTCTGATTAGGAGCAATGGGAATGAACACGAGCTCTCAACAAGTAACGTTTAAATCAAATATCCTAGCTTTTTCAGTTATCAGATACAAAGAAATGTAAAATCATTATATATATTATTACATATGTGTTTGTGTGTATACATACATTTCTTTAAACTAATTTTTATACTGTCAGGTTCAAAATGTTTTCTCATTAGTAGCTGACTTAGACACTAAGGATAAAAATAACATAATTTAAATGAGACTATTTTAATTATTTATATAGCAGCATTTGTTTAGCATTTCTACATTGTTATTTCTTCATCTCTGTCATGTTCTGTGACCCAACATCTTAGCCTTGGGTTTCCCTTTGAGGGTACCCAACCAATGACAGCTCCCTCAGACTGTCCAATACCCCTTAATCTGACAAAGGTGAAATGACACTTAAGCTCTGTATTTGAACATAAGAATTTAATTAGAACTGTAGAAGGAATAAAAACAGAAAAGGTGATGCTTCGATTATGATATACATTCAGGCTGCACAATCATAAAGGCTCATTATTTATATGACAAAAGCCCCAATACATGGCAGGTGTAACCTGCTAAAAGGTGGTTACTTAATGATTTTAGGAAATGGAAAGAGAAAGTGAGACAGTACAAAAAGAAAATTTAAGAGGGATAGATAACAGAAAATCACTGGTTCTGGGTCCAGCACTGGGCCAGCCAGTGGGGGAGGGTTGGTGTCAAAGAAAATCCCGAGGCTCCCAATGCAACCCCTTGATTTATAGGAATATTTCGCTTAGTAAGTGTGGCTGAGACATATCAAATTGAACAACTGGGGAGCAGACCTTTGCCCACGTTGCTCCCCAGTCCTTATCTCTATTGTATGCAGGCCCTAGGCCACATCCATGTAGTTTCACCTGGTGCCATAGCTGGGATATGGTGCAGTCAATTTCTTGTCAATTAAAGGAAAAAGTACCTGGCATGCATGTTGCAATTATTGTTACATATAAATGATCTCATGTGCTACAGTGGTTTATAAAACTAGAGAGGAAAACTTGGTGTTGTGGGATAATATAATAGGAAATAAGATAATGAATGTGATTAATTCCAACATCACTGGTGTCAGCAAATATTTCTGGGCACCAGTATGCCAGTGCTTTGTCTGCTATGTTAAATATTAAAGAGATCCTGAACTGCTGCCGTGGGTAGGACAATGATAACCCTCTGTTAGTTTCTGTCTTTGGTGTATCCATGTGGCCTATCAAAGTAATTTACAATCTTTTACTAATCCAGGAATATCCATGTACAATATGCACAGATGCTGCACAGATGGAAGACAGGTAGCTAAGCTCATCAGTCAGTCATGAGAAAAAAGGTAACAGTGTTCAAGAAAGCATAAGAACTGACTACCCATGCTGGATGGTAGTCTTAGCTGAGATACAAATATGAAAGACGTGTCTAAGGCAGTACACTCTTCCTGATATACAATGTGTTCTTTGATAATGTACTCCGGTAATCTGAAGTAATGCTCATATTACAAGTATTCATTGTCAAGTATTTGTCAAGTACTTTTTCCCTAACGTCTCAGTCAAATTTGTCTTCCAGTCAAACTGAACTGAATCCTTCCAGAAACCAGCTTTCTGCCATGTTCCACAAAGAATGACAGTAACTGGTTTATGGTTCTGTGGCATCAGGAAGCCACTGTGGTGGTAGCCCATCAAGGAACTAGGTGTAATTTATGAATGTAGTGAGCTCTGGATATCACCTTACTGCTTGTAGTTAAAAAAATATTATATGGAAACTGAAGATAGTGAGGTGTAAGCAACATTAATGAACTGTTAGAGTTACTGTAACTAATGTGGCTATAGACTGGTAATAAACAACATATAGTTATTTCCATAGTTGCCTTCTGACAGTACTTTTACTACATCTTGTAAGTTAATTCCTCATCTTTTCCAAATGCTGTTCAGACATTGTGAAGGGATCTGTTTTCTCTAAAGTCCTCAGTCCTGAGCAGCAGGTTCGAAGGCATGAGCAAAGAACAATTCATTAATGTCTTTTAATGTTATTTAATGTCCTTACTGGAAACAGATGCTTCATTTCTAGTTTATTTTTTCTGGAGTTAATTTTCAGTCTCAGAAATCATAAGGGTATAGTATAAGAAACACTGAGAGTCCTTTTGTGTCTACGGTGGAACTCAAAATGTTCTTTGTTCTTGTTTTCCAACAATTTTCTCTCAAAAGGAAAATATTCTACATAGAAGTTGTATTGTGAGTAATTTGGAGCAATTGAGAAACTGCTATGTCTATTGTTTAGACTTGCTCAGGATTATTCTTTAGCCATTTTCTCCCACCTCCCTGTTTTTTCCTTCCAGACATGCATATATTCTTCCTACTTCCTTAGCAGTATTCATTTTAGTGCAGGCAGGGGGGATTACTAGTTATTTCTAATCACAGAGTACTCACCGCAATCCCACATGGAAATCAATCTTTGACAGGTCCAGCAGTTCATTAGCCTGTATCTTATTTCTCAGGGTTCAGATGTTTGGCTACATGCTGCATTTCCAGAAGTTGTCCTGAGTGTTAGGGAAGAGAGACACAGTGCAGTCCTTCTCCTCTGAAGCCAAAGGCAAAATTCTCATTAACTGTAAAGAACGTGATCTCTCCCTTTGAGAGAGAGTAACAAATAAAACTACAGCAATACATCCTTCTTTGTCAGATAGCAAAAAATTTGGAGGTTTCATATCAAAGAAAATAACACTACAGAGAAAAATTTCCAAGTCAGAAGGGTCAGTGAATCTGTATTCCATGTCTTTCTCTTACGTATTGTGAAAACCTTTTCAGGTCATGCAGAACTAGTCACACATTGCTCTGTGTTATACACAAAATGGGAGAGAAATCTTTTTAGCTGGATATGAACCTCAGTCTCATCTCTGCAAATGTTCTTTCTCAGCTGAAAAAACGAAGCCCAGAATAGTAGATAAGCAAATTGTTATACACAGTTGTTCACAGTGACCAGGGCTGAAATTGTCACAAAAATATTGTCACATAGGCATAGATTTTCATAAAACTAGTATCCTGTCCTTTTGAAAGTTCTCTCTTCCAGCTACCAGAATCTGGGAAGATGGCCTGAAAGCTCTAGCTGTAGGAAAGCAATTTAGGCTGATACTATATATGTGTGCAGTGCAGAAACTGAATGGAAATTAATTCTAGCTATGGACATGAGACCTGACTAGTTCTAGGTGGCACCTGGATTCTTGCTAAGGTCATACAGGAAGTTTTCCAATTTAGGTTGTAGGTTGTACGTCTGCAGAAACAGGTCTGGGAGCCTCCATTCAGTCTTATCTGCATGTATATACACAGTTTATTAAAACTTAATATTCTTCAGAGTATTCCTTGCTGTAGCCAGCTATTCTGTCAGAATAGCCAACTATTTAAATTTTTTTTTACCTTTTTTTCATTGTCTTTATAGTGCATTTTTGTATGAATTTTATATGCTCTAAAAATAGTGCAAATTATATTCCATTTTTATTATCCTTCTGTTAAATCTTACATAATTCACAGAATTAATAAGGAGATAGACATTTGAGGAGCAGACATCTAAATGTAATATCCTAAACATTCATAAAATTCCAAATAAGTTTACTGATTTTAAAATGTTCTAGGCACAAAGAAATGTCTACTGAACACATACATATACATGCAAATATACATACTCTGTTTTATATATGCATGTATCCTCATATATGTTGATAATTTATAGGGTAAAATATTGTATTTAGACATATTATATTTAATATTTAAGGTAAAAGGAGACATTAACAATAGCAAAAGTATACATAATTCTACCTATGCTCAATTTAGTTATATATATTCTTAGCAGCTTTGACGAACGTTCTGTGCAAGAATTAATCTTTGAGAATAACATTTGCTTTCTGACAAGCAGCAAGTGATTTCACACCAGAACTCCAAATTATAGTAGATTAAAAAATACTGTCTT
The DNA here is from genome assembly GCA_023637945.1 of Phaethornis superciliosus. Lineage (NCBI taxonomy): Eukaryota > Metazoa > Chordata > Aves > Apodiformes > Trochilidae > Phaethornis > Phaethornis superciliosus. Next base: position 68,182,619 of record JAJQWJ010000002.1, on the reverse strand, counting down.
TTTTTTTGTTATTGTTGTTTCTTTTAACAATCCTCTTAAAGATATATCACTCAAGACACTCAGGAAGACTTCTGTACATTATCAACTGCCTAGCAAACTAAAAAGGTCAATGAAAGGACCAGTTAATTAAATTTTTTACTTTGTTCCTAGAAAACATATTGTGGTGGTGTCAACAGTATCAGCAGGATCTGACTTCCAAAGATGAGACACATAACACTGGTGGATTAGGGATTGTAGAGTTCAGTTAGCATTTGGATATAATTTTTCAAGCAACCCCAGAGGCAATATCCCTGCACATTGGAGGCAAAAGCCTTTTATAAACTCAATTAATGAAAGGCATGGTAAAAATTCATTATGGAAGTACAGCAGTCAGAGTGGGATCAATGCAACGTCTAAGGTACAATTAAATGTTCTAAAAGAGAGTACAGATGCCCTATCAGAACAACAGCAGAGAGATTATTAACTCCCCTAGGTATACAAAGCAAAGCAATGAGGCTAAAGGCAGTCAACTATTTAAAAAAAAAAACTCAGGAATTCTCATAAAGCACCCAGCCAGTGGATAGATAAGCTATAATGTCTACATTAACACTACCTACAGGGACACACATGAATCTGATTGATTGTTATCTGTGGTAGTAACTATGTGGCTGTCTTGGATCCTCTTTCATGGTTCGCCAGGACCTAACACAGGTTATAAGGCAGAAAAAGAAAAGTTCTGATGGCTGTAGCTGGGGAAGCAGACAAAATCTTGTTATAGTTGAACTCAATGGTGGCAGAATTTCTACAATGTTTTTAAGTGTGTGATGAAGACAGACTTAATGAAATGCCTTCTATGAAGCTCTGTATGCATGAGCTACCACACAGAGTTCAGATGCAAGTTCTGATCTATGAATCAGTCTGGGTCAAGTGGAAGATAAGCTACTATGTACTCAAGAAATGAAGGTTGTCTTCACTCTTAAAACAGGAAATAACATTACAAAAATCAATGTGACATCCCAAATGAAGGAAGAGTGATAATTATTTTAAGGAAATAGTCACACATACATATTCTAATCTAGGTTTCACTTGCTCATTCTCCCCTGAGCACTCACAAGTACCAAGATATGTATGCATAAGTGGTCAGGACATGATTGTTTGCACCTTACATGGAGACTGAAGGATGCCAGCTACAGATACTATCTCCTTGGTCTGTACTTTGAATACGACCCATCATGGTATGTGTCCTCACTGTGCACAGCTGTGTCTCTGGGTTCTTTCTGACTGGTAGAGGTAAGTTGTTATTTGTACAGATCACTCCTACCCTTTATGAGTCAACATCTACTATAGTTTGATCTCTTGACTTAGAATCTTGATTACTTCATCCATCATAAACACAACACAAGGTTACTGCCTGCTATCTTTTTTTGCCTTGTTCTAGATATTTTTTATTAGTAGAGTGTGCCAAGGTACACTGCTTATGTCAGCATTGTGGTGATGACAGGAAGAGAAGCAACACATACAAAATATGTCACCTCTTATAATCACAGCCTGAGTTTTCTGATGATTAGTTGATACTCTGGAATTGTCGGTACTCAGGAATTTTGATCTTGATATTAGCAACACATGTACAACGTTTACCAATTTGATTGATGTCAATTTTGTCCTTGGTAGTTAATTTTAGTAATTCTTATTAATTATTGCCCTATTGTTTCTCAGGTGCTGTTTCACACATTTATTTGAATTCATATTTGATGACAAATTTAGTATTTATGTTACATATTTCTAAACTGTTTCTTGTGGGAGAAAATTCATAATCTAGGTTCAGCCAAAGTTGCAATCCAGGAATAGTCTGAATGTCAAGCTTAAACAGACAGCAAAGCTGTGTTTGTGGTTTTAATTCATATTGTTAGCCAAGATTCACTGCAGTGATCATTTTAAGAGGGCATGATTCTATGGGTCACTGTGATCCAAACAAACCTGCTTGTAAAAGTGAAGAATTTTTGTCCTATGTGAAATGAAAGTGAGTATAAATTAATGTTTCAAGAATCCAACAGCAAGCAGGAGTTTGTTTACTGATTAGTTTGCCTAAGTAAAGATAAATCTTTATGAGAACATGATATTGAGGATATAGGCTGTATGAATAGTTTCCACTATTACTACCATTTTTCTTAAATTTAGTTGTACCCAACAGTTCTTGATTTATCTCTGAGTGTAGATGGTAGGAGTGATACCCTTGTGTAGTTTTAATGTTAAAGAGGCATTAATTCCTAATGTGTCCTGTAACTTCAATCAGCCACATGTTCTTCTGTGCCACAGCAGAATGAACAGATGACTACAATTGACTTCTCCTCCCTTTGTCAGTTTGCTTATGGTAATACATTAATAAAGGTACACTATGACTCTGAAGTATTGGTTTTTTGAGTCAAGTGTTACCCAATGTAAAGAACCACAATATTATTTCAGATATGACATTGCAAATTAGTTAGACACCAACATCTTCTAACTCTAGTGTAAAAAAAACATGTATTGAAAAAAGTGCTAATAGTTTTCAGCTGAACCTATTGTTTGTGAAAACACAGCTTGCTTTCTAAAATATGTTTTTTTAAATATTTTTATTAGAATTAGCACATTTAAATACAAACAAAGTAAAATATAAATGAAATAGCGCTTTTTTTCAGCAAAAAGCACCAGTTTTATTTTCTGTTTTTTCCAATGCTATTTGAAGAAATCTCAAGCATGGTATGTGCTATTTTAATTTCGTGTCACTCTCTTAAAAAGTATATGGATAAACTGAAAGCTTCTTGCAGATCCGTATCAATGAGATTAGCTAGGGTGCAATAAATTATATCTAAATGAAGGAGTCTCTAAACTCAGACTACTATCATGCTGATACTTTCAATTCAATAACATTTTCCTGTTTCTGTTCAAATGGACGTAGTTATGTTCTTCCCTTGTGTATGTGGGTATATGCATTCATGTGCACAACTATGTCATTTTGTTATTTTGGGGCAGGAAAGATAGGACTCTACAGATTCAGGAGCAGTTGGATAAATATTTCTTTTTCTGAATACCAAATCTGAATTCATCCTACTGCAGCCTCTTCAAAAACTGGCCGCATATTGACTTAACTGAACAGCAATATTTGTACTACATGCTTCATGCTGTGCCAAGTAAGTCACCAAGGCACTCAGTACAAGTTTTGCTGTCCACACATCTGTTGTTTGCCATAGTAAATTTGACATTAAACACACTCAGGAGTCCTCAGTGGAGCTATGTTGCATATTTTGCCATACTGAGATCACAAAGGGATGTCAGGTGATTGACAGGTCTTTAACAGTTCTCTCAAAAGTCAGATTGTGTTGGGAGGGGCTATGGGGTTCTGTAGCACTTCCTAAAGGGGTTCCAGTTTAGGACCTGCTTCTATTCATAATTACAGGAATTTTACATGGATATAACTCCATTTGGTTTGAAGGGGTGACTCATCACTATGCATGCTGAGAGGAACAGAGCTCATTCTAGCATCACAGTTTGAAGAAAGTTGTGTGTATAAAGCTAGATAAGAAATAAGTGATGTTGAAAGAAAAACAAGGAAAAGTTGGAACAAGCTTCTGCCATTTTGGAATGACTGAGTTATATTTAGCCTTAGTACCTGCTGAGACCACAGAGTATGTATCTGTACCCAAATTCTGATTTAAGTTTAACAGGTGACATTGAGAATATTATAAAAACACATATAAAAGAGGCAGAGGTTAATTTTATCTTAGGCTCTTAGGTTAATTGTATCTTAGGCTCTGAATGTCATAAAACAGATGGGGAAAAAAAAGTTTCAAATTCTTATAAATCAAAATCATAATGAATCAATTCTATTATTATTTTAAAATGAGTGCTTTAAGCACTGTAGAATAAACAGCATCAAGAATTATCCCTTGGATTAAACTTCTTGTCCTAGAGCACATGTATTTCATAAATTACACATCCTGCTGCTGAATTGTAATTATGGAATGCATTGAAAGTAAGCAGGCAACACCTCTGGTAAATAAAAGTTCCTAGTCTAAGGTCATAAATTTTTATTAACAGAGATAACAAACACATCAAGACATTGGCATAAAAAATTAAGGCTGACACTTGAGTGATATTCCTAGATGTTTTTTAATATGTCTCTCTTTATCAAGAAAAGTAGCCAGGGGAAATAGGGATATTATTTTTAGCATCACAGTTTGTTATTATCATTAGTTGCAATAGGGTAATGTGATTAATTTTACACATATATCTGTATATGCTAAAATATATGTTGAAAGGTGCAAAAGTCTCCTGTTGGTGGGCATATGTTTATATGCATATATCACACATATTGTACAGCAGGAGCATTAGTCAATTCATTTATTCATACTTTAATCTCTGTTTTTAATAAGGCTGCATAAGAGTATGTTGCAATGAGATGTTAGACTGGAGAGCAATTGCAAAAATTATCATATGTTAAAGAGTTCCCACTTTAATCAGGATCACTAACCAAGCCATAATCAAGAGCTAATTGTCTTCAATATGGATTTAAGTGCAAAGACAATTCAGAAAGGTTCTGAAGGCAAGACGTTAAAGGTTTTAGATAATTTGAAACAATGGCCTTTAAAAGCCCTTATCAATCTAGTCTTAAGTACATGCCTTCTGACCTAAGTAAAAGACATAACTATCCAACATCAGATGTACACATGGTTTAATGGGTATGAAGGCAAATTAATTATTTCTTAATCATGGGGAAATGAAAATATGAAAATGATGCAACGCATTATAACACTAACTTGGAATTCAGGAAAGCTATATTACAGTCTCTCTTCTGTCATACATTTCCCTAAGGCCTGGAGCCATGACACCACTTAAATCCAAGTGCTTAACCTTCACATTCCTGGTCCTCAGACTAGAAAGTCCAGTAAAATCTAGAGGCTCATTATATGTCACTTTAAAATGTTCAGGAACAGTCTTATGATAGTTCTTCCATGTAATCATGGAATCACAGAAAGAAATTTAAGATTCCTCTTCATTCCCTTCTATCCTGGGCAATAGTAATGCTTTAAGTAAGATAAAAAGTAGCCCTTCCTTATATAATTTATAACCGATTGGGGAGAAATATGTCACATGAAAAGCTAATAGAGCTATCTCAGTTTTTTGTACTCCAATCACAAGAGCACCAACCAAAGATTAACTTTCGCTTTCTAAGTCGTCACACCTCGGTCTCCTCTGTCTTCAATATTGTCCATGAGATATATGGCTTGGGAAGGGAATTTTTCTTGAAGAAACATACATAAAGCAAAAGCAAGAGCTTTGTGCATGAGACTGCTTCTAAATGTCATTAACACACAGAGAATTTAGGACAGACCAAACCATGTCTGGGAGACTTAGGCAGTTAGACAAAGATGTATAGTAAGGCAGATCACCTGATGTCAACAATTGTGGTCTTCCCTTTAAAGTTCTGGTTGCTTTCTGACTTTAAATGAAAAAAAGGCATGACTAAGAAAGTGTGATTGTTTAAAAAATTTGAGTGTAAGAGACTTTTGGGTTTTTTCTGACTGTTCTTTATACTTGGCTTTTGACAAGTGTGCTAACAGAATTTTTATTTTAAATGCTAAATTCATATTTCCATTTATGTGGAAAAGATGCACTTTCTTATATGAGCTTTGCATTTACATTTTCTTTTAAACAAGTCAGTCTCTCTAAATTGAAGTGACATTTACACAAAAAAATCAGTACAGGAAGAAAGAGAATTTTAAAAGTTTCCCAACCCAAAATTCAAGAACCAGTACACCTGGGTTTATTTCTCAGCAAGGCCATCAGGTTTTCATTCCATAAAAACACTGAAATCATTGCTAAATTCCTTCCTTATACATCCTTCATAAATTAGAAAGTACTTCTAATTATGATAGTCAAAAAACTCGAACATTTCTTATAAATTGATTAACTTTAAAATCTTGGGAGGTTTTCTCCCCCCCTCCTATTTTTTTTTTTAAGATAATTAAAGTTAAGTTGGTACAATACTGCTCAGAATTCTAAGTACCCACAAGCCTCCATATTCACTCCCACATATTCAGGATAAAGTTGAGTTAACATTTTCATTTGGTTTTACCTCAGGAAAAATAACCACAATTACATCACTTCCCAAAATGTAGGGGGAAAAGTGCTAAAATTAAGAATTAAAAGTTATCCTCTGATTTTTTAGTCACCAGCTCATGTGAAATACATAGTAATGATGATGATGATGATGATGATGGGAATAATGTATATGTTCTTTCTATCCAAGTGCTCTTCCTTGACTAACCAGTTTGCTTGGAATATTTTTATGCTGCATCAGTCTGCTGCTTTTGGTGTATATCATTTACTACCTATTGAACCCTATATAACTTCAGTGGAGTTTTTGAACTGTCTTTTCTCATCACCCATCATTGAAAAAACAGAATCATGTAACATGTGGATAGAATGTGCAAAATCAGTGGTTAAAATCCCGTGAAGAAGCATAAAATGAAGTTCAAATGTAGAAGTTTAAAATGCATGAGGGAAATTAAATTTAATTTCATAACCTAAACTTTTCGTATGGCTGTGTTAATATTGTAAAATGCCCAGGTAAAAATATTAAGTGTGACCTGTTAATTAAAGTTTGAGATTAGAATGTCCAGAAGACTTACCATTTCTTTGAAATTTCTAACAAGTTCTGATGAAACTGTATTGCAGGGTAAGACAAACACAGAATATAATACTGATTGTTTATTGCTCTTTGTACTGGTAGGTACAAGCAAGGACTGCAGGTAGGTACAAGCAATTTATCACTTCTTATCTCTTTATACTCTTTGAATATTGTGGAACAGAGAATTCAATGATGAAAGGAGAATAACAGGTTCTTGAGAATTTTGCTGTGGACTAATCATATAATGTTCTTACTTTAGTGTAGTTGGATACCATGTTTATTAGAACTGATTTACCTGAGACTAATGTATTCTGATACTTACATAGTGCTAAATGGTTTATACATTCTTTCCAAAAACTCTGTTTTTCCAGTTAACTTGTTTATGTTCAGTGAATAAAGGGGGAAGAATAAGATCCTTGTAACCTATAGAATTTTGCTACTGCTATCTTTGTGAAGATGAAATACCTGCTAAATATGTTTAACTATCTCAAACAATTTTTATGTTCTGCTGTTTGTACCCTGAAGTGAAAATGAAGGAATTTTCTACCAAATAGGAACTGGACATCTGTCAAAATGAATAGCAATGATAAGATTAAATTTCACCAGAAATGAGGTAACAGAAAATGACACTGAGAGAGGGACATGCACTGTCACTGTCTCAATACAAACTGGTTTTCCATAGTGAAATACCTCCCATCCACCCAGAAAACTTCTTTCTCTACTTTCAAGATACCTAATTCTGTTTTAATTCATTCACTTCAGTGTCCTCTGGAATAAATCATTCTGTATAAGTTTCAATCTGATTATGCCACTACAGTCAGTCCCTCCCTGACTGTTCTACATTATGTTGCTTTGCATTTCTTTCAGCCTGCCAGGTACCTGCCTCTGTGCCTTGACAATCATTGTAATTACATGACACTAAAAATGCTGTACCAAGCAGTATCCCTTAAGGGTTTCAGTTGTGACAAACCACATTCTGATGACAAAATAGTCATATATTGTCCTGTTTCTACAATATAAACTTCCTTTCTCTCTCAGCATTGTTATCTCAGCTGTTCTAATTGTAATGATTTCTTACTTTTCTCTTTCCTTGTGAAAGGTGAGATACATTCTTTTATCTCATTTGTCTTAAGATTCTTATTGCAATTAGCTCAAAGACTCAAAAATAATGAATCAGCCGCCCAAAATAACTTATTTTTAACTATACCTATTTTCAGTTTTATACACTGACTTAAAATTATTATTATTATTTGATTTCTTTCTTCTAGAAATGTAAAAAGTTATTTTAAATCTTTTCCTTGCACATGTGTGGCCCACATTGCTATGTTAAAACTTTTAAATATAGAAACCATAGAATAATAAGTCATTAATTTTCCCATTGTTTTCCACTTTTATTTCCTAAATAGATCCCAGCATGCACTATCCATGCACTATCTGGAAATAATTATATAGACACTTCAATATAGATAATATATATCTACTTTTAGTGAACATAAATACTTAATAGTTAGGGGAATATAAATTATTTCTCAGCTGTTTAGCCTACAAATATTAGAAACAACAATGAAGTTGTAATGATTGATGCTTTTATGGACCTATTGCTGGACATATACATCTGAAATATGTCCTCAATAAAGTTCAAGTTGGAAATTAATAATTGACTACTCCATTTATCACTGATATTTCTTCAGCAAATAAATCAGTGCTATTGAAAAATTATTATAGCCTGCAGCATCTTGAATTAAGAATGTTTAGCTACTGATCATGTTTCTGTGTGAAGTATCATATTATTTTAGCCATGCAATTTTATTACATAGGATCATTACCAATGTCACACACTGTGAAAGAAATATCTTTCCAACAAGGTGATATTTTGATACTATTTTCATCCTCTTCCCGTCTCTAAATGACAGTAATTCTCTTGCATTTAGCAAAAGAGAAGATGGATTTGTTTGCAGTCCTCAAGCATTTATTTTTGCATACTGGTGTCTTCTGAATTATACTCTTGAAATTAGGGACAAAAATATAGAAGCAATCAACCTGAAAAGCATGTACAATCATTTGAAGTGTCTGAACTCAGACCTAAAATGAAAGGCTTAGAAAGGTTTAGACTCATTTCTTCAGTAAATGTGACATTTTGTCTTGGAATTGAAACAGAACACATAAAACATATTTTGTATGAACAGGTATCAATGCAAAATGCACTCTGCGTCCAAAGTATTGACTGCTCCACCTACATGACAAGGCTTTGTTTTCTGTTTGACAAAGAAAATCAGAATTTTGGTCAAGCAACTGAAAAGATAGGAGTTGACCATACCAGTAACAGTGCTGCTCACAGCTGAATCATACCTATGTTACCAAGGTAACTATGCTTACACACTTATGCTGAACTCATCAGTTATCAGGAGTTTAACTAGGGAAGTCTCTAGAATTTTGATCACTGTCCTACATAGAATATAAAAGTTTCATGAGACTTGTTTATGGACTTCCCCCCAGAACTATCCAGAATCATATGGTTGAAGTATAAAAATTCCTATAATACAGCAAATGAGAACAATATTAGAAGAAAAATACTGAAGAAGATAATGTACATATATACACTGTTAGGCAATGACCTCCACAGCAGTGACACTGCTTCCAATAAGAGCTTTCAGGAAGTATCTTAACACATGAAACCCTATGATCTATTTTTATAATGATATAGGCAGAATTTCAGAATGTATGCATGGACTTCTGAACACAGTATGATGGCATATGTATTTCAGCTTACATACTCCAGTTGTTACAGCTTCTTTACAGAAACATTCTTTCATGAAACATTATTTTTGTCCTTCAGAGAAGCCTGTCATAGTTACTGACATCCTGCTCAGCATTGGCACCCTAGTCAGGATGCTGCCAGTGTTATCCATGTAAAGTATGGTTCCCTCATATCACACTATCACTGATGGAGCCATGCAGCAACACAACTCTTACCCACATTCAAAAGCCATTTGCATGATTGACCACTGCTGCCAGATGACCCAGACACTAAATGTCCTTGGCAGCCCACCAGAGCTTTGGCCCTGCTTATGATCCTGTGCTGGCTGTCAATGACTGGGTGAGACAATGTATGGGCATCTTGTTGCTCATCTTTCTTGCTACATTAACAAAGCTTTGTTTCATAACTTCTTTTCTGGCTTCATTACTGTTTAGACCACAGCTGCTCAGTCAGTCCAGTAAAAAAACACCAGCACATACCACAGGGACTACGAGTATCTTTGCTTCTTTCTGTACCATCACAGCTACAGTCACAAATATGTTTAATTAATGATGTGGACAAGTAAAAAATAAATTGCCATGAAAACCAAATGCAGAAAGAGACTGTTAGTGAGTGAAGAATAAAGCTGCTGCAACAGTGGTGTTGCGTTTGTCAAAGCTGTTTCATGGAATTTATTTTACAGTGGATTCTGCCATGAGTTAAGACATCAAGAGCAGAAGTGTTTTATGGGTCAAAGGAAAATTGTTTTTGTTGAGTAAAAACTCACAGTAGGAAAGCTAAGAAAAATTATTGGATTCCTTAAGATATCACAGGATTTCTTGTTTCTTGTCAGATGAAATCTCTTGCTGTTCAAATTACTGCCTTATCTACTTCCAGACATACAGTGAGAAATCAGTGTTTGGTTTCCTTTTGCTAAGTAGATAGCACATATTAAGGAGATAGTGTTTGAAAATTACTTAGAGAACACAAGGAAATTGGCCAATGTGATTTCATGGCACAAACCCCAGCAACAGCAATCAGCTTTGGGTTAGCTGAACAAACAGTAAGAGTCTAAGAAGAAATAGATTTAATGTAATGATGCAGTAACTAGGTGACCAGGTTCATAAAGCAAATGGTACCAAAAAAAAAAAATTTATTTAATTTAAAGTATTGTTTTTGGTTACTGGTGAAGTTACATAAAATTATATTTGACTCAATTTGTTTAGGGCCAAATGATAAAAACACTTGAGCTCTACCACCAGAACAAAAAATTTAAATAAATTCACTCTTGAATGTATAAAATTTGACTAAACAAAAAGACTTTGCTTCATTTCAAGGAGCCTTTTATTTTCAGATAAAAAATGTGAGTTTATTTATATTTAAGTCTAAATTTAGTTAGAAAGTTAAAAAACCCCAAAATAAGAACTAAACATAATAAAATGCAAATAATAACATTAAAACCAACTTACTGGTTGTGCAGATACAATTTAATTAACTTAAATTAAACAATTTAACAATTTAACTCATTTTTTCCCCAGGCTGTCTTGGTTAAAACAATCTGTATAATTAAACACAAAGTCATAGTCTTAGTTGCCAAAACCCACATTTTTATAGCCAAGAATGTGTCACCAGGTAATTGTCATTCATGCTCTTCAAAAAACATTTTCTAAATATACCCGTCCTGCAATGCATAAAATTAATTGGAAGCTCAAGGAGGTGGCTTGTAACAGCTACTCCTGATTCTCTAAAATGTGCATATATCCGCATATCTTGATCAGCTAATCTGTTGTTCTCTGCAACATTTGTCTCCTCCATTTCTTCTGCCATTCAGCTGATAGGCTTCCTGAGATATGCTTGCCCAGTGCTTAATACAACCTGACCTTTCCTGGCAGTAGAGTCTATCCACAAATTCTGCTCATGATTATTTAGAAGATGAATAGTGGTAATGATAACTGTGGAAATGTACTATCCAGCAAAGGGTTCTTTGTGTTTTTAAATCCTTTCTTTTCACTAGCAGAAAGGACATATTTGCTGCAGTCACATAGTATGTAGAAAGAACTTTTGGAACTTTATTTTCATCCAAGAATGTTCTTTTATTGAGCAGATTTGAAACTAGTGCCCTCTGCCTTTCTATCCATCTTCAATTACTTTACTGTCAATTACTGTCAATTATGGGCACAGCAGAAGTAAACACCATCAGCAAGAAGTTGCTGGGGAGAGACAGCCATTTTAAGTGTCCTTTTTGAAGGACAGAAACATAATAAAACCCTGACTGAAAATCTGAACAGTGAAGAGGAAATCCTAGAAGATCAAAAAAGTAGCTAGGATTTATTTTTTTTTACTGTTTTAATATAAGATGAATTTCTGCCCTTGCAGGAGTATGGATTTACAGACAGAATGCTAACTGCTGAAGTAATTCTGTGAGAAGATAAACATTTATTTTGAGATCCTAAATGTTAGTTAAATATTTGCTTTTACCATGAAGAAGAACGTTGAGCTGGACACTGGAGTTAAAATCCCTAATGTAGAAAAAGATGTTATACACAGGAAAACTGTGGAAGTGAGGGTGAAAGAGCTTAACTTGACATCATATACTTTTTGAATAGTAATAGTTTTTGTGATGATTGCCAAGTTGGGATTCACTTGAAACTCATTGGCATATTTATAATGTTTTATTAACCTTGTTTGCTGAGATTGTGTGACTGGCCAAATTAGATTTGCTTGTAGAAATTTCTTTGGGGACTGTAGATGTGTTAGTATATGTACATTTACATATGTTTATGGAGTTTAATGGAAATAATGAATATTCTATTCTTATGAACAACACGTTCAGATGATGAGTGCTAAAAATGAATTACTTTTAACATAGTGGAGCTCCTAGAGAAAGTCAGAAAAATGTGTTCTTTCCAATAATTTCCATGTTTTATGCCTCCCAGTTCACATATATATCTCCTTGAGAACTAGGTAATCTGACACCCCAGATTTCTGACAGATTTCTGACTCTTACAGACTGAGGGTTTTTGGTTTTGTTGTTAATGATCAGTTTGGTTTTGGCGCTCATTAGAGATAGTTTGATGGTTAAGCAATGTAAATGTTTATTTTCTGTGTGTGTCATTGCAAAGCATTGCAATTTTGTCATTTATAAATTGTAGATCTCAGTATGTATCTTCAGATTTTACAGCCATAAGCAAACAAAGGATTAAACTATCATAATTTAGAACTGAAAAGATGAATGTCATTCATCATGTGTTTCCACAAGAAAAGCACATGTTAGAATGGAAGCATACTGCTCACTTTTGATGTCTATGCCTTGTGACAATAAAGGGCATGATTCACTCCAGTGACATCACAGTAGTTTCTTCTAATTTTTCCAGATAATTAAAAATATCTGGCTTTTTTTTTTTTTTTCCGAAAATAACTTAAATTATTCTGTCATTGATTCATCATGTGATTACTTCATTGTAACACTCTAATATATACTTTTAATGGGGGGAAGAGGGAGGAGTTTCTTGAAGAAAGATCATCTTCTTGTAATGCATTTCTGAAAAAATGCCACCTTGGAAAAAAGAAATATTTTTATTTTGACCAAATTTCTATCTTTTTAATTACTAAAACTTTAGATAGTTTATAGTTGTCTGTAATTCATGTCAAGAATTCCAAAGGCATTAACCATTGGAATTTGGAGAATTTATCAAGGGACACTGAGAGATATATTATTGATAAAAGGCACTGAGTTCAATCATTAATAAAGAAATGCAATTCTGACACAGAATTATGTAAATATGTCTAGACAAGATTTTCCAGCAAAACTCATTTTGCAGACTTTTCCAGCTCTTCAAATTTCCTGTGCAAAATTGCACTGGCACTGAATCTCAGCCACAGACAGCAAGCATTCACCAGAGTTGATTTAGGAGGATTGTAAAGGTGACATTTAGACCCTGCTGCATCTCTCCTGAAATCTTGAGCCATCTGGCAGCTCTTACCCATGCTCATTACCAGTGAAACAATTATGTTGTCAAAAATCCAGGGATCACAGGGTCCTAAGTTAACCCATTTCCAACCCTGTTCTGGGAATCTGGGCAATGCAGAAACAGGTATTCCTCATACATACTTATATCACAGAGGTTTTCTTAGACAGTCGTTGAACTTTGCAGATTTGTGTGCATTGTAAAAAGCAGTACTTCAGTCATAAAGACAACACCTCTAAGGATCAGTTCAACAAAACCATAGATTTTTTTTCATCTGAGAATGGTAGGGTACAATAATATTTGCTTCTAAGAGGTTACTGTTATAAACTTTGTGCAGACAGCTCTGGCATATTTAAAAAACAGAATGGAATAAAACACATATATGTTAGTTTGTGTATATGTGCAGTGTAAATATAGATTTTCATAGAAACATTTTAGTGAGGACAGATTATTTTCTCCTAACTGATTTTTAGACTTCCTTTATCTTTTTTTCTTTTATTAAATCTCTCTCTGATGACAATATGTTCATTACAGACTGGGCTTTTGTTGTCCTATTATTATATGATGCCCAGAAATAACAAGTGGTCAATTATCTTTTACCTAGCACAGTCAGAAAGGAAATTCAATTTACCTGCATCTTTTGTCATCACAGTAGAAATGATATTTCCTGCCCTCAGTAACACTTTAATTAGGATGATGGTGAAAAGCAGTATTTTCCATCATTAGATAGTTTAGAGGCTTAAGCTGGTAAATAATAATGCTCTATTATCATTTGAATGGGTTAGATGGGTTCTTCTCATGACCCACAGAAGCAGACAATATCTTTCACAATCTTCAAACCTATAGCTGGAATGTGCACTAAATAGAAACATTTGTCCATGTCATTTCAAGATTTTATGCAAACCAGTCTAATTTAGAGTACCAGAATGTAGATAGTAAGTATAGAATATATAATATTTCTAATCTCGAAAAAAGTAATGATGTGGAGAGTCCATTAACAAAATAGATTGTTCCTGGCTTTATTGTATGTCATCCTATAGTTTATGTTTCTTTTTAATTGTCAAAAGCATTTATAGCCTGTGATCAGCTGATCAGTCCTTTGTGATATACATTTGATCTTATTCAAAATACATAAAAGATAAAATAGACAATATTTTTTACTTGTTGGGCTTTAGACAATGTGGACTGTTTCAGTGCAGAATGAGTAGATTCTCTAAGTTAATTTGCAGACAACTCATAAAAGAAGAGCCCAGGATAAAGAATATGAGATAGGAAAACGTGCGTCAATACACAGCCAGCACTAGAGGAATCAGTTGTTATTTCCTAGGTGGCTTCTTTGCTTTTACTTGCATTAAACACTGATTTGCTTCAACAGAATACATAGAGCCACACATTGTTAGGAAATTAAAGATGGTTCTGAAAGACATGCTTAAAAGACTGACAGTTTCAAACTTCAAAATCTCTTTATTGTATCAATATTCAGCAAGAACACAAATTATCAGTCACTATCAATCATCACTACATTCTCAAAACAACTAGTCAATACAAATCTGTTCTAAATTAGCAGTAGGTGTTCAAAGTCAAAACACTCGCACTTTATTCCAGTTAGCACTGGAATAATGATCTGTGATGGACCTTACTAAGTAAGATCAAGGTTATCAGACTTAAGACTTCCCTTGTCATGAAATAGGGAAGCTATGACCTAAGTGCACTGTAACCTTTCCTCTCTTCCTATCCTCACTCACTGCTGATGTTTTGTGCTGCTGTGAAACTGCTACAGAAGAAAACGTCTTGGCCTCACCTGCTCTTGACATCTGATATCTGGTATCGGACTCCTGGCTTCTGTTCTCCAGAATTATTATGGTCTCATCTCCCATTTGTTTTGGAGAACCCTTTTGATTTATCAGACATATTTCTTTCAGATTTTACTACTTGGACAAGTTTTTCTGCATTGTTTTTTGCAACTATACAACAACTCCATCTTCTCATTTGTGGGTAGGGCTATCAAATATGTATTTAAGTTCATCAGTTTTACAGAGTGTTAATAGTGATATTTCAATATTACAAATTGCTCGTACAGCTTTACTGCTTTTACTGGTTTAGTGTGCTTATTACACCTTGCTTCAAGGCAGTGTTCTGAGCTTGCTCCTAATTTTTGGTTACAACAGATCTCTGCTTTCTCTACAGTTCTAGCTCCCTTCAAATAAAAGAGAGTGCTGGTCTACTTGTGACATAAAAAATTTCAATCCCAACTGGAGTAGTGGACAAATAAGTTGGAACAAAAAACAGTTTCACAGTTACAAGCAGACACCATTCCATACAACTTTCATTCAAGGATTGTATGACCTGTGCTGTGATTTTGGGCATGACTAGGTTTGACGGCAATTATTGACTACACTAGCCTCAGGTAACCTACAGATTATATTTGATTTTTTTTTTTTTTTAATTATGGAAAAATAAACAGTGCTTAATGGAGGAACAAGAATTCTGACAATAAGCCATCAAACGACACAAATGATCAAATGTTACCATTATGAAGTATTTGAATCTACCAGTCTTTGCATCCTTTTCTCCTCAGGTAATCATCAGTAGTGTCTGAAACCATGTGGAAGACCTTTATCTTTGACTTCCAAAAATACCTAATAAAATATGTGTTCTATGAAGCTCTGTTACTTCTCTGAATTATCTGCTAGATTTACCTATGAATGAATGCCTTCTCTCCTTTCTGTCACAGATTATTTTTGTCCAAGATTCATATTGTTCCATATAAACGTACCAGTCATACCAGCAGAAACATAAGATGTCCATAAAACTTCATGTGGACCTCATGATGTCAGCACCAGGATATGTGTTGTTGAATGGCATTGGTTTATATTGACAGGGTGACAGTTCAGACCCCCCTTTCACTGAGACACATTGGAGGGTCAACACCACCCAACACTGTTATTTTAGTTACAAGTGCAGTGAGCCCAACACTGTTCTTGTTTCTGTAGCAAGTAGAGTAGGCTGACACAATTTGGCACTCTCTGACCTTGCCTACTGGAGCTGTGAGTTGAGAAAACTGGGCACCTTCTTCTCCTAGTGTAAATACAGCTAATTGGGGTGACTGGGCACACCCTAACCTAACCTTACCTGTAATTCTGTTATTTGTGAAACGGACCTGAGACTACTCCTCCCTACATTACAATCCAATCTGAAAGTTTCCAGAAATTACTTAATTCAAATTGTGGCTGTCATGGAAAAATAATGACCAAAGTCAATCATCTTGTGACCCTAGAAAATACTGATAATTAAAAGGGAGGTCCTTTGGAGCGCTTTGTGTTTGCACCAAGCTGCTACCCCATATCTCATGAAAAAGTTGGTCTATCCAATGGGAAAGGGTGAGTAGTCTGATACTTCTCATGTTAGTTGTAAACAGATCAAATTAAACTAATTGATTATCATTTGATTCTGCAAGGTAATCAGAGATATTTCATTGCAGCTTTTTTTCAATACTCTATGAAGATCATCAGGTACCGAAATTTAACATCTTACCATAGGTTAAACTCTATCCAAGGTGCCTGAGAGATAATATTATCTGAGTATGATTTTTTTTCCCCTCTAACTTCTAATGATCTTTTATTTTCGACCTGTTGAATGTAAGCAGATAGAAAAACATCAGCTAGGCATGAAAATAAAAATCCTAGACACATCATGGCCTTCAAAGCTAAATTCAAACTACAAGAGTGGAGGTTGATCTGCACCTGCTATAAACTGCTGGAGGTCCTCAGAAAGAAGTGAAACTACAGCAATTTAACAGTAGCTGAGGTTTTGACTCTCTACCTATAGATCGTTGGTAAATTGTCTTGCCATGTGTTGTTTTTTTACAGCATCATCCCAGCTTCCAGATAAACAACCAGCAGTCTGGTTGAACAAGAAATTAAGATGAATTAATAAGAATATATGTATTTTTCCACTGTCTTGGTAAAAACTAATTCATAATAACTATTGGATCTCTGAGCAATTCTTAGAGATCTTTACCATGCTCATTTTGCTGGTTATGAAATCAAATCATGCCTTTTAAAATAATTTTATGAGTTCTGTTTAGTATGAATTCTAAGGATAGAACAGATGATGATTTTATCTTTGAAATGGCCTTTTTCATTGATCTTACTTTAAAAAAATAAATTGGTTTATATTTTGTTTCAGTTCTCCTGTGAATTGTGATTTTCCCTTCACTTAACACTTCAGATAAGACATAACTTCTACCTATAATGAAAAGCTGTGATTCATTTCATCAGGCAGTTTATCACAAAAAATCGAACTGCAGCCTATTAAATAAACTGCAGTGCCTGCAGAAACAAATAAAATATTTGTTTGCAATAGGAACACCATAGAAAGCTCTGTAAACCATGTTTTCAATGGAAAAAACCATGGTAGCGTTCAAAGCTACAATCCAGCCTACAAACAAATAAAAACCCCGAGAAATGCAGGTGAAATAGGGTTCATCTCAACTGGTCACCTTCTAACAGCTAGGCATTGCAAACTCTTGAGAAACTGCGCCATCAAGGTGAATGGTTTCCTACAAGAACTGAACCAGGTATTAACATGCATCTGTTCTTAAGCATTATATCAGGAGGCATTCTGAGTGTGAAACATCTGCTTATTCTCATTCAGAGCATCAGAGTCCCTTATTTTCTTTTCCTGAAACTGCTGGACCAGGAGCACTAGCAATGGTACTGGGTATAGCATGAAGCAGCCGTCCCACATCACCTCTGCTTACTCCCCAAATCCTCTGTAACAGTGACCTGAAAGGCTGTTTGACCTTTTACTACATTGCTTTAATTTTTCCTGACATATTGGGAAGCAGTTTCTAGCATTTGTTCTTTCTCTGGATATCACAGATCCTTCCAGATAGCATGTCAGAAAACTTCAGCCTTTAGGCAGATGTATAAAATTAAAGAACCAAGTTGATTTCTGAAGTTTTTTGCTGTACTTGCCTAAAGTGAACTCTTTATGATTAAGGTAGATCAAAGTAAAATTTTTCATTGTTTAAGTTGAATAGCATGTGTTTCACAGCTTTGTTCACTTGTTCTGGGCCAACATGGGAAAAGCAACAAAGCCATTATACTAGGCAAAGTCTTCTCCTTTTATTGGTTAGTGAAAATGCAAAGTCCTAGAGAAGTGAAGATGGAAACAAGTGATTTGTTTTCTAAATGATGCAAAGTTGTATTTTAAGTAGCAAAGATGAAGGTAGTGTCTGAAGAATTGCAGAAGGTTATTACACGACTATCACTTTGGAGAAATGGCAGATGAAACAGAAGGTGAAGGTCAAAATATGAAAATATGGAAAGAAAATAACCCTGATTTATGCAGAAAGTGGTGGATCATGAAGTTACAGGTGCCACTCTGGAGTGATACCTTTTTTTATGACAGTGTGCCTCATGAAAATGTGCTATGGTGCCTCGGAGGCATGAAAAGCTGAGCACCTCAAATGTTATGAAGTATTAGGAAACAAATGAAAAGTAATTCAGAATAATTATTCTACTGAATAAATCAACGAGAAACTGATTCATACCTGTCTGAAACTAAGAAAAACGAAATTATGCAACATATAAAATGATGTGAAAACTGGGACTAGATTGTTCAAACAACATTTTTGAATAGGAATTAAATACATAAACAAGACAGTTTCTCTTTTGCTTAGTGCAATAGTAACCATAGAAACCAAACCCAGGGGTTATTTACATTCACAAAATGTTTCTGGGTTTTTCTGTTTGTTTTGGTTTGGTTTTTTGTGGCAAAGCAAGGAATTCTCTGAACAAATTGATGGATTTTATCCTGTAAAGTGCAGCTGCAGATCAGTTTGTGCTTGTTCCAAACACTGTGAGCAAGACAACAGAATAGTTATCAAACAGCCCATGGAAGGGAAAAAAAAAGGGGAAGTAAAGGGGTCTCCAGGCTACCAGCAGAAGAGAAGAGCTCTAAATGGGGATCCTCAAGGCATGGAGAATCTGGGGCCAATGGTGCCCTGGGCTGGGTGGAACTGCCCAGTTCCATGTTTGGTGCCAGGCAAGATCCTGATCTGACTGACAGCTCACAGCAGTGTTACAGGAACTGGTGACTGCCACACATAAAAAAACTTGCACTGACATTAGGCACAGTGGAGGTGGGTGGTGATCATTACCTCTGTGGAAGGCAGAGTTCTTGTGGGGCTGCCACTCAGATAACAAGGTCATGTCTTCTCAAAAAACAGGAATTTCTAGACGGCCATCTCTCTTGCAGCTGGAAGTAAATGACCCTATTACTGGCAAGGAAAAAGCTTTCTTCCTCAAGGAAGAAGGCTTTGTAGATTATCAGTCTGGCAGGGAAGTGAGAGTTCAGTAAGCTGATGAGTTATGAGGCACAGTATATGTCAGCCTTCCCCACCAGAAAAAGCACTTACATCTTAAAATAAGAGAAAAAATAAGTAAAGAGAAGAGAAACAGAAGTGCACTGTATTTTTTGTACTTTGAATTCTTGTCACTGAAGTATCATTAGGGAGTCAACGAGTGGCAGGCAGCAAGAAAAACACATAGTCTGGCATTTAGCTGAAGATCACACTGAGGTAAATGAACCAAAGTGCCTTCCCTTGATCTATAACATCTTCCTTTGTAAGTGCACTCTTTGTAACTTAAAAGAAAGGAATACGTTAGGGGTATACAATGCAAATGGCTGGAAAACTTTACTGATTTACCATTACTAAAATAGAAAATATTTTCCTTTATGATATGAAAAGCTATCTTTTCCTTCTTACTGAAAAGTTAAAATGATGACATGAAAAGAAAGTATTCTCACTCAATTATGCTTTCTCTCCTCCTTGGCCATCTTGGCAGAATATGAAAATCTAAGAGTAATGTTGAACTGAGTTGGTTGCAAAGGAAGAAGTAATCTCACTCTGTCTCTTAATAAAAGAAACTTAAAATGTTGTCTAGAAAATGATGACCTATTCTTATCTAAAGATTACTCATAATAAAGGAGGACCTGAGGCACTCTAAAGTGCTGAAATACAGAGCTGATTTATAATATTTTATTTGCAATATAGGAAAAATATTGCAGTTAAACTATGGATTTAAAACTGAGATATCTGAGCAAATCTTTATGTTTGGAATTTTTTATTTCTATTTTCTTGGGAAAAAATAGCTCAAAGTTTATGAACTTAAGTTTAATAATCATAAAAGAAAGGTAAACCTGAAGGTGATCTTCTATGCCAAATAATAATGAAATTTTATCCCAGTTGCACAGTGAGTTTCTTTTGCCTTTCTAATAGAGTCCTGAATGTTTCAAAATACCGCTCATTTACAGAAAGTGAATTCTCACCATAGATTCACTTGAATAACACCATATTTTATATCTATTCCTAAAGTTGAAGCTTAGACTTGTGGGTTTGGCTGTGAAGTTTGATCATGTGATATTTTAGTGAGAATTACTTGAGTTGGCCATAAATTTATTAGAATTATATAGTGCCAACTAATTTTAGCATTGCAAAAATTCACAATTAATTAACTGAAAATCTCTTCTAATGAAAAATAAATCCTCTCCTGTTCTGTTTTACATGTGAATAAAACATTGTTCCATCCATTTCTTTTTGATATATTGAAAGATGTAAAGCTGTACATTAGATCTTAAACATATTGATATTTTCTCCTAAAATCTTTAATCCATATTGTCTTCTTTATACTTGAGCGTAAAGTATAACTTCATAAGGTTTCAAAGCATGGTACGCTGTAACTTATTATTTTCTATTATGTTAATTAACCTAAATCTCTGTTAAATATTTTATAAAATTACATGCAAACTCTATTTTCTCTATATTCAAACATTATATTTATTTTTAAAAACCTAATATTATATGCATAAAAAATTCTTGATGTTAGAAAATATTGTCATCAAAACTAATAATTAACAAGAAGGGAGATTCAGTGGCTTACTAAAAATAGTATTTTCCAAATAACCAAAAGGATGGAATAAATTTTTTGGTACTACATTGTGGTTCTGAATATAATACTGATACTTTAATTGCATTTCTGTATGATTATATTCAGTAAGCCACTGAATAATCTTATAAAATATTCAACAGAGTTTAGGTTAATTAACATAATAGAAAATAGTAAGTTACAGCGTAGCATGCTTTGAAAACTTATGAAGTTATACTTTACTCTCAACTATAAAGAAGACAATTCTTGTGTATTTTCTTATGGATCATTCTTTGTCTTTTTATCAGATTCACTGTACTGAGAGTGATTCACATATACTTTATTAGCAATGATTGGCAACTAGTCTATTTTTACTTCAAAAACTGAATAAAATAAGATCCAAACATGTGAGAGAGTCAAAAACCCAAGCACACAGCAGTCCTTCCCTATTCAGCTTTGATGAAAAAAATACTACCTATCCAAGATTGTCTGTGACTATGGCACGACAAGGTGATAAATATTTAGAGTACTTGGTAGCATATAAAAAAAGTTCAACAGTCACATGACCCAGAAGATGGAGTCCATCCAAATTCTGTTTACAGCTTCAGATTTAGTCAAAACTTTCTGAGAGGGTAACCTTTCCCCTTATCATCCTTACACATCTGTCTGACTTGGTAAATTATCACAGATTATTTGCCACCCTGAAGACAGGTAATCACTCCGAATTTTATGTGTTCTGGCTTATCTAACAGATAGGTACTCTTGACTCGTATCGGATCAGAGTTTAGTATATGCTTCACTCCATAGATCAGATACAAACAACTGTGGAACCAGAGAGTGTGACAAAATGCTCCAGTGACCATAGCTAGGCCAATCTACCTCCATTGAAGATAGCTACTTCCAAGATAATGTGGGAGAGACATAAGGTGACATGACAGTAGAGTAAGTGAGCTAAAATATACAGTATATATAAAATGTCTTGTGTCCCATGTTATGTTAGAATTTCAACCTTATCATATACCTGTGTGAGCCAGTGCAAGCCTAAAATGCCACTAGCATCATTAAGAGAATTTTTTATTTTTTTATTTTTTTTGTGGGAGCTGCTGAATTCGATAAAAAACTTGGCTACTTCTGAATGAAATAAAAAGTTCTTTTAAAAGCTACCTAAATTCTACACCTTATTTGTCATGACAAATTAAATGCAGAACATGAGGCCATCTCAGTTCATAAAATACCTAGTGCTGCCTCTCTTGAGGTCACAGAAAAATATCAACAAATTTCAACAGAACCAAAATTTTATCCATACTGTCCCATAATTTACCCCTTAGGCTTGTGCATAGCTGAAATCTTTAAGGGTAATTTTTTGACTTAGAAAATTTATTGGCAAAACTCCCATACACATCAATAAATCTAAGATTTAATTCTAAAAGTTCAAGCAGAAAATTCTGGATGACACATCAGTGACTCAGATTAAACCTTGACTTGGGCAGATGAGTTATTATTAGAGGACATAGAGAAATGAAGGCTAAAATAAAACAATCCCCAAGCTTTTAATTAAATTACAGACACTTACATGGAAAATTAGTAGTAAAGGTATTTTAATGTTCTTTTTTTGCCCAGAATAGCACACAAAATTTTCATAACATACTGTCCCCTCTCCTATAGCCTAAAGTTCTCTCTCCAGCTGTG
This sequence comes from Phaethornis superciliosus, assembly GCA_023637945.1. NCBI lineage: Eukaryota > Metazoa > Chordata > Aves > Apodiformes > Trochilidae > Phaethornis > Phaethornis superciliosus. The sequence continues at coordinate 68,159,642 of JAJQWJ010000002.1, read as the reverse complement.
AGAGGAAAGACTTAGAACAGTTTACTTAGATAGTATACCTTTATTTTTAAAAGCATAATGTTGCAAACCAGTGTCTATATGCCTCTCATGTGAGATTTTTATTTTGAAGAGAACTTCTTATATGCCCATACAGATATAGCAGCCAATGCTTTCTTCAGAGAGTGGCTGACATTTTACCCATTTAACATGTAATGCATATCAGTTGAGACAGCTGGAATAATTTAATACATATTGGTGAGGCAAACAGGTAGATTAAACATTGAACAAGTCCTGTGATATGGGAGAGGTAGCTTTGATCAGACTGGTGTCTGCAGCATCCATTTCTGGCCCTGCAGCAACTGTGGTAAAAAAAAAAATAAAAATTTAAAATTGAAGATTTCACATCAGTCTATCAATGAAGGAGAGCTAGAAAATAGTTCCCTTCTTAAAATTAACCCAAAGGAATGAGACACAAATAGAACTAGATCTTGTATCAGATACGCTACAGTCATATGAACTGTGAAGAAAGGGCCAGTGTTCTCATCATAAGCATATATTTGCTTTTAGGGACATGGAATATTTTTCGCTTTGAACAACCTTGTAAAAGAGTTAAGTAAATATATATACTTTCAGAAGCTTCTGTTTGCTTGACTTTTCATTACATCTGTGGTTAACCAGAGTTGTCTTTCACTGTCAGTTCAGACATTGTGATGTCTCCAGTATTTTCTTTGACCTAAACTAAGGTTTTGGAACATAGTGTGTGCTATAGTTGCTTAGCTAACAGTTATTTCAGGTGCTACACACTTAAATTTGTAGTTGGCATTATTTAAGCTTACTACTTTGGGTTTCTGCTGTAGATTCCATCATATTTCAGTAGGATTTTTTGTTGTTATTCCTCTGACTCCCTTTTTACAAGGAGTCCCATGGACAAGACAAGGGGTAATAGGTACAAGTTGCTCCTGGGTAGATTCCGAAAGAGTAACATCAGAAGGGTTGGACCAGATGATCCTTGATGTCCCTTCCAACATGACATTCTATGATTCTATGATTTCTTCTTTCTCCAAGTTTATTTTTTTATGTTTTTGTGATTCTTTGGGTTTTTTTTGTTTTTTGTTTTTTTTTGTTTCTTATTATTTCTTGCATTGCTGACACAGAAATAAATGACACAAATTCTGATTCCTACATCTGTAATATTAAAATAATTATTTTTCTCTTGCATTATACTTTCTTGGTTTTTACTTTACTAGGAAGCTATATCTTGTCAGTATCCAACCAGGCATTTCAGGATAAACTATTATTTATGAAGTTTTAACTACATTCAGATGAATAGAGACTTACATTACTTAAGCCAACTGTTTAATTAGCATGTAACACACTGGGATAAAACAAAACAAAACAAAATAACTAATTTTTTTATGCTGATTCTGAAAATCAGAGAATTTCATGTGTCACTTGTTAATATGGTAAGGTATCCCCTGGTGGTATTAAACTTTGTAACCTTACAACCTACACTACTTATAAAACAGATATTTAAACTTCTTGATGCACACAAGTGTATGTAGACTCACACTATTTTAAATCTAATTAGTGTTTAATAAGCCATTAGAAATGTTGTCATTCAGCTCTTACAAATTAATCCTGATCTCTTAACACATGCTGATATTTTGAAACAGTAATTATTCTGAAACAAAAAAGAGGTTTGAGCTAGTTTGAATTAACATAAACAGCTCCCATGATTATTGTATGTGCTTGCAACAGAGAGGTGTTAATAGTCTCCTCATGGCTTTATGGAAAAAAACTCAGTAACAGAAGGACTGAAAATCATGCTGCTTGATGGTCAGCATTCCTCAATGAAATACAATTAATACAGATTAGAACAGAATAAAGAACTATGGAGCTTTCAGAATGACAGTCCAGGCTAGAGTGATGCATCTTTCTTGTTAGCAAATTACATGCAAACTGAGCCTAGAATCTGTTAATAAACCCAGGTTCTTTCCAGCTCACACACTGGCAATTAAGAATCTGTGCTGGAAATAGCTGGCAATTCTGTCAGTGATTCATGTATCAGAAGAGAATCCAGTCAGTTTCCCAGCAGGAATAGTAGTAAATACACACAGAAGCACATACACATGGATGGACACACACAAACGCAAATATTTATTTATATGTGTGTACGCGTGTATATTTATGTATTTATATAAAAACACACATGTATTGGCACACTGAAAATGTTGGAATACAACTGATATGCACGTGTAAATCTAGGTTTTAGAACAGTTAGCTGCAAGCACACACAAAACTTGCTCCTGTACAACAGCCCAGTTCTTGCTATTGGCTTGGAAAGTTCTTGGAAAGGACTTCACAGTCCTTCTTTTCTTTGAATCAGGCCAGAAGGCCGGTAAACTTCAGAAACAGAATTCTCACCAGAAAAAAGTAAAACAAATAATTTTCAATATGTACTTCACTGACATCCTCAACCTGGATGTAAACAAATATTTTCTCTATTTCTAATGTTGTATACATGCAAAAATTTTTTCTGTCACAAAAATTTTCAAGAATCAATCTAGAGATTTCATTAGGAGTTTTGGATGAGAAAGAAACTTCAAATATAAAACCAGGAACTTGCAATAAAGAATGTTTTTATTATTATTTTTTCTCATCACCTAACAAACCAAATGACCTAACAAACCAAACCAGCACTGGAAGTAAATAATGCTAGAAAATAGAGCTGTCATAGTCTATGAACTAGTGGAGATCCTAGAAAATATCAAACCCTGTGATTAAATTTTTGCCAATGTAGTTTCAATCAGTGTCACCTGAATGGAATTGTATCTACTGAATAACTTTTCAGACAAGGATGTTCACCAGAAAAAGGAATCCTTTTGGATTTCTAGGTGTTAATGTGAAAAGTGCTTCCAGCAGAAGAGATTGAGGCAATACTCAAACAAGAACCGTCTTTTGTTTAACACATACCATCACTGCACATCAAAAACTATGAGCAGATTCTGCCACATGAACTTGGAATCAGAGCAATACCATGAAAGCCCTTGACTGGCAAAAGAACGAAGTGATCTGGGTCTGAACCCTGAATGGTTAACTTCATAGGCTAGGCCTTCAGATGAATAATATGAAAAAGAGCAAATAAAACCGGTCGTTAACCCAGAAGACCCTTTCTACACTGTTTTGTTTTGGGTTAGTTTGTTTGTTTCTTTTTTGCATTTTTTACACCTTTATTGAAGATATAAGTACTGATTTCACCATTTCATTGGATTTAAATCTCATCTAGCTGACCACTCTGTAAGCTCAAGTGGTGACAGAAATAGAAAATACAATTCATGAAGAGAGAGTATGTATTGTACAGTTCATATTCCTCTTTCTCAGCTAGAGGTCTTTAGGGGCCTCTTCTGAAAAGCAAAGTTACTAAAATATGCAGCTTCTCTTTCTCTCCTATTCCCTCATTTCTTGAAATAAAATGTTGTTGTATCAGGAAACAGATGTGAAGCGTTAAAAAAGGAAAATATTTTTAAAATATTTGGCAATAGACAAGCTTATAGCCTTTACTTCTGCTCTGAGGCATATTTAAAGAGTAGCTCTAACATCTAGAAATTTGTAGAGAATCAAATAATACTTAGGTAGACTGAGCAGCTGAGAAGATAAAGAGAGTAGGCTACAACTCTCTTTCAGGTGAACAGTTCAAATCCACTTGTATCAGTCTTGAGCAAGAGTTACAGAAGCTCATTGATGTCTGTTAAATCAGCAATGGCTTTGTTTCATTTCCCACCAGACCAGAATAGTAATTTTCAGCCAAGACAAAAAAGTACTCTGTTTACAGAACCATCTTAAACCCTACAGCACATTTTTGTACAGTATTAGCATCTTGTGCAGTGCTAAGTTTAAGACACCATTGTCTTGAGACAAAATTATGTGAAAGACGATGATTTAATCTGCATCAAGTCTACTGATGAGATTAGTTGGTCACGGTCAGGTGGCTGTTATCTGGGACCATACTATCATATAATTATCCATAAATTAAGTTAAATTCTACAATAGATCATATTTTACAATCAATTAAATTTACTTTAAATACAGGTAAATACAAGATCTGTTTTCCCTATGATTGTCATTACATTAAATCTTTCATGGCAACACTGCTCATAATTTTTTGACAATGCTCCATTCTTTTCGAAGTGAATGCTACTCTGTACCATGCAGTCCTGGAAGGAAACTGTCTATCTTTCCTGAACCAAAAAGGATTCTTAACTCTTCATTCAGTAGACACCAGTGTTTGGGAACTCCAGGTGAAAAAAAATCATTTCTCACAATAGACGGGAAGTGGAACAATAAGAGTGCTTCATTTATGTAAATGCTGATAGAAATCCAAATGTAACTCTGGAATTATCTTAGCCCTGCATTCCAATTCATAATTGCTCTTCTTAGTAAGAAGGGTATCAGCCCCTCTACATCAACTCTTTGCAGAAAACCAGCATGAGATTACTCAGGCAAATATGATTTTGAATGTCTTTACAGTGAAGTATGGAATCAGAGAGTAGTTTAGTCATTGCATCCCTCAAGGCTCAGTCCTGAAAACAATGTTTTAATATTTTCTTCCAAGAGGGTTATGCAAAATATATGAACACTGATTACATTTTTTATATTAAAAATGTTTAAGAAGCATTGTGCATAGAGTGAAGAATCAGGATATTTATACAGAGTAGATTACTGTGAAAGTTGTAATAGCAGAAACATTATAATCATTGTCAGGTCAAAGTTCAGTATCTTGAGGCTGAAGGCTAGCAGAAATAACTTCTAGTGCAATTTTTATATTCCAAATAATCTATTAATTCTTATAATTCCTATAGAAAGAATTTAAAATTAAACAAACTCATGGTAACTTACAGAAAAGACTGAAGAACCTGTCAGTAGATTATGACTGTACTCTACTTACTCGACTTAGTCAACCTAGTAAATCAGAACTTAAATCTTATTATTTTTCAGTGTATCAGGATTAAAGAGTGAAAGTGGAAAAAGGAGTTTCATCTGCAAAAAAAAAGTGATGGAGAGAGCACTACTCAACAACAATGATAGGCAAAAAAATTGAAGTGGAAAATATTACAACTGCTCTAAATGTTCAGCAGAATGCTTTCAACTGTCTGAAGAATGGTACCTGATATACCTCTACAACAGAAGAAGTGGCAAAACCCCTTAATGACTTGTAAGATGGAAGATGATCCATTTATGAAAAGGAGGATTAAATGGAAGGACTACATGTGAAAGCAAGGACTTGGATTCACTGACCCTGGAGGTCTTTTCCAGTCCCATATTCTTATTAAACATAAAACCTCTAATCCTATAAAACATGTGCACACAGTGGGTAGTTTCTGTGGAAGCATACAAAGCTGCTTATGTGATAGAGGAGGCTAGAGTCAGAAAACGAAGCCCTAAGTTAGGATTTTGTTGAAAGACTCTGTTAACAGTATCAAGTATTAACCTCCTGACAGTCTTCTTTTATGAAGTGCATCCCCTATCTGAAGGATATATATCCACCTTCATCCATTACATTCACCTGCTCACTTTTCTTTCTGCAGATAAGCAGAATTGTGAGTGAGGTTATAGAACATTTTAAGCTTCTTGAACTGGTAATTGTCTGCATCCCTTTGGGGATCTTGTCTAGAGCTCTGGTCTTGACAGTTTGAAAGGTGCACAGTGTACTGAGATTTGATAAGCATTTTAAGAGTGAACATCGATCCAGTATTTTAAGCAATTTTCCCATTAATCTAAAATGACCTACATGTACCTCTGGATGGATGGATAATGTGTCATGACTGTTAATTACTTTGGGAAAAAATTTCTCCTTAAATGAAAAAAAAAAAGATAAAAATAATAACTATGTATTGCATAGATTCCCAGTGTAATGTTAACTGAAAAAGAAATTAATCTTATGCAAGAAAATTTTTCTCAGCATTTCAGTGGTTTTGAACTCTTAAAGTGCACTATATATAGAATTATTAACTGCATGCCTCCATTGGTGAAAGAGGAGACACTTTTTCAGTTCAGTCTCAGGATGCATACTTCATTAGCAGTATTTCCTAGCTGTCCCCTCACATAAAGTCCCATTCTAATTCGATTCTGTAATTAACCTAATGAACCTATTGTTTAATTAGCATACCTTAGTAAATAATTCTCAGTTAATTATTTGATTAATTTAGTTTGTTTGATTTCAGTTTTTTTTCCCCCACAAATATCAGAAGAAACCAGGAAATATTCCAAGATGTATTGTTTTAGTTAACAGTGACACTGACAATTCTGGGTTTGTGGTTGATATTATTAAAGATCATATTATTAATTCTTATAATTAGGTATCTGCTTTAACCAGGTTATTAATAGGTAGTACATAAATCACCATGTTTTACATAGCTAATGCCAGCTGACTGTTATTTTTGGTTTCTTAGACCTAGTTGTAATATTCACAGTTCATAATATAAAGTATCTGGAGTAGATCAACTAGCACTTGTGTTCTGCTGGTAAAGTTTCGCTTTGCAGAATTTGCTGTGGGTATACATAGCTGTTAAAGCTTCATATCTGGTTTTAGCTGTAATGCTATACAGTGAGACTGAAACAGAATCCTGTTTCTGTGGGTCACCAGCGTCCAAGGTGCCTCATTCTTTGTGGAGTCCACCAGAGGAACTTGGTTCTGAGGCCACTTGTCTATGACTGTCCTGGCCCCTCTAATACTGCACAGCCTTTTAACTGTTCTCTGCAACTCAGTCATCTGACACAATAGATCATCAGCCTGTGTACTTCTTAAGTCCATAAAGTTGTGACTACTAATTATACAGCTTCTGTGACAGAACTACATAGGTTTGGGTTTGCTTGTCAGAAGTTTTATACTTGTTAATATCCCTAATGTTAATTTTAAATTAATATCCATTAATTTAATTTTATCCAGAATGTTAATTTGTTTGCTCCAGGTAGTTACCTGTGTTCCAGAAGAAGGAACATGTACATGTGGAACAACATAAAAGCCTGTTTTGAGGAAAGCAATTTTTCCATATATTTTGCTCACCATATTGCCCTGGAAGCTAAATATATCAGAATACATGATCAGCCAACCAAACAGTATCTGTTTCCCCTCCTCTACAGCTCCCACTCCAGCAATGGTCTGTGTATAAGTTCCTCAGGGCCCCTTATCCATTGCATATGCATTTACATATCTGAATCTAGAGGCACCAAAGCTTTTGCTGATAGTTTTTCCTGTGCATCCTGTCATGCAATGGTCATGCACTGATAGAATTACTCTTTCTCTGGGAAGAGGCCTTCTTTCCATTTCTGTCTGTTCTAAGTGCTAAAAGCCAAGCTTGAGCTTACACTCAATGTAGCTTATAGCAAAGGGATCAGGATACCTGAGGTTTATTATGGAACCCCTTAAGCAGCTGCAGCCCCTATATTTTCCTCACAGTCTGACAAGCAGCTGACTATCGTGAGAACAGATAGATGAATTTATTCCCTATTTCTCTGTGCAGATAGCCATCATCCTGCTTCAAGTGAAAGGCTGTGAATCTTTTTCATTCACCTGAAGGTGTGTTCTACCTCACAACTGTATTATTAGCAGGTAAATGATTAATTCTCCCTCAAGGATGTCTGAGATTCACGCTGTAATTTTTTTCTGCAGGGTCCACACCAGTATGCCTTCTTGCAGCTTAGACCTTCTTGGGCTTTGCTTGCCCTGTGAGAAATGATAGTGATGTTTTTATCCAGCACAGGAAGAAATCCAATTCATTTCTACTTTACCTATTCTTTTGCCTTACTGAAGAATATTCTCCCTCATGGTGTATAAGCAATCCTTGGGAGTTCCCTTAGTCCTGTTCCATGTTCATCAATTAAAATGCTATCACTGAAATAATTTTAAATTATCCTTACACTGTAATAAGGGCAAATTTCCTGAAGAAGATGAAAACTTGACCTCAGGTCTGTTCCTGACAGATAAACATGTTAAGTAGAAAGGTAATTAGGAAACGATCTTATTCCTCTGCTGTATCTAGGGAGGATGGAGCTAGGCAGGCATTGATATCTAAGAGTGTAGAATCTTGAACCCTCATCTGAAGTAACTGATTTTTTGCAACGTAAAGTGATATTGTTATACTCTTGGACATGTATTGCATATCACTCAATCCAGCTTTTTCTCTAGACATTTAATTGGTTCTCTGTTCAATTCATTGATCCCATTTTATACCAACAAATCCTCCTCGCTCTTATGCAGAGAATCAAAATGCAGAACCAAAGACAGGGCTTGCAGGTTGATGTTTTACAGATGTGATGTTCTGTACTGAACCCCTCAGCTTTTGTCAGAACTGGCCTAATAACTCTGCTTTTTGTCTGTATAATTAGTCCACAGCAGTTGCTCCACACAATATTTCCCAGTACTGAGATTTCACAAGGCATTGCAAATGCATTCTTCAGTAGGTGGCAAGTAGCAGGGAGTCCTAACTCTGTATTCCTAGTTGAAGCTCACCTCCAAGATCATCTAAAAGCTCTCCCAGGCTCCTAGATGCCACCACAGGAATACCCTGCTACCTTCTTCATCTCAGTACCCTAATATGGAATATTCTGCATATTGCCATATTTGGTGTCTTAAAAGGCTTGAAGTAATTTCCTACACATGACAAGTAGCCACAAGCAACAGGAGTAACTAGAAAAAGAAACTTACAAAGAATAAGAAAAGGGAAAAGAAAGGGAGACAATTTGAAAGCTTGCTGAAAGAAATCACATGTATTTAAATATTTTTTTCTGAGAAACGGTCCTGTAAGTTCACTAAGAAAATCTTACTAGACTGCTGAGTTGTTGAGAGTCTGTGGAAGTTTCACATAAAGCCACATTTATTGAAATTAATTTAGACTGTGGATATAAATTTAGGATACAGTAATGACCTGCTAATTACTACTCATTATCTTAAAGTTTTTGTAAGTGTCCCTTTCTGAAAAATAAATATATAGAAGCAAGTATTTTTCTTTTAATAAAAATTAAAATAAAAAGAATTCAGTTAAAGGAAACAAAAGTCATGGAATAGTACTGTTTTGGGGGTTATATTCAAAAGCTTTTAAAATAGAAATTCTTTACCACAGGCTGTAGCCCTGAGACACCAAACTACATTTCTTTGGACATGCATATAGCATAAGGATTGTCAGAACACAAATTCTGTTATTTTCCAATAGACTTTTCCATAAATAACCTATGAAAGAAGAAAAAAAGGACAATATTTCACTGAGTACTTTAGAAAAAAAAAATCCCTTGTATGTTTGGGCTGGAATTCAATGTATTTTTCTTTTCCTTGAAGAGACATTACTAATCAGAAAGAGCATGGGTACCTAATGATACTGTTTTGAGTGCCATTTGCACAAGAAAAAATTAAGCCTGTACAGTAGCACATTTAAAAATAACATTAGTAATTTCAGATAGATCTCATTATAGAACACTTATACAAATTGCAAGTTTATTCATTTTCTGAACTTTTTTATTATCCTCCAGACTTGATCTCTGTGTGTTTTGAAAAAAAATCCTGGAAGTGTATTGTATTTTATTTTTTTTTGGCACTCCACTCTCTGGTTCAAGATATATGTATAACCTACTACTGATGGAGAGATAAGGGGAATGGGTGGGGCTGAAATTATCCTTACAGTACCTGGAAGTCCTAGGATTTCAGCCATGTCTCCTGAATCCTCATCTATAAATGGTATGCTCTGCCAATCTGTCCCACAGAACTGTCAGCCAATGGTGGTCACAATCAGGCTGGGGAAAGCTGGGCTAGCAGATAAAAATCTGTGTAACGGAGGATGTAATGGAGGTTACTGGAAGTTAAGTATCCCATTGATGACTGTAGTGGCAGGCATGGATAACGCAGTGGGAAGTCTTCCCATCATCATGAAGATGATTCAGTTGATGGACTATGCTGCTTGTGCTTATTAATAGGAACAGGGAATTAAGGGAAGCTGGACACTGCCCTAGGCTAATAGTTTCTCATTGTTGAAGAAACAGTGGGCCTTCATACCCTAGAAAAGGGAGTAGAGAAGCTCCTGAAAACTTGCACCAAAAAATGCTCTAGAGAGAGCTCTGTATTAGGATAACATGTTAGTAAAGTGTATACTTTACTACTGCCTTCATTAATAAGGGTTTTACTTCCCTTGGCAAAGTAAGATGGTTTCATCTTGTTGACATGAAGCTTTTAAGTTATAATCAACTACGTTTTCTTATCAAACTGCAAAATTTAATCAACTATTTAATGTCATAATTTGACCTCAACTTAGGAAGTATAAGAGGGAAAGTAAATTTAAATCTTCCAAAGAGAGCAACTGAGTAGTCTCGTTTAAATAAACTATATAGACACACTCTATTTATTATAAAGTTCAAGGTCAACGTTTACATGTGGAATCATCTGGACCACAAGTCATGTCTTACTAAGGGTAATGTTAATTTTTCTTTAGAATTTCTGTTCTGAGAAATTTTCTTGCAGGTGTGACAGGTTTCTGAGATATAATGATGCTATAATATATGTCTCAAAAAAAAATCTTGTGATGTGCTTTCACACCTAATTAGAATCACCTTCATCTCAGTTTATATTGTTCAGTAAAACTTACTAAAATATATAAGAATCAGAATTTATTGATAGTTTCCCTTTTAACAGCAGAAACAGCACTAAGTAATTTCATGACTGCATTAACTATCATGTCTGACAGAAGTAAAAGAAGTGTGAAAATCTGTAATTTCTACCTCTCCTATAGTTGGTTCCAACTTGCAAAATGCAGTAGCTACTGTCTGGGCGATCCTCTATGTTTTGATTTAAAGTGGGTTCTTAGTTATACAGCTTCTGAAAGCATTGAAAATTTGGCTTGGAGAGATATAGTAGGATTGTCCTTAAAGAGCTAATCCATAATCTCCACCTACATTTCAGTTATGTGGGGAAAGAGGGTCATATAAATACGAGTAGGAGAACTGGTCTGATGCCTTAAATGTAATTTCTTGGTTTGGAAAAAGGTAAAAGTTTAAGCAACATTTTATATGAAATCCAGTGAGAAACTGAGGATGAAAAAGAATAGTTGTTTGTATCAGAAAAAAACAAATTGTAATATAGATGTTATTTAGATTGAAGAATGAGTTTTTGTTGTGACAAAAGCCATAACAACTTTGTACTCTGATAATAAATCATGAAGATGGGGCAAGGGGTAAAGGAATGTTTTACTGTGGCTGCTTCTGCCAATAGTAAATTTTCATAGTTTAAAGTAAGATGCCAAACCTCATCTACTGAGGCTTGATATAACTAATCAAATAGGCACATTAAAAAGGAAATCAAAGCCTTTCAAGGATCCTTGTGAGCTGCATAGATTGTGCTGCATGATTCTCATTGAGTATGTTTACTGGACCCAGGCCTCCTTTCTCTACCTACAATTTAAACTGTCTTTATATCACCTGCTTCTGCTACTTACCTGGAATCAGCTTATTCCCTGTGCTGAGAAAGCTCCATTAGTTTCATCCCCCGTGCTCAGCTCTGCCTCTCCTACCCACGCTACATCCACAACTGGATATCCTGGGAGGCTGATGGTGTTGAGTTTCCCAAGATGCAGATCTAAGGCAATTCCAAGACATCAAAACTCTTCCTCTGGCCTGCTTCCTGGCCATTGCTGGTTTGTCAGGCCATGTCCTTTAAAAGATAAAATTTACATGTTTTTTTCTCAGCATATTGATAATAGCTATTTGTTAGGTCTTGGAAAGAGTACACATTTTTCTAAGAAACTACATTCAGAGCAGCAGCATGAATATCAAACAGATATATCTTTGTTTAAAACTCCCACCAGAAGCCTGAGGAATCTTACATTATTTGTATTAGTATATTTAATGGTTTAATGTTGTAAGCTCAGGTAAACAAATATTTCTGTCTCGCAGGAAATACAGCAGGATAATTGTTTTCAACCCCTGAATTTCAATTAATCTTAATGTGTATACAAAATTTATTGCTATTTTAGTGCATAAAAAAACATATTTTGAAAGTAACACTGTTCTAATTCAGGATGTTGGTAAGTGAGAGTGGTGCATTTAGGGCACTGTTTTCTTTTTTCTCAGGTACACCAGCAGTGACTTATGGATTGTGTTTTAGAGCATTGATAAACAATGACATGAGATGGGAATGATATAAAAGAAGCAGGTGTTCAAACTCTAAAGCTGCAAGAATGGAAATGCACATAGATCTTGCTGGTAAAAAGATATTCTGGCAGTTATAAAACTGGAGCTGTGTAAGCCTGGGACAACCTGCTCCTGTATCAGGCTCAGCAAATTAACAAGGAGCCTGCCAAACTTGTCAAGTGCACTGTGCCTCAGAGGCAGTTAGAAAGCACTTTTCAACTGCATCAAAGAATATGTAGGGGTTTGAATACATTAGGAAAACAAGTATTCACACTATATTGCAAAATTACACAAAAATGCATGTTGCTTTTCCTAATCCCACTCTTTCTTGTTTGCTTGCTCAGTCTCCTGTGCACACACAGATGCACAATAATATAAATATCATATTTAAACCACAGGAAGATGCTAAAGAAGGAACAAGAACTTAAAATGATAAAAGTACATTGGGGCCATCTAAGAAAACCATAAAATGTGATTTTTTTGGTACAAATTATTGTGTTCTAGAAATTCACTTTCATTAAAATATTTGAGTCAAAGATTCAAATGCTTTCCATTCCTTGGTTTACATGGTAAGAGATGAGGCTGCCAGTTAGAGTGAGGGTTAAAGCCCACCACCCTGGTGGAAGGGTCTCAGAGCATCACCTACACACATGACATTACATTCTTGTAGATGGAGATAAGCAGATAGCTACACTGAGTGATACAGATACCCAGTGCCCCAATTCAGTAAATGTCACCTACTGGGAGAATGAGTATTTTCTGTCCCTAGACACAGATGTTATGAAACTATTGCTAGGTGGGTTTGAATATTTATAATAGATAGGAATGAACATGACTGTTAATGGAGGTGTTTTGTTGTGGAGGTAAAGTTAACTTAGTAATTTAGATAACTAAGTAAGCTTGTTTGAACATAGCACTAGTGCAAACAAATTTTTTTCTAAAACTTCCCATGTTCAACAGTTGTCTACAAAAATCAGCTACCTTGGATGTGGGTTTCTCATCAAACTGTGAAAATTCATACATGAGAATCTAAGTTAGTCCCTAAAGACATGATTTCATTTAGAATAAAAGTTCAAGTGGCCATTTCTTTCTTTTTTGCTGAAAAATTGCGTCAGAGGTTTGTTTTTAAAAAAAACAAAACCAAAAACAAACAAACAAAAAAACCCAAACAAACAAAAAAGAACACACAGGCATATCTCTAGATAATACCACTTATTACCACTTCAGAAAGTAAGGGAAAGTAAGGTGGTAGAGTATTACCACTTCCAGATGGATTACTGAAAATGCTTCTCAAAGAGTAATTGAATCTACTTTAGAAGAGTCCTTTCAGAGTTTGCAAGAGATTGTTGAGAATTATTTCTAAAAAAAACCAACAAAACCCCCACCCCAAAAAAACAACCCTGCATAAATTTCTAAGTCCTTTATGAGCTATCATGTTCTCATGGGGCAATTTTTATTTGGATGAATTGTGCTGGTAAAACTAATTCATTAGTCATTTGCTATACCTTTGTTATGCATTGAGCCTGTAAAAAAATCCTTATTTTGGCCATAATATTAAAATGTCTTGCTTTAAAATGCCAGGGTACTCATATACTATGAAAATAAATTACAGTTTTTCCTCTAGCTTTGTTTGTACCATCTTTCACCACAGATGATTTCATCAGGTATAGAAAGAAAAATCAGCAGATGTTACAAATTTTTACTGTGCAGCTATTGGCAATATAATGAAACACAGAAGTTTCCTTCAACAGATGCATATTGTTTATGTAATATGCCACCTGAAAAGCCAGCTCTTGACAGATGTACCTTTTCCCAGGTGCCATGCCAATGATTTCTCTGATAATAATTCACTGCATAATATAAATTGAAATATTGATTGGAATACTGGCATAGAGAAATAACATATAAATAACTGTAAACTTGCCCTTTCCCTAATTTCCCTTCCTCATTAGTGCAGAAATATTTTTCATGTTTCTGTCATTGCTAGAAGCTAATTTTTATAGTACACCAGCTCTCGACAGAAATTAGAACTGCAGAAACTTTGCATGTTGCTCGGTTGCTTGGAAATTTGTCTGTTTTTCTCTGCAGAAAATGACTTTATAAGGTTATTAGAAAACAACCCAGGCTTGAAGAACATAATTGGAGTATCATATGAATGATCAATGAAAATCAAAATATCTTGTTTTATTGGGTATGATTAGATAAGAATCAAAACATGATTTTTTGCAACAAAATTTTGTGATAAAATTGGAAAAGGTTACTGGAAATATGAAGGCAGAAAATATTTACTTATGACAGATATTACTCTTGAAAAGCTTCTCTGTTTCTATCTGCATGTAAAAATATGCTTTTGTAGATGCATCTGTAAGAAAAGTTATTGAAATCTTCTCTGAAACAGTTTAATCTATTTACATATATATGCTATAGAAGCAGAGTAGTTTGGGTTGGAAGAGACCTCTAAAGGTCATCTAGTCCAACCCCTCCTGCAAGAAGCAAGATCAGGTTGCTCGGAGACTCATCAAGCATCACCTTGATATCTCCAGGGATAAGGCCTCAACTACCTCCCTGGGCAACCTGTTCCATTTTTCAACTACTCTCATGGTAACGACATTTTTCCTAACATCCAAGCTAAATTATACGTTATATATATATAATACTTTCACCAGTTTTACGTTGGTATGCATTATGCATGATTTTACGGACATTATTCTGTCATATATGAAAGTGGAAAAGCAACTTCATAAGACTAGGACTTACAGCAAATATCAAATCACAGTTTTGATCTAACATGGAAGTTTCAAATAAGTTGCTGAAAAGTCAAAATAAGTTGACCTGCAAAACAGTGTATTACTTCATATACTTCTAAAAAAAAAAGCAACAAAAAAACAACCAAATAAAAAAAAATCAAGCAACACCTCTGCACCCCACAAAAAAACAAACCAAGAAAAATAAACCCCCCCAAAAAACAAGAAAACAAAATTACCCAAACCAACAAAGAATATAACTGACTTTGAAATAAAGTAGAGCAACATCCTTCCTGGTTAAAATTAGTTATGAAAACATGAAATCTCTCTTTCCTCACCAAAGCATATTATCCTTGAGGCATCTGAGATTTTGAATTTCTTGTACATCTATGAAGTCAGTAAACTGCAGCTCATTTTTGGTCCCAGTGAGAGTAATGAGAGTTTGTTATCCTGGCTGGTGTGATTCTGGAAGTAATCCCTCTATTCATATGCACGATTTTTTGAAGAATCTAAATATATGCACTTTGAGTTTTCACTTTTATGCAAAAAGGGAATGTGTTAGTGACACTGAAAGCACAGTAGCAATGAAACAAATTAAAAGCTATCAAGCAAGTAATTTAAGTGGGATAGATTTTGTGAAAATTAACATTTAGATCTGTCAGAGCTGTTATCTGCAATCGCCTTTAGTTATAGCTTCCCTCTTCTGATTTTCATTCTGCAAGCCTTCAGAATATTTAGATAAAAGTAATATATATTCTTTTCTTAATATGGAAGGATATAGAAACACAATGCATTATCTCTTCTGAAATGGACCCACTGGAAATAAATTTGTAATTCTGTAGCTCAGAGGGAAATTTCTTAGGGGTTTTTGCCCTTTAATTCAGTGAGGATTTGTACTCTCCAGGGTACTTCTATTAACTGAAGGACAATCCATGCTCCATAGCTTAAGCTTAACCTATTCATCCTGCATAATTTTTCCTAAGCAAATTGTTTGCCTGTGAAAGCATGGGCCAGAAGAGGCAAGAAGTAAGGGCACAAAAGCATCAGAAAGGAAAGCAAATTCAATTTAAAGTACAAAGGAGCTACTAGAGAGAAGTTGGTTCTGCTATAAAATGTGTGTTTTTTCACTCTGTGAGCTATCCTATCTTTTTTGGTCCTAACCAAAGCATAGTTAACATCTATTTAATGAGTTCCATATCACCTATTGACACTTTCTGTGTATTGTCATAAAACTACTGCTGCATGAATATTGATTTGTCTACAGGTTCAGATGCAAAGTTTACTTTTGCAGGCAGTAATATTGATCTCCAAAAATTATGCGTCTCCTGCATCTTCAATGGAATAGTATGAGATTACATTTCAAATGGCCTGATTGATAGTGTGTTTGCATTTTTCAGTTACCAGTTTATTCTTACAAGACCAATCAGTACCTGGGCCTTAGGAATTTTGAAAATATGCTCCCTGAAACCTGTAGTTGAGATTTCAAGGAAACATAAATCTCTTCAGAGCACATACTCCACTCATATTCTATAGGGGCCTGTGTTCTAGTTGTCCATGCATTTTCAAAAATATGCACACCAGATTTTCAGCATTAGGCATTATAGCTGTCTGACGGGTTAAAAACAAACAAACAAACAAAAAGTAAATAAAGTAAATATAGTAAATAGAACAAAAATTGGGGAACGAAGTGTGAACAAGTAATGTATTTTCCTGAATTTATTTTGTTTGTATTTTATCGTGGTTGGAACACATACATTTATCTATGTTTTGAACACATCCCAGTGCTTAATATAATGTCACAAAAATGAAAGAACCAGTCAAAATAAACTGTATTTACTGACATCTTATTTCAGATATTTAGCCACAGATGAAGTCTCAAACCTATATCAAGTACCTTTCATCAACAGTTGAGTTTTCTACAAAGTCCACTCTTCTCACACATTAATTCAAGGGACATAGCACAATTTTCTATATCTAAGAAGAAATATCAGGCTCTTGTCCAAAATGTGCTATAGCTCCCATAATGACAAAATTTTCAAGGCATAATTTTCTGAAATTTAAAGCATCAGATTACATGATTGATGTACTTAGAAAGGTCTTCTGAAATCAGTAAACCTTGTATTAATTTATCCTCTGCTTGATGATTGATGATTGATGTACTTAAAAAGGTCTTCTGAAATCAGTAAACCTTGTATTAATTTCTCCTTTGCTAAAGTACTCTCTCTAAAGAAATTGTTTCTGAAGTGTAGTGGTATATTAGAATTTAAATTTTATAAATAACATCTCTTGACCAGTAAGAAAGATGAAGAAAGGGAAGAGTCAAAATATAATAGGTTAAAAGGAAAGTACTTGTGCCATCATCTCAAGAAGTATTTCTTGTTCACTGCTGTGATGAAGGGTTTAAGCGATAACTATTGTATAGGTGGAAGTTTAGTTTTTAACATTGGAACAAATGGATAATCTTTCATAAAGTTTTGTTGATATTTTTTTTGCCCTAAAACTTTATTTTTCTTGTGTATTAAATGTTGCCACAACTCCAAAGAGACAAACATATGCCAAAGGTGTCTTTTTGTATTAGTTACTTTCAATGTTCGCTTTAAAAAAAAAAAAAAAAAAAAAAAAAAGCCACTTCCTAAAAATAATAGAGTGGTGATTAAAATGAGGGCCCACTACAATTAAAAAAAAACCCAAACAAAAACCAAAGAACGTGTTCATATGCTGAAATGGAAATCCTTCTCTCATCCAGGAAATTTCTCATCTGATTTTATGTTTTAATGGAATATTTCATCTGCTTAATGTGCTCCACTTAGCTTAAAAGAAGGTTGGCATGTTCTATTAAAGCAGTTCTACTTTGCATTGTTGTCCACAACCATTAGCTCAGACTATTAGTTGAGAGTTTTCCTTTCATCCTTTTCATGATTTGAGCGCATGATTTAGTACATGACACAGCACTTTTTGGGAACTCTACTTGTTCTGAAGCTTGTTTGATTTCTTTGAGCTAGTAGAGCTTTTAAAATGGTTTAGATGTGTAGGCCTGAATGTAGGTATGTAAAGGAATTTACTGAAGTCTTAATATACTCAAAAAGTATTAAAACTCTGTCCTCAGAAGCCTGTAACAGGACTCTCTGCCTCCATATTATCTGTAAATTTTCTCAAGTTCTGCGAAAGTTTGAACTTCAAAGTTTAGCCTATGAGTTTCAATCTTTCAGACTTTTGATTCAATCACTTAACCTTTTGACAGAGTTGAGATACATTAATCTTTTTATTTCAAACCAATAGTGAATAATTAAATCTGATCTCTTTTATTATCGTGCATGTAATTTGCATAATCTGTTAATTTTTAAACATCCCAGGTGATACACCTTTCATGTTTCTGGATATCAACTTCTTTGCCTATGTGAACATCTTAATTTGCAATGCTTGGGTACATAATTTCATAGGGCTTGCTCAAGGAACAAATGCCTTTCTGGCTTTCCATTTTGGCTCTTAGCTTGCCTTCATTTTCCACAGGAAAGTATGCCTCTGGCTGAAGCCTCTTCCTCTTTCATATATTGTTGGGTTTTTTTGAGAAGTATATGTTGTTTTTCCTATTGTTTCTGTATACCGGCAATTAAAACCTCTTCAGGTAATGTGCTCTTAAATCTTGTGGCTTATCCATACCAATAAATACTGTCATAGCATTAAAGGGACTCTTCACACTTGTCAAAATGATACCAAAGACCCATTAGCCAAGAAGATTTCTTCCAGACTTTGGGGGGAGGAAAAGAGGGTAATTTTTAATATAGAGAGTAATTTTTAATATTGATGTCTGCCTTTTCATTTTCCATTGTCTATAGAATTAGTGGGTTTAAATATAGCTGGAGTGCTCTAAATTTTTTCCTGTAAAATCTCTGGTAGAAATGAAATAAACTGGAAAATATGCACCTAGAGAGCTTTTTTTCTATCAGGTACCAGATTTTTCTCTTCCATAATTCTGCATAAAGATGATTTTGCAAGTTCTCTGACTATATCACTGTATATCTCATGGATTTCACATCCTCTTTAGTTTAATATTCTGCACCTATAACACCATTAACCCTCAAGGATTTTCAGGCAATAAATTGTGGAAGATACATAACAAAGGGTAAGTGGGAAAAGAAGAGTTCAGTATTTCATAGTTAAATCTGAATATATTAAAAACATCTGTCTTCATACTGTAAGAAATGTCTGGGTTAAAATTAATACATAATATATTGCATCTACTTATTTTTTAATTTCATTTATTTCAGTGAGGAATACTGTTATTTATTACCTTTACTTTCAAAAGTAACAGGTACTGATCAGCAAAATTTTGGTATAAATATATTTAAACTGGAACAAAAGGGATCCAAGTGTTATTAAGTAAGATCACTGATTCAACAGGCATTTGTTTCCAGGCTTACATAAAATACATGTTTAAATGTGATACTTTCACCTCACATTAAAAGGAAAACATTAAAATGGTTCTTTCATTACGAGTACTAAGACTTACAAGGAAATATTTTGCCTTAACATTTAATAATTAATTTTAATGTGTTAGTTCAAACACATAACATAATACCAGACACCATACCAAGCATCTAACAAAGTTCCTTAATCACCAGGAAAGGACTGAGAGAATCTTAAAGTTCTGAATCTGGATTTGAACACATTGCCAAAAGCTGGTAGGTATTTATTATGAAGTAATTTTCTTGAACACTACTACTTTCACATTTTCCATGGCTTGTGCCATGGCTTCAATGGTATATTCTCTAACTGCTCATTCTCTCTTGGATACTGGAATTGATTTGGGATCTTCACCTAAAAATAGATTTTAAATTGATGCCTAGAGTGTTTTCAAGATAAGCAGTATGTGTTTTAAAATCCTCCTGACAGTGGGAGGAATTGCAGCCCAGGTTGTCCATCAGTGAAGATCTTGCTGTTGGTATGGTGGATAGAAGGGTGAAATTAAAACATTCTCAGAATGAAATACCTGCTCTGAAGTTGGCCATTATTTCTGTTGGTCACCACACACAACTTTCACTTAAATCATCTTCCTGTCAATTCCCTTCTCTTTCTCTCTTCCAGTTGTATAGGAAGTGTTGATATCTCATTTGGGTTTTTTTAGACTCAGCTACCAGTGATCAGGTCCATGAATTGCTTATCTCAGCACTTAAATCTTTCTATGAATACCAAGATGAACAATTTGACCCTGATAGAAATCTAAAGTGGAGACAGAATCAGGACAGAAAACCCCACTCAGCTCTGCATTACGTGAAAAAAACAAAACAACCCAAAACATTAACAAGAGTTAGTAGAACATTTAAAACTTGTTTTGGCTAAAGGCAACAAAGCTTCTAACCAGCATGTGAAAGTCATCCTTTATATATAGCATATCTACTAATCTCAAAAATACAAAAAAAAAAAAAAAAAAAATGGCAGCTCAGAGACTGTTTTGCTGATTGAGGATGGTAATGAGACTCTGATACCAGATTGAAAAGAGTAGACATGTTTTACTGGTGATAGCTAAATAATACAACAAAATCAGAAAAATACAGAACAAAGTACCTAAAGCAGAGAGAAAATATACAGGGTGATTCATCAAGTCATTACTAAATAAGAGGAAGGGGAGTTACTAAGAGAGATACTTCTGTGATTTTAGAAGGTACTACCAGTACAGAGAAAGAAGGACATTTACAATAAGATATGATTGATTTAAAAGCTGTAAAACTGTCCCATAGCTTGGTTCTGTGTGGAACACATGCATTTACAGAGTAATAATATTATTTTGCTATAAATTTTAAAATCAAAGTTGGAAATAATTAAAGAATGAAACCTGTGTATAAGAGCTAGTCTTAATATTGATGAGAGTACTGCATCCTGAAAAAGGAGGGAAATAAAAAAAAACAGATGACCTTGACATAAGAGGGGGAAAAAAAAGAAAAAAAAATATAATAGCCATAAACAAATTTACAAAACAAATCTGAAAAAAAGTTTCTAATCACTGTATAAGCGACACTTAAGAACAGCTTTCCAGTAGCGTCTGTGCAAACAAGACTTTACTAACATTAAGATGGTCCTGATGCTGTTTATGAGAAGAGTTTTATGACTAGTTGACTATGATTAAAATCCTCCTAGCTTATACTTTTTGTCCAATCTTGTGAAATATGGAATCTGACGGAAAAAATTCACTGTTCAAGAGGTGAAGTTATACTGCCTAAAGTCATCTTCTCAAAAATGGCTTGTTTTATTTCTTCAAGCAATATAAAATACTTATTTGGCAGGAAAGAATGTGGTAAGTAGGAAGTGCTTCACCAAATCAAAATGCTACAAATCTAGTATTCAGTGTATTGACTACCAAAGGGTATGGCCTATGTACCCAGGCTGGGTTGAGAAGTCTACGTAGGTAGAAAGAATGGTGGCAACCAGTTAAAAGAGATCAAGAGAGTTTTTCAGTGATGGTTCAGAAATACCACCTGGGATTAATTTGTATTATATTTTCATCCCATGGGCATTTCCAGGATCCATTGTCACAGATATTAAGTGTAAGTTTTGAGGGAATTAAACATTTTATGGCAAGTCTTCTCCTTAACGTGCCTTTTTAATTTTTTCAAGAAGTGAAGTTCCAAAGGAATACCATTAAATGGATGAGCTAATTTTGCATCTATTTTAAAGTACTTATTTTCCATTGGAATTAAATTTTCCTGATGTCCTCCAATATCATAAGAATTCATATTCAACTGACATCTTTATCATCCTTATTGACATCTCTTTCTTTCCTAATACAAATTACATCTTTGAAAGGGACAATATCCATTTTAGTTTATATGGTTTTGTGCATGTAAGTTCTTTAATGTAAGTTTTTACGAATTTATTCTGCAGGAGAAATGCTGTGTACAGTAGACAAGTTTGCTTTCTGTGTTTAAATTGGAGTGCCATTTTAAGCAGAAAATACATAGGGCTTACCCATATTCTTTTTCTTGCTAAAGCATCCATCAAAGACCTACAGTTCTAATATAAACTCTATTTTTTCCTTGATCAAAAGTTCTTTTCTCATGAGTAAATCTGATTGAGCTTGTGTTTAATTCTCAGTTACAATAAACTCGTTCTCATGTTGGCAACATCTTTTGTTCACACTTACACAGGTATGACAGGAGTGAAATTCCACTTAAGAAAATGGAGTTTTGTTGTATCTCATCCAGAGCCACTGGGGTGACTATGTTTTGGTTGGAGATCAGATTGATGACTGTCAGTTGCACTTTGGTTCAAACTGATCATATGCGATCAGATATTGATTGATACTGAGGGGTCCTTAGTTCCATAATATTTTCAGTAAGAATCTCATTCACTTTGGGCTTTAGGTCATTCACATGTAATTATCCAGTGCTATTTATTTCACCTGAGGGTATTTCACCTGGAATCCACCTAGTGCTGGAACTCCAAAAGATGTGGTGTTATATCTGGACCTCTACTTGGATCTCCTTATTATAGTAAAAAAAGCAGCAGTGCGTGGGAAACAACATCGTGTATTTATATCTAGTGACATTTTACATTAGGAAAGGAAAAAGCCAAATGAAAATCTGTCCTGGACTGAACACATTAGTGCAGCATATATATATACTGCATCTTAGAAATAATTTCATATTTTTATTAAAATATTTTTATTTATGTAGGGTAGAAAATAGCTACGGTTGGACTTGAAGTTTTTAAATGGACATTTAAGATACATAGATGGAGACAGACTACAGATAGTATGGGTAATAGCACTATGCAGGAGTTCTTTTAATCATTTTCATAGCTAATATATTCTCTGTTCAAGTAATAGAATATATATATTGGAGCAGAGTTTGCATTCCACTTTGACATTGCCTTTGACACAGTATCTAGGCTCTGTTGCAGTAATTTTGGGTCCTACAACATAAAACTGATGTAAAAACATAATCAGGACCATTTCATCCTCTGGCAGCAAACCAAATACACATTTGGATTTTCTTGTATGAATTCCAGTAAGACTATTATTAAAAAAAAAAAAAAAAAAAAAAGGCAAAGCCCAGCAAACCTATCTCCACCCATAATGAGCTACAGAGATCAATCAAAACCATTTGGCACCTTTTAATCTTTCATCTAATCAGTCTATTTTCAGACACAAAACCTCAGCAGTAAGTTCACAGCTTGTTTTAGTTGGTTGATTGTATTCTTAATGTTCCTCCAGTAGATAAGCTGCCCAAAGACTTTGGAGATTTTAGCTTACGTAAAAAAGGGAACAACCAACAAAACCACCAGGCATCAAAGATAAAAGCAGAAATACATAATCAGATTTAGTCTTAAATGTATCTCATAAGTAACAGCCAGGGTAGATAACTGTCATATGATTAAAATCCACAAAGTAGCTATTTTATCTCTTTGGAAACAGTCAGTAATTTTCTTTTGCATTTTTCTTGGTATCAGACCTTTCTACAGATAACCAGAAGTACACAAGCCTTTATGCTATGAAAAATGAAAGTATTACTCAGTTATTTTATTGCAGCAGCACTGTACTATGCACTAGCTATGTGGGCATGAAAAAGGCAAAGCTTGAGAAACAGCACAGAAAAATTGTGATTTCTCTATGAATCAGGACTGTGGCAGAAACTTGAAACAAAATCCTATGTGTTCCTGAGGATCCCTGAGACTCCAACTTTCTCTGATTCCCTCCTCTCCTCATATATCACCAGATCTGTGTATGCCTTCCAGCAGCTGCAGGTGATGGCAGCAGTTCACAGTTGTTCCATGCTGTTTCTTATATTCCCTGGATTCAGAGTTTCTTCTCCTAAAGTTTCTGTAATAGGTACCTTGAGAAGACCAAAAGAACTCAGACCTCCTGACTGTCCCTGTAGTTTAGCAGGGCACTATCTTAATTTGACCACCACACTTTCATTTTCTTATAGGAAGCAGCTGACTGAAAATCCATGTTGTGAATCCATACTCACGTGTGAAACCTGTCCTGCTCCTCTAGTGTTTGGGGGATTAAGTCATGGAATCCGTTTGGTTGGAAAAGACCTTTAATACCATCAAGTACAACCATTAAAGGAAACTAGCTGAGACATATTTGGACTCATATAAGCACACAGGTTGGGTATATCAGTATATAGTTTTCTTTGTGCTTGGCAACCTCAGGAGGATGGTGCCATCTGACTCTTTTGGTATATAGCTCTACATTCAACAGGAAGTGACAGAACTTTTATAAGGGTTTCTTCACCAGGATTTAGAACTCTGTAAGCAGGACTAAATGCAGCATATGAATACACAGCATTCATCCTGGCTAATACACTTATACATGCAATTGATGCTTGTGACGAACATGCATGGGCTGAGCCTTAGCATACTCATCACTAGTGATGCGTGATGTTGCTGTTAAAGTTTCTCATGAGCTGAACCTAATCTCTCCTAGTTAAGTCTTTCAGTTCCATTTTTCCTCATTTCCTCCAAATGAATTTTTGTCCTTTTTTTTTCTTTCCATACCCTGAGTTATTATTTCCATTTGAACTATTTCATCTCAGTCTTTGTTTCTACATTTCTCACCTTGCATGGCTTTCATTTACAAAATCTTGCAGGTTAATACTTTTCTTCAGAAAAGCTAAATGAAGGATGCATAGCTGTGCCACACAAAACTGGGCTGCCCTTCACAGCTGTGGTTCACCAATCAAACGTCCAGCATACTTACTTTCAGTGACTGTAGGTAAGATTAATAAGATTCATCCCATCTACCTGTCGCCATTTGAAGTAAATAATCAACTAGGTGAAGGGAGAAGGGAAGCCTCCTTGAATGACAGTCTTGCCTTCAGACAGATTTCCATACTAGGTGGGATGAATTCCTTTATCACTCTACTGATAGAAAAAAAAGTCTTTTGCAAAAAAAAGATTGAAAAAAAAATAACAATCAGAGTTTGCCACTGATTTTGGCAAAAAATCTATGGGGATTTTCTGGGGTTAGGGGAAAGTGTGTCAGAGATTATAACCCTAAGGGTTCAAAGAGTATTTGTCATGATACAGAAATGGAATTGCAGAAAACTGAAAACCGCTATATTACTACCTGTGATAATTTGAAAGGGAACAACCTATACAAGCTTTTACATAAAATCATGAAAAAGTTAGCTTTCAAGTTATTTTGAGCACTTTATTTCTTCTCTCATGCCTCCATACCTGCTCTTTTAAAAATATTTTGCAAAAAAAAAAAAAAAATGCTTAATTGCTACTCATTTATACAAGATTTAGGAAAGCACAGGCCAATAATTTCTCTGAATGTAAGAGCATATGAGAGAAAGAGAATGACATTTGAAGAATTAAATCAACAGGCTGAGAAGTGTTTGGATGCCACCTCATTTACTCCAAAGAGCTAATTGAATCAAAAGAATCTCTACAAGTGAACACCTCTACAAATGTTGTTCAATAGATTTTATTTCAAATCAAGGATTAATTTTATGACCTAGATTAGAAAGACTTTTGCAAATACATGTCATTCACTTCTTGAAATTTGATTTATTTGCAGGTGATGGCTCATTAAAAGTAAAGAATGGCTCTTTGCACTGCAGGACAAAAAAATAAAAACTTACTTTAATCCATATCCAAAACGAAATTACTTGTGACAACAGTGCTCAGAATTAAACCACAATGTGACAGTGCTGCAATATGCCCTGTCCTGTAGAGAGCCGAGTTCAAGATCAAAGAGGGATTTTGCTTTGTAGACTAATGGGGGCTGAGAGACTGTTGAGATCTAATGAAAAATTTTCCTCTGGGAGGTTTGTGGTCAGGGTGTCGATGTCTCACACCCACTGTGAGTTAATTCAGACTGGCATGAAGCAGTAGCTTCAAATACAGAGAGAGACTTTCTGTTCCTTGGTGAGGACTGGTGGAAAAGCATTGTAAAGGAGGCATCACATTGTTACATAGAGGTTTTTTGTTTGTTTTTAATAAGGTGGAGCAAAATTGCAAAGAACTGTGAACTGAAAAAATAAAAATAAAAATATGGAAAGCATTTAGAGAGGAAAAATAATCACCATTTAGTACTATGACAAATAATAGTCATACTTTCCAGATGTGGAAAGGACCTATAATTTTCAGACGTAGCTTTGTGTAAGTAATGTTTCCATAAAAACAATGCTTAAAATTTATTTAAAAAAAAGTCTTACCAAAGAGGCCCATCTTGTAATGTGGTATAGCAAGCTTTTCTCAGTATCTGTTCAATATGTCTCCTCAAAGAAGATAACCAGATTTGAAAAGTTAAATTTTGATTTAATGGAATTACCTAACTCTTCATTACATCCCCAAAATAATGGTAATCTAATGTACAACTAAGTTCTCAGGGTTTGCACTACCCGTGAAATTAATCGAGCACTAGGACAGAATTAAAGAGCTGGCCTAACACCCTTTTCAATGCCTTTGAGCCAATTTGCAACTGTGAAATCCTCTTGACTGTATTCAGTCAAAATGAGAAGGATTAAAAAAATAATTACTTTACTGAATTTACATACCTGACAAAAATACTTCTAACATACTAAAAGCATTCGTGAAGGTTTTATGGCAGCTTTACAGGTCTTGTGACAGAATACAGTTGCATAGATAGGTGGATTCCTGTTTTCTACTTAGCCCTTTCCTGCTACTCAGACATGACACTGCTCCTATCATCCCTGAACATCCAAATGGCAAGGAGAAGACAGGGATAATCACGGATGAACAAGTATGAATGCCAGTGTCCCAACATCTGGTTAACACTATCTTGCAAGCTGCAGCTACACCTGGCAGTAGCAAACAGATATACCACCTGGTGTATTTCCTTGTTCTAGGCTGCTTTATTTCTGTGATAGACAAATCAAAGTGATTAGGATTTCTTAGCTCTTTTTCCCTTTTCCTTCCCCTTCACCCTCATTCCCCATTCCCTTAACTCTATGTCCTGTACAGAAGGATCAACTCCATCCTTTTCCAAGCAGATACTCCAAGTACTGTTTCCAGATGGGCTAAAAAGATGTAGCCCTTCTTTCTGATTTTACCGGCTCACTTTCCTTTGCTTCTCAGAAACAACTCAGCTTTATAAATAATAACCAAAACTAGCTTACTGATCAAAAGAGTTACTCTGCATGCTTACACTTTACAGCTCAAAAATACCTCAGGAGGAAGACTCACGGGCAACTCTGCACTTCTGTGATTTCTGCACAGAAGACATTTCAGCCATACCACTTCTTCCCACACGTGTCAAATACACATGCACCAACCACTGGCAAGCAGAACAAGCTGGGAATTATTGGGGTGGGAAGGAAAGTCTCAGAACAAACCCGTTCTGCTGCAAAACAAAAAAACTCCTCAATCCAGTCAGTATTAGCCTGATTACATATTTTTCAGATTTTTTTAAATACTATAACAGTAACATGATAAAATACTCTCAAAGCATTGCCCTGAGAAATTAAGTTCTGAATAGGAAAATTGTTAATTGCAGCTAATTGGCCTATATGATGGCTATAACCCATCTATTGCTACTGATAAAACCTCCTGCCAAAAGGGTGAAAAATGTTTGGCCTTTGTACATTTACTTTCTACCATTTCCAGAGTTCACTCCATAACTGGGAATTTAGATCCGTATTTCAGAGCCTGACCTTTGCTGTATACCTGCTCCAGATTTTACAGTATACCCTCATTTCTAGAGCAACTATAATAGGAGTTGATACAGTAGGTTCTGATTTAGCTTTTTAAATAAAAATTAAATTTTAGACTAATCCAGTTGCCTGAGGCTAGTGAATGCAACAGCTAAACAGGAGACTCAAGCAGACTCCTGAGCTTTGGATGATTTTGCTATAAAACATTTGTGGCTATTACAGTGAAAAATGTTTAGAAAAAGTGGAAGGAGATTATTTTTCAATCTCTTTTGTGTTTCCCTGTTTTATTTCCATAATATTCACAAGAAAAACAACCTGAGAGCTACATTTCATTTCTCTTGTGAGAATTCCTGAAAGAATTGAATTCTCTTTCATAGTTTAACTTTATATCTTTGATTTAGATGCTATATTTTTCATTACCGGAATTGCTATGTGCATATAGTAACAAGGGTCTTTTACATAAAACTAGAACTTTGGCACCTGCCTCATGGCAAGAACCCACTTTGGCTTCAGGAGACCAGGCTTCAGATCTAGTTAATGTTGCTCTTTGGCAAATTTAATCAACTCACTTCATCTCTTTCTGTTCCCTCATTTAACAGTTTTGAAATGGTGGCTCTGAACCTCAATTGTAGAAGAGGCTTAGACAACAAAAGTTAAGTATGTTTATTAAGATTACCATCTGGGTAAAAGGCTACTTCAATCATTAAGTATCTCCTTTCAAGGGGTGATCCATGTCTTTCTCATGTTTTGTCTTGTGATTAAAAAATCCCGCTGAGCACAGAGTGTGCGAACTGACTAAACCAAACCAAAAAACATGAAGCACCTCAGCTATCTTGACAATTTCTTCTTTTTAAATTTTGTAAAAATCTTGTGAAATCTGATTCCCTATACCATGCCATGGCAAGCTGTCTGGAAGAATAAAGAAGAAATGAGAGATATGCTTAATATCAGAATGTTAAAATGAGTAGTTATGAAACAATGAGAAATTTGTTAAATTTGTCAAAGCTTTTCCCAGGTGTACAGTGGTGCCAGTGATTAGGTAGCATGATTAAGAAGTGTTACGAATACTCTGAAGTTGATAAAGTAAATAATGCTGACTATTTCAGATGCATAGTATACATTTTTAGTAATCTGTTCGTAGAATTAGGTATGCATCTCTTCTTGTTGCCAATCTGAGTTACCTTAGGAAAAAAAATAAATCATAGACTCATAGAATGGTTTGGGATGGAAGGGGCCTTTAAAGGTCATCTCCCATAGACAAGAACATCTTTCACTAGTTCAGGGAGCCACAGCCAACCTGACTTAGAACACTTCTAGTGATGAAGCATCTACAACTGATGGGGAAACCTGTTCTAATTTTTCATCACCCTCACTGTGAAAAATTTCTCTTGTATCAAATTTAAATCTACTCTCTTTTAGTTTAACAACATTACCCCTTGTCCTCTCATTACATGCAGTAGTACATCCTCTGAGCTCACGGACTATACAACTGTAATGGAAGGAGAATTCAGACTGCAGTGTTTGTTAAGAAGCATATTTCAAAATATACACTAACCAGGAGGTTTAGTATTTCTGAAAGGGCAGAAAAAGAACCTTTTCATCCCCTGAACCAGAAGAAATCCACTTCCTTAAATATTAAATCTTTCAGAAACTATTTCTTTTAAAAACCCTCTATTTCCACATTAACAGAATAAAGCTGAAATGATAATTGATACATTTATAAAAATCTCATTTGAGAGTCAGCTCTTTCCAGTTTCTACATGGAGGAGGTAAAATCATCATTATCAAGGCTGTGCATTCTCACAAAGAGACACTCAACTTTCTAAAAATTAACTTGTGTTGTGGTTTAACCACAGCAGACAACTAAATCCCACACAGACTCATTCCTGACTGACAGGAAGGAGAAAGAATCAGAAGGGTAAAATTGAGAAAACCTGTGGCTTCAGGTAAATACATATTAATAGGTAGAGCAAAAGCCATGAAAACAAGTTTAAGAATTAATTCAGTACTTCCAATGGGCAGGCAGGTGTCCAGCCATCCCCAGAAAATCAGGGTCCATCATAAATGAAGACAAACACAGTCACTCTGAATTTCTCCCCACTTCCTTGTTCTTCCCTCAGTTTTTACACTTAGTGTAACCTCATATACTGTGGAGCATCCCATTGGTCACTTGGGGCTGATGCCCAAGAAGGCCAAACAAAGCTGGTTTTGTTTGCTTTTTGCTGTCCGGTTTCAGGGTCAGCTGTCCCAGCTGGGGACTCTCCCAGCTTCTTGTGCACTCCCAGCTTACTTGATGGTTGGGTGGGGTGAGAAGCAGAAAAGACCTTGACTCTACATAAACACTGCTCATCAATAAAACACATCTCTGCATTATCAACACAATTTTCAGTGCAAATCCAAAACATAGCCCATATTAACTACTATGAATAAACTTGACTGTATTCCAGCCAAAACCAGCACCTCTTGAAAGTCCGTGTTTCCTACATTTTAAATGTGATCAGAACCCTGAAAATAAGAATCAAACTTAAAGTAAAGCAACCCTCTGCCAGCAACAAAAAAAGCAATAGTGTTGAGTCATCTAAGCTTCCTTACTCCTCTCAGCAGAAGACTAATTTGAGAAAATATGGATGTCCATTCAAGTTTATCACTTGCTCCCATGGCATTGCTTCTCATCGTATATCCTTGGCTATTTGTCATTACCTTCTAGGCACTCAGAAGAGGGAAATGGTCTTTACCTAATACAAACAAATAAGGCTTTAATCTTTGCCCTGTCATATTCAGCAGTGCAATTACATAGCACTTTAGCCAAATATAGAAAATGAGAGCATCCTGTGTCCTTGTTGCTATGCAAGTCAGAAGTAAAAAAATATTAATGGTAGTACATTTTCTCCTTTTGGATAGAAAAGACAAAAGGGAAACAATATGCAGCTTAAGGGAGAGGCTTGGATTGCTTTTTATCTTGTAGTAATGGCTGCCCTGCAACCACAGAGGTAGCCTGGAATAAAACAGTTTCTATTATCTTCTGGGTTTTCTTTCAAATTTTTTATCTGTTTCAGGTAAGATCCAAAAATCTGCAGTTGATGAGACCTTAAAAATGCTTTCAATTTGGGATTTTTTTCTCACTAGCTTGATCTACATTCCCTAGCAACTTTGTGTAGGAATTCTGGACCTGGATAAGATATATCAATCAGTATTTGGTGTTAGCTCCCTATCCTTAACATAAATAGGATGTTATGACCAGTTACACATGGCAGTCATGCAGCCTGTTTATATTAACTCTGTTAATGGATGTGTGAGTAAAAATCCGTAGAGCCGATGTCCCTATACATTCCCAGCTTATTTTATCTGAGGTCTTCAGACTCATGCCTTCAACATTGTTAGGTCCTATATTAAATTAATATTACTACTGAAATCAATGAGGCTAGAAAAAAAAGCATCAGCAAAATGTGGAAATAAATATCAAACTGTACTGGGGAAATAGTGGTTGATTGAAATTTGCCCTAAAATATTTTTGCCACATATTCTTTGCCATGAAATTTTTATACTCTTACAGGAGTTGTAAGAAAGTATAGTTAACACATCAAGTGACAGTTACTTGCATTACGATCTGCTAGTCCTAATGTAACTTGGTCCTCTCAAGTTATAACCAAATTTTCACTAGGCCAAGGAGTTCTTTTGAATAAGAAATCTCACTCTACCTTTGGATATCCAGACAGTGTTTTATTATGATCAGATTAGTAGTAGTGCAAATGCATATACAACACTCATGATAAAAGAAATGGAATTAAAAGAGAAAGAATGATTGCTTTGCATATACAAGCTTTGCATGACCTTGAAAATGGAAGATCTCAAAGTACCAGAATATATAGTACAACATAGAAATGATTTAAAATACCCTTAAAAGAAACAGCTGTAGCAAGATGAGAAGAAAACAGATAATTGACACCAGATGTCCCTCTCAGACAGTGATGAAAGAGTAATTACAGGGGGAGAGATAGCATCCTGCAGAGAGCAGATGAGTTTTACCAGCATCTCTACAAGAATGCATAGAGACAAACATGACAAGTTTCAGCACCTCCTATGACATAAAAAAAGACATGAAGAAAAAATGTCTTACCTTATGCACTTCAGAAGTAGATAAAGAAAGTAATGAAACCTTAAAGAGGAAAAGCATTTGGGACAGATGGCATCAGCAGTGATATCCTAAAAGTCAGAGGGAACCCAGTAACCAGGCCAGAAAAGCTAATCAACACTATCCACAGTGAAAGCAGGATCAAAAGATTTCAATCATACTATGATCACTCTTCTATGCGGTAAAAATACCAAATGTGCTAAGAGACATGAAGCCTTCTCGTAGACTTCCAGCTATTTCTTATGTTGTTGAGTACATTAGCTGAGCAACTGACTTTTGTAACAGCTACAATTCAACTACACAAAATAGATAAGAATCGTTTATAAAAACACATTTTTGTCTAGTAAACTGTTAAACGCACATCATTTCATGAGACAGATAATGACACTGACAGGCTATCTGCATGCCTAAGTAATGATATAGCAATATCTGAAAGATAAATTCCCCCAAATAAAACCTTAACAAAATAACACACTGCTCTAGACTCCCTAGGGAGAGGATGAGAGGGATCATGCACTCTATGTGACAGATGTTAGTCAGAGTGCTTAAAGCTCTACTGGGAAGCAATTACATTACTGTGATGAGGGTGGCTTAAGAATCTATACAAAGAACAAATTTATGAGAAAACAGTAACCTCTTACTATGCTTTCTGAGTAAATGTTGATATTGACAGGAATGTTTTCAATTGATAATTGACAAGCATTTTCCCAAATTTACAGCTAATTTTAAAAAAAATAATTTAAAAAAAATTATTTTAGACGAGGTGTTCAAAACCTCTCTGAGACTGGGACTTGTTCAGTGCCTGAACTTAAAGGAAGAACCTTAATTGCTAGTCCCTTAGCCTACAGCTTTAGTAAACTGATATGTATTTCAGAGCTACTGAACAATACTGTTCCGTTCAGTTATGTGGCTATCATGTATTACTTTTTGGATACTGAAGACACCAGCTTTTAAAGCTTTTACTCTTATTTTTTAGCTAATTTGATTCTAGTGTGCCAATGATGTATTAATCCAACAAACAGAGTTAGTTTTAAAGAACATTTTAATGACAGTGGTACTTTTCTATTTCATTAACTTTTTGTTAAAGTTATATTTCTTAAGTACTCCAATTATTTGGTAAGAACGTTGAGTTGGTAAGGCAGTGAGTAAAGAACTTAAATAAAAATTCTGGATAACTTTCTAGGAGATCAGAAATAAGCAAATTTTTCCCTCATAAGACAGGGAACCATTATCAAATGACTTGAAGGAATGATTCAGCCATTACTAAGGTTGAGTTTATGATTAAATATAAAAAAGTTGGATTCAAAACCAAATCTTCAGTGGCTGAAAAGAGCCTTACGAGTATGGATAGTAAATTTTTTGGTAGATCAAGGCATAATTAGATCTATCCAATGAGCTGTGTATCAGAGCCATTGGGTCTTATTATTTCATCTTTAAAAAGCATTGGTAAAACAATTTGGATGTCAGTCTAATGATGATGATGCTTTCTTGAGCACATGTACTGATATTTGCAAAAAGGCATTTGTGCAATCAAGTAAAGCTCTATAGTATTGCTGTATTTATGGTTTCCAGTAGTGGAATTTTCAGAGGGAAAATTAAACCCTACAAAAAAATGTTTGCAATGCGGGCATAAGTGTTTTACAGAGGGAGTTCTTGCTCTTCAAATTGATCTACACGTGGATTTTAAATAAGCAGGTTTCCACTCTTGAATAACACCATTGAGTGTACTCCATCAAGACAACTGGCAGTCCAAACAAAGAACATTATCAAACACGTGTGAGATGCTAATTATGCAACTGTCATTAGTCAAATCAGCAGCTGTTAGAAGAAAATTCTAAGTGACAGATGGAAACATTTTTTTTTCCTTCCCCATTTCCATTTCCCTCCTCTCTCTGCCTGGATGAGACCTTTTTTAAACTGGAACTGCCAGGGAAAGTGGGACATTAAGAATAAAAATGAATCACTTTGTCAACTTGTATTCAGCAAGGCTTTGAGAATGTGTCCAAAATAGGTAAATAATGAACAACATTGCCCTCTGATGGACTCTGCTTTCCTCTGGAATAGCAAATATGCATGAAATAATTCCGTTTCTGGTTTTGTGGGCAGAAAAATGAAATTAATTGAAGTAGAGGCAAACTGAGTATTTTCTTTTTTTTAATATATTAATCTGATTTTGTGAAAGGGACTAAAGTCCTCCTGAAGTCAAAATGTCTTCTTTGACACCTGCCTAGCAAGGTTACAATGGGTATTTCTTTTTAATCACATAACTGATTTTTAAGTAATATTTCAATTGGACTAGTCATCTTTAGGCACACATGTAACTTTTTTGCCAGACCAAAGTGTTATAACATGGATTTTCTGTTGGCTGGTTAAACAGATGGGAGAAATCATGAGACCTGAACAAATCACAAACAAATTTAAAGCAAAACTTTGCAAATTTTCTCATCCTCAAAGGGCTGAAATAGAAAAACACAAGCAGATTCTGAAAAGCTGTTCTTGATATACTCAGACTCTTGACCCATCAGAAATGTGATTTATCAGGTTTCCAATAGGACAAGAATATCAAAATGGCTGAGGGGTTTTATAATTGTACTGCTTTTCCTTAATCAGTAATCTGCACAAAGGGCCAAACAGATTTTTAATATTTAGCTACATCAAAATAAAATCTCATGCTGTTGATTATCAGAACTACTTACCAGTACTTGAATTTGAGTGTCCCCATTACAAAAATCAAAATCATCTGTGGCTAGCAGTATAATGTAAGCTTCTGGGTTTCTCTCCTTTCTCCCATATACCCATTGCTGTGCACCCATGCATAAACTAGAGGAATAAAACTGAAAAATCTCTTAATTTGCTCTTCTATTATTCACGGAGTTTATAAAAACTGTACCACTGGAAGTGCTTACCTTTGATTCAGAGTATACATCTTATAATGCAACACGTTGAGCCAGAATCGGGTGATACACCTAACAGACCTCTAAAGTCAGCCTTGCCACTTCCACCATTCATAGAATCACAGAATACCAGGGTGAAAGTGACTTCAAGGATCACCTGTTCCAAACTTTTTCAGCAAAATCATGGTCTAGAAAAATATCCCAGCATCCTCTCCAGCTGAATCTTACAAATACCCAGTGCTGGGGAACCCACCACTTCCATGGAGTGATTGTTCCAATGGCTGATTGTCCTCATAGGGAAAATTTTTCCTGTTGTGTCTAATCTGAATCTTCCCAAGAGTAACTTGCACCATTACCCCTTGTCTTTTCCATGTGACTCCTTGTGAAAGGGTTTCCATCTTCTTGGTCACCACTCTTTAAGTACTGAAACACTCAGTTTGATATCACTGGCAGAATTCATCATGGCGCACTAGACCCCATCATCCAGATCACTTATGAAGATATTAAACACTGTTGAGCTCAATATCAATCCTGGGTGGACCCCACATGTTGCCAGTATGAAAAGGAGATATTTACCACCACACCTTGGGTGTCAGCTTGTTCTCATCCCACCAAACAGACCACTTGTTTAGACTGTAACAAATCCTAAGATTTATTAAGTTTCCTAAGTTTCCCTCGGAGAAGACTGTGGGGAAACTTAAAAACCTTGGAGAATCAAGGTAGACAAATATATACTGCTAACCCCATATCATCCAAGAGGTTACTTAATCATAGCTGGTCAAGCTTGTCAAGCATAAATTGCATGTGATGCATTCATGCTGGCTTTTCTCAATTACGTGCTTCATTTGACTTGTGGTAGCCCTCAGGATGATTTGTTCCTCAAGTTTCCCAGGGACTGAATTAAGACTGACATGCTTATCATTCCTCCTTTAAGGTCTTGTAGATTGGCGTGATGGCATAACTAAACCTGACTCAGTGAATGAAGTCAACAGTGTAATTCCAGCCTCACTTAAGTTCATGGCAAAATTTGCTTCATTACACCACTCAGCAACTATGGCTTGATATCTGTATGTGATAACAGTCTTCATTAAAGAGGTTCCAAACACATCCTTTTATTAAGCCTTTTGCCCTTTTTAAGAAGTTCTTTAAAATTCAACACATTGCAGCCCAAAAGCAACAAAGCCAAACCTGACTCAGAAGAGATAATGAAATATGTCTGCTGTTTGTATCATACATATTTGGAAAAGTTATAAATCAGACAGATTAATTACATGAGAAAGATAAAATAGTTTAATCTCTTCTTGCTGGTGAGCTATGAAAGTATTTTAAACAGGCACTATTTTCCAGGTAGTCACTAATTATTGCCATTTATTTTGGTCAAGTTTATTATATACATCCTTCTTCTAAAAAGTTATATTTTCATTATAGTAATCCTTTATGTAAACATTCATAATGAAAACCCTATGAAGATGAGTTTAAATTCTTTAAATGTCTCCTGTGAGTAGACAAGTGCACAAACACAAATTTATATGGAGAAAGTGAAAAAAAAAAAAGCCTAATTTTGACCATTTCCTCTATGTAGCATGATGGAAGTAATAGCTATATACATATTTGTGCACCTAAGCATGGACACTAGTAACAGTAACACAATTAGAAACTTTTTCTTCCTTCTTCAACCTTTACATATATCTGACGCTTTCATGTAACGAACATTTATTTTTAGTTATTTTAAAACATACTCCTTCTGATCTTCTCTTAACTAGCTTTGTGGATAACTTATATGATTGTTTAATTATTTCAGTTTAAAAATATCCACAGCATGTAATGGTTTCAGATTGCAATAACTGTTTTCCAGTGCTTCTTTTATGTTATTTGCTGATGCCTAGAAGCTGTAGCTTTTTTTAGAATAAGAAGCCATCTACTACACTGAAACCAAGAGCTAACACTATTTTAGATATACAAATTTAATGATTAATCAATTTATTTCAAAAATAGTCTTAAGAAGCTATTCTCTGATGAAAAAAAAAAAAATTACTCAATCTAGGACATAAAGGAATATATTTCTTCTTTAAAAATTATAATTCTGCCTCTTATGTTCCTAAATAGATACTTATGCCAGTAGAAAAGTAAATATATTTAATATACTCCTGAATACTAGATCAAATAATGCTTCAGGAAACATACCTATGCCTGTATTACTGCACCATGACAATATCTATTCTATATGTCATCCATGCTCCAACCTAATGAAGGAGGAGTAGGCCAGTTGCACGGCTTCACTGGATATTCTGCTGACTTCATTTGTTTTTTGGAAGAGATATTTTTTATCTTTTTGGTAATTTTTTCCTCAAAGAATTGCTCAAGACTGCATAAGAACTCAGAGTGTAAGAAAATAAACTACAGTTGACATAACAATCTATCTTCTGCGCCCCCTTACCTACACAAATTTTCAAGTGTCCTGAAAATATGATTAAGAAATTTTTATAATTTTTATTATTATTTCTGCTATCTTTTAATGAACTGGCTAGAACTTGACTGATTGCTACACATTATCTCTTACATATCTAAATATAAACCAGCAGTAAAGCTCTTTGTGAAGTAGGTTTGCTGTCAGTTCAATATTTCATTCCTCCATTGTAAGATTTTATTCCAAATTTTTTATATCTGCCCTTTTATGAATTTATTTTGGAGTCAAGTTAGCTGTCTTACACAAAAAGAGCTCTTTACACTAGATTTGTATTTAGTTCCTTTGATAACTGAGGTTTAGGATGGTTTAGGTCATGGTCTTGTGGCAAAATAGACTCTTTGAATAACTTTTGACACTTTATAAGGCTTCTTAAATCAAAGCCATCAATGAAGCACGCCTCATTAATTGAGAGAACATTTAATTGCACTTCATGTATAAGCCTCAAAGTAAGAATTCAGGTTTTTCCTTCCTGTAATGGCATGAAAATACTTGCTTTGCTAACAACTGTTTCCTCAAATGAAAATAATTCATAACTTTGACAGCTTGTTGAGAGGTAATGTATATATATTTTAAAAAATATAATTAACTCACTCTGTTAATAGGAAACTGGGAAGAAATCTGACAGTCATTCACCAGATGGAAAATAAAGTCTGAAATGCAGTCCAGAATGGGCTTACTTGGAGAAGTATTTGTCCTGTCAAGTATATTGTGTAGGCCTAGCTCTGGAAAGTAAGTCTAAATCTTATCTTCGTGGGGGAAGAAAGAAAACATGGTTATAAACCCAAGACCTGAGAAGCCCTCCTAGATTCCACAGTCAAAGCCTAAAAGACAGCAGGAATAGGTCCACTGTATATAAAATAACATTTATGTATCAAGACCAGTCTTGAATTCATACCCACCCCTTATGTGAATGTGATTAAAATTCAGTTTTAAAAGATTTAAAGTACGGATACACTTCTGCTAAACATTTCAAAGACCATTTTAGTGAGAAAATGAAATAGTAAACTATCTTGGCAGTTTCTGTAGATCACGAAATATAATAGATCACAAAAATATTAAAAGAATTTTAGCATAATAATATAATGCAATTTAATATAGAATTAAAAAATATAGGTGGGATGGGGAAATTGACAGAAGCCTACTAAAATTTTAATTGGGTATTTAAAAAAATGTTTAAAATGCAGAAAATACAATACATTCTCTGATTTTGAATAAAATGTGCAAAAGCATAAACCCAGAGGAATAGCTGGTATGCATCTCTCACTTTCTAAATGCAATCAAAAGCTTCATATTCCTCTAAGTTAATGTGAATGGCATGGAAATAGCATATAGTGACAGTAATAACTACTGATTTTCTATATTCAGATAAACTGGAATTTGATAAATATCATAGTGTCCTAAACCATATGTAATGTACACTAGAGTTCAGTAAATATTAAATTCAGTGATTCCATCCAGACTTTTTCATTATTAACCTATACTTGTCAGCATAAATAAAAAGAAATGTTACATTAAAATTTCTTAGAACCAAAATAATGGTGAAAATCTACTATTTATTTATCCTGAAGAATTTGAACAGATTATAGTACACATTTTACTCTTTCAGATAGGTACTGCAAATATTTTTGCATCTTATATTCAAGACAGAAGTTAACAAAAAATTTTTGCCTTTAGCAAAACTGTAGGCATCAAATCCCACAACTCTTTTCACATCTCAGGGTGGTATAATTGAAACGAAGCTTTATACACAAAATCAGAGTGTACATATTCGCCTTCTCAGTAGAAATTTTAAAAAAAAAAAAAAAAGGAAAAATCAAGTCAGGCTCAAAACAGAATTTCTTTTAGTGTAACAGATGCAAGGCAAAAGATTGCCAATTATATAAGTTTTATATTATTTATATTATTATTTTCTAAAATTTGTTCACTGTAATTTCAGTAACAAAATTTTACATTAACTTTTACTGAAATGAAACAGGAGGCTATGACCATTAATAGCTATTACATAACTGATGGGAATAAGTTTGAGACTGAATTTTGACTGAATGGAAGATATGTGTTCCTCAATGTTTTCTAAAAACATCCCAACAAACTGAAGCAAACAGCAAATGTGCTGAAGATGCACCCAAAGCCTGCCTTGCAACCTACTGTTTTTCTAGGCTTGGAAACATTGACCTTCCCATTTGTAGACTTAGCTTGAGTGAAAGATATTGCCAAAAGATATTACAGTTTTCAATGGTCAAAATAGGGATGGATGACACCAAGTGCTGAGACCTTTGAGACAATTGCCTCTGTAAAGCAGGGAGAATCTCTGTCTCTAGACTCAGTCTTGGAGGGTAATTTTTCCAGAAACAGGTATAACCAGAGATTTTCCTTTACACAGTAATTGAGTCTAACTTCTAATCTAGACAGGCCTGGAGAAAGTATCAGCCTACAGTTAGTAAGCAAACTATTTCTTTAGAATTACATTTTTACTGCCAATGTGTATTCCTTTAAGGAATTCATCAATTTTGTTCATACTCCAAGATGACCATCTGACAAGAAAGAAACCTCCTGCTTCATCAGGGAAGTGTGTAAAGAATTTATGGTGTCCAAATCACACATTCTCAGTCAAAAGGTAGAAACATGAAGGCATGTGTCAGAGTTTTAGACAATAATTAGGTGACAGATACTCTCTGTTATTCCCCCACTACCCTCCCAGCGGAAGATGAAGTAAGAAATAAGGGAGAGAGATTTTAAGGTTGGAAGTAAAAACTAGGGTAGGTTTAATTAAGTAGCAATAGCAAATTACAAATATATATAAATACAGAACTCACCCTTATCATTTGATAATTACTTACCCCCCAGAAAAGGCCATACTGGGCTCAACAGCAGTGACAGACAGACTCAACCAACCTAGAACACCAGCAAAAAAAAGCCACCAGAGCACTTTCTTGGGAGCCATTTTATACTGAGTACCATGGGAAGGAATACTGTGATTAGTCCATTTGGGTCACCTGAGCCATCCTCTCCTTCTATAGGCTCAGCTCCTCCCCATTACAGCTGCCACATCAACAGCCAGGCAGCTGCTGGGGTGTCCCAGCTGAGGTTTTTCTGTCCTGCTCCTCTCTAACCAGGACAGAAGCTTGTAGCTCTTATAAAACACTAAGTAAAACTTTGTAAGAAAACACAAAATGAAGGCTAGTAAAGTCAAAGGATAATAGTATTAAAACAGATATGTTTGGTACTAGAATGCTGTTTTTTAAAAAATATTTGAATAATGTAATAATTTTAAGTACTCATTTCCTGAGGCGAACAGCTCCAGTGTGGCACATCTATGTGGAAGAAAGGAATGATAGACAGAAGGGGCTTTTCCTGAGCTTTCCTGAGATGAAGACAAGCCTGGGCAGTGCTGAGGATGGGCATCTTTTACCAGGATGATTCAGATTAGAAAAATGAAGATTGGTGGCAAAACCAGAAAACTAGTAGCACTTTGAACTCTGTGAATATTATGCATTGGA
Source organism: Phaethornis superciliosus (assembly GCA_023637945.1). Taxonomy (NCBI): domain Eukaryota; kingdom Metazoa; phylum Chordata; class Aves; order Apodiformes; family Trochilidae; genus Phaethornis; species Phaethornis superciliosus. The sequence goes on along the minus strand of JAJQWJ010000002.1, from coordinate 68,119,138 downwards.
AGGTACCTCTATAGATCATCTAGTCCAACCCCTCTGACAAAGCAGGATCACCTATGGCAGGCCACACAGGAATTCACCCAGGCAGGTTTTGAAAGTCTCCAGGGAAGGAGACTCCACAACCTTTCTGGGCAGCCTGTTCCAGTGCCCTGTCAGCCTCATAGTAAAGAAGTGTCTCTTCATGTTGAGGTAGAACTTCCTGTGTTCTAGTTTAAACCCATCATTCCTTGTCCTATTACTGGGAACCACTGAAAAGAGATTGGCCTTATCCCCTTGACACACACCCTTGAGGTATTTATAGATATTAATAAGATCCCCTCTCAGACTTCTTTTCTCAAGGCCAGTTCTCTCGGTTTTTCTTCACAGGAGAGATGTTCAAGTCCCTTAATCATTCTTATAACTCTCCATTGGACTCTCCAGTAGATCCCTGTCTCTTGAACTGGATGCCCAAAACTGGATACAGTATTCCAGGTGTGGTCTCACCAGGGCAGAGTAGGGAGGCTGGAGAACCTCTCAAGATCTGCTGGACACACTTTTCCTGATGTAGCCTAGGATACCATTGGCCCTCTTGGCCACAAGGGCACATTGTTGACCCATGGAGAATTTAGTCCACTACGACTCCAAGGTCTTTCTCCATGGAGCTTTTTTCCAGCAGGATGTCTTGTAATCTGTGCTGGTGGTTGGTGTTATTCCTCCCCAGGTGCAGGTCTCTACAGTCATCCCTATTGAACTTCATGACATTCATTTTGACTTGACTGGTGCACAGAATGAAGGTCTAGAACTGTATTAAATTTGATGGAAGAAACAGATGCTTCTGAGTGACTATAGTTTCAGCTCTGTCATGAGAAACATGAAAATGTTTGTTCTTTTAATCCAATGTCTTAATTTGTTTATTTTTAATCTGAGGATATATTTCATGGAAAACACACACATCAAACATCTACTGGGTTTAGACTGACTGATGAAAATACAGTGTAGGTCTGTGAATCTACAAGTGAAAATCAAGTTTGATCCTTTAGGTGCTTCACAGACAGTCAACACACCAAATTTATAATAAATAAACACAATAGAATAAGTGAAAAAGTGCTGTTCTGCATTAAATTAGAAACCTGTGCTTTACAGAGTTAGCTAAGTGAAAAATATGAGACAAAAGTATTGATCAGCTAGCAGGTAAATGCTCTGACCCTGTAATGAGCACATTGCAGCTTTAAGCCTGGTCTCTTACAGACTTCATGGATTCTGCAGGTCAGCTTTCAGTGACTAATTCAAAGTGAAGGTGGTAAAATCTGTATGTGTATATTGAAATGTATTAAGATGAAAAATACATGTGAGAGACTGGGATGTGGTCATGTTACAGAAGTGCAAGACACTGACTCCAAGGAATACTGTATTTCTTGTAAATTATTCACTCAAACATTATGAATATGAAATAATGTTGCATCAGCCATTTTGCTGATATCACACAAGTCACTAAAGTAGTATTTTTCCTAAGATGGGTAATGGCAACTAAACATTGTTTCAGCAGTCATGTCATGTGTCACATATTATTAAGATACTGTAAAATGGGCAGTGATTACCTATGATATATTTTGAAAAGGTGTGATTCTGTCAGCTATGCTAAGTACATCATACTTTTCAAGTTGAGCATGCATTGACTATTCTACAATAGCTTTGAGATGAGCATATACTCATTAACACTATCTTATAAAAAAAAAACAACTCCTTTGCAATCAGAAAAGTTAGACGTATTTGTAAGACAGTGAAGACCTACAAAAGACTTGGTCACAGAAACTTGGACAAATTTCTTGTGATTGCCATAGTGTTCAGTTTTGCCACCAGAAATGAAAAAGTACTGCACACATCTGGATACTACAATTATTTGTGATGCGCTTTATATGAAGAACAAACCCTCTATTTACAGAAACAGGGTAAGAGGAAGAGTGTTTGAGAATGTTCTAGATATCAGTGGTGGCCTTAGCCCTTTTTGCTAACCTGTCTTGCTCTAGTACTTAATCCTGTTCTACCTCAATTTGCAATGGATATAAACTTGCAGAAAAAATATACACTGAGGTCATGCTCTCTGGAGGGCTCTCTCTTGACTAGATGGCTCTGATGCTTTAGGAATACTAACAGTGTTTCCTCCTGCAATTCCCATCTTTTCTTTCACATAACCCTTCCTTTACCTCTTTACCAACTGTTGGTTTTGAGAGTTCATAAAACTGCAGGGTTGCCACTGCAGGCAATGCAAACTGTGATCTAGACAACTGTCTTAAAGAATATAATAAAGGCATTAAACTTGGGTTACTTTTATTTGACCTCCAGTGTTTAGGTTTTTAGGATAGACACAAGTTACTTTCTTATTTACAAAAAATGGTACTTCAGAAAGTGCCTTTGTACAGTATTTATGAATTGCACTGTAATATTCAGGTATTTTTTTGGTGTGTGTAAAGCCTTCTGATGTTATTGCTATTAGAATGAGTTGAACAGTTTCACTGAAATATTTATGTGAGAATCCCATTTAAAAATTCCAGTCATCTTCAGCACAACTATCTGTCCTGTTGTCATCAAGCTGCAACACCACATCCCCAAAAAAAGGGAAGGGAAGACAGGAGGGAAGCTCCTGGGCACTCTCACATGTACCGACCCACATAACACTAGGGTGAGTCTGAAGTGGGTGTGGGAAGGCAATTCTAGATTACACCTTGTCTTTCCTGGTGCAAAGAACTGGAGACTTCCTTCTGTCCCAGTCATAGCTGAATCCTAACTCACAGGTGATCTGAGTGTCATTCTTTATACCTCTTGCAAGTATAAACTGCATGAACACATAATACGCACTGGAAAAGTCCTGTTATCTGACAGAGAATATGATACTCATTAAAATGAGAGAGCCATCACAGATACCTGTAGGAGAATTAGAAAACAAAATTATAAACACATTCACCTCACTGTAATTTAATTCTCTTATTTTTGTCTCCACATGGTTAATAGCTCTTCGTTTTTTACTTTGCCCTTTCAGAATACCCTTGAAAATCAAGAATGAGATATTCTTTTAGTGATTAACATAACCAGAAAAAAATTCTGATAATTTAAAAAAAAATCTTCTGATTTCATACATTCCTGTTCTTGAGAGTCAATTTAATATTCCTCAGAAGACCATGTTTTCAGAATATTGAGCTATTCTTCTCATAAAGAGGTTCTAATATGGCTATTGGGTCCCCTCAAGGTGCTTTTATTTGCTTGTGAGAAAATGAAAGTGTCCAAAATCAAAGACAGAGCAAAGACTAAGCTGTGACTCTCAGAGCTGCAGTATGATTGCTGCTTCTGCCTGCCCAAGTGAAAAAAGATTCAGTGGCAGTCATTTTTCTAATACAGTTTTTTTCTTCCTGTGTATCTCTTTCAGATGTGTTGGCTACTGCAGATGTAGAATCTGTTTCCATGCACAATCCTGCTTCCTTCATTTCAGGTGAATTCATGATCTGGTGTTGAGTGATTTTCAGTTACCATCTGCTGACAGTTCCAACCCCCCCACTGTCCCTCCTGGTTTGCTGTGGAGGAATGTACACTAGGCCAAGCCAAATATAATCTGTGTTATATTAGGCTGGAGTCAGACTTCAGTAAATAGTGTGAATGACTCATGCAACCATATTTTCTTGTAAATAAGAGATATATTTCGCATATTTATACCTGTAATTTACATTTTTGCGCCAATAAGCACTTATATACTCTGAAACAAGAGTAGTAAAATTTCATATTTATGGCCAATCATGCATTTCAGAACAAAAACTAAGAGTTAAGGGAACAGATCTTTAATATTTTGCTAATGCTGTGAATCTCTTATTTCTGGAAGTTCATAGTTCTTCTCAGGTACAGAGAGGGGCAGATGTTATGTTGTTTAAGTAATGTAAGTCTGCCCCTGCAATTTTAAAGGTTTCTGTAAAGCTAATGAAGACTAGTGAGTCATGATTTGACAGAAGTCTTTTGCTCTGCAGCTGGCACTAACTTGCAAAAAGGCACTTGATTAATTATAGCACTGTAAGATAATACATGGTGAGCCCACACAAAGCAAATTACTCTTCACGGAGCACTGACAGCATGTCTCTCTTCCACCTATGTAATTTATGCTAAGTGTAGCAGTCACTGGAAATACACAGCTCCTGAAAATTAAAGCTGCAAAATAACAAACACAAAACAAACTAGATTGCAGGCTTGAAACCATTTCTCATGGGCTGTAATTATAATCATACATCAATCCTCTAGGCTAGACCCCAGCTAGAAAGAATAAGGTATCATGGAAAATCCAGTGCAAAACATCATTATCTGTTAGCTAGACTAAAACATACTTTATCCTATCTGATTGCCATTGTTTCCTTATGTATATATTGGACAAAGATACAACACTGCATACCTTGCTATGGTCCTTCTGTGCTGGGATCTGTGATATGTCTGCACTGGATTCCAAAAGACTTCTACAGAAGGTTTCCACTTTTTAAGCAATAAGTAATCGTAACTACTGTACCATCATAGGTAATTTACGTATTACCATCATAGGTAATAACATAAGAAGTGTCTGTTATTCAGCATTAAAAAAAAAAAACAGGGAATGTATCGTTATGACATCTTACAGTCATCTATTTTTCTAGTAAACCAGAATGACCTGCCCAATATACCAAGGGAGAAAAAAAGCCAAATGTATTCAAAGCCACCAAAATAATGTTTTAAACTTTTTTAAACAAATAAAAAGCCAACGACAACAACAACCAAACCAAAACCAAAACCAAAACCGAAAAACAAAAAAAAAACCCCAAAACAAAGAAAGATCAGGAATCCTTTATTTCACTGTTATTAGGAAACATACCTTTTTCTTAGGTGGCCTAAGCAGGAACAAGCCCTTGGGGTGAATCTGGAGTACTAATGTTTTTTGGTAATGAATGACTTCCCTTCTTGGAGTACATCTGGATACCAAGAACCTTATTATTACTAGTTATAGGTAGTAATTTCCTCAGGGTAAGGTGCCTGGAACGTGGTAATTGAGTAGAAACAAATTTTGTCTCAGATCATGCCATATCAGCTCTGGCCAGCTGGAGACTTTAATCACTGAGCTCCTTTACAGTTAAAAGATCCAAAGCCTTTTATAACAGAAGGGAGAGGAAGAGCAGACAACTATAAAGAATTCTATATATGCTTTACCAATGAAATATTGTTTTCTGAGATTAAAATACTCAGAAAAAGTACATGGAAAAATGAAGTATAACAAAAACAAACAAAAAATTCCAAACTAAAACCAGCCAACACCCAAACCAAAACAAAAAAACCCACAAAACCAGACCAAACCAAAAAAATAACAAAAAACCAAACCAACAAACAAAAAACCCCAAACAAACAAAAAAACAAACCACAAAAAACCCAAAAAGAAACAGAGACAAAGAAAAATTATATTTCACTCAAGATTATCCAGTGTATTAGTGATCTTAGTCAATGGCAAAACTTTTTAACATGTAAGTTAAAGAGCAACACTGCATTTAAAGTCTTTGTGAAACCACCTCAACTGACAATCCACTTTTACTGTTTCATGCTCCATTGACAACAGATGTTGTTCTAACAATGAGTATCTGCCATCCTAGGAGGTTCAATTGTCCATAGTGCCTCTTGGAAGGAGAATATAATGGAAACATTTGAGTGAATTAAGTGACTTCATATAGTATTAAAACCAAGCAAGCTGTCAATGAGAGAAAGGTTAAATAAAATTTGAGCCTATCCATTGTATGGAGTTGAATTCTACAAGTAACTCCACCCTTACAGAGAAAAAGTAAACTCATTATAGAAATTATGACATGAGAGTGGAGTGATGCTCCTGTGTTTGCTGCATTCAGAGTACAGTCTCTAGTTAATACAACACTGATGATAAACTGGTATGTAACATTATCAGGAGATAAATTATTCCAGAAAAAGTACAAGGATTATGTGTTTCATATGTATATTTCTTGTTTGTTTTTTTTTTTTAATAGATATAGAAGTGTTGGCAAAGTTTGTCATTCAAACCTCACCTGAGATATTTTGTGGAGGACTTCAGTTAATGGAGCTGAAATTTCTTACATTTTTTTCTCTGGGAAATTCAACACATGCAATTCATAATAAAAATGGATAAATAAAAGAAGTAACTCAATATTTTAAACTATACATTATTTCCTGAAACTGTCACTGTCTGGAAACTGAAATTTGTCACAGGTATAAACCTCATTGAATAATAATCCACAGCTTTGTTTTAGGAAGAAAATGTTTTTGTCAGGGTCTAGGGATCTGAGAACTGTGGCCTATGCATACATTATGAAAATACCTTTTAACTGTGTTTTAGGTGAAAATGACTGGCTTAGAAGTAACATTAGCCTAGGACAGGAAGAACAACTAGTGTGATCACTGATCATAAAAATGATTTATTTTGAAATGTTATATGTGTATTTGGAAGAAGTGGGGATGTACTTTTTCTTTTTCAGAACTATATGCCAAAGTTTACTTTTAGACTATATGCATATAGAATTGCTGATGCAGTGTTACGGTCCGAGGTAACATTAAAATTTTGTCTTTTTTTTTTTGGATACGCGAAACAAAGTCCAACCATAGGAAGGTCTAGTGGAAGCAGATTTTATTTGACAATTGACACAGGCCAAAATATAGAGCAAGGCAAAAGAGGGGGAGGAAAAGAAGATACGAGAGAGAGAGAGGGAGGAAAAAGGGTAAGAAAGTGATAAGAAAGAATGAGAGAAAAGTGGAGAAATAAAGGGTAAGAAAGTGGGAAGAATATGAGAGAGAGAGAGAGAGAGAGCCACCACCAGGGGTCCGTCTGTCCAGCGAGTTTCTTCAGGATGGTGCTGATTCTGGACAAGGTCCGATGCAGAAATGGCAGTGGGTCAAGAGACGACAAAACCAAAGCATGGACAGCCAGATATACCCCTGAGTCCCTTTTGTTCCGAAGGTGCAGCTGTCAGTCAGACAGGTTCATTGAGAGACAGGCTGCCCAGAGGGGAGCAGAAGGATGTAGTCCTCCACCCAGTCATCAATTCTTATCTTCTTTCAGGTGCCATTCCTCTTCTGTTCCAGCCACTTTAGCCAGGCACTTAATCATGCCTCCAGGGGCATCCCTGCACTGAAGGTTGGCCCTCAGGAACGGGGAGTAATCTCCACCCAGTCTTCTTCCTGGTGCCATCCTTCCTGTGTTCCAGCCCCCTTAGCCAGGTACTTCGAAAGTACAATCAAGGTGGCTCAGTTGTGCCTGGAGTGACCACCCGGCATTGCAGGCTGGTGCTCAGAGAAGAGGAGTAGCCTCCACCCAGTTGGTCTTATCACATCCTGAGGTGTCACCCCCTGCTCAGTTCCGGACAGCTAAGTTCTCCACCCTAGCCAGGGCTATTCATTTAAACATTGCTCTTTGAGACAATTGCAAATCAGTGACCAGACCCACACATGTGGCCGTGTACTGATCTCACCCACAAGAAGTTGTTATTTAATATTTATTATTTTTAAGCTAGAGGAATTCAAGTCTCCAGTAATAAGATATTTCTGTGACTATGTGATGAAGTCATGCAAAAGGGTGATATTCAAGATATTGCTAAAAAGTATTCCCAAACTTCAACTAGTATACTCCTTTCCTCATGTTTCTCACACTTCTCTACACCTCCATTTTCCAGTAATGGAACCACATTTTGAAAGTAGGGGAGAACATTTCTAGGAATGATATGTCTGGTAGGAGCTTCAGCTACCATCTCTTAGGATATCTTAGCTGCCTCTAGAAGCTGTGGAAATGGAGATTCACTTGCATAGCTCTGAATGCTTTCTTAGAAAGGACTTGTATTTACAGGTTGCATCAAAGGTGCCTTTGGTGGTGTTAACACTAGAAGTAAACTCTCATTATTTTAAAGAGAAAGTTAGCTGTATAGACTTTTAGCACAACACTAAGCCAAAGAGGATTTAATCAAAAGAAAGGGGTCACAGAAATGAGAAATCACAACAATACTGTGAATCTCAGGAGAAAAATATTCAGTTCACATGCTTTGAATCCAGGCAACATCAAAACTTGATTTATTGATTTATGAAAAGCACACGATTAACAAGTGATCAGTGAACAATACTCTCAAGATCAATTTGTGCACTAGGACAGGACCACTTATAAAATGGTAGTTAACACAGCTTTCTAAGTACCCATCTGGGACTAATCTCCCCAGGCTGTAATACCACTGAGGCATCCAGAGCTGTGCATTCTCTCCACTCACAGCCCCACAGCAGGTATAGGTCACAAGCCCCCCTTGCTTCTCTGGAAAGGGCAGGTTGCCCCATTTACCTTGCTTTTAAAGCCAATGTGCTCCCTCTAGCCCTCACCTGATGGCCATCTTAGTACCTCTTCATTGCTGATAAATTTTGCAGGGTATTATCAACTTTACTGGTGAGAGCTGTGGGTACTGCAGGCAGGCAGAGGGGCTCCCTCCCTTTCCTGCCCTACCAGCTGCTCTTGCCCGGTCCCTGCCACCAAGGCAGTGGCAGCCACTTCATGGGGCTCCCAGACTGCTTGCACAGCATTTAGGGTTGTGAGCATTAGAGAGAGATGTCGAAAGAGGGTAGGGAGCAGTTCTTTTGGAGGGAGAGGGAAACTGCTCACTTCCAAAGCACTGGAAAAACAATAGTGGGGAAAGAATGTGGCAGGAGTCTCCGATTTTTCATTTACCAGGCAGGTTTCTCACATGCCACAGGTTTTACAGTATCATCTGCATCCTTGCCAAGAGATATCTCTTGACAATGCTGTGACTTCCTTTGAGTAAATATACTGTTCAATGTGAGTACAGCTGGTAGGAGCTCAGCCTCTGACAGCCTGTCTGTTGGGACAGGATGCAAACACTTGCCATGTGTGTTTGGTAAAGACATACATGCTGTCAGCATTGCAGTGGCACACAAATAAAGGAATAATAATTATAAACTCATTACCAGTACTGCATGACTGACCCATAGTCTACAGTGACAATAATTATAATCACCTGGTAAGTTTTGAAACTTTAAAACCTGTTTCTTGTGCACTGGAATGAAGTAAACACAGACAGTTTACAAAGGGAGCCTACTCTGTTTTGGCAGCTTCATCTTAGATACTGCAGGCAGATGGAGACAATAGCTATAAAGAATTTTCACAGCCTTGCTCTACAACTACTTTGAAATCTTAGATAGCTGTAACAACAAAATAAAGACTGAGAAGATGTCTACATTCATCAAAAGGCTGGGTTAATTCTGTCTCTTTAATGTACCTTGTGATACAGTTTTACAAAACTACCTCTTCATCCAGAAGTAACACCATACTTCCATTCTCTAAAAAGTCAAGCTGATAATCACTTTTTTGTAGAGAATACTTATTTTTTTACTCACTTATTTAAATCAGGTGATTTTGTTTAGGTAAGCCAGGCTGTACGATTGTCTGTTCTGTTCTGTTCTTGAAAAAATATCCACCCATCTAAAATAGAGAAATGAAGATGTAGTCAAATACCCCCAAAAAAGGTCAAATAGCCCATGCATAGTGTCAAGGTAGCAGGTTTAATTTTTCTGTTACTGGCTAAAATGTTACATACATGCAAAGATTTTCTGAATAATGTGACAAAGCTATAAATTACACATACCAAATATATTACAAATCCTGGAGGCAATGGACATTCTTTTATTTTGCTCTTCCACATTGTCCTGTCTGGTTCTTCAAAGTGCATCTTTTGACTGCTGTTTCTCAACTTCTGCAGGTTATTTGGGGCACAAAAGACTTTCTCCTCCCTCCTAAAGACAGATGGTCACATCAGCCTCACCTTTACTCCATGCCAAGCTAATGCACAGTTATGCAGCATTCTTCTGCAAACGTTTTTCTTCAGGGAAGGCGTATTATTCTGAAACTGAAGTGAACCCAGATCTTAGAGCTGAGGACCTGGGGCATACTACAGTTGCACATGCAGTGTAATTTTGATGTTGTCCAGTTGTTGGAGAAATCAGAATGAAGAGCAAAAGAATCTCTAAATTCTTTTCAGAAAGCGTGGCTTTAACTTGTTGCTGTTCTAAGAGATGAGCAGAAAGTCCGTGTAACCACTGATAAGCAATAAAAAAGGGATATTTACCTATCAGGATTATGTAAAATTCAAGAGCCTTAGGTGCTCTTCAATATCCATCATTAACCTGACTTTGAAAAAAAAAATCAAAATGCTTTCAAGTTATGTATCTAGTATGATTTTGAGTGACACCTGGACACTTAGAATTCATGCCTATGTGGAAGAAAATTTATCAATATTTCATTTCACCTGTTGATCTCATACACATATACATCTATATACACAAACTCACTCCTGATGTCCTATCAGGTTTGAGAAACAAAATAATGAAGATTTTTTCATTTAACTATTTTTAATAAAAAAATAAAATCAATTAAGGAAGCTGAAATATCCCAAGAAATTACACATCAGTGTAAGGGTTAGTATATATATATGTATATATGCCAATTACATTCAGTGACAGCAGTAGAGCTGAGATAAACTTCACAATTATTATAAGCTTTTTTCATTTTCAGGAGTGTTTCAAGAGCTTGTTTTTGTCTTACCACAAATCATGATAGTAAGCTAACACATTAACATTTCACATTTTATTTCTTAGATGTTTGTTGACCCTCGTTGAAAAGCAAACTATACAGAAATTAAATATAGACAGAATAATTAATTATAAGTTGCTCAATGACAATAATACCTTGCTGATTATTATACTACCTCTGTTTTCCATGCTGCTTCTTTGAAGTATGGCGAATAGATTCTATAATTATAGGTTTTCAAATAAGAAGTCAATTTTATCTATGTTGCTTTTGACTTTGAATTAAAAAAAAGAAAAAAAAGATACAAAAGGATCCAGGTTACTTTCCCATACTGAAAATGTGCTGCTCTGTACATTTGTTTTGTAAAAATTATAATAGAATCTTATTTGAGTAGTGCAGCTCTCTTTTATATATGTAAACAGAATTCTATTATGTCAGTTTCTGTGTTTCATCTAGGATAACCTTTCTTCCATCTAACAAATTCCATTTGGAATTTTTTTTTTTTCTCAGAAGACCAAAGACTGTTTAAGTAGGCTTTCCTCGCTTTTTACTCTTTGCTTTTAGTTCTCTTGCCTTAAATCTACACAAGAATTATGTCTTATTTACTGATACCATTCTTCCTGTAGTAGGTGGACTTATGATTTCATAGTCCATACCTAGTCTGTGTGTGGACATTCAGCATCATCTCTCAGTCATGAGAACATATTCACACACATCTCAAAGTCATTTGCATTCATTCCAAGACCTTCTGAGACTCCTTCTTCGGCACCTGACCCCGCCTGTTTTATACTATAGAACTGCATGCAAATAATTCAGCCAATTCTATAATTCCTTGTTTAGTGTATATCCCATATCTCCACTTACCTGGATTTTTATATGCTTTGTATGCTATGCAGATGAGTTTAAAAAGTAGCTATAACATTACAAGTCCATTGAAGCTGATGTGTTTTCAGCTGTGGAAGAAATAGGTTTTATGGTAATGAGTACAAGGAGATTCATATTTGGCCAGTCTTGACATAAATCTGCTCCATCTTCTCCCCAGGAAACAAGCAAACCTAAGTACCATCAAAAAGTTCCCATTCTCTGAAGGTCTGTTTGATTAGATTACAAAGTAATACAACAAAATGTAATGCAACAAAATACTTTCTCACAAAAGAAACTTCTTCTTTTTTTTTTTTTTTTTTTTTTTTTCCCCGAGCAAAACAGAGCAAAAAAAGACCTTAAAATCCTGCTCCTTGCTTGTTATTCACATGAAAGTATATGAGTTATTTCTTCTGCCTTGGCCTCTGTAGCAGTAACGCTTGATCTCTTCCTGGCCTAAATGTCCCCTTTTGGGTGCCAGCAGAGTTTAATCCTCAGCTTGATCTCTAAGGCTTGTTTGCAGGGCTCTTTCTTGAGTTAGGGAAGCCTCTTGTTCTTTCCAGAAGTTTTATAGCAGTTGTGTGATTCTTTCATAATCTTTCTGCTGGTCCAAATTTCCTCAAATGTGACAAAATATACTCAATAATATATTTTATTCACAGAGTACTTCACAAAACATTTTTTACTGCAGAGAACATACAAATCAAATTGAAGTTGTTACTACTCTGTGTGCAATTAAGACTGTTTAAATTTATATTGTCAATGCAATAAGGAATGTGTATTGCATTTGATTGCAATATTCCCAGTTCACAGTCTTGACTGGTTAATGAAAGAGAAATATAATCCAGAAAGAGTTTCGGAGTTACCTAATCTTTGACAATTTCACCTTTTATGTTGAGCTGTAAAATTGGTAATATGATCCATCCCAAAGAAGCAATATTTATGCATACTGGCTGCTACTCTTGAGGAGATCAATGGCAGCTGAAAGTGCATGAGGAGAAAAAGAGAATACTGACAAACTATTTTTTTTCCAAGTTGGAAATAAAAATAATGTTGTTTTTTTTTTTTTTTTTACAATGCAGTTTTCCTGAACTGTCTGTACGTATATTTATAACACTTCCCACACAAGAGGTTGAACTGAAACCAAGATGTCTTTTTCCATGTTACAAAAAAACCTTATCACTGCTACGAAGAGAAATTCTGGATTTCTCTTTTTTCTAACTAGAAACAAGAATAATGAAATATTCTAAGTGTAAATGCACATGTCTGCTAAGGAATAAATTAACTATTGGATTATCAAAACCAAAAAGGAGGTCATGGGTAAATTATCTAAGCACATAGTTATAACAAAATTTGCAATCAAACCTTGACTGCAGAGTCCCACAGTGTCCATTTCCTCTGCAGATGTGCAGAACTGTGACCTCTAACATTTCAAATCATTAGAAGAATTAGCATGGTTAAGCCACAACCAAACTGGTTTTCACATGAGTAATGAAGTCTGACACTGCTTCCAACTTTTTATGTTATTTTTTGCTGCAGTATTGCACATCTAAATCTTTAAGTGTCCTCTGAAGAGTTAAATAAAAATTTATGTTGTAAACAATCAGCTTTCACTGAGGTGAGCCACCATCCTAAACCAATTGTTCCCAATAATCCATGTGGAAGTATAGTATGGATAGAGTGTGCTTTGTTATAGGAGCAGTCTTACCCATTTCCTTGTTGTGCACACTAAGTTTTAGGAATTATTATAAGAACACTATGCTATAACCAGAACTTGCTCTTAGATGTATCAGTGCCCAATGTTCAGCAGCCTTGCTCCCTTGTAAATATTTTTCTCTTGAAAAATGCATCTGGATTCCCTGTACTGGAAAAATAATATCTCTGTGAGTCAAATAAAAAAAGTCATTATTTGAGAGGAGGAAGGAGGCTATGAACAGGGAAAATGACACGGAGACATGGTGAGTCTGTGTTTAATCTACTGAACAGAGGTACCTTTTCTGCTTTGAAATTTTAGCAGCAATTCTCAGTCCCAGACAGGTTTGTACTGTCTTCAATACTGCCGTTACAAAGAGGGGGTATTTTACTGAATCCCTTAGGGAAAATCTAAACCACTATGGAATTATTGGATACTCTTTGTGCTTTCTGTAACCTTTCATGTTATATCTGGATTACAGAGCTCAGTGTATGTATCACTCTCTTGGGGTAAAAGCCTGGCATGTGGTGTATTTCCTGCACCCCAGTCTCCATGGGAGGAAAACAACACACTTTTGGGGATGAGCTACAATTTGCTGCTTTATTTTTGTGCCCATGAGGGATAAACAGGAGACTAAAATCCCCTTTTATGACAGGGCTCACTTTAGCAGATAAATGGTGACATGAAACCTCCTCTATGCTGCCAAAGTTCTCCTCATTAACCAGGCTGCATTATAGTGACTCATGTCAGTGTCAGACTCTCCAGGGCACTCATAGTGCACGAGCCCAGAGTTAGAAATTTAAACTAAAGTATTCAACTTTAAACAAGGAGACTTTCTCTTCTCCAGTGAACATTTCTATGAAATAACATAAATAACATAAAAAGACTTGCAACTGTAATGCTGAAGCTATTGTATAATCATTACAGACAAAGGGATGGTCCAGTTAATGACATATCAGTCTGTGCAGATAATGTCTGTGGCTTTACTAAGGTAAGGCAGTTGCTTGCTGTATGTTTTAAATTGATATTAACACCTCCAGAGGAGAATGCAGGGCTCCAGTGAAGACAAGAGTGGCTGCCCTGAAATTAATGGGTTTTGTCATTACCTTCACATAAATCAGTGTTTCATTGTCCTTCTTTGATTTAGATCATTGCAGAGTGGAATACTACCTAGAACATCTTAATCTTCATACAACAAACTTCTCATCTTATACTCTATCTTTCCACTTAAGGAGAATGGCATGTATAATGCAATGACTGCAGTAACCCTTAGCCAGCGTGATGGGGTAGCAGGTGGAAGGAAGATCTGGACAAAACTAACAAGAAAATGAATTTTAAAAACTTTTCAAAATTCCTTTAGTTTAAAATCTGTTCTTGAGTTGCAAAAGTGCAAATACTTGACTAGTTTCATTATTTTTTAACTCATAATGTAAGGAAAGTATCAAACAGAATCTTAAACTTTGATGATATCTGAGTTACTAAATTGAATATAGTTGAAAAATGTACTTTATAACAAAAACACCACCACAGACCAGCCTTCATCAATATGCATGCTGCTGCCATAATGTCTATCAAATTACTGAAAATTGTGGTGTTTTGATTTTCTTGGTGTTGTGAAATGGAAATAATCTAAAAATTTACTTCTAACAGCACTCCTTCTCTTGATGTTCAATCTCTTCACTATACATGAAATCTTAGGCTGGAAAATACCAGTATTGTGTTTATTAGTCTTTTAATACTATTTTTTTTAAGCTGTTTCTTGTCAAGACAGAAGTAATACTGATTTCCAATGCCATAATCCCTAAGTGTTTCAAGTTTTTTAGATTTTCTACTGTAAGTAGATTTTCTACTGTCAGTGGGACTTTAAAGAGAAAGAGAATTTTCATTCAATTATGCTTTCATCAGTACTTCCTTGCTTCTCTTTCTAGTTCTCTTCCTTCTGTCTGATTCCAAAGTGTAAAATTGTGCTAATGTGCTGATACTTGATCTCCCCAAAATATATGATTATCTGGAAAAATGAGCCTGGAAATCTATAGGTGTTTCTGATGATAGAAGATATATAGTTAGTTATAACTCTGTCCCCAATGCTTGGAAACCAATATGTGTGTTCTCACACATCGAAAAAGCCTTTTATTATGTTAATTTATGTCTCAATTTCAAAATCTGGACGTTTTCCTTCTTTTTCTGCTATTTTGTATACCTTTTTTTTTTTTTTTGAAGTTCCTGTCTATGTTTTTCTTTTTTTTTTTTTTTTTTAACATAAGATAGGGAGACACAATTATTATGTATTTTATTTATTATGTATTTTAGTATATGCAAAATGTGCTGATAAAACACTGCTAGCACTAACCTACTGGCAGTTATAGAGGTTATTATTGTAATTAAACCAATGAGTTAAAGAAAATCAGATACACTTTGTTAGATACCATGGAATCTTTAGGAATACCACAGGATCTGAGAACACAAATTCTTTAAAAACCTTAATTCTCAAAAAATATTTTAAATAATCAGTGCATCAATGCATGAAAAGCAGATCATACAAAATTAGTCCAACACAGAGATGTAATGCTAAGGATTTCATGCATGACCATCACTGATGTGATTTAGGTAGCTATATTTTGCTCTGTGGACCTCAGCCCTCCCACAGTTTTACAGACCAGTCGGTGCAGGATACCATAAGGAAAAGTTGAATCAAGACCCCAAGCGGAAGTAACTAAAACAGAGATTCTAGCACTTTAGGGAGAATTCCTCAGCTTTAATTGTACCTTTACACCTTCCATTATCTTGTTTCCTCCTCTCTATGTGGGGGGTTTTTTGGTTGGTCTTTTTTGTTTTTTTTTGCTGTATGTTAGGATTATTTCAAAAACTGTCAAAAAACTTAAGTTTACATTTTGTTCAGGATAGGTGCTTTTCTTTCTACTGAGCTAAGTTAATTAAAAACCCTTGCATTCAATAACAGCATTGTATTAATTAATCCAGTTTTAATTCTGTGCCTGAGAAAACAATTTTAGAGGATCATAAGGCTTGGTCTTATTTTTAATGCACTGTCTAGAATAGTAGAAAATATAGTTTTCTATTTCAATAGATTAAAAAAAACAGACTGTTGTTTAATATTTTCCATACAATATAATGGAAACAGAAGAGTAACAATATGTGTAATGGAAATATTATAGATCAGATTGTTGCTTCTGTTAAGGCCATGAAGGGTTTTGCATATAGAAAAATATCAGGTTAATTCAGGTTCATTCAAAGCATTATTAATAGGACACCAAACCCGATATATTTAAATTACTATATGAATATGATTATGATTTTGATCAGTAGAATTTGGTTTTTATTTGCAGTGCAAGGAGTAATTCTCACACTCTCTCCCTGCCTCCCTAGTTGCTTCATTTCTTCTGAATTTTCTCAGTGAAAGGCTTATTGTCACACCCTGCAGTGCACAGATAGGCCACAGATGAGCCACAAAAAGAGTTATTAAGCGATTAGAGGCAGTGAAACAACAGCATGTAGCTACCTGTATTCCAGACCTCAGTGACCTGAATTGTTGATTAACAGTGTTTGGGAATCTCCAGTTAAAAAGTAATAATGGAACTTCTTTTCCACTTCGATTTCTTATCATGTTATAGTCATTTTTCTTTTAATATGTGCCAGAGAAATGCTTTTCTCCCTTTCTCTGTTTTTTTGGGTTTTGGGGGCTTTTTTGTTTTTCCCATCTCATTGCTTTATGTTTTTTATATTAAAGGTACTGTACTAGACAACAGTGCTACATTATGATATATGTAAATAGGTATGAGAGTCTGATCTCACGGTTTTGAAATTGTCTCAAAAGAAGAATTTTAAAATGAATAGCCCTGTCTAGGGTGTAGGACCTGGCTGGCCAGAGCTGAGCAGGGGGTGACACCCAGAAAGAGATAAGAACTAAGAACTAAGACCTGGGTGGAGACTTCTCCCCTTTTCTGAGGGCCTTCAGTGCTGGGATGTCCCTCCAGGCACCATTACCCTGGCAGGGTGGAGGAAGCCACCTTGATTGTACTGATGCTGATGGACCTGGCTGAGGGGGCTGGAATGGAGTGGGTCTGGAGCCTGGGAAGAGATAAGAGCTGTGTGCTGGAAGCAGCCCCCCCAGGCAAACCTGTTTGCAATGGCTCTGATGCCAATGTCCCTGGCTTCTGTGGCAGCTGACTGACAGCTGTCCCTTGGGAACAGAAGGAACTCAGGGGTACATGTGGCTGTCCATGCTGTGGCTGTTTCATCGTCTCTTGACCCACCGCTGTCTCGCATCAGAGCCTGTCCAGGATCAGGGACATCCTGAAGAAACTCACTGGGCAGCTGGGCCCCTGCTGGTGACTCTGTCCCTCTCTCTCCCCCTTTTTCTCTTTCTCTCTCTCTCTCTCCCATTCTTTCTTCCCACTTTCTTACCCTTTTTCTCCACTTTTCTCTCTCTCTCTCTCTTATATCTTCTTTTCCTGTCTCCCTCTTTTGCCTGGCTCTACATTTTTGCCTGTGTCAATTGTCAAATAAAGTCTGCTTGCACCCAACCCTTCTACTGTTGGACTTTGTTTCATGGATCCAAACAAAAATAAATTTTAATGTTACCTCAGACCGTAACAACAGGACTTTGACAGTCTGGAGAGGTGGGCCCATGACAACCTAATGGAGTTCAGCATGGCCAAGTGGAAGGTCCTGTACCCTGATCAGGAGAATGGATGGAGAGCAGCCCTGACAAAAAGGACTTGGGAGTGGTAGTAGAGGAGAAGATTGACATGAGCCACCAAGTGTGCGCTTGCAGTTCAGAAAGCCAACAGCATCGTGGGTTGCAGCAAAAAAAGTATGGCCAGCAGGGCCAGGGAGGTGATCCTGCCCCTGTACTCTGCTCTTGTGAGACCACTCCTGGAATACTGCGTATGGCTCTGGAGCCCCCAGCACAAGAAAGATATAGACCTTTTGTAGAGGGTTCAGAGAAGGGCCACAAAGATGACCAAAGGGCTAGAGCACCTCTGCTATGAAGACAGTCTGAAACAGTTTGAGCTATTCAGGCTGGAGAAGAGAAGGCTCCAGGGACACCCTAGAGCATCCTTCCAGTCCATGAAGGGGGGCTACAAGAAAGCTGAGGAGGGACTTCACACCAGAGGGGTTAGTGGCAGGAGAAGGTATAATGGTTTTAAACTGAAATAGAGGAGATTCAGGTTAGATATCAGGAAGAAATTCTTCACAATGTGGGTAGTAAGATATAAGAATAGGTTGCCTGGGAGATTGTTGATATCCCCTCCCGGGAGGTGTATAATTCCAGGCTGGATGAGGTCTTGCGCAGTCTGCTCTAGTGGGAGGTGTCCCTGCCCATGAAGGGGAATTGGAACTGGATGATCTTTAAAGTCCCTTCCAACCCTGAAAATTCTATTATTCTGTGATTACAGAGGGTCAGAAGTTTGCATGGTCAACAACCTACTCTCAGAGCAAAACTGGGAGAATCAGGCTAGTATTTGAAGTTGCAATATTTTCCAAACTCCAGTAAGTTATCTTTGAAAAATAAAGTATACAGTATCAAGCAAAACTTATTTTATGTTTCCTTATTAAACAATGCGAAGGGAACAGTAAGTTTTATTCTAACTTCTGAGACCTCACTGGTAACAAAGCTATTATGCAGAGCTATATGAAAATCATTTACAGTCCTCAGAGAGGGTCTATTTGCAGCCTTAATTTCAGATCTGAGTCTCACTGCATCAGTTTATGCCTCTTAAATGATCCTCTCATAAACTGAACATAAAGAAATTTTGCACAAAAAATTTACTTGTAATGTATTTCTGGTAATGATTGGTTTTGCTAGGATTTGTGTTTTAGGAAGCTTAGGGCAAAATCACTGTTATTACGTTAGTTACAGATTGTGCAGGTAAAATTTGACTGAAAAATTGACTAGTATTTGGATGTCTTTAAACATGGTTACAGGTTTTTTCCTTACACAATCTGAGACAGATCTTTGACTTTTAACAGCAGAAACAAATGTATTCACATAAAAATAAGCAGCACTGCTGAGAAGTCTCTTTGGGACACTTCTTTCCCCAAAAAATGTTTATTCCTGCTTTTAAACTAACTTTCCTACAAAGAGAAGTCATTACACATTGTTTTGCTTTTTTCTGTCTTAACAGTAATGACATGATGAATATTATTTTCTTACTATTTCTACTATGTTGATACTTATTAGGCAGTTTAAACAGGTTAGCTTCAATCCAGAGTAGTTCATCTTTCTTCTTTAAAGACCTTACAAAGTAGAAATATGAAGTAAAAAGGAAGAAAATGGTATAATCAGCCGGGACATATCTGTTTGCAAACAGGTTCACAGTGGTTTTAATGGGACAGAATACATCCACCAATGTACTTAGCAGATAAAAGGGGGCATAAAAACAGAAAAAAGCAACTCAGACACACACATGGTTGTAGATAAAGCTGTAATAAGAAAAAGCAAACCAATTAGCCTTGGGTTTTTTTGTAACAAAACAGTAAAAAATAGTTTTATCTTGAATAAGTTATAGGAGACAAGAAATTCATTTGTAGACATATTAAGAAAAACATTCCTAATATGTTTAGTTCAACACCTTAATTTCCTTTCTCTTTATTTTACCCATCTCATAATCTTAACACCTGTATATTTAGAAGGGTTCTGGACTTTCTGGTTTTAGATAGTGGAATTAAATATATTTTCAATCACAAACCTACATATATATATATCTTATAAATATATAAATTATTTTTCTATTCAAAATGCTGACTGATTCATTATCTGGAAAAAGTAAGCAAGACTTCTGTGTATACTACTTTCAGTTTTGTGTGTATGCCCAGAAGTAATAATCCACCAATACTTCAGGGAGTTGCTATAAGTTTGCTAAAGATGACACTTGTTAGTTGGGATATAGAAACACCATCATTTAATTTAGTGCACTAGTATGGCATTTGTCCCTGGCTGCAGGTGGTAGTGCCATGGTAAAAGCACATCTATTCTGGGTTGCCATAGGGATACAAGTATATAGATGGATGTGTCCGTGCCTCCTTGACATCCCTAGCCATATAGCAGTACTGTCACTGACGTGCATAGCACAGAGGTCACATTCACACATTTGGGCTCAGGAGTCAAATTTAGGACCTTCTTTTGCCAGTCTGCCCGATTTCCTCCACTGACTACATCATGCACCTATGCAACTTTTAGAAGCCAAAAGTTCACGGTGTGAATATTTCCCTTATTTGTCTCTCGGATTTTCAAACAAGTCTACTTTCCTTGACATTTCTAGGAAGAAAAGTCTCAAGCCCAACAAAGAGCATTTGGCTTCTCCCTCTTACTCATCTCTTTAGCGGCAGCATATTTTTCTTCTGAATTTTTGAGCAAAATTTAAGATTTCGAAATATAGAGCAAGGTGAAGCTAAAGCTAGATGGTTGTAAGTTAATAAAGATGTTTGTCTTGTACAAAATACTCTTTATTGGATATATAGAGACCTCCTAATTTTGAAACTTCTGCCAGACACCAGTAGATAGTGGAAAGCATAAATAAGTAACATTATACATTTATTCACCAGATTAAAGGTTCAGATTTTATTCTAAGCTTTGTTCTTCTCAAGAAAAAAAAATTAAAAAATACTACTAAACTTTCTTTTTGCTTATGTCTAAGTTACTCTACCAACAGATTTTTCGTTTCAAATTCGCTAGTTGTTTATGAAAACAGATTTCTTCCAAACGCATAGTTACATGCCACATATTTTTACCATGCATAGTTACATGCCACAAAGTATAATAAGCAGGGTTTAGGGGGGTTTTAATTTATTTTGTTCTTTTCAATTAAATGTTTTTTTTTTCCTTCTCCTCTTATAACATGTAACGAGGAAAGTAATTTTAGTCAAAATAACTCATGTATGCTTTTCTCTCGTGAGTCCAGATACTAGAAAGACATAGAATAACTGATTTCATCAAACCCTCACATTTCTCTCCCTCTTTTTCCTGTGAACTCTTATAATTTTTAGTCACCATCACACATCAAGATTAACAAGTTTACACCAGAAATATTAAAACCCCCTCACTTTCCTTACTTTCCAACTTCAATGAAAATATATGAGTTTGTAATAATTAAAAGCATTTCCAATTAGCATAAAAGAATTTTGGGAATATAAATCCTCATGAAAAACACCTAACATTTTTGTTTTCTTATAATAAACAGCTTGACATGCTAGTGTGACATATAGGCTTTTTGTATTTCTTATGCTTCTGAACAACACACATGAAAGCAGCATTGCCTTGTTTCCTGTGCTTGCTGATACTGATTCTCTCTTGTGATGCTCTGAAAGGTTTTTGAGCAAGGCTGGGGGGAATATTTGTTTTTGTGCTTCAAATGTTAACATTCCACTGATGCTATGTACTGTAATCTCAGTTCTTGCACTTCCGTGACACCTTCCACAGCTTTTGTGCTCAGCATGTTTTCTATAAAGGGAAACTTTGACTGATAGATTGATCCGATCCATTACAAAAACAGATATTATTAAACTGTATGTGTTTTTAGCCTGTTCATACATTTTCTATTTCTCCCTTGCCAATATGGAGTTAAAAAAAAACAAACAGGCTTTACAATTTCTAATGTAGATTTTGACATTTGGAAAAGTTGTTGAGTTTTCATTTTCCTCCTTTTTCCTGCCCAGGGACTACAATTTGGTAAGGCTATATTTCCCAGTGGATAGATAAAGAGGCAGTTACTGTCTATCACTGTTACAGTGCAGTACCACTGTCAGCCAGAAGTGTTATGAAACAATAAATAGCAATAAAAAAAATAACAAATGATGCATTATATAATATAAATGATAATATATAACCAATAATAATAACAACAATAGCAAATATTTTTCTAAATTGCAAGGAAAGTGTCAGTTTTAGTCCAATATTTGACAGTAATAATTCAAATTATTACATTCCCAGATACTCTAAAAATATATATGCTGTTTCAGGCAGAGATCTAAAAAAAAAAAAAAAATTTAATTTTTTACTTCCTTCTGTGAACTATAGATTAGACAGCCATCAACAAAAATACAAAGATTGTTTGTTTAATCGCTTTTATTCTACAGAGGAAGATTAAATAATAGATGTTATTTCCTAAACCAAATAAGGTTGAGTTTAATCAGATTAGCCTAGTGCTTTTCACCAAACATGATTATCTTTTTACTAGTGGTATGTATTGTTTTCAGAATTGCAGGCTACTGCAATACAAACTTTCATTTAGCTTTGAAAATTAAACTCATATCTGTAATTACATAATTCCATTTTGGCAATATATGACAAAATAGTATTTTAAGTGATGTAAACTCTGAAAGATAAGACTATACATGACATCTTTTGGAGGGATTCAAAAATAACCTAATGCCTATATATATTTTTTCACGGTTTTTTAATATATTTGATACCTGGTGGTGAGCAGGGCACAGCTTGAATGCATTGCTACTGTGCGCTCTGGTTTTACATGTGTTTAAGTATATTTCCCATACAAATTTCGTTTTTCCAGGATATGTATAGGTGAGAAGCACACAGTTATGGAGCAAAGCCTTGAGTACCCTAGATAAGTGTGCCCCTCATTGGCACATCTGCTGAGTCTACCTTTGTGTCCAGAAGATTTATGACCAGGGCGAAGTGGTTCACTGTTAAAATTGCTTTAAAAACTGCAGAGCACATAGAGACACAGCAAGCAGCTTCAGACCCCAGGGTTACTGCTGAGCCTTCCCTTCCTTTGCAGCTAGCTGCCTTTGAAGCTTTAGAAGGAAGATCCAATGAGCGGGGTTTGGCATGGGAGCCCCCAGCTGTGCAGTCATGGATTTACTCGTCTAGGGATCATATCTGAAACCTTGGATAGGAAAAGGAAAGTCTGGGGGGAGGCAGAGGTTACTTTTGCTGAATGTTTAATTTTCCCCATGTTGATAGCAATAGAGACCAGGGAGCTGCTTTGCCTCCAGTGTGGCTCTAAAGTCAACAGCTTGCATACAGCATAAAGATACTTCTTATACCCATGTCTGTCCTGTAACATTTTACTACTATCGATATCTATTCCTGCCTGGAGAGATTTGCATGCTTTAATGGACCTTTCAGGACTAATTACATCTGGCTGTCTCATATCCCAAGTGAGTGAATATAACTACCTCAGTAATTGTAAAGAAAAACCACAAACAAAAACAAAAACAAAAAAAACCCACAAAAAACAAACAAACAAAACAAAAAAAACAAAAAAAACACCAAACCCACACCCAGACAGATTCATGTTTTAAATGTTTTTTGAAACAATAGGAATAACAACAACAACAATAATATCTCTGCCAGAGCCCTCTCTGATGACTGGAAATAGGACTCCTCAGAGTTCTGTCTTCTGCGTTGTCAGTCAAGGCAGGCTCATGTTCTCAAGAACAGCAAGATTGAAAACACTCAGAAGCCCTGCATAACATTGTGGCTCTGTGCATCCCTTTCAGAAGTGTCTGATTTCCCCTGATGCACTGTGCCTAGACACATTGTGCAAAGCTCTGGACTCCCAGAACGGGGGCAGCAGTGCAATTGTTAAGAACTGTGACACTTTATGGTAAAGGCTTTCAGCAAGGAAAAATAATTTGTCCCTCTAGCACTGCTACTAGATTGGATCCCAAGATACAGGCTCTTGGACTTGATGAGTTCCAAAGGGTTAAAAATTACATGCTGACACTATTCACTGCTTTCAAATTCTTTTTGAGTTTACTGATCAAACGTGCATAGCAAGGTTCAACTGTTGCCTTTCATCACTTTTGATACAAGGCAGCCAATGGCAACAAGCAAATAAGGAACTTGTTCTTGAAGTGCAAGTAAGGGTGGGTTGCTCTTTTTTTCAGGCATGTTTTTTTAGCATGTTTCATTAAAACACTCATTAGGGGAGACAGATGATCAAAGCTGATTCTACCTAGGCCTTGAGAGTTCATTTTCTTTTTATTCCCAAACAGTTCAGAAAATACTGTGGAATCTTATTCTGGACCTCACCAACATGAGTTTCAGCTAGATGAAACATCATCTAACCAGCTGCTGTTTCTGCTGCTGCTTGCTGGTTGCAGTAATTGTCATGTTCAGTATACACGCTTTAAAGTTGTTTGGGTTTTCTTTTAATGTTCTGTTAAAATGCTCATTTTTGATAAAAAAAGTGCAAAGAAATTACATTATGTGTTTGAGGAATATACACCTGTATATTTACCTCAGTGAGGCCATGTAAAATACAATAGGGTGCAACACAGTTGCCATAAGGGATGAATATTGTGAGTATCTGTGGGCTGTCCACCAAGCCCATATGGCCTCAGTAGCGGCAGATGGTAGGACAGGAAGAGGAATGTAACCTCTCTATGTGACTGGAGAAATAAAACTGTCTGATATATGGGAATGTATGGCTCAAAACTCACAATACTGAAGAAGAAGAAAGCCATCAGCAGGATTAAAGAGTTATAAGACAATCAGCAAATAGGAGAGGCCTGGACATGCAGCTGCTCTGTGGGCACAGAATCACAGGATTGCTCAGGCTGGAAAAGACCTTCAAGATCATCAAGTCCAGCCTCATCCTCACCCTATTACCCTATTCCTGACGTCCCACCACTAAACCATGTCCCCAAGCACCACATCCAGATGATTTTTAAAGAAGTTTCTCATGATATCCAACTTAATTGTCCCCTGATGCAACTTGAGGCCATTTCCCCTTGTCCTGTCATTTGTCAACAGTGAGAAGAGACCAACCCCACTCTCACTACAACCTCCTTTCAGGTATTTGTAAAATGTTAAAATGTCTCCCCTCAGCCTCTGTTTCCCCAGACTATCCAGTCCGAACACCCTGAGTCGCTCCTCATAAGGGATGATTTCCAAACCCTTCACCAGCTCTGTTGTCCTTCTTTGTACCTCCAACATCTCAATGTCTTTTTTGTATTGAGGTGCCCAAAACTGAACATAGTACTATTGGTGGGAACTCACCAGTGCCAAGTACAGGTGCAGGATTACTTCTCTAGTCCTGCTCGTCACAAAATTCAAGATTTCTGATACAAGCCAGAATGCCATTGGCCTTCTTGGCCACCTGGGCACACTGCTGGCTCATATTCAGCCAACTATCAATCATTGCAACAAGGTTGTTTTCTGCCAGGCAGCTTTTCAATTTTCAGCCACTCTTCTCCAAGCCTGCAGCATTGTCTGGGGTTGTTGTGACCAAAATGCAGGACCTGACACTTGGCCTTGTTGAATTTCATACAGTTGGTCTAAGCCCAATGATATGTGTGATCAGGCATTGGAATGGGCTGCCGAGGGAGGTGGTGGACCTCCATCCCTGGAGGTTTTTAAAAGGAGATTGGATGTGGCATTCAGTGCCATGATCTAGTAACCACAGTCATAGTGGATCAAGGATTGGACTTGATGATCTCAGAGGTCCTTTCCAAGCTGTCTGATTCTGTGGTTTTGTGATTCAGGTCCCTCTGTAAAGCCTTTCTACCATCCAGCAGATCAACGCTCCCTCCCAGCTTGGTGTCATCTGCAAACTTACTGAGGGTGCATTCAATTACCTCATCAACATCATTAATAGAAATGCTAAATAGGAGTGGCCCCAGTACTGAGACCTGGGAGATACCACTCACGACTGGCTGACAACTAGATTTAACTCCACTGACCACAACTCTTCAGGCCCACTCATTTGGACAGTGTTTAACCCAGCAGAGTGCGTGCCCATCCAAGCCATGGGCAGCCAGTTTTCCCATTAGGATGTTATGGGGGACAGTGTCAAAAGCTTTACTTAAGTCCAAGTAGACTGTATCAGCAGCCTTTCCCTCATCCACTAGGCAAGTAACCTTGTCATAGAATGAGATTGGGTTTGTCAACTAGGATCTGCCTTCCTACCCATGCTGGCCTGATTATCTGATTGATCTTTAACAGATTGTTTCCTTTAGGTCCAAGTTTCATCAATAAATCAAATACAAACTCCTTATAAACCTATTAGAAACAGTTTTATTACACCATCCCAAGTACAAACATACAGATACAAATAACTTACAATATTGAACTTATCGACAGGACTCACAAAGCTAGCCTCCCATAAAATCAAATCTGGAGTAGTTGGAAAAAAACCTAAATTTAATGTGCGTCTTTCTGTGGAAACCTACAGAGATCCACCAGCAATCAGTCTCCCAACCTACTTCTTCTGGCTTTCTCTCCCTTTTAAGCCTAGGACATACTGTCACTTAGGACCAGTATACCCAGTAGACCAGCTAGGAAGACAGCAAATCCCACCTTATAAATTAACCTCTGGTATGCACCATGGGGGATTTCAAACATGATGTAAATCTCCCAATTTCACATAAAACATCTTTCCCTTACAGATTAAAATTATTTACTCCATCACACTGATCTATAATGATCTATAATTATTTGTTCCATGTCCTTCCCTGACACCGAGGTGAGACTGACAGGTCTGTAGGTCTGTCCTCTTTATGGCCTTTCTTGAAGATGGGTGTCATATTTGCAAGTCTCCAATCCAATGGGGCATCCCCGGTTAGCCAGGACTTCTGAAAGAAAGTGGAAAGAGGCTTGGCAACCACATCTGCTAACTATTTTAGCACTGTTAAGTTGTAAACCATCTGGCCCCAAAAACTACCTGGCATGTGTGGGTGCACACAGGTCTGGGAGTGCATATGGGACTAAAGCTTTTGGTGATTAGCTACAGCAGATGTTCAGAAATTTGTAAGGGGTAACTAATGGTTTTTAAGGGTTCTGTAGTGTGGTTTACCTGTTATACTGCAGATAATGAACTTGAAAATATTGTGCACTGAGTGCTTGATAGTTATGTGCAGCTAATAATTAAACTGTTTTTACAGCATCACAGGATCACATAATGGTTATATGCTCAAAGCCCTTGCTAAAGCAGGTCCACCTAGAGCAGATTGCCCAGTACCATGTTCAGATGTTTTTTTAATATCTCCAGGAATGGACATTCCACAACCCAAGCTGGCTATTGCCAGTGCAGTTCTGCCAAGTGCAGAACTTGGTGTTTCCCCTTGCTCAACTACATGAGGTTCCTGAGAGGGCATTTCTGCAACCTATTGAGGTTCCTCTGAATGGTAGCATGATTCCCATATCATGCCATCTTCCAGATCTGTATTATCTGCAAATTTCCTGAGGGTATACTCTGCATCTTGATCCAGATGATTAATGAAGATGTTGAACAGGGTTGGACCCAGTACTGAGCCCCGGGGTAGTATATATATACATATTCTATATATTGGCCTCCAACTAGGCTTTGTGCCACTGATCACAACCCTCTGGGCCTGCCTATTCAGGCAGCTTTCATTTACACTCACTGTAAACTCATCCAGATCATAATTCATCAGCTTCTCTATGAGGGTCTTATCAGACAAAGTGTCAAATGCATTACTGAAGATCAAGGAAACAGTACCCACTGCTTTACCTACCAGACAATTTTTTCATAGAGTGTAATAAGCTTTTCTAAGATTCAACAAGGCTGAGTGCTGGGTCCTGCCCCACCTAAAGCTACAGGCTTGGGGAACAGTGGCTGGAAAGCTACCTGGTGGAAAAGGATCTGGGGTCAACACCTGGCTGAATATGAGCCAGCAGTGTGCCCAGGTGGCCAAGAAAGCCAACAGTATCCTGCCTTGTATCAGAAATACTGTGACCAGCAGGACTAGGGAGGTGATTCTTCTCCTGTGCTTGGCACTGGTGAGGCTGCACCATGAGTACTGTGTTCAGTTCTGGGCCCCTCACTACAAGAAAGACACTGAGGTGCTGGAGTGAATCCATAGAAGGGAAATGAAGCTGGAGAAGGGTCTGGAGAATAAGTCATATGAGGAGAGTCTGAGGGAAATGGGGTTGTTTAGTTTGGAGAAAAGGAAGCTGAGAGGAGATCTTATCACTCCCTACAACTACCTCAAAGGAGGATGTAGCAAGGTGGGTGTTAATTGCATATTTCTAGTAACAGGAGACAAAACTACCTCCATTTTCACCAGGGAATGTTTACCTCGCATATTAGGAAGAATTTCTTCATGTAAAGAGTTGTCAACCATTGGAACAGGCTGCCCAGAGAAGTGGTTGAGCCACTGTCCCTGGAGGTATTTAAAAAACATGTAGATGTGGCACTTACGGACATGGCTTAGTGGTGGACTTGGCAGTATAAAGTTAAAAGTCAGATTCAATGATCCTTTTCCAACACAAATAATTCTATGATGCTCTGATCAAATTGATCAGACATGACTTTCCCTTGGTGAAGCCACACTGACTGCTCCTCATAACCTACTTGTTCTTCATATGCCTGAAAATTGATTCCAAAATTAGGTGCTCCACCACCTACCCAGGGATCAAGGTGAGGTTTACTGACCCGTAGTTCCCTGGGTCCTTCTTCTTATCCTTTGAAGCCAAGAGCAACATTTGCCTTCATCCAGGCCCCAGGCACCTCTGCCCATTGCCATGATTCTCCAAACATTATGGAAAGTGGCCTCTCAATGACATCAGCCATCTCCCTCAGAGCCTGGGTGCATCCCATTAGGGCTCATGAGCTTATGTCCTATTGAATCAATAAGTATTCAACAGCGGGACTGCTCTATAAATGATTTGAATTTTGTTGCCATTTATGTCAAGAAATAATTATTTCTTTTGCATTTCTTTTATGGTTGTTGACAAGATATGTCCAGTTAATAACCTATAAGTTGGGTGAAGCCGACTGATAGTGCATAGTGTTAATTTATTTGAACACAGTCACAGTTAGTCACGTGCAATAATTAGTGAAGTGTTAAACATTACTATTTTGTCCTTTTAAAATGTATTTTTAAATTAGTTTGGAGTTTGCATTTCTCTGTGTGTGAGCATGCTCCATGTCTCCAAATTTACTGTTTATATCCCTTACATACTAAGCAGACATCGCTTTCATTCAGTTATTGTCCTAGTAGCCATGTTTCTTTATATGCAGAAACACGAAGTGAAACCTCAGCCATGGAAACGAGTAGAAAAAGAAGCTGCAACTTTGTTAATTAGTAAGAATAAATCACCCCAATATCTCCAGTAGAGTTGTACCAGTATTGATTTTTCAGTGAAGAGTTTAAAGATCCCCAACAGGTCCTTCCTAAATCACTAATATCATCTGCCAGAATTGCAACATTGGAACATAAATCTCCTAGATAAACCCCGTGCATGTCAAGAACAAGACATAAAAAGGCCACCCAGTATATTGCAATAATGTCTTCTGGGGAAAGTTTCTTCCAAAACCTCGCACAGTGATCCATGAACTCCTTGTGATGATCCAGTGTGCCTGATTTAAAGAGGAGATGAAAGACAGAACCAGAAAAGAACTTCCTCTCCTAAGAAGCTGACTACTTTTATCCTACGTCTTATAGGAACTGTAATCAGTCACAGAAAACACCACTTACTTTGTCATCTCACCCTTAGTCTATGGTATGAGTGCATCTGTGGGTACTGAGAAAACTTGGGTCTCACCCATAAATAACATTTCTTTCAATTATGTTAATTCATTTTAATAACAGACATAATGTAATAACATGTATGCTAACAGCAGACAAAGGAAGGCAGCAGAAGCCCCAGAAATAGCAAGCTGAAACTTTTCTGTCTTCATCTCCTCTTTCCAGTATGTATTTCCATATATTCAATTCTTGATTACTTCACTGGTTTGGTTCGTAAAATAAACAAAGGGAGACCATAAAAAAAAAAGGTAATATAAATTAGGAAATCTCTAACCTGTTCGATACTACATTTGTAATGAAAAGCCACATACTTAAAATCCAAAATACCACATTACTCTGAAAAAAATGAGTTGTCAAATTTGCATTCTACTAAATATCTTCCTGAGTATCATTTGGAAATCTTGGAAGCCACTTTTTTTGCAAAAAGCAAAAGAATGTCCAGAAGAAATAGACTTTGCTAAGAAATGCAATACACATACCTTTTCCATTTCATATCAGTATACTGAGAAAGTTTTCATTTCCAATTAAGTTGTCTGAGAAAGACTAAGTATGTGTCCCCACTTCTCAGAACAGGTATTTGAAACCCATCTATTTTTATGTATAGGATAGCTTACAAATGTAAAGGTTGTTCTTTTGCTTTGACTACAGGCTTGGTTACTTCCAGACACCAGGGAAATGAGTTAAATCTGCTCATCTCATTCTCCTGGTTTACATTTCTTCTCAAAAACAAAGTATTGTGTTCTCCAGGAACTTACTTTCTTTTCATACAGGTTTCATGTTGCACATCTGACTTTTGTATAATCATGTCAATAGAATAGCAAAGTAAAACAACAGTTAACAAATCATAAAACAAAACCTCTTAAGGTAACCTCTTAAGGTAACAAAACCTCTAAAGACAAACTGTACACTTGAAAATTATAAAAATTCTTTCTCTTTATATATTTAATTCAGAGAGAGAGACACTTCATTACACAAAGAAGACCATTTTGTTAAAACGTATTGGATCTGATGAATTATCAGTACTTATACACAAAAAGACTGCCACAATAAAGTAGAGCTGAAATGACATCTAGGGCATCAGAATTTCATTCAACTAAGAAAGCTGAATCTTGGCACTGCATTCATCATTTTGCTACATATAACAAACTTGAAGCTAACATTTTGTGGTTTTTTGTTCTTTTGGAAGCACATGTAAACAAAGATACAAGACTGTGAAGGTTTTTCTGTGCCATATATTTATTTATTTTCCACTTGGCCATGGAATCCCTGGAAATAATTGCAAGATATTTCATAATATTAGTTTATGCTCATAAAATCTCTGACATAGTTAAGGAAGTAATAGATTTACTTAAAAGAATGAGACTCTCTTCATTTGGAAAACAAAAAAATCAAAACATTTGCCCATGGCACAAGGAAAAGTCTATACTCAGAAAAGTCTTGCTAAGTAGTTTCACATGTTTCTGTCTTTGAAATTGAACAAATGGGTACCCTGGAATTTTGTTTCCTCCATATTGCAGAGGACAAAATATCTCCCCAAAGCTATGAATCAGCTCACAGATTCTTTTAAAATCTACAGGTTCCCCATTTCATGTGATAATTCTGACATTTTTCCAAGAGCACAGATATTGTGCATTCTTCCTGCTTTATATCTGATGAGCAACTGTTCCCCCTGTTTTCCTGCCTTTAATGTCTGTCTTCTGGAACCTGTGTGCTGTAACTGGCTTTGTTACTCTCTCACAGCATCATTTCTCTCATTCCAGGTTAGCACTCCTCTATCATACTGCGTATCCCAGTGAGGATTCTCATTCACTTCTCAAAATCAGAAGTTTATATGCTTACCTTGGCAGTATAAGATAACTTGCAACAAAATTGACGGTTGGACTAAGAAGTCTTTTCCAACCTTAATGGTTCTATGAAAAAGGAGACAAAAATCTTAGTCCTTTCTTTTTGCAGAGCAGCTACAGTTCTCTCTTTCTCTTGTGCAGATTAATCTACAGGGAAGCAAGAAACTTCTTTTCAGTTAACTAATACCTGGGTTAGTACCATATAGCTGGGTCAAGTATTGCAAGACTCCTTGGCTCCCCTAGTTTGGCAAAATAGACCTACATTTTTCAGGCTTTTTTTATAATTACATTGAGTCCTTTCTATTTACTAAGACCCTTCCTAATTTTATTTGCATTTTTTCGCTTGCATTTATTTAAAGCTTCTAAAACATATACTTGTGGATGTTTAACAGATATAAACTATCAACTCAAAACCCCAGTGGAGGAAGAATGCAGTAATTGCATAAAAAAATGTTACAAGATTTAATTCTTTACAAACTGATTCTCTGCAAGTATTGCCCTTTAGTGTCTTGATTCACTTAATTGAAATGAGTATTTTTAATATAGATGAAGCTTTCTTGACTTATTGCATTAATAAATTTTGCAGTATTGTTTGCTTTTAGTGAATTACCTTTCTGCACTAACCCCTTTATCCCCAAACTTGCTCTAAAAACTTATTCTTCCTCCACCTTTCCCTTCCCTGTTTTCAGTCATTATAGTATACAATAAGGAAATTAGATTTAAGGATATACCATATCATTTTTTTAAATTTTCTTAAAATAAATAAATCAGTGATTGCAATTGCAGCTTGAAGTTAATTTTTGGATAATTTATATCATATCCTTTACTGGATTGCTTTCAGCCCAAGTTACAACTTGCAAGTGAATTGTGCCTTGATAAATAATTAGAACAAGATAAATAGTAAATTAATATTAATTAATATTAATTAAAATTAATATAAAATTAATTTATCTAGACTACTTCTCAAGGTAAGGCAAAATAAAAAGAATGTGTACTACTGAGATAGTGAGGTAGAGAAGCTACAGCATAAGCTTTGTTCGAAATGGCTATAGTAATATGCAGGGTCAAATAGCTTGAGCGTTTTTTTTTTATCATGTACTGCAAAGTGTTCCATAAATTAGTGATAGAAGTTTGCTATTGGTCAAGAAATAGATTAAAATAATTCTCACTGAAGAATGGGTAATGGTACTTTATTATATGGCTAGACAAAGTACAGAAGATGGCACAATTATCTCTGACTAGAGGTTATGTGTTCAATAATAACTACAAGTCATCTAATTTTAGTCTGTCTGCTATCTATCAACAATTATTTTTTTTCACACAATAAACCAAAAAACATTGCCCATTCATACTGCCCAGAATAGCTGTTTCATTGTTTTTCATGTGTCTTTGAAGGGCATTAATAATTTTTAATTCAACTCATCTTCAAACTGGCAAAGCTTTGTGTAATTGAGTTCCTTCAGGCATTGTATTTTCAGAGTTATCTTGAATCTTGTCTGAATTTCATTGGTACAGAATGTTAAATTTTCTAAGTGTAATTGAAAAAAAGAATTACTAAAAAAATTAAAAATATTTTTAAAATTGTAAGAAATAGATTTGTACAATAATTTCATTATTGTTACAAAAGAAAAAGTGGATGACTTTAGTCATCCACTTTTTTTCAGCAGTCTACACCACCTATGGCTATGGCTCACAATGAACTATGGCATTTCTGGTAAAAAAACTTTTTCTGTTCCATAGCATTCACAGTATAGAAAGTAGACCAAAACACCATTGTTTTTAAGGTGACTCATCACACATAATATGGGTGTACATCACATCATACAACTGAGCAGAGTAAGTCATAAATAGAGAGTTTGGAAAATCACAGAATTCAGCTGCTTAAAATGTATTAAAACTCCCATGTTATGTGAAAGCGTTGATTGCTTTGTTCATTATAGGGAATTATAACCTAATTATCATGAGTTTCTTACTTTAGAAATTAGGGAAATATGCAAAGCTAATATTTAAATAATTACAAATTAAATTACAGATAATAAAAATAAAAATTAAATGGAACTTAGAAAAAAGTAAAAATCAAATTAGATCTAACTTAAAAGAATGTTGCATGATTTTGCTACATTACATAATTTATTTCTAACCCAAAGCAATCCAACCAGCAAAATATTTCCATGTATAGTAACTCATTTTTCATGCTAGAGTGTCTCCTACATAACCTGTATATAAGACATGCAACACCTTATCAAGATAAACATTAAAGTGCAGTAAAACACTCAAGCATAATCATACAAAAATGACAAGATAATTAAAGCAGAGTTACTCTTTATGAAGTCTGAGACAGAACACTCCCTGAGCCAAATAAATGGTCACTGATGGAGTCACGTATGTCTCTGCCTTCTCTATTAACAGGTCATGGGATAGGAGTGAGGCCAGGGTGGACAGAGAGGAGCCTGCTGCATCCAGTGCTAATTAAGTGGTTTGTCAGTGTCCTCAGCCCTGGTTGTGCATCAGGCAGTGACTCTGCAAACAGCTGATTGATGACTGCGGCATCCAGCCTGTATATCCAATTCATCACTGTGCAATCAACCACCCAAATATAGATCTGACTGAGAAACCGCTGGCCTCGAGGTTGCCAATTAAGGACAATGCATAGCCCATAGTGTTGCCAGGAAAAGCTCCGTGGCATAGGATCTTAACAGGCAGACACTATTTGCCACGACTGGAACCAAAGATTTTCAGATACTTCACTGGCCTCATGTTATGGTTTAGGCACAACTGGTATCAACCGGGCCTCGGCTTGCTCATACCCCAACCCCACTGAGGAACAGGAAGGAGAAAATCCACCCAAAGGCTGATTAATCGAGACATGGATAGGGAGGCTTTCCTCTATGGCTTTTGGGCAATACACAAGTCTAACTCAAAAAATTTGGAATGTTTTACCAAGTTGCAAGCATGCAAAAATAAAGTTTTAAAATTAAAATGGGTCTTGCAACCTTATTACAAGTTGTAGTATTTTCTTGCTAAAAACATTGCACTAAAAGAGTGAGGACACAGTAGCTGAATAACATTTTAATGAAAATGTATCTAATTTTTCATAACTATAATGTTTTTCTTCCATATATGTGGGAAATGTAATGCATGTGCTTAGCTTGAGTCTCTGGTTGGTCCACTGTATAATTTTTGTGTTTAAAACAAATTATTTTTTATTTTGGAATTATTAATAATAATATTAATAATAGATTGATAGTTATAATAATAGTTATTATTTATTCTATTGGGAAATCATTTATATTTTCAGAAGCAAGATTCAACTATATAGAGGACACTCTGCAATTAACTTTACAGTTCAATATAAGGAAAAATCTCCAAAAAGCTATGCTCTTTTCAGAGGGGAGGAAAAAAAAAAAAAAGTGCCCCAAAACCCCTAGCCCCTGGACAAGATTGAGGTATAACTGTATAAGGGTCACAATAATAGAAATAAATTCATAAAGTTTATTTTACATTTGGATACTTTCTATGTATGTTCCAAAGTGTTACATACAGATAGTATCTCTGACCTCTGACAGAGGCAAAATGCTGTAAACACAAACAAATGTGGAAAGTGAACTTCTCGAGAAGTTTTACTTTTAGCAAATCAGTGTTTTATATCAGCAAGCAGTAACTGTTCACATAACCAGTAATTAAAACAATGTCTTTAATACACTGATAGTACAGGGAAGCTTCAGTGACATGACTCTGTATGATGGATGCAAACATGATTGTGATGGTCAAAGTTAGGTTATGAATCCTTTGCAACATTAATTAATTACTGTCAGAAATGTAGATTTCATATCATTTATATAGAAATACATCACAAGCTTTGGACACATCTTAAATCACCCTTTCACACTGACTTTGTATCTTTGGATTGGTTCTATTATATCAGTACAATAAAGTATGGCATTGTTCCTAAGAGAGACTTAAATGGCTGAAAGGGCCATACTATCAAGCTCACAAAAGACAGCTCTTCTTCAAGCTAGGTTTTTGACATTTGCTCAATGTATTTTATACTCTCTTCTGAGGAAGTAAAAACTGTTTTAAAAGGCTAATTTCTCATTATTTTAAAATATTTTTTTCTTCATTCAAATTTAATTAATATTTTCAAATGTCACTTGCCTATCTCAGCTTTGAGAGTACTTTCGTGTCTTGTCTCTGCATAAAAACAAATGGCACTTCTGAAAAGAAATAAAGTAAAAAATATCCTTTCACTTTTCCACTCCAAACTCTTCTCAAAAAAAGGAGATATTTTAGAAGAAAGTATTTTTTACATAATATCTGTTTCTGTCTAGGGAATGTTTTGGGAACATTAATTCTCAGCTGTACTTGGCCAAACCTTTGGCTCACAGCTGACATCTACCTAAGTGTTTTTTAAAAATCTAAAGGCTAATGACTAAATAGTGACTAAATGTGGAGAAACAGAAAAAAGACGTATCCCTATAAGCTCAGTTCAAAACATCATGTCACTGTGTTCCTAAACTCATGTATCCAATATAAAGTTGCAGAACTACAGTGGGAAGGCAAGGGGAAGAAAAGACAAAAAGTAGGAAAAGCTAGTAGCAGCAGGTTTTGTACTTAGTTTCTCACAAAAGTTAAAACTGAGTCACAGCCTCACATTATATTTTAGTATGAGATGCATTTCTCTATAGGTGATGTAAAATACTGCTGATATTTAAACTCCTTATTACCAGCTTTTCAGAAGCATTCAGTGAAAAAACACTGTTCTTGTTGAAGTCTCCCTTGAGGTTTTTGGCTACATGCTACAAATCTCAGTTTTCAAAATCAGTTTGAGGCATTGTTCCTTCATATAAGACAACAGTAATGTTTGTTCTATGGGTGAGAATAGTCACAGGTTTACTTCCAAAATCACAGCAGAGATTATTTCATCATGAGAAGGCCAAAGGCCATGAAGTAGATCAGAGGGCTGGAGCACCTCTCCTATGAAAGCAATCTGAGAGAGTTGAGGTTGTGCTGACTGGAAAAGACACATCTCCAGGGAGACCTTATAGAGGCCTTCCAGTACCTGAAGGGAGTCTACAAGAAAGCTGTGGAGGAACCTTTTCACAGGTACATGTAGTGACAGGACAAGGGGTAACAGTTTGAAGCTGGAAGAGGGGAGATAGATTTAGATCAGACATTAGGAAGAAATTACTGTAAGGGTCATAAGACACTGAAACAGGCTGCCCAGAAGAGCTGCAGATGCCCCTTCCTGGAAGTGTTCAAGGCCACTTGGATGGGGCTTTGAGCAGCCTGGTCTGGTGGCAGCTGTCCCTGCCAGTGGCATTTGGGCTGGAACTAGATGATCTTTAAGGTCCCTTCCAACCGAGGAACCATTCTGTGATTTCATGATAGGAATAGATTAGAATGATCGAAGTTTCCTAGCCGTAATATTTAATGTGCTTCTTCAAAGATGCTACATCTCTTGAGACTCTTAAAAGCTTCTTGGAAGTCACAATGCCAGAACACCTCTGCTTCACACTCAGAGACTCTCTGAACTTCCCCTCTGTCTTCCTTCTTTCACTTTCATTTCATCTCCTAGGAGTAACTCTAGCACACACTGTGATCTGGTAAAGCATAAGGCAAGTGGCTTGCAAAAGCTGTCATGTACAAAACCAGCATCTTAAATACAGAAATAAGAAACTTATTTCACAGATGCTCTAATGCTGTAGAGAAAAATCTGAAATCCTACAGAAAAACAAAACAAAACAAACCAAAAATCCCACCAAAACCAAAGCAAACAAAAAACAAAACTAGCAAAGCTTTTGATGGCTAGCTAAAATATTTCATGGTTCTGGCAAGAACAGTATTGCCCTTCTGCAAGGATATCTATACTTTAACTTTCAAAGTATTTTAAAACCTGTCCTAGCTGACCTATCTCTATTACAGACAACTGAATAGTAGTATTTACCAAGAATCAGCTTTCTAGTTTCATTGAGTCTGGTATATCTGCACCATGCCCTCCTCTTGCTTCCCAGTCTTCCATCTATTGACTTGAGCTATTTACAGCTTTTAGGATGGATTGCTGCAGTATACCCAGGAAGAGAACTGGACAAAGCCTGAGAAAAAAGTCATATCAGAATTAAGAGTTCAATGACAGTATGTCACTCTTCTATTTCAAGTTTTATGCAGGCTCCACAGGTAACTAGGGAAAGTCCTTGTTTGCAAAGAAGGCTTTTGTACAGACCAGTTAGTGTTAAACCCTTATAAATCATGTGGGCATCATCATACTATTACTGTTGAAATATACCTCATTTAAATTTAGAAATTTTGTTTACAGGAAAAAAAATATTATCACAGAAAGCTTTCACAGTGCTGAAAGGAAGGATTTCATAATAATCCTACATCATTCTCAAGGCTGAACCAGTCTTGATGCTGAGCATGTAGATAATATATTGCAAGCCTCTATCCCATTTTAAATGATTAAGTGTTTTCAGACAGCAATAAGCAGGTGAACATTCTCCTAGAGAAGAGAATGAGAAAGCTCAGAAGGAAGGTTTAGTTAATTTCCTCTGCCCTTCACCCTCCAAATCCTTCTGTAAATATGCATGTGTGAACACATACACACAAAATATCACTTTAGCATATGTCATAACTAAAAGGTATAGTATATCTGATGATACATATGAAGTGAAAGCTCTCTTAAATCTCTACTTGATCCTGGAACTGATTAACGTGATCCATTATTTGTCACATAAAAATACTTAGCAACCCAGTTATCTTTTACAGATGTGGCAAACCACTTACTATTCCTCTATCCCCATCTGTAATAGCATCTGTAAAAAGCAATGCGTCTATGACATCATGGATTATAAATCATCTTGTGATAAGAAACTATAGCTTACAGGACACTGCAAGTGTAATGTGTATTCTGTGTCTTAAAACATATTCTTTCCCTTTTAAAACAAAAAGTAAGTTGTCATGCTTGAAAAACACTCAGAATATTAGAAAACTGTTTATCATGAAAAATCTATTTTTTCATCTGCACAAGGGAGATGGTGCAAGCAATTTAGTTTAAGCTTCCCTAAACTGATCCACTGAAGTTGCTTGAGGTTCTTCAGTGGATCAATTCTGGGAAGATTACAGTGCTCAGCTGAAGCGATCACTTGTAAAAAAGAAGAGAAAATGAAGCTTGAGTCCTGTTTAACATATTGTAGTCAGGAGACAAAGTTGTCATATGTTCCACCCGGATATATTTAACATTAACAGTGACCACTAGAACAAGCAGAAATTCAACTGTGACTTCATAGTGTATCATTTACGACACCTGGTATATTCTGTTGGGAAAATATAGGAACATTTTCTCTATTTCAAGTACCAAAATTCTAATTTCTATAGATTACAATCTAGTATATCTTTCAGGAGAAGACCCTAATATCATCTCTTTAAGGATGTGTAAATTAAAAACTCATGGGCAGTTAGAAAGCTTTAAGCAGCATGCTACAATATTATAGACAAAGGAAAGGTACTTCCTGTCAGTCTAGTTGTTTAACCTATCTCTTAAAGAAATGCACCTGCTGCTGTTTGCCTAAAGCTTAAAGTCATGCCCTTTAGAACTGAGTAGGTTCTTCCTGTTGTGAAAGCAGTGAGTATTTCAACAGGCCTCAATTCACAAGGAATGTATATGCCTTTCTTTAGGGGCAAAGTGTTGATAACAAAATTTCTGCCCTGTGTCAGTACTGAGAGCTATCTTTCAGTTTTTGTCTGGCCTTGCTGACAGATGTTGACTGAGTTGTAACTCACAATTATCTGCCTTGTCACATTCCCCATGTTGACTATATTTGCTGACTGTATTAAATTTTGTAGCTCTATTTACTGAAAAATATGAAAACAGAGAGACAGCATCTTGTTGGGTTTCATAACTGGTTGATTAGCTGGACCTTGAACTTGATAACAACAGAAAGAAAAAGCAAACACTTGTATAGTTTAATTTTAAAAAAGTAATCTAATAGACTGTTTTGAGAAATTAGTAGTTTATTGCAATCATATATTAATTTTAATTCTTTTAAATGGGACCATAGAGTTGTAACATCAGCACCTCTTCATGCCTTGTAAGACACCAGTAAGGTCTAGCTAGGTTCTTCCACATTCTGCCACGTAGAAAACGTGCTAATGAGAATTACCCAACAATAAGATCTAAGTATGATGTTACTCAGTAGAACACACTTTTAAAAAAGTGATGCATTGTCAAATGTGAAGGAAATTAGATAGTTTGAGGGGGGGGGGGGAAACAATATTTGATGCTTTTGGTTTGATGAAGAAATAACTAGTAAAAAGCAAGAAAAAAATAATAAAATAATTAAGAAAAAATATATTCATGACATTTCTTGTTGCTCTTGCTTCTACTGAGTGCAGAGATTTATACACACTTCCAAGTGTTAGAACCATACGGGCCTCTAGCATTAAGTAGGAGTAAGCTTTTATCTTTCTGCTTTTACTGTAGAAGCAGAAGGTATTTCATTGAATAGTTTCATTATTTGTCATATTACTTTTGGAAAGGATGAGCCTCAACAAAAACTAGATATTTAATGAGTATATCTGTTAACATTTGACATCTCTTTCCTCCTCAGGGGGGGAACTCCTCACATTCTTCCCCTGCTTCAACGCGGGGTCCCTCTCATGGGGAAAGAGTCCTTCACAAACCCCTCTGACATGAGTCCCTCCCACAAGGTGCAATCCCTCAGGAACAGACTGCTCCAGCATGGGCTTCCTGTGGCCTGCTTTGGGAACAGTCACTTCCTCTGGCATGGGGTCCTCCATGGCTGCAGATCCACATCTGCCCCTCTTCATGATCCCACACAGGCTGCAGCTCCACATCTACTCTCTGTGACCCTTCAGGAGATACAAATCCACATTTACTCCACCATGGTCCTTCGGGGACTGCTTTGCTGTGCTTCTTCAGGGACTTCTCCACTGTGCCTCTCCATGGCCTGCAGGGAAATCTCTGCTCAGGGATCTTCTCCCTGTCCTTCACTGACCTCAGTGTCTTTGCTCTGTCACTACTTTCTCTTACCTTCTTTTCTTTTCTGCTCTGCAGATCTTTTATATATACATATATCTTTGCAATTTCATTTTCGCTTTCTTGGATATGTTACTCACAGAGACACATCCAGCTTCCCGTATCTGCTCCATCTTGGGCAGAGGTGGGGCAGGGACTGGAACCCGAGGAGCTTCCAGCAGCTTCTCACAGGAGCCACATCTGTGCCCCCTCCCCTGCTTCTAAAACACCACTGCACTAACACAAGACAAGGGCAGATACTCTTACCAAGCAAATTGAGTCACTGCTGACAGGGATTCCTCCTGCAAGAAGATGACTCCTGTTACGGTCCGAGGTAACATTAAAATTTATTTTTGGTTTGGATCCACGAAACAAAGTCCAACCCTAGAAATGGTTGGGTGCAAGCAGACTTTATTTGACAATTGACACAGGCAAAAATATAGAGACAGGCAAAAGAGGGAGAGAGGCAAAGAAGATATAAGAGCGAGAGGAAAAGCGGTAAGAAAATGGTAAGAAAGAATGAGAGAAAAAAGTGGAGAAAAAGGGTAAGAAAATGGGAAGAATGGGAGAGAGAGAGAGAGAAAGAGGGGAGAGAGAGAGAGAGAGAGAGTCACCAGCAGGTGCCCAGCTGTCCAGTGAGTTTCTTCAGGATGGCGCTGATTCTGGACAGGGTCTGATGAGAGATGGCGGCGGGTCAAGAGGTGACCAAACAGCCACAGCATGGACAGCCATATATACCCCTGAGTTCTTTTGTTCCAGAGGTGCAGCTGTCAGTAACCCAAGTTCATTAGAAGACAGGCTGCCTGGAGGGGAGCAGAAGGGTGTAGTCCCCCACCCAGTCATCAATTCTTATCTTCTTCCATGTGCCATTCCTCCTCTCTTCCAGCCACTGTAGCCAGGTACATAATCATGTCTCCAGGGGTGGCCCAGCATTGAAGGCTGGCCCTCAGGAAAGGGGAGTAATCTCCACCCAGTCACCAGTTCTTATTTTCTTCCAGGCATCATTCCCCGCTCTGTTCCAGCCCCCTCAGCCAGGTACTTCACAAGTACAATCAAGGTGGCTCAGTCGTGCCTGGAGGGACCACCCAGCATTGCAGGCTGGTCCTCAGAAAAGGGAAGTAGTCTCCACCCAGTGGGTCTTATCACATCCTGAGGTGTCACCCCCTGCTCAGCTCTGGCCAGCCAAGTTCTCCAGCCTAGCCAGGGCTATTAATTTTAAAATTGCTCCTTTGAGACAGCTGAAAATCAGTGAGGTCACATTCATACAACTCCACAGATTTGTTTATCTACCTTTTTTCCTGATGTTTCCTGTTAATTAAAAATGCTCTTCTTTACACATATATCTTGTCTAAGATATGTCTTGTCCTTTCTAATCAAAAGACCAGTAGAGGCACCACAGACTATACAGCTCTTTAGTTTCTAGCAATATTTTACTTGGACCTCTTGGAGTTCAGAAAAATTCCAGTGATGTTTTTGTCACTGTATAGAATAATCCTTAGAAAATCCATGAACCATTCTGCTAATTTATTCACTTTGATCTCTATTACATTGAAAAAGGTATCTGTTCAGGTAAGGGTCATCAAAAAGATTTGAACAAGACTTGATGTCTTTGTTGGAGATTTCTTACTGTGCTCCTTGAGGTGAATTAAATATACATTTCTGCTTAAATATCTACCTAAATAATGAACAATGCATTGGGCAGAGTCTACAAGGAGTCTGCAAAAATATGTCAAAAATCAGTTCCCTGTATATGCTTGAACGCACACCAATCATATCATTGCATTGAGTACCTTGCCCAGGAGTTCATCCCCCAGTTACAGTTTGAATTTATCCTTCTGCTTTAATATGCAACAAATATTTTTTCTTTTACTTTGCAATTTTATCAGAAACATTTTACTGCTTAGATATCAATACTGTAATGCATTCTCTTGAGATCAATGGAATATCTTAATGAGAAAGGAAGAAAAAAAATGATTCAATACATGCAAATTATTCTTCTGCCTCCCTCCCCCCAACCCTTAGCAGCATACTGAAGAAAAGACTACCTGTTACCCAAATGAAGTGGTGTGCAGTGATGGGCTGTCTGCAGTCTCCCCTAGTGTCTTCTGATTCTTGAAAGTTTCAGTTGATTTCTGAATATGAACTCTTCACACCAGTCTGCAAATCTTCCTAGCCTGTTATAAAAACCTCACAATGCAAAGGAAGATGGTTCATGATGTGGTGCTCACTACGTAAAATCAAGAAATGGATCATATATGCTGAAGACTACATTAAACTTAAGTCAGCAGCTCATCTGAAATCAATGGAAAATTTGAAAACGTGGTTGGTGCAAAACAGTTTATTGTCATGTTTCCATGTAGCAAAATTGAGTACTGGTTTGCAAAATATTCATATGAGCCATGTTCCTCCCTTTCTTCAGTCATCTGTCATTAGATGTCTCTGTGATCAAGCATGTTCCTTCCCGCTGCCTCCCTGACTGACCAACACAGTGTGTTCCACATATCTATAAAAGGATTGTCTTCTGAAAAATCTTTCCAAGCCAGAAAATACTTGGTTAATTTATTGAATGGCTGAAATCTTTTATATGTAAACACAGACACAGACACGTATAGGTAGAGCTCTGTATGGGAGGCTTGATACTGTTAACAAGACAAAGGGGTTTTTGTCACATACAGTATTATCCAATTGCTACCTAATATGTGAGAACAAAAACTTTTACAACAATCATGCCTGATTATAGCACATGTACCTCTTAATAAATGGAACTTTACTACCCAAAACTTTCTTCCAATCACAAGTGTATCTTGAGATTACAACCGAAAACATGGTATATAAAAATAATAACTGATCCTGTGCCATATTATGCTTTCACAAACTCCAATAGCAATCAAAGAAAATATAATGGCTTAGCTCTCAGTGTTTTGTATAAGGTTAGGTGTGTTTTAGGAAGTTTAGTATACTAGTCAGAACTATAGCAGTATTGCAGAATCAATTTATAGATGCATTATGGATAGAAAAATAACAACCAAATCCTTTTATCAATATGTGGACATTTTTAAAAAATACATTTGTAAGTAAGCATGTATATGAAAATGTATAAAAGCTGCATCTGTGCTAGATGTGATGAATCATTTAAAATGTTATTTTCTTACTTTAAAATTATGCTTTCTCTTCTGAGGCATGGCTGCACTTCTTCCAGATGAGAACTATGTAAGTAAGTTTATACCCTGTTTTTCTATAAGCTATTTTCATACAGCTGTTATTTTTCTATGACACATTGTAGAATCTCTCTTTTTCCATAGTCAATGTGTAAACCTTCCTTCTTGATTGTCAATAAAGCTCAGGAAGAATAACTGCTGGTTATATCTATTTTTCACTATTATATCTTCCTGGAGTATTCCCTGCTGCCAGCAACTAATTTTCAATCCTCTCAGTCTGTTTTTGGCATTTCCATAGTATTAATCATCCATTGATTTTTATACTAGCATCAGCAACTGTCACATGTTTAATTGTGTAAATGCTGGGTGATCATACCCATTTATATCAGTCTGCTGAATCATAACTGGTGATGCTGTAATATTCCACAGAAGTTTTTTACATTTGAGAATTGAATGACATAATGATTCTGAAACTACTCATTGAAGAACAGAAAATGAACATGCTTTTTACCACTGGATAAGACTGTCTA
Source organism: Phaethornis superciliosus (assembly GCA_023637945.1). NCBI lineage: Eukaryota > Metazoa > Chordata > Aves > Apodiformes > Trochilidae > Phaethornis > Phaethornis superciliosus. The sequence continues at coordinate 68,074,957 of JAJQWJ010000002.1, read as the reverse complement.
CCTTGAATCACCATCTTCAAATTCTTGACAAGATCACATTGTTTAACAAAAACCAATATGGAACTGTATCAGTTCTAAAAATAAGCAAGATTATACTCCTAATTTGAAAAAATACAGTAGCTACTATGTACATGTAGCTACAGTACATGTGCTATTTCATGCTGATAGTTGTTACTGGGAACGTTTCTTATTTTTTCATAGATAGTATGCAGTATAGCTTTAAAAGAGATATTGAGCATATTAACTTTTTTGGATTATAAATTGCCAACACTCAGTGTAGACTAGTTTAAATGAGAAATTAATACTTGCTTAGAACTGGTGCTTTCATAATAGTTTATATGTATTAGAAATGTACTTTCAACATCAGAAAAGTGTAGCTTTCTTCAAATTACTCAAGCTGTATGCTTCAGCAGAGATTACTTGTTTTTCTGTGGCGACCCTGTTAAATGTTCGTGGAATTCCCCTATTTTGTTCCTATTTTGGAAATGTGAGTGGGCACATTGGCTTTTCTTTTACAGGGGAGTTTTCTTTTTCTTGAATAAATGAAATTGAGAATCCTGTATCTTACCTCATATGCCCACACTGTTTACAAATGTAGTCATTTTGTAGTCAGGCTGTCTGCACAGTTGTCACAGTTGTCCTGGACAGTTGTCCAGGATTGGCCACTGGGGCCACTGAGGCCATTGAGGGAGGGAGGATGGTATATATGGCTGTGTTACACATCATACAGTCCACACTGCAGAATAGTGTGTTAGTGCTAAAAGGCAGAAATACACAAAATAACTAGATAATTCATAATGCTGTGAGTGACAGAATAAGAGCACTGGTGTGTTTGTTCCACTCTATGTAACACTGGGAACTAGAACTTAATGGTTATTAAGTGTCTGATGTGTTCCAACTGCAAAGGATGCAAAACTGTTTCTGAAGTAGGAACTAACTAGGGCTTGCTTTTCCTCATCCTTTTCCTTTAGTAGGAATGGATGTTTTAGCTTAACTCAATGATGCCTTGCAGCTCTGATTTCCCTAGCAGCAGTCATAAAGGCTTCAAGATATAAAAGTGGTGTTCCAGCATGGTCCATTGGCCAAATTGAAGTATACGCACCCTGAAAAGATTTTATATGATGCTTTCAGTGACTGCTCATTTCTGATCAAGAACACAGTCAGTCATAGGGCAAGAAAGGGTCATTCTGACTGAACAAGCTTGTGAATTTGAAAGCTGTCCGGGTCTGAACAAAAAAGCCTTATGAGAATCTGTAGAATTATTATTAGGATACAAAAATTCTGCTGCCTGTAGTGTGAACTGAGTGATTGAAAAATGGGTTTGTGATAATCATTAGTGTTGTAAATAGGTCTTTCTTCTTCCTTGTTTTGTACAGACAAAAGTTACATGCTATGTGTGTCTCAGACTGATTAAAGGTGCCTTGTGGGAGACGGCTTAGCTCTTTGTTTCCATCACTGTGCATAATAACAGGTCAGATAAATACAAACTTGTTACTTTTTTTTTCAAGACCAGAAAAAGGCCAAAAAAATAATGTTCCTCATGTTTTTTTTAATTTATGTTCAGACTTTTTTTACATGCAGCTCCTCTGATTTATGACAAATGGGTCTGGTATCAATTCTATTCTACTGCCACTCCCTCATTCTTGTTTTAAAGTACTACCATAATAAAATAAGACCAAATCATTTCTTTGGTATGAAATAATTCAGAATTATTTTGCCAATGGCAAGAAATTATTCTGACCTTTGAATGCTAAAAGTGATTTGTCTACCATGAGGTTTTGTTCCTGTATAATGTAGTAAGGGGCATAAGAAGTTGAAAAAAATTCTGTGTAATGTACAGTGTGTATTAATGTTATTTATGGTGTTGTGACTAACAATTTATATCAGAAGTCTTATTCAGGAGATCTAGTTTACACAAAGTAACTTTGGGTTGCTATTTCTGTCAATTTTCTTAGTTGTGCAAGAGCAAACAAATGAAAAAGCACATGACAGAACCATCAGAGAATTCATTAGTGTTTTTAGTTTCTGTATTTTCTCTGAAAACCAACAATGACAATCTGGCATTCTTACCATTTCTTATTGCTTCTTCCTCAAACAAACCAGCTCAATGATGCACAAGAGGATTTTATAACTCAGTAGAGAGTAATTGGGTAAAGGTGATAGAATGTTACTCAGGGGCTGGGTTTTTTTCCCCTCAATTAGCTTCTCTTAGAATGCTGATGCAATTATTCAGATTCCATTATCCACCTTTGAAAAAACAGGCAAAATGAGACAAGAGAAGTCAAAAGGGCATTATTTTGATATATGGTTGCCTAGATGGTTGCCTAGGTATGATGGGCAACTACATCCATTTTGAGCAAGAACAAATGCAAGTGCATCATAAGCTAGGTCTCTGCAATTTGCTTCTGGGTTTGGTAGTTTTTTTGTTTGGGTTCTTTTTCCTTGTTTATTTATTTATTTGATGATGAAGAGACACAGTACAGTGAAATCTGCACATGAATCTATTTTTTATTTTATAAAAATAATGTTTAGAATATCCTCAGGTTTTATAGTCTATTAGAATAAATGTTTCTTTTGTGATCTGCTTGATATTAAGTGACATATAATGTATTTCCCCTGATGTTCCTAGTATTTCTTAAAGTCAGACTCCAATACCATGCTGGAAAAAGAGAATTCAGCAATAGATCCATCTTAATCACTCCGCCAGGACTACAGGCCTTCACCAATTTGGTTCTGAGTTGAGGAAAACAGATGTGCTGACATTCAGAGAGAGCTGGAAAAGCCAGAGAAATGGTCAGAGGTCAACCTCCTGCAGTTAAGTAAAGGGAAGGGCAAAGTCCTCCATTTACAGAGGAGTAACCCCAGGCACCAGTGCATGCTGGGGCCAAGCATTTGGACATTAGCTTTGCAGAGAAGGAGCTGAGGATCCTGGTGAACAAGCTGAGCGTGAGTCTGCAATCTACCCTTGCGACAAAGAATTCCAACAGCATCCTGAGCTCTATTAGGAAAAGTGTTGTGTGCAAGCCAAGAATGTTATTCCTTCCTAACTCCTCGGTGATGGTGAGACAGATCAGGAGTGCTGGGTCCTGTTCCAGGCTTTGGAGTATATGAAAGATATGAACTTACTTGAGCAAGTCCAGCAAAGGATAGCAAAGATGAGAAGGGACTGAACCACCTTTCATATGAGCAACAGGTTGAGAGGTGGGACATTTTGACCTGAAGAAGTCTCAGGGCAAATCTTATCAATATGTATAAGTGCTTCAACAGAGAAAATAAAAACTAAGGAGTCAGACTCTTCTCTGACTACTGACAGAATGGGAGGAAACAGACACAAATTAACATATGTGAAATTTGATCTAAACATAACACAAACCACTTTTGTGATGTGAGGGTGGTCAAATACTGGAACAGGTTGCCCAGAGAGACTGTTATTTGATAACATTCAAAAATATCAGAGAAGCATACTCAAATTATTTTATTGAATAACTATGGTTTGTACATTTGAAAGAAATAACAATAGTTTATTATATAGGCTTTGGACAGAACCTGGAAGATTATTTCTATCTAATAACCAGAAAATTACCAAAACCCAGTATTTCCTTGTTCACATATGTTCCTGCAAGAATTGCATTTAGACTACTTAAAACTGGAAGGTAAATATTAACATTTTCTTCCTTTGTCCTTCTATTATGCAGTATGATCATCCCTAATGAGCTTCAAATTCATAGCTCTGCAAAAAAATTAAAACAAAACAGAAAACCAAAAAAACTTCACTTTTTAAAAAAATGTTTTTGCTAACAGAGAACACAAAACAGTTTTGCCATTTCACCTTTTACTGACACATTATTTGCACAGCTTTGCTATTTCTAACTACCCAACCATGACCTTCCAAAAATGTGTGATGTTTGCAGCAGTTAATTCAATAATCAGACTCCACTGATTTGGATGAAGAAAAAAATGGATCAATTCCCAGCATAAAAAAAATAAAGCATCATCTACATTCATTAATATCATCTGCAAAGTCCCTTATGTGACTAGAGATTTCACTGAATGCCACATACCCTGAGTGACTGCAAAATTATTAGATTTTTAGTTATTTAGATGAAATGGTCAATGCTCTATGTCCTTGACTGTGTCAAATATTGAAACAAATGTACATTAATAATAATAATTGTCTACTCATTTCACCCTGCCAAATGTCACTTGAATTATTACTCTGGTTTTCAAAGTAAAAAATTTAAACTTGATGTTTCCTAGAAGAAAAAAAATGATCTATTCTCTGTTCAGCCTCCACAAATAGAATCACAGCATTTGTCTTTTCATTGGTAACATTAAGTCTGTCTGATCTGGGTGATAAAAAGCAGAGATTATCTATTCCTGTCCATCATTTTTGGCAAACTTGTGAACTTTTCATAAAAACAGAAAGATAAATCAGAGGAGCCATTATTGTCTTTCTCTTAATCTTTCTAATGGATCAGTGTAATTTTTGGTATGCTCCAGCAGGTCACAGAGGTCATCATTGTAGGAGAAGAAGCCTTGCTGGCTTCCTGAATGCTAAACACTGATTTCCAACACAAATCCAGATAAAAGACTTTGCACAGGGGATTAAGCTACTGGCAATACAGGAGTCCTGTGGATAAACTCAGCTGTGCCTAACAGACTTCTCTGACATTTAACAGTCCCTAAAAGGTGGTTGTTGAGGCCAATTGACCCACATAGCTTATGGAGAACACTCCTGGTTCTAATTCTAAAATTATTGCATGTGAATTTACTAATTCATAATTACAAAATTGACATTCATCACAAAAAGCTGAAAAATCTTAACAACCTACTGCCTGTAGTTTCCGATCAGTATAGACCAAGAACATGATACTGGTGAATAAAGTTGAAAATTTTAACTGTAGACAATAAGTATGATGTTACAGGAAATACACATTATTTAAGAATTAGCTGTGATGTTTGGGATTTATTTTTTCTCTCCTTTCAAATAAGTAAAAAAGGAAATATTTCTCTAGGAAAAACAGACAATTGATTTGGGTATAGTAATGAACTGTTATATAAATAACTGACAAATACAGATAAAGCCATGGAAAAATAGTGAAGTTTAATACAGGGAAAGAAAGATGCCTTTCCCATCCTTAATTGGTAAACTGCTAGGATAATTTTTATTATTAAACAAAATATTTTTAAATATCATTGATGAGAAAAAAGTCCAAAATAAAACCCTGAAAAACTTACAAGTCCAGGAGCTTCGTGCTTAGGATGGAAGATTTTTACCTAACCACATAAAAAGATAGAGGAAGAAATGGTGGAATAGCTGTGAAGACAGTTATAAAGGAGAACTGATTGTTTTGAAGAAAAAGGAAAGGAACAAAACATAAAATTAAAATTCTGGCACGTTGCAACTAGCTGGTCTAACCAGCTGTCTTTAATTCAGTAATTTCTATGCCTCTTTAGACTTTTTTTGGTGTTTTGGTTTTTTGTTTTTTCTGTCTTTCTCACCCTCTCTTCCCCAATAACTTGTTTTTTTTCCATGTGCATCTGTTCTGGACATCTTGAAGGTGACCATCATCCTCCAAGCTTGCTCTTTCTCACAAAGCCTTTTCTTCGCATTTTTGCATAACAACAAATTTACCACCCTCTTATTTCTATACACACTTCATTCTATCTAAGCAAAATCTCTCAGATAGACTTTAAGAGATTATAAACAGCAGATGAAGGAATAGGAAGCTATTTAAGCCTGACCTTTCAGAGCAAATTTGATCACGCTGCAGCCTGACTGAATAGGTTTTAATCAGTTTCACCAGTGTGGAAATTTAAGTTCTCATGCAATTGAATATAATTTCAGCAGATTTAAAACCAAAAAAGAATATGCTCGTATTGTCTATTATTGCTCTTTTAAAAAATTTGTTACAAATCTGTAAGAACTTGAATGGAAAAAGCTGACATTGTAGGCTTTTAAGTTATTTACGATGTGTAGTGTTTGTCTACACTACTAAGTAGAAAAATCAAAGTTAAGCAGGAATTATTAAAATAACTTTTTGTTCACCTGCAAATATTTATCATATTAATACACACTGTTGCCTTAAGGAAAAAGTAAACAGAGTACTGAACTTTAAACTTTAAAACCTAGATCTACACATTTCCACAGTTGCATATTAATTATATGATTCCTACACCCATATAGAAGCACAGTCTGTGTAACTAGAGTCTGCATACTTACAGTTTGAGCACTGTTTGATGGATGAGTCTGACAGATATGCTGCTTATTGAAATAGATTCTAAAAATATGAAAACAGTTCTGTAGAAATAATTGTTTACTAACAAAGAAAAAGAACTGCTAGTACCACTTAGTCCAAAGTACATCAAAAAGGATAAATGGCTGAAATAGATTTTATGGATCCTAATTACAGGTTCTCAATTATTGAAAATGCAGGCTAGCCTCTTCAAAAGACTGAAACTAAGTCATAAACTATATAATGTTATCAGCTATGTAGTTTTGGGAATTTTTGCAGATTTCTTTCTTCTTTTGGGGTTTTATCTATAATTAAATTATAAGTTGCTAATATGGAAACAAATTTCAAGTATACATTATCTTTAAAATATTAAGTAAAAAAAAATATTGTGAAATTTCAAGTGGAAAGCAAAATAAATATCAGAGTTTATAAAGTAAAACTTAATCCACCGTTTTCAGAAATACTGTTCTGCTGCTGGTGTACTTGGATCTTTCATCTGGGGGCAGGATAGTGACTAGGAGTAGATATTAAAACTGCAGATAAGTATAAGAATCTCTTTGCACCTTTGTGTCTAAAGTGAAGGGCAATCACACAAAAGCCTTGTACTCTTAACTGCAGTGAACATCCCTGTAAACCCTAGTGACCCTGACAGTCTGAGAATCGAATAATTCATTGATCTGTTCTTTTGCACTGGCCAGTAGGGTAATTTTTCTTCTTTTTTACTGACATATGTGCCATATCTTTAGAAAGTGGTACCATACCAGAATACATTTTCCAGGGACAAGCTCTTTCAGGAAAATCCCTTTCTCTATCCTTACTATCTATTTTCTGCTTTTGCTGCCAGTAGGTCAAAAAGCTTGCTGTAGTCCTTTTTGTGGTGTTCTGAATCTCAGTGAAGAAAATATCTATAAAAACAAAGTGTGAAGCTGATCTTTTTGGTTTCTAAACTGTTTCCTGTTGTAGAGATAGAAAAGAGACTGGTGTCAGCTTTCACACTTCCATTCGAAATGGAGCACAGTGGAAGAGTGAAGAGAAATGGAAACAGTCTTTCCAAAGTTCATGTAGTCAAACCATCATCAAAGAGTACATTTATCATGGGGTTGCAGAATATTTAGGGTTTTTTAAGCACAAATTAATGATAACTGAAGCCTAGCCAAAACAGAAGAAATGGTGGTGTTTGTTGTATGTCTTGGTCATATTACATCCCTGTAAGTTTTCATGAGTCAAGCTTAAGTGGGTTGGAAATATTTTAATGATACAGAATATCAATGTGTGTACTGCTGAAAAACAAACTAATCTTTGTTTTCATGGTCAGGAAAGCAAAATTAAAATGAACAATGTCAAACCAGATTTGACACTCCTAATCCTTCCACAAATAAGCAACTTTTGTCCTCTAACCTTCTCAGTGGACTGAGTATACTTACATTGACTAAGTTGAAGGAAATCTGTTGTATACACATGAAATCAAAGAAGCTACATCTCCCTTCTTCCTTTTCTCCTGTTTTTTTTTTTGTGGTGTTTTTTGGTTTTGTTTTTGTTTTTTTTTTAGTCTGGTTTCCGTTGTTTGTTTGTTGGTTGTTTTTTTGTTTGTTTGGTTGGTTTTTATCTGAAATACTTTGTCTTTACAGTGGAAAGCAAATAGGCAGAGAAAGACCTGACAGTGATTGCAGTACCAATTTCATAATTCAACATTTGTGTGAAAACTGCACTTATGCGTTAGTCATAGCTTAAATCTGCATGACAATGGATTCCTAAAATATAGTGTCACCACTTTAATTTACTAATTGTGTTTCTTCTTTGAAACTCTACATAGACTACTTCACTCTCCACTTTTGCCTTAACTTCTAAAAGCAGCATCTAATCTTTAAGTTGTAAAAAAAAATATAAGGCATTTCTTCAAAATTTTCTTCTGCTAATATTTTGTGTGTGTGTGTATTGCATACCAGTTCAGACTGAAATTCCTATTTAGATCTACTGCCAGATAGTTTCATCTCTCTATACCTCACTCATCAAACATAAAATGCAGAAAGTAATGCTTTTTCTCATTCATATAACTGTCATGAGGATCAAGCATAAAATGCCTTTTTGCTTGGGAATTGGTGAAGTAAATTCACCTGGCTTTAGTTTGGCATGTGAAATAGCTGACAGAACAGTAAGCAGGTGAAAGATGGAGGGAATGAAAATCTATGTTCCTTGTTTTTCTAAAATGAAACTAAAACACATAAAACAGCTGGAATTTGGTTTATGCTAAAGTGAGACCCTGTAAAAGTTCTGCCCTTTTTATGAACATGTAAAACTGCCATGTAACAGAGTAAGGCAATAGCAGATATACTTAAAACTTTTCAAGAAAGAAATACATATTAGCCATGCTTTCCTTTTCTTTCCAGGCGTGCAGCTCAATTGAGCATGGCACAATACCGAAAATATTAATGGTTACAAGAAACGTCACTGGCTACTTTAATTAAACAAATTGTTCTTTCTTGTTTTTTTTTCAAAGGAGTCTTATTTCACTCCCTCACAAGACTGTGATGAATCTGGGCTGTACAGTCCTTTGTGATCTTTCTGGGCTAATCCATCCAACTAGCTGAAAAATAGCTGCCATCAGGAAGGTGGCAAAAGACTGCTCTAACACAACAGTTACAGAGTTCACTTTGAGCAGAAATTTATTCTAAGTTTTTTTTTTCTTGCTGTCTCTGTATATCTTTTTTTTTTTTTTTTACATGAGTTAGAAGCAACAGAGACCAAGAGCCCACAGTGCTTACTCCTCCTTGGCAAAGTAGTTCTACATTTTAAGCACATTTTCAGTTACTATTTCAGATCTGCCTGGTGCTGGAAAGTAACCATGGTTTGTAGTTTGTACTCATTCTATGATTAAAAAAAAAAAAAAAGAAAGAAAAAAAAAAAGAAGAAAAAATTTTGAGCCTCTACTATAAATTGCTAATTGCTAACTGCAAAGTGATGAAAACTAGGACAAAAGTGCAGTAAAATGACAGACAGCTGCTGTAAATCTGTGACTCTAACTCAGTGTCATGGTTAAAACTTTGTCCCATCCATTTGAAAGGAATTAAAATAAGGGTAACACTAGCATGTATACTGTTGATATCCAAAATCTAAATTTAAAAAATCTCTTACATGGAAATGCTACTGAAATAACATCTTATATCTTCTTTTACTCTAAGAATGATCTAATTTGTAAGATAACACAGGAATTCTGAAACTTTACTTTTCACTCATGGTCAAAGTATTTTGTGCTGAACAGAAAAATATCGACTGACTTACAACTAGAATTTTTAACAGCTGCCAAACAGAAGAATTGATATAAAATCATCAATTTACTTGTCTGAGTGACTACCTATGTTATTTGTCTGCATATTATTAACAAGTATGATGAAATTACTATTCAAAGCTGAACTGTTGTTCAAAATAGTCTTTTCATCACCCTACAGCACTTTCAACAGCTTTATTGATGTAGGAAGGAAAAACCAAAGGAGCAGAGCAACCACCCTAGTGTTCAGATGAATACTAACCTGAAAAAACTTAATTGTCCAGATATTAAGTTTCTTAACTAGGTCACATGTTGCTTTTGCCTCTAAGCTAACCTGGAAAGGAGCTACTTAGAACTCACCTGTAATGAAATAGGAGTGTTTGAAAGTAAAAAAAACAAAAACCAACCACAAACAAAAAAACAAACAAACAAACCCAACCACAACAAACTAAAGCAAATCCTAAAAAAGCAAAAACTAAACCACACCCTCTTTGCCAACCAATGAAAGCAAATTAAATCCATTTTGGTTTTGGGTAAAGAATCCTCCACATTTGATTATCTGACATGATGTAACAGACATTTCCCATAAGCTGCATGGTCCTTTTTACATTGGTCATTTCTCCCCCATTCCATGGCTCAGTTATAGATTTATACAATAAAGGCATCATAGGAATTTAAGAAATAGGTTGTCCTGGTCTGGACCAGAATAGAACTGATTTTCTGTCTTGTAATTTTTCTTTCAGATAAGTTTCTTCTCAGTAGCTGCACTTGCTGAAATTAACAGCAAGTTTCTCAGTCAGTGTCTGCTTCTAGGACTTATGGCCCTTAATGTTTATAGTAACAGCTTGAGAATGGTTTGCAGAACTAAGGCCACTGCTTGGTTCTGAGGAACATCTTATGCTCTGGAAAGAGAAATGGTGTAAAGGGGTCACACCTGCAACACTTTTAGGGAGCAGTGGAGTAGACAGTGAAAAAAATTGACCAAATGGAGTATTCCATCCCATATGCATCATATTCAGTATAAATTTGAAGGATCACAACGGTCAAGTTGCTCTTCTTCATCCATGGCTGGCATCCTGGGAGCATTCTGTCCATTTGCCTGTCTGTGGTGCTGATCCGTGCCCTCCTGAATTCATGTGTTCCTGACTCCAGCTCTTGACTGCTGCTGACTCCAGGATCCCAGCCTAGGACTTTTCCAGGGCTGCCCTGCAGCCTCAGTGTTGACCTGAACACTACTCGGGACAGGGGGGGAGGAATGTGATTTCACTTTTGTGTATATTTGTATATAATTTGTATATAATTTTCTTTTCATAATTATTGTTTCATTAAAGCTGTGAAGTTTAGTTTCCAACCTGTAAGCCTCTCTTCTTTCTCTACCAGGGAAGGGAGGGGGACTAAAAGGAGCATTTGTCATTCATTTTATTGCCTGCCCAGCATTAAACTATGTCATAGGTAAACTCTTTGCAATATTAAAACCACTGGAATAGTTAACTCATGGACACATTATGCCATGTTTCCCTAAGGAAAAAAGTAAAAAAAAAACCAAACAAACAAACAAAACCTTAAAATCCTGCTGTTTAAGTTACAGCTGAAAGTCTTGTGTTTGCATAGGAAGCTCTATAACAATAACAAATGAAAAAATACTGGTACAGCAAAATGGGCACTTACTTGTGTGATTACCCATTTGATAGCTACAAAAATCTGGGCTTATGCACAGATGTAATTCAAATATCAGTGCGTTTCAATTTCTCACCTCCTCCACTGGATATTAGGACTGCTGCCAATTTGGGATTGTTGCTGCTTAGCCCAAGCTGCCGTGGCTCATGCTTAGGCTACGAAAGCAGTCATCACATGAATCTGAACACCAAGATCAACCTGTGTGCTTCCCAGTCTTGCAGGTGCAAAGTAGAAAGTTTTGAAAATGCAATTGTCAAACTATGTTTGTAGGGCTACAAACAGAAAAAACATCCCAGCCTTCTAGTTGTATCTCCTGTTTCAGTGTTCTTTTCAGTATTTTCTCCTTTGTTTAAGCAGTTTCATTATAAAATATTCATTTTCTGGATTCTTAAAGTAATTTTCTGTTTTTCCACCACTGTGTTCACTCAACAGTCTTCAAAGCAATTTTTTATTGCTAAAAGAAAGGTGTAATACCTTTCTACTCAATATGTAAAATGTTTTTTGTGTTTGAGATCCATTGTGAGATACTTCAGTGTATTTCTTTCTTCCTTTATACATAGTGATTTTTGTGTTACTATATTGCTATTAGCTATCTCCTTTGATAGCTCTATAAGAAGTCTCTTAAATCTTGGTTGTCTAAGGTTATGAGTATCTTAGCTTACAAACTTCCCATACTTGTTCTCTGTTTCTGTCATTTCAGTTATCATTGCATGAATTCCCCCAAGAAGTGTTAAAACTTTTCTGTTCTGAGACCACTTCTTTATTATAAGCGTTTAATCAAATTCATACTACCTCTCTCAGTAACCTCACATCTAATGATAGACATACTATAATTTTTTTAATTTAAGTATAATTAAGTATAATTTTTTAAGTCTTTAAAATTTTATTTGCTTAACTGGCATAATTAAAACTCTATGATTATTCAAAACTTCCCAAGGTCAGGGTAGCTCTGTATTAAAACAGGTTTTCTCCCAAATTTTTAGCAGCATTTCACTGTAACTAAACCAAGGCTTTTTCTTTCCCTGAAATAAGATTTATTATGTCTGCATTATTATGCTGCAACTGCTTTTTTTAAGTCCTAATATTCCCATTGATGCATTTTCCCCGACTTGAAGGCCAAAGTAGGTTTTGAAGTAGACACAGAGAACATGCATTCAGGGATTTGATAAACCTACAGGTAAACCACTTACAGCTGTCATCAGCTATCTGTAGTACAATTTTATCCCATCCCTTCTTGGCATTCAGTGAGATATCCTTGTTTTGGGACAATGTTCAACATAGCTCCTTTTGGTTGCTTTTGATTTCATATGTGCATGTTTTTAAAATCTAGCTACGTAACTTGTATTTACTTTAAAATGTCTGTTTTCAAGTACATGTATATACATACTTGAGAGGAAAAAATAAATACATTAGTAGGAACAGTATGGTTCTATGTACAATACATTAAAGTTTTTACGAACCATTGGTTCTAACTGCCCTATGTGGTTCATTAACATTTAAGTTGTAGTCTGTGCAATTCATATAGGTACATAAAATATCCAAACATCATTTCAAGCTGGCTTTTGCCTATATGTGCACAAATAACTGGAACAAAGGTATTTTGTAACTGTAAAACTATTTTTCCTAGCAACAGAGAGTGAAATACCATAACTATTAAGTTCCAAGCAAGCCTACTAGATATCTTAGCAAATGTTTAGTAGGTTATTAACAATCAGAACATGAAAATTAGTATATGGAACTCTTCACAGAATCACAGAATGTTAGGGATTGGAAATGACCTCTGGAGATCATCTAGTCCAACCTCCCTGCTATGGCCTATTTACCTAAAGCAGGTTGCACAGGATGGCATCCAGGTGGGTTTTGAATGTCTCCAGAGATGAGACTCCACTACCTCTCTGGTCAGTCTGTTCCAGTGCTCTGTTACTCTCAAAGTAAAGAAGTTCCTCCTCATGTTTAGATGGAACATTCTATATTACCTCTTGCTCTGTCACTGCGCACCGCGCATTTTTATAATATACAAGTCTAATTTAATTTTACAATTTTTTTTTCTTTAAAACAGTTCAAATTTCAGTAATATTTAACAAATATCACTTCATTCTTCTGTTTGCTTTTACTGCATTCTCACAGCAGAAGATAGCAGAAGTGTCACGTGCATTGAAGATGGATGCAAAGAGAATTAAGAGTAACATAGGATAACAGACATGCAACATGATAAGTGGATTATTTTACATATGTCTTTTACTATGAGAAAAGTAAAAAAACCAAAATGGACACAGAACCATAAAATTCTGGGTTGGAAGGGACCTTAATGATCACCTAGTTCCAAACCCCCTGCATGGGCAGGGACACCTCCCACTAGACCAGGTTGCTCAAAGCCCCATCCAGCCTGACCGTGAACACTTTCTGAGAGGGAACATCCACAGCTTCTCTGGGCAACCTGTGCCAGTGTCTCACCAGCCTCACACTAAAGAATTTCTTCAGAATATCTAATCTAGATCTCCCCTCTTTCAGCTTAAACATATTAAACTCCTCCTTTTACTGTATGTCCTTATGAAAAGTCCTTCCCCAGCTTTCCCACAGGATCCATTCAGATACTGGAGAGATGCTATAAGGGCTCTCTGGAGCCTCATCTTCTTCAGGATGAACAACCCCAAGTATCTAGACTGTCTTTGTAGGAGAGGTGCTCCAGACTTCTGATCATCTCTGTGGTCCTCTTCTGGACTTGCTTCAACAGCTTCATGTCCTTCCTGTATTGGGGGCTCTACAACTGGACACAGCACTCCAGGTGGGATCTCATGAGAATGGAATAGAGAGGATCACCTTCCTCCACCTGCTGCTGGCCACTTTTCCTTTGATGCAGCCCAGGATAAATTTGGCTTTCTGGGCTGCAAGCTCACATTGCTGACTCATGTCAAACTTCTCATCAAGCGTCACCCCCCATTCCTTCTCCTCAAGTCTGATCTCAGTCCATATTCTTCCCAGCATGTATTTGTGCTGGTATTTGCCCTAACTTATGTGAAATAGTGATAAAGCATAAATGGAATTAATATTAGAAAACCCAAGAAGATTAATACTTGATAGTATGGAGCAGTGTATAACAGAAAAAAAAAAAAAAGTATTTTCTTCCAATAAGCCCATGGTTTTTCTTCCATGTATCTTTCAATATGTCAGATTTGCATAATATCAGATCATAGTCAGAGAATTTGCAAACAATTCAGGTCTTATTCCAGAGTGAGAGAAATGCAGTTGTTTATGTATCAACCTGTCAGAAGGGGTTCCAATAATGTAATTTTAGATATTCTCTTTCCTTCATCTTTAAGAATTATATGTATATACAAAAATAGACGCCACTAAGTTCTTCATGGCTGCTTGATTTGACATCAGACTTAATTCTTTAATATCAATCCTGTAAACGATATCACAGTACAACTTCTGTAGGTAAACATGTCATTGTCACTTTATCCTTGAATGGTTTAATGAATTTAAATTAGTGGTATTATTAGCCTGAGGAGAAAAGTAACTCTTCAGCTGCTACAAATTCAATGCAGTGGCTGAGTACTCTTGGAGGCCAATAGTCTCCTTTGAACTCTGCTTGTGGACACAATAGAGGCACAGATGGTTATAGAGTTTCTGACCACGGCTTTAGCGAGGATTCTCTTAAGTTCATTCTCAAGGCATGCTCTATCTATATCCTTGGATTTAGTCTGCAGTAAAACTTAACTGTCCATAGATCTCAGAAGTGCCTGGAGAATTAACCTCCATTAATGTAAAAAGATAATGACAAAAAAAAAAAAAAAAAAAAAAAAAAAAAAAAAAAAAAAAAATCATTAAGATTTAGCTAGGGATACTAGCTAAAGGCAGAAAACCTTGTTGTACTATGAGAAAACAATCTGAACAATGTTTCACTTATATTGCCATAACTTTGTAGCACCAAAGTTGTTACAAGGTATGTGTTTTGCTGTTACTGCACTAGAAAATGGCTTTCATCCACCTATTTCACTCAGACAGAACAGAGAGAGAAAGTAATTAAATATTTAAAAGAGTATGATTTTAAATTTTTTTAGTTTGCTCCTTCCATTCATGAACAGTAATAAACTCGGTCAGTTTTGTGGCATATAGTTGCCAATCGTGATAAACAATATAGGGAGTTATGGAGAGTGTGCTGGATGAGTATCCCAGCTACTTGGAGCTATTTATTTTTTCCTTGGTATTTTCCACTTTCATCGTCTGAGACACATAACATAAAAAAATTAATATTTCACCAATACGTTTGCCTTCATCTAGTCTCCTCATTTAAATGTATAATATGAAATTTATGTAATAAGACTTGCATTCCTTTATGCCTGATATTGGTTCTGCTACCATCTTTTAACTCATTACCAATCCTAAGTCATCTGAGGCATTTATTGCACAAGTCAGGATATAAATCTTGCATTATAGCCTGTTTGGTATCTTTCCCATGCCTTAACACTTGAGGCTCCTGAAGTTCATGGACACATGAGGTTTTTTGCGCTAACTTCCTAAGATATAATTATTCTGCTGGGCATGCTCAGAAAAATACTAGACTTGACAGTGATGAGCTACTAAGTCACTATTATATACCTAAGCCTCCCAGGCATTTCCCTGTGTATTCCACAATCAGCTGTGCATTCTTTTTATACCACAGGGATTTGATGCTGTCAGCATGTGCTAAGAATGGATGCAAGGTTTCCCGTTAGGGGTATTCAGTAGCAACTACTCCCTTGAAAACAAAAAGAGAATTGGTGAGAGCCAGTTTTATAATTCCAGCCTAATCTTTTAATTTAACTGATAGTGAGTACAATTATAAAATGGTATCTAGAATATGCATATCAATACTGCTAAATCACACAAGTCCAGGGAGTGAATTCTAGAGCTAAATTTTTGATTGTTCACTCTGAGAGACTGTGTCATATCCTGGCTCTAAGGGCTCTCCACTAGCTTCCACTAAGACAAAGCCCATGCATGATTTGAAATAATTCTTCTCAGAGAACCATCCAGCATTGACAATATGAATGTCTGAACACTTTTTTTCTAGCTCACTTGTCCTCTAGTGCTACTGCAGGACATCTTATAACTTCCCTTCCACCTCATGTCATACCCTCAGGAAATGGAAGAGGGAGAAAACACATACCTCATCTTAGAAGCACATCAACAATGGGCTGCCTACCCTGGAAAAATTAATCAGTACAGAGTGACCATTCCTCTCTATAACCAAAAGTTTTCCACCACCCCAAAGGTGCAACAAAGATGTTTTACTTCTGAACAGTACCCTAGTAAATCATTCAACAAGCTGCTACTCCTTGAGAACATATTGCAATGACAATCAACATGGTATCTTGCAGAGACCACTTCCCAATCAGTAATGTTCCTGCCATACACAGCTACCTATGTGCTGACAGCGTCCCTCTCCCTGTGCCCACACTGCACCTCTTAGCTGCTGGGCTCTTCACAAATGAAGGCAGTTCAGGTCACAGGCGTTATATAATACCCAAAACTTTTCTGCAACTTTGATTTTGTAGTAAGACTCTGGCTTTTACGACTATCTGGTGAACATCCACTCAGTACCGGGCACCCACATGCAGCACTTTAGATGGTTATGCTTCAGCAGCAGCAGTGTGTAACTGTCTGGGGGGGGGGATTAATAGAGAGCATCTGTCATTCAGTTAATTGCTGGCCCACTGTTAAACCGTGATGACTGTTAATGGACATGAGTGTATGTCACAGTTTTAGACAGTAACTAGACAGTGACAGATACTATCTGTTATTTCCCACCACCCTCCCAGAGGAAGATGAAGAAGGGAGTAAGGCAGAGAGACTTTAAGTTTGGAAGACAAAAAAAATGGGGTAGGTTCAATGAGGTAGTAATAGCAAATTACGAATGTATATACAAATATGTAAATATGGAGCTTGCCCTCCTCAGTTGGTAATCACTTCCCAACTGGAAAAGTCCCACACTGGACTAGGCAGTAGATGGGGGTACTCAAGTCCAGGGTTTCAGTGACAATACACGCTATTAGAACAACCAAGCTGGTCCTACTTGGGAAGGTAGAAGCCAACTTATCTTGATGAATTTCTTCTCTGGTGAGGAAACAAGGAGGAGGGGGGCTCAATTCAGCCAGAGAAACCCACCAAAGGATCCTCTTAGGAGCAATTTTTTACTGAGCACCATGGGAAGGAATACTGTGATTGGTCCATTTGGGTCACCTGGCCCTTCCTCTCCTCCTGTAGGCTCAGCTGCTCCCCATTATATCTGCTACATCAACAGGCTGCCACTTGCTGGTTGTGTCCTGTGCAGGTTTTTCTATCCTGGTCCTCTCATACCAGGACAATATATCACTATGTATCTGGGCAGCAACATGGCAGAAAATGTGAGGATGGCATCCCTTCAGTCTTCTCAAAGACCTCTTCTAATATTTAGGTGAATTAGACTCACACCCCCTACACAGCAGACTGTAGAAGACATGGCAATATGTGATGACCACAGTAGCCACCTCCATATCTAGTGTCCTGGTACGTAGTGTCCTTACTGACCCTCTTTTAGACACAAAAATACAGTGCTGCTCAAGCTAAGCATGTCTTTAGACCTGGACCTACCATCATGGCACTTTTAGCCCTTCACATTTTGGAGACATTCACCAAAATGTGCCTAGAGCATGAAGAAGCAGCTCCACAGAAGCAGAGCTGACAGCCCAAGCTATGCTGAGCATTGCAAGGCTAGGTGCAGGCAGCCCATGTTAGTTTCTTTGCAGTTGTAAGGTCTGATCCAGCATAAATGTCTGTATTTCTTGCCTATGGGACAAACAAAACAGGGTTTACTGAATGAAGAGAGAAGGAAGAGGCAAGAAAGTCCATTCCCATTTGTTTCTGAACACCTTTGGTATCACAGCAGGTACTACCAGCTCCTCTGTGACTCTGTAGTTGCTTATGCCTTGAGCACTGCCTCTGCCATACTAAGAAAGAAAATTACTCATTTGTGTAGAGTGTAATCCTTTTTTTTTTACTTCTTCCTTAGGTGTGTCAGTATATATTTTTTCTTTCTATTTCTCTACAATCAATAGGGATTTGATTGGATAGTGACTAATCAATATTGATGATGCTGATGTCTGGGATGGTCCTCAGAGATCCAGCTGCAAACTGCAGGAGTTCATAGCCCATGTGAAAAAGTGAGTTTTCTCAAAATGGTTACGTGATTTCCAGCCAGAGCAGTATGATGCCTTAATTTCAGCCTAGAGTGCCACTAGCAGAGTGAGGTGATAATGCAAAGAATGCAAGGTAATATCCACCCTTAAGAGAAAATAACTTGCCTACCCACACAGATACAAAGCATGCGTGATATTCACTGACCCATAAATGTCATCCTCTCTCACAACTGGATAGCTATGTATTTGATGGGTGGTCTGCTTGACAGATGAGGAATTAGTTGGATGATCGCATCCAGACAATAGTCGTCAACATCTAAAAGTCCAAATTGAGATTGCTGATAAGTGGTGTCTCTCAGGGGTCTGTATTGAGACAAGCACTCTTCAATATCTTCAACAGTGACATAGACAGTGGGATTGAGTGCACCATAAGCAAGGCTGCAGATAACAACAAGCTAAGTGGTGCAGTTGACATGCCCGAGGAACTGGATGTATTTCATAGGCACTTCGACAAACATGAGACCTGTGTGGACCTGTCATGCCAAAACAGTTTGGGTGGAGCAAAACTCAAAAGACAGAATTATTAGACTCCCACAAAGGGAAGATAAAAGGGGAATAAAGAATGGAGACTTGAAGTTGGAAATTTAAAAAATTGTAGACATTTACTGTCACAGCAGAAAGGCAGTAACATGCAGGATAAAGAACAGAAATACAAACGTATACAAATACGTATCCCCAAGCCTATGTGGATGGTGTCAGGGAGAGGTGGCTGAGGGCCCCTGGGAGCAGGGCCGCCTCAGGAGAGGGCTCCACGGCTCTTCCCAGCACCCGATGGATGCGGATTCTGAAGAGCAGGGGGAGAGCTGGGGGTAAAGGAGCGCAGGGGAAGGAAGCGAGGAGCGGGCGATAGAGAGGGGGCTGCGGCCTGCCTGAGCCTGAGAGAGGATGGATGGGTGGGAAGGGCAGGGAATGGACCCCTCTGGGTTCTGCCCCTACCAGAGACTGAAAACCCTCCTCCTTTAGTTCCTCAAACTGTGACAGGACCTCATAAAGTGCAACATGGCCAAATAGAAGGACCTGCAGCTGGGCAATCTGTGATATCAATGCAAGCTGGGGGATGAAGGGATTGAGAGCAGTGGAGAAGCACCTGGGGGTATTGATGGATGAAAAGCTCAACATGAGCTGGCAATGTTCAATTGCAGCCCAGAAAGAAAATCATATGGAGTGCACCAAAACAAGCATGAGCAGCAGGTTGCAGGAGGTGATTCTGTTCCTCTGTTCCTCTCTGAAGAAGAACAACTCCCCACCTGCAGTACTGTGTCCAGTTCTGTAGTTCTCAGCACAAAAAATACACAGACCTGTTGGAGAAGGTCCAGATGAGGTCCACAAAAATGTTCAGAGGGCTGATCACCTCTCCTATGAAGACAAGCTGAGAGAGTTGTGGTTGCTCAACCTGGAGAAGAAAAGGCTCTGGTGAGACCTTGTAGCAGCCTTTCTGTACGAAAAAGGGGCCTATAAAATAGATGTGGATGAACATTTTAGCAGGGCCTGTAGTGATAGGACAAGCGGCAATGGTTTTAAACTAAAAGAGGGTATATTTAGGCTAGATATAGGAAGAAATTTTTTACAGTGAAAGTGGTGGAACACTGGAAGAAGTTGCCAAGAGAGGTGACACATGCCCCATCCCTGCAAACATTCAACCCAGGTTTGAATCTTATAGTCTGAACTCTGAGTAACTTGATCTAGTTGAAGATTTCCCCGGTCATTGCAGTGAGGTTGAACTATATGACCTTTCAACCCAAACTGTTCTTTGATTCTGTGTGAGTTTAAGTCATGTATTGGGCCTTGGGATCCTTTTCTGACTCTATTTTATTAAGCAGTTTATTTTATTAAGCACTACAGGCCTAGTCAAAACTTCCTTTGCTGGAAAGAGAAAGCAAATGCATCCTTTCAGAAGGAGTAAACCTTAATAACTACTGTAGAAACTCAATTTGCTTGTCTGATCTTTGCATAAAATAATGACAGGCCAACTGAGAAGGATGTAAAATGTCATCTTAATGTTTAGATCATACACCAAAATTGGAAGGGATGCTCTCTCCAGAGGACCGTAATAACTTGGAGAAGTTATTTGTAACTTTTACACAAAACTGTCATTGCATAAAATAAGTATGTAATTTGAGAAGTAGTCATATATCACCACCTAACTTTTAATGGAGCCACTTACTCTCCAAACATGATTAAAAAATTAAATTCCTCTTTTCTATGTCTTGAAAAAATGTCATTAGCAAAACCCAAACAAAACCAACCACCTAAACAAAAAGCTTCAGGCAGCATATACATTTTTTTTTTAGTGTAATTTCAGGCATTTTGTGATGGTATTGGGTAGAACCTTGATGTGCCAAAGGATTTAAGACATGTTGCTGAGCTAAACAGTTCCTATTGGCAAATTTTAGGCAGCTAATCATTCGGACTTGAAGCTTTTCTAATTTCTATTCTGGGGTGACTGACCTGTGCTTTTGCTTTAAATAGCGAACTTAGTTGCCTTACCCAGAACTGCCTGAGTCAAGATGTGACCCAGATGTCTATATTCTTAATGGATAGAGATTTATGTCCCATTTCCTTGATATTGATGAGTATCAGCATTATCAGCTTGCAGGTATTTTTCAACACTGACACATTAACTTTTCATTTTCTGTATATTTTAAAACATCAAAATAGAATACATATATATTTCTGCTTTTCTGTATTCACTATTCATGCTTAGTCATGTTAGTACTATTAGTGTGAGATTTTACTGATGCAGATTTTATATTCCATTTGTTCTGAGTAAATTTATAAAATACCTTTTTCATAACATTCATTTTAAACAGGCTGTGGTGCTACTACAATGTTCTTAAGCAGTTGTCCATTTCTGGATTTCTTTGTTCTCTTCTTTTGTCTTCTCCATTTTCTGTGTATTGTATGCTGGAATCTTGAAATTTACTTTGTTGTCATTTATATCTCCTTTTAACAGAGGTGATTATTTTACTAAACTAGTCTTTCATGAATATAGACTTGTGGGAGGTTTTGACATTTCATGAAGTATTCTTAAGTAATTCCCAATCATAATTCATTATTTTAATGTTTCAGTATTTTCCCTCACTTGATTTTGCCCATAACTGTTTTCAACTGTGTGAAACTGTCCTTTTCAAAGATTTGTGTCTTTGTTTTAACTGGCTATAATATTGCTCTGCATTCAGTCTGAACTCAGTCTGCTGTCTCGAAAAATTACTCTTCAGGAGAGATCAAAAAGTTAGCAGTTTCTAAAGTTACTTTAGAAAGTAAGCAAGTATTCTTTAGAATGATGTAACGTGTAATATGTCATATGCTGTGTTCATAGTGCACATCAGTCCTTAGGGGCATGTTGTTCAGCCACCACAGAATAGCAGTGCATAGCATTTTGTGTGGGATAGCTATTTTGGCAAAAGGCATAGATTTTTAATATGTAAGCATAAAATGTACAGTTTGGAGGCACTAATATTTAACTTGTGTCTAACTCATACAGTTGATTAAGGGGCTTTAATTAGGAACCTCTTACAATGACTCTGTGAAATTTAACAACTTTTTTTTTTTTTTTTTTTTTTTCATCAGGTCTAAGGTTTTAGAAAAAGTCTAGGAAGTAGGAAATCTGTATGCACAAGACAAAATTTAAATAACTTGTTCATGCAAATATTTAAATTTCTTTTGCCTCCGGTGCTTTCTGCCTTAAAATTTCACCTTTTGCTCTGTTTATACAGTTTAAATAAGAAATAATTTAAGTATCTGACCTCTTTGTCACCATTTACCTCATGCTCTTTTGGTTCTGGAATATTGTTAATGCAGGCCTGAACCAATCTGTTTCAGACAAAAAATAAAATGTAAGTCCTTCTCTTACTCAGTTCCTGGGGACACATGGTGGGACACCCTGCACCCTAGGGGCCCTGCACCTCAAAATAAACCATTATCATACAGCTAATCAGCATATAGCTGATTAACAGAAGGGTAAAAGAGTTTGTGGTACTTTTCTTGATCCTTCTAGAAGATGGGCAACCAGCTGGCTGCTGGTGGTTTTAAAGGATGGTGAAGAAATGACACTTCAGCCTTAGAGATTAAGGTAGTGATGTTCCTAAAGAACAGGGAAAGTAATAAGACATCAGAATCTGTTTTTCTGTCTTCTTGTTTTATTCATACTGATCAGTTCCCTGAACGTGAGGATTCACCTAGGAGCCTGGTCTGAATCCTCAAACAGGGAAAGAAGCTGCTAAAATGAGGCTCAAGAGGAAGGCAGTATCCGTATTTTTTATTCATTTGTCCAGAGCCTCTTTCCTTACACATCATGGACCACAGCTATCAGTGCTAACAGTACATCATTAGCTCTCTGGTGTGGTGCATTCAGACCTAATGCAGGGTATAACTACTAAGGACTAATGGGTATGTATATTAGTTGTATGTGGCAATAATAACTGTGTTTCTAAACATTCCTGTCTCAGTGATACCCAGTTTCTTAGCTGAGACACACATGCATTTGCATACATGTATTAAATTCCAGCAGCTCCCACTTCTCTGAATTAAAGTGTGCCCCTGAAAATCAGGCATTGTGAGGAGGATGGCTAATGTCACTTCACTGTTCAGGAAAACATCTAGAAGCTCTTGAGGATTAAAAGGTATACTTGCTCTTTTTTTTTTAGAGGTTACCCTGATAGTGAAAGAACCTATATATTCACTAGTCCCACAGTGGGTCCCTCTATGCTGTAGCAAGAGAAAGGCAAAAGGAGAACTATGATACCATTCTTGATAGTACCCTTCTTTGAGGGCATAAAGGAGGCAGTTTAGGATGCTGAAGACAACAAAATATCTGACAACCCATGCCCTTGTCAGTGCTTAAGGTTACTGGGTGCAAAAGGCAATAAAATCATATCTTGGACGACTGCTGCCAGCTTTTGTACACTTGTATGTGGATCTGGAGATGATGCATGGTGCTGCACTTGCACTCCCTGCACCACTCCTCCTTGCTGCCCAGAACTGTGCCATTAAGTTATATATTGATTATGTTTCAATAATGTCAAATCCTGACATTGTGTTTTGTGTATACACAAAAAACAAATAAAATCTTTCAATGAAGAAGCTAGGAAAATTGACTAATAAAGGTACAGGTATTGTCTCATAACTATTGCAGATTGATCCCATACTCTTTGAATTGTGGCTTTACTGCCACCACCAATGTACTGCAGAGGAATTCCAGTTTTATTACAGTAAAAAACCGCCATAATTTTAAGTTAGAGGCCAACCACCTAAAAGGACTTAAACCCAGCCTCTCAAAGTAGATTTGCACTGTGTATTTTATCAGTTTGCAAACAGAAAGTGGTCACTGATGTAAGAAAATGACCACTGTTGACTGATATAAGCTGTAATGACTCTATAATATCTGTGAAACGAAAATAAAAGCTTATCATTTCACCCACAAACTATGAAAAAAATGTTAGACTTATTTAAAGCAAATGAAAATGTCAGGGTTTTTTTCCCAAACTAAGCTGTAACAAAAACAAATCAATGTTTTCTGTAGTTCTTGCAGTAAACGGATCATGTATTCTGTTGGTTTGGGGTTTTTTGTTTTCTTTTTTGTCTTGTTTTAGGGTTTTTTTGTTTGTTTTTTTAAGGGGAAAGCACACAGAATGCTGAAAGAAAGCTGAAAAAATTGTTCAGAGGAGAGAAGACAGAAGAGCTTCAGAAAATAGTATTATTATTACAGTCATATATATACAAAATCTGATGAAGAATCTTTAATTCCTCTTGTCAAGAATAAATACAAACTTCTATTGCTTTTAAATCCTCTGAATCCTTGGTGATTTCCTGATGAAGAAATATTTGTAACATGAAGCTTCAGGCAGCCATCTAGGCACCAAAATCAGACACTGAGTGAAACTCATGAGGTGCTCTGTGGAGTTAGTGGAAGGACACTGAGATCTTCAGAAACCAGTTCAGAGCAGACACCTGGGTATTGTGCTGGTTCATTCTCTGGAGGAAAATCTCTCCCTCTGTCTCTTGCCCCTTTTATATGAACAGCAGCATAACATGCTGACAAAGGTATGTTAAGTCAGACAATATGAATCTCTCTCATAAAATCTTAGGATATTTTTCTTATAATTCCTTGCTTTTGCTCCCCCCTATTCTGAATAATCTCTCTTTAATCCTCATTGTGTGACAAAAACAAACGAACAAACAAAATTAAAAAATAAGTGCAGCTGTATGCAGGTATTAAATATCTTAATGTCATTTTTGTGTTCTGAGTTACCCAATTATTTGTATGCTCTCTACTGAAATTACTATGAGTAATTTCTAACTCTTTAATTCCTAATTAGAAGTATGTTACGTAATTGACATACACAAAATATGAATGCATCAAGAGTTTCTAAGGAAAATTAATGAGGAGAGGAACAATGGGAGGGGGAGGAGGAGGAGGGAAAGAGGGAGGCAGCTGGTGATGTGATGCAGCTGAACACTAGATGTTGGAGTCTGTATGATAAAACAGAACACCAGACAGACATTCTGGAAGTTTTCCAGATGCCCAGAGGCCACAGATCCTAATTTCGACATGGAGGCATTTGTCCTGGTTTGGGTCAGGATAGAGATAATTTTCTGTCTTGTAATTTTGCTTTCAGCTAAGTCTCTCATAAGTAGCAGCACTTGGTGAAATTAACAGCAAGTTTCTCAGTCAGTGGCAGCTTCTAGGACTGAACATTTGATGTTTATAGTTACTGACGGAGAAGGTCTGCAGAACCAAGGCTACTGCTTGGTTCTGAGGAATATCTTGTGCTCTGGAAAGAGAAAAGGAGTAAAGAGGTTACAATTGCAACCCTCTTTTAGGGAGGAGCAGATAAGGTAAATGACCAAAATTAACCAGAGTATTCAGCATCCTGGGAGGGTTCTGTCCCTTTGTCTCCCTGTGGTCCTGATCCGTGCCAGCCTGAATCTGTGTGTTCCTGCCTCCAGCTCCCGACTGCTGCCGACTCCAGGATTCCAGCCTGGACTTTCCCAGGGCTGCCCTGCAGCCTCGGGGGTGATGTGAGCATTATCAGGGGAAAGGGGGGAGGAACGTGGTATGTTTCTTTTTCTGACTGAACCTGCTACAAGTTTAAAAAATTATCTGAGATGGTAGGATATCTCCCTTATTTCTACAGATTATACTCACTCAGAAAACTTCCCCTGAAAGCCCAGGCTGTCTTTTATCTTGAGAGAGTAAGATAATCTTAACACGTTAAATGGTGTTTCATATAAAAAAGATATATTTCCAATTCTGTCAGTGGAGTATGACAAAATTCATGAATATGCTTGTCTGAATTTTTATTATCATTTCTGAGGGGAAATGGAACCCTTTCCCTTCTAAGATATCATTATCACTTTTGAGCCAAATTACAGGTTTGAATGAGACCTTTATTTACAACTTACAGGAAATTTGTAGTCATTTACAACCCCCTTAGAAGTATATCGGGATGAGCGGTTTGGTGCCAACCCTTCATATATAGGAAATTAGTCTAGCATTTAATTTTCTACATTCCACAGTTCATCATTAGGAACAGATACCCATCTCTGCTCTTAATACAAAACTCAAATAATGGCATTTCATGCCATTCTTTTATTTCTCTTGCAAATGCTTTTGGTAAGAGAAAGGCAAGATGAGATTTATTCTCACAACCATTAAATTATATTTAAAACAACATTTTAGGCTCTCCAAAGACACCAAACTATTAATGAATGCAATCAATTTTCTGGTGGGAAATTATAAAGGTAAATTTATAATAGAGAATTAATTTCTTCAGGCAAGTGAGGAAAGTCAAACTCAAGTTTCCAGGCAATTACAGATAATTAAAGATTCCCACTCCAGATTCTTGAAGAGTAATAAAGAGAAAGTGTTCTGCAAAATGTCCCATCAAAGCTTTCATGTTAGGGGGATGATCATGGGGCTCTTCTTTTTAACCAAATAAACCAATCACAGAAGTAGAACAGAAGGCTTTGCCCCAGGGTTGTGAATGGTATGTTGCTCTTGCTGTCTCTTCCCCATGGTAAGGGATCACAAGGCTGATGGATGGGTATGTTAATAAGCCCTACTCTGTGCAGCTCTTTGTTCATTTTGAGGATGCTAATAATAAGAATTTTTAAGCCTTGTGTCTGGACCTTAGAAAAATAATTTTGAGGCAAAGAATTTGTATTCAGGAGTCAAAAGTAAAAAAAAATAAAATACAAAACAAACAAACAAAAGTAAAAATAGAAAACAAAACAAAAAAAAGAGTCCATCACTATTGAGTTTCTTTTTCTGTGGTAAGGCTGCCAGCCCTAATAATTTGGAGGTACTGTTTACTTGGAGGGATGAATAACTTTAAGTTATTGTGGGTGGGACTTTTTTATTTATAGTCTAGCAAACATAGATCAATTACAGTTTCCCTATCCAAGATATTTGTTTTTCATATCTTGGAATATCATTGTTATCATAGAATAACAGAATGTTTTGAGTTGGAAAGCATCTTAAAGATCATCTAGTTCCAGCCCACCTGCATGGGCAAAGACACCTTCTACTAGAACAGGTTACTCAAAGTTCTGTCCAAAATTTCCTTCATTATTTCCAAGGAAGAGGCATCCACAACCTTTCTGGGTATGCTGTTCCAATAAAGCCCTCACAGGGAAAATTCTTCTCTAGAGGTTCTTGTGGCATCACTCCTCCTGACAATATCTGTTAAAACCACTTGACTTTTTTGGAGCCAGTTCTGTGTTACTGTGCTTTCCATGTATTCCTGTGCAAACATGATGTTTGCTCTCCCTTGTTCTCCCCCTAGCCAGTCCTGGTCCAACTGGTAGTACAATTGCAAACTTCTAGACATCTGGCCTTCAACTGATGGCTCAATTCTGCTTTTCTCAGCCATCCTACAGAGCAGCTGCATCCAGCAGCATGTACTGTACCAAGATGCTGTGATCCACAAGATTCACATCTGCTCCCTCCCTTCTCTAAGGGTATTTCTCCATCTTGGCACTAAGATTCCAACTCAGACACCCTCAGTGGTATTCCTCTCTCCTTTACCTTCCTGCACCTCAGGGCATAGAGACTCCTGTGGGTCTTTCCTTGCTCAGGGATCCCAAAGATTAAAGATTTCAGGTTAAAAAAAAAACAAACCATAAATTCTTCCCTCACCATTCATTTAAATGTTATCTTTCCTGCCTTTTGTCTGCTGCAAACTGAAGGGGAAGTCCACTGGTGGAACAGGGACTGATGATTCTGGCGTGCCTCCTGCTCTTTCACCTCAACTAGGGCAGGCAATGCATTAACCTCTGTCTGCAGTGTTGAAGTGTGTCATTTGACCATCATTCCATTGAGTAAGTTAAGAGTGTTGAAGAGATCATTTTAAAAACCTGAAATTGTTCCATGGCACTGTCCTTTATCTCTGCCTCTGGTACTGGTAAGACTGTTTTCTTGATACAGGAATCATAGTTCTTCTGAATCATATTTTGATACAGGAAACACAGTTATATTCCCTGTGTGAAAAATGCATTGAAATTATGGATGTCATTTATAAGTTTTCATTATTATTATTCATCTCTAAAAAGTCAAATTAAAAATAGAGGGGAAAAAGGGCAATTAAAATGGAAAAGCTAACAAGGCTTTACAAAACAATAAACTTCAAAGCTTTCATGTTTACTGAAAACATTGTTGCCCTACTGCTTAATCAGTAAAGGTAACTGTCTAGCAAATCTACATTCCAAGTCCTCTTCCCACCGTTTTCTTCAAACTGTTACTGATGAAACCCTTAGACAATGGGAATTTTTTGTTTGCTCACTTTCCAAAAGTTTGTGACCAATATTAAGCCTTGCTTGAGATCAGTATCTCATTTTACAATTGATATGTAAAGACTGAGATTAGATTGGTAGAATTTAAATCTCTCCCAGGAACAGCTAATAAATAGATGTTTTGTTTTTCTTTGTTGGTTCTTCCTGTGCCATGATTTGTAATCAAGGAAGTAGTGCAGCAAAACCTAAGCAAAAAAGGGGCTTGTGATACAATTTTCCCCTACAATACAATTTTCCCCTGCAAGATCTGTAGCCATGGTTGGGTTTTGACATAGCTCATCAACTGAGAAACATTTGACTTGTTGCCTTTAAATCCGACGAGTTTTAGCTGATTTGGAATATATATCATAAGCCAAACTTTAATGCATTAATTACAACATTTTCAAGCTCTTTCATAATTATTTATAAAGGATCATAGCTTCAAAAGAAGTGCAGACTTATATGAAAGTCCAGGGATTCCTCAGTATAACTCATTAAAAGAACTGAAACCCACTAGCTAGTGACAGTTTCAAAACCATAATTTCAGATCAACATTAGTAATATTCCAAGTGTGAATGTGGTCAATTAGATCAAAATATGTTCGTTTATTAAAAAAAAAAAAACAACATAAAAACCCACATGAAACACTTTAATATTTAAATAAGTTTCCATGGTTCTGCTAACCACACCTACAAGTGGGATATGTATTACATTTGTTCGTGACTTTCATATTCACATTTGCATTAAAAATAATTTCAAAAAATATTAAATGAATACTTTATGAACACCATTAATTGAAAATTAAAAACAACAATTCATAACTTTCTTAAATGCTCAACCTAATATTCTTCCTCCCCCCTTTTTTTGAGAAATTTAAGATTTTATTATATTCAAAATCCAAGAGACATACTTTAAAGAAGTAATGAACTACAACTTTTTAGACTAAATATGTCAGATGGAAGCAAACAGTTTTATTTTCCATAAGATACTAAAATAAGAGTTTTTGGCAGAGAGATGCTCATTTTAAATTTAAAAGCAATATAACAATCCTCTTGTGTTTCTAGGCTCTGTCGTGTTTTCTTCTTTGTCACGTACAGTCAAATTGTTTCAACCTTTCCATGGATATTATTGTTTGCCTCATAACTCAGCAGTCCTGTTTTACTTCTGGTAAGGTTACCCACAGATTTGTCTTGACCTGTAAATGCTGGGCCTGAAGGCATTCCCTCAGATTCACTTAGGCAGATGTCATTTCTCTGAACCAGGACTTGGCAATCTGCAAGAATTTCTGAGCAAGAGAAGGGGCAGCATACAGCAAGAGTGGCCTCAGGCAGGAAGCCCTTCTCTATATGTCCTCTGGGTACATTTGAGACCTTATATGAAGTCTGCTTTAGGTTCTTATTTGCTTATATCAAGGACCCACAGGAAGCAATCAAGACAACTCTTTGATAGTGGTGCAAGGGAAAAAGTAGATAAAACATAAAACACATGCTTTCTCAGGAGATTCTTCCTACCATCTGTGAACTGTGATATACATTAGTGGAAGCACTTTCATTTGACTGTGTGATAGTTTCATAGGGACTCATTAAGTGTAATTTTAGCTTCATTTAAGTTTCCTTTTAAATTTCAGTGACTACTAAAGACAAAGAATTTGGATTGCTACATTTATTTGTGACTTTAAGCTGTAATATGTATAGCTCAGTTGAGAAACAAAAACAATAAACCCAAAACAAAAAACCCAAAAACAATATTAAGTTTTGTGGTCCACTAAGATGTATTCAAATCCATTTTCAGAAGCAGGGTACAGAAATAAAATAAAAATATATTTTCATTAATAAAAAGCATCAAATGCAGGGTCTCTTTTTGACAATGTTTTTTTTTAAGTTTGGGCTGTATGACTTAGTATGACTTGGGCATAGTACTGTTAAATATTTTCAATTTACTATTGAATCCTGCTATACAATACATATTCTTCTATATTGTATAATATTTAAATGCATATTCAGGAAAAGGTGATGAGTTGAACAAACATTAAATTCCATTGTTATATAATAATTCAATGTCAAGAAAAAAAGTTTGGGATTTTTTTAAATTTGCCCACAGTAATTTTCAGCGTGGCACAGGCAAGATGTCCATTTATTTTATTTTATATTCCTATTCTTACTGAAGACAGACTTAGCCAATCTTTCCACCTAAGCAACTGATAATTTTAAATACAACTTATGAATACTACCACTAAATAATTTTCTGAAGTGAATCTGCTCTAAATCCATCTAGTGGGTTCTTTGAGATAAAATGTTTACTGAGTTATGGTACAAGCCCTTCAGCTTTCCCTGTAGAGTCATGTAAATTGATCTGTTGATGTAAAATTTGACATGACATTTAAATATGCCCATAAAAATATCTTTAAAACATAAATACTAATTTTTTGTCCAAGTTTATGGACAAAGATGAGTATATCTAAGCCTCAGACATTAATGGAAGAATATGGAGTGTCAACTGCATTAGGGATAAAAAGCTCTGGTGCTGGCTTGGTGGTTAGCAATGAGTTGAACTGTGCAGAAAAATGGATATGTGTACAGCTGGTGTGGATAACCACCATTTGCCATCTTCTTTATTGAGTCTTAGCAGAACTGCATTCCTTGGTAATATCTTAAGAATTGTTAGATATCAACAGCAAGGAGAAACATCAGCAACCTCTCGAAAGAAAGTGTGACATGGATGCAATTATAGAATTTGCGAAGAAACATTGGCCTGTTTTTTTGTGAGACAATATGTATTAGCAAGGTTCATCTGTGGTCAAAGTAGAGGTAGCCACATCAGATAAAGGAAGAACAGATGATACATATAATGAGAAAACACCTCTGTGCTGCCTGGAAAAGAAAATGAGCAAGACTAAGATTTTCAGTTCTGGAATTTTTCCTTTTTATGATTGTACAATATCTATCAAATTTCTGGAAACTACTGAAATATGAATAAGAAAACTTCCTGACTATGTTAAAAAGCTGGATTCATATTGACAACAGCAACTGCTTCCCCAGGTCAGATAAGAAAACAGATCATGCACTTCAATAGGCAGTATCCTTAAGAAAAAAAATAATTTACAATCTTGTTTTACTTAAAATAAAACTAATAACTCTGTCTAATACTGGTTTTAGAGAAAATTTTGAAAATATGAATCATTTTACATTACAGATTGAAAAGCAAGGCCAATATAACTAAGCTGTAAAAAAAATCAGTTTTGTTAACACGCTCCTTTGTTCTTTAGGAGTATCTGGCATTTGTATCTGGCTCACAAATGCTGAATACTCGGGGCTGACTATACTGTATATAAGCCAAATTTTTCATATAGGTCTTGGAAATACCTATGAAGGAATTTCAATAATTTCCACATCAAGACAGGATCAGTTCCCTCGGGAATAAAACCCCCAAGCACTCTTCTAGAAAATATACTGAAATTGTAATAATAATAATATAATAATATTGGAATAATAGCATTTACTTATCTTAACCTAAAGCTTTTCAGGTTTTGTTGCAGGTCTCGTGACACATTTGGATGTTACAACTAATAAACAGTGTCTTTATGTTGTCTAACCAGATCAAAGGGGCCTATGTGAGGGAATGAGCCACTTCAGGTTTTTCTGCACACTCATCTAAACATTCTTTTGATCTTCCAAAACTGAGCCATTGACATTCATCACTTTGGTCTTGCCAGGTCCCCAGGAACAATGAGCCCTCTGGTACCCACTTTTTTTGCTACTGGCCAGAAGCCATGGATGTCTCTTAGCAGAGCAGCTACAGAAGAGCTTTCTGCTCCTGTGACACCATCAGGCCACAGGGACACCCAAGGCTCTACTGTCATCTATGGCCTAGAGATGCCCATTCCTCTGCCAAATCTGCTCTGGCTATGAGCTGATTAACTTCCTTGCCTGGAGAAGCAGACTGTGGTGTCTCCTCTGCCTTCCTTACTTACAGATGTTGCTGCTGACATTCTCACCTGAGAGTGCTGAGAGTCTCACCCAGAAATCTTCAGTGGCTGCTTGCTCTTCACATGACAAGCAACCCAAAACTACCCATGTAGAAAAGAAATAAGCCACTGACTGCTAGGTCATCCCTTATTAACTCTAGAACACAGCATGACCCTGGTTTAATGCCTCTTAATGGGGAGAGAAAATGGAATGATTAAAACTCAATAAACTGCAAATTTGCAAGACCAAAGTCACACTTAGTATATAGGGCTGCTATGGCAGCTGTAAATGCAGAGCTACCTAAGCCACGAAGGAAAATATTGTCAGGGACATGAGGGTACTGCAAGCATTACTCTCCCTGTCTTCCTTCTCCAGGGCTTCTCCACCCTACCTATAACCCAGGATGGGATTTCAGCCCCTCTCTGAGCCACCAGTCCCTGCTCTGCTGACAGACCAGTCTTCAGCTCCCTGGTCCTGTCCTGCTCTGCCATGGACCTCCAGAGCCAGGACCACCCACAGGCCTCATGTCAAACAAGAGGTGGTGCAGGTGGCCTGTCCAAGCTCTTAAAGTTAATTTTGGTTTTGGCTTACAGCAACCATCAGAAAATGAAAACTGAACATTTCAGAGTTACAGACTCATTACTGCTATCACCATCACTTACTCCTTTTGGCCTTTATTACTTTGGCCACATGGGCACACAGGAAGTTATTACAACTGAATACTTTAAATCACTCAGTCAGATTATATTTTTCCTTATCTTTTTATCAAAAAAAGAAAAGAAAAAAAAAAAAAAAGATTAAGTGCTAGGGAAGGAAGAAAGAGAGGTAAAGAGACATACAGAGAAAGAAAGAAAGAAAGAAAGAAAGAAAGATCCTAGATTAATATTCAGAGAACACATGGCTAGATTAAATGTTTCAGGGAAAAATCTAATAGATATCCCAGTGTAGTCAGTGCTTCTGTTAAATTTACTATATCAGGTGTTCATTTTGCATGAGGATGTTGCGTGGTTGAATGTACCAAAGCAATTTTCCTATGTTACAGATTCTTTCTTCTCCTTTCTAAATTTTTACTGAGACCTGCAGACAACTTTCAACTTGTTAAAACATTCTCAATCACCCTTTTTACTTAAGTCATGGCCTTATCAACCAGCAGGGTGAAGTAGGTTGAGAATACTCTGGCAAGAGGTGCAGGATTAATCTAATTTGAGCTGTAAGAAGACAATACATGTAACTGTCCAGACATAGTGAATGCTGTCAGTTCCTCAGCAGGTGCCTGTATACTGACTTGTAAATAGTAGGTAAACACTTCCCTGGTAATTTGTCCTGCTTCTGAAATCTGAAATCCTGCATACAAAATTTATATATCTTTTTCTGTATAGGTTCCTTCTTTTGCTTGAGGATTTCTTTTTCTCTGTTTATAGTTGACAGCCTAATTATCTATCCTCGTGTCTACCCCTGTATAATACTAGCCCTGTGCCCTGTTTAATTGCTGGGTGAGTCAGTAGTAAGTCAACACTGAGACCTCTGTCTTCCTCTTCTGCCAAAAGGGTTTGATTCTTCTAGTATTGGCACAAATGTTATCCTGAGTTTCTCCTGCTCTGCAGTTCCCATTCTGCCAGGAAACACTAAATCATAGAGATAAGGCTTTCTGCAGTAGCATATTATTACCCATTCCAGCACTGGACTACTCTGCTTGAGTGCTATGCAGGCAACTGCGCAACCTTTAGGCCTGTTTTTTATTGAAGAAATACCCTTAAAGCATAAATCCTGATACATAATAATCATAATATCTGTAGGCTAAACATCAATCTGTTCCTCGATTTTGTGAGCTGTTCTCATGGACCATATGTCTGACACATTAACACAGCTGAGTAAAATATCTTCTGGAACTCAGCTGTGAGTCAATTGTAATTTTCTGAAACTCCCCTTGGGCAGGACAGGTAATTAGGTATTCTAAATCCTGTGTGGCACAGTTCCAACCAGGACTCATAGCCCTCAGTTGGTAACACCCTGAATGGACTATATAGCCAAGTTGCTTATTATTTTTTATGTGCATATTTCTCCAGACCTTAAAATATTCTTGTTTCTGCACAGCAAACTTAAGTCTTTAATGCTTTGTGAGTAAACTGAAAATTAATATGTTGAGAAAACTTACTAATAAACATGTTGCACCCTGCATCCTATGGAAGACTTTAATCTGGTTGCCAATGTCAAAGTGGTCAGAGAAGTTGCTATAGTGTGGTAATTTTTCCTTGCCCTCTTCATCCTGAGTGGCTCTGCTTACCCTTTATTCCCACAGCCATTTCAGAACATATGTCCTTTCCTCACCATGTGGCACAACAGGGGACAAATATCTAGAGGGTTCTGAAGACATAGCCTTTTCTGAAAATGTTAGTGTGCACATATATATCACATGGGGTTTTATATATATATATATATACAAACACATACACACACAAATACACATTTGAAGGGGAAGAGCTCTTTTCTCCATGCTGTTATTTTCTGAAGCAGTTTCTGATCTTCACTGGACTGCAATTGTGTAACACGAGTCCCTAGGACCAGCCATCCCTTATCCAAACCTTTTATTGACTTTCTACCAGTCTTGCTCCTGAAAAACATTGTGGTTCTGTTCTGAACCTGTATTTTGAAACCACTCGTATTTTACTGCTGAGTGAAAGCTGAAAGCAGTCACAAAATTGCAGAGAGAACCAAGCCACCACATAACCTTGTTTCAGGAAGAATTTCTCCTTAACAATAACTACACCAGGGTTTCTGTTCTGAAGCAGTGAAAGCATTTCCATACTCTTGCTGCTCCAAGCC
This sequence comes from Phaethornis superciliosus, assembly GCA_023637945.1. Lineage (NCBI taxonomy): Eukaryota > Metazoa > Chordata > Aves > Apodiformes > Trochilidae > Phaethornis > Phaethornis superciliosus. The sequence continues at coordinate 68,040,000 of JAJQWJ010000002.1, read as the reverse complement.
CTGCCTTTGCAAGACTTGGTTATGTGGTGACACGAAAGCCAAGGTCTGCTTTCAACAATGCCCCCCAGGCTTTGAATTCAGGGCATGGAAGTGAGGAAGAAACCCACGTGTGACAGGATAAAATGTGAGCATCCAACTGCTTATCTGTCTCCTTATCTCCATTAAATAACTATTGCTTTGGCATCATCAATTGCTGTGAATCTTCAGTTTCTTCTTAACCCCCATCTGTGACTCCACGGGTATAAGTGCCACTTTGAAACTCCAAGGGAGAGAGGATTCTTCTTTCAAGGAAAAACAACAAATATAATTGGATTGGCCCAGATTCTTTAAACCAGAAATTCTCAGCCTTCTTTGCAGTCAGTGCTAAGAATCAGAGGCTGTGTTAGTGCAATGACTGTAATTGTAAACAGACTTCTTCGGTTTTGAAATAAAATAGTTAAATAAAAACAGTTAAATGAAATAGTTTCACTGTTTTTAAGTATTAATGTTATTCCCCTTCTACCATGTCTCCATGGTTTAATGGCATCTGTATATGACCCTATTGACAAGCTGTTCTCTCACCCTAGCATGTAAAACCTACAATCACTTCCAGCTACTGCCTCCCAAAGAAGGAATGACAGAGTAATATCACCAAAAGGGGGACATGGGGGAACAAAACAAAACAAAAAACCCCAGCCACAGTAGCATAATTGAAAATTTCTAGGAAATCTAATAGAAGTGGCAAAGATTGCTTGCACAAGAAATTCAGGCAATATTGTTAGTCTATTTTAAAATCCCTGACAATTAATTCATTACATTTTTCAAACTAATGTCTTAAAATTGTCAGGTTTATGGATGTATGATCCATAAACACAATTCATTGTAAAGGTTGATTTTTTCTTATATTTTGACACTTTCCCTCTGCAAGGCAGAGCTAATACAGTTCTCTCATAATGAAGCTTTCACTCCCCAAACAGTTCCAAATTGTAGAGCACACCTAGAATGAGCCTTCATTTTCCAGCGAGAAGGTATTAATCAATGCACCAATTAGTGCAATGAATTCACAGTTCCTCAGCAGGCTCAGAAAGGATTTTCATCTCGAATTAATAAAGAAGATTTTTTTAAAAGTGAGAAAGAAATAAGAAAAATGAAACCCAACACATTTAAATGTAATCAGTTCTGACAGCAAAAGCACAAAGTTATGAAAAGCCACCTTTAAATATTATTATCAAACTCAAGCTGTTTATTTGAAATAATTTTTTTCCAAAAGCAAAAGGAAAGCAAAACCAATTATTTTTCTTTTTGAAAACAGTACTGAATTGCTAATTTTTTTTCTGAGCAACTCGATATAGAAAACCAAATCCAATTGCTTTTTGAAGCTCAAACTAGGCAAATGTTTATTAATGCACTGTACCCTCATTTAAAATGTTAAAATGTTTAAATACAAAAATAAAATAATCAAGGTGTATATCAATGTAACGGGTGAGGTCCTTCTTGTTGCATATACTATCGTACTTATTTTGTCATTGAAAGAAAAAAAATCTATAAATTTTCCTTTCTTTCTTTTTTTCATTATTATTATCTGAAATTCGAAATAAACAGTCATTAAATAGAGACTTTTATTCTTTTTTGATATAAATATCTTCTCACAGTGAAGTGTTTCATTTCAGCTCTCCAGGTCTCCTCCCAATGCACAAATCCAGAGTACATATTAAAAACAAGAAAAATCTCAAAGATGAAATCTAAACATTTTTACCTAATAAAATACCCTTCAGTTTACTGAAATACCTTTTCAGTAATGAAAATAGAATAAGAGAGGCTTAGGCTAATAAACCTCTAATAATTTTAGGGGAGAAGGGTTTCAAATACTCTTTCATTCTATGTATTAAGTCTAACAAATTGTTTTCTTCATCCTATGTCAAACTTCTGAATGTATTGCAACAAACATTGCAAGTGAAAGAAAAAAAAAGTAAAATTAGAGTTTTATATGCATCCTCCCATACAAAAGAACTTCCTATAACTGGTATGAAAATATAGGCTGGTTTAAACACATTTTAAATGGTTTGCATTTGCTTCCTCCTGGTGTTTTAACATTCTACTGAATTTCAAAAGGAACAATTCTGAGAACTTGTTAATTGTAATGCTTTGGTTGAAGCATAATCTCTTTTTTAAAGTGACATTTTTGTTAGTAAAAATAGTATTAAAATTCCTTTCTCCTCAAAGAGATGCACCATTCTAAACTTCTTGAATCATTATTATTATTTAATTATAATTTTCATGAGGAGTGAGTGATTGCTGCACGAATAACCTTTTGAGACCGCAGAATTTTACGTGACAACAATGGCATATTTCATAAACAACTAATAGCAATCTCAGGACCATAAACCAGGCAGGATAGTAAATTTCAAATAAATCAGTCTTCATCATGTAGTGAATAGTAGTGTATCTAAATGGGATCTGAAAAAGGGATGGTCAGAATCCACCTGCAAATTAATATGATTAATATACAAGAAGTATTTTAATTGTTCCTTTGCATTAAATACTTTTGATATATATATTTCTCAAACTGACTGTGAAGAAGGGTTCAGTGAGCACTGCACATTACACAGGCATTTGAAAATGGAAAGATAAATGTTTATGTGGGTACAAGAGTTTCTCAAAAAATCCCATGTCAAAAAATAAAAAAAATTAAAAATTAAAAATCAACTTCCAGTGCCATACATGGAAGTAAATACATAAAACTGATGCCTTAGCAAGAAGCAGTTGAAGTTGTGATGTGTTATTTTTTATTACATATAGTAGAGTAGCCCCCAAAATAACCTTTCCATATTTTTCCAAGAGCCTGGAACATAATATATCTGAAGGTTCTTTGATAGATCATGATGATAGTGTCTACATACTCACAGGGTTAAGAACTGCCACTACAACATTTTGTGATAGTAATGCTTTTGAAACTATGCACACAAATATTCGTGCCATCAGAAGCTTCTGAGATTGCTTCAGCTTTGGTGATGATGATAAAGCACACAGAGTAAGATGTGGCAGCTTCTCACAGATAGGAGGCTCAAATTTGCCATTCAGGGTTGTCCCTCAGCACAATTTGCAGATTTATCTTTTCCTCACTTGGAGGGCTGTTGTACTGCTTGAACATGACAAAAATTAGAGATACCAGTGAGAAACAATGCAAGTGTTTCTGAAGTATTTCGGCTCACAGCTATTGTCCGACATTTACACAGTATACAGCAATTAATACAGCCACTTGAAACATGTTAGAAAAATCCCTTAATGAGTTTCTCCATGTCTGCACAGCTCTTGTCATACCTTAGTCATATAAACAGAATAACTTATCTGTCTTACAGCCTTTCTTGTTCAAGGCAACTGAATTTGGACTAAGAAGAGTTTCTCTCGATATTTTGTTATGCAGTGGTTGGCCCATGGAACCCTAACCATTCTAAACACATCACAGAGATACTTGTTTCAGAGTGTGTCAGAAATTAGTGAGAAAACTTTCTGCTGTATGTATAATGTCCATTGTTCAAGAGGACATCTTCTGGTTTCCAAATTATGTACTCCCATCAGCGTTTGTTTTGTTTGAACTTGCAGTGTTCTGAGCTTCGCTATTCATTCAGTGAAACCAAGGAAATCAACTTTGCTATAGCTGCCTGAGTAAAAAATAATTACAAATATTTTTTTATATAACTATCTAAAGTCTGCCATAAAAAAATGAACTGTGATGCTCATAATTAGAGGAAGCCCACTCTTCTTACCATAGTCCTCACTGCATCATGCATAACTAGATAAGAACTGCTCATTTCTTTTGTAAGAATCCATCTTTTGGGTGTTAGGCTAGTGAAGATGTATTTATCATAACATTTTCAGGACTGAGAACCCCAGGGACAAAATATTAGCACCTCCTTGAGGAAAAGTAGTAATTTTGAGAAATATGTGAGACATAATTTGTCATCTACTTTTTTATGTCTGGACATAGTTCACTACTTGACAGTATTTGTGAGGGTGTACAATGCAACCAAGGGTTCCTGGCAGGGTAAGGCCCAAGTCTTTGAGTCAAGGTCTTGCAACTTATTTGAATGCAAGTGCATTTGGTTTACCAACCAAATGACAAGACAAAAAAGTAACTGAAATGCTTCTGTTAAGTGTGGCTGTGCTGGCTGAAGAGTGCTGCTGTGACAAGCCAGTTGCACAAGGGAGGTATAAAGGAGTTGGAAAGTTGGGCTGATGCAGGAAAGCACTGAGTAAAGTGTAGAGAAGAGACTGGTTATTAAAGCTCACTGGTCCCTCCCAGGATGGTCCTCTGCAAAAGGAGTCTCCCCAGAAGTTCTTGGCTAGACATATGTGATGGGTTTTAGCCCTTTCAGTCACTTGTGATGGAAGATGTGATAAATTACCTCACATAGCAAGCATTATCTAATTAGAGGAAAAAAGTAGAATTCTGCATTTTACCTATATCTGATATCTGTTATATTCTTGGCATTGTAATTCAAAGAGGACAGGGGAGTCTTTCTTGCACATGATTTCTATTTGCTCTTTGTTCCTATACAATATGTAATTGAAAGGCTTTTTATGAGTATCTAGAGCTCCAAATAACAATATTCATCATGTAATATTACATATATTATACCACACTGAAAAATTCAGTGAAACTTTTCTAGCAGACAGAAAATTACTTTGTTTTGTCTTTTTGTACTAATAAATTCCAGGTGTAGATTCGCTGAGGAAAAAAAACCAATGGCTGCAGTTACCCAGTTCTGTGCTTTCTGTAATTCAACATGTGGTAATTGCTAAAGTTTAGCTGGAAACATAACCTTCAGGGGTACCAAGTTTTCCCAAGGACTGACAGCAGTACTTCTTGTCACCTGACTGAACTACAGGCATTGCTTTAAACTCTGCAAAAAAAATAATGGCAAAAAGAAAGCAACTTTGAATACCAGTTTTTGTGCCAGCAGTGTTACATAATGAGATAAACATTGGTAATTGTGTTTAATTCAATAACACTTTTAATTATAGTTGAGATCTCCTTTAAAGTGTATGGATTTACTGATGCAAAGTAAACAGCTGAAAGCCAAATGAAGGCAGTCTCATAGATTTCTACTGTCTAATTAAAGTACAGAAACACTGCTTAACCAGGTCAGGCATTTAGAACTGTTTGCATGATTGATATACATTTTAATAATTGAAAGATATCAGATAATAAAGTTTGGTTTACATCAAAGCAAAATATCTATAGTGGAGGAATATAACCTTTCTTGATAAGCCAGGTAAACAAGTCATGAACAGTCTGCAATTTTTGTGTATATAAGATACATAAAGATATATAAGATAACCAAGGAAGTCCCATCAGATCCCCTGTGACCATGTTTCAGCAATATGCTAATGCACATTTCTAAACTTTAATCATCTCAACAATCCTACTAAACTGAAAAAAAACAGTTACAAATATTTTTTTAAATTAAAATTTAACTTCTGCTAACCAAATTGCTGAATGGAAGCAGAATTCTCATAATCTTATTCTGTGTGAGAAATTTTATATTGCTTTTTTGTCATGGTGAAGAGAATCTGCAGCAATCCATGTACAGAAATTTCATGTCTGGCACCATACAAAATTTATATACCAAACAGGCTGTTACAATGACAAATTGCTTATAAAACCATTATCAGCCTTTTACACAAAGGGGAAAAGTAATATACAAGGTATTCATTCGCATCATGAATATTCACAAAACACATTTTTAATTCAAACAAATAAGTAGTTCTTGGTTTTAGAAGGTGAGAAGGCATTTAATCCATTATACTATATGATTTGTCTCATCAGTCACCATCATGTGTCAGTAACAAAGAATATTGATTATTCAGAGAGAATTAAACATAATCAACCTCCTCTGTCTCTGCCTAAACTGGGAAATTAAACAGTGTCCACTTCCTGGCTATTAAGATGACAATTGTCTATAAATTTAAATTACTGGAACAATCCCTATCCCTAGTCTGATGCAAATGAATGTCTCAAACCCATTCCCAGTCACATAACAAAGTATATTTTCATTTAAAAGTTTAAATAATATTGTACATACTTCCATGCCTCCTTTGTCCCTCAGAGTCCCCCTGCACAAAGCCAGAAGTCTCATGCACATTTTTTCCCTTCACCAATTTCCAGGCCATTATAAGAAAAAGGACATTACTAGTGGTTGCAGAGGCCTCTTGGTTTGACAGTTGGGTGAGGTATTGCACATTTGCAGCAAGAAGCAACCAGGAATACCTCTTCATAACTTGAAAGAGACGTGGCCAGGAGCAAGAAAGATTTGGGGAATCATAAATTCAGCCTAAATAAAATGACAGAACCTATACGGCTTATAAAAGGAGAAAGCTTATAAAAAGGAAGAGTTTATAAAAAGGCTCTTGCTGCGATTCTGTTCTAAACATCCACACAAGTCAGTTTTCACCATCTCCTGGACTTCAAGTTTGTAGCTGAGCCATTGACTTTGCAAGTTTTGGTCACTGTCCATTTCTTAAGCCTTTCATATTCTCAGTGTGATGGTCCCCAGCTGCCTTCTGGTCAGTTGCTTTCAGTTCCCAGTCTTTCTGAAAGGGTTTTGTGTAGTGAATTGCTCTTTGCCTATCACGTCTTTGTCCTTTCAAGGATGCCTTCAGTGGATGTAGCCTGAATCTGTCTGCTTGAATCAATATTTGTCCTAGCTCTGTCTAAATGTCATCACTGTGTTCTTTTCATTGGTGGTTCGACGAGGGAATGAAAACTCTTCCTATTGGTAATGATGGCTATGATGCTGCTGGGCCTAAAAATGATGGGGTTTTGACTCTTACTGCTTTGCCCATAAGTACCCCTAGGCGAGTGTTCTGTTTCATAGATATAGTCAGGAAATGATCACAGGATCAAACTGCATTGAAGCATCTGTTGCACTATAAAGATGCAAACTCCAGAAGAACGAATTCCATGTTTTCATTATAACTGGTTATGATGTCAAATACAGGCAGTCATAATAAGAATAATCTTAGGATTCTTCAAAGGAGTTATAAAGAGAAGAGGATTCTCCACTGGATTAACAGGGGAGCTATTAATCAGCAGTGTCACACTGATAAATATAAAAACAACTTGCAGAGTGGAAGATGAAGGAGTAGTGAGAAGGGAGTAGACCCCAGGGACTCTGAGGCTGTGTTAGAAGAAACTGGGATTCCCAGTGACACAGAAGACATACCTGATTTATTTGGCAAATTATTGAAGGGTCAATCCAAACACAGGACTGGGATTGAAAGGTTTTAGGGTTTCTCTGCAAAAATAAAAAGATCTTTATCTCAGGAAAGAGAATTAGCTTAAAGATGAAATACCATAACCGGATGTCTATGGCTATCCAGGCACCCAAGTACTATCAACTTCAGATGTAACCAGGGTCCTAAGATCTAGATCAATTGTTCTGTCATTAAATATTGCAACAAACACCTGACCAGCTTCTCAAGCTTCCTTAAACATTTGTAGGCTCCTCAAATCAGTTTGCTGTCAGAAGAATAGAATCAAAAGTGGAGTCAATATTCACCAGCATCAAACATTTAAAAAATGTTAATTCTAAAGATACCACCAAATTAAGTATCAGTAGTTTGGTGAGACATTGGCACAGGTTTCTAAGGGAAGTGTTCAAGGCCAGGTTGGATGGAACTTTGAGCAACCTATTCTAGTGGGACGTGTCTCTGGTCATTCAGTGGAGTTGGAATTAGATGATCTTTAATGTCCTTTCCAACCCAAACCATTCTGTGATTCTAAGATTAGCAGTGATCAGAGGCTTGTAATGCTAAAGTAATTAGTAATCTTATGTGTGATTATTGCAATCAATAAATATAGATTCCAAAAACATGGGTCAAGGACCTGAGGATAAGGAATTCTAATTCTGTACTTTTTCAGAGACAGGAATCTGGTTTTGTGCTATTTTCTTTTTATTTGGAGAGGGTGCTTTGACATTGTATTTCAAATCAGGAAAAAACCTCAGTGAAAACTATTATAAATTGAAAAAAACAAATTCAATAACTCCCTGTGTGCTTTAGTTGTTTTTAGGAAATGTAAGTAGTTTAGTGCAACTGATCTGACCCATGAAAGTTATATGGTCATGTTCAGTTCTTCTCAGGACTGTGCATCTTCATCCACAACAGAAGAAAATTTGATGTCTGTAGTCTCACATTATCTCATTCTATGTGAAATAAAAATACTGAAGCAGAGTTTCTTAAAACAAAGAAAAAATAATAATCTGCCCTCCTTGTCATATGAAGTCAGACATTTTCATTACTTTCATAATTAAAACTGTTATATGCCACTACTTCTTTTTGAAGAGCTCTATTTTTCTTTGTCAGTTTCCTGTGTCCCATTCAGGATAGTACAATGAAAATTTTAGAAAAAAGGCTTTGTAATGCCAAAACAATATTGTGAATGTAGAGGCTAGAAATTACAAGAATGAAATACCATGCATACCAATGTGACAAAAAGGTTGCCCAGACAGGCTGTTTCCCATGTTTGCTGAATTGTTTTGGTGCAGGATTCTACTGCTGACGTAAAAAAAAAAAAAAAAGTCTTCATGCTTAAATCTCAGCACTACTTAGGAACTGGAGAAATGTCTCAGGAGGAAACGCCACCTGTTTTTTAAGAGGCAAAAATATTATGGGTATTTCAGAAAAACCTCTAGTTATTTATGTCAGACCTCAGTGGAAGAACAATTAGAAGAATTATGAAACATATAGAGGGAGCCTCCTAGGGTGCTTCTGTATTCAGCATGCATTTTAGGTTTCTGTCTTCCTCCTTGACAGAATGAAAAAGCATAATTTAAATTCTAGCAATAAGCAGGAAACCTTGAAATACTGTGAAAGCTTTTCAGCTGCAGGAGGGAGAATCCAAGAAGATTCCCGCTGTGTTGAGATAATTAGGACATTAATCAATTCCCTGGATAGGGTGAAGTTAACATTCATAAATCCCTAATGCTGATTCTCAATTCTTTTTTCTTTAGCACTAATAAATCCATACGATAGCCATGCTCACACCTCTTCCTATACTTGGCTGCCACTTACAGCATCAATGTACCTACAGTACAAAGACTGATGGGCATCAAAGGTTAAGCAATTGTAAGCCATTGGATAGACAAATTGAAGCTTGGAACCTGAAGAATGGCTGAGTGCAGGGCTCAGCTCCAGCAGTCTATGCCAGTGCTCATGATTTATTGTTGTTTGCTGCTCTGTTAGTGCTCCATGTCTAACCTAGCAGCTTCATCTGGAACTAGCTTGATTCCAGTCCCTCTGCTGTCCCAAGCTGCCCCATACTGTTTCAGGTCTTGGTCTTGGCAGAAGAATAATTATCTGGTTCTAGACAGCAGTGAAGCAGGTGTCCTGCGCTTACTGAGCTCACTTTCTAATGGGGACATGCTGTGCTCAACCCACAGGTGGCTTCTTTCAGAAAGAATAATTAAGGACCATCTCACTCCACCTTTTAGTCCCAACAGATTATTTATTTTATGGATCATACTGCTTCCCACACCTTCATTCTTTGTGCAGCCTGTGCTATTTTCACTTCATGCCTCATCTGGCAGGCTGCAAGCTGCTGTCCTGAAATTCAAGTTTTTTGTGGTGTGAACATATCCTCATCCACAATCAGATGGCTAACAACTTGTCTCTGATACTGGTTCCTACTGGTGTCTACTGGTGTCTACTTAGAGTTCCAGTCTGATATGCTAGGTGAGTGCAGTTAGGAGAAAGGGACAGAAGGAAATCTGAACAGAACAATTATTCTCTACACAGAAGAGAGCATAGCTGGTCATCTTAGCCCAGAAATTTCCTGGCAAAGGGGTACAACACACTGCTTTTCTCTCCAAAGTTGTCATGTACTTATTGACAGAGTCATAAGAGATTAAAGAATAAGACCTTGTGCTTCTAGGCTCAGTGCCAACTGTGAAAGAAGAAAAAGGGTACTGACGCTAATATAGTCCTGCTGAGGATTGAGGGTGGTCTATTGGCAGCATACTGACACAAAAGCACTTGTGCAAGGGAAGTGTGCCTTGAAAATCAGAAAGAAGAAAGTGAAAGGAAATAGAAAAGTCAATGTGTGAATAAATGTCGAGTCCCACATCAAAGTGCACATGTGTGGTGTGATGAAGGGAGGTGACTGTTGAAGGCTCTGTAAAGAAGAAGCAAAGTGATTTTTCTTAGAAGAGAAAGTGTAGATGCACACTACTCATACCAGGCTTTCATCCAGTTACCACAGCCCCTCAGGGTGTGGCAAGTTGGATATGTGATCACTGTAGATGTCATTCTTCACTATCCTAATGTGGCTAGTTAGGCTTGGCCTTGTAGAGACTGTAAGGAAGAGCAGATTTTCATTGTGTTGTCTGGGAACACTTGCATTGAAGTACTTTGTATGTCTCTTATTTTACACTGAGATGACTAAAAGGACTAAGATGACTCTGCCCTACAAGGAAAAAAGGAAGTATTAGACCATTCATGGGTTCATCCCTAATTCAGGAGATAAACAGCATCTTGTTTGATGACCTGTACTCCAAAAATCATCCTATATTTGCTGAAAACAGTCCTACCTCTCTTAGAACACAGGGCTCTGAACTCTACAAGCTGTTTCAAGACTACCCAGAGAGTCCCATACTGGTCTATGAGGACACCAGACTAGCAGCCCTGGGAGGTAAAAGGGTAGTAGCTGTCATGGAACAGGTGATAGATGGGGGACCAACAGTGTCCTCTGACATTTAACTGCTGGGTCTTGATAAAGAAGAGCACCAGGTTCCAGAAGAGGGCTTGGAGGTGATCCTCCTCATCAGAAAGCTTTTCATCCACCACTGGTCACCATGACACACATGCAGAGCAGTCTCCAGTTCATCTTACAGAATCCAGAGGGAAAACCAGCTGCAGGAGAAACAGTGCTCACAGCCATCCTGGGTCAGGTTTAGGTGCACAAGGTTATAAACATTCTCACTCAGGCAGTACAGACAAGGCTTTAGTCTTCGTTCTTCTTGTAGTAGCTCCACATACTCTACATTCAGCAGACAGGAGTTCAAGGACGTGGCATTACAGTATGTTAGTGATACAATCAACAGCAAGTGTGTTGGTCAAGAACTGCAAGGCTTGCTTTGGGCAGAGGGAGGGTGGTCTCAACACAGTGTCCAGGTTGTTTTATATTCCTATTAAGAGAGCAGTTCCTACACTATTTTGTAATTTTTTGTAATTTTCTCATTTCCCTCTGTTTTCCTCAGATAAAATGATTGCCAGAAGTCCCATGACTGTGAAGCAGTCACATCAATGTCATGAAGTCCTTCTCAGTCCTTAGCTTCCTTCTGTGGAAGGGTCATGGATCAGAGAAGAACTAGATCCTGCCCCTTGTGCTCTGGTGTGCCAGTGCTGAACTGACCATACCACAAGTGAGCCAGGTCCCCAGTCCCACGTGGAGCCCAGAGTATGGCAGGTCTTAGGGTATAGCAAGACTGTCTCCCTGACATGTCAGGACATGTAGAAAAAAGGAGTTACCTGATGTGTTCTGACAAATCTAAGTGGTTTTAGTGAGAAAGACAGGCAAAAGTGTTACACTTTTTTCAAGAGAAATCTAATGGTTCAATATAATGAAATCTAATGGTTCAATGGTTTTGATATAATTACCAGAGTTCATAATTGATGAGTTCTTCTAGGGCAAGGGAGTGAAAGTCCACTATTATATACTCTTCGTCCTAAAGGAAATGATACACTGCCAGCAGTTAATGGTAGCTAGCAAATTCCCTGGATAGAATAAATATCTCCAGTTCGTATTTCATATTTTTCTCATTCTCCACTCCTTGGGAAAAAAAGATCTACTGCAGACATAGGGAACTGCACTGCTGCTGACTGTTACTGTCTGACAGTTGGCAAATCCCTTTGAATTCTTTTACAGCCCACAGTTTGAGAAACATTGATCTATACGACCTAACCAGAGGCTGCCAAGGAGCAGTTAATGACAGGGAAGAAGGAACATTTAAATGCACTTAATTTAACTCAGCTGAAAGTTCATCTGCAATGAATAATCACATAATACCCAGGTTGAAAAGCAGCATTTGTTGCAAATTCTAGTCAAAATAAGTGTTCCAAAGACTTTGTTTCTAATGATGTATGAAAGTCTGGGAGTTTTCCATTTTCTTTGCATAAGACATATAGAATCTAAATTGGTACCTTCTCAGCTCTTATTTTACTGACTAATGCTACACAGTTTCTCACCTGTCAGATCATAGTCAAAGACAATGCAAACAATGAAATAAAAACAAAACAAAAAAAACATTCTACGTATTTTTCCCTTCCCAGAACACTGAAAATCTAATCACATTACCATCAGAGTGGTGCATCACGATTATCTGAATAAGATTGTGATATTTTCATATTATGATGGAGATCCACTTCCCCAAAACTGCTGGGAAATTTTCTCATTGCAAATAGGTCCTTCAGTTTTCAATGCTCTGCCAACCTTTAAATATCTAGTTTATCTTATTTCCATAGCTACATGTCTTTTCTTGAGAAAATGAGCTTTAGTGATATAAGCTCTGTCAGTTACTGAAGTACAATATGCATCAGAATACATGACAAGAATGTGTGAAACCTAGCTAGTAGCTTTTTCTAAGGCATCAATGAGCCTTCAAAATAGGATTGCAAAGCAGTTCTCTGATAAAGCTCATTGCTTTAATATGTACTTTTGTTTGAACAAGTGCCAACTCAGACTGGGAACAAGGGTGTGTCTTATAACTCTGGTGTACAACTGCCTAATTACAAACATTCAAGCTCATGTTAGGATTCATTTACTTTCCATTAAATGGTTGGCTGCCTCTTAAGTTTTAAGATAAGATCTGCTTTATACACTTTGCTTAAACATTGAGCAAACTTGCAAATTGGTAAATTCCAAGACCACACTCCTGTTGGATACTAATTGTTCTTTTTTTCCACCCTGTTGTTAATTAGAACTTTGCTCTGAAACCCACTGATGTTGCAGATTCTGAAAGTTTTCTAATTACAGAAGAAAAGTTAGTCATGAGTAATTTATACCTACATTTTACTGTAGGCTAAACCCTTTATTCACCTATTTGTACCCAAGAGCAAAAATTTCTCATCAGCGTTTTCTAATTTCTGTACACACAGTAAAAGCTCTATTAATTTCTCATCATAAGACTTTCCACTCACTCCAGCTGTTCTTGAATAGATCTGTTTCAGGTTGATATACTCACTTCTGAAGTTGGAGTGAACATATCATAATCAGTACAATGTCATCTTTGTTTCCTATGAGAGCATGCAAGTAATTTTCTCTTCTGGAAACACCGCATTTGCCTTTTTTTCACATCTCAAAGACATCTCATACTAATCTCCTAAACAGATAACACAACAGATTTTTTTTCCAAGTCTCTCCAAAATGAAAAAAAATCTTTAGTTCACAGTCCCTGACTGTGCTTTTTCTGTTTGCCAAGGCAGCAGTGACAAACTTGGAAATGAGACTGAAAGCTGTTGCAGCCATATCCATCACTGCACATCCAACTCCTCTCTTTTACCAGTAGCAGTTAGGAGGTAGACACATAAAAAACACTCACAACTGTGTGGGGCTTTATTAATGATTTTGGGTTTTTTTAATAACAGACAGGAGTATAACAGAAAAAGCATTTAACAATTTGCCTTACACACGAGATATTTTTTAATGCTAACAAAGTAAGAAAAGCCAATAATTTTTAAGGTATTAATTTTTTAGTCTAAAATGTGTGTATAAAGGTATTTTCAGTACATATTATGACAAGATAACAGTGACATCTCACCATACCAACCCAGAACATTTACAGATTCATGCAAGTGTAAGCTCTCCGATGCTCGTACATTATGATGCCCTGATGTTCCACTAGCCCTGAAGTGATACATGTGCAACGTTAGCAAATACATTAAAATATCTCCAATGCACATTATGGAAAACATGAATATTACATTTTAGGTGACTTTGGAGATAATAATGCTTTGCCTTTACATATATCCATCTCTGAGCAGAACACCTAGACACAAATGGAATCCATGGAGCAAAGTGTGACTTTCAGGAGGCAGGAGAGAGATGTTTGAGAGCATGGATGCAGCCAGACTCTAGTCTCCATGTGTCACCTTGTTCAGCAAGCTCAGGAAAGAGCAGCTCTGCAAACAAAAGCACAAGAAAACATTTCTTGGAAATGAAATGGGTGAGGAAGAAAGGATTTCTGGGGCCAGAGAACAGAACACTGCAAGGGGAAGTGAGGAAGACCTTCCCCAATAATCAAGTCTGTTCTGCCTGAAAATTAGCTGCATCTTTCTAGTCTGATATGATTAGGCTGGAGAGTAAGGGCAGCAGATCCTGTAAGTAATCCATGAATGCAAGCATGGGGACATCCCCAGAATATTGTACATCCGTGGGGCATCATGCACTAGCTGTACATATTGGCCCATCCACCTTATGGGAATCGTATGCAGTGGCTGCAATTTTTTATTTCCCAGTTATACAGGGAAATAAAATGCTCTAAACATTGTAACACAGTTGCAGTGGCTGTTAATAGATTCATTACTTACAGATGTTAACAAAAGTTTTGTAGGCTGTGTTGGAAGAAATATATGTTTATTGTCCAAGTTTGGTGATAGCAAAGTTATTTGTTTAATAATAATTTGTTTTTCCATATTTCTGAAATGCTACAATGTTTGGTTGTGAAGCTGAATAAATACTATTCCTGGTTTCTTCTGTTTTTTGCTAGTGGGATTAAGAAGGCAATGGGATAAAACTTGTTTGGAAGAGACATGTCTGTTACTTGTCTTAACTTACATCTTTGATAACTTTAGTTATCAAATCAGAATCCTGTCTTTGTGACAGCAGTAATGCATGTTCTGTTAATCTTGCATGATACCATCAACAGAGCACAAATGCAACAGGCACTTCCTTGGGTTTTTCAGATTGTGTTGAAAGAAAGCAAGTATTCAGGGACATTTCCTCAGCCTACAGTCACTGGTAGGCTGCTTGCATATATTTTATTAAATATTTATAAGTTCAGCTAGCAATGCGCATTAAATATTTGAGGTACATATGTATCCATTGCAGTAGGAAGGTGCCTAGCAGATATAGTTTCAGATGCCTTTTTTTTTTTTTTTTTTTTTTTTTTTTTTTTATGTGAGGAATGTTTTCTGAAGGGAAAATTTATCATTTACTGCTCATTACCGGATCTGTCTGCTGTTAACAATCCCTCCTTGCAACAGCACAGGTGATAACATCCTTAAGGTGCTGATGGAAACATCATCAGAAAAGGAAGTAATAAACACAAACTCTTCCTTAAGTGATTCCAGGATATCATCCCTTCCTCCTCCACTATATTTGTTAAAGAATGGCACTAAAGAGACAGACACAGGCCAGATCCACTTCTCCCTCCTTCTTCAGTTTTCAGTGTCTGAGGTGAGTGGAATAAGGCTATAAACCTTTCAAAGAAAAATATCTCTACCTTTCTTGTCTGCTCACTTGCAGATATTACATTTCCTTGCTAATGATCAGAATTGCTAATGCTAAGAACATTTATCAATGTATATTACTTAAGTACTGGCTACCTAAGCACTGAGTTGCATTATCCACTTTCACAGTGACTATCTGAAATTAATGTTTTTGATAACCATTTATGTTATGCCTCCATCAATATGTAAATCTAACTGCAGCTGATGTGATGTGCAACTTAAGACGTCAGTACTTTCTGTTTTGGTACTTTCTTAGAATTGTTTTGTTCAGATTTCCTTTTACTCTGCTTAAATATTATTTTGATATGTTGAAGTTTTTCTGCCACTTGAAGATACACACTAGGCACACAGTTAGCAGTATCCTTTGCTTAATTAATTAACAAAGTTTTGTTTCTCAGTGGTTTGATATACCTTCATTAGCCTAGTGGATGGATGAGTGGGCACCTCTGCTGAAAATAATATAATACCACCCACGCAACAGTTGTCTTGAGATAATTGCATGCCAGCAACAATTACCAGCTCCCAAATGGCCTGGAAAGACTAACTATGTGTATCCCTCTCTACTAGCAGATGAGGAGCAGAGCAGGCTGGCTGACTCGCATCTGTGAAGTGCAGGTAACATCAGGCACCCACACTATGAGGTGGAGCACACTGAAGATCATCTCACAGTTTTCTAAGTCCACTGACAAGATCCTCAGCAGTACATCTGAGTCTGTAAACTGGTTTCAGTACTTTAAGCACTGTTACAACAAGGAGTGCTGTTTTGGACCATCAAAGTGACAGTGAAAGAGACAAGGAGAGAAGAAATTGTTGCTAATGATGACATACTATATGAAGGTATAGCAAAATATTATAATACATGTTTTTGTGTTTTACATTGCTGATAAATATGCCTGTTTACTGATTTGCACACACACACAAAAAAAAAATAATTGAACAATCCCTTGTGTAGGTGCTCTTCTCTTTTATTGGGAAGGAGGGAGATTTATATCTATTTCTTCCCTCTTCCTGCTCTGGAGGGGCTATTGTAATTTATAATGTTAATGCTACACTATAGATGTGGTAGTTCACTTTAGTTTCTACGTACACGTGGCTGACACATGACAAGTCTTCTCAGGGTAAGGGTTCTTTCTTTCAGGATCCTCTCATTACCAATGGAGGGACCAGAGGAAGCAGGAGGTTGTCGGCCCAACTTTAAGCAATGCTGGGTAAAAGCAAACAAAAGGAGCTAATCACAGTTCTGGTGTTGTTAACTCATGGTGGTGAGGGTCTCAGTAGCACATGTTAATTTTAGTTTTAAGTAGTTGGCTTGAGATGGGAATAACAGGTTGTAAATGAATGTGTAAACTGTGTGGCAGCATGTCAGCCAAAGAGGTTGAGTAGTCTCCCAAATGTAGAGGTAGAAAATGCAAAGTTCTTGCTAACAAAATGTGTAGCTGCAGCCCTAGCCATACTGACAGGAAAGATCCCAGCATTATTACAAAACCACTATAAGGAACATATTTGATGAATGGTTGAGATTTCTAGTACTACCTACATTTCTCTAAGAGGGAAATGCATCAGGAACTGATGTCATCCTGGGTGTTGTGGCTGCTAGCAGAAGATAATGGAGAGAGGACAAATTGCTGCTTAAGTACTTGTTAATGAGCCCTGTCTGTGTAGAAAGTTCAATTCCCCACATGGTGAAAAGGCAGAATGAAATTGCCTTGATATCACTGAACTTGACAGAACATAATGTCATTCACAGTTCCTGACTATGTGGTGGGATGATCAAATGCACCTTTCTCCACTATCCATCCCTAAGAAGACAATGCTTGGCTGAACTACCCATGTGACTTGAGGTGTCCAGGGCTTATTCTTCCACTATGGGGCAGACAGCACTTCTCAGGGCTCATACAGGGACTCAGACGTGCTAAGAGATCTGATTCTCACAGGGGAACGAGTTTGCTAGCATCCCCCATATGGCCAGGTTTCCAGACAGCATGGGTGTCATGAGATCAGACAGTAAAGCTAGCAATGGAGTCAGTGTCTCCCTTGATGGTGCGTGAGGCCCTGTGTGACAACAGAGCAGGAGCATTTTCAGCAAATACAGTGAAAACTCAGAGAACATTAATCCAAAACCTGCAAATAGCTCCAGCGGGCTGGTGGTGGAATGGAGTTGTCACCCAGTGCTCCTCAGTGGCATTGTTCAGAAGAGGGAAGACTGACTGACAACCTTAAAGTTACCAGCTTGCTAGTGGTAGGTTTCTGTACCCCAAAGTGATTAGACTGACAGAAGTCAACATAGTTGCATAAAACAAGGATGCAGAACATAATTGTTGTTGTCCTCATGACAGGCTCAAGTGCCTGGAACTTGGTGAGCTGATGACAATGGCAGAGCATCAGCTCTTGGCAGAGCTCTGGGTGTCAGTGCTCTGTTCCAGAAAAAAATTGTGCTCACAGCTGTTCACAGCCAGCTCATATGACAGGACTGTGATGTCTCTGCAGTCTAGAACAGTATATTTTTGCCTACTGTTGTACATAACTGCAGCACAGCTGGAAAAGGGGAGATCTTCCAGAGGCTGAAGTTCTGGTGAATGTAACTCTCTGAATACTTCATTTTTGCTTTAACTTGGAAGCTGTACATATTAAATGCATGGTCTTTCCTGGTAGAT
Organism: Phaethornis superciliosus; assembly: GCA_023637945.1. NCBI lineage: Eukaryota > Metazoa > Chordata > Aves > Apodiformes > Trochilidae > Phaethornis > Phaethornis superciliosus. The sequence goes on along the minus strand of JAJQWJ010000002.1, from coordinate 68,021,860 downwards.
AGTACTTAATTAGTAGACTTCATTCACTAAAGGAATTCATAAACAAGGATCTTAGCACATCTGAAAAAACAAAAACCAAAAACATACACAATGAAGAGCCTTATTTCTCTTTCAAATTTCTGTTTGTGTATGAATTATTCAGCTCGATTTAAAAAAGGTATTATTTTGGAGATATGCTTATTTATGCTGTTTATAATTTCTTCATTAAACTAAGGTCTTAGTTTTACAATTGCACTTCTTTGAAGTGCAGCCCATGTAATCACAGAAGCACCGTCCTCAGATCTTCGCACCATTTAATAAACAAAACCCGATTAAAGATGGGGGAACACTTCAAAAGATGCAAGGGCCATGGTTATATCAAGATTCCTTTGGCTTAAACCTCTAACCCGAATATAGTGTGGTAGTGCATGTGGTTTTGCAGGAAAGGAATTATTATACACTCATTATGCCCATCCTGCAAAGCAAAAGAAATTTTGGTTACGAGTTGATGAGTGGTGTGGTTCTGTTCTGGCAGCCACCACACCAAACCTCCCCATGTCAGAACTGCCAATCTGTCCTCTGTGATAATGGCAGAATTTTAGAAATATGTTTTCTTACTGCCATCATAAAATGAAAGGTATTTAATTTATCTGATAACTGTAATTCTTATTTGAAAGGAGCATTTTCATCTTAATGCCAGTCCTATTTGTGGAAAAAGTGAATTTACTGAGAGAATCCCACACTGAATATGCAGCTGAGTGCACAGCTACTGTGTGTCTCTTAGCCCTCTGTAGTGTAAATTTCTTCCTGGCAAATTTACAGAGTACAAAAGGAAGTGATTGCTAAGCACTGTACACAGATGCTAAAATGAGCAGTTTAGCTAGTCATACTATTTGCAAAAAGTAATCTAAATAGTGATTTATGGTCTTGAAACAAGAGGCAAATAATGTGTGTTATGCAGGCAGACACACCTTATTTTTCACTCAGGACTTCCAGCACAAAGGATTGCAGAACTAAGATTGTTTAGTCCCTAATGAGATAACTAATTCCAAATATTTCCAAGTGCTTTGTTCCTTACAAAAATAAAGCCTACATCTGTAGCATAAAAAATTAAATTTGCTGATCATGAACAAACATAGCTGGCCAGACAGACAATATTGCTGGTGTCTTGTGCCTGGCCAATTGTCAAACATAGATCTTAAAAGCTCTAACTAAAAGACTCACTCTGTCAAGGGATACTAACTTCCTTATGAACAGTGGAGCTAGCTAATTCTAAAGCCCAGAGAAACCAAGAGTAGGATTACTTTTTTGCTTATTACACTTCTTATTAGCTCTCAAGTAAGACTGGGATTATGTAAGAGATGAGAAGAAAAATCCATCCATCCTTAGGAGGAGTTGTTCAGAACCTTAAATAAGTCAGTTCGAATGAAGACACTTTTCCTACTTTATCTATCCTGGAAACCAAGGTTGACGCCCATATGAGGATTTTCTAAAAGTTAGTTGATCTAGATCTCTCTAGAAGGGTGGTATCTGCCTGCTCTTGAATACACCAGTAACCCTTGCCATCTAGGTTAAAAAAAAAAAAAATCATGTAAAAACTATATTTCCCATATGCAGTAGCTTGTATTTCTTGCCTGATATTAACACAAGAAATCAAATAATATGCAAAGAACAAAAGAGCAGAAGAAACTAATTTATGGATAAGACAAAGTAACACATGGAAGAAGAATAAAGCTCATCTGAATCAACTCCTTAGGAAGACCTCACCCATACAATCACTTGTGTACTGTGTTGTCACGGTTTAACCCTGGCCCGGCAAAACAACAGATTTAAACCGAGAAACAGATTTATATATTAATCTCTCTCTCCTCTGATAAAGGAAAGAGAGAGAATAAGGAAGAGAGACTTATGGGTTGGAAACTAAACTACAGAACTTTAATGAAACAATAATGATAAATAGGAACAAATTACTAAATATATACAAATATACAGGAAAAAATGATCCCACGTTCCTCCCCCCTTTCCCCAATACTCTCACATCACCACCGAGGCTGCAGGGCAGCCCTGGGAAAGTCCAGGCTGGAATCCTGGAGTCAGCAGCAGTCAGGAGCTGGAGGCAGGAACACACGGATTCAGGCTGGCACGGATCAGGACCACAGGCACCGGGACAGATGGAATCCTCTCAGGATACCAAAGGAAGCAGGGAGGGCAGGAAGGAGTAGAGAGAGAGAGCTGACCCTTGTGATCCCTCAAATTTATACCGAGTATGAGGTGTATGGGATGGAATACTCTGTTTGGTCAGTTCTGGCATCTATCTTGTCTGGTCCTCCCCAGAGGAGGGTTTCAGGTGGGACCTCGTTGCTCCTTCTGGAAGGCAAAATGTTCCTGAGAGCTGAGCAGTGTCCTTGGCTTGCATGCCAGTCTCTAGCTGTAACTATAAACATGGAGTGTTATCAGTCCTAGAAGCAGACAGTGTCTGAGAAACTTGCTGTTAACCCCAGCAAGTGCAACTACTTACAAGAGACTTAGCTAAAAGCAAAAGTACAAACCAGAAAATCACCTTTATCCTGGCCTAAACCAGGACATGTGTGGATACATACTCTGACTGCATCATCACACAGCTCAGAATGAATGACAGAAAGCAGAGTATAGGTATTGGGGAGAAGCATGAGTCATGGATCATGACTTCTTGCTTCCTAAACAAAGCGTACTCCTCTTGCATTGAAGTAACTTGTCTTTGAAATGGTCCCATCTGTAAAACCATGGTGGCAGTGAGACCACCTGAAAGGAATCCAGCACTGGAAAATGAAGATGTACAAGTTCTGGCATAAAACATCCTCTCATTTCTGGGAAAAAGAATTTTTCCCCTGGTCCCCAGGTCTCCTGACCTGGTCAAGACTGTTTCCTTGGTGAGGGTGTCCCAGTGGGAATAAAATCTCTGGATCGCCAAGTGCTAACAGGGAATTCAGCTGGTTAGAGAGGGCCCCATGAGTGTGGCATATTTTAAGGTGTGCCACCACTAAAGCTCCTTGGGCTGAAGCCACAGCACTGACAGAAACCCAATAGGAATATCCAGAGACCTAGAGGGTATTCAGGTGGGGAGAGATCAAAGCAGTATTAAAGGAAGATAGACAGATGAGGATGAAGATAGAACAGTTGTATTATGTCTTGAACAAAGTCTCTGCCTTGGCAGAGATGTGTTAATGCAGACAAGCAGCAGCCCAGGAAGCAGTGAAAATGTGTTCTTCTTTTTTCTAAATGTATTTCATTTATTCACAGATAAACTGTACTTCTGTATCAGGATACCTGCAAATAATCCTGCCTGCAATTTATCTTAGAACAGAAAAGTAACAAAATTAGTGAAAATGCAGAAGATAAACATGTTGGCTATATCAGCAAGTAAATAAAGGAATCTAGAAATGCTAAACTGTTGCACTATATGCCATTATAAAGAGGCTTAAGTGGTACAGAAAAATATAATTATAATCTAACCCCCTTTCAGCCAACACCAAGATAAAATAATTCTGAAGTTAGGTCTGTCACATTATTTTTCTGACTTGAAGAACATTCAAATTCATACCATCAGATCCATTTAAACATTCTTATGTCAGAATTACTTAAGAAAAGCCTTTCAAAATAAAATTTGTGGTGTTGTTTACCTTTAATGGGTAGTAAGTGCAACTTGCTTTATTCAACAATCATTTTGTGTTATCTGTTCAATGAGTCTTTCCATACATCTATTAGAACAAAGTACACATAAAGTATGTAAAGTACACACAAAGAGAAACTATTTTGAATACTTTGATCTAGAAATACTGCACTTACAGCAATAAAAAAGCCTTTGGGGATTGAGGTTTTTCATTCATTTTACAGTACTTCTCTTTTGGCCTGTTCTATTTATTCTGCAAAAGGTAATTGTTAGATTCTGAAATAATCGATGTAGTTCAAAATAGGCAAAAAGCTAAAACAGATCATGCATGTTTGGTAAAAGAAAATACATGTGTGACAATGCCACAAAATACATCAGAAACTGTGTATTTGATATTCTTCAATTCCAGCATACAGCCGATTCTATGATTCTATGATTATAAAATAGAATAACAGATATTACAGATCACACTGAGAGTTTAGAACATGATGAAGCCTTGAGGCAAGGAAGTCCCACTGAAATTAATGGGAGTTCTAGATACTTGCTCAGTACGGCTCTAACAGCAGCATATACGTGCACAGATTAAAGAGTGGAGAATTGTCACAAACTGTATGATAAATAAAGAGAAAAGAGCAGTTTAAAAGTGATGTTCTGGATATCTGAAATAGAACATCCATAGCAATGTGCTCAATTTTTTAAAGAAAAATCTTGCTTTATGTAAAGCTACTGACCTTGGTTATAAGTTTAAAGTTAAAATGTCCTCTACTATAGTGAGAAATAAGCACATTTTCCATCCCTATACTTAAAAGAAAGGGAGAAAAGTCACTTTGCTTGTTACTTTTAAGGAGATATTCAGTAAAATTATCATAGAATCATATAATGGTTTGGTTTGGATTGGAAGGGACCTTAAAGATCACCTAGTTCCAGCCCCCCATGCAATGCGCAAAGACACTTTCCACTAGACCAAGTTACTCAAAGTCCCATGCAACCTGGCCTCAAACACTTCCAGGGATGAGGCATTTACAGCCTCTCTGAGCAACCTGTGCCAGTGTCTCACCACCCCTCACCACCACCCTGAATATTTTCTTCCTAATGTCTAACCTAAAAGTACCCTCTTCCAGATTGAAACTATTATCCCTTATCCTATCCTCACAAGCCCTCATAAAAAGTCCCTCCACGTCTTTTCTGTAGGCTCCTGCAGGTACTGGAAGGTTTCCCTGAAGCCTTCTCCAGGCTGAAAAACTTCAGCTCTCTCATCCTGTCTTCATAGGAAGTGCTCCAGCCCTCACATCAACTTTGTGGCCCTCCTCTGGACTCACTCCAAGACCTCTATGATCTGCCTGCACTGGGGGCTCCATGTCTGGACACAGTACTCCAGGTGGGGTCTCACATGAGCAGAGTAGAGAGGGAAAGTCACCTCCCTTGACATGCATCTGTCCATGCTTCTTTTGATGCAGCCCAGGATGCGGGTGGTTTTTTGGGCTGCAAGAGCACATTGCCATCTCATGTTGAGCTTTTCATCAACCATTATCCCCAGGTTGTTTTCCTCAAGGCTGTTCTCAATCTATTCTCTGCCCAACATGTATTTTTGCTTGGGATTGCCCTGACCCAGGCGCAGGATATTGCTTTTGGCCTTGTTGAACTTCCTGAGGTCAGTACTGGCTCACCACCCAAGCCTGTCAAGGTATCTCTGGATGGCATTCCTTCCCTCCAGCATGTCAATCACACTACACAGCTTGGTGCCATCAGCAAGCCTGCTGAGAGTGTACTCAGTCATACCTTCCATGTCTCTGACAAAGCTGTTTAACAGCACCTGTCCCAGTACTGACCCATGAGGAATGCCACTCCTGGCTGTGTTCCATTTAGACATCAAGCCATGGACCACTACTCTTTGAGGGTGACCATCTAGCCAATTCTTTATCCACTGGGTGGATCCATCCATTGAGTCTATATCCCTCCAACTTAGAGACCAGGATGTTGTGTAGGAGAGTGTCAAACGCTTTGCATAATTCCAGGTAGATGATGTCAGTTGTTCTTTCCTTGTCCACTGACACTGACCCCATCATAAAAGGCCACCAGTTTTGTCAGGCATGACTTTCCCTCAGTATAACCATGCTGTTTTGCACCAACCACTCCCACATTTTCCATGTGCTTTAGCATAACCTTCAAAAAGATCTGCTTCATGATCTTGCTGGCTACAGAATTGAAAATGAATAGCAGGTAATTCCATGGGTTTTTTCCTTCACTTTCAAAAAAAAAAGGTTATGTTTCCCCTTTTCCCATCAGTGGGAACTTCACCAAACTGTCATGATTTCTCAAATATGATGGAAAGAGGCTTTGCAGCTTCATGTGCCAGTTCCCTTAGAAGATGCAGAGTGGCTGCGTGGTCATATTGTGGTCATATATGATGTGGTCATATTTATCACTCCGATTAACCACTCATCATCAAGCTTACTCAACAATAGATAAGAATCACAGTGTTAATTGCTGGTCCATGGATAAATATCCTGAAGTGAAACATTCACTTTTAAAATGGCACATATGTTCAGGCTGAATTTAGTTCATGAACAGCAGAACCAGCAGCAAGAAAATTAATTTCAGTAGAATGCTGGGAATAATAACCATGAATCTCCAAACATCCCTTTTCCAACATTATATTAGCAGATGCAAAGTACTTACTTGACAGAATTTTCCCTGCTAGCCTAAAAAGCAGCATTGGGTTTTATTTTTCAGTTGGATTAAAAGCAGTTATTTGCTCTAGAATTGTAAATTGTATATAATTCTTGCCATATCAGTTTTCTTGTGGAAAAAAAAACACCTATAAAACTACTAAATCATAGTGCATGTACAACACAAAATAATGTAATCTATTCCACTAAATCAAATGGGGCAATGGCCTTGTAGCCACTTTGGAAGTTAACATAGCCAAAAGGCTGGCTCAAAATAAGGACACAGGCATTTTTGTGTAAGAGAATTGTAGTTCTATTTGGAAGGGCATCCACTGTTTATGCTGCAAAAGAAACCTCTCATGTCTTATACTTCCCAAATTCCTTGGTCTTATTTTCTTTTCCCACGGAAAAGATTGATCTTTTCAGTTGTTTCTGGAGGACCCATAATAACCTATTAATGTAAAAGATTAAATTCAGTGCCACCTTATGCACTGTAGATGTTTTAAACTCAAATATAGCAAAACACAAGTGATGGTCCATTGTCTAATTTCAGTACAAGGAAGTATCATGAAGCTCAAAATTTAAATACCACCCCTCACACACTACAGATAGAATTCTTATTCAGTGGGGTCTGAGTCTTTTTTAATCAGGACTATGAAACAAAGCAGGAAGCTCATGGTCTTGTTGTCTGACTCAGAAGTGCATAAATGTTTCCAGTGAGGAAAGTTAAAATTAGGACTACTTAGATCATTATACAATATCTTCATGTAATGAATAGAGGATCTCTATGTTCTTGAAAAATCAAGGTATCCCACTGCCCAGCTGCCTTTCTTTGCCCACTTTGAGCAAATCTGAACAGACTGTAGTAAGTGGCTGATCATCTTGTTTAATAACAAAATAACAAAACAATCAATGCCTGTGACCACATAAAAGGGTTAAACCAATATACACCAAATAATTTATTGATAATAATCTGTATTCCTAATTCTTTTGTCTAAGAAAGGCAACTGTTGCTCATACCATCTTGATATGACTGGTACCATTAAGAAGTCCAGTCTTTCCTATCTGAGTACTCTTTCACCAGTTTTAGAGGAAATATGTTGCTTGCTTTTGACTGTTAAAGGCATATGAATATAGCCAGAGAAACTCTTTTTAAAAATTGTTTTGTTGTCTTCTTGCAGTGCAAAGATGCTCAAAAGATATCCCTTGTATCTTTTAAGATATAAACTTGCAAACTAACATCTCACAGCTTTCTCCATTGCCCCCAGTTTTGCTAATAATATTTGATATTTACAATATTGTTGCCTCACTATTTTCTGTATTGGCCAGCAATTTATTAAATACCCCCCTTTTGTTATCTACAGTGGGTTTTATTTCTCCTGATTCTTATTCTGTTGATTGATCAATGTCAGCATTGAATAACTGAAAACATATTTTAACTCTACCTCAGAAATTTGCACTGAAACTGACATGTATATGCTTCCTATTTTCATAATAGGAAACTAAAATTACAACGGCCATCCTGTGCACCCTTATCGTTCCAATGGGCTGAACTCTACTACAATAAGTTAAAAATTTAACTGTATAGAGCCTAATTTCCTAGAATGGACACAGCTTCAAAGGATACTTTAATAATTAAACTTGTTTCCCTCTGACTTTCTCTTTAGAACTTCTCCTTTCATGATTTCTCTTTAGTACATCCAAAGTGGAAATCATGGTTCTAGTAAAGTAGGAGATACCACCAAACAATACTTGCCACAACACAGCACTAAAGTCTGTCTAGGTTTATCTTCTACAAGTTGTCTTCTGACAGAATATGTTATCTCTTATAAATTTTTTCAAATAACTGCACAATGTATGGGGAACCACATGTAGCAATAAATGTAATCACAGGACAGCTTTCAGAAATCAGTGACTTATGATGCACAAAGAGCTGTAGTAACATTGACAAAACATTCAGGAAAGTGAACAGAGGAAATATACACTTTTCTGAAACGTCCATTATGAAAAATAAAAAGGATTTAGTGTTCTACAGCATCTGCCACCATTTATAAATGCTTTATTTCCAACTGAGACAATGCTCTCATCTTGCACTCTCCTCTATTTCTAGGAGAATAAAACCATATTTCATTAAGGCAGTTATTGAGACTGAGGTATTGCTTTCTGTTTTCATTATAAACCACAATTTTCTATTTGCAGGTACATGATCATTTTACAAAGCTATGATCTTAGACTGTATATTGCCAGTAATTCTTCATCTGGACAAAATGTTTTATCAATTGCACTAACAGAACTGTGGCCCATTTCAAGAAGCCCCTATTTGTTCATATCAGTGATGGAAGCAATGGTTGGGGTGACAGAAAGGAACTAATTGTAACAGCTAGTGACTGTCAGAAACATTGGAATTCTAGGAACTATACTTACACATGTAATTTCTGAACTGGTCAAAACAAATGAAAGAAGCAGAGCTATAAACTTGTATTGTATTCAGTGAAGAGCTGTAAAAAATAAAATCTGTTCTCTTTAAGGTAAATCATGCAGCTGACCCCATCTGTGGTTGTCCCTTATCAGATTGAAGTTGCTAACAAACTGCTAACAGCTGCTCACAACATATTAATGAGTGGTGACTATTATTTTATTGGAAAGAAACTAAAAAGTTAAAGAGGAATGTCTCTAAGGTGATTTTTTTTTCATTTAACAGTCTCTGTGTTTCACAAAAGCTTCAGCAAGTACATTATGAAGGTGTCATGAAAACAGAGTGAAATCTTCCCACAAGATGTCAAGTATTTTCCTGAGTCAATTTGCAAATTCCATGATGTATAGCATTTATAAAGTTCTGCTTCATAAGCATAAATTTCACACTAAAATTGTTGCCGGAGAAGTGGAAATTAGAAGTTTCAATCAAGTCTAGAACTAATCGAAATTTATAAGCAGTTTTATGTGGATGTCATCAAATGAGACTACTGCAGGCTCTTGTTTAGATCAAAGCACCTCTAAATGCTTACTCAGCTGCAAAACCAGTCTCAGAGCAAATCAGGTTCAGAATATGGCATCAATATTTCACATGGATTCTAATATTTGCATGAATATTAGTTTGCTCTTGATTCTTGAAGGAACATGAATGAGTATTTTTTTTTTTCAAAAGGACTAAGATATCTGCATTTTAAAATCATATTTCACAGTTCAAACTTTAGGATAAGGTTTGGCTTTTGTTTGGGTTTTGTTTTTGGGTTTTTTTTTCCAAAAAATATGATTTATTCATCACCCTGACATTTTCCCCAATTGAAAAGATGTTCCAGTTACGCACACTGAGCATTAATCAGATCTGAGAAATATTTAGTATTTTAGTCACATGAAAAATATCATATACATTTTAGATTTTTGTTTTTCTCCTCATCAAGTCCTCCAATGGACTAAACTCTTGGATCATATAACCAGCAGCATGAGATGAGTGATGAGAAGGGGTTACTAACTTTCAGTATTTTTACCATAGTACTGCTAAATGCTGTGCTCAGAGTTCACTTAATACAATTTCAAAAGGACTATTTGGGATTTTCTTCTCAAGTCTTGAAGTAAAATTCTAAATGCATTTCTCAAACCAGACAAGTTGCTTATAGTCAGGATTCACTAAAGCTGATGTCTGCCCAATTCCTCTACTGCCAAGTGTCCTGATTTTTTGCAGAGGTTAGTAAATGAGATAGTACATGTAGCATAACCACATTTCCAGAATTTGTGCTTTAATTAGTGTCTTGCCAGAACTTGGCAGATCTACAAGAGTATTCTCTGAAATTAACATGCTCTGTGCATCCTTCCCAGGAGAATCAGTGGATATCAGGACTCTGACTCCTTTGATGTGAATCTAAATTATCTCCTATTGTCTCATACTGATTCAGGACTCAGTAATTTTAGTTCATGCAGTTGAGATTCTTCACAGGAAACTAAATCTGAAGTACGACTCCCACTACAGCAAAACATTATATTGGGTTGCAGTATCAGAAATCCTTTGTTAGTCTCATGGCATGCATCAACCATTTGAAAGCTATGGTACCTACAGGACCTACTATTGCCAACCTTTCAGCTGATCTGTGGGTTGGTTATACAGGGAAACAAGTACTGTGAGTAACTTTCCATGTGCCCTCCAGTGCCAAACATCTACAAACTTATTTGACAAACCTGACCTTCCATCTGCTTGTACCTCTTTAGACAATTTTAATTTTTAAATAATTCCCCTCTTTTAGTTTACCTTCTCTACATCCTATTCTCATCTAAGCCTTTTGTTTTTCTATATGTTATCTTTCTTTGTATTTTACATTTCATTTTTTAGTATAGTAAACTAAGGAACAACACCTAGCCCTGAGACTAGTACTTACTACCTACTGGCAGGAGCCTATGGAGATATAAGACAGGACCATAACTTTACTGTTGACAGAAATTTGCAAAAAAAGAAAAAAAAAAAAATGTGGAGGATAGTTTCAAGATCCAGGACATAATTTTGTCTGTAGAGAACTGTCTCTCTCAAAACTAACTGAAGTGATTTCAACTTGATGAAAAGTAACGGAATGTTATTTTATTTCTCAGTTTGGGACTTTTATATTAGAATAAGACTTTCTGAAATGAAAAAGGCCTGAAATTTTGCCTAGACTTACTTATCAAGTAAAGGAAACAATAATAAAAAAATAATAAAAATGAGTCTGTTTTTTAAACTGAAAAATCTTTAACAATCAAGTTAACAATAATCATAGCATTATACAAAAAATTATCTGAAGCAATGTTATATGCACTGGGAATGGGGGGGGAGTTTATATGCCTGTGCAATTGAATAATGGGAGATTGATCAACAGGTTAATTAAAAATCAAAAATTAATATGGTAGTGTGTTAATGTGCAAAAGGGGAAAAATACATCCCTAACTAAACAGGCTAGCATATGAAGCATAAGCATGTGTGTAAATGTGGATGAACTAAATAGCTGAGATAAATTATACAGACTATAGATCATAGAATCATAGAATCATAGAATCATAGACTCATAGAATCGGCTAGGTTGGAAGGGACCTCTGAGATCATCAAGTCCAACCCTTGAATGATGCCAATCAAAAAAACCATAGAACACTATAAAATAAAATAAAATAAAATAAAATAAAATAAAATAAAATAATTACCTATCTATAAAAAAGTAAAAGGTACCTTAGGCTCTTCACATGCTTATTTTGCCTTAAGTTTTAGTTGAGAAGACAGTTTGTTTATTCAGATAAAATTAAAATCCATTCTGTTCCCAGGGTTTGAAACTTTTTTTTTTTTGTTCTACTTATCAATCCAGAAAACAAAAGAAACAGCTAATTTAAACAAAGATGGGCAAATCTAACAGTTTGATTGTCCAGTCCATAACTGCCCTGGCAGTTATTGACGAAGGTACCAGGTTCTCCAACAACTCTCTCTGATGTTGAAAGGTAATTAATGTGAAAAAAATCACACTTCATATTTAGGCCAGTGAAAGTAATCAACAACAACACAAAAAAGTACATGCAGTTCACTTGCTACCTAAATAATGTAAGGAGTTTGGCAACAAAGTCACCTTCGTGATAAATGTCTTTGAAAACTGAAGTTCAGATTCATACCATAATTTTTATAATTGTACAGTGATTTAGGATATCTGTTTGTAAATAGAACCTATGGCTGACTTTTAGTTTGGAGAAAGCCAAAGGTAACAGTCGCGTTTTATATGACAGCTATCAACTCTTATTTTAAAAGTATGCTGATCTTTCTGAACTGAGGACATACTGGACTCATTTTAGAATAATAGCAATACAGAGCTCTAGTCTCTACCAATTAAGAGTAAAAGGAGATAACAGCAGGAGAAACACAGAAGAACCTCAGGTACATTTAAATTATGCGTGCGTTTTTTTTTCCTGATGGAAACAAGAAGTATTTAAAGTATTTATGATTAAACCACAATTAGGTGGTGATGTAGATTACTGACATAGGTCCTGGAATTATTTTTAATTTCTAATTACAAAATCGCTTCTGAAAGCTTTCCATTTACTCTTACTCCAAATTGTTCACACCAGGTGCAAATTTGTAGTGCATTTTAAGTGCTGATGTGAACAGGACTTGAAAAGTCACACCAGTGTTTTCCAGGTAGAGAATATCTGTAACAACATGACCATAGGAATTTCTGATATAGCTTAAATAGTATATAGGTTTTGAAGGGAAATTATATCCCAAAGAGAATGGAATTTCACCATTTCTTCTAAACAAAGGTAATTATCACGTACATTTCAAACTGTTAAAAAATACTTAAATTAGAGGCTTCAGATAGAATATTTAGTACTCTCAGGGTAAATATTTTTAGAAGTATCATTAGATACAAAAGTACAAAGGCATCACCTCAATTTTTCATAACACTAAGACTGTATTTTAAGTTAACAATATGGAAGTATTTAAACCTGATAAAATACTTCAAAGAACACAAAAATTAAATACACCCTGAGGTCTGTGTATTTAGGGAAATGAAAGTTTTATAATTTTATTCACTGTATCATCTAAGCACATATTTCATTCTTTCCCCACTTTTAAAAGTGTATCTAACTTATGAACATATTTCTGATAAATGGGATTTGTATTAAACTTTTATATTTATCATTAAATATTTAAACTAAAATAATTTTAACTGCCTATTCAGATGTATTTCTTCCTGTATCATGACTGAACCAAGACTGCAACATTTTTTTGGTTCTCTTTTTTTTTTTTTTTTTTTTTAATTTACCCTCAAGATATAATTTGGATTTACTTTTGTTGGTTTACATTCAATATTAAATATCATGCCAAGAACAATTTTTCACACTTTGACAGGATACTCCTCAAGAGATGAGGATGATGATTTAGTAATTATTTTTTTTTAAAGTAGGTTATTTTCACTTAAAAAGTGTTCCACATGAAGCGTGTTTAGGTCTGTCATAGAAGGATTTCAGTCACTGATTCTTAGATTTTCTATCATGATACCGATTGACATTTTTTATTATCTGCATCCCTTACTTTCAGCCTTGATAATATCATATTGTGCCAGTGGAATTTTTTTCTGTTTATTTGGGTTTTTTTCTTACCAAAAATTTAACTGAAAGGCAAACTCTGCTTATTACTCAATATCATTATTAAAACACTTGATGCAGCTTTAGATGTTTTTTTCATGTTTATTTTAAGGCTTTGTGCTTCAGTGCTAAGTTTTTAGTTATATGTGAAAAACTACTGATAGAAACCATCAACTGAAGATTATACATGGCTATATTCTTGATTGTGAACTCCTTCGAAAAAGATGGTGTCAGGCATTAAACCATCATGTTATAAACTGCCATATCTTCCATCTATGTAGAGAAGTTTTTTTCACGCAGTTCAATTCCAAATTCTCCTTCTGAAGACACGCATTTGCTTTCACAAGCATGACAGATACAAGGAAAATTAACTTTTATTTTCAAACAATAATATTCTTTTTGCTTCCTACCCTCATTTCTTACATGATTTCCAGTACTGATTATCAGAAGAATGAATTTGTATAAACATAGTCAAGCATAAGATCGATATTATCTCATGCTGTATCCTTTTTCTGTGTGTACATAAGCGCAAATTCTTACTGAGATAGAGACTGTCTTTGGAAAGATTTTTAAATACCGAATTATGATCTTTCTAACTTTTTGCCAAGGAATAAAAGGGTATTTGTTTATAATAAAAACTTGCTTTGCTATCATACCTACTAAATGTCAGGGTCCTGAGGGCACTAATGTGTTTTAATTGCCCTGACCAGACTTCAAACAGACTCTCACCTACTGCCTCTGTCCATCATGCCAGTGGCTTCATCTAGGTTTAGACCTGCCCTCAGATGTATTGTGTTTTGTTATATTCTGCTGGTCTTGGGCTTTGGGTGGATTTGGGTCAATTTGTGCCTAATGAACACCATAAGAAGTACAGAAACTACCATGAACTTTTTTCAAAAATCACGTGAGGGTGAACGATATCCATCATTAATTAAATAACCTTTACCATCTTCTCAATTCATGGTCCAAATTCTCTGATATTTTTATAACTTTATAGTCAGCCTAACATACCATGGTTTTGATGGTCAACAGTCTCTAATTGGGGGAATTATTACCACAGTTCATATTCAGGAGACTCAATGCTCTATGCTTTTTTTCCCTGCTGTGTTCAATTTTCTTTACATTCTGTTCGCAGATGTCTAGTTTACTGCTTAATATTATTATTCCAATATATTTTCTGCCTTCTTGAAATTATTTGAAAACCTTAAAACCCAAGTTCAAATTCAGTTTGGCTTAATAAGATAGTCTGAAAACTGTTTGTGAACAGATCTGACTCCTGCCTTGAGGATACTGAAAGCTTTCAGAGGCACAGAGTAAAGCCAGGGGATGGTTCCTACTTCATCTATCTGGTTTTAATTTAACAAAAATCTGCCAAAGATGGAATTCAAATCATTGTTTCAGCATGGTACCTGCTCAAAACAGAAGGATTCTGCTATCTGTGTAGCTCAGAGATCCTGGGAGACCATGAATTGCTACCAGACCATGCTGGAAGCAAAACCTCTGCATTTATACCTGTCTGAAGGCAATCAGGTGGGTGGCAGGATCTGGTGATTACTCCTTTCATTATGTTTAGTCTAGAAAGGTATTTTAAAGCACTAAAGATCTAGAACTAGGGGGGAAAAAAGTGTTTCATTCAGTTTTCTACTGAACCAGTATTTATTCTACATTGGCTTAGCCAGGCTTTCTTGTTAGACACTTCCTTCTGCATGAAAAGAAGGGCATATCCCTTCCAAAAAAATCAGTGCTCTTCCTACTCTGAGAACAAATTCCATTTTCACTGGTGTCTTTCACTGTAACTATAGGAACACGAGGGATAAACAAGCTGAGTGCCAGTCCCTTTTTTTAAAGAGAGAGTTATTTGCTGAGATGACCTCAGCAGTACTACCAAATTATGACTGAGCAAAACTCTTCATCTGTCTGACATCACCAACTGTTGTGCAATTCTGTTAGGAGCATTTTGGAAGTGTTCTTAGCTTATCTGCCAAGGAAAGCTGTCTTGCTTTTTATGTAGTAAGACCAGATGTATTCATTGCCTGACACAATGTACTATAAGGCACGAGCTTTAAAGTACAGTTTGAGCTTTTTTTTTGGGAACCAAAAAATATGTGGTTGCAGCATCATGGAAAGTTGTGCATTGATTTACTCTTCCCTTTGCCAGGGTTTTTTAATGAAAGAAATCTTATGAATAATGACAAACAAGCATTTAATTTCTCTTAGGGAGAAACCTGAGTAGAGCATCATTTGTGCAATAGTGCACTGAAAAACATTTATCTTATAAATAAAATCTAACTGTACACATACACATTCATCAAGTGAGATATGTAAAGCATAGTCTGGCAATGCTACAGAACACAGACAAGACTGGAAACTGATTATCTCATTTTTTATTTTTTTTCACTGTAGGATTAGCTATGCAAAGAAAAGGCTGTATTCTTTGGAGATCCTGTTGATATGAAGATATCTAAAGGTGAAGGAATAAAAAATGTCTATTAATGCAAGTTTTCACTTTTAGTTGTGTCTTGTGGAATACACAAGAAGTAGCAAAGATGGACTGAAGTTTTCTCCCTACAAAAAAACTGTAACTGTAGAATCAAAACATCTTAATGACTACATATACACCTAAAAATGGTGCAAAAATTCTGACAATTATGTGAGCTAAGCAAAACTTAGTTGCTTGCAAACCATTAATAATAAGACTTAGCATGAAAAAACCCG
This sequence comes from Phaethornis superciliosus, assembly GCA_023637945.1. Lineage (NCBI taxonomy): Eukaryota > Metazoa > Chordata > Aves > Apodiformes > Trochilidae > Phaethornis > Phaethornis superciliosus. The sequence goes on along the minus strand of JAJQWJ010000002.1, from coordinate 68,005,762 downwards.
CAATGAAATTTTAGTGGTATTTCTGTGTATTAGAACTGTCAGAAAACTCAGGCTCACTGTTTAATTTTTTCCTTGAATATAACTAGCTTTAACCTAATTTCAGACATTTAATGTGAACTTTATGTAAACTTACTTAGGGTACATTGCTGAAAAAAGAAATATATTTTATATCATTATGATTAAAATAGTTTCAATACATGATTACTGTATGATGAGCTTTCCAGTTAAAAATCTTCATTTTAGAGTATTTTTCTTGAATTTGTTTCTGCAAAAGTTGCCTCATTGGGAAAATTTCTTCAAAAGGCTGTTCAAAAATATGCTAGAAAGAAACTGAAATTATGGCCAACTTTCTGTTTTTTTTTTTAATGTCTCTTCTTTAAGTATATCTTGCAATGTCAGTTTTAACCATGTGTGTCTGTCTAGTTAGTTAGGGACAACAAAAAAGAGATCCATTTCTTGCCCTTGCTCAGTACATCTGTAATGGTGTCTCGCTTTTGTTTCATGATAGAAACACTGAACATAGGGGAAAATGCTGCCTGACACTTAGGCATTGTTTCTCTTCATTTGAGGGGAGGGAAAAAGGATTGTACAAAATGCTAATAAAATGCTGTTGCAAAAAAAAAAAAAAAAAAAAAAAAAAAAATCAGGATTGAATTGCTGCACATTTCTTATGTTAAAAATAGCTACAAATATTTTTTAAAGGATTAATTTTTTGTGAAATATTACATTGGTAAAAGGATATACTTGCCTTAACTAACCTTGATGTAAGAGTCCTCTTTGTCTTCTGACCATGGGAGAGGATGTCAGCACATGTTCCGTCAAGCAGGTTAAAGAAGTGACTCTTTAGAAAGAATACACCAACAGGCTGAAAATTCTTACATCTTAATGGCGGTAGATGAGAAGGTGTGTATAATCTGTTCAACTACTTGTCAATAGCTGAGTCTGGCCAATTGCACATGAACTTAATATTGTTATTAGTTTTCCAGGGACTAATCAGATTAATCTGAAATGATACTCAGATTTTTGGGTATTATATGTACCAGAGATTATATATTTGTGAGTAAATTTCAATCAAGAGTGCTGAATGCCATTTTGAGAGGTCACTACACTGACAAATCGGTATTGTCTTCAGTAGCTCCATGTATTTTCCTGTATTTGAACATTATTTCTCTTGGTCAAATGTGCTTTTAGAACAGTCTTAAACTGTAAAATTATATGTGAAGGCAGCTTATGGCCACTTGCTGTCAGTCAGCATTTTACAAACTGCAGCTTCTCATTTCCTGCCATGATCAATTACATCTGCTTTCATACCATTTTCAAAGCTGATATTGCTCTGGATGGTGAAATATAGTGTAATATGGTCATCTCTGCCCCATATAGTCCTTTTTCTTACAACAAGACAACCACAAAATGGGGGACTATAAAATCCTATTTTTAAAATTCTTACTTTGAAAAGCTTTCATTTCATGCTTTCCCACCTCACCTTTCTTCTCATTTTACAATACTGAGGAGCACTTAAGTGTGTTTTCAGTTTTCAGAAAATATCGCTCCTTGACTGAGAGGAAGATGGGGATTGTAGTCTAACCTGGGAACCACTTGCTTCTGATCTCAATTCCCAAGAGTAAATGTGTTTGTGTCTACACTATAAATATTCTTTCACGAATTGGTGCAGAATACTGGCTCAGAGACTATTGCTGAGCCTTCTCCTATGCCAGAGATGGAGAAGGTTTCTTGCAAACTCAGTGTACGCTGGCCTTAAATAATAGTCTCTGCTTTGGCAAATAAAATAAGTGAAGCTTTTAAACAAAGTTCCATTTCCACAGGGTGCTTTCTCTCTAAGAAGGCTCATATTCTGTTTCTATCTGTTTTATAGAAATGGCATGAACACCTTGGAGCCCATGGGAGAATCTATGCTAAAAGAGCTCACAAAAGGTTAGCCAGTATCAGATGAACAGCAGTGATATGAATGACAAAAATCAACAAGAGGTAGCTCTACTACTAGTACTAAGAGAAGTAGAAAAAAGAACAAAAAATAGAATTACAAATAATAACATTTTGTCCACTGCTGTCAACAGTATCCATAATTCTCTGTTCTCTGGCACTTGCTAGCTTGTTAAAAGTTTGCTGAAATCAAGTATATGTTTTATATCTTAGAGTGTGTTTCGAAAAGGGTCCTCAAAACAGCTTACTTGGAAAAAATTTACCCTGAGGAGTGGATTTGATTTTACTGAAATATGATTTTTTTTATCCTTACTATTTATTGTAGTTTTTCATTGGTATTTATTTTATTGTAGCAGCAAGGTACACTTTTGGTCTTTCTAAAGAAATAAGGAACAGTTGTGCCAGGCTTCTGCTTCAGAGATATTAAGAGGTAAAAAGTCCAACTCATATGGATGAAATAGACTACCATCTGATGGGCATGCAGCGAGGGGAATCATCATACCAGGAGAAAGCTGCCGTTTCTCTTCTTCTATAGTATTAAAGTGGTAGTGAAGTACAGATCCCACAGGCGTGGTTGTGGGAATGTCTTTGCTACAGATAATCATATCTGTCTGCCTTGTCACCACAGTGAAACATCCTTGTTTCTCTGACCAGTGGGAGTAATGTTATCTCCTATGTTTGTATCTTCCATCCACTTACTGCTATATGCCCATAAATATGACCTGTGTATGCTCTTGCACATGACTTAAATTTTTCAAACTTGAATGATATTGAAATACTTAAAATTATCTCATACTCTGACTCTGAATCCTCTTGAATTTCAGAAGGATTTGTCAGCTACTAGATTTAACATTAGAAGGCCTCTAACGTACCAGTATCTTTAAGATTAACTGCTGTTCTTGAGTCAATGAGCATAAAAGGGGAAAACTGATCAGTATCCAGCATAGGCTGCTCTACAGAAATTCATTTATAACAAGTTTCTTTAAATTTAGTAGCTGATATAAGTTATTAAAAAAAAAAAAAAGAAAAAAAAATGTTCTTTTTGACTTAGTTGGCTCTTCTCAATCCGTTTTTGTAATTGTTGTTCAAAGGGTGGTTTTCATGTCACATGTTAGGAAAGGACATAAAAATGGAGAGATATCTTCATAGCTATTTCTAAATCTCCCTCCTGATTTAGAATACATTAAAATATTACTTTAGAAAAGTGATTCTAATTTTTCTGCATCTTCAGGGAAAACCTTTATTCTCATATTCCATTGTTTTTCACAGCTGTCTCGATTATTATTGCTTTATTCATCTGCATGATCTGTCTCTCCCCTTCCTCCTCACCATTTAAAGCAATATAAATTTATCATGTTAGAGATCCTAATGCCACTCTTTGGTATATGTTTGTTTCCAGGTCAAAAATTCTGTTACGAGTTTCTTCGATGTCTGCCTTAATTTCATAGATCTCTTTATCCACGAGTGTTTACATTCACTAATTGTCTGGTTAGAGAGAGTACCTTCAGTAAGGTACCTCTCTTCTCTGTGTTATGCCTTTTACTCACAGAGTTTACCAGGTAGAGGAGATTAATTGGTAAATGAAAAGAATATATTTTCTCAGTCTTTTCACAGCCAAATAAGATTAGTTTAATGAGAATAGTTTGTCTTATTTCTATTGTTGTCTCTGAAAGGAATGCTCACTTCTAGAACAAATAGTCAAGGGGATGATGCTGAGTTTATGACAGGCAATATAGATTACATGCTTGAAGCTCTAATAGAGTTGCCATTTTAATCTAACAGGTGTTCATTCTTCCATAACCCTTTCTGCACCTCTTACCTTCACCCCATAATATCTTTGACAAGAAGTAATCTTGGAGCATTGCTTTCATGTTGAAAGAAGCTGTTTAGTCTAATTAATCAAATGGTGTATTTATTATGAAATTCAAGTTGTATAGTTTTATCCTACCTACCTGGTAAGATTCACACAATTTTAATTTAAGAGTTCTCAGAGGAAGTGGCTGTAGTTTCACAATTTCCCTTTTATCCCTCTACTGCTTAGAAGAGCTTGGGAAAAGGAGTCTTTGGTTTTGAATTATTACCCTTGACTTCCACAAACATTAGAAAACATAAAATTTTCAGTCTGCATAACCTAAAACTCAGTTCACTGAAATTACATAAGTAAACTAAACAAAAAATCTTTGGAGACATAATTCTCTCCCAAAGCACTGGCACATGCAAAACTAAAACCCATGGGAAAGTTTAACGGTGTAACTTCACTGGAAATAAATAGACTTTTAATAAAAATAAAAGCAAAAAAAGATGATGCTTAGTTTAATGTATAGTCAGTATCAAGGCACTCCATTAAGTCCTTAAATTAAAACACAAGGTTTCATAGAAGTGACTGAGGTCTTGAAATTGTCACTGCTCATTGAATATTTGCATCCTGCCTGTCTGTGTGGTTAAGAACTATTTAAGTTCATGTGAGCCCACTTACAGCACAGTAATAAAATTGCCTGCAATTTCTATGTCCTATCATGTCATTCAGGAAATACAGTCACAAAATCTTAAAAACTCAAATTATAGCTTTGTTTATTATACATTGATAATGTGCAACAGAGTGATTTTTGCTCAAGGAAGCTTTTTTTTTTGTCTGTAGATACCTGGCAGATGATAAACATTGTCACCTTACTTGTAAAAAAATAGAAGTTTGCTCTGAATAAGTAAAATAGTATATGTACCAAAATACATTATAGTCACGTGTTGAGAAACATAACTTGCCCAGCCTTTTTTTAAAACAAAAATAATGTAGTATTATTACTGTCAGAGATTCCCATAAACATCTAAGGAGTTCAGTAAGAACTACGCATTATAAAAACCCATTTAACTTTTGTAAATTTGTTTGTTTTCTACAAAATCAGAACAGAAAATGAGATCTGAATCCTGGAACTTTGGAAAAACTCTGTGTGTGTGTGTGTGTGTGTGTGTGTTGGACGAAGTCTGCAACAGAGGTGATAAGAATGGAGACTGAACTGAGTAGATGTGAAAACAAAGTGAAGCTGTACTAGCAAGTGTCTGAAATGGTAGTTGTCAGTACTTGTGAAAGCTATTTACAGTGTTAATGTCTACTTTCCCTATTAACAGGTCATGACAGCTTAAAACATCCAATGTTACGTAAGTGAAAATTTTAAACTCCAGTTATTTTATTTCAACAAAGTTTTTCTTCTTTCAAGTCAAAAGCCCTTGCCCGCCAAAGGGAAGGAGAGTTCATTTGTAGTATACAACTAAGACAATCTTACTCAACAGCACTTACACTGGATCCTTAAATTCCCAGAATCACAGAATTGTTCTGGCTGGAAAGACCTTTAAAATCTGTGATTTCAACAATGGCCTAACTCTACCAAGTCCAATGTTTAAATCATGTTCCTATGCTATCCATCACATCTATATGTCTTTTGCACTCAATGAGTTTTTCACAGGTGTTTGCTATATTGTTGAATACCATTGTTATGGATACTCTCTGAAGGGTGACTAAATTTCAAAAAAAAGTAAAGTTAATCTTTCAACTGAAAACCAGTAAACTTCTTCTGTAAGACAGCTGTTATATGTTGTGTTAGCTTTAGCGTGAAATGAAAATATTTTGAATTCTTGGTGTGAGTTTATAAACACTTATTTTCATCACATTTTAAAGACTGTAAAATCAGATAATCCATGAATCAGGAGGAACTTTTATTAACTCCCTATGGTTTTTCTGCTATTATACAGCTGTTCTTGCACTACACCAGTGTAGTGTGCATGCCCAGTGCAGCTATTTGTTATAAGTGAATCTGCCAGCATTCTACAGTAATTCTTACTCTACTGACAGTTTTTTTAAGTGAATTGCAGCCTCTCCCATTGAAGCAGCAAAATCACGTGCACTGAGTCAGATGTGGTTGCAGACATAGAGAGGCAAAACATCTTTTGGAACTATATTGATAACAGTCATGTGAGTGCTTCTAGATTTGACAAAGTCATTAATGCATGTGGATAACAGAAAACTGGTTTTGCAAATGCATTCCTGTCCTTAGGGTGACATATTGCAACCACAGCAGGAACAATTAAAGAGTTTGCTAATGAGTGTTTCTTTCATACTTTTAAATTCAGTTTTATATACTACATAACTCAGTAAGAAACTTAAAAAAAGCCATTAGTGATAAGTGATATGTTAGTTGCATTTTTCTTACACCTTGTTGACATTTACTCCTATTCTTTTTGCTGAAGAAAATCTGCTGGTTTGTCAATTTTCATAATAAGCTTGTCTGCATAGCAGTCTTTTATTTCACAGGATTCACACTATTTTCTCTGACAAATTACATTTATAGAACACTCTAAATACTCCTCATTTTCAGTCATCAAGTAAGTGTAGCTGTACTGTTTGTAGTTCTCTTGATATTTCCTTTTGACTTGATGATGTACCACAGCCTTAATTTTACCCTTCACTGCTTGCTTATCTCCTACCATCACTTCACTGGATCAGTTACACTAGTTTCTATCTCATTTCTGTTGCTTTCCTTTAGTATGAAAGATTTTGCTTTTTGAAGATCTCATGCAAAGCTGTGAATTATGTTTATGCATAAAAGAGCATGCTGTATACTAGCAGATTAGTAGACAGATGAAAACTACTTTAAGCAGAAGATATCTGTCAAATGCCATCACAGTGGTATTCTCCAAACCTTGAGATATTTATCTGAGGATTAGCATCTCAAACGCTGTTCTTTCTTTTGTTATATGTCATTTTGAACATTCCACAGTCAAGAATACTGAAACAGTTTCCTCTCAGAAGCCCAAAGAATCTGAAATTGTATGAATGATTGCAGGAAGAAATCTGTAAGATGAAAACTGTCAAAAGAAAACAGAGTTTTCATCTACAGGTGATAGACAACTGATTCATAAGCTAGTGCACTGGCTTTGGTCAGTAGTCTTGTATTATCAAAGAGTCATTTCCTTAGCCAGAAGATACATCAAAGGATCCATTCAGAAGATTACCCCTGAACATCTGAAAGAGTGTAGTCTAGGCTTCCTGTCACTTGCCTTGAAAAGAATAGCAGTAGTAATGGGATCCTTTATTCATCCTGGAGTGTTCTTTGTTAAAAAACAAAAGGTGAACTGGAAAAGAAGCAGCTTGTAGCTAACCTTTGAATAAATGTTTTAGAAATTCCACCTATGGATGTCAATCCAAAAAACCAGGAATAGCTCTAATGGTTCAAGCTGGAACACTGAAACTTGAAATATACAGAAGTGGTGTATTTTGAGCTGTGTCTGTTCTAATATTTTCCTTCTCCAGTATCCAGGCAGGATTTATACTATTTATAGGGTCTGTGAATGGATTTCTTTTCCATTGCCCATACATTTTCCCTGCAATAACTGTTTCATGCCATTGCTCCATGAAATACATAAGGAATTAAATCTGCCTGAAGTATGACTGTTTATAGCTACCCCTTTTAATCAGAAATGTTCCCTGGTCCAGTCCATAACACAGTCTCACACACATCAAGGGGATATGGTGGAAGGTACATTTGCAAAGCACAATTGCTGCTGGTATAACAAGAGTTGTATCCTGGAGACTACCTACACTCAATATCCAGATATCTCTGCTAGGTCATCATGAGCAACTCATGAGCAATATGGAATTTGAAATTAATCACAAAAAAAAAATGTTCATAAGCAGAAGGCAACTGTGTTGTGATGTGGTGTTATGTTCTGATGACAGCTCTGCTTCCACCAACCAAAATGCATACTAACCAGATACACTCCTCACTTTTCTTTATTTTTCCCCCTTTTCTCAGCCTTCTTGATTCTCACCTCTGATTTATGCAGAGCCAGTGGTACAACTGTTTCATACAATGTGGGGGTCACATCACCGTTGGCCAAGCCACTGACATCTCCCACACATGCTGACACTTTCTGACTGACTTTGGGAGACCTGGAAAGCAATAGCGTCATAGTTGTGATCTAGATATTATTTGACTTTACCACATATTGTATATACCCAATCTACTCATGGATGTTTTCACATTAAATGCCTGCCTTTCAGTTGCATCACTTGTAGATAGATGACTTCAAATATCTTGTTGCTTTTAACCACCTTTTTCCCTTAATAGCCCTGTCCCACTGAAGATGCCTAATCAGGTGTCCCTAAGCTGATTCACTGTGCATGTGTTTTAGGAAAAAATAGAATAAAAGCTGCAAATGAGCACATGGCCAAACCTGATTTGGTATTCAGTTGATCAGAAACACAGACATCTTAGGAAATGAATGTATATTGAATGTGAACACTTATACCTAGCCTATCAGTCATCAAATATCATTAAGGTCTTACTTCAAAGTTTGTTGGTTTGTTATCAGGTAAGGTTTTTGTCATGCCTGCTTTCCTTAATTGTTGCTTGAACAGCTCCTGGGTGAACAAACTTAGAGAAAAATCTTTAAGAACTCATTTGAAAATTTTCTATTTTCCCTATATTTAAAATTTATTGCATTTTAAAATAAACTGCATTAAATTAAAATGTTTGAATATCTTGTGATGGCAGAATGAGACATTTAGAATCACTTGGAATTAATGCTTTTAGAAAGAAAATTCAGGGAAACAGTGTGTGCACTTAAACAAGTGTCTGTCGTTATTTTAAGGAAATAAAATGATGTGCAGTTCTTAATAAGGTGGCATTTGGTTCTTGTTGAAAAGATTTCCTGAAGCATGCTTAAGATTTTAATTTTTGCAGTTCTTGTGAATGTATGATGTTATACAAAATACATTTGGAAAAAATTTCAAACCAAAAATCAGGACAGTCTTTCAGTACACTAAGTTCAAGAATTCAGTGTGTGAGGCAGGAAATGCAGTGCAGGGACTGTGTGAAAAGCTTTACCAAGCACTCTTATCTGACCACTGTTAAAAATAAGACACTTTCCTACAAACTTGAGCAACCTGAGCAAAATGCATCTTGTGGCAGCTGCAGCAGGTATTTAAGTATACAGAAAAGAGCAAGGATGGATTTGGGGGAGTGGTGAAGAGCTTTAGCAGCTATGAGTGGGTCTGGAATTCCCAGGATATAAAAGTACAAGGGGGAGGGGAGGTGTATAGAGGTTGTGGGTCGTAATGATTTTCAGGCCTTCCTTCATTGAACTAGGGCATAAAGGCATTACTGCAGCTCAGGAAACATCTACAGATTTTGTGCCTTTATGAAGAAAGTAAAAAATCCAACAGATTTTGGAGGTTATGGAAATCCAGGTCCTGCTTTGAGAACCTGGCACTGAGACAGAGCAAGAGACTGCTGCTATTCTTCTCTTCAAACTGTGTAACCCTTCCCAGACCTCCTCAGAATAATCTGAACTTTGCCTTTCAGAGTGAGCCAGGGCTGACTGAACAACACTGGTGGATCATACTCTTGCCCTGGATGTTCTCTGTTTTCCTTTCCCGTTTGCCAGAGCTCAGCAAAGGTCTGTTCTGGCCTGAGTAGTCATGCCTTAGTTACTTCTGATGTTCACTTAAGTAGATGACCTTGCCTGAAGTGGTACCTTTAAAACCATTTTCCTGTCTCAGTAGCCCCTCTGGTAAGGTTATTTTGAAGCCCATAGGTGATCATACACCAACCAAAGCTCAGTTCTGTTCCCTTAACCCTAAAATACAGTCAGCAAGTAAAAAATAAAGCCTTAAAATTAGTGGTTTTGTTTTCTATGAACATAGATTATCCTCACGTCACACTTCCAAACTACTCGTCTGTTGAATCTTGCCACATGCTAAAGCAGAAGAGTGTTGTCCTCAGGTCCTGTGTCACTCATTTCATACAAGTTCCACTGCAGGTAAACACTGGTCTGCAGGTAAACACCCTCCAATCTACCAAATCTCTTTTCTTGTTCCAAGACTCTGCAGATGGCAAAGGTTATGGACATTCTATGAAGAACAGATGAGGGAAATTGGGACAGAAAGATCTTTGGATTTAAGCTTCAACAGTGTGTGGAGCTATGGGTTGTAAATATGCTCTGCTCTCTAGTCTAAAACTAGGTTTTCAGTACATGTTATACTGGTAAAAAGCCAAAGAAGCAATCTTATCTAAATATGACTCAGTCTGGATTAAAAATGTAAGTCAACATGAAGGAAACAAGGATGAACAGTAAACTGGAATTTAAGAGTGAAGTTAGTGTAAAAACACACAAACACTAACCAAAATCCAATATTAAGCCTGCTAAGAACCTATTTGATTTTCCTATTGCTCTTGCATATTTCTGACACTCCTACAAAGTCTCACAAGCTCCATTGGCTGTAAATGCTGGTTGATATTGAAGCATATCAACCAATAGAAGGTGGATTAAGCCTATGCTTCATTTCATCAATCCCATTTTTTCAAATTCAGTGAAATTAGTTGTGCTTGGACTGATTATATCAACATCCATGTGCTTTCAAAATTGATTTAAATAAATATTATTGTAAAACTTAGTCATCAGATGATAAGTTAAAGCTGATTTGAATATTTTTATATATACATTCATCAATGGAACAGACTGTGGGAACTCCCCTTCAAATCTCTCACAGAGCCACACCTCAACACTCAGCTGTGAGGTGTCTCCTTTCATTCTTACATTCATAGTATTGATATTTATATTACATATTGATATTCTTACATTCAAAAAATTGATATGAATATTGAGTTCTCGCTTTCTCAACTTTAGAGCACAAGTTTGAGGATCACCTTAAAATTAGAAGTGACAATTTTTAATCATGTAGCCTGGTCAGGATTTGCTCTATTTTTTTTTTTTTTCACTATTCATATGACTTGTTATTCATATTTCATAAGTCTTTGGGGATTTTTTGCACATATATTAAATTTTTTCATGTGTTTTGTTTTTCTGAAATGAATCAAAATCTAATATTAAGATAATTGCTTTAAAATCTAGTTCTGTCATCTGTTGAAATCCTTCAAAAAGGAGCAACAAGCTCTGTGCATTTTTCACCATATTTATTTTCTGCTGTTTCTTTACTATAAAATCCTCAATTTCATTCTCTGTCTTCTTGCAATCAGTTTTCCAATACACCTAATATTTCTACATTTCAACTTCAGGGTTATGAAAACTTATTCCCAATGTTATTCTACATTAAAATTTCCAAGGATTCATGAATAAGCCAATCCTAACTATAAATCCCCAAATATATTTACTCTTACAATAAATATTTCAGGACATGAAGTAAAATATAGGCAACAAATCCATTGACTAATGGTTGCAATAGAATTGATTTCAACATTAGAATGAAATTGCTTACTTATTAAACTAAATATCTGCATTTTATGTGTGTGTGTATATATATATATGTATATTTATATATCAACTCCTTTAAATTCAACTCCTGATTATGTATTTCTGAAACTATGAAAATAGCTAGAATAGTCAAGGTTATTATTACTTATTAAAGATTTGCATCTCATAACTCCATACTCTTAAGTATGGGTGTTGTTATCCAAAGGTGTACATTGTTCCTCACCACATCCATCCTCCCTATCAGACTGATGCCAGCTCTCTTCACCCAGTATGTATCTCACCTCCATCCCATTCTGGAGAGGCAGGTTAAATGCAGCACTGCAGAAAGCATCTACCTGGTACCCTTTGGCTGCTCACTTACATTTCCCTTTAGGTTTCTTTTCCCTCATGGATTTTCAGACTTTTTCAAAAGTCTGTGCATGCACCCAGGCCATTCATCTGTCATTTGATTCCTTATGAGCATTCTGTAGTGTCTTTATGTGGAATAGCTTTAGTTTCTGAGAAGCTTCTTCTTTTATGACATCTTTTAAAATACAGGTTTATTTTCTCAGTATTTGGTGTTCTGCAACATTTTCTTCCTTAATTTCACCTCATTGTTCCGTTTTTGGTTTGTTTGGGGTTTTTTTGGTTTTTTTTTTTGTTTGTTTGTTTGTTTTGGTTTTTTGTTTTTTTGGGGGTTTTTTTTTGTTTGGGTTTTTTTTTGGTTTTTTTTTCTATAATGCTACATAAAATCCCTCTGGTCTGGCTTCAGAAATGGACCACTGCTTTATCTGTTGCATGTTGGTTATCCCCATACTGCCAGTATCTCTGCCTTAGGCAGAATCTTGTGATAGTTAGTCTCACTGTCTGGCTCATAGATACATTCATGGTGAGAGCAGGATGGAATGGTCTTACAGGTGAGGGAAGCTGCAGTTCACCAGTCTTAGTGTTTTCTCAACAGCACTCCTCCTGTGAATATATTTGCAGCACTTACTGTGTCTTTTCTCTCCACAGTCCCTCTGTTCTGCTTTTGGCATCACACTGATACATCAATGGGTCTCTGCTGTCCTCCAGAAGGCGATCAGGTGAGTAATAACAGAAATTGTCTGTAGCAGTATCACTGACTTTTACCTCTTGAAAGTCTGGAGTGGTTGCTTTCTTCACAGTACCCAGACCCTGTCCAGTCTAGGTACTGTCCCATCTAGTACTGTGAAGGAAGCTGATGATGCAAGAGTCTGACTAAGAGGAACCAATGAGGCAACTATGAAGGCTGGTGGAAGAGATAGCATAGTGATTCACTGGTAACCATGGACTTCACAGAGCACTCTTTGCAAAAGATGATTCACAGTTTATCATAAAAGGGCCCTGTTTGTCATGTCCTGGTCCTCCACAGCATCTGAATCCTGGCAGGCAAACTTCGTTTTGTTGAGCATACAAAGCTCTCCAATTTCCCATCCAGTCATCCTATCCACCATGAGTAAAAGAGAGACAGTGTTGTTCCCCTTGTTTCTAAAATTCTGGGGAAAGGACTGGGAGGCTGTCCTTTCCCATAGATCATTTGCAATTACAAGAGGAGCTCTCTAGCTATTAAAATTGGTCCTTATTAGTCACATGCATGTGGCAATTGAAAAGACCCTGATTTGTCATTCTCTTGAACTGCTCCAAGATTTCATTTCTGAGAGAGGTAATTGGACTGCTCTGAGATCAATGAGGGAGTTCAGCTAACATGTACAGACTGTGACTATCCAGGGTATCTGCTCCTTGTTATTTAATTTAGCACTGTTTGCAGCAATAAATAATAATCTTTTGCTTACAGTAGAACAGTCATTTCTACTGTCTCTTCTTACTAAGATGTTAAGTATCCTGCTGTGACTTTTGTAGCAGATTCATTTTGGACTATGATTATTACACAGGAATATGAGAGATTATCTTTTACCAGAAATTATTATCTGGGCATGTTGGCATTTCTGATGTCACCCTCTTTTAAGTGCATTCAGGTATTGCTTATGAAAACAAGAGCATTAAGGGTGAAAATTAGATTAAAAAACTAAGAAAAAGACTGCATGTCCGTACAGGTGTTGTGAATTTCTTGTATTGAAGTGCAGGTTTAGGTTTTCTCCTAGTCCACAGAGGTGTGTATATATACTTGGTCAATTGTCCATCACAGATTGGTTTTATGATGATGTTTTGAAGACTGACAAAAACATTCTAGAGGTTATAGTTCCTGCACACTTTACAATATCTCCCCAAGAATGTTTATTTATTATAGAGGATATTACTACTTCTTTAAGTATAGAACCGTTTGCCAGTGAAAGGCAAGTTTTTACTTTTGGAAGGAAATATTTTGTTGTGTGCAATTACATGTATAAATAACAGATTTTTTGTCTTTTTTTGAATATACTTTTTGTAGGTATTTTTTGTAGGTATTTTTTTAGGTATTTTTAAAGTTTGTTCCCTAGACAGGAATTGTTTCTATTTTGCTCATATCTTGTGTGTTCTTTGAAGGAATTTTGAAAGAACTTTTCATAATCTTTAAGCATACTGAGAAACTTATGTTTCTTATGTGCAAATTTCTGAACTTGTCGCAGTAACCTGCCCTGACCCAGTGTCAGGGTTTAACACTGGCCCGGCAATTAAACCGAATGACAGATTGCTCTCTATTAATCCCCCTCTCGTCCCTGATAAAGAAAGGAGAGAGGATATGGGAGAGAGACTTATGAGTTGGAAACTAAACTACAGAACTTTAATGAAACAGTAATAATAAATAGGAAAAAATTACTAAATATATACAAATATACAGGAAAATTGATACCATGTTCCTCCCCCCTTTCCCCCAGTAACTCTCAGGTCACCACCGAGGCTTCAGGGCAGCCCTGGGAAAGTCCAGGCTGGAATCCTGGGGGCAGGAACACGCAGATTCAGGCTGGCATGGATCAGGACCATAGGCAGAGGAATGGATGGAATCCTCCCAGGATGCTGAAGCAAAAAACAGGGAACAGGCAAGGAAGGGAAGCAGGAAGGGCAGGAAGAGCAAGAAGGGCAAGAAGGGGTTTGACCCTTGTGATCCCTCAAATTTATACTGAGTATGAGGTGTATGGGATGGAATACTCTGTTTGGTCAATTCTGGCATCTATCTTGTCTGGTCCTCCCCAGAGGAGGGTTTCAGGTGGGACCTCCTTACTCCTTCTGGAAGGTAAAATGTTCCTGAGAGCTGAGCAGTGTCCTTGGCTCTGCACACCAGTCTCTGGCAGTAACTATAAACATTGAGTGTTATCAGTCCTAGAAGCAGACACTGTCTGAGAAACTTGCTGTTAATTTCAGCAAGTGCAACTACTTACAAGAGACTTAGCTGAAAGCAAAAGTACAAACCATAAAATCACCTTTATCCTGGCCCAAACCCAGGACACCCAGAAGTGTAATTTTCTATTTTTAATGCTGAGCAAATTGTTTGTATTTTTATATTAATATATTTGATTTGCACGACAAAGTTTTGGTAGTGGGGGCTACAGGGCTGGCTTCTGTGAGAAGATGCTAGAAGCTTCTCTTCTAACTGAGAGAGTCAATGCCAGCTGTCTCCAAGATGGACCTGTTGCTGGACAGGTTCAAGTCCATCAGTGATGTCAGTAGTGCCTCTATGATGACATTTTTATGTTTTATGCAACAGCAGCATCAGAGAAAGGAGTGAGATTATGACACAGCAACAACTCTGCAGACACCAAGGTCAGTGAAACAGGAGGGAGGGGAGTTGCTTCAGGCACCAGAAGAGAGATTCCCGTGCAGCCTGTGGGGAAGACTGTGGTGAGGCAGGCTGTTCCCCTGCAGCCAATGAAGGTCAAAAGTGGAGCAGGTATGCACCTGTAACCTATGAAGGATCCAACGCTGGAGCAGATGGATGCTCAAAGGAGGCTGTGACCCTCTGGGCTGTGACTCTCCAGTGAGCCTGCACTGGAGCAGGTTTACTCGCAGGAGTTGTAACCCCATGAGGGACCCACACTAAGTAATCTGTTTCAGAAGGACTGCACTCAATGGAAGGGACCCATGCTGCTCAGGAAGAACTAGAGGTCCCAGGAAGGACTCACATTGGAGAATTTCATGGAAGACTGTCTCCTGTGAGAGGGACCTCATGCTGGAGCAGAAGTATGTGAGGAATCCTCACCCTGAGAAAAAAGGAGCATCAGAGACGATGTGTGGTGAACTGACCACAACCCCCATTCCCATCGCCCTGTGCTCACAGGGAGGAGTGACAGTAAGTGGTGGACAATCTTTCCCTTTCCTCATTCCAGTCCATGATCTTTTCATTGTATTTTCTTTCCCCTGCCCATCTGAGAAGGGAGTAAACTGGCACCTGGCACCTGGCATCCAGTCAGAGTCAACCTATCAGGCATTAGATAGGTCATTAAGTATCAGTAGGTAGTAAGAGGCCAGAGATGCTGCGATTCACTCTTTGAATGCCACTATACTTGCTTATGCCTTGCCAACAGTCTCTAGTCCAGAACAAAATGTCAGCAAATATAACATCTGAGAGTTATCCAAATGGACTGCAGAAAAAATACAGGTCATACTCCATGACTATAAATACTAGATGCATAGCAATATTAAATATGAAATTAATGGAGGAATAATCTGTTTTTTATTAATTGTGTGAATGATGTTGCTTTAATTATCTGTTGTGGGTCACACACTTGTAGCTCCTTATCCTCCTGGGGAATGTGGTGATAAAAATGAACATTCAATGCTTCTGACTGTGACCACAGTTCCAGCAAGACTGATGATTATTTGAAGTAGGAGCAGCAGGAGGATGGCAGGGGCAGAAGCCTAGCACAATACCATAGGTGTATTTTAAAGAGAAAACACAACCCAATGCATCTCACTCAGATGCCTGATATTAAAGCACCTTCATCAGTGCAATATGTCTCATGCCAATTCACAGTTTAGTTATGTTTCAGAGGAGGTTACTGTCAGCCCAGATTAGTGGTGGCACTGTCTTGCACATTGAGAGTGACCATAACAACCATGATTCTGATCTGGTGAAGGCTGATGTTACCATCCTTCTGTGCTGAGGCAGTCCCTGGTGATATGAGCTCATTGTTCAGTCTCAGGAAAATTGTCTTTAATCTTATGGTGCGGAAGTAAAGCAGGCAGCAGGAATAGGAGCAAGGAAACAAGAGCTTACAAGATCGCCTCCAGTCTTTTCTTCCTTTTCCATGTGGATCCACCCTGTATTCTGACTGGGCTCTCTTTTTGACTAAGCAACTGTGCATGCCCTGTCAATGTTCCTCTACTTATCCTTACGCTACACCTCATTCCTAGGGGTCTCTGGTCCCTCTACATCTGAGAGTGTAAAATAATAATAAAATAATCCTACCTCCCCTATTATATAACTTTTTCTATTCAACATTCCTAGCCCCAAAACAAGGCTGCAGATGCCTGTGGCTGACATTTTTACATCAATGTGCAAGCACTGTTGTAACCCAGGGGACCCCATCCCACCTGAATTCTTCAGTGACTTGATTCAGGATTGGGATTACTCATACAGTGCCAAGGATGCACATACTGTGAGTGTGATTCAAAAGAAGACAAAGGCAGATGCTGTTGAAATTGTAGCTGGACCACAGATGACTGAAATCTGGTACTGCATCGCTTTTGATGACACTAGGATTCTACAGCAACAACAGTAAATGATGTTTGGCACAGAATTAACCTTAAGTCTACCACTTTTTGACCTACTTGTGATCTCAGTTTGGGCTGCAGTATAGTCCTTCTGATATGATTTATTAACCTTGTAGAACCTTCATGTTTTCTAAATATATGAGATCAGATTGCAACTAACATGTGGCTCTAAAGCCTCAGCATTGCAAAACCAGAAGTTTATCTTCTTCAGAACTGGAATTACAGTTACAGGGCTCTGTGTCAGCTTGTATTCCTTGAAACTTTGGGGGTTCTGTAAAAGATTAGAGAGTCTATCTTCTTTAAGGTTCCCCTCCAATATTGCATTTTCATCTGCTCCTGAAGATTACTGAAGCTGCTTCATTTCCATAATGTTGTCCTCTTTTTGTCTAAAGAGTTTCTGAAAATGCACAGTTCTCGGCAAGGTCTTTATAATATCATGTCCTGGAATGACATTCCATATTCTCATCCTTCAATGAATTGCATATACCTTCTCCAGAGGGAGCTGGCACTAGATAGACCCGGTTTTAACGAGGAAGCAAGCTTAATTTTATTCCTTTTTTATAAAGCTGCTGACATTTCATATGTACTTCTCTGTGAGTGTAATTGCCCCTTCTCTTTGGCCCTGAAAAAAGTAGTTGGCCCACCCATTGGATTTAATGATGTCTGTGATTGCTTGTATGTGAAGAGTCTCTTGGTGGCAGTCATTAGCACTTTCAGTGTGGCAGGCTGTCATCTCCCATGTAGGTGTCAGTGTCTTACAGTAATCCAGAATGACTGTGTTCTGAAACCATCACACCGTCTTGCTCAGTGGGACCAGATTTCACAGCAAGTGCCTTGAACTTATCTAGCAATCTTAATTTATTCCAGTTCTCACCTTCACTTCCATCTTCCCTTTAAATTTTAATTCTTGGCTGGAGATACTACTGGCAAGTAAATATTAGCAGATTTTATTTTTAGCTGAGATGTTCTGATATGATGCTGCATTTTACATCATTGCTGTGCTCAGTGGAGACAATAGCATGGGCTACAGAATCTGTCATGATACAAACCAGCTCAGAATTTTATTTGTAATGGCACTACCAAAAATAAAAGAGTTTGTAACATACTGGGCTTTCTCTTCCACTTCATGAGGCCTCACGTGCTGTTTGCCAGACAGAAAACAGACAAATTCCGTTCCCTCTACACCTTGACTACAAGTTGGTCACTGTCTCTGACTTTTCCTCTGCTGTCTGGCCATGCAAAATAGTCAAAATAACATAAACCATGCCCTACATAACCTCCTTCAGGAAAAGCTGAAGATGGTAGAGGGATAGCCCAGCAGAGCAAAAGACAACTCACAGGTCAGTTTCCTGGTTATAGAAAAATGAAACTGAAATTAAATGAAACTACTTGAAGATTCACAAGGTTTTTTGCTAAGGAGTTCTAATAAATATAATGGGAGATGACTATAAACTTCCTACAAGATCAGGTAAGGTCTACCACAGCATTCTCCTGCAAAAATTGGCAGCCTGTGGCTTGAACAGGTGCATTCTTTGCTGGGTTAAAAACTGGTTGGATGACTGGGCCTAGAGAGTGGTAGTTGAATGGTGCTGCATCCAGTTGGCCTCCAGTGACCAGTGGTGTCTCCCAGGGATCAGAACTGGGCCCAGTCCTATTCAACGTCTTTAATGATGACCTGGATGAGGAAATTGAGTCTATCCTTAGTAAATTCAAAGATGACACCAAATTGCAGGGGATTGTTGATCTCCTGGAGGGTAGGAAGATGCTACAGAGGGACCCGGATAGGCTGGGTCAATAGTCTGAGGCCAGGTGTATGAAGTCCAACAAGACCAAGTGCAGGATCCTACATTTTGACCACAATAACCCCATGCAGCTCTACAGACTGGAGGAAGACTGAAGGGCAGTCCAGCAGAGAGGGACCTGGGATTACTGGTTGGCAACCAGTTGAACACGAGCCGGCAGTGTGCCCAAGGGGACTGGAAGGCTGATTGCATCCTGGCTTGTCAGGAATAGTGTGGCCAACTAAGGATGTTAGTCTGCCCGTGTACTCAGAACTGGTGAGGCTTCACCTCCAGTACTGTGTCCACTTCTGGGCCCCTCACTTCAAGAAGGGTATTGAGGTGTTGGTGTGGATCCAGAGGAGAGCAATGAGGCTGGTGAAGGGATTAGGGGGAAAGTCTTCTAAGGAGAGGCTGAGAGAGAACTGGGGTTCTTTAGCCTGGAGGAGACTCGGGGGGGATCTTATCACTTTCTACAACTATCTGAAGGGAGGTTGTAGTCAGGCGGGGGTCAGGCTCTTCTTCCAGGCAACGAGTGACACGATGAGAGGGCATGGCCTGAAGCTTCACCAGGGAAGGTCTAGGTTGGGTATCCTCATGAAGAGGGTGATCAAGGCATTGGAATGGACTGCCCAAGGAAGTAGTGGAGTCACCATCCCTGGAGATGACTTTCCATTAAGGAAAGGCTGGATGTGGCACTTAGTGACACTGTATAGCCAGTGTGGTGGTGTTAGGTCATAAGCTGAATGTGATAATCTCAGAGGCTTTTTCTAGACACAATGATTCCATGATTCTGTGATTTGGGTCATGTTTTTAGTTATATGCTAATATATATATATATGTACTAATGTACTAATGTGTATATATATGTGTGCTATTGTTTCACTTTATATTATTATCATAGGTGTTGGACCAAATTACTTTTAAAGGTCCCTTCCAACCCTACCCACTCTATGATTACAAAGCTATCACAGTTTTGGAAAATAATAAGTTAGCAGAGGCTTTTTTATTATACTCCCCACTACCCTCCCAAGGGAATATAAACAGGGAGTAAGGAAGAGAGGCTTTATGGATGGAAGAACTCACTAGAATAGGTTTAACAAAATAAGAAAGAGTTATATAACAATGGCAAAGTTTGTACAAATATGAATCTATAAATATGGAACCCACACTTCTCTGTTGCTAATTGCTTTCCAGACAGAAAAGTCCCAAAAGTCCCAAAAAGTCCCGGGCTCAACAGCAGATAGTGGTGCCTGAGTCCAGGGTCCTGGGGAGAGTCTGCAACAGCCTCGGACCACAAGCCAGCCCTACTCCAGGAGGCAGAAGACAACACGTTTTGGTGAACAGTGACTTTCTTCAGGGAGAAAACAGGATACAGGAACATCAGCAGGAGAGACGACAGACAAACCCCACCGCAGCCATAGAGGCCCCGGGCCGGGCTCCCTCAGGAGCCATTTCACACTGAGCGCCATGGGCAGGAGCTGTGATTGGTCCCTTGGGGTCACCTGACCCACCCGCCCCTCCCCACCGACACCGATACCGATACCGATACCAACACCAACACCAACACCAACACTGGCACTGGCGTTGACACCAACACCGACACCGACACCGACACTGATACCAATACCGATACCAATACCAACACCAGCACCGGCACCGACACAGCACATGCCTGGGGGGGTCTGGAATGTCTCAAATCAGTATGGCTGTAGACAATTTTTATCCTCATCTGCTCAAAACAGGACAAAGTGAAAAACAAGAATTGGCAGAGGAAGGCCCTGACTGCATGAAATAATAGAATGTGTAACCCACATTCTTTTTTTGCATTTCACTGGTTTCTCAGCTGCCACCTTGTTGTGATGAGCACATTATGCAAGAAAGTTCTACTTCAGACCATAGAACTGGAGTAAATATGTGAAACTGCATATTTATTTTTCTGTGTTTTACATGAAAAAAGACAATATTCTTTTGCTGAAGAAGTACGCATCTTGGAAAAATGTCATGTCTAGAAAAATAAAATGAGAACTTTAGAGATAAAACCTCATGTACCTACAGATTACAGGAAGACTTTAACACTGAAAAAGTGGCTAAGTGGCTGTGGTTTGTTGCACTCAGCACTGCATATTAAATGAATATGTACCTAAAAGACAAAACTGGTAGAAGACGTAAAATCTTGTTTAAATAATTTGTTTGTATTAACTATAAACTGTACTGGAAAATTTCCTCTTGTTTTTTTTTTTTTTTTTGTTTGTTTGTTTGTTTTTTTAAAATCTTTTAACTACTTCAAATGCACACTTGGTGCCCCTGACTTTTATTTCCTGAAATACTCTTATTATAAGCATTGCACTGATTAGAATTCTGCAGTCATTTAGAAACACATTTTATTTAAACTAGCTTTACTTTTGTGTCTTTCTCATGACTTTCATACTAGCTGACATACTACAATGTAATAAAAATCTGAACTTTTTCCCTCTGAATGTTTGAAGTTATGACAATGGGCCTAATCCTACTTAGAATCTAATTGCTATCACAGTTCATGCTTACAGAGGAAATTTTGCTTCTGGCTACTCAATATCCTTGCTCTTTTGCAGTTTTAAAATGACTGTCTTTTGTGTTGTGTTAGATGTGTATAGATCTGATTGGTTGGTATATTTACCAGTAATAGCACTTTCATTGTTCTGTGAAGCATTTACAATTGTACTTCTTTCAAAAAGAAACACTTCTTTTATATTTCTGAAATCCTCATATTGTCTGACAATTTCCATGCAGTTGATTCTGAAAGACAGGAACAATAGCAGGGCATGCTTCATAATTTTTAGCTGTAACGAAATCGTCGTGGCTGAGAAAAGTAATGAAATTCTCTCCTTTCATGGTCAACTGTGAATACTCTCAATTTGCCAGAGAGAATATAATGCTTCCTTTGAATATTAATACCCAGCTGACTTCCTTCGTGCAGCTTTGGATCCAGATCCCTGAAGTAACTTTTTAAGACACCTAAGAAAACCTTACAAAGGTGATAATACCATAGGTAATCTTGAGGAAGCAAAATTTTTTTCATACTTGTTTTTTTTTTTCCACTGCTCAAATGTTTGGAGAAACTGATTTCTATTCTTGTGCCTCAGGAATCTTTTCAGTCCCTGACATTTCTGCATCTCTCTTCTCACAGGTGCAGCATTGATGCTTCTCGCAGGATTCTGTGAAAGAAATGGTGCTTTGTCAATGAATTAACATCACTGTTTACAAGCTCCATAACTATTCTGCATGTTGAATTCAATGAAGTTTTAGCAAATACCACAGGGATCACTTGATGGATTATTGTGCTAAGTAGTAAACAGCATTTGGCATGCTTTCAGGCAAAAAAGCAGACCTTTTTCTTTTCCCATCACAGCCGCAAATTCACTGTGGCAATCCTAATCACCTCCTCAGATTAATGCTCCTTTACCAGAGCTGTCCCCAGAGTCTGTCTCCTCTTCAGGAAGGTATTTGCCAAGTCAGAAATCCTGTCTTTGTGCTGTGTCTTGCTGCTGATGGTGACATACATATCTGCATTACTGCTACCATGCTTATAGTACTTTGAAGAGGAAGGCAATTCATACTGTCAGTGGTTCTATATTTTTTGTAAATTTTTTTGTAATTTCTTGATCCTTGCTCCTCTGAGGTTTTACTAGCCATTGTACAGTTACCTGGTGTACTATACACTACTGCTGCCCACTGTATATTAAAGAGTATATGGGAGTATCTGCTGACTTGATATAGCTTTTTTGTCTCTATTTTAACAGTGCCAGGGCTGGCTTTATCTGTGCTTTACTCCTTGTTATTTTTATGATCATTGCGTGTTTGTGTTTGTACTTCTATGTTTAGTTTGGGGTTTTTTTTGTTACTTACTTATATGTCCTGGTAGGAGTGAATCTTTTAATTAAATAGAAAAAATCATCCTTCCTGGCTCAAGTAAGAAGTTTTCAGGAGCCCGCCTTCTTCTGGGAGAGTCATGTGCTGGAGACAGGTCATTGCAGCTCTGATAGCTCTGTCATTCAGACCTGCCATCTCTGTAGCATGGGATTTTGCTCCCTCCACATGGGAAGCTTCAGTGACCAGCCTGGAGAATGACTGTCTTCATACTCAACCTCTCTACTCTTGTCTTTGACCTTAAAGACTTCTCTACAAAGGTTGTGTGGGAAGGTAAATGGATAAATTATTGCTATTTCCCTGTCTTCTGCATAACCTCTGGCTGCCATTTTTTGGTCTATACTTATTCAACTTTTGACAAAATTACTCCTCCAAAGTTCCCTAGTCACAGTCTTCTACATCTAATATGGGCTTTTCTGTATTCAAAATACACATCTTACTGCTGATTTTTCATAAGGAGTTAATTCCTACAGAAATTATCACAGCAATGAGATGCTTTCTCAGTGGGAATTTTTATATCAGCAGATCTAGCATTCCATGGGTTAAAAGAGATGGATTAATGCTTTAAAATAACTGAAGAAACTCTGAGTCCACATAAAGCTACTAAAAAGCACTGAAAGCTGCCAAATCTGCATGCTTTAGTACCAAATGCTTTAGAACAGGGCTTTAAAATACAAAAGTTTCTTGCGTTTGGCCATGTTCGTGTGTATCAAAGCACTTAAAATATTATTTATAGTTTAAAGGTAATTTTTATGTTTTGTTTTGTTTTGACATGATATAATTCACGGAGAGCTTCTTAAAAGTGATTTTTTGAGTGCTAAAATCCAAATTGAAAATTTTGGCCATCATATGAAAAGAGATTCCTCCACATCCTGTTGAATGTGTTTTAGCTTTCACATGGTACCCATTGCAGACAAAATATGAGGTATCTTTTTTCTCTATAGATAACAAAAGTACAGTCATTAAGATAATCTATATAGAGAGTGATATGTATGCCTGTGCATATAAAAACAAGTTTTATTTTACCAAATCACAAACTTAAGTTTTCTCTGGATATGATCTTTAGAATTTAAGTACATGATCAAATTTATTTTACCTGCATCTTTTACAGAATATCCAACACTTCTGATTGAAGTAATTTCAAAGAAAATATTGGATAAATGCTACAGTTTAATGACCCAGAAAATACATGGTTTAGGTTGTAAAACCATCTAGGTATGACAGAATAATATTTTAATGCTGGAGTTTTATAGCTTTTCTTGATTTGTCTTTAGATTTGTAACACTGCAAAAAGCTAAGATGTAGATGTAAATTTTGGTGCACTTTTTGTGGATCTTATATCATGCAAGGATGATGGTCATCTAACTCTAGTATTGTTAAATCTGAGTCTCACTGCTATGAAATCAGAATCTAGCTCACTTTTTGACCTCAGATATTCTTGTTTAAGCATTTTTTTTCATTAACTTTTTACTTGCATGGTATTTCAGCCTTTTCTATGACCCAAACTATATATGTGTATTAAATAGTTGTCTATTCTTAAATATTACTAGCAGCTGTTTTGTCAACTGCTAAAAGCTGCATGCTAAGCCATGGATAAAAACCTGGCACATTATTATTGCTCTAAAGAAATAAGAAGATGGTAGTCAGAAGCTATATGTTTTTGGAGAAAAGTAACTGCTTACTAGTTCATTGTAGATTACTACAATAGGCTCCAGGTAGCTTTATTCATTTGAAGATAAACATCCCATTTTGAGAAATTCTAAGATTGTGCAGATACTAATGATCTCTCTATCTGGAGAGTTATTCCCAACTCCATATTATTTTCTAGAAGGTGGTTTTGTGGCAGCTAGGGCTAGTTTGTATGCTCAGTGATTTTGGGGGTAAAATTTCTCCTTATTACTTTGGTCTGCAGTATGAAGGCTGACACTGTATGGAAGGGGGACTTCCCTGTGAGTAAAATAGTGCAAGAGATGGCAAAGGGCATCTATCCTTTTCTGGGTGGCAAATGTAACACTTCAGGCATGCAGATGCAAGGTGAGAAAGGAAGTGTTGCCTGTGCAACACCCGAAGTGTGAAATCCATTTCCTTTTTACAGGACAATGGAGACAAAGAGTGGCTCAGTGAGATGTCACAAAATTTCCATAGCACCAGAGTTAATCCAGAGGCTTGGTGCTGAAAACCTGATTTATGTCATGTATACAAGGTAGTAAAAAAGAAATGAGAATGACTGCGCTGAGCTTAAAACAGTTTAAGGCTCTTATGTCCAGTTGGATCCCACCCAAATTCATGAGAAGCCAGAAGTAACCCAGCAATACATTATCAAACATACTTCTACTATACATCTTTGGTAATGATTTCCACCCTAGTTATATTATTTTCCTCTCCAACATGGAAAATCAATATTATTTTAATCTTATTTAGAAGCAGACAATTATATATTCATTTATTTATTCACATATTTATTAATTTATTTATTTTTTTAAAAGAAATCTATTTCTTTTTCAGTAAAATCAATCTGAAAAAAAAATGATAGCCTCTGAATTCCAATCTCTGTTTCAACACTAAGAATAGTGTCAAGAACAGACCAGAACAGTACTTCTATTCACAAAATTTGGCTTGCTTTTTCTTTTAGCATCTTCCTAAAGCTGACATGATTGATTGAAACAATGGCAAATCATTTGCAGCTTTTAAAAAAAAAAATCTGAAAACCTAATATGCTGTTGGCCAAAAGATAAAACTTAAAGAAAACTAAATCTGCAGCAATGGATGAACACTAGCTAGATCTTAAAAATAAATTAAAAACATGGTATAATTCAGACAAAAGGTAACGAACACTTCCCTGTGCAACACAAGTGACTGCCCTTGATGCCTACAGCATTTATTGACTTTGAGATACCCTCCTCACTCTAAAGTCAAGAAAATTGTATAATAATAAAATTAATATGAGATAGTGTCTTGCTTAGAGAATTCAGGCTTGATTTTTGGTTATGAAGCTATAGATTGTACTGATACACACAGTCAGTAACATTACTTCCCACAATTAAGAAGTTCAGTTGGGATGTACCTTGTTACCACCCATAATTTTTTTCCCAAGGAAAGTGAGTACAGATTGTATAAAAAATCAAATGAAGTAAAAGGGCATGCAGTTTATTCATCTTTTTTGGTCCCTGGAGCAAACATGTCATCATGTTTTATTTTAATGTTATAAATCTTCTACTGTAGTCCCCAGCTTCTCTCTTCTCCCTGCTGAAATGATTAAATTCATTACTCACTCAGCCATACCTACATATCCTGAAAAGTAGTTCATAAGGAAATAAAATAATAAATTAAATAATTTTTAGTATAAAAATAATATCAATCTTGAAAATAACCATGATCTCATATTTTTCTTTAAATTAATATCAAGGTAAGTGATTAAGGTCACATCTGACCTTGTTAAGAAAAAAGTTCTTCAAACCCGAGCTCATACTACAGTAGTTCAGCATCTAAATGATAATATACTGTAAGTATAAATAAATCAATCCTCAATCTTGGATGAATGCTTTCACAGTGTTTCAACAGCTTTCACTACTTACTATTTCTAATTGTATAACCTCTTACCCTTATGAAAATCTAACAAAATATACTGCAATTACAAAAGTTTTCAAGAAAATATTGGATAAACTTTTGGGTTTTGGTTTTTGGTTTTTTTTTTTACCAATAACTAAGCTAATGCAAAAAAAGGAGAGGGTACTGAAGTTCCAATTTTTGATATTCATGCCATTAGTGGTACATCAATTGTTTCCAAAAGGCATCAGCATGCTGTGCAGTATAAAAGGCTTGATATTTGCGTTGTTATTCAGCATTCATATCACCCATACTGATTTAGGATCTTCTGTTTTAATAAAATAGTTCTACACTGGTACTTGCTCTTACCAATTATTTAATTGGAGATATTAGTGTGTAATACTGCGAGATTTAAAGTATGGCCACATTATCAAAATGGGCAGAGTGTTGGCAGACTATATTGTCTCTGGAGGATTACTTAGCACTAAGAAATGGATGACAAAGTAAAGCTGAGAATCACCTGGAGTGAAACGCATTAATTTGATACTTCAACACAAAGGTCTCTTTCTCTCCAGTGAAGATTAACACAAGGATTTCCAGAATGCACCATAGTAAATAATAAGGAGTTAAAGCAAATAACCTCCTCCCCACCAAACTACTCATGCTTATAAGCATAAAAAAAGAAAGATTTCAAAGCAAAAAATGGTCATCTGAAAGTTTGTGAAGAAAAATGCTGAACAATCACAGAATTTCTAGAAAGGCTTAGACTCTTCTATGGGTATTGTTATTATTAACCATCAAATTCCATAAGTTGATGGAAAATTTCAGTTGAGTTGCTGGGTACAAACTTGCTTAGAGAATTCAGGCTTGGTTTTTGGTTATGAAGCTATAGATTATAGATTTTACTGATACACACAGTCAGTAACACTACTTCCCACAATTAAGAAGTTCAGTTGGGATGTACCTTGTTAACACCCATATTTTTTTTCCCAAGGAAAGTGAGTACAAATTATATAAAAAATCAAATGAAGTAAAAGAGCATGCAGTTTATCCGTCTGTTTTGGTCCCTGGAGCAAACATGTTATTATGTCTTTGCAGTCTGTTGAAGTAATTGCTTGTATTACAGTTCTTCATTTTTAATTGTGCACAGTTTCTTAGTGTGCAAGAGCTTCTTATACATTGGTTTTCTTTCTAACAGCCACATGCATTGCATCTGTGTCATTAACACAAGCCTGTCACAAGCACCATCCCAGATGTTTAAAGAGAAACTATTTCAAATGTCATTTTTCTAACTGGTAGTCAGGCAGAAGAGAATGGGTCTTACCTTCTTGGACTTCATTGGTCTTTGCACTTTTTTCCCCCATTCTTCTTATTTCATAGAAGTAGAGGCTGAAAAGCTTCAGGAGGCTACAGACATTTAGTACTGTAATGAAGGATCTCTAAAGTAGGATTAAAAGTGTACAGCTGTTATTTTCTGGCTTGTACACACATAAAATTCCAAGAGCTTAACTGATTGCTAAGGTAGTAATTAGCATTTTCACCTTCCTATTAAGACCTTTTAGTCTCTTAACAGGATAACAGTCTTTGTTAGACAAAGAGATATGATGAGCCAGGAGGAGAAGGTTAACCTCCATCACTTCCAGGAGCAGACCTGCAGCATCAGTAGATTTTCAAAATCACTGAATCCAGTGGTATCAACAGTCTGAATTTAATATTTTTTTTTTTTTTCTATTTTAGATTGTATACTATTCCACATTGGTACTTTTTTTTTTTTGGATCTTTGGGTTACTGGAGCTCTCCATCCTCTCGGTTCCATCTATCTCGGCCTGTAACTCTAAAATCATAACTTTCACAGCTCTGCTCTGAAGGCCTTCTCCAGGCTCTTTCACACAATCTATGAGTTCCTTTGTCAGCTTGAGCCAAAGGCACATACTGTATCACATCAGAACTGGGCTATTGATCTTTGGAGCATGAAAAGCGGAGCCCAGGGGGAAAGATGAGAGGGAAAGAGTTATATGTGCAGTCATAGAGGGTGAGATCAATCTTACCTAACCTTAAATATCTAAAAATTAGGCATCAAAGTTTGTGCTAACTGCCCTAGGTTGCCTTTATCGTCAGTCAACTGGAATACCTGTTGTAAGTGGGTGAGTCATCCACAAAAATAGCATAAAGAATAAATGACTTAGCTCAGTATGTACCTGTTTGCCTCAATGGACTGACAGGAAGTGTTGAGTGACAAGTTTAAATTTAAGTAGTTGTATTACAGTGTTGTCTTGATGGAAATGAACAAAAGAGGCCCACCCAAGCTCTATGAAAACTGTTGTTCCATTTGCATAACCCAGTGCCTTATTCACAGTGCCTCAGTTTAGCAGGCAGTAATCACTACCAGCTCATTTTATTTGACATTACAGATCAAAGCTAAAGATAAATTTTTGCTTCAAGCTCATTTAGCTATTAAAAATGTAGTACAAAGCATAACAAAAATTGCATTGAATGTGACAGAAGCTGCTTCATATGTATTTGCTTGATTTTAAAAATTGCACCTATGCTACATTTTGATGGAGTAAAAAACTAGGTGTGAAAGCACCTAGAGAAAAAGAAATAATCATGGCTTGACTTTGAAATTCCATGCTAGATTTTGTCTGTTGAAATTAGAAAGAAAATTAAAAGAAATACATGAATTAAAAAATATCAGAGCAGATGCCAGCTTTTAATTTTAATGAAAAAGAAATAATGAAAAATATTAGCTATTTATTTATTTAACATCACAGTTTGACATTGTGCAAGGAGAATACCAATATAAGGATTAAGAACAACAAGGATTTAAAAGAAATTAATGTAAAAGGTACTCTTAATCAATTAGTTTTGTTCTTTTGTGTTCTGAATCCCAGTTTTATGTCAAAGCCTTCCTTGGAAATCTTTCCTTTTTTTCTCTTACTTCCACTGTTGTATGAAATCATAACAGCTAGGAGCTTTAATTTTCTCCCCACTCAGAAACTCCTATTAGTTTTTCTATTTCAAGATTGTTTGGAGAAATATAAAGAGCATTACCCTGTCAACATATTGACTCATATGCTTTGTATCAGATTTCCATGCGCTAATGTTTCCTTATGAAAATATTGATGGAAATACATTGAAAATATTTGTACACATCAGTATTTTTGAAATGTAAAACTAATGTGGGAAGTTTTCTTGAAAATGGCAAAAAAATCTAATTATCAAGGTTTACATTTGCAATACACAGTGTTACTACTGTACTGTGAATGTAGACTGATCCTTTGCAGTTTTCCTCTGCTGTGTAGTTAAGAACTCCACAGCCACAGCTGTAAATACCCTGTAACAAATACTCATGCAGCAACTTGCTAATGTAGCTCCTGTGTTTCTGCATTACTTTTGTCCTTCAGCATGTGATATAAATTTTTCTTAGCATGCGCAAGCAAAACATGCTAGAGTTTTGTTGTTACTGCTGTTTTCATGTTCGACATAATACTCAGCACTAGTGCTGACTTCTGAAACTTGATTTTCTGTTCTATACAGATAATATGTATAGAATGTTTTTATTTTTAATTCCTAGAGATGGAACAAGCCTTATGTGCTAATGAGGTAGTAAATTTGCTTACCTCATTTGTTACACACTTGTTCTTCTTCATAATTGGATGTGTATGTACACCCAACATGAAGGTAAAAAAGGAAAAAAAAATTGTAAACTATTATGAGATTTGTGTAGTTTTACATTCACTGTATATTTCAGTATGGTTTTCTTACTGTAATTCTGTAAGCTACTTAAATATTTCTATTCTATAACCTGTTAAGGATGACAGCTCAAGTCTTTTTCTTTTCTTTCTCCTTGTGGGGAGCTAATCTGGTTAACTAAGAAAACACATTTATTATGTTTAAAATTATCTTCATAACTTAAAATGCATCAAACTTTTCTAGTGTGCTATGGTGATCCTTCGGCTGCAATTGGATTTTAAAGCATTTAAAGTCTGCGCATGTGCATTTAGATTAGCAATATTTGTTCATATACTTTGCTTCCAAATTTCTATTCAGTAATGGTTAGACAACTCCTGCCATAAGCACATATACATACAAGATTTTTTTCCCTTTTTATGCCTTTCATACATATAGCATGATATAATTTCTTTAATTTCACATGGAACAAAAAGCTTTCAAATTGTAAAGGAAAACCAAAAAGTTAAAGTATCTGCATTCAGAGTAGAGATCCTAACAAGTCTTAAGTGAGACCAGGGTTTTCTGCTGTCCTTCTGAACTGCTGTGCATTTACCGCTGTAAAGGTTACAGAACTATTTCACTGTGGATATCCAGAATAGTGAATATACATCAAAAGTTCATTCTAGTCCTAGAGAATATTATCAGTGCAATTGTAGTCATCATTCTAAGCATAGAGAATTCTGATGGAATCTATAACTTTAGAAATAGACTGGTATTTTTAAGTACATTTATACTGTACTTTCAAAAGGCATGACTGATTGATGTATACATCAAAATTAATTTGCCCAGGAGATGGAGGAGAGAGGGGGGAGGACAGCATAGATATGAGAACTTTTTTGATACTGAATCTTAATTTTAACCTTTTAATTGAATAGTTCTGCACCCTAAACAAGACCTGCTGTAGTTTTCTTATTTTGCATTCTCTGAAGAATTAAGATTGAGACAAAGTAATAAAACCCTAGAGCCTGAAAGTCAAATGTTAAAGAAGTTTGTGAGGTTGGGATGCTGGAAAAAGTTGTTGCAATTCTTATAGAGGCAGTTGCTCCCAATGCAACTATAACTATCAATAAAAAGAAGCCTTTGCCCTTACATACCAAGAACTACAGTAGCTGGGTGGAAAGGGAACAGAGGAAGAAACATTTCACCATGGTATCTGTCAAAATGTTTTTACTTCTCCTAGTAGATAGAAAAGCTTTCCTCTCTGACACTACCATAGAAAAACACACAGGCCAGGAACTTGCAGACCTCCTAAAAAGTTAATATACCACTACATTGGTTACTTAGGAGCTCAGGTGCTTTGTTAAAACATTCAGCATTTGTAATCCATGTAATTTTAGAGAATTTGTGCCCATTGTTAGGTGCAACAACTTTACAAAATTATTAATATATTATGGATATAGGGGTTTTTTGCTTTGAAAGTAGGTGGAAAGCACATTAAGCATGGAACTAAAGTGGTAACAAGTACAAACACAATATTGATGTCTACTTAATAATATTCTCTACTCCAGCAGAAATCCAATGAAGGATTCCTCATTAAATTAACCCCAGTCCTTCAGAGAAGGAACTCACATACCATATCATTACTGTACCTCACGCTGTTTATAGAAAAAATATATATACATAGATATATACATGTATATATCACACATACACATACTGGTCTCCAAGGCCCACTTGATTTGTAAATATTAAGATTGATCTAAATTAGTTGCAGAGAAATTTATTTTCAATTTTAAGATTGCTTTCTCGGTGTGATGTGACTTCCATGTCGTAGGGAGGATATCTTATTTTTATTATCCACAGTAGACTGTATAGTGAGCATTTTAATTATTTCAGTCTCAGAATAATTAATCTCTCTGGAAAAAAAAGAATGTAGGTGCACCAAGACAATGTTGTTTTTTTTTCTGTACTGTCATAAGTGTTAGAAAGTTCTATAAGCTTTTTCTCTAATAAGCCTGGTTCAGTTAATATTGCTACCTTAATTAAAATAAGAGGTGGGCATTATGAGTGCAATAAATATTAGAAGTCAGGAGGCTTGGTATTTTTCTTGCAATTGCTTAGACTCAACTTGATAGATTTCATCCAAAACTCATCAGGTCACTATTGTTGCATCTTACATGTAAAATCTTTAAATATTTTTATGAATATAAGGTCATTCAGAATGGGACAAGAGAGAAATTTAAAGTGAGCTCTATATCCGCTCTATATGGTTGAAATAGAGCTGAACAAACTATTACAGATGCTTTCTATCTAATCTAATTTCTATAAAGAGGAAATACTATGTAAATGGAGCAGTGGCTCCTGACTACTGATCTCTAAGAACATCAGCCAAGCTTCTCTGTAACTTCTCTTCACCATGTGAATTCCCTGTGATAAGATATAATTAGAAAACCCTCTTTGCAGACAAACATCTAATCTAGTTTGTGCTTATGATATCAATGAGCTCATTGTAGAGCTTAGGAAACCAATTTTCAGATGAAAAAAAAATACAACTTTTGAAGGATATTGTAGACTGATTTTCAAAATGCTATGGTTTTGAAAGACTTCCTTGTCAGAAAAATGCATTCCATACTAAAATATGTATCTGGAAGTAACAAGAATTATTAAGTTTAAAGTTAGTCTTATTACTGTCATCACCCTATGTTGCTATTGTGATGCACACAAAAGTCCTGGAAATGCACTAAGAATTGCACTCAGGTACACCAAAACAACTAAGACTTATCTTTTCTATAACATTACACTAAATATTATAGAAACTATTATAATTTTCAGGTGTTTTTTCCAAGTCCTTGTCTCCTTTAATAAGTCTCTGTTCCCATTTATAGCTATCAAAACAGTCTGTCTGATTAATCAGTCTCTTCTATAACACCATCTAGTTTATCATATAGGTCATCTTCTCAGTGCTGACCAATGACAGGACAAAGGGTAACAGGTGCAAGCTGGAGCACAGGAGGTTCTGTGTAAACATAAGAAAAAGCTTTTTCACTGTGAAACTGACAGAACACTGGAACAGGCTGCCCAGTGAGGTTTTGGAGTCCCCTTCTCTGGAGACATTCAAAATCTGCATGAATGCATTTTTGTGTGGCTCACACTATGTGATCCTGCTCTGGCAGAGGGGTTCAAGTCAATGACCTTTGGGGTCCCTTCCAGCCCCTAACATTTTGTGATAGTGAACTATTGTTCAGACTTCTAGCTGCAGGTGCAAAAGCCATCTTCCCAAAATGGCACCTGGCACCAGTGATTTAAGTCAATCCACTTAAACCCACTTTTCTCATTTTCTTGTGCAATGACTGCAGAGAAGTAAATCAATGAGGCAGTCAATCTAGCCCAGCTTAGGAGTTTACCATGGAAAGTGGGAGATTCACACTTGCTAGTTTGCACATTCAGTTGCACAGTCAGTAGGTGAGAGCTACCAAAGGAGTGGAAGCTTCAGGACACCAACCATCTTCAAGGAAACATATACTCTTGAGACATACTTTCTCCCCAAAGAGGAGAGGTTTTCCCCACTTGTAGAGGTTTTCCCCATTGAAATCAAATCCTTATCTCTAGAAATGCATGTTGACTCCAGTGTCTGAGAATGCTTCTACACATGCCTAGTGTTGACAAATCACTGTCTCAGCTCATCTCTCCATTTAAATGCAAGGACGAGCTCAAACAGAAAGTCTTCACGTCTTCACAGTGAAATGTCAATAATTTCTGGACAGAAAGATGGTGGTGAAACTCCATGCTGAGTCAACATGGACAACAGCATCACTGAACTTAGGCTTAGTCACATTTGCTTATTCCTCCCAGGTAATATTTTAGGAAATTTCAAAGCTGTGTTGTCTTTAATCACATTGAGTTCACTCACTGAAAGCACAAAAATTATACAGTGTAGTAGCTGAATGAATTTTGAATTTTAAATATCCAGAATGAAAGATGGATATTCATTGAGTAAAAAAATATTTTAAAAGATCACCAAAACTGTATACAATGAAGTTAACATGCATTATAGATGGCAACATATCTGTGATAAAAAAATGCAGTCTATAATCACCAGACTACTCACTGTAAAATATTGTGACTTTTCTTTTAAAAGGGACAGAGCATTGCTCTTTTTTTTCAGAGATTCTGAATTATGTTCTCCATTGAAGTTCTTGGCTAAGTGTGGGAAGCTGTTGAAAATTTTGACAGTGGAAAAGCAACTACACAAACAGCATAGTAGATAAAGTGACAATATTGTGTAAATTTGGATTCGGTCTTAAATATTCATCTTCTATCAAGTTTTAAAACTACTAGATGTACCTTTTTCTTGGAAATGTGGATTTCCTCTAAATATAAGGTTATTGTCATATAATGGGTGCTTACTAATGAGTAAGAATAATTCCTCAAGGATTTTCTTCAGAGGTTTATTGCCATAGAATTATGAGACTCACATATTCAGTCTTGCAGCTTGTTAGTAATTCACCTAACTGTAAAATGATGAATCAGAAATTCTGTGCAACAGTCTATCAATCCATTTTTATGTACTTGTCATATCTTTATTCTGAAGAGAGGAGATGGTCCATTTGACTTGGAAATGCAGGCTAACACAATCTTCAGCTTTGTGTATAATTAATTATTTACAATTCCACCGCAAATCTCAGAAAATCGGTAGATTTAGCATTTGAATTAGACCTCTGTGAATATAAACACATTTTTCTACACTTAGGCTAATGTTATATTCCTAGTTCCTATGATTTCATACAATATCAAATATTTATGCTGGCACCAGGCAGAAGCATCCATAAGTATATCAAAAGCTATGAAATTAATTTAACTGGTGATTTTAAAGACTTGCTTACTCATCGTGCCTCATCTACATGGTTTTTTTTTTTCTACACTGAGCATGAAAAGTGAGAAAAAGGAAAAAGACCAAGTCATGCTGAACACTGAAATTTCAGAAACACAGTATGTCTTTCAAAAAGCCCTGTGGAAGATGGAGCTGACTGTGCACAAACCTGCACTCTCTGTATGCAGCTGTAGAGATGTTATGCAGCTGTGCAGTCAGAACCCAGAGTTGCATTTTTATTTATCCACAGTTGGCAACTTTTGTATACTGATTTTAGAACGCCATAGTGAAGTAGGATTAATCCAGTCTATTTACCCAGTTAAATTACATGAAAGCAAAGAAAGAGGAAGCCAAGATATTTTTCTTCTGCTGTTGATGAATATTTTAAAACTCACACAATTTGAGCATCGTAAAATCATTAATGATCTTAAGCAATAAATGACCAATTAGCTGTTAACAATAACCTTCTAACATTGAGCTTCTGGGAAAACTATTTGACAGCAGCCATAACTAATTTTCATTACTCCTCAGCATATGGAGATGAAGAGCACAGTGTGTATTTGGAAGATGGCAGCTGAGGGGCTTGGGGGGACATTTCTTAACAGAACAATTTAGAATGTTCCTGTATTTTTTCCCAGGGAAATTATTTGTTTTTTTAATACTGGAAAAAAAGTTATGCAAATTCTCAAATTCTCTGTGAGTCTAGTGACCTAAGAAAGCTGTACTTTCTGAAATTTAAGAGTAAGACTCACCTCTAGGATTTTTGTACTTTCTAAGTTGAAAAATCCTGACTTTATAGCAGCAAAGGCCTTTTTTCATTTGTCAAGAAAATATATTAAAGTTTATATGCAGAAGTTATATTGAAGTATAATGGATTAGCTCACAAATGGCAGTAATAAAAATGTAAATAAAGATATGCTAACAGTCCTCAAAATACATCTGAATATTTAAAGTAGAGAAATCAGTGTGCTTAATCAGTGTGTTTTTTTTTTAAATGCCATCAGTAGACTGAAGATAGGAATACATCAAATGAGGTACATAGTAAAGAAATTCTTACAAGGGAAATGATGGACCTGCAGAAAGATGCTTGTGACATGGACAGTTGTGTGTTTAACAGAGGCAAGATATCAGGAATTATCTACAATGACAGCACCTGCAAGTGCTGGAAAAGTTTGAAAAGTCAAAAGGAGGCTCTCCAGTGACAGAATGGAAATAGTAAAAGGAAAGTATTGTACAATACCTTTGTTCTCCTCAGACAATTCTTGGGCAATAAAGAGGAGTTCTGTCTATTGAACCAGCAACTTTCTCAACCATCTTTAGGAATAGTAGCAACAATAAGCCATCCATGAAAGGTACAGCACCTAATTCACTATAATTTTAACTAGTTTTCTTGCAGTATATCTGACAAACTACTAAGCAGTCAGACAATGGCTCAGGTGTCTGAAGTAAAAATGGTGTTTACTTACATACATTAGTTGGTACAAATCCATACACAGTCATGCTCACTGTCTTAAAAATTGACATAGATGTGGCATTTAAACAGGAAAGGCTCTTAAAGTGCTAGTTAAACTATCTTCATAGTTGCTGAATATATTATTTACGCTCCTGGTATATGTGAACACAATTCTTTCGGTTTTTATGTGTATGTATTTATGTGTATGTATGCATATAGACCAACACATATGTGTGCTCACACACACATAACACTATTTGTATATATAGATTTCCTATAAAAGATGCATGAATATATATGTGTACATCTGCATTCATATATATATATATGTATTAAAAATACATTGATAAAATTATCTAATTATTTCAATAATGTATTTCAATAAGATATTTTAAATAAATGCCATTTTTTAGGTATTAAAGAATGTACAACTGCTCCAAAATCTACATAAGTAAGATATGGACTTCACTAATTTTTATAAATCTGTACTCTGTACAATGCAAAACAACATATATTTTATCTGTAACCCAAAGGTATACCCACAATTTTATAGAAGGCAGGAAGACCAAGAGTGTTTCTCATTTATTTTCTTGCACCTGTTAAACCCTGGAATATTTTTATTATATATCAGTCTTACTATGTAGTAAAAATTACAAATTTTTAGAAGGATCTGTTAAAACCTTGCAAACCTTGGATATCCTTAGCTGATATCGTTATGATAAATATTAAGATTCTACTTGAACATATAACAATTGATTTGTTTACTTAAAAAAAAAATTGCAGAGAATTTGATTGGATCAGCTGTTACTGAAGAATGTGAGGAAAAAAAATCTACTTTAGCTATTCTGAATTTGAAGAATCAAAAGACAAACCAAAACAATTTCTTTTCTTTTGCAAGGACTGTAATATCCAGTGTACTTGACTATGCTCCTACCATTTGCCATTCTATCCTGATTTCTTCCTATTCAATATACTAGCCAAAGTCCTGAGAAGCTGACTTCGGCTCAACTTGCAAGAACAAGTATAAAAATCTACGACTTAAAAGGTTTTTACAGGTCACATACTGATGACTCGACAAGTCATTGGAGTTAATTGCAGCTAAAAATACCCAGGGGTTAATAAGGTTACAAAGCATGTTAGGATTAAGGGACTAAAAGATCACTTCAGTCTTGACACATATCTGATTCAGAGCATGGCAGATAGGAACAGGACATTCCCTTTGTCTTCCTGTGACACCTGGACCAGAAACTGTTGCAAGAAGCCCTTGGGTCTGGTTTCCCAGACCTGCTCTGCTGATCACCACTCATTCCAAGTTTTTTTGGAGGCTTAAATTAATTTGTTTGAGCACTTTCACTGCTGCTCTGCATCTTAAAATGGCGTATGTAGATGCCTTAGGTAGCTGGATGCCACAGTTTTGCCTGTGAAATGCACGATAGTCAGGAGAAATACATAGAAAAAAAGCCACAGCCATGATGCAAGAACATAATGCTGCGATAATTCAGACAAAATACTGTAAGTTAGCACCTGAAATTTTCCATAAAACTGCAATTAGTAATTTTCTCTATATTTCAACTGTGAATTTAATTCTGGATTTTAATTAATTGTTGGAGTGGGTGTGTATAAATTTATCCAGGATGATCTTACTCTTGAATGCAAGATAATTTCCAGTATTTAAAAGATAAAAAAGCAATTTCTGTCTGCAGTAATCAAGGTAGTTCAAGGCGATTGTGGCTACAAGCCATTCAGCATATTTTTTAACCCAGATTTACTATAACTCCCTTTAGAATGGACCCTGTACAGTGAACCAGGTATATTTCTTGAACAATTTTAAAATAAAGTAAAATATAAAGCAAGGATTCTCTTAGAGCAATATAAATTCAAGGCAGAAGGAAGTACTGCAAAGTGCCATATTTATTAAACTGTTGGGTTTTTTCCTAGAAAAGATGACATCCTTTGAAATGTTTATACTCTGAGGATGAAGAATTTCTCTCAACTTTGCATCATGTATAGCAAGAATATTGTCTTTGCATTGAAAGCAGGTTATATTTTCAGTTGTTTTTTATAGGATCCACATGGCAATTGCTAGACTAATTAAACTTTATTTCCATAAAGTTGTTGTTTTTTCTTGTTTTATATAAGCAACTTCATATGCAGGAGGCACTCCAAAGCTTCTCAGATTTTACTGTTGGACATTTCAAGAAATTTTATTTTATCAGTATTCTACTTACTCCATAGGTGTAAAACCTACAGTTAGAATGTTTTAATTTATTACATTCTATTTTTCCATAATGGAAGATGACCATTTCTCACAAAGCTTGATATTTTTTCTCTTGTAATGTTGAATCTAGATTCAGCTGCCCATTGTGCTCTGCTTTTGTGTAGATTTGTATTATCCACAGTCTATAGATATCTTTCAAATTGATCTTTTTATAGGTATCTGATAGTCCTTAAAAAGATATATGAAAAGCACCATGAATGAGCCTGAGTGGTGGAAAAAGATCCTCTGGAATAGTCTACAAGGTTCATTAACTGGATACCATAATGCTAGGTTTCTTACTAAATCTCTTTCCATTGCTACTATTATTTTTTAGTGTTCCTTAGCTATGTGTTGCTCTAGAGGAAATTTTTCAGAATTGTTTTCATCCAGGAGAATTCCATTTCCAGTTATTTACTGATTAAGGATTTTGTTTTTGAAATAATGCAGCTGCATGGCCCAGCCTTCCAGAAATATCTCTGTGAAAATTTCTGGGTCAATTGGAAATGTATGCACATTCTTAAACAAATATTTCTATTTGATGGATTTTCTGTTTGTGACACAAAGTGCATGAGCTTCTCAAATTCAAAGGTGGTTTCATTGTTAATTTTGTAATACTGAAATTTCAAAATTTAATGTCATCTGAAATTTAGAAATTATGCTCAGCAAAATGAAAACACAGTTCTTCAGACTGCTTTATGTCTTAAATCATTTAAGCCTGTTGTGCTTTAACCCAGATGACAACTCAGCCTCATAGCTTCTTGCTTACTTCTCCCTATTGGGCGAGAATGGGGGAGAGAATTGGAAGAGTAAAAGTGAGAAAACATGTGGTTTGAGATAAAGACAATTTAATAGGTAAAAGATACATGCTCAATTAAAGAAAAAAAAAATAAAAATAAAAAAATTCATTCATTACTTCACATAGGCAGGTAGGTCTAAGTGTCCTGCCATTCTGGGGACAACAGGGCTCCACCACACGTGAATGGTTACTTGGGAAGACAAACACCATCGCTCTAGATGATCCCACATTCCTTCTTCTTCCCCCAGCTTTCTAAGTAGAGTGTGGCCTCATATGGTATGGAATATCTCACTGGTCAGCTAGGGTCAGCTCTCCCAGCCACTGTCCCCTGACAGCTTCCTCTACACCCCTAGTTTACTCACTGGTGGGATGATGTGTGAAGCAGAACAAACTTCAGCTATGTATAATCACAGCTCAGCAAAACCATCTCTGCATTATTGATGCTGTTTATAGCACAGATGCTCCACATATCCCCATACCAGCTACTGTGAAGAAAATTAACTATATCCCACTCAAGACCAGTGTAAAGAGTTACTATTAATTTTGAAGCTTACCTCACCTTTCTTTGATCCAGTCCACTTTTCTGATACATTGTTGCATTTATGCAAGGCCATCCCATTAATAATTGAAAAATTTGGGACAGTCTGGTACAATAAAAAACAACAAGTTTTGATGAAAGATTATTTTTATTAACTGACTTTGCCATAAAAAAGGCATATGTATAAAGTATAGAAGAACTCATTGATCAAAAAAGCAGTCAGTTCTAAAACAGAAAATTAAACACAGAATATAGCAGATTATTAAAGACAATGTTTAGGCCTAAACATTTTATTGGAAATCTTTCTATTGTTCATTGACAGAAGTGTAGTGACAAGAACTAACTAATAAAGTTTCAGTGAAAACTCTTGTATGACTATGTCTGAGAATTAATACACAATGAAGATGTAAAACTAAAGAGTCATCTATACAAGTTGCTAGATAAGATAATTATAAAAGTACTAGTCAAGTAGAAGGAACCTATATCAAAAAATCTAACGTGTAAATCTACTCCAGTTCAGTGGAAGTTTTCTTACCGATTACTTCAAGCCACTGAGAGCATTTTGATCCATCTCTCAGGCTGAAAATAGGTTGGATCAACATGAAGTACATAACTTACTTCTAACAGGGGCTTATGCCACCTATGTATTAAAATATCTGAGTCCTTAAAAAAATGAAAAATAAAAAGCTAATGTGAAAAATACATTTTTATAATGAATCTTTTAGATCACTGTAAGGTCCAAAAAGCTCATTATCAGTTGCATATGTGGTTTCTGATTATCAGGTCTGTGTCTGACGCAGTTCTTGTTTCTGTTGCAGAGTTGTACCAGTGTTGTAGAATGCCTTAGAATGCCATAGAATTGGGGTGTGCACAAGTCCATGTCTATGTACAGAACTCCTTATCTAAGGCTAATTACGTGGGACCTTACTACCGTCCCTGCACATCTGGGATTCGTTCTCTATAGGTAAACACACCGGGTGTCCAGTAATAAGTTATGTTGGTGTGTGGTGGCTGGCGTGTGGTCACACAAAGCACTTTATAAGTATTGTAACTGTGCAATAAAGTTTGAAGCTTGATTATCAATCACATTGATTGTTCGAGACTTCCCTTGTCACCCACAACATACCAGTGTGCCTACAGCTACTTTTATATGGTTTAATTTAATTTCATCTCTTGCAGATTATCAAAACATACTGGTGAATGTCTCCAAGAGGTCATTTGGAAAATCCTAGATTTTATGATCAAGAAAATTGATACCTCCTTAAGGACAATGAAAAAATAAACTTTGAATTGACTTGCAAAAGAGGGATTTTACCACTTTATGAACTGTTGAGGGGAATGGCTTAATACCTTGAATGACTCGTGGTAGTCCAGAGAAGTTAGGTTAGCATCAGAATCATTATATGCATATTACATTCTCACTCTAATGTGAGATAGTCTTGTGGGTTGTCCAAGTTATAAACCCTGGATATGACTGTCATTGGAGCAAGGTGTTTTTGAAATGAACTGACAGGCTTTGATAATTAAGTGGCTTCTTTAAATGTCTGAATTTTAATTAGAATTATTTGGCTGAACTAACATTAGCAGTGCCATGATTCCACTGTCAGAACAACTTGATTGGTTTGGATCTGCATTTAAGAATCCCTTGTTTCATGTTGGTTAGAAAATGCACCTACCCAAATTGGTGTGGATAAAATTTTGTCTTTGTAACAAGAATGAGATAAGACAGTGGAATCTAATTAATTCATTTGTTATCTCTTGACAATTCTAACATTTTATGCTGAGATATTGTATATATATTCTATATATATTTTCTATATTCTGTATATATATTCTATATATATTTTACAATAAAAGCTCTATGAGTTAATCATAATAATATTTTCTTTGTTTTTTAAAATAGTTCTTCTTTTTTTTTTAATTTTACTTTTTAAAATCTCAAATGCTTATAATGAGTGTACAGACTATACTTCAACCTACAGGAGTGCTAATCTAAAGAATAAAGAACTAACAGAGGGCATCAGTAAATAATACTG
The DNA here is from genome assembly GCA_023637945.1 of Phaethornis superciliosus. Classification (NCBI taxonomy): domain Eukaryota; kingdom Metazoa; phylum Chordata; class Aves; order Apodiformes; family Trochilidae; genus Phaethornis; species Phaethornis superciliosus. The sequence goes on along the minus strand of JAJQWJ010000002.1, from coordinate 67,964,053 downwards.
CTTAATGATTTTGTCTTTCATCTTTCTCATGGTCTTTTTTTTTTTTTGCCTTGATTTATCATGAAAGTCCATGTTGAATCAACCAAATAGGAACATTTTAAAAAAGCAAATGTCAAAAATAAAGATACAATGCATTATCCTTTGTATAGATCTGATTTTCATATACCATAACAAATGGCATTCCTGCACATATGTTGGATAGAAACATTTGGAAATTAGAGGTCACAGTCTTAAACATTGTAGAATGTCATACAGGTAGATAATTTCTAGTCTATTGAGAAAAAATGCGTACAATTGAGCACAAGATGAAGAAAAAGCATTTACAGATGTCATATGTAATCATATGTTGATTTTTTTTTTCCAGGAAATGAGTAATGTGGTTAGTGGCTGGATCATATATAGGGAGCTTCTGATGGCTTAAGCAGAAAACTTTACAACCCAGAAAGAATATATTGTTTATGGTAGGTGTTAGGAAGTCTAAAAATGGACTTAATTTCTACATATATACAACTGGGCTTTAATAATTTATTTTCTCTGTGAGAGTCATGTTGTAAAAATTTACACTTGTGTGCACATGCAGCCTCCACCTGAATCCTGAACTTATTCTTAACAGGGTGTTAGAGATTATTTGGGCTGTTACTGTGATCTTGTTCACTTTTTGTTATGTCAGACAGGAATAATGTCTAGAGCTTAAGGAAAATAAGAATTGACACAAAGCTTTACCTGTCTGCAAGGAAAAATAATTTTAAATGAATATGGAGGTCAGTTGAAAATTACTAATTTTATGCTCCAGTTACTTTTATTATTCAAATATAGTACCCATGCCACTGCAGCTATATCTGAAGGGGAAAAAGTGCATATCCATTTTTCTTCAAAGCTGTGTGACTTTTTTGTTTTAACCTCAATTTTCATTTTACATACAAATTAAAATTCAGTTCTCTTGTTATCCATAGTTTAGATTCTTTCACTCATGCATTACTACTCAAAGCACTTTTCACTGCAAGGCTTATATAGATTCTTCAGAGACTTACATTTATCATCACTCATTGTTCACATGCACATTGTATACTTAATCATGAGAGATGTAGCATAAAGAGCCTAAAATATTACATATCACCAAAAAAGAAGAGACCACTCCTTTCTGAGAAAAGATGTGGGTGGAAGTTCTGGGAAAGGATAATTTGCGATTATGCAGAATTTGCAGAGTCTTTGTGCTGTGACACATATCCTATGGCAACATGCATCTCTTTGTAGGACAACACTAAGAAGGTTGTCCTGGTGTCATGACTGTCACAGAGAGGGAGCAGGAAAGAGAAGAACCTGCTTGGGTAAAGGCAACATGTCAGGAGGAGAGCTGCACTCAGGGCATTGACTCCTATGCAGTGAGGTAGTGCTGAATCTATCCTGTAGATAAAAAAAGACAGTCACTGGCCAGGAGAAAAACACAGGGGGAGCTTGACTTATAATGGATGAAATTAAGCAGAATGCTTTGTAATTCTGTCCCTCACTATTCATTACTATGGCATGATCATCCAGACTCCAGAGATGTTTTGATTCATTACTAAAATGAGTCAAAAGCCTACTTATAGATAACCTTATTAAAAACCAAAGTGGCAGAAACGTACAACCTGATAGCATGTATCCTCTTTGTCTTTGAGAAGCCTGCTGTTTATGGACTGAGACAATCCAGCTGCAAAATAAATATATGAAACGAAAGGTTTCCACTGTGAATACCACACTTAACACAAGATAAAAGATTAGTTAACCTGCTTCATCTTTTGCAGAAAATTATTGCAGCTGTTAATAAGTAGGAAATGTTCAAGAACCTCAAGTATTAGAATACAATAATGTTATGTGATAATCTTCATAGATATGGGAAACAAAGTCAAAATCCAGAAAGGTTAACCCACTAAGTGTAGTCTGTATGTGTTATTTCTGTGACACACTTAGTGCTTACAAAAAAAAGCTATTTAACCTAGCCCTTCTGATAATCATAGTTTCTGGAGAATTAGCTGTTAAGCTGACCTTTAAAAATACTCACCTCTTAAAAAAGGCTCTCATTTTATTTTGTTGATACTCAATAGCCACTGCTTACCTATCTTTATTCTGCCTGGATTTTATCCTCATCTTTCTGTTTCAAAACTTTCTGCCTGTGCTTATTGCCTTTTCTTGGAAACAAAGAGCTTAAAGCCCCATAGTATTCCAGTTCAGCACTAATCTAGTTATATGTGCTAAGTATCAAGCTCACAGCTAAAGTACATTGAAATTTCAAGAATGTCTTTAAAAATATAGAATTTAAGCTTGTGCTTTAAAAAGAATGCAAGTGCTTTGCAGTATAAAAAGGCTTTTCTGTATCTGGGTTGCAGGGATCAATCTGCAGGTAAATCCTTCTTGCACACAAAGGTATTGAGAATTACAGTTCCAATATACCTTGGACACCATCCTGAACTTGCCAGCTGTCCCAAATTTTTGGCACCCCAACAGAGAGCCATTATATAAGAACCTGCTTACAAAGAAGTGGCACTTGTATTTTTCTGACCTAAAGTTTGAAAATATATAGTTGAAGTTACTATGAATTTATTTCTTCTTAAAGCATGAAAAAATAAGGAGGATTCCATCTTTAATTTGAAACAGAAGTGCTTCTACAGGATAAAAATCATTGAAGGATTACAAAGGTTTTAACCAGCTACTAAAAATATTACTCTTCATTTTCTTGATCATTTACTTGGGTGACAGCCAGCACATCCATTGCTGTGACAACCTGCCACAGATTTAAAAAATGTAGCAACACCATGCATTATGCTTAATAGCTATGCTAAGAAGGCACCTGCAGCTACAAATCAGCTGAAAAAAAAATAATAATCAGCTACACTAATAGCTTTAATACTACTAATAGAACTTGAACCATGCTCACCACACTTAAGCTACCTTGAACTGACAAGTAAATTCCAAATGCCAAAAGAGCCCATGCTATCTATCAGTCATAGAAAGTTCAACTCCAATGGACAAAGGCAAGACTTAAGCTATTTTTACTGCAGTGATGGACTACAGGGCCAGAGCAATCCATCAGCTAACAAGATCCTAACTCTATTAGGATGTACTCATGCTTCGTGCTCTGAGCTGGTACTCAGAAATTATATATCAAATATGGAGAAATAATTGTCCATGTGAAGTCCAAAAATATCCCTTGCTGTCTGACAATATTCTGCAAAGATTAGGAGAGCACTCATTTGTTCTGTATTTCATGTGGTTTATTACTGTATTTTTCTTCTCCTAGTAGTGTCAGATTTGTGAAGGACATGCATTTCCTTGTCTTTTGTTTTTGCTTTAACAAGTGTGTTTCTTTTCTATTCTCATTATTGTGTATTCTGTATTTCATATACTCTGTCAGGGAACAGAAACATATTACGCTAGGGAATGCAGAAACAAAAAAATGTCAGGGAGAACATCCAAGTTAAGGTTTTAATGTTACTATTTCTCTTACAAGTCTAACTCTTTCATAAAGAGGAACAAGTTATAAAATGTGAAGCTGTGAGGTGGCATAAGCTATATAAAGGACAAAAGCAAGACAAACAAAAGGAACAGAAGCAATGGGATGACAAAAAGTAAGGGAATAATACTATCAGAAAGTAAAGAGTTTAAAAGCAAAGTTCCCCATTTAATCCCAGGTCTAATTTTCAGGCGCAGTATTTCTGGGGTTTTGTTTGGTTGGTTTGTTGGTTTTTTTGTTTTTTGTTTTGGTTTTTTGGTTGTTTTGGTTTTTTTCTGGAAGAATGAGGGAGAAAATTGCTATATGCTCAAGAAATATCCTCTACAAAATGAACAATCAAATCTCTTTAAGTGTTTTGTGGTTTGTTTTTTTTTTTTTTAAATTTAGCCTATCATGCTGTGAACTTGTTTTGTTAGAATCAAAAATAGATTTTGATTCTAAAGAATCAAAAGAACCTGAAGATCTGGAAAACTACCTGAAAACAATTTGAGCAACCAGTGATCCATGTTGCACAACCTTTACCTCCTCAGTTTCTGCCTGCTTTTGTTCATGGCTCACTTTTTTAATTTGATTGGATGGTTGCTGCATGAATAAGGAAGAATGATTAATTGTTTAGAAATATTTTAAGCTTCTTTTGAAACATTCTATTATGACATGTTATGTCAATGCTGGAATGCTTCACTTTGTCTACTGTCCCAGTATGTTAAAGACAAATGAACTGAATGGTCTACGTGTTCAATGAAATATGAAGAGTACTTGATGCATAGCTTCTGTTTATAATAATGACAATAATTTTTAAAAGTGTGGCTAATTTCCTGTATTCTGATAATATTAATAATTTGCAATTTTCTGATTTCTTTGCAAACATCAGCTGTTAATCCATACAAGAGTCTTAGGAGGCAGTTTATTTTTCTGTACTACTGAAAATCTTCAAGTCAGCATTTTGGTCCCTAATAAATTTGGCTTAATTCTGAAATTCCATGACGAAGGTGTGTCTGCCATCAGAAATTAATTGTTATCTCTTAGCTCAAGTTATTTAATTGGAATCCCCAAGTATGGATTTAGAACATAAGTACGTGCACAGAAGAGAGGGGAGGGAAAAAACCAGCCTAAATGTCTAAGTATTAGAATCCTCTCCATCCCTGGGTTCTACTTAGCCATCTGAACTCTAGATATATTTACAGCTTAATGCCATGAGGAAAAGCTGAGAGTGAAAGAAGTAATTGCCTTTTTTTTTTTTTTTTTTTTTTTCCCCATGGTGTTGGTATCTCTGTGGAGTGGGCAAGTTTCCAAAACTTAAAAAATGTATCTGTCCATTTTTCAGAAAAGGCTAGAGATTGTCACTGCTTTGAGAGATAATTGTTTTGATCTTAAAGGGGGAAAAAAAAAAGGAATAAAAATATGGGAAAATGCTGTGTGAATCCTGGCAGATCACTTCAGATTCTAACATGTATAACCCACCACCACATTGTCAGCTCTCTTAGAACAACTCAACATTTTTTTCCATAATGGTTTTCACACTCCTACTGTGAACATTCTTAAAGGAAATTAAACCGCAGGTAGAGGCTATGCTTAGAAGCAAACAGTGGTTTTTGAATAGAGTAAGGCATTGTAGAGGGTTCAGTCTTGAACTGCTGAGCATCTATTTTCTGCAAAACAGGTATCCAGTTGCATTGAAAGTAGGAAAGGGTATAGCTGCAAAGAAATGTATGGCGATTTTTATGGGGTCATGCCAAAGATCTAGAGTTTCCAGATCCTGATTATCCTAGCCTAACTGGTATTTTGTTAATATTCAAAATAATACTAATAATTACTAATAGTAATAAAACATAGTGTTTTACTCTGCTGGTGAATAACATTATAAAATGCACATAAAATTTACAGTCTCAGTCTACCTGATTATTTTTTGATTGGACTATGAAGGTAGTGGCTACAGTCACATTTTCAGGTCAATATTAATTGAAGTCGTAAAGAAAGGATGTAGTTAGCCAGTTGCAGATTGCCCAGATGAAGAATTCTTCAGACCAGCTCCTACATGAGTAGATGGTTCTAGGCCAGTTCAGTCAAAAACTAAACTCCTCATTTTTGATTGTTTTAAGCACTCTTTACTTTAGCTCTCCACTGAGTTTCTGAAAACCTCCAGTCTCTTCACTGAGAAATAATAACAATTTATATACAAGTGATATTTCAGAATGACATCAAAAAGGGAAGGAAATTTCAAATATTGACCACAAAACACCTGTACTTTGATAAAAGGTCTCACTAGCTACCACAACCAACATGAACGCAGCACATGCATGACCATTTCAATATGGTGAAAGAAATGTGCAAAAGGAAATCCATTACAGAAGATTATGTGATACAGTGCTATTGGGTGTGGGGAGTTTCTGGTAAGGACAAGTGCCCATAATTTTAGGTTCTCACTGACTGATTATCTCTGATGTGTAAAGCGGATAAAACAGTATGGATAGGTCTGATCCGTGGAAAATCCAGAGATGTAAAATATTCATGATCAGCAGAAGTGGATCAAAGTTTTACCACATCAGGCATGAAAAGGTGCTTTTTAAAGGTCAATTTGTCTTTCTTGCCTTATTTCTGCAGTCCTTTGCAGACGGCAGAAGAACATGGGTGATGATGTCCTCAGTAGAAGTGGTCCAGCAGACTCCCCTCATCTGTCCAAATACATACTGGCTCTTTGTGTGAGATACTTGGGTTGATACCAATTTCAGCAGTATGTGGCTGTCAAAAAAATGGAGAGTGGAAGCTCCTAGTATGAGCAAGGTGTGGCTGACTGTCAGTGTCAGATAATGGGAATAATCATAATTGGTGAAGAGTGAATAGTAATCAGACAACTGATTAAGGATAGAAATAATTACAGAGAGAACTGATTAAGGGAAAGGAAGCCAGTGCTCCTCAAGGGTAGCACTGAGTTTCAAGTTACTATAAAATGCCTAAGCTTTCGAAAGAAATATGGGTATAAATTTTTCCCTAGCTCCAAGTAACATTTATCAGGTATAGAGTCATTGTTTGGAACAAGTGAAAGTTGAGCAAAAGAAAAAACAAAAGCAACAAAGGATGGCAGAGGGTTCCCTAAGGCAGCAGTAATTGAGAAATTAGCAGCAGGTATGGCCTGTCAGGGAGACAAACAGCAACACAGACAAGCAAAGTGGAGGGGGAGAAAACGTCCCATCCCAGTGCAGAAGAAAAGAGAGGGTCCATCTGAAAGACCTGGAAATTCTACTTGAAGAATTAAGGTTTCAGAGAATGGAAGATGTTTGGCTCAGACAAGATCAGACTGATTTAAGTGTAGTCACTAACTGCAAAGGTCTATAGAGGCTCCCTATTGCCTGATCAATTGTTACCAAGTGAGATGTTGCCCCACAGATAAAATATCTAACGAACATGCTTAGAAATAAAAAAAATACCTTCGGGATTTCTTCCTTATAGCTTCAACTTTATTCCTTAGATAAATGTCCAGGGTTTCTGTTGGATGGAGCACTCTCTTACTGTAGGTCAGACTAAGAAATGAGTTTATTTTTTTTAATCACACATTTTTAGAGTATTTTCTCAGGATGCAGGGGAAAACACTTTTACCATCATAGAAGTTCTGAAAAATGATCATAATGAAAACTGATGTCACTCTTCTACCCTTTATTTTTCCTTTTTTTCCTCTTCTGCACAGCATGTCTCTGAATACTGTAATTCGTTCTTTAGACCTCCTTATAAAGTATCAGTCAATTCATGAAGATCAGAGAATATTTGTCTCCATTGTGCATCATCATGCTAAAATGTTGGAAACTAATATGAAGCTTGCAGAGACTTATATCTGAATTGCAAGACATACCAATGGATTTTTTTATTGTCTTGACTTAAAGACCACATTATCATAATCAACATATTAATACAGAACAGTAACGGAATTTATAACAATTTATCATTTATGACATTTTCTCTGATTTTATACTCTGCTTTTCATTAATTTTGTTGTGGGGTTTTTTGATTTTGTTTTAGTAGGAGTACATTGGTTTTCATATGCTTGTATAGATATTAGTTGTTTATTATAATATGTTATTATAAACATCTCATGTTTTTTCTGATATGCAATATTTTGGGTAATATTAACCAAACTAATAATGGTGGAACACTTCAAAATGAATTATACAGATTCTGAGCAAATATTCAACAGCATTTTGTTCACGGTTGATACTACTATTCAAAAAACATGTTCATCCCCTCTCTCCCACCTGTTAGAAATAAGGAATGGCTTATTTTAAGTCCATATATTTTGCTTTTTATTTTTCTAAATTCAGGAGTTTCTCACCTATTTTTGTATTATGTACTATGTAAGACAACTACAGCGAAACTCCTGTTTGGAGGGAAAAAGAAAAACAAAAAGTCTGTTTTTAGGGTAAACAACTACAAAAGGAGGGCCATCATTCTCCTGCTCAAGTCTGTGATTTTGAATGTCGTATCATCTGTCTGAGCTACTTCACTACCTCCCATTCTTCCTGCCAAACTGCATCACGTTGTGGAACAGAGTTTCACATTATGGTGTTTTACACAGGACCCTTGAATAATAGAACTCCTGTATCTATTGGACCTTCAAGTCCTCATATAATGCATACAATGATACTGAAGTAAACAGAGATGAATGTTTCTGTCAAAATTACAAATTATTTAAATAGCAAGGTTTTAACTGTGTCTGAGCATAGCTCTGGCATTTGCTTGGTCCCCTGGTAGCTACCAGGTTTACCCAAATGTTTTACAAGACTTGGGACTCAGTATGAGGCAGGACTGAGTCCTTAACTAAAAATTATGTAATAATCAATGTTCATGTGTTTAAAAGTAGTATCAATCTGTGTAAGTTATATGTTATACTTTCTGTGCATTTTTGGGGTCACAAATAAATCTAGCCTCCTGATCTGCTGTTGTAAATTTGTGATACACCATGCTCACAGTAAGTGGACTGGAGAATGACAAGATAAACATGACATATAAGTTACTTGTATTGAGTAAAACATAATATATTTGCATAGAAAGAAGAAAAAGAAAAATTACTGTGCAGAAGCAACTAATGAAAACAAGAACTGGGAACTGGTAGAGAGAGATTTTTACTTTTTTCTTAACATGCTCTGAAGAAGCCATTTGAGGATGGAATAATTAACTGGTGCATTCATGAAGAAAAAAACATAATAGCAAAGGAAAAGAGCAAACAAGACGAAACAAAAGTTATGTTTAGGGATTTGTGCAGACATTTATGCTAACAAAGACTATAATAGAAATTCTGATGTAGTGAGTAACAAAATAAACAACTGTATGTAATGTATAGGCAGATTTTCCAAAGCATTTTACATACTTGAGATCTGATTTTTAAAGGAGTTAAAACTGTTTATTATGTAAGTTCTTGGTGGTTTAATTTTTTTGGCTTACATACCACATTAAGCACAGCAGATAATTCCTCTTCAACTTCTGTCTTTGCCTTTGCACTACCACAGCTGCATTTATGTATCCAGCCTGGATCTCTAGAGAACATTTAGTACATAACACTGGAAAGGCTGGAGCACATCACTTCCAGTTATACATGGCTAAAGTAGAACTATTTAAAATTAAACTCTTTTGAAAACCTGTTGTGTTGTTTTTACTATCTAAAGACACTTAATATGAAGAATATATCTATGAGGTTTGTATCTGTTGAGAACATCACACCAAAGCATGGCATATGAGGGAGATGATCAATGTGGCAAAACTTGAAAGTGAGAAATGGCCTGTCACAAAGAAGTTTAACAATTATAGGCAAGTCTTAAAATTAAGAGTGCTGCATAGACAGCTGATTGTTCCAACCTATCAAAACAAAATTTTCACTGAATAAAATTTGGCTCAACTACTGCTTTTTCTTATCAGTTATGAAAACTTATATGTATATATAAATATGTATATATACAAAACAAACAAACAAACAAGCAAACAAAAAAACCCAGCATATTTCTATTTTATTAAATAAATATATGGAAATTTTACTTACAATTTCTTCATTAACATTGCATACAGAAGTTAAATTTGCCTAAACAGCATGTTCTTTGTATATCTTTTGGCCAATGCCATGCAAAACCCCCCAATGTACATATTTGATTTCCCTGTCAGATAGAAGTAAATGTGCTTATTAATTATAATAACTCTGGTTTTCTTTAAGGCTGTTATGTCAGTCTGAATGCACAGTTAGCCATAGATAGAACAGCTTTGACTCAGCATGTCACTTCTTACCTTGCCAAACATGAAAAATGCTAGTAACGAGACTTGCAAAATGAAATATTGCCTGACAGAAACCTGTCTTCTAGACTGCAGAATCCTGGTATAAAGCCACGTTGACAAAAAGTGTATCACTGTTAGGGCCCTTCAAATTAGTGGAGTGATGCAGCTTTATTATCAGACATTGTTCAGTTCATCATAAACTTCTCACTGCCAGTGTACCTTATGTGTGAAAGGGGCTATATAAAAGCATACTATATTCCAATCTAATTCACACAATGGCTTTCTTGGTAATTAAGATCCGAGTACTGTTAAATTTCTTGGGTTTTTCTATTACCCATATGAATCAAATGATTTAGAATTCCTATACTGAAATAGTTGGTGTCACTGCTTAAGAAGAAGAGTAGAGGGGGATCTTTAGAAAGGAAGAAATAAGATTGATTTAGAGACTCAATTTGTTTCTTTCAATACTAGAAAGTATTTTTCTAGTTTGGACTCTTCAAACTCACGTCAAAAAAAAAAAACACGGATGGAAAGAAGAGCTTCATAACTTTTCAGCTGATGGCAGTACATCTTTTAAAGCTGGCATTAAAAGCCTGTTCAGTGGCCATAAATATAAGCCAGGATAATACAGCTTGTGATAGAAAACTTAGTGCTGTTGCACAGAGACTGGAATTTCACAATGACAGCTGTTTTTTCATGCTTTAGATTTTTTGAGTGAAACTATTCACTCCATTCCTTATTGTGTATTCTGTGCCAAATAATTCTCATGGATGTTTTTATACAGAGAACCTGCAGAAAAAAATATTTATAGTAGTGACCTGAAGAAAAAAATCCACCACCCTCGCCCCCACCATACTACCTGTCTGCATAACTATCTGCCTGGTATACTGGGAGAAGGGAGAACCCTTAGCTCCAACTCATTAAAGCCATTGGGACACAGATAAAATCATAAAATCAGAATGTTTCAGCTTTCAGGGACACCTCCCACTAGACCAGGTAGCTCAAAGCCCCATCAGCCTGTCCTTGAACACTTCCAGGGGTGGGACGTCCACAGCTTCTGTGGGGGAACCTGTTCCAGTGTCTCACCATCCTCACAATAAAGAATTCCTTCCTGATGTCTTCAGCTTAAAATTCTTAGCACTCTTCTTATTGCCACATGTCCTTGTAAAACTCCCTCCCCAGCTTTCCTGTAGGCCTCCTTCATGTACTGGAAGGCTGCTATAAGGTCTCCCCAGAGCCTTCTCCTCTCTAGGATAAACAGCCCCAATTCGCTCAGTCTGTCTTCATAGAAGAGGTGCTCCAGCCTTCTGATCATCTTTGTGGCCCTCCTATGGACTCTCCATCAGGTCCATGTTTTTCTTATGTTGGGGGCCTATAGTTGAAGGTATAATGCATGGCTCAGACACAGAAAATCTCTTGTTTGAGGAGTCTAAAGTCTGTAATGTTATTCAGAAATAAATGATGAAAGGGGATAAGGAGGAGAGACTTAAATGTCAGAAGTTTAAATTAAAACAGGTTTAATAAAATAAGGAAAAGATTATAACACATAGAACCAGGAATAAATATACAAATGTATATTAGCTACAACTAGTATTAACTACAATTTCTGATCATTCATCATTTCAGTCTTTTCTTGAATTAGAAGTGTAGAACAAGCTTTCAGAACTCATGTCCCATACTGCTGTCTGATGGACTCTATGTACACTGATCATCACACCTGATTTCAGGTAAGAGATCTGCATGTCTCTTAGGTCTGCTTCCAAATCTTTCTGTGCGTCTTAACAACCATTTCTACAATGTTTCTAACTGTGAAAAACAAATTGAGTTGCCTGTGTTACTAACTGTGTATTACTTTTACCCTTCTTAATGCCATGGCTGTTCCTAAACTGCAGGATTAATGGACCATGGACTATACCTTCAGTAATGGTTGGTAAAGACCTGGCTTTTTGTAGCCTTTATGGAAACAATAGGGGGCCACAATAAAAAAAATAAAATTAATTGCTGAAGTGAGTCACAGATTCTTCCTCTATGGTCTGCTGTGCCTTTTCATCTCCAGTCTCCAAGTAAATAATAAAGTTATTATTTCTGCATGCTCTGTAGACATTCTTCAAAGAATCAGTGAGTTGTTCAGTTATGTTGACTGACACTAGATAAAGGGACAGATGCTGCTTATCCTTTCTTGTAAAGAACCTCTCCTCCACTAAATAGAAGAGGTCAAAGTTACATTGTCAGGTGGAGTCACCTCATCACTTTTCTCTGTTTTCTCCACAGACACAGCACATTCTAGTGCAGCTCTACATGATCTGACACACTCCTCAGCCTCTCTTTTCCTTCAAAGGAGATTCTTGTAATTTGGAAACGGACTGAAAAATAAAAATTACAGCTTCAGTTACTTGTGTTGGGATACTGACAGACCAACAAACCTTGATAAAACTTATGTTGAAGTTTATATTACAACCTTCCTATCTACTGCTCTTCTCCTTTGACAGCCAGCAGAGTCAGCAGAAGTAAAGCTGTCTGTCCCTTCTGGCCTTTTAATGCAAATGGAGATGCTGTAGAGTAAAAGTACCAATATGATTAAAATAAATGGCCAGCCTTTGACCTGAACCACTTAAGGTCCCATCAGACCTTCATATTTATTAGTGTTACTGTTGGAAACAGCAGTCTTCAGCAGAGTAGAGAGCTGAATCACTGAGCCTCTCACTGGATCTTGTCTGTCCTGCCCTGAGGTTAGTTTAAGTAGCTGATGGTGGAATGATTGTAACCCTACCTCTCTGCCTAAAGTCCAAGGTCCCAACTCATCTAAGAATCTATTATCTTTCTCTTCATACTCATGTGTTCTTATCTTAACACACCTCCATCAGCCTAAAATCTAATGGGTATCACAAAAGTAGGAATTTGCTGGTATTCCATCTGAGAGGTACTCAATTCTCCTTGTATTTCGCTAGGTTGAATAATAGACAATGAGGTAGCATAGTCACCACTAGAGAGAGCTCTGATACTAGAATTACTATCAAGCCCTATTTTATTTTAAGTTCCTTTTCCAGACTTCTGGGGCAGTTGCTTGAATGGATGGAGCGTCAAAAGGGTAGACCAATACAAAAAGAACAAACTTCAGTGTATTAGGAAGAACTTCTGTCTCAAAGTTATTGGACCGTGACTGGTCTACAGAAAAGGGAGAAAGTATTTTTCTAGTTTGGACTCTTCACACTTCAACTCAGCAGTTTCTTGACACTGTGCTTGCAATACTTATTGCTGCTCAGCTGCTCTGCTTCATGGTTTATGACTTGCTATTAACTTCAGGAGAATATAGGATGAAAATAGAATACTGGATTTTTTTGAGAAAAAGTGATTTATGAATCATGCCATTTATTGGTGGTTTATATTTCAGTAAGAGTTCATGCATACATACCAGTGTCTTTCCCAATTCTTACTGGAAAATGTAAGCTCATTCTGGATTTAGATGTTATTTATCTGCATAAATGAATGGCTGGCAGCATTCAGGAGAATGGTAGTCAATGGGGCATTACTATGTATTTTTCCAAAAATCAGATAAGCCAAAATTTTAGATTATCTAACATTATCATGATGCTTTGAGAACAGACAATCCAAATGAAGGATTTCAATCAGCTGAAGTAAAAAAGAAGTTTAAAAAGTTTCAGAACAGATGACTGAGGTGAAAAACTAGCATAGAATTGTACAAATACAATCAAAAAAAGGTTGAGAAGAAAATATGTTACAAAAGACAGTCACATAGAATGCAAGATCTGCAAATGTTTTTTATTAAAGAAGATAAATAAGAAGTTTTTCACTTGTGACAAAGAGTTAATATTATTGAAAGAGTTGTTTGTTTTGGGGATGGGATGGTTCTGTAATAATTGATTAGGACCCCAGAAAATGCATCAGTCAAAAAATGGGTTATGAATATTCAAATAAAGCAGGACCTCACTGAACTTATTACAGAATATTTAAAGAAAATCTGAAGTAATGTCTGAAAATTTATCTTTAATACATGATCAGGGTGGTATTCATGGTGTTGAATAAAATCAAATTAACACCATTTAAACATATAAAGCAGAGAAAAGAAACAAATACTTTAACTTTAATATGCATAACTGGAAAGGAAATTACTAATCAATACATTTATGAGCACCTAGAAGATAACAGGATGATGAGAAAAAAAACCAAAGTGGCTTTTTAACAATCAAATTACATCAAAAGCACTGTCTTTGACTCATTTAGCTGATACAGTACTCCAGCAATCAGGTCCCTGAAGAGACCAAAGTCTGCACTCCTGAAGTCCAAGGTATCAAAATTGCTCTTTGCCCTCTTTGCTGCCCTAAGGATCTTGAACTGCATGATTTTGTGATCACTGAAGGATCACTGCAGGATCCAAGGATGCCTTCAAGCTTCACATTCCCCACCATCCCAGCTTTGTGCTGAGAATAAGGCCCACTATAGCACTTCTCATCTTTGGCTCTTCTATCACTTGAAGAGGGAAGTTATCCTCCTGGATTGCTTATGCCTTGCTGTGTTGTCCCTTCAACAGGTACTGGGCTGATTTAAGTCCCCTGTGAGAACCAGGGCTTGTGAACATGACACTACTCCTGTCTGTCTAGGAGCAGGATCTCATCCACTCTGTCTTGCTGGCTGGCTGGCCCTCTAGCAGACTCCCACTATAATGCCTCCTGTCCCTGCCCTTCCTTTAATCCTGACAAAAGGGCATTTTCAGGTTAGTAAGATGATGCCTACCTTTCAAAAAAAAAGTCAGAAAGATCATTGTGAAGAAAAGGGGAAAATAGTGGTAAAAGTGTCATCAGTTTTTCTGAATTAGTCTTTCATCCTCAAATGTCCCCTCACTTTATTCATAGATATATTGGAAACTTTACATAATTGTTTACTCCCTAAAGAAGAAAGCAGAACAATTGTGTATGGGAAGAGAGGAGAGATGACACCTAACAGAATTCCAGTTGATGAAAGGCTGATACAAAATGAACAGAGAGCTGACCAGCAGCAGGAGGGGTATCAGGCTGCAGGGATTGTTGCTTTCCTTCCCAAACTGCTTGGACTCTGCAGATGGTTTGAGTGCAATGGCACCATTCATCTGTGTTCTGCCTAAAGATTTCCATGAAGAGGAAAAAAAACTTGTAGTGCCTTGGAAATTATAAATGAAAGCAGCATGTTTTAAAAATTAGCATGGTGTATATATCTAGAAAGTACCAGTTTCACAGGTGTAACTATTATCTCTTTATTGCATCTTTTATAAACAAGTTCTTAACATACCCACAGGTTTCTCTTTGGTAAAAATGCAAAACAGACCTGAGATTTGAATGAGCTCACTTGAAGTCAATAATATTATGCTGATTTACCCCATTTGAACATCTGTACTGGCACTGTATATATAGGAATATAGCACCATTCAGTAAAATCAAGCACATAACAAAACTAAGCTATTCTGAGCAAAAAATTCATGTCTCTAAGGAGGTTTTACCATTGTCTAGAGCACTACAGTGGTTTGAAATATATCTGTTATCATGTGTTTTACCCGCTCCACAACCCTTATTTCTTTAGACTGCCTTTTATATGAAAAATGCCAAAACCTGAAATTTGGAAGTAAAGACTAAAGTGTTTATTTTTTTCACACTGCTGGTGTTTTCGTCAGATCAATAACGTTGTCTTGCTTTACACCAGCAAAGAATAACAGACCACAAAAATGGTCTGTTATTATATTAAATTATAATTAAATAATAAAAAAATAATAAGTAAAATATAATACCAAAATTTCTTTTCAAGAGAGGTTTAGAAAGAGGTAGGCAATGAGTCAAAGGAGTAGCAGAAGGAGCTTGTGTGATGCAGAACCTGAAATCTCTCACGATTCCAGCAAAGCTGTGCTTTAGTACAGCAATTTATTATCTCCATACATTTAAAAAGTAGAAGTTCTGAAGGGGCTGAATGCACAGTGGATACTTCCCATACCCATGAGGAAACTTGGAGGAGACTTACAGAAGAGGGAGGAAAAGGCAGGTGCTGAATCCTGCAGGGAACACGGAAACCAGAGCCATTTTTGCTTCTTTCACACTTTTAGATTTGACTAGACCAGACTAAAATGGATTAGTTCAGTTGGAAGGGACTTATATTTATCATCTAGTCCAACTACCAGACCAGGTAGGGGGGCCCAACCTAAAGCTTTATTAAGGGTATTGTCCAAATACCTCTTAAACACTGACAGGCTTGAGGCATTGGCCATCCCTCTAGGAATCCTGCTCATTTGATTTGGGTTCCTATGAGGGGATTACAGATTTCATCAGCCAAACCCTGAGAAGTGAGAGGGTCATGGGCAGCACAGGAAGATGCACATGCAACTTAAGGCTAGTAACTCATAAATGTTTCTGTCACACAGGTGGGATGCGAACATTTGTTTCAAAAGAAATGTAGTAATGGAGAGTGGGATAGAGAGAATAAAGCACCAGTCTCACAGATGTTGCCATTACCTCTTTATGGCATCTTTTATAAACAGGTTCTTAAAATACTCATGGTTTTCTCTTTCATAAAAAGTAGAAAACAAAACTGAGATTTGAATAAACTCACTTGACACAGGGGAAGAAGAGCAACACCAACATGCACACCTTTAGGACTATGGTATTTCTTCTTAAAATAAAATTTATGGAGGGGACTAATGGCCAAATTCTGGCAATATTCCAGGGTCAAACATGAGGATTGGTAAATTTCTTAATTGGGTGGATGAGAAAGAAACTTTTGATTATTTCAACCTTTGCGGGACAGTTGTAAACATGGAGTATTTAATTGCATCTGAATTTCCTAACATAGATACAGACTTGTTAGTGTATCAAAATTTGCTTAAATGTACCATTTGGTGTATATTTGAGCAAATCTTACTGGTAGTCCTAGTTTCTACTTTCAGTTTAAAGCAGATTGCTATCCTATCCAGCATAAGAACAAATGCATTATGAAGAGCTTCATCTATGTAGCTGCATGTGTACTCAGTTGCCATTTGCCCACAGATAGGCACACAGGAACATTATCAAACAAAAACCATAAATTAGGTTTGCATCAGATATTGCAAACTGATTGTGCAGTTTCTTAATACTGGGTGTCCTTTTGAGGAATATTTAAGAGCATTATAATATCATCTTTTTTTTAAGCCTGAATAGCAATTAGTTCTACTAAAACTGTAAATTTACAAAAGAATCTCTAAAACTCAGAACCAGATGGCAAAGAAGAGAGAATGCATTGCACTTAATTTATATGATTTTTAATCTAATCTCAAGACATAAGAAGGCCTGAATTTTGAGTATAGTATGTTTACCAATTACTAAATATTTAGGACTGACCCATAGCAAGACCAGAAATGAAAAAGTAGAAGCTGGAAATAGAGGCATGTGAATTACCATAAAGTATTTGGTTTTGATCATGAAACAAGAAGAGATGAAAAAAACCCCTATCAATTAGTAGGAAAGAGGCTCAGATAAGAAGTTAACAGACAATATCTCATTAGTTTTGGAGGCAGATGAAACTGATATTTACAAATATTGTGAATTTGCAAGGCAACACAACTTTTGGTGGTACAAGATGCTGAAACTTTGGAGATCTGAGCCAACAGAAAAATGTGCCAGCTGTTGAACAGGTGAAAACTTCAAAGAAAAGTCAAATGTTTCCAATTTTCTGTAATATGAGCCAGGTCTGGAAATTCTCCAGCAATTCAAAAGATTTGAAAAAATCTTCACATAAAGTTCACTATTGCAGGCAATCGTTGTTCTGTCAGCCATATTTAAAGAAAATTGCAGAAACCAGGTGATTTAATTTTATATAATTTATTTAGAAAGTACAGTTCACCTCTTTGCTCTATGTCTTTCCCAGTCTTTCTGGATTTATTTTTTTCAAAATCAACAATCAAAAATCTGAAATAAAATACATGCTGCAGTGACATTTTGGTTTCCAAAACTATCTTAAGGGAGAAGTGTCTGGTTTCTAAAAAACTTAAAAAATGGTGTTGTTAGGTCCTACTGTATTTCAACTTTTTTTAAACATTCGAATGACAGTTTTTACTTGAACTTAGGCAATGGTAGTCAAATGATGACTATCATTATTTTAAGGTATGATTTATGATAAATCTTCTTTTATGATCTATTTTTGAGGTCTGGTTTGTGATCAGTCTGCTTTTTAAAATCCTTATTAGAGTACAGACTGACTGTGTTCAGTGTAGTTGTCCTCTCAACAGAACGGAGGGGCCATTATGAAATTGAATTGCTAAACCTTGTTAATACTCTATCCACTAGACTAATCTATTTCAGTCACTTCTTCCTCTTTGGTCTCCAGACAGGGCAGCAGTTTCTCTGTCACACACTTTTGAAGAGAGAGAAAAAAAAAGGGGGGTGGGGGTGGGTGGGAGTGATGAGGCAGGGAAGGACAGATTTATTGTGCCTCTTCAGGTTCACAAATGCCTTTCCTTCAGCAGCCATGCCAGGAAGTTGTAAACATACATAAAGCCTTTTAGTTTAAGTACAGTCTCTTAATTAAAAATATTCTCTCTCTTAAATATAGCTCTCACAATTTAAACCTAGTAACATTTTGCCCTGGTGGCAGGTACCCAGATTCGTTGTTCCAGTAGAAGATGATTCAATGGCTTTCTACCCCCAAAGACTCTTCACTTTATCAAAAGCATGGCAGAGGATTAGACAGGAAGGAAAATGATGAGGGAATAATTGAAACACAGGAGCTAAACATACCAAAAACAAGAAAGCTGATTCGATTAGTAAATCAGAACTGCTGACTGAGGGAAACCTCAGTACCAAATAGTTTGGTATTACCTAAGGGAGTTGTGTGAAAAAGCTGATTGTCAGAGAGGCAGAAAAAAGAAAAATTGATTCTATCTTGAAGAGAGGCCGCAAAACACACAAATTTTCTCTAATGACTGTACTGGGTATTGCTTGTTGCAGTCTTATAAGGAACCATTTTGTTTGTTTGTTTACTTAAGACCTTTTATTATTATTAAAACTAAAGGAACTAAGCACAAAAGTACTGACTGTGAAATTTACCAAAATGAATGCTACACCATCCCTCCTCTTTTTTTTCCTTAGTTCTGATTTTTATTTAATCTTTATTTATAGTAGTAAAACAAAATAAGAATTATAGTCTTGTCAATGCTGGGAAACATGGTTTTCTTAACTGCACATTAATTTTTCCCTATCTATCTCAGGAGATTGGCATTATGGTCTGCCACCATTCAGCATCTGAACCACATCAGTAGTATCTGAAAACCAGTCAGACCTCTCAAATTCTGAATCACTGGACTGAGGTCTGTCCTTGGTAAAGGATAACAGCACCACCACTCATGTTACTGACATGCTGCTTGGTTTGAAACTGAGTCAATGAGACAGTGAGTTTTGGGAACTCTGCAGAAGTTCCTAACTAGTCTCCTGCTGTTTGGAATATTCCCTGAAGGTTGTGTAAAAGTCTCATAAAGCCACTTCTGTGATTACTGAACATGCCAAGTCCACTGTAAGGAGATGCAGACGATTTCTGAGATTGCCAACCTACTGTTTCTCCTGAAAGATGAACTTCTTTCTATTAAAATACAATTATAGTAGATACAAGTTGCTAATCTTCTAAACTAACATAAAGTCCAGAAAAAAAGGACAGTGTATTTATTACTTAGGGAAGATACGTGACATAAATCTGAATAAATTGTCCCTTGGTGCATGTAAGGAGAAACTTTGGAAACATGGAGAAACAGCATTAAAATCTTTAGGCACCAGGGTACAGAATAATATTTTAAATATGCACATTTTTATAAAAAGTCCAGACTATTAATATTCCTGTTAGGGATTTGTTATGATATTGTCAGAAAGGAGATGGAGAGATGAGGGACAGGATGTGTTTTATTCCATAATGGAAACTGGTTTTTGATCCAGATTTACTGAGGAATTAAGAAACAGCAAGGACAGGAAAAACAGCACATAAACAAGATGACAAAACACAATGAGAAAAAAAATCCAGACATATTGGACATCCTTAGATTACGTCTGGCTTTATTCTGAGCTGAATTCAGAAACTGTAAGTCTCCCGTTTCCAAATTACAACATTTGATCATATTTTAAAACTATGCTTCTACCACCTGTTCTCACCCTGATGAACACCTGCATGATTTCCATTTTACCAAGGGAGCTATCTGTATTGCAAAGCACATCACAGTGTGAGCAATGATGACATTAATGAATATCAATAGTGGGTGGACTGATGATCGAGCACTAGCATGCCTGCTGCTTTCAGTAATCAGGATTCAATTCCCTGTTCTGCCACCGACTTCAACAGTGTTAGTAAAGTTACAGGAGTTAAATCTGTTCGGAGGATGTAGATGAATGTGAGTTCAGTTTCACAAAGTTTAAACTGAGCACTCTGGAAACTTAAGCAGTAGTATTTAAGTGCTCCTAAACTAATATCCAGAGTCTTTCAGGAATTGTGTACCATGAAACATTTGAGCAGCCATTTAGCTTCTGTTTGAGAACTGGCTCATAGCCTACCATGTGATGGCACAGAAAACTTGTGCCATTGACTCCCACCAATCTTGTACTACCCCAGGCTTTGAGTTAGTATATTTTCAAAAGTACTTTATCTTAATTTGAGACATGGTAACTCACCATAATTCACCATCTGTTTGCTTCCACTCTTTGACAAAGTCAAAAGGTAAGAGTCAGGTAAAACTTCTCTTAAGCCATGTAATATTATCTGTCACTGTGACAGCTAATAAACCACTCTGAATAAATAGGGATTACACAGGTGGCTTCTGGGAGTCATCCGGCAGCTTCCATTGCCCTTATATCCAAATTGAACCTGTTAAAATTGTCTACATATTCTAATTCTCCATAATATCCAGCTCGGATAAAACAATACAAATTTTAAAGCCAGATGGAAACAGGACTTTTGAGCTGTACCATATATCAAAATCCATTCTTCCTCAGACTTTTTTTCCTTAAAGTAACAGTTTCATATTTACTGACATATTTGGTCAATTTCTACCTGTGATATCATCTTTCTTAAATAAAAAAGTTTCTTTTTAAAACAAACATTTTTTTCCTTCTCTTTTCCTCTTCCTCTTCCTCTTCCTCTTCCTCTTCCTCTTCCTCTTCCTTTTCCTTCTTTCTCTTTCTCTTCCTCTTTCTCTTTCTCATTTTCTCTCTGTTGCTGTCACCCTCTTTATTTTTGTGATAAATACACTTACACTTAAAAGATCAAATCCTAGCAAAGATATTATTCTAATATGTACAACTGAGCAGTGTCACATATGCCTGCATGGCACCAACACAGATACCAGAAATGCGTATTTGGGAAATGCATAAACCCTGTTATGTGTCAGCCTATTCCCTTTTCCACCTATTTTTTCCACTAGAAAGAGAAAGCAATAGCAATAGTATGATTGACTCTTATAGAGACTACCAGATATGCTGCCATGAAGTCAAGCATGCATTAACACTAGAATTGTATGAATTATTTATATGAATAATCATTATTATAAATTCAACTCTGTCTTTATACATTTACTAGTTATTCATAATGATTAACAGGGTAGTGTGAAGATTTTTAAGTATTTGAACTGCTTGTGAATTTTTAAAGTTGACCATATATTACACGTGGTATGGCACAGTTTGTCTAAATCAGATGGTACTTTTGTGTCCCTTGACTGGATGCCTGAGTTACACAAAAATGATGATTGGTTACAAATGGAAGAGGAGCACTCTTGCTTTGTGCCCCATAATTCTCATTCAGTGAAATCTCTATGTACATGTTTATATCCATTGAGCTTGCTGAGTAAGCTGCACAAAAATTGCAGAGATAAGCATATTCACAAGACATGAGCATGAAAGAATACAGCAGAGGAGTCTTGCTTGCCTTGCCTTGCCTTTCATAGAATCATAGCATAGTTTGGGTTGGAAGGGGCCTTAAAGATCACTTAGTTCCAACCCCTCTGCTTGGGCAGGGACATCTCCCACATCTCCCACTAGAACAAGTTGCTCAAAGGCCCATCCAACCTGGCCTTGATCACTTGCAGGGGAGATAACAACTTCCCTAGGCAACTTTATCTCATCACTCTCCTAAAAATAATTTCTTTTTTCCTTCGGTTTGCTTGCCTTCCCTTCCTGGAAAGTCACTATAATATCAGATGCAGTTCAACTAGGTTTTACGTTATAGTGGGAAAGAATAGTTTAAACAAATCCAGCATGCATATACGCAATTGTAAAAAAGAGAAATATATAAAATGAGGAAGTTAAGAAAACCAAGACAAAGTAAAAAACTGAAGGGATCAATCTAAAGAGGAAGAAAACTGGAGTTAAAAATACTGTATAAAAAGACTAGTTGAAAGTAAATAAAAAAAATAAGAAAGCAAAACTTTCCAGATAAAACAACTACATTTCTCAATGAAAACATTAAAGATGTTATAGTATGGAAGATGCTGTAATTTAAAAATTGGAATGCTTTTTCAAATGAAGAGAAGAGAAAAATACATAATACATAGCAGGCCAAAGAGAAGCAGGAAATTAAAGGAGCTAAAGAAGTATTTGAAGAGCATCTTGCAAATGATGCTCAAATTGATAATGAAAGGTTATTAAAATAGATCAAAATCAACCACCTAGGGAATTGGTGTGACTGTTTGATGACAAGTGGTGTAAAAGGGGAACTCATGACTGATAAGACTATTGTGGAGAAGTTCAGTGAAATATTGCTTTCATTTTACAGTATGTACAAGACGCTGTGAAGACTCTCTCACCTTGTAAATTCTTTGTAGAAAGTCGGAGACCTATAAGAACCTGAAATAAACACACAGGAAGTATTTTACCAAATACATCTAATAATTAATAGGGAACTAAGAGAAGGCAAGTTTGACTTCATGAGTTCTGAAGCAACCCAAATGTGAAATTATGCAGAAATTCTGGCTGATGTCTGAAACCCACTCCTACAAATCCCTGCAGTGCCAGAAGACTAACATATCTACAGGAAAGGTTCTAAAGGCAATCATGCAAACTACAGATGATTTCATCTGACACCTATCAGATGGTAGAGGGTGTATTAAAATTGCTAAACATTGGACTAAATCACAATATTTTGGGAAAGAGTCAGGAGGCCTCTGTGAAAGAAAATCCCACTCCACTAACCTGTCACAGTTCAGGTAGATGTCAACCAACACATGGATAAAAGAGATCCAGTGGACACAATTTCTTTGGGTTTCCAAAATACAGTTGATAGTTTTTCATATTAAAGGTTATTACAGATTGGATGAAGGGTTCTGTTTATGGACTAAAAGCTCGTGGAGGTAGATATAGGGCTCACTTTTCAGTGACAGCAGAAAGTCAGCAGTGTTGCTCCCCAGGGATGCATTGGCCAAGGAGCTGTAATGTGCTACAATCAGTGTGTGTGTGCAGAGAGGGACTAGGAAACACTGTGAAGCATCCTGTGCCATGAAGTATTTTCCAGCAGGAGACCCCAGTGGATTACAGGAATCAGCTCAAATTTAAGCTGATTCACTGGAGGTCCTCAGTCTCTCATGATTGAGAGACATCCTAATGCTCTGTGCTTGAAAATGCAGTGGAGTGTGACTGTGTAAGAAAGCCTCCATGGAATGAGTTAGTTGCTGGGTGCAGACCAATGAGGAGGCTTTAGGGTGGAGGCTGTGCAGAAGCTCTCCAAGTCTAGGAATGAGCAAGGGATAGGATCTACCCTCCTGAAAGTCTTGCTGGAAGTGGAAGTGTGATATGGATTTAAGATTTCCTTTAGCTCTTGGGGAAAACAGTGTGGAAAGTTATGTACAGGCCACCCCATGTGTGTGTTATCCAGAAACAATAACTTTTATTGGGACTACCAGAGACAGACTGTGGAATGGGTCATTGGTCTCATCCATTCAGAAATTCCTTATGTTTGTACATACACAGAAAAAAAAAAAAAACAAAAACCCAAAAAAGGCATAAAGCAGAGTTCCTTTCTTGGAATAGCTTAAAGTTTCAGCTTTCAGTTGTTTCTATAGAAGAAGACACAAAAAGGGTATATTCAAAATGTTTACAGAAATGGGCATTAGAATACAGCTATTGTAACTCTGACATTTCAGGACCCCATGTGAACAGTTGGTTTTAATGTCTAATGCCTTCTTTTACTGTATTTCTGTAGCTTTATCTGTCAATTCTGTACTTAGTTCTGTAGAGGTAAATTTTGAATTTTAGCATATTTTCTGAATACAGGACAAGTCAGACTGATCTAATCATATTTAGAATAAATAATAGGTGGCTATGTTTTATACATAGGATCTTCTGGTGAGAGATTCTCCTTTTGTTGTAAACTATGAGATGACTTGGTGGTGAAGCGCTCATCTTAGCATGCAGGCTAAAGCTGAGAGCAAATCTGCTCTATGCAACTAAATCATCCTGTGTGCTTGGAGCTGGATTGTGATCTTATAGGCTTGAAAAAGAGGATACATGGACAAACAGTGAAGTGTGGGGAAGAAATATCACAGCTAATGACCAATGCTGTAAGATTTGTGTTTCCTTCAATTCAGGAGGCCTGAAAGTAAAAGACTTCATGGTGGTTTGTTTCCCTGCTCCCCAGTTCTTGCAGTCTGAAACCACCCACTGCTGTCTGTGGCCCTAATACTACACTTGATGGCCCTGTGTTTGGAGACTGAATTATTAACACTCAACTGAAAATGGAATGTTTCACAGTATATATAGGCTGTCCTTCCAACCACCTCCTAAGTATTCCTCCCCTCGCCTTTCCCCTGAATTCTTGATTTTGTCTTGGAGCAGGTGCTTCAACTAGGACTGAAGACGAGATCC
The DNA here is from genome assembly GCA_023637945.1 of Phaethornis superciliosus. NCBI lineage: Eukaryota > Metazoa > Chordata > Aves > Apodiformes > Trochilidae > Phaethornis > Phaethornis superciliosus. The sequence continues at coordinate 67,939,477 of JAJQWJ010000002.1, read as the reverse complement.
TTTGACCTCTCCCTAGCAAGGGAAGCTTTGTTTCCACTACCACTTTGCTCACTTCACTCTGAAAAGTGATTAGTTTTTTCCTGTGGGTGGCAGTCTAGGTATTTAAATAATGGGGTTTTTTTCTCTTCGGTTTCTGCTTCTTGCAGTAACTGCAGTTATTGGTAAAGCATTAGCTGTTGAGGATTGCACAGAATATCTGAGCAGGGCAAATAAAGTCCTTTAGTGCCGTATCTCTGCTTATTTGTGAAATATAAAGTGTCTCAGCTACAGATTTTTCTGATCAGGTTTGTATCTGCATACCCCCTTCAGCTGTAGAGCTTAACACCAAGCTTTCACAACAAGCAGGGAAAATAAAATAATAAATAAATAACTATAAGTAGACCTTGGTAAAGAGAGTTGAATCAAGACCACAGGATGCCATCTTTATTTGCCTCTGTCTTTCCTCCTATACTAGTATGAGATCAGGAGAACAGCTTCTTGCATAGAAATGATTTCTGAACATAAAGTTCAGCCTTAGCTTCTATATTAACTAAAATCAGAGCTGGCATTGTTAATTTGTCTGAACAGATGGACAAAATAAGGTTAGATTTTTTTCCATGTTTCAAAAATCACTAGAGAATCTTATTATAAGAACAACTGTAGCAGAAAAAACCTGAAGTAATCAACAAAGTGGCTGTTACAAGAGAAGAATCTATTGATCATATGTTTAGTGCAGAGCCTGAGTGCTGCTTTCACATATACATTTCATATATATCTTACTATCTTACATGTTTTTAATTTTTTTTTTCTTTAAGAATAATGATCTGAGAAGTCTCCAGGCACCAACTAACCAGCTACATCTCATTTTGTGGCAACACTGGCCTATCATTTCCAGATCTCTTAAAAGACAAGATAATGATAGAAATAGGATTTCTTACTGAATTATGAATCATCAGCAAAACATAAACTTGTGATTGAAGTTATCACCAAGAATATAGAGGACCCACATTCAGTTCCTGGTTTTGCCATGATCTTTCTAGATCCTTATGGATAGGATACTTTGTGTGACGTTCAGGTCACTTTCTTTTTCTCCTCTGTAAAATAGGTAGGTATCAAGGCTTTATTGTCACTGGAAATAAAAGCTCTTTCAGAGGGCAGCTCCTCCTTTCTTAACATGACATTGAAGACATGGTCTACAGATCTATTTCTAAAGGGAAGAAAAATGTTGAAGTATATTAAACACTGACCAGTCTGTGGGATTTTGCATACAGGTGAATACTCAGTACTTACTACTAGCTTGGACTGAACCCCTCTGTGGGTTGATCCCAAGACAGCAGGATAGAAAACTTGCTTATTTTAAAGATATTCTCATTCTTGCATAATGTAGACCCCACCAGCAGGTGGGAATGGAGTACAAATGTTCCCTCTGTGTGGCAATAGAACCTTCACAGGGTGTGGATCTGAAGCTTTTGGAACAGCATGCTGGTTGGCTTGGACTGTCAGGTCCATACCATAACATACCATATCATACCATACCTCTTCCTTGCAGGTAGTCAGAATTTCTGAGAGTAACCTCTGAGGAAAACTAAATAAATTTGGATGAAACTCACCTTAGAGGGGGAACAACAGGTCCCAAACGACTTTTTCATCCTGCCACACCTTGAACTTACCCCAGTACTAAATGCCCAAGATCACAAAAAGGGGATTCCACAAGCAAAATTAAAATGCAACTCAGCTTAAAGCTATTTTCTTGTCTTCTCAGTATTTAGTAATGATTAATTATAAGCATGACTCTCAATGTATTTATTTTTTGTTTTCTACTTGAAGGTGAGAGACATATTTTTGGTTTATTATCTTTAGAAAACAAATTCTTCTCACAGGTAACACTGTAACTTAGGTGTAATTTAAAACTCAACACTGAAATGAGCAATACAGATCCTAGCATACGAAGTCCCTGGTACTGGTTAAAATTTCACTGATAGATTTCTGCAAACATCTTTAAGAATTACTATGACTGAAAGATGTAAAATTCTGTATTTGCCTGTATAGAACTAGACAGAGAAGAGAAGAGAAGAGAAGAGAAGAGAAGAGAAGAGAAGAGAAGAGAAGAGAAGAGAAGAGAAAAGAGAAGAGAAGAGAAGAGAAGAGAAGAGAAGAGAAGAGAAGAGAAGAGAAGAGAAGAGAAGAGAAGAGAAGAGAAGAGAAGAGAAGAGAAGAGAAGAGAAGAGAAGAGAAGAGAAGAGAAGGGAAGGGAAGGGAAAAGGACCAGCGTAATAGTCACAAACTGAAACACACGATGTTTCCTCTGAACATCAGAAAACAGTTTTTCACTGTAAGGGTGACCAAGCACTGGCAAAGGTTGCCCAGGGAGGTTGTGAAGTTTCCATCCTTGGACAGATACAAAAGCCTTCTGATCTGGTTCTGAGCAACCTGCTCTACATGTTCCTGCTTAAGCAGGGACATTGGGCTAGTTGAACCCCAGAGGTCCCTTCCAACCTCAACCTATCTCATTAGTTATTCATAACATCATCGAAAATATAGTATTCCCAAACAACTTGTAAACTCCTGCACATATACACTTCTATCGAAGTGATTTCCATGTATGCTAGTAGTATAAAATGTGAACAAGGCTGTTTTTACCTTCGTTACCTAATTTTTCTTTGGAAAGTTTTTATCAAGGAACAAAGACATCTGCCAACAGAACTTCACCTGAAGTTTCTTATGCATCATCATGGTAATATGTAGGCACTAAATAAGCTGTGTTGGTATTCAACACCATGATTTTTCTTCCTAGGAAATGTTTATCTCCTTGTGTCTTCCAAGAAGTCGAGACCTGAACTAAAGGTTCAATTCAGTATCCTAACCATGGGCATCTTAGTAGATTTGCAGTGCCTACTGGATGGTGAGATGCAGGAACTACAAGAGAAAAGCAAAGCAGCAGCTGCACCCCAGGTGGGAGAATGCAGGTCATTTCAACATCACTAGATGCTTATGTCAAAAGTGAATAACTGAATTGGGTAACTGAATTGAGTCCTAAATATAACTAAGTGATGCTGAAGTAGCTAAATGAACCCTATTTTATAATCATGCCTCTCATCAATAGATTGTCCTTTCTTGAAAATTGAGTCTTTATACATAATTCTGCCATTTTAAGTAGTCCTGCTGAAGCCACTATTTTTAGGATCATTAACATGTATTAAATTAAGGAGGACTGTCTAAAGAGTATGGTAGAACAGAAGGTAGAACAGACTTCTTTCAATTTTCTGCATGATTTAGAAGCATAGGGTTAACTCCACTGTTTTGTGAAAAATATCAGCCTTCAAGATCCCCATGCAAATACTTCTGGCATAAATACATATTTGCGCATGGGTCTGGAACACTATCTCTTTCATCAAACATTATTCTCTTGAATATTCACAAAAAGCAAACAAAAGGGATTGTGAATACATGCCAGAACAGATTTACTACATGTAGCTGAGCAAGTATTAGTAAATATAGATTTTTTTTTCTGTAATCTGGCAGATGTTGAGCTTCTCAGGGTAACTAGGTGATCTTTGCTAGGCAACTCTCACCCACGTGCTGCCCTAAAAAACTCCAACACAACCACCCTCCAAAATCTTCATCCAATTTACCTTTCAAAGGCAACCTATGCATATACAGAGTAATAAAAGAACACTTGCTGTTCACAAGGGATGTGATCAGGATACACCTCTCAAGAGTGGGATGTTTTTCCCAAGAAGGCTTATTACATGAACCCCACAAATTGGAGACAGCCAATGAAACACAGGCATTTCATTTCTCCAATTAACCTAAACACTATGGACAACCTGCTCCGAAGAGCTCTTCCACAAATCTTGTTAGCTTCTGTATTGATGTTTTGAACCTTGCATCTCTCATCAGTTGGTCAAACTACATAATACATATTATTATCTACATAATATAATTTTTTTTCATCAGAGAATCCTTCTCTTCTTACTTTTTATTCAAAAGGACCAGAAACATTAAAAAAATATTAAAAAGCATATTGATGCTAATTTTTTTCTTTTTTTTTTTTCTGTACTTGATGGTTTTGTTTTGTTTTGTTTTCTCCTGTGCTTTGTATTCAGTGATTTTCTTCAGCAGAAAAGACTTGATTTCTTTAAGTTTCACTTTAAAATTATGCCTCTCCTATTGTATTTGTATTTATATAATCTAAGATTTTCCTTCTGGGCTAAACCTGAAGTGTTCATTGACATCTCAAAAATAAATCCATAGTAAGCAGTGAGAACCTATAACCTTTTTTAATGCAACCAGTCCAGGAGATATGTAAAAAGTTCTCTTTACAGAAAGGTATTTTACCTGTAGCCCACTGGGATTATATGCTCTGTTTTGTGTTTTATCAGTTTGCATGTGATAACATTGATTCAGGATCGAAAACTGTTTCTTCTCTAATCTTTGAAGAGAAGTCCAGGGAAATATTAAGCAGTAAATGTCATTCAACTGTTTCTTGAAATGACATTTCATCAGTACTATGATTTTTAAGTCCTGTGACAATGATATTTAAGATGTCCTGACAAGGAATTCTCAAATACTTTTCAGACTTGCATGAATGATCACAAGCCTTTAAAAATATTTTCATTTGACTTCTGATCTATGTTTGGCAGGTTTAAAAATAATACTAATAGCTGTGTTAGTGAGCTTTCTCTAATTATGCTTTCAGAACAATCCCACATATTCCACTGTCAATCAGTTATCCATTTAAACCTGGTGCTAAGCCCTTTCTTAATATTATCCATAATCATCAGAGTACTTCCATGGAGAGACATTTTTTCTGGTTTTAGCAGAGCTTTGTAATACATGCATATAAAATCTAGAAAAATACTGTGGACATTTTATTGGAATTTTACAATCTGAAGTAAAAAAGACTTAGTGCAAATACTTGACAAAGGACCCATTAAATAACTCGATCATACATCTGTGTCAAAGCTGATAAATGACCGAGGTGAATATATGTAATCATATATATTCCTTCTAGGGACATATCAGAAAGAATCGTTCCACCGTGATTCACTTATCCACCCCTAGAGTGGCTAGAACAAAACAAAAAAGCAAACAAACAAAATAATGTTTCTTTTAGTATCAGATATTTGGGATTGGCTTGCTATGTGGGAATTGGCCACTCAGTTAAAGAAATCTACACTGTGCTGGACCGTCTATTCAGCCAGACATCTTTGGGCTGTCTAATACCTGTCTAATAGCTAGGACTGTATCAGTCTGGTCTACCCCAGTGAATATCACCCAAATAAGAGACACACCAGCCCTACTTCACATAATAAGTAGCCTGAGTATTCTTCAGGCCTAGTCTGATGCTCTGAAATGTATGGATTGATGTCTGAGTTGGCAGAGGTATAGACACAAGCAGCTAGGAGCATGAAAGAAGATTTAAAGGGTCAGGGAGCTTTGACAGTCAGAGAAGTTTGATTGCTTATTCTACTAGGATGGGAGATATTTAGGTTTTTTTGTAATTCTTGATGAGAGAAGAAAGAATCTTGTTATTAGGAATAAGGAATGACCTGTTGGAGTGTGATAATTTTATAGGCTATCAAATAAACACTTTAATCTAAAAAGAATATTATGAGGGAGGATGAGATCGAAAGGCAGTGAGATTTCAATGTAGTTAAAGAGGGCCCAAGGGAGACATTGACAACAAGTGGATGTATAATTGGAAGTAAAATAAACATGGAGAGTAATTTGGAAATAATTAAGTATTTAAACACTACAAAGGAAAGCCATGGACAGAGCAGAGAGATGACTGAAGCCAAAAGAAGAGAACTGGTGTGGAAGGGAAATGAAAGATTCTGAGGAATTAATTGCTTGTGTTCCTCCTGACAAAACAATAGTGCAATGTAAGGAGAGATGCACAGATAGAGAGGTTTTGGCTTTTGTTAAGAGGGATTTTTTTAAATTTTATTTTAGTTATGTGCTGTTCACAAAAACAACTGCAAAATATCTCTTTTAGAAAATATGCTGTGATAACTGCATTCTCAAAGCAGACCTTCTAAAGGTCCTAATAAAGTGAGCTAATGTAATGACAAAAAGATGGTGAGGTAACAAGATAATATTAATGTTGCTTTTACAGAGTAATTGTCTTTTAATTCTCAGTTGTTTTGGGTTTTTTTTTTTTCCTCCTTGTATGTTGGAAAGGTATACTATAATCACTAATGGGGTTTTTTTAGCTGTTTTTTTTTAATTAAAAACCCTTGAACAATCAAGTGACTGTGAGTAACCACAGATGGTTTCCTTTTCCTTTCAAGGCAATGCTCTATAGTGTGGTCTCAAAATATTTAAGTCTAAGAAGTCTTTGTATTGGAAAAATGCCACCCAAGCCTAAGCCTGGTGTTTCAAGTATTATTTTAGAGCAATTATGAATGAGGGTTTAAGAAATAAAGAAAAAAATACCCTAGGGGAACTCAATAGTAATAATGCTTACAGAGACTGATTTCTTCATGTTTTTCCTTAATAGACAATGTATTGTCTGCTGCATCTGTCTAAGTTCACACAGATGAATATGCAATCATAGTGAAAGGAGTGTGGAAGAACTGATGGATATTTCATTTATTCTGAGAGCAAATCACTCTTTCTATCTTTCACCAGAAGCCAGCCTATTGAGACTCACATTTCATTACAAATATGTCCCTAGAACTTATGGATTATTTTCAATTCTACTAAAGATTAATGGAGGATAAGGACCAATGGTTAGTGTCAGTCAATGGCTCAGTTCATCAAATGCTGTGCTGAGTGAACAAAGGTGGTAAAATCAAACTCACTTATCCTCTTCCCTCACAAGGGCAGAGGGGAAACTACATATCTGAATTTCCTTGACCTCTGGGTGGTTTAAATCAGACTTTGTAATTACTTTTTTTGTTTTAAATACACTAATAGAAAGGAACACAGACTTCTGTGGCAGCCTATTATAATTTTCCCCTGAAGCATAGATAAAAGCTATTGCTTGATCAAATTAGAAGCACTTTTGCACATATTGAAACCACAGTGATTACAGAATTTCTGAAAACACAAATTTTGTTCTATTAACCAGATCCAAGCTTTTCACCATGGAAACTCACAAATATCTGTGCCTCTGTTCTCTGCTAAGTTAACTAAACCTCATCCTGTTACTTAGTTTAAAAACTAAGCTCTGAACAGTATCTACTTTAGATTTTTGCAATGCATAGTATCAGATAATATTTTAAATCAGCAAGATTCTATACATTTAGTTACCAGATGAGAAGGGAAAATATCCACAGAAACTGTATTTGGTCAGCTATGCACCGATACCAATGTTCAACACTTTGAAGGGAGAATGGAAATTAATGGTGGAGGGGTATTATGATCACAGTACTCAGTGATTCTGAGGTCCCTAAATTCTGGCTTATCTAATCTATTTCAGAAGTTATTAACTTCCAAACAGAGTATGATCAGGATTTTGTGAAGTAAGACCAATTAATGTGTTTTGAGGTGGAAACTATAAGGTGCACCGTCTTGTGAGAATGTTGGCCAGAGGTTTTTGTACATCAAAGGATGAATTCCTACAAATGAGAGATCTTGTGTCTCTGACCTCTACGATGGACAAAACTGCACATTTTAAGAAGACAATTTGGCACAAAATTAATCCAGTACTGGGTTTTTCCCCTTGGACATGAAAATAAAGTAAGCAGAGATGAGAATAATATTCTCAGCTTCTTGTATCTCTTATTTTCATTCTAGGAGACTGATGCATTGATCTGGATGGTGAATTAGGGGTAGAATATGGTTTCAGAGGTAGGAAAGTAGATTAACTAGACAAGAGCACACACTGTACGCTGTAGAGATAATAATAGAGAGATTCATCACGGCTCTTCCTAAGGGAGCAACTAGTAAAATCTGCACTGGAGTAGGAGGTACAATGTCCTATCCTACATGGCTTTGGTTGTATTTTTTTCCCCACCAGTAACAGATTCTGCTTTGCTCATTCATCAATAACCTGACCTTAGACTAATCTAATAATATGGAATATTTTTTTCAGTATCCCAGACCATTTTGTGGTTAAGAAGCATGTATTTTTTATCATGACCACTATAATTTTAAAAACAGGATTGAGTGGGAAATAGGAAACTCACAAAACACTGTGTAATTTTATTTGTGCTTATTTTTGCTAGTTGGTTATGCTTAATAAATTTGAGCACAAAGTAGATCAAAATCCAAGAGTATGTTTAGGTCTTGTGCAACAGATAAGGTATTAAATTTTAGATTAAACTGTGTATTATTATTATTATTATCCCTGTGATTGCTTGCTTTACATACAACTTTTTCACTTGTTTCTTTTTGCACAAAAAAAATCAAATAATTGAAAAAAAATGAGTTTGTATATCCTGCAATTACACCACATAAGATTTGGATTTGGTTCTTTATGTGTCATTTTTGCTCAAGATTTGAGTGTGATCCTGAGTCAGATTACTGTGGCACTTTGGATGCCAATGCATTTTGGATATTAGCTTAAGGTCCCTGGACCAAGCCTAATATTTATCCTGTTGTTTCATACCTTCCTTCTAAGAGAAGATATTACCAGTTTTTTTCTTGAAAGCCTAAACTTTTGTGATGCTACTTAGAAACTAATTATGCATATCAAAATTTGTACCTTGTAAATTTCATTGTTTAAAATGTGGCTGTCTGTGAATAGATGCATAGCCTGTTATGATAACTAGGTAGAAGCTAATTTTGAGAGTCTTGACATGCTTGATTCTTCAATTAAGCAGTATTTTGTAGATTAAGTTAATTGCTTATTACTGTATCACATATTGTATATAGCTTTGGCTTCACTACATTTAATTTATATAGTTATACATTATGTGGATAACTTACTCCACAGACACGTTTTCTCATTTTCCCCCCTCAAACACAGTATAACCTGTGGCAAGAACATTGTCTGCACTTTATCTTGTGAAAGGCAGCTCAGTTTTCCATGCAAGGGAAACGTTTGACAGTTAAAGACTTGACAACAGGTATTTAAAGTATGAGTGATATTATATGACTCCCTAATTTTTGAAGGGTGTATCCGATGATGAGGAACACTCACAGCTGTTGCAAGATCTTAGCTAAGCAGAACAAGCATCTGGTACTACATCTGCTTGAAAAAAAGGAACACAGGATAAACTATAAACTTAGTGGTCATAATACCCTTCTTTTTTCTTTTTGAGGGTTAATTATGAGCATAGAAAATAAAATGCAGACTCCATGGATTGCTCATTTAGATGATGATGATGATGATGATGATGATGATGATGATGATAATAACAATAACAACATCAATGATAACAATAATTTTGTGACTATACTCTATATCAGCCAAAAATCTGTGAGTTATCTAATACAGTTCTCATCATGAATAATTGGAAGTTACTCTCAGATCAGGGCAACTGGTTAAAAATAAACTGTCAGAAATCAACTTATACCTCTGACTGAGTAAATAGGACATGGTATCCGTACCAGAAGGTATTATTGTCTATTAGATGGCACTTTATTCATTATAGCCGATATAGAGGTTGCTCTTGACATAAGAACACAGGATGTGTCTTCATTTGAACTTTAAGGATGCATTTCAATGCCAGGAATAAGTCCAGAGAAACTGTCAGAAGGCTAGATTTTCAATCTAGCTTAAATCAGTGTAGTTAATGAAACTAGCAGAGCTGCACTGATTTATACCACCAAAGGAACCCGTCCCTCACTTAGAAACAACTTAGAGTACTGGCATATATTTCAGTGTCTTTGAGGGTTGTGTCTCTGCATGTGTGTGCACTTTCTAATAGTGCATCTGACTATTTATGAAATGGGTCTTTTCCTGTATGGCAGATACTTAATTTTTCCATTACTCTCTTAAAAAAGAAAGCTGTTCTCAAGTGAGTAATTTTTATTATAATCTCAAAACCATGATTTCTTATTTCATCAAATGACTCTACAGCTATGTTGCACTTTTTAATCTCTGACATCTTCATAGAAAATGTAAGACATGGGTTAGTCATATTGAAACTTTTCACACATTACTGGTTTATGGAAGACTGACTGGTGATTCAACAGACTGCCATCTTCTTCGCATCCCCTGTGACCAAATGCCCGTGAAGGGTGTTAAGAGACACCATATGCTGGGAAGTATTTGTCTTTCATAAGGGAAACCAAAGTTGAGCTGCACTTGGTTGAAGGTGTATTGTACAGTAATTTCCCATCATGGTCTTGGCAGGTACTGCATTAGGTGGGGCTAAACATGTTTTACTACCTATCCCTGTAGCAAACCTAAAAGAATATTTGTCTCAAAACAGTCCTGACAAAATGGACATTATGCTTGGGTGGAGTCCTCATTCGACAGCCATCTGCACTCTCTTCTCTCATTTGGGTAACCACCCTGATAAATGGGGCCCTATTCTCACAGGAGCAGCCCCTCCTTTAGTGCCCATCCCGACCAGCTGAACACAGTCCTGGCAAGGGGAGCTCTGTCTGATGGCCACCCTGACAGGCAGGACACTGTCCTCATTCCATAAGGGACAGGGACAGGCAAGCTGCACCCTGCAGAGGCAGAGGGACATCTTGTGTGTGCCCCGGGTAAAGACACTGGAGAGGGTGCATGTGCAGAAATAAGGGTTATTGCTCTGTCATCCCATCTGGAGGGACTAAACCAAAAAAAAAAAAAAAAAAAAAAAAAAAAAGGCTCAGGCAGCATAAAAGAGGCATAACCAAAATACCAAAATGCTGGGTGTGTGCCCACCATCTGACAAGGACCACAACTTCCTATCTGTTTCAAAAATAAGACAGTCTTTTTCTACTAAGATTAGTTTTCATCTGTGTGGTTTATTAACTCAGGTTCATCGTGTGATTTTTAGCTCTGCACATGGAGGTATGATAAGGAAATAGGGCAGAGAAGGGAATTCCAAAGCTTTTTAAACCATTAGTTCTTAAAAAAAAAAAAAAAAAAAAAAAAAAAAAAAAAAAAAGTTCTTGTGGCACTGCTTCTATACTGGTGCTGCAAAGACTTACAGGCACCTGCTTTTCTACAAAGATTTATGCTTTCAGTCACTTATGAAAATATCTTTAAAGAAGTAGTGTTGTTGCAGCTGTAATGCAACTATGAGACATGATTTCCCCTCTGAAATTACAAAGATGTTTTAAGTAACCAAAAAGTTTTTTAGAAATTTTTTGCAACATCAGTAAGGTTGGTCTAATAAGAGGTATTCTCTGTGACCTTGCATCAAATACTATCAAATATTGATAGGACCACGGATTTCCATAGGATTGCTGATAGTACTAAAGATCTGCATTTATGTAATGAGGGTATAGAGATTTTTGACATTTTTCATGTTATTCAGAGAGAAATTTTAACCAAAGACCTTTTTCTTTTAAATATACCAGATAATGAGGAATAATAAAAGAAAAAGTATAATCCAGAAACTAACCTTTATTATGGATTTTGACTTTCAGTTCTTTTCCAGAGAACATCTCCAATGCCTACTTAATATTGGTGATATAGTGAACTTCTGTTATAAAATATTGCATTTGCAGATCATCCTGGTTACTTTCCCAGCTGAATATCATCACAAGCAAATGTTTTCCTGATAAATTTATATGTTTAATATGATTAAAAAAATAAAATATAATATAAAATAATAATAAACAAAAATGTAATAATAAACACAATGTAAAATATAATAAAATTCATAATAAATGTACATAAAATTACATGTATATTCAGCAGCAGAAAACATCTTTCTGCATTTTTTCAGGCAAGCCTTAACATGAATTGTTATAGTCCATTCTTACAATAAGTTCTTTATCTTAAAATCAAGCTATAAAGTTTTCTTATCTTTGATAATTAGGATGCCAATGTCAGGTAAAGAATGACACTTTCCATTACTTGCTGCTAAACATACTTTACAATATAGTTAGGGAGAAATTGTACTTCTACACTTGTTATGAGGGATTGTCATGCCCTTTCCTGAACCCCCATTGTGTTATAAAAAGCAGTAAAAAACCTGAAACTTGGTAATTGTAGGCTTGGCAGAGAAACTCCACGAGGAATGCTTTCTTTCCTCTCTCAGTCAGTGTAAGTGACTGCGTGGCAAATGACAGCTGCTTTTAATGACCAACTGAACATGACATCTTTATACATATTGTAAAATATCTTCTCCCCTCTTCTTGGCAGACAAACAAAACATGGAAATATACTAAGTAAAGCTTCTCAGACCTTTTGCAATATTGTGGTCTTGTTCCCAGAAGTACTGTCTGTAGAAGACTTTACAAAAACAAAGCAAACCCAGCACCAAGGGATGTAGTGTGGCCTGCTTGGTGGATTTTCTTTGGCTACCATTTTTAAAAGTGAACCTTTGTCTTTATTTTTCAAATATCTATTGACACTACAAATATTTTCAGAAAAAATGAAGATTTGAAAAGGAGCAAGAATTCCTTTCTGTGGTGTCTAGCCTGTCTCCTTGTTATCATTGCATCAATGCTACCCTCACAATTAAAGTTTTCCTTCTTTAAGAAAACACATAGCACTGAGGTTACCATTGCCTACAGAAAAATCAGAAGTCCTAGTTCTGAGAATTTGGTCTGGGCAGCCAGCCTCTGCAGCTGATGAGCTACTAAGCTGTGAAGGAGCTACTTCATGTGCTCCCTGGAGTTAGTAGGTGCCGCATAGCTTGCTGACGCTGCAGCATGTTTGTTCTCAGGGAGCACTTCCTGCAAAAGGACATAGGTTTGAAGTTCTTCTGTTAGAAAGTTATAAAGAACAAAAATTAACATTTATCTCACTCTATAAATTCTTCGTTCTGAAAAATGTCCAATCTTTACTCAGTTGTCACACAAAAAGTATGTTGATGAATATGGCAGCTCCTCTCAGGATGTGGCACCTCAAAGCTAGATAATAATGAAGTCACATTAGTCTCCTCTTTAAAGTCTCTTCTCTAGACGTTAAGCTCTGTCATAAAAATCAACTATGTGTCTTTTTCTTTTTTTTTTCTTTTTTTTTTCTTTTTTTTTTCCTTTTTCCCCCTTCTTTCGTCTCTCTTCTCTTCTCTTCTCTTCTCTTCTCTTCTCTTCTCTTCTCTTCTCTTCTCTTCTCTTCTCTTCTCTTCTCTTCTCTTCTCTTCTCTTCTCTTCTCTTCTCTTCTCTTCTCTTCTCTTCTCTTCTCTTCTCTCCTCTCCTCTCCTCTCCTCTCCTCTCCTCTCCTCTCCTCTCCTCTCCTCTCCTCTCCTCTCCTCTCCTCTCCTCTCCTCTCCTCTCCTCTCCTCTCCTCTCCTCTCCTCTCCTCTCCTCTCCTCTCCTCTCCTCTCCTCTCCTCTCCTCTCCTCTCCTCTCCTCTCCTCTCCTCTCCTCTCCTCTCCTCTCCTCTCCTCTCCTCTCCTCTCCTCTCCTCTCCTCTCCTCTCCTCTCCTCTCCTCTTCACAGTGTGATTCAAACTCTTGCTTCTTGTTCCGAAATAAGTCCTGTGTAAGTAAATGTGTTTCCTTTTTTTTTCTCTGCTGTTCTCTCCTTTTGCTTTATTTCTTTTCCTTTATTTTCAATCTTCCTAACTAGCTGATAAATTCAATTTTTTAAAGATTTTTGTAAATCTGCAGGTTTTGCAAGATTTGCAGGGTTAGTTTTTTCTTTTTTCTTTGCTTTCTGAATGACTGTTATTTCACTGCTACCAAGTCCTGCATTATTTAGACTTTACCACATGTCATACAAAGACACATGGTCCAATTGGAAAGTTGTTAAACTAATGGCATTGTACAGAAGTCAGGCCTTTGTCTGGATGATACACAATCACATCCCTAATATCATATCCCTTACAAAGTTTTGTAATTAAATTTTGCAACCCAGTTCCTCATTAAAAAGCTTTGGCCCAACTAAAATTTCAAGTACCATTAAAATTTTTATAATGCCTGGTTTTGGGTATTGTCATGTCATCATTATCATGGAGCTAGTCCACTATACTGATCATAACTTTCTATATTATTGCCATATCTTTTTCATTCCCTTTTAAGGCATAACTGTACTAAGTATCTTTTTTCAAGCTGAAAGGAGGGATTTCACTTGGGTAAATCATCTCTTATGGGATTTCTTTTTAGACAGCAATATTAATGAATTTCTTTATTAAAAAGTGATTAACTATGTTAACTTAGTTTAAAATGAGTTGTTGCATAACCTTTATTCATTAATGAGGTGAAGATTTGCTAAAGAAAATATACAAAATTTTAACAGTGCATACTTAAAATGGCCTAGATTTTAAGAATATAAGAACAGAGAAGGTAAGCCTCCTGGGAAAGTCACAGTAGTAGCTGGTAACCAGAAGAGTTCTTTATACTATTTGGTTTACTTTTAAAAGACTTATTTCTTCAATATCACTCCTTATGTAGGTACTTCTGAAGGAAGTAACATGGAAAGAGGTGGAAGATCAGTTCCTTAATTCATACAAGCACACGCATACAATTAAGTGTATCAGTTATTCTGTGACTTCTAGCTGCACTCAGAGCCTTCAAGTTAGTTGTTTACTTCTGTTCAAGGATCCAGGTGCAACATAAAATTTCCATGCTAGGAAGAAATTGCTGCTATATCACTGCTCTGCAGAATTAACCTACTGTTTCTTATTTGTGTTAGCTTCAAACTATATTGAAAGAGCGCCAGAGACTGATGAGTAATGAAAAGTTGAAGAGACCACAGGATTTCCAGTTCACCCTGTTTTCATTTTAGCTTTTGGCTATAAAATGCCATTCACATATTCAACAAGAAACAAAACAGTCTGAGATCAAATAAATTGATTTTCCATACCAGTACCCAGCCTGACCAAAGCTTCAATAGGGGCTTGATTCTCTTTTGCTGCTTGCAACCCCTTAGCTGAAAGTTTTATCAATGCTTGTATCTCCTAATGAAAATTAATTACTATTAAGAAACTTCTGAGAGGTTATTAATATGTAACAGTTTAACAAAATACTACTTTCTGCCTTCTCTCCTTCCTTTCTTATATTGTTTTTAATTAATGCATTTTAAGGTTTCTGAGGAACTATGATCAATATCACCTGGAAATTGGTAGGGAAAGAAAATGAAACCAACCTTCAGAATGACATTTTTCAACTTCCACTTCAAAAATCAGGTATTATCCCTCAAATGAGTACATGTACTGAGTTTTGAAGGGTCACACCAACATATAAAGAAAAGAACAGATGGGTAGATGGATGACAGGAATAAAAGAAAGAATAGAAAGAAAAGAAAATACAATAATATGCCGCTCACTTTAAGAACAAAGGCCAAATATGTCGGCCTCCAAGCCCTCACTGACTCCCAACACAGACTCTTCCAAAATATTTCTTCCTGAGAGCATGTCTCATTTAGTATGTTAGTAGAGAAGATTATCAAATAATAAAAAAAAAAACACAAACATTGAATGGTTCTCATTTCAGGACACCAGCATGATGGCATAGGTATAAAAATAGACAATGAAACCAAAAAGCTGTTCTTAATGCTCATTTAATAGGAAGCACCAATATGAACATCTGAAAAATAACCCCATAATTTCAAGATTTTTTCATGCAATATATTGCATTCTTTCTCCATAAAACCCTTGAACTAAAGTAATTATTTTCCTTTTTTTGTCATAAACAAATAAAATTAAATTCCTGAGAATTTCCCATTTCTTGGATCAGGACATTGAAGAGATTGTGTGGGCTCTCTCCAGGAAGCCTGCCCTGAAGACATGCACACACAGCTAGTATTGTCATGCTGCAAATTTTCGTGGAGTTTTTGTGAGTCTCAAAACATATGGTGTTTTTCTTAGAGCTTAAGCTACCAGAGTAATGACTGTTTGCTTAGGTTATTTAATACCAGACATGGAGATTTTAATATAAAAGCATTTTACAAGCCTTAATGTGTGTGAGGCAGAAACCCATCAAATCCTGATTTTGAAAATGAAGAACCAAAGCCATACAAAGATTTAGAACTATAAGGTCACACAGGAAATCTGATGCATGTACTCAGGCTTTTCCAAGGCCTTTAGGCTTGTGTTCAAATCAGATTCATATTTTATTCAGCTTTTGTGTAAGATTACCAGGCAAACAGAACACTAGGATATTTTGATCACGTAAAAAATTACTGAAAAAGTTACATCTAACATTTTAAGGTACTAAAGAGAAGAAAGATCAAAGATTATTTTTGCTTCATAGCATTTAAACAACTCTCATTCTATTTCAGACTTGTAGTTAGTAATTCTGTTTCCTCCATTATGAGAAAAAGAGGACTTTTTTAAAAGAACACCTATCACAGTGTTCCATCTGACATCTCCTTATGATAGAAGATTTCTTGTACTTCCTGACCAGAGTATGATATGTAACCAGTCATGTCTATATGTTTTATTAAAAGTGTACTAACCAGCCTGTAGCCTGTTCAGTGCTCAGCAGGCCAGGGGAAAGAACTGAAAGATTTTGACACAACTGACAAGGACATGATAAGACCATTTATATTCTGATTTAGTACCTGACCTTGCGTGAGAGCTGATCATGAGAACACTGATCTACCAATACAGTCAATCCCCCCTCCTATGTAAAAATGCTCTATCTCAGCAGAGAAAACAACTTCCTGAGAATAAAAATAAACTTTCCCTTTAAGAAAGGCAATAAAACATTTATCTTAGCAACCACATTTTGACCCTTGTTCTTCAGAAGAAAGGCATCATGCCCAGACTAGATCTAGAGTGTCCCATATAAAGGACATAAATATAATGAACTCCCCTTTAATATTTTTCCTTACCTTATATACCTGAGATATACAGGGTAGGGAGATGATCAAAGAACTTGAACAGATTTTAGGGGTAGAATTGAAATAGTGATACAAGATAGAGTGATCCAAAATGCAATGAACTCAATAATGGGTCTTCACTTGATGCCTTTTCCCGTTGTCTTTGCAGACCCAGTCTGAAGCCAGAGGAAGAGTTAATTTTGCCCTGCCAGTCCAAGGTCAAATAGGATACGGAAGCATCCTAAATCCAGACTAAGGAACAGAGAACATTTAGGAACTCAGATGTTTGCTGACACAGAAGGTCCAAAATATTTCCCTAAGGTTTACTGCTGTTTATTATTTGCTCTTTTCTGCCCTTTTACTGAAGCACATTATCTCTAGCAATCTTGGCCCTAAATCACTTGACTGCCCAATGCAAAAGCACATTTCTTAAAGCAAATAAATTATATTTTACTTGATATTTTTTTCTTCTCTATTTTCAGAGGTATGTTATAGTGCTGTCAGTCCAGAGCTGAATAGTTAAAAAAAAAAATGTATTCTACCTCTTAATTCTCCATGCAGGCCCTTAACAGGTTATTTTAGCTATCCTGCTCAGTAACCTTACCTAAGAGTAATTTCTAGGCCTCTCCTTCATTCAAACCTTTATGACAAACAGCAGCTGCTGAGCAATTTATATCTCCTACAGAATACTTTCATCATATAATCTTTGTAACATTGACATTCCTGGGAAATCTTGGAGGGGCTTCTTTTTCATTAAGATGAAATCACAACACTTCATGTCTGTGTTTCTCACTCTTCTCTTTACCCCTCTGTTAAAAGAAAAGGTCCTGGCTACCTGTAACTAATCTTCAATATACTAATGAAAGCAGGATATGAATCACAGTGGCTATGGAAAAAGCTCCAAACAAACAGAAATATGTTACCCAAAGTCTTTAAGCCGGGACATTCCTTATTTGCTGCTGTAACATGAATGCCCATCAGACTGTGAATTTCATTTCCCAGTCTGCTAAAAATGAGTTAGTAAAAGGTAAGGGCAGGGCAACCATATAATTTGCATTGGGGAAAAAAAACAACATGCAAACTATGGAAACCTGCAAGTTGCTATAGAGGAAGTTAACTGTGAAGTTTTAATGAGATAATTTCCTTCTTGATTATGCATGAGAGATTGTATATGTTACAGAAAAATTCTAGAAAAGTTGAATTGAAAAAGTATCCACTTGTTAGCAGCTCTGACAGCCTGCTCTCTGATTCTAGAAAATGTAAGCACAGTGACCATGGCAGTGATCTGTGTCTTAAGTGGTTTGTATTATTTTAAAAAAATACGCTTATGCAAAATAAATTTATACATTTATATATAGTAACTGTGGAATAGAAATTAGAGTCTGCAAGGCCTAGCTTTTAAAAGGGTATTTAATTTTGACTGAAAGTGAATTACTCATAAAATAAAAAGAAATTGAGTATCATAGTCAATTATGTGAGTTCTTACAAAGTCCGTGTTTCTTTTTTAATAGTATATAATAAAAATACTGAGAAAATTTCTAGCAATTGTAGTAAACCTGTCAACATCACAGCCTTACCTACTTGACAGTAGAGAAAGCAAAACATTACAGGTCTCCCATGTCAAATGAAAAAACTTCAGAATACAATGAGCAGTTCAAAGCTTCTGATTTATGTTAGTGTCACTATGCATTCACAATGGATTAAAAGTCTTCGGAAATACTGTGCTGTTGCAAATGTATAGTATAGTTACCTTTGATAAAGATAGGGTGGAATCATTGAAGGACACTATCCCTTTATACATGCAGAAGTAAATTAGTACAAAGATTCACATAAACTAGTTGTTAAAAATATCCCTTATACAATCAGTTTGTATAAACAGGGAAATATTGTATTGTCAAAGCAGCACCAGTGCTGTGACTTTGCAAATTTATTTAAGTCCTGCCTCTGGAATGTGTACTTTTTCCTTTTTCCTATGTACAGATCTGAAGGCCTGGATTATTTTCCCCCTGATACAGTCTGAAGAGCAATCACAGGATGCACAGGTTCTGGAACTCCCAAGCTTAATGGATTAATACATCCAAAAGCAGAAATCTTATGTTATTATGCATAATTAATTCTTTTCTTATATAAAACAGCTTTGCCAGATGTGTACATCATTTCCAAACTGTTAATTCTCACTGTTGTTCTTGCACAGCTGCATTTCAACTTCAAAGAATATTGCATAATGTCTCACTGGGAGAAGAATCAGACTTTTTTTTAAACATAAAACTCCCTATAACTTCTATTAGCAGTAGGCTTCTGTGTTAAAACTGGGAAGGTACTAGCTTTCAAAGGTACCGGATCTATCCCTTTTTCCTTCTTTTTGGCAAAACAGCCATTCTTAAAAATGAGAGTATATAATGTTAAGATTGATTTTTTTTCCCCTTTTCTTTGACTTGATACAAATTTGCATAATGCTATTCATTATAATTTTGACTTCCTAACCTATATGGCTCGGTTCATCAGCTGTTATGTCACTAGGGGAGTAGATTAATCATTTAAGCCAATTTTGTCTGTCATACTAATTGTTGACAAAGATTAATTGCCTTAAATGGGAATAATATTGTCAAGCTCTGCCAGAAGTCACATCTCCACTTTCCCTTCCAGGTCCACCTTCGGTACAACTTGTTTTCTGAGGTAATGAATTTTCTGTGCATTTTTACCCTAAAGATTAAAAAATAGAGGAATATTTTTCATGTGCTTCTTGTATAGACAAGCAAACTCAATCTCCTACAATACATCAAAATACTATAGCCAAGATGATGTTCTCTTTCTTGGTAAAATCTGTGAAAAAACACATAATATATTATAGCTCAGAACAAAAA